>OY970817.1:12514500-13770500 GCA_963853775.1 Xanthia togata | reverse complement strand
GATTCATTTAAGTGTCACTTAGTGAAGGTGAAAACGGGCATTAGTCACAGCGCCTGGTCCTACTCAACTAAGGGATTGCCCGTAGTTGGCACTCAGTCGCGCACGGAACATCGTAGATCACACAGCTCAATAATTTCAGTTTTTTTGTAATAAATACGCATCAAAATAACTTCTTGTGCAGCTAAACAGTGCTTTAATAATGCAAGAAAGAAAAATAAGACACATGGGATTACCTACCACTCGTAAGTACAGCCAAAAATATTAATTTGTTGAAAATTACAATAATATTTTGACGTTTGCTTCGCCATATTTGTGAGAGCGAAATAGATATAAAAACATGCGTGAAAAACACGATACGCACACAATGTGCGAGGTGCTAACGCGATTTCGCTCGCACGTCAGCGCCGTCTCCTATCTCTAAATCTCTATCCTCGTCTATCGGTAACTGTAGCTTTGCGACTGTGAGATGACACTGATCACAGATGTGTGAGTTTCGGTGCATGTAGTCGTGCGCCGAGCCCAAGTTTACTGATTGCGATGTTAGCGCGTAACATATCTTCCTCCTTTTAATACATGAATGACTTTAAGCACCAGGCTAGCCCACAGTAGGGTTATATTGATGACTCTCAAGGATTATAGATAATTCTTTAGAAACATATTATAAGCTACAACCTGAAGCTGACCTGAAAATTGCAAAACACGTAAATTTCGCGCTACATGTAGGTAGGTGACGATAAAATTGAGTTTGAAAAATACTCAATTGAGGAACCGGGTGTTAGCTCATTATTTTGACAATGTTAATTTGACATATTATGCTTAGAGAGAGCGCCCGTAGAGTCTATCAATTTCTTCAGTAGATTTTGTATAGCTTTCACTTAAAATTTATTCATCTCTGTAAACAGTGAAGGAAAAGTACCGTGAGCAAATCGGCATGTCCTTGAACAAAAAATTCAAAGACATTACATCCACCAACCCGCCCTGTGCCCACGTTACGGCCCACTCACTTTTAAATTCAAAATATTTTACTTCACATAAACCTATAACACATCTGCACGCGTAATATGACCATCGTAAAAACGGGTTTTGTCGACGGAAGAATAGACAAAATCATAGATTGTGATTTATTATCTGTCATTTTGTCTAAACTCGTTTCTACGGTGGTCGCAATAAGCACGGTTCCAATTGGTCGTTTCCTATGGAGAAGTGCCGGGTAAGAAACTCCACGGTTACTCTTTTAAAAATAATTGGCTTTTACAATGTTTCCAAATTACACATCTCTCATAGAGAGGGCAGTAGTGGGAACATTAAGACAATAGGTGTTAAGTCACCTTTGTATAAATTGCGTTACATTTCCAAACGAATCAAATAAATAATTAATTAAATACACAGAATCCTAGACATGGAACACATCCGTTATGATAGCAACAACATCAATTTTACTTCTTATATATTTTGTAATACAGGAATAAATAAAGAAAGGTAGAATAACGAAAAATGCCATATAAGGAAGCGCGGCGGGCTCGACTCGTCGGGCCAATTCAGCGAGTGTAACGGAGTCAGAAGATCTAAGAGTTACGCGATAGAAAGAGAGGCAACTTCTAGGTGAATATAACTGTAGGTAATTAGCGCTGTGCGACCTGATATCGAATTACGTAACACATTTTCGTAAACGATTACGACTATTCTGTTTCATTTTCAACCGACTTCAAAAAGGAGGAGGTTCTCAATTCGGCTGTATGTTTTTTTTTTTTTTTGTATTTTTGTTACGCGATTACTCCGCCAATTATGAATTGATTTTGATGATTCTTTTTTTGTTTGGTAGGGCGATACTTCAGAAGTGGTCCCATATAAGTTTCGTCAAGATCTGTTGAGGGGTTTTTGAGTTAGCTTCAATAATACATATTTTTCCCACCTAGTATATGTGGACGATATTCTAATAGTTCCTGTCACTGTAATTTACTTGGTATTCAAATTTTTGTGGGGGTTTTGTGTAGGTACCACAACTAAAAAGTGAAAAATAAAAACTTTTTCACAAAAAATAAAACCGACTTCCAAAAAAAAACACTACAAAGTGAAAAATAACTTTGATTTCGGAAGTCGGTGGCAAAGAAAATGAAAATAAAAAACCCAAGACACCGACTTCCGAAATCAAAGTTATTTTTTACTTAGTCATGTGTTTTTTTTTGAAGTCGGTTTTATTTTTTGTGAAAAAGTTTTTTAACAGTTCAACAACGTGTGTTACGTAATTAGAGTACTGAATTGCACTTTATTGTGTCTTAACAAGAGTCGCTATTTATTTAAATGATTTTGCGAGTGAATCTTGTGTACTTGTAGGTACTATTATGTATTCTGTGGTATGAGTGGCAGAGACGACGTTCTACAAAAATCAACTTTTTCTAAAAACAAATAGGCGTTTCTTAGCAACTTCGTTAATTTATCTTTCTTTATACCTGTTCCGACATAAATATTTATTATTAATTAATTGTTAATTAGTTTATCATATTGACAAGTTTAACACCCTTCTTTCCGCATGTCACTAACATCACCAGCCCGTTAGACAAGAGTTCAATCAACATTATGCTATGCTGCGCTGTGCTCTGATCTATTTAGCAAATTCTAGTAAAAAAACGCTGCGCTTAGTGCTGCGCTGCGCTTAGCGTGGTTACCCTTTTTTTAATACAGCAGGCATCACGGGCGGGATGCGTGCTGACTCGCAGTTTATTCATCAACTAATTAAAAGACTGTACGTGAGGTTATAATAATAATCACGCAGCTCAAAATTATTTGAGGGAAAAAAGTGCATGAGCACATTAGTTCAGCTAAGCACAGCGCAGCGCAGCGCAGCATAATGTTGATAAGTCACTCTTATTAGGTACATCATAATTTTGTTATTTTTGTGTCATAGGTATTGGTGATTCTTCATTGTACCTAAAAGGGTAATGTTATGTTAAAATCAGACCTTTTCGTTCTATCATATAATACCTATATATTTCCCTTACACAATCCAGTCGTTTTCAAGTCTTCGTCACATTTAATGTTATATTTCTATACATTAAAAAGAGGTTTTACAGTGTACCAATACTTGTTTAACAAGGGAGTTATCATTCACTTTTATAGCAGTTAATATTATAAGTCAAATGAAGTGTTACACGATGTTGTGTCATGTGCAGTGCAACTGTTAACTGTCACCTTGAACTGCCCTGCTCTTGATTATGGTAGGCCCCCTCTTCTTCTTTTCGTGTAGTTGGTGACTAACCTGATGTCAGAGTTTTAAAGCCGCCCATGAGGCTCTGACTTGGCTTCACATGCCGTCGAGAAATATCTCTCAGACATGATGACGTTTTTGAAGTAGGCCCCTGATTTTATTGAATAATTCTGTGACCTGACAACTTTTAGAAATAGGTACACTGTTATGATAATATTACAATATAAAATGTACTTTTTTTATGAGGGTAGTTTCTAAAACATTTATGATATACCTTTGAACTATTTGTACATAATCATATTTTTATACATTTTTGTATGACACACAACTGTATTTCTATGTAAGATGAGTCCTAAGAATTGGCGATAATTTACACGACTGTTGTATGATATTTACATTAATGTTTTGCCTTGTTTTCGTCCATTAGTTTTTAACTAAAACAGGTTACTTAATTTTTTTGGACAGTAGTCTTATTTATGTTATTTATATCCGAAGAATAAATATGGCAGTTTGAAATATTTTGTACAACTTACAAAAGTTGTCAAACAGCAATATTTGTTCCTCAGAAAAAGTTATCTGAATATTGAAAAATCAGCCCTACAATATGGTTTCAATTCAGTGCCATCTATTTCAAAATACTTGGCCAAAAAGTTTCTCTGAAACATTTTTTCAAGTTTATTCTACTTGAATATTTTATATTCCTTGTATAACCTACTCTTTATAGACAAATCTCGGGACGCATCCTACGCACATAGTACACAAAATTATATGTACTTAATCATAAGTACACAAATACAAGTTTCTGTCAACCTAATGTTGTTTGGAAGTTTTTTTTTTTCATCTATTTGGAGTGCAATAAAGAGTATTTTCATCTACACCACATTGAGTTTCACCGACAATTCACACAAAATTCTAAACCTACACATTTTGAGATTCAAATCGTTAGATTCGCCCGACCGCGTCAAAAGATAGTCACGCTTCTTTTTCGATGACAATGACATTTGAAGTGTTGTCTCGCTCACTTATACTGAACATCGTTTATATCGTTCCGTTGCGGGCTTTGTGTGTTCTCTGTATGGAAACATTCGCGCGACCGTTACGATGCGCGGTGTGGACAAATTTAACGATTGAAATCTTTCTTTTGAGCTTATTTTTTGTATTAATATGGAGTAGGTAACAAATGGAGTATGAAGACAACTTTAATCATTCGGATATACGACAAAACCGAAGTTAAGAAACCGGTTAAAAATATTAACCATTATTTTTCTAATTCGATCTTGCAAAATGCTAAAATTAACCGTTTATTTCATAAAAACCGGTTAACCTGATTAGCCGGCGGTACAGTTACGTCTATTTAACCGTTCCTTTTCCGATTTTTTTACCAGTACTTTTGGCTAAAAGTTTGATCTTCAAGAACAAACTTTTAGCCAAAACATTACATTACGAGTACCACAGTTTTTTTTTTTAACATCACACTTAGATTTCCTACAGTCCTTCCAGGTATTTACCAATTATGTTGTTTTCTCATTCTCAGTCAAACTGGATACACCTAAATATCTGAATTTCACACATATTATCATCTTATACTATCCTCCTGGCCACACACAATCACAACAGAGCCTAGTGCGCAAGTGTGTGCGCAGGCACAGGTGCACTCTCTGTTCCCTCACACTCATAATCCGATGGGACGGCAATCCGACACGATCGGGGAGATCACTGAAGGCATTACGTGCTCTCCGGGGCACGGGAGTTACAATTCTAAGTATACTACACAATAGTTTTTTTTAATAATTATGTTACATATCAGACCTTAGGACTTTGAATAATGCTAGTAACTACACACAAGGCCTTGCTCCGGCCGAGAACAACCCATGGTATTGTATAATACACTTCATTCCTTGAAACACAAGGTGCAAAATTATACAAGCATCGCAGACAAAAACAGCTTTCTCAAGTTTGCACTTTAAGAAACTGATTTTAAGATTAATTATTGAATATCAACAGGAAATCCTCTGCTTTTGTCTGTTTAGCCTACTATTATAATATTCAATAAATAATTAAGCTTTGTACAATAGAATGCCAGGACTAGATCCACAGGACGCTTCTGATTGGTCGAAATCCTAATAAATTGTCCCAATATTTAAAAAACATCGTGTTTACAACATCAATATATTATTATTTTTGATAGTTGGTTTTCTACTTATTATTAAAATATCGTCAATTTAGACGTAAGTATAGAGGAAGGCCTAAATAAATGTCTTTATCGAAAAAGTTTTTTCATCAATGTTTTTTTTAAATAATTGTCCTTTTAGTTGACTTTTAGAAAATGTATAAAATATACACATAATTCTTGTGCTATCTGCACATTGCATTGCACAGATATACAATACTTGCATACTAAATGCAAGATGTCATAAGGTATAATACAACATGTAAAAAAAAACCTGTCCGATCCGTGAGGGTGTTGTTAAGAATTGTACTGAGAGTATATGTGGAAATTTTCAAGAAAAAAGAAAAAATAATTCGGCACATTTTTTCAATGGGGAATTTTACCAGGTTCGTGCAAGGGGTGCGGGCGGCCGTCGCGTCGTTTAGCGGGTGTCTACAAGTCATAACTTATGACTCCTGTTAAAAATTTGCAAATTTTTAAAGAATTTGGTAGAATTTTGGTACTAAAAATGTGAATTTTAAATTTTCCATAATATTAATATGTTTTACTTTTTGGTAATTTTATTGCAGTACTTACGTACTTACCTATATGCCCATTTCGGATCGGAAAGGTTTTTTTACATTGTATATGATTTGATGACAGTGACTATAATATTATGAGACCACTTCTGGACAAATTATGGTTAACTGAGAAGGTGCTTTGAAAGTTGGCAACATCGGAAATAACTGTCAATTGTTTCGCTGTTTTGATTACCTATATAAATTACAATAAACAATATCGTAACACTGAATATTTAATTTTAGGTGTAAAAAAAGCATTTAGTAACTTAAAAAATGCTTTTTTACACCTAAAAATGTTAAAACACCTAATTCAGTGTTATCTTTACAATTCACAATCAATATTTTAATGCACTACACAGCGATATTGTATAATTTAATTTAGTAATATTGACAAATTAATCAAGCAGCGAAATTTATTAAATATACCAACTTTCAAAATTCACGATCAATCTGACACCATAGATAAACAAGTTTTTTTTTTTAACTTACAAAAATTGTATTTTTTTTTAAACAGATTTTATAGACACTACAATAAATACCACATTCAGTATCTAAAATACTAATTAGGCATTTCAAACACTTGGAAGCATAAAACCGTCATTATGATGATTAGACACTTACAAATATTTTCAAAAAATAAGCACTCCATTTATTACCTAATCAGTGTCGAATCCCAAACCATGAAAGCGAAATGCTTACTCAAAAAATACTCAAGACACATCGTCTTCATCGAAAAAATCCTTCAACAGCGGGGGATGATCCTGTCTCGGGATAAAATTACCGGAATGTGGATACTGGGGATGCCACCAGTTGCAAACTATTGCCTTCACAACAGCATCGAGAATGATCTCACATTCGGGCACAATACCTTTAACAGCGTAGCAGGAGCTGTTGAAGCCAAGGTGGAGTGTGTGGTGCCTGTAGCCCTGGGAGAGGACCATTTTGACGGTGGATAAGGTCATCCCTTGGAGCGCTGGAATTTTGTCGAAACCTTTGCAGGTTACCTGAAAGGGTTAAGGGTTTTTGTTATTTTGTGTGCAGGCTTAGCTGGTCGAAGTAAATTGGAGCACTTTTACACCCCTTATAACAAGCTCTGACACTGGTTCTGATTCTCTTGTCACAAATAAACAAAATTTTGGAATACACTAAAATTTCGTTTATTCCTGTCAAACGACGATTTCCTATTCTGAATATAACGACACAACTTAACTATATTTTAGTTTGACAGCACTAAGATGGCACTGAGTTATTCATTTAGTGAAAATGGCAAATTTACTATTCTGAATGGCAAACAAGATTTTAGGTGAAAAACTTCACATTCAACTAGACAAGGCAAGACAATCAAAATTTTAGGTGAAAAACTTGACATTTTTCACCTAAAATTTTGATTGTCTAAATAAATCTGATTATTTTTTATCGCGATTAAAAACTTTTTGAGATAATTTAGTTCGGTGTACTAGAGAATCGGCACCAATAATAGTGTAAAAAATTTAATGTAATTTTAAATTTAGAAAAGTAATTGATACCAACTCTTAAAATATCGAAAATCATAATAAACCTGCTTAGCCTCATCCCTACTATATTGGGGTCGGCTTCCAGTCTGACCGGATGCACATATTTATATTACATGGAGCAACTGCCTATCTCGCACAACCCAGTTACTGGGTAAAGTGGGTAACACGATACCTCTTTGTTCTCTTTGTTCATGATTTTCCGAAAGTCTGACATCTAGTCTTGAAGTTAGACTTTCGGAAAATCATGAATATGAACAATTAATAATAAATAATAATAATATTTATATTTATTTCATGAAACAAGAAGACATTGCACTGTAGTAGTACATAATATACATTATAGATTATAAATTTACATTTGTCACACTATAAGCACAATTATATAGACTCTATCCCTTAAACTAGGTCTAGCCTGTATCTTAGGAGATAGGGTTCAGCCATATGGGTACAGTAGATATTTTTGACATTATGTAACAAGTGAAACTGTGTCGCTGCTACTTATGCTAAGGTTATTCTATGAAATAACTGTAGCTAGGTTGCTTAGTATATTGAGTATGAGAGTGAGAGTTCGTGTATGTGCGTGTTGGCGTGAGTGTGTGTGCATTTGTGTAATTTTTGCTATGAATAACGAGAAAAGAAACTGTTCCATACATTTTGAATGTGTTGGTATTGTACAGACGCCACATCACCCTACTACAATCTGTCAAATTAATATAATAGATTTTCAACTTTATCACTAAAGCATAAGGTTTAAAGTTGATTGGATTTTTTTTTAGAGTTTCGGGTAGTAGTTGAGTTGACCTGCTGGCGTCTGTACTTTTGTATGAAACAATAAGCAGCTGTTATTTATTATAATGAATTTAAAGAGTTTATTCTGTTAATAGGATAACGCAATCACGTGTAAAACTCATGATTATTAAAAAAATAAGCTACATTACATGGGACTCGATATTTTCTATCCGACTAACAGTAACACCACATAAGTACGCTAAATGTGCATTATTTTCTTAGCCTGGGTTCATCTATTACAATAATTTATCGCACGGCATAAAATTTATATGAATATAGCACAAGAAAGGCTGCAGACCTACGTCCAATAAAGAAAATAAAGCAAGCAATGCCGCTAGAGGTAAGTAGGAAATAATTTATTTATATTATTAGCCTAGATTTTATCCTGCAGGCCTCACAACTCTCCTTCCACTTGTCTCTATCTAAGACATGATTTTGAAAATTTATATATTCAAGAATACAACATATAATTTGTAAGTTGTTTAAGTCCAATGTAATAGGGGCGAGCCTATTGACATCAACCGGGCACAAATCCAGACTCCGCGCTGTTACTGAGAAATTCCAGATGGTAAAAACCTATAAAACTTTGGCCGACCCGGGAATCCAGATTCCTTGATTGGTTGGTTTGGAGTAGTGCTTGCGACCACTAGACCCACGAGGCCTGGGGTATGTTACTCAATCACGCAAAAACGGCTAAAGGGATTTGGATGAAATCTATACTAATATTATAAAGAGGAAAGATTTGATTGTTTGTTTGTTTGTATTGAATAGGCTCCGAAACTACTGGAACGATTTGAAAAATTCTTTTACCATTAGAAAGCTTAGTTTTCAGGGAGTGACATAGGCTATTTTTTATCCCGGGAAAAATAACGGGTCCCGCGGGAAAGACCACGGGACCGAAGCCGCGGGCAAAGTGCTATTAGTAATTAAATGTAATAATTTATTTATTTTAGGAATATTAAGGTTTGAAGTACATCAAGGTCTTACAAAGTATGCGTTATTAATAAGATGGTGAAGGTGCAATGAATTGTTCGGTTGGTTGAATCACTGTTCCCCTAGCTAGATCACGGAGTAATCTGTATTAGGAGAGACAGTTTCGACTCCCAATTTGAGTATCACAAAAATCATGTTTTTTATACTTTTAAGATTACAGTATCAAAATACAAAAGATAAAATCTTACAAATTAAATTAAATAAAATAAATTAGAAAGAGGAGGGCAGATGTGCTGAGTCGAGTGAGTGCGTGTGCGTGCATGAGTGTGTGAGAGTGAGTGTGTGTGTGCATTTGAATATTAGTCAATGGGATTACCTTCATATAAGTGACAATGAGTACTTTTTATCCCAGTAACCCCACGGGATCGAGACTTGTGAGGGCATTGCTAATAAAAAATAAATACAACAAAATACATACCATCAAAACCTGCGCTCCTTCTTCAGGGTTAGCGTCCACCCTTCCCAGCTCCTCAATAAAATCTTTATCCATGCTAGGCTGACTGTTATGCAACTGCGGCTTCTTCAGCTTGAAATACACGTTCCAATATGTCAACCCTCGGTTATACCAGACGTTGACGCATACCCAGCTCACTAGGATATTGGGATGAGGGTCCTTTCGGCAAATTAGACGAGTGAAATTATCGTAGGTGTGATATAAGGCCCGGATGACCGTCTGTCTCAGGCCGTAAGCCTTCAGACTGTCTGTACGCAACCTATCAGGGAGCTTTGGATGATTTTCGCAGTACCTCTTGTATTGTAAGATCCAGAAAGCTTTACTCTTCGTGACCGCGTACGCAGATTTGTTGATTTTAGCGAAAGTACCGATGTCTTCTGGTTTAATATACCTTGATAGGAGATAGAATAGGATTTCCGGGTATTCAATGCCCGGGCGTTCTTCTATTGCGGTCTTATCCTTCTTTTTCTTGTATACAAGCTGTTTAGTTCCATCGTCAGCGATTTCTGGGACGATTTCGGCGTCGTCGCCGACTTCGTCCCAGGCCGGTTCCATGGTTGGTTTTAGAATCGGAGCCGGTTTCCTGATTGCTTTAACCGGTTTTGGCGCGTTGGCACAGTCGTTGATTGTGAAATCTGAAAAGATTTTTTTTTTAATAGCTAACTTTTATTTTCTTGTGGGTAGGTTGATCACAACATTGACGTGTTAATCATTCGGTAGTTAGTTTGTGCACTATGATCGCCCGCGAAATTAAATTTTTCTTGCGTATTAGGTAGGTACCTATTTCAAATGGTAAAAATTAATAAAAAAAATAAAAATCATCAATATCTCTCAAACTTATATTAGAGAAAAAAAAAACAAGTTTTCATGAAATAATCATGAACACTTACAAAAAAAACAGATGCTCTATGGTCTGCTCTTAGAGTGGTTCCTTCGAAATTATATTTGCTGCAAATACGACTATTAGGGGCCTTTATGACGTGTTAAAGCTATCATTGTTCCATTGTGAAAAATAGATCACGCTATTCGTCCTATATATCTCCATCTCTCTCTGACACTGGATCAATTGTGGCTTTAAGACGTCATAGTACTGCCCCAGGTCGACATAAAAGAGTGACATGGTGACAAATGAAACTAAATATTTTTAACAGACCTATAATGATGATGGCTTATACTTTGCCGACAAGTGCTAGTAGGTTTTGATTTGAGTCACCCACACGCAGCGTTTTTTGTTGCACATATTTATCAATTTATTTCCCATTCGAAGTGGCCTAAGTTCGATAGTAGCGCCCTCATTTTTTCCAAACTATTTTTTATCTGTACGTGATAATATTATGACGATAGGTATGCAGCAAATATAATTTTGACTCCTACGGATATATCGATGTTTTAATTTCATTATTTGAGTAATAAATTTTGATCAACATAAAACGTAAAACTGCGCCGCAATTTGAAAAACAAGTAAGAAATTTTAAAATTCGCGGGCTACATAATCAGCATTAAATTTCGCGGGAAATTTTAGAGCATTCACCTTATGCTAGTCCATGGATCTGTAACCATTGACGCCTCTTTTACATTTTCAACTATTGTTCCTAATCACTTATAATTAAAGGCCTAAAGTTCTGACTACCAGTCTTACCTCAGAATAACGGTATTGCCCAGTAACTGGGTAGCGGTTAGAAGTCAGTCACTGCATCTAACAATCTGACATTCAGCTTCAACTGGTTAGACTGGAAACCGACCCCAACCTAGTTGGGAAAAGGCTAGGCTGATAAACATGGTCACTAAATTAAAAATTAGAGCCAGTTTATGTTTAAATAAATGAGAATATTAGGCAGAACTAGGCTAGAAGCGCGAAATAATGAAAAAATTATAGCAGCCTGGGTTTTTATGACAGACGAGCTGTGTGACTGATTGGATATCCCATCAGCAAAAATGCCTTATCCGAAAAAATTAACCCTCATCATGAAATAAAAAATTCAAAAATTAAACCCGCTATGAGCGTTTATACAGAAAGTGGGCAACGTCGCTGTCAAATATCTCTCTGTTTTTATTAAGTTGGCGCTATTACTGTATGGAATTATCTAATAAGGCTATCTAACCACATAATGTCTGGACTTTGAATGAGACTGTGACCTCTGAGTTTGTTTCGATGTTTCTGCTCAGAGTACAGTGATAGAAAACATTGACTTCACCCAGTGTAAAAAATATTATTGACTTGTAGTGTTTGTATAAACCTACTTACAGAAATAATCATAATTACTCAAAACCTCTTGTTTAAAAGGGACAAAATATGTAAAGTGCTCAAGAAGGTATTGTATATTTTAAGTATTATTACTGATTAAACCTACTTGCATTTGTTAAGAAGTGGTAGATACTGACTATTTGGTCACTACATCATTTCATAATAATTTTTAAAAGAGCTAGTAATAATACATCCACAATAAAACCAAATTAAAAAAAAAACCTCAAAAGTAATTTATTCAAACTAGGCTGAGAATCAGCACTTTTCGAACGTCAGAATTACGTAAGACAGCCCCAAAATGCCCACCCTTCACCACCTCCTAATGCTTTAGCAACAATTTATTTTTGTATTTATTACCAATGCTATGTTTGGGATTGTTTAATCCCTCACAGCATCCTTAGGATTGAACTTTTTCAAATTATTGAGGTATACCTAATTTGTTGCATATAAGCTTTTTGCCGTGTGGGAAATGGAATCTGCATTTTTTCTACACTCAATGGCCTTATAGGTAAGAGCCTCAGCCAACTCAAACTCAAAGCAGTAATTTCATAGAAACCAATTACAGCCACTTTTGCATTATCCGAAAGATCAAGCTAGTTGCCCATTCAACAGAGTAGAAGGTTCCTATGGAGAATAACGGGCAAGAAACTCCACTGACACTATTGAATCAAAATATTGAGACATCTCTGGAAACCATCATCATTGATTTGTATAGGCTTGCTGACACTGAGATTCAATCTTGGCCATGACTACCTATAACTTCTACATATCTAAAAAAACATGTTTTTGTCCGTCTTTTATTTTCAATTATGTTTGCTGATTTAAATAAAACTTAGATGGGTAGCCAACGATAAAACACTAGGATAACCTTTGGCTGAAAGAAACCATAATTAACTGGACATGAAAATTAAATCAGGAATTCGACAGTTGAACAAAAATAACCTTAGGCTGAAAAATAAATAAAAAAGCAGCAAAAAAAAATACCTTTAAAATATAATTATAACAAGCAGGATCGGCGCTGGAACTGCATAGCAACGATATAATACATAAAATAGTATTTTATTTACCTTGTGATACATTCTTTTTGCTCTTCTTTTTCGTCATTGTAGAAAGATTTAATAAAATATCAACAAAAAGATATCAATTCCAATTTACATGACCGTTTTTCCTTATCGACACCGCATTTCTATTAGGTTATCATAATTAATGTTTATTTCAAAAAGTAATAAGTGTTAGAATGGTTTTTATGTACCAAAATAAACCATTTACGAAATTATCAAGTTTTGAAATCCGCCTGAGACGAATTTGACAACTCAACTAATGTCAAAATTAATCGATAAGATTTGTGTGGACAGGTGTTGGTTAGACAATTCTACCACGTACTTACTGTATTTACTAGAACCGCTCTTATTTGTATCCTTTTGTTTGTTTATTTATTTTTATAATAAGTTTAGCCAATACGCAAAAATCACCACTCAGTGGATCCTAAATAAAAGGAAACGACTAAGCGACATCCCAGAAAGAAATGGCGGGATGAGCTGAACTCCTTCTTTAAAGTTCTGAAAGTTCTTTAAAGTTCTGTGAAGTTGTACTGTTTGCAGATGATACTTCTCTTATTTTTAAAGTAGACAGGAATAGACAAGATTTTGACGATGTAAACAGTGCACTCTCAATGGTTACGGATTGGTTTACGACAAATAACCTAGTTCTCAATGCCAAGAAAACGAAATGTGTAAAGTTCACCCTTCCAAATGTTAGAAATCTAGGACCTAACATCGTCTTAGATAAAGAGGTGCTTGAAACTGTAAACTCGGCAGTTTTTCTGGGCATAACAGTAGATGCCAAACTTCAATGGGTGGGGGCCAACATCTATGGGGCCAACATATATTTTATACACAACAATAACATATATATAAATATATATAATTGCATAGCACAGGTGTGAGTACTATGTACTAAAGAGCTACCATTTACCGGGTAATATGTAGTACGGTATTTCATTGACTTGAATGTGCCCTGGCGGCTGTGAGTATGTCATGCTCACTCAAATGTCTCGCTGATGGTGGCGCGAGTGTTGGATCATTTAGCTCCCTTCAAAATGGTTGAGCTGAATGGTGCTGATCCATGTGTCTTGTTCGTGAACGGGCGCCGTCAGTTGGGACTGTTCATCTCTTAGCTGCCATGGCATATTTTAATTTATTTTAAGTTTTTGAATAGGTAATTCTTTATTTTTGTCTTTTTATTACGGACGTTTTTACGAACGTGCACGTCTTTCTACATTGTTCTCATGCATAATTTCAAAATGAATGATGTAACCAATATTTTGTATCATTTTCTTCTCCATATATATGTACCTATTACGCTTTGGAATGGGCAACTAGCTTCATATTTTTGACTGACCGACCCCTTGACAATTCAAAAGTGCCTGTAAATGGTATAATTGAAATAAATGCTTTAAGTTTGAGTGAGTTTGAGTTTGAACATAAATATATCTAACCTAGCGGGAAGGCTCAGTTCGGCCGCTTATGCCGTCAGGAAAGTAAGACAATACACTGATGTTGATACAGCTCGGTACTAACCGAGCTGTATCAACGTACGTGTATTGTAACTTAAATAGACTAGATACTATTTAAGTTATTTTCATAGCGTTATGTCCTACGGTATTCTGCTGTGGGGCAAAGCTGCTGATAATCAAAATATATTATTCCTTCAAAAACGAGCTGTTCGAGCTAGGTGCCAGTGTCTGTGAGGTTTATTAAAGATATTGGTATCCTCACAGTGGCATCACAATTAATTAAATCTTCGCCAACATCATATATATTAGGCAAAATATACAGTAGGTACTTATACACTAAAACAGTGATATTCACAATGTTAACACTAGAAATAAGGATAAAATACGTGCTCCCTTTCACCGGTTTCATAAGGTTCATAACTCATTTGTTGGGCTTGGTATAACCTTTTACAACAAGCTACCCTCTGCTTTGCTAGATTTGCCTTGCATTTAAAACTAAAATAAATGTAACCTTTGTTCAAAGGCATACTATTCTATCAACGACTACGTAGGAGCCTATACTACCTCAAATGGCTTAGCATGATCCTCCGTTTTGCCGAAAATACTGCAGCATTTTGAAATAAATATATGGTAAAATTGAGGATTAATGTTAAGTACTATGTTTATCGAAAACACGATTCGATAAAAAATTCTCGATAGAAAAAAAACCAAAGTTACCTCCAAACCGAACAATAATAATAAGTAAGTACTGGCGCCTTGGAGCCGCCATTGCCCCATTCCGTCTCGCTATCACTCAGTCCGCGAGCAGTATGGTGCGAGATAAAAAGTGAATTTAAGCTGAGGTAGTAGGGGCTCTTAAATGTTAAGAATAGTTGGTCGCTGTGATAACTCAAGACAATGTTTATGTTCTTTCTCCAGAATTAGCTTACCTACTGACAGGTTATATGAGTTTATATACATGTTTATTTTATTTGACTATAAGTCATTTTATTTTAATTTATTATTGGCATAGTATACTCATTACAATGTTTTTTTATGAGTTGTATTGCAATATGTGGTTAACTAGCGACCTCGACAATTGATCACATTATTTTTTGCCTTAACAACCGGCAGCAAGTTCATCATGCTCCCTTAGATGTCACTGGTTGCGGTACCTACCGTCGGGTGTCGGGTTGCCTCCTTCCCTCAAATATGGCAAGGGGGGTAATGGCTGATCCTTGCGTTATGCTCGTGAACTGGTGTTGCTTGTGGTGACTGGTCATCTTGTTGATCATGGTTTTGTTATTGTTATTAGTAATTAAGTAACTGTTTATTTATTTTACCTCGATGGTCCCAGTTTATCATTTATAACTTCCAGTTACAGCTATTATATATAGATAGATATATGTAAGCTGGCACGCCTTTTATGCCTGGTGACTTTTATTTAGATATTGTTTACGTTTAGTCTTTATTTTTTATTTTTGTCTGAGTAAAGTTCTCGATATTTTTGGTTGGTATATTGGCGTGTGCTAGCTGACATATGGCTATTAATTTATAATAAAAATGATTAAATAATTTTTAAATTATGTTTTGTGTTGCGTAAAGTAAGTTATTTTGCATACCTACTGTTATACATATAAATGTAAAATATTTTTTTTCTAACTGAACAACTATGTTGCTGAGTATGTATTGAGCTACTATGCATTGAGCTGTGCTGCTGGGGAGTTTGTTGCGCCACTTCTTCCCAGCTAAAGCGCTAGGAAGTAGTGAAGGGTGGACGTTTTTTACGTTCGAAAAGTGCTTATTCTCAGCCTAGTTTGAATAAAAGAATTGATTTTTTAAAAGAATTGGCCTGCAATCGCTATACTGGGAAAAGTGGAAAGAGGGAAGGGAGGCCTTTGCCTTGCAGTGTGACAACACAGGATTATAATAAAATTATAATAATATTTAGCCATTTAAATTAGTACGTATTGTAAATAGTTGTGTAATAATTGTTTTCACGTAAGCAATTAATATTAAAAGTTTAAGTGCTCTCTATCAGGTCGTATATTGATCGAAGTGTGGTCCGCGATAGTTACAATAGTCTACTTAGGATCTGATTATTAACAATCATACACATTTTTTTCAAATGGCTTATGGTTATGCTTATGAGTATTTAGAAGCAAAATATTACTATTTAATGAAATTTTTTCCAATAATTTCGTGGGTATATCGTTATCAGAGAAATTCCAATCATATATGTAAGTTTTGTGTTGGTTTACTAGCGGGTTAGACCGGTTGGTTATCAAAGTCGGTTGTAGTTTCTCAAAATAAAAACACCAATTAAAATGACACATTTTTATTAAAAAATACAAGGTATAGGAATAAGTACACGAGAAAGCTTTCAATAAATACAAATTGTCCTTATTTTAACATTCATTAGTGAAGAGCTGCAAAAGTGAGCACCTATAATAATATCCATTTGTGTAGAGCTGTAATAGTAAACACTCTTTATAATATGTTTTAAAGTTTGTGTGTAGTTGCGTAAGTGAGCACCCTTTATAATATTATTTTACAAAAGAAAGACATTTTTGACACTTTGACTACGCATATTTGAACCAGGGTGTCAGCCATACATTTTTAGGGTAGGATGAAATGTTGAAACATTTGTATAGTTCATCTAGGAATCTAGGCAGTTAACAGAACATCACGCCTATATTTTATCGAAAATACAGAGGGTTTGTAGTACCTAGTACCTATGTACACTCACATTTCGTCAGTTATATAAGCTCCCATGAACTAGAGGGCGAGCTTATTGCCATTAATTGGGCACAGATCCATCTACGCAGTTTGAGTGTCAAAAATAAAAATATATATTATAATATCAAATTCGTAACCTTACGCTAGTTGAAATAAATCAGTTTCTGTTAATTAAGCACCTATGTATAGCACAGTAAAAAAACTAAAAATAGTTTCAATAATAAAATAGTTTCAATAATAAAATATTTTCATTAAAATTAATATAAATCTGGACGGATTTTAAATAATATAGTTTTCAGTTTGGTGGAAATGTTAAATATTTATTAATTACTTTATTTAAGTACTGCTATTGAAAAGCAAAATGAATTATTGATGATTTTTTTTATTCAATGACACAAAAGTTAAGTGATATAAAAAAATAAAACATCGGTGTGTGCTTGCTATGACCACACGATAGAAGTGAATACTTGGACTGCGACTGGAGCCGAGTATAAGCGATTGAGCGTCACCGACCCAAGCGTGACGATTTAAATATACCGAGCGTGACGATGAAGAAGTTATCCCTTCAATAACACGAATGTTAAATGATACGAAAGTTGAATGTGAAGCTTTCAGAAACTCCTGCCACTGCCAATATTTCATCACCTTATAAAAATATTGAATGATGAAAAAATTGGATGATACAAATAATGTTGAACAATACAGAAATTGTATGATGTTTGAAAATAAATGATACACTAATGAAATTATAAATTATATTTAAAGATGTAAAAAAGATGGCAATGGAAAAATATTTTGACTATTTTTAATTTTAACATTTCCACTTCACTTTAGTTTGATACACATTTGACTCAGGTCTCACAACTAGTAAAAATAAATTTATATTTGTACCTAAATTACTGATAACTGAAATAGCTTATCTTCCTAACACCATGATAGATTGTCATTTTTATGTTCTTTATATTATTTTTAAACGCAACATTTAATTTTTTGAAAAGGGTATTTATTATATCATGGATGAAGAAAATAATGTTACAAAGTAATAATACGGATAATCTACCATTACGTACATAGACAAAAGCTACCATTTAAAAATTGATAACAGCGCCATCTAGTAACTCAAACTGGCACTAAAGGTTCCACTTATCGCTCTTAAATGGCAGTGTGTCAGTAAAAGTTAGCTACAGAAAGTTTTTTTTACAAAAACTTTAAAAAAACGTGAAGTTGTGCAATTTTCTGGCAGTGAGCGTCTTTTGTTGTTATACGACATACATTGGACAGATACACTGACAATAATAATATCTTTAATGTACTTAATACCTACTAGTAATATATTTTGTACGTAATAAATCTGCAAAAAGGCAGTATACACAAGCTTTTAATTTTATAAATTGGCGACAAATTCTACTCATATATATATACTTTTTAAACTTACTTAGGTACTCCGTCTCTCTATCTTTCCAGTTTTTATCAATGTTTCAAAGTTACCACAAACTACGATTGGTAGGAAAACCGATTCGTTAGTTTTAGGAACCGGGTAAAACTTTATGATCGCCAATTTATAAATAAACAAATATACAAAAAAATTATAATATCCTTTGAAGCACACACGTTTACATCTTAATTAATTAATTACTTAAATAGTTTGCGAGATTACTTCAACTCAAACAAATTAACTTTTATAGCGTAAAAGCCCGTTTCTTTAATCAAAAAAATACTGTCGAACTATGTCCAACCTAATAATTAGAACGATTCATTTATAAAACATTGTTTTCTACTGAATAATATTGAAAGGCTAGTCTTGCATGTATACCTAGGAAGTTAGAAATTACTTTTCTTATTTATGCCAAATCTGCCAAAAACGCACGTCAACGCAAATTGACAAAATAAAAGAAATTTCTAGTTGTATAAATATTCGATCCAATTTGTTCCCTAAGCTTGTTTAATAAGAACAAACCAAATCACTATACCCGGTCTCGTAAACTAAAAAGTCAACTTGTTCTACGCTTAAAATAAACTTAAAACTCTAATACAAAAGTAACATCTTCCCTATTTAAAAAAAAAAGTAATAAATATGAAAATTATAATTTGTTTCGGTGGATAATTCCAATACTAAATTATTATAAATATATTATAGATTTTGTGATGTTATTTTTAATTTAGATCATATATTTTTTATCGTGAAATAGCTGCGCGCTTTGAGATTGGACCAACAAATGGGCATCAATAAATAAAACAGATACATCGCATTTTAGAAAATTGCGCGTACTTGTGATAGAAGTGAAACCTCTTAAAAAAAAAGAATAAGAGAGATTTATTGTGAGGGACAGAGAGTTATATATCTTTCTTCTCTCTCATGTAACGAAATGTTCTTAAACGTGACGCGCCCTTGAAGTTTCACTCTCAATTCTCGTCCAATTATCGAATCGCGGCCATAGATACATAGTTTCACATTTAAAAAAAAACTGAAATAAACTAATTATTGAAACTTAAGATAATCCACTGGGTAAATTCTAAATTTTGGAATAGTTTATCCAAATTGTATATTTATTGTATAAAAGTAGGTAAAGGTTACTGTAACCATAGGTTCTGGTTAACATAACCGGGTAAAATATAACTGTCACAAATTCTTTATAGCAAAACTGAAGAGATTGGTTCCTGTAACCATATCCTGCTTCTGGTTAACATAACCAGAACTTAATTATATTCTTAACATAATAGCTGTTTATAACTTCATCATTGATTGATAAAGCTGCGTCCATATTTGTGACATTTCAACGGACAAAGCTCCGTACAAAGCGACGGTTAATGTGGACGGCGGCGGCGCGCGGCGGTCGTGACATTGCTTGTTTGATATTTGTTTTTGCCGAGTGTACTTGTCACGGCAACGGTGTCATGTCCGAGGAAATGTCACAAGTAGATCGTAGATGCAGCCTAGTGCTTATATTAAAAGTGTAAGGTTGTCGTAACCTAGTTGGTTTCTTTGTTCTCCTTCGGTTGGTCTGTGTACACGATTTCTGCGTACTCCGTAGAAGGAGGGGGTGGTTTCTCTGTTGAGGTTTGCTCGCCGAGCGCCAATTCAGCGTATACTACGCCCTTCTTGTCCTCTGAGAGAGGCTGTAACGAGAAAATAAATGATTTGTGGACGTGGCTAAGCTTTTATTTGAACTACCAACATACCAAGCAGCGTTGCTGTTACAGTTTGAACAGTATGAGAGCCGATGTAATTACAGACAGACGATGTTCACAAAGCTTGACAATTTTTTTGAAGCAGCTGATTTTTTTTAACGCAATTTCAAACTCAAACTCAAACTCAAAGCATTTATTTCAATTAAATCCTTTACAGGCACTTTTGAATTGTCAAAGAGTCAGTTAATCAGAAAGTTGAAGCTAGTTGCCCATTCCAAAACGTAGATCTCTATGGAGAAGAACGGGCAAGAAACTCCAAGGACACTCTTTTAAATATAGAAATTACAAAATCCTGGGTACATTACTCTTGTTGATTATATATGTGAGAACAATGTAAAAAAAAATATATAAAAATCAAAAACGATTAAAAATAAGCCCTGGCAGATAAGAGATGACCAGTCTAAACTGACGGCGCCCGTTCACGAACATGACGCGTGGATCAGCACCATCCAGCTCAACCATTTTGTAGGGAACCGAATGATCCAACACACTCGCCACCATCAGCGAGACATTAAGTGAGCATGACATTCTCTCAACTACCCTGCTCTTTCAAGTCAAAATACAACACAGTAAACGACTCCAGTGTCGGTGCCTATGTAAAAGTTATTCATAATGATGAGTTCAATGATACCTTTTCAGGGTTTCAATTAGCTTTATAGTCCTTGTAAAAAGGCGGCACCGTTGTCTGAGAAAATCCAAGCTTTACAAACCTTTTCTTCAGTATCAACCGTCTGCGCCTCAGTAGCCTGCACCTTATCCTTTGCTTTAGGCAGCACCGCCCTCACGCGTGCGCTGAGCCCCGCTAGTCGAGAGCGCTCCCGGCCGCCAACCGCGCTCTCAGTGTCACTACTAACGAGAGTACAGTGTTTAATGGTTACCGGCAACCATGTGCTTCGGTAATGATGATGAGTAATAGGACTACTACGGAAAAGTGGTTACTGAGTTTAGTTGATTATCTCTGTATGTAAAGAGGGACAGTTTCATTTGGTTATCCCTCATTTTTGAGGCACTACATTTGTTTGTAGCTAAAGCTAATAGTAGGTTGCTACAGCCAGATACAACTCGTTCTTATCCCAGTTACTACCTAATTTAAGTAATAATTAAGTGTTAAGTAACAGTTTCTATTGATAAAATATCTACTATGATACATACAAATTATTATCTCTAATTGTATTACTTGTTAGTGGTTAGAGCTGGTTAGTCCAGTGCTGGCCATGGCAGCAACTACAAACTTCGTGTAGGCAAGGTTATTTTTCACACACAGCATATAAGAAGCCTGCCACCACTAGACCAACAAGTGGAGAATAAGTAAGGGTACAAAATGATGAATTAAATACACACAACCACTCCCCAGATATAAAACGCTTGAAGCAATGATATTAGACGTAAAAAGACGTAGATAGGTTACCTACCTAACATTCTATCTTCAAAAACGGCACTATGTCACACTATTATATGACACGTGGAAGTAGGAGGGCATGTCGAAATTATCGGGAGCGAAAAAGAGACAAAACGAAGAAAATGTGGCTAATTAGCCAACTTTTGACGTGCCACTTGCGGAACGTTTATAACCTATCTACCTCTTTTTACATATAATATTATCATTGGCTTGAAGTATAAATAGTTGAGCAGTGAGTAAACCTAAACTACAAGTTAAGAAAAATCGTTCAGAAGTTGATATAAGAATGCTGATTGAATTGAACATTTGATTTATTAATAAGTATGTCTTTCAATCGCAGTAGTCTTGAGTCGTGAATTACAGCCCACTCGCTCCCACAAAGAGGAGGCCGGCACTGGGAACATTATGTATAACTTTTGCTCGATATTTCTTATGCTTAAAGCTGTGTCCACGTTTGTGACATTTCAATGGACAATACTCGGAATGCCACCTTACCAGTTGTATGTGGACGGGGGTGAGTCACTAGTCAAGACGATGACTGTATGACGTTAGAATTTTACTATTTTTGTCACGCGTATTTATCACAGACACGGAGTTCGGTCCGTTGAAATGTCACAGACGTATGTTTTTACAATTTGTAGTGATGCCAAGCGAAGCTAGTTACATTAATGTTAGACGTACGTTCTAGGAAGCGAGTTGCCAGACTCTAAAAGCACATCCCCGGCCGGCGTCCTTGCGGGAAAAAATATTATTGTATATGGCAACAATTTTGAAAGAAACAATATTTTGTTTTAGGAACAGTCCAATTTGTGTTTATAATATAATAATAATAGAAAAAGTTAAAATAGAATATAGTTAGCACATTCGTCAAAAAGTAAAATTTCTCGAAGATTTGTGTAATATGTAAAAAAAGTAAAAAAGAATACATTTACAAAAAAAAACCCTTTTATTTACACTAAAAGAAAGCCCATCGAGTTTGAGAAAAAAATCGGCTTTGAAGATTAACGGGTGCAAAAAGACGAAGCTGAGAGGAGGCAGATATTTTTTTTTGAACCATACCTTCTGGTTATATTGAACGTCAAAGTACAGACGCCAGCACATCAACTTACTAAAATTTGTCAAATTTCTTTAATTGATTTTCAACTTTATCACTAAAGTATAAGGTTCAAAGTTGATTGGGAAAATTTGACAGTTTCGGGTAGTTGACCTGCTTGGCCATCTGAACCAACTTCTTTTTACTTTTTTTCACGAAAACTAGTTTTGAATGTTGTAACCCGTTGCAAGTTTTGCGTGCGTTACATTGCGCGCTGCCGCAAATCATAAAAGTCGTTCCCCATCAATATTTTTTGCTGAATGTTAAGTAACATTGAGCAAAAGTCGTCGACGACTATTATGATGGGTCTTTTTACACCCTATAAGTGATGGTAGGTAGTCCGTCAGTCTCTTCTCTTCCTCAAACTCTCGGTGTCATATTACCCCCTGGCCCCGGGCACTGTATATAAGTTACAAAAGTTGTATACTTTAAGACATGTTTGTACATAAAAAAATCCATAAAAAGAAGGAATACTTACGATTCTCCCGAACTCTTCGTGTTGTCTCGTCTTCTGCCTGTAAGATAAATGTATTTGTTCTAAGTTAAGGGGCTTCTAACGAGCCATATTGTTACAGAATAGCTGCAGTACATTCTGTTACCAATATCCAGCAGCACTAATTACGATATTACCAGTATCGAAAACAATAGAAATAATTATTTTACTGTTTTATTTTTATTTTATACCATGCCTATAGTAAGTACTAGCCGTTCACTTCGAGATGGCCGTTACCTCCCTTCCCGCTTCCCCACACCGCACAAACACATGAAACAAACGACGATAGCAAACTCGCTATCCGTACTAAAGTAAGGCCATTTTAACATTAGACAATTCATCAAAATTCAACAACGTAACCTTGTAACGCCGGGCATAAAATAATATATTTTTTCGTTTTGTTAGAACTGCACAATTGCTTAACTTTTTTCAATTACGATTACATTATTTAGTGTAATAATGACCGATACGAGTAATTTTACGATTTGCTTTCACTAAACTGACAGACGTCAAATGTTACCTATTAAAATGGCCTTACTTTATAACTACTAACAACTACCACGAAGTGCAAAGTTCGACGGCTCATTTTGCTGTGCTGCCGTCACTACATGACACTGGCAGAATAGTCGACATCGGCTCAGTTGCCAAAACGGAAAAAAAAAGTGGGTCTTGAGGCTCGGTGTGAGGAAGCGGGAAGGGAGGTAACGGCCATCTCGAAGTGCACGGATGTAGCTGCGGCCACTTGTCTTTTAGGAAACCGTAGCGTCAGTCTAAACATTATGTCTATATTTTTGCCCTTGACTCAACTTGAGGCTTCCTTGTACATGGCTCCGGAGCATGAAATGAATTTCGTACATGGCCGTACCGCCGCCGCACTGGAATCGCGTGTACACTGGCATTGATGCCGAGTTGAATAGTAAATCAACCATCACTGTTCAGTAAAGCATTGCCAACGAAACATGCGGTCCGGCGCCGGTGCGGCTCCGGCGTCATGTACAGGAAGCCTAAATGACAGATACAATAATCAAATGTCACTTGATCAGTGTAGTGTTTTGCAGTAAGAAAGTTTCGTTTAAAAGCGAGTTTCGTTTTGAAATGTCTTTTGCAACTTTCAAACATAGATACTTGTTCGCAAATACTAATTATTTCGTGAAAAATCAATCAATTTATCTTGCCGTTTCCCAACTATGTTGGGTTCGGCTTCCAGTCTAACCGGATGCAGCTGATTCCAGTATTTTATATGGATCGAATGTCTATCGGACCTCCACAACCCAGTTACTGGGTAATAGGATACCCCTTGAAAAGCTTTACGTGCTTTCTGAGGCACGGAGGGGTCTCGGGGTATATCCATTAAACTCAAACTCAAAGCATTTATTTCAATTAAACCATTTACAGGCACTTTTGAATTGTCAAGGGGTCGGTCAGTCAAAAATATGAAGCTAGTTGCCCATTCCAAAGCGTAGTAGGTACCTATGGAGAAGAACGGGCAAGAAACTCCACGGACACTCTTTTAAATAAAAAAAATGATACAAAATATTGGTAACATCATTCATTTTGAAATTATGCATGTGAGAACAATGTAGAAAGACGTGCACGTTCGTAAAAGCGTCCGTATTATTCAGAAACCCTTTGAATCTAAGCATGTATGTTGAAGTATTTATAATTAATTAATTGGATACTGGATCTAAGTCGTCCACTTGAAAATTGGCATGCGTATGTAATTCCTTTGACCCTTTTAACGTAATTAAATGATCCCTTTTGCCTTTTGGAAATTCTAATCCTCTGATCGCGTTTCCACTGCTGTTATCGAGCCAGCCGAAACGATCAAATTGCAAGAGTAGTATATTATCAATCGCTTCAATTGCATTTGGTAGAAGATAATAAAATAAAAATTGACAGTTAATTTATTGCAATTTGTCGTTTTGGGGACCCTCAACGATTTGACATTGATAATGCCTTATGTCGTAGCAGCGATAGCGATTTTTGTATTGCAAATGTTACTACTGAAACGAGTTTGTACTTGGCTCGGCCATAAATTTTGCCATACTTAGCATAAACATAAATTTTGCCATACTTATCATAAACATAAATTTTGCCATAGGTACTTAGCATAAACATAAATTTTTCCATACTTAGCATAAACATAAATTTTGCCATAGGTACTTAGCATAAACATAAATTTTGCCATACTTAGCATAAACATAAATTTTGCCATACTTAGCATAAACATAAATTTTGCCATACTTAGCCTAAACATAATCAGCCTATAATTATCCAACTGCTGGGTCACAGGCCTCCTCTCCGTGAAAGGGAGTGGGCCATAATCCACCACGCGGGCCCAGTGCGGGTCGGCGGATATCAAAGTAAAGTGCCTGCTTGGGTTTGAGCCCACGAACTACAACCCGTAAGTCGTGGCCGTTACCCACCACTGCTCTTCATTGCCATACTTATTATCAAATTATACAGGGTGTATCGGAAAGGTTTATTCAAAAATTAAGTTGTGGTACAGACCATCAAGCAGGGCCTCAAGTCTGCTATTACAATAGTGTCCGAATGGTCTATCAGTTGATTTTGACAAGTTTGGTAATCTACTAATATATTGACGTCATTATGACTATTTCCAATGGTCAGCCACTGTCACTCTATTGAAAGAAATGGGATCCATTGGTAATCTCGTACATAATGACAAATTAATGACTACCTATGCTATAAAATTTTGACAGTTCATTTGATCAGTGACCTACCATGGGAACGTCATTGTGCAGTCATTGCTTTTAATTCTTTACGAGTATCGTGTTTGTGGAATACAATGATCAACCAATGATCGACCATTATGAATTTAGCAGATTACGTTAACTTTTATCAAAATGACAATGGGATCGTGTTGGAATGACGAATTTATAAAAATAGGAGACTTGGACCCCTGAACAACTTTCTCCTGGGACCAACATTCTAATCGCGACAAAATAATCAGTCCTTCCATACATTTGGGTCGAGTAGGTAGTGAAGTTTTGTATTGGACGACTGATTAATTTTTCGTGATTAGAAATAGTTCGGCGTTGTAAAGCTCATCTTCGTCACTTACGTGTTTTTCTTTTTTAGACTGCCTGTCCACTGGAGCGGAGAAAAGAGAAGAGGAGCACACAGCTCCGCTCGTCTCCTCTCCGCTCCAGCCAAGCTGACAATTTATCTCTCGAATATTTTTATTATACTTAAGAGCCTATACTACCTCAAATGGCTTAGCATGATCCTCCGTTTTGCCGAAAATACTGCAGCATTAATTTTGAAATAAATATATGGTAAAGTTGAGGATTAATGTTAAGTACTATGTTTTCGAAAACACGATTCCATAAAATTTTCTACATAGAAAAAAAATCCAGAATCAAAAGTCTCCAAACCGAACAATAACCGCTGGTATTAAAAAAACACTTCAAATTTGATCATGAAACTTTGCATAATAACTGAACTAACTATAAAGCAGCGACATTTTTTTTATTTTCTTTTAATTACCATTATATTCGCCGTAAAAAGCAATTACCTAAACTATTGCCGCCTTGGAGCCGCCAGCACCCCACACGCTCGCACTCAGTTCGCGAGCAGTATGGTGCGAGCGAGATAAAAAGTGAATTTGAGATGAGGAGAGCAGAGTAGTTGAGAGTATGTCATGCTCACTTAATGTCTCGCTGATGGTGGCGAGTGTGTTGGAACATTCGGTTCCCTACAAAATGGTTGAGCTGGATGGTGCTGATCCACGCGTCATGTTCGTGAACGGGCGCCGTCAGTTGAGACTGGTCATCTCTTATCTGCCAGGGCTTATTTTTAATCGTTTTTGATTTATATATATTTTTTTTTACATTGTTCTCACATATAGAATCAACAAGAGTTATGTACCCAGGATTTTGTAATTTCTATATTTAAAAGAGTGTCCTTGGCTAGCTTCAACTTTCTGACTAACTGACTCTTTGACAATTCAAAAGTGCCTGTAAAGGGTTTAATTGAAATAAATGCTTTGAGTTTGAGTTTGAGTTTGAGTTCCTCAAAATGTTTTCCTAGCTACCAAAATACGCTTGCTCAACACTTTTTTTGAGGTCAAACTCCTGCACGACCTGTTCTTCCGTCGATAAAACCCGTTTCTATTGTGGGCATGCTAATCGTGCTGATCTATATTAATGAGCAAAAAGAAGATAGATTTATAATTTCGGTTGTTCTTATTATCATGTACAATTTGAGGAAAACAAAAGTGCTTATAAAATAAGCACTTTTATTTTGCAATCTTCTTGTGAGCAGTATTTAAAAAAAATATAGTGTGAGAGCTAGGGTGAAAATAAGTATTTTATTATTTTGATCGTTTATATGTTTTTACAGATAATTAATATAATATGGATAAAAATGAAACATCAAATTCTTATTTAATAAATACTTTATATTCAATAATATTTCGTCATAACCTTTACTCATAGACATTGATAGTGATGAGACTAAACTATTAATTTTTATAAAAATGACACATTATGGCATGACAAAAAAAATGCATTTCTTCTTAAAATAAAAGCGAAAAAAGGTGAGGGATTTTACAGTTTTTTTTTTGTCATGTCAAATGTTTTTTTTTTAGTAAAAATGTTCGGCGGACATTAAAAAAGGTTTAAGCTTAGAAATAATTTGAGCTTATAGATTCAAAAGACGCTATGTTTTGGCAAATAGTGCAAAATGGCAGTGTCTTCAGTTTTTTAAAATATTTTTATTACTATTTGACCTTATTTCTGTAATGGGGCGCTAAGTAAAAATACGCTAAAAACTAAATTGGTACAAAAATAAATTCTTAATTATATTTAATTACAAATACTTAAAAATCACAATCATGGTGACTTATAAAACTAACTTAAAAACAAAAAAGACGAAAAATATCAAGATTGTATCAGATGTACAATGTTTTTACTAAAATTTTAAGCGATTTTAATTAATTAAATGATTAAACATACTATTTTTTAATTTATAAGAGATATTATTTGATTTAAAGTTTTTAATGTACCAATAAAATAAAGCTTAGTCAAAATGGATCAAACTAAAGAAATTATTTATTTTACTACATAATATATACAAAAATATTAATATGGTGGTACGAACACATTGTAACTTAAATATAAGGTGGAGGCACCAATTGCGAGGCATACAAAATAAAATCATTTAGGTATAAGTTAAACATCTTTCTTAGATAAGTTAATAATTCTTAAAGCTGTTGAAAATCAAGCTTTTTTATTACCGTTTTCTCAAAAAGACGTTTAACAAACTAAACATTTTGGTAGAAAAAATCTTGTGAAACCGACAATTGGTCACCCCATCTTTCTTAAAACTATATGAAATCATTCGAAAGGTGAATAAAACCTATTTTCAATAAACATTATTTCGCAAAATAATCATTTAGTTTCACAATAAGCTAAGTTGCAAACATGCAAATAGCCCACGGGCGAAAAAATATCGCGGCGGGATTTTATCGCGCACTAGATTTTCAACTCTCGGTGTTAACGAGCATTGAGAATCCAACAAAGTGCATCCCAGCGTGTCAAAAAAACACACTGTTGGAATTTCAACTCTCGGCGCTAAGCAGTGCATTAAAAATCCAGTGCGCGAATAAAAATCGCCGCATGAACAAATCTTCCGTGCGAACTTGGGCTAAGTCTCATAGAATGTTTCAAGAAAGTTTTTTTTACAAAAAAATGTGCTCCAAATTTTTTTCTTCTATTTTTATTTAAAAATGTCTTAAACATACGCGTTGGGATTTCGTTGTTACACAAGTATATTTCGAAAAACGTATTTTTATAATGAGATTCTTAGGCGTACAAGTACCTACATAAAAACTTTTTATTACTTGGTGATTGCAATCGAGAAAAAATACGTTTTTACTGTAAAAAAAAAGATCGACCGTTTAAATAGTCGTGTCTGTGGTCGTTTTTTTATCATCTCGCCATATTCCACGTCCGTTAATTTTTAGTTACAAATGTTACAATCAACCTTCTTGTTAAAAAAAAAGTTTAAATAATAATATCAAAATGTTTTTTTTTTAGATGTATGAACGTAAACGAAGCAAAGGGAGTATGTAAGGATCGTAAGCAGGTAGCGTTCTGTAGTATCTGCTTACCCCCATGGGAAGAAGGCGTAGGTACGTTTATGTATTAAGTATGTTATCTTTTTCTCGATTCCAATTGCAAATTCTGTTGTACATAAGAGAGACAGGTATACATGTGTATGTAACTATTTATTTCGTCAAATTACAAACCTATTATTCTAGATTTTTGCTTTGGGCACATTCAGAATTTACTTGCAAATCTAGGGCTACCTGGGGTTTGAAAACTTATGCGTTTCGGAATGTCTAGCAAGATTTTTTCAAGGCTCACTCACCTAAACATAACTGGCGAAATGTGGGTGTAGACTAGGTACACCTCATAACAAATCCTTTCGGAAATTACAGGCGTGATGTTATGTTATGGTACTTTTTTTTAATTCGACGTATTTCACGAGTCTTGTCACTACTTATAGTGTGAGCTGAGCCTAAAAAATAATACAAATAATTCATACTTATCATGTAGTGTTATGAAAAAAGATTGCAAATAATTTCTGAATGCGCTTTCATCATTTCTAATAATCTCTTTTCAAAAATTTATCTTATTATTTTAGAATTTTACTTTTAAAAATTGCGTACATATTTTTATTTATTTAAATACAATATTTATTAATAAGTAACAATGTTAAACACGTCTGGCACTAAACGACACTTAATAATCAAACGTTTAAGTCCAAAATAATGATTAATCTGTCACTTTTTCAGGTCGAATTATGGAGTTTTTTTTTTTTTTGTGAAACTCGGGGATGTACTTTTTATAATTATCTAATTAGAACATAAAATATGCCTAGAAACTGTTCTTAATTACATAAGTTTAAAAAAAGTAAGATTTATTAAATATTTTAAGTAGTTTCAAATAAATATTTCATAGATTTTTAACGCGTACAACTATTATTACTAAGTTTAAGTAGATTGTTAGTATTTTCGCCTTTAATTTGGATTTCTGTACACGTCTAATATCTATGAAATACATCGACAAAACATTTTGTTGGGCAAGATCGCAAGAATCACAAAAGAATTACAAAAACAAATGTTTCAAGTATTTTTCTCTCTAAAGTAAAAAAAAAATCGCCTAGTTCTAAAAAATCCTCCGAGTTTCAACTTCACACAAGTGACAGCTACCGACTTACGCTTAAACGGCCGTGTCCGGCTTTTTTTCCGGATGCTTCGTGTCCCCATTGCTGATATAGTCCCCGTGGTCATGCGAGGGGTTCTCCGAGCCCTTGATGTCCTCGTGGGGAGGGAGGGGGGCCTCAGAGTCAGCCCCGTCCGGAATGTCCGTGCGGTGAGAACGTCCTGCCATACAATACATTAAGCGATCAAGAACTTGGCTTGTTTTTTACAGTTTAGCTTTGTTAAAAGGCTGTGTTGGTGCTGTGAGCGGTTTGAAAAAGTGTGAATGTGAGTGATTGTGAGTTGGTTGGGCCTTCTGCTTATTCTATGAATGGATCCCTATGAAGGACTAACGTTATCTACGGCGGACTGTCAGTACATGATTAAATGGTACACCACAGACTTCCTGCAGTTTTGTCTTTACTCCCCATAACCATCCAAAGGTTTAAAGTTCGCTTTTAGCGATCAGACCATCTATTGTGTCACCCTATGTGAAATATGTACATTTATGTGGGGTACTAGTAAAGAGTATTCTATCTATCTATGATAACTCGGTGCCACTTCATCCGTTAAACTTTCGAACCCACCGACATGACTTCCAAGAGTCACAAACAAAAGTTGAATGTGTGATTAAAAAATGGTCTCACATAGGGCCAGTTTCAAGAAGATGGCTTTAAGTGGGTCTCGTAAGGTTAGAAATTACAGGGACGTGAATATTCCTTTTGTTTGAGTCTATTTGTAATGCAAAACTCAGATAACAACTTGGAATTTCTTCATTGACAGTGAGTATATTGTAAGAATTACTGTATTTGATAACTGTTATGTTTCAATTAAATTAGACATTATATTGTGTGTAAAACAAAGCTACTTATCGCATTGTTCACATGTGAGAAATATAACATAAATTTAAATTTTCGCATAAAAATGTTATACGAAACATTTATTAAATCGGACACTACCATACCATTGGACATAAATATATTCTAGCATTAATTATATTGTAAAGTTTTATATGTCAAATGTCTGAGGAAACTTAATTACTGAATTTAAGACCAACACTGTACCAATACCCATTGCAAATAAATGATTATGATTTTATCCCTAATCTAATAATCAGTTAGTTAGAAACAATGATGAAATGGAAGACTTTGATGAACCCCAAACAGAAAACCAGAATATTAACCCTTAAAACATGTTAGTTACTAAAAGCACTACAACCGATTCCAGAAATAATGAGAAATTTCTGAAATAAGCTCAAGGCCCAAAATACTAGCTACAACACGTGAAAACATCTGAACTACATATTTTTTAAACCACCACCAGTTTGGTCCACTACCAAAGGGACATCACGTAGAAGAAATTATAATCAATTATAATAAAATCTGGGAAAATTACATGCATATAAATAAACCATTCTTAAATCATGCGTTTTTTATTATAAAAAAAAAATTATAATCATTCACATGCGCCAAACAGTTATAAAAAATATAATAATAAAATCATGCATTTTTATTTTTTTTCGTTCTTGATCGCTCAAAATATCGCTATGCTTATTCACTTAATTTTAAACACTTAAATTTACTACATATTAAAGCCAAAACACTGCCAAATGTTGCACTTTTTACTTTTTTTCATTCTAAATCTACAACAGCCAAACATTTTTACTAAAATAGGGGTTTTTTTATAAAAAAAAACTTGTCGTTTTAAGATGTAAATTCAACCAGTGCGAGCCTTCAAACGGTTAGTGATTTGTGTTTTTTTTATTCTATTTTAACTACTTTTTCTATTTTTTTTCCAACGTTACCTATCGACCAACAGCCCGCGAGCCTGCCAGAAATGTATTACTTATTAATAATATTTATTTAAAGGAATAAGGAATTATTACGCATGCCTAATGTTTGTAATAAAAGCGATTATAAAAAGCATGGTGAAAATCAAAATCACAATGCAGATATCAATAAAAATATTTCAGTAAAAAATATTAAAATATTAAGAAAATAATTTTATTGATATTCCACGTTTTCAAGAAAATTATTAATAATGATGACGTAAATATTTTGTATCAAGGCTCTTGGACTAATGGTAAAAAATGGGAAATGACATCATAACTAAACTAACGAATCGTCAACATTAATGGAGCAACTAATGAAAATGATTATTAATACAAATGCTATCATAATGAGAATATTTTTTAATTAACAAAATCATGAATTCACAAAAAATCTAAAAAAAATGCATGTTAAACGAAATTTATTTCCACATGCTTTTCATGCAAATGGGTAACAAAAATTATGCTCCAAAATATTAACAATTCAACATAGAAAATAGAAGAAGTAATGTGACTTACCAGCGAAGCACCATCTGTCGGTGGCAAAGGCGAATACTACTAGGAATACGGCGACTAGTAGGATTAGGACGCCTACGACGATGCCTACGATTGCTCCGGTGTCTAGCTCCACGCCTAGGGGAAATAATAATGTAATCTTAAAAAAACATGAAAAACAAAAATATATTCCAGTCCCATTATGGTATGCTCCCCATTTCCCCATTTTGGTATGTTAAAAAAATGTATACATGCCAAAATAGGGGAAAAATGTGTGTTGCCGAATAAAGAACACTAAAAATTTCACTGAAAGCATAATCATCCGAAAAGAGTTGGAAAAGATGATGACGGAGAAATGATGTAACAAGAAAACTCTAATCGGTTATATAATAAAAACGTATCTTCTTAGAGCAGTTTAGTTACAAAAAGAATTGTGAAGAAAAGAACATGGTACAGTTTAACAAGGCATTTATGAATAAAGTAATAAGTTCTCAAGAAAATCCCCTAAGAATCTCGAATTTCAACGTGTACATGAGAAGTCAGTAAAAAGTCTCGAGCACTATACATAATAAAAAAATAACTATACATATTTAATTTTATCTCAAGTCATGATACAAAACTACACTTCAGTTTTCTAAAATATTTTCATGCAATTTACAAACATTATTTCAACTTATCCAATTATTTTTGAAACCAAAGATGGATACAATTACTGATAATTTTGTAAGTTCATGCTAACTTACAAAATTATCAGTAATTGTATCCATCTTTGGTTTCAAAAATAATTGAAGAATTTGTATAATATGCCTATATTTTCAAATCATGCCTCAGATCAGAAGATAGAAGAAAATATAAAAAAGATTTTGACAGCAATTTGAACGCGACCAAAAAGGTAATTAAATGACATAATCATGCTAGTCAAAGATAGGAAAATAGTTATAATATATCACAATGGAAAATCCAATCAAAATTATTGACAAAAAAATCATGTTTACAAACATAACAAAACGCAATTTCAAAAAAACATACTTTACCAAAAACTACGCAGTCTCCTAGACTAAATCATTCGAATAAAACTCTTACAAAAAAAAACGTCGTTCATTCGCGAAGCGTTCATTCACTATCGTTCATTTACAGTTATCATTCCTAAATGAAAGTCTTACCATAGATGTTTATTAAATATGGCGACTTCGCTTTCCGAGCTGTTGGGAATACAAAACTAGTCAATATCTATTACCAATTTTATGTATATTAATTACACAAGGTTAATAATTAGTTGGCAAAACTTCACAGACATGTCAATACAGTTTTGACTATCAATAACAATAAAACAAGAGTACAGGGTTATAGGTAATATGTCGGCAATCCAATAAGGGTATGTAAGAGAGGTCATTTTCAACCAAATGATTTTGAGTACTATGCAAATGTCAACAATATTCGAGTCATTTGACATTTAATATTTTTATTACATACATTTTAAAATATTATTTGTCAAATTACTCAAAAATGTAAATACAATTAAAACTAATATACCTATTATTATACAAACTAAAATATAGCGTCGCAGTTATTTATTTAATTTATATTAAATGCTAAACACATCTGTATATTTTCACCAACTAATTTCAAAACACCATGTAACTATCTCACAGGCCAAGTTCGAGTCCAACTTTTCAGTAATTAAAGTCTTGGACCATTTTAAGATGAGAGAATGGACAAAAATTCTGTCCGTGACCTACCAGCAGGTTCGTCCATAGTGCTGATCCTGACAGCGAACTCTTCCCTGCCGAGTCCGTTGTCCACTCTCAGGTAGTATGTTCTGTCCACGTCGTCCTTGGTGATGCGGGCCAGGATCAGCGTGATGTTGTAGTAGCCGTTACCCTGAGGATAGGAGATTAGATTAATAGATTAATATGTTTATTTATTTATTTCAAAAAAGTGGTATACAGTCTGTTACAATAAATATAGGTATTTTACAGCATTCAGGGACAAATCATAGAGAGTAACAATTTACAGGGTTGAATCTGGCGTCCTCGCTAGGTTACATGGTAACCTGTATTAAGGTTCACCAGCCCAAGCTCCCACAGAAGGAGTACAACATATAAGAGACTGCTTAGGACTTAGCTGCAAACGTATGATAACTTATACTAAGTGTGTGAAGTGTTAGTACGTGTGTGTGTTTTGTGAAGTAGGTGTGGTGTGTGTGTGTGTTATATGATGTAGGTGTGCTGTGTATGTGTTTATGATGTAGGTGTGGTGTGTGTATACAAACGAAATGGAAAGTGGTTGAGTTTAGATACGGAGCGGTATGTGTACATGTTGCCATTAGGATTGTGAAGTAAGCAGATATTCAGTGTCATCGTAGTTTAAAGTGGTTAGAAAGCGTGTTATCTGTTTTTTACACATTTCGTAAGAGGACTGATGTGCAGGGATAGTTTTGTTGATTCTGTTATATAAAAATGGCCCAAGGTAGAAATAGAAACGTTTAGTAAAAGCAAATCGTGCGAAGGGTACTTTACAAATTTCATTTTTTCGCCTAAGTGATGATTGAGTTTGTGTAAAAGGAGTTTTGGTGTGTTGGTGTAGTAAAATGTTGAGAATAAATGTTTGTCGGACTGTGAGAACTTTGCATTCTTTATATAGATCAAAGGTTGGGTAGAGCATTGGTCGGAAAGTAGCAACCTTAAGAATGGCTCTTTGAGCTACTTCCAGAGGTTTTAGTGTAGTTTTCGCAGCTCCACCCCAAATATTAATACAGTACGAGATAACTGACTGACACATGGCGAGATACACGGTGCGTATCACGTGAGTGTTTGCAATGTGTCTGAGTGTTTTAAAAATATATATAAGTTTACGAACTCGAGCAGTAAGGTGATTGATATGTGCTTTGAAGTTAAGGTGTTTATCTAGAATGATGCCGAGGTATTTAATTGAATCAGCAGAAGAAATTTTAGGACAGTTGCAAGACGGCGAGTTGGCTTGGCAGGTGTGAGCTTTTAGAGTAATGGGTGTCAAGGGTTGCGTAGTAGAGTTTAGAGTGAATGTTATGAGTTTAGTTTTACTAGTGTTTAGCGTGAGTGAATGTGAGATAAGCCATCTATAAATCAAATCAAATCCAGTTTGAGAAGTTGCCTTTAGTTTAGCCCAGGATTCATCATGAAATGTAATTGCAGTATCGTCAGCAAAACAGACAATGTTACCAGAGGTCAGGTGCATGTTGCACAGGTCGTTTATGAACACCAGGAACAATGTCGGGCCCAAAACACTGCCCTGAGGCACTCCATATGAAATAGGCAACTCGTCGCTATAGCAACCATCGATTTTGACTACCTGCCTACGGTCTGAGAGATATGAAATAAAAAGCTGGAGTTGCATACCACGTACGCCTAGAGATTCTAGTTTAGCTATAAGACAGGGGAGGGGAACGGTATCAAATGCCTTTGCAAGATCAATGAACACAGTGAGACATTTTTTGCGTTGATTTAGTTTATCAACGATTCCATCTATTAGTTTCAAGGCTGCGTCAGAAGTTGATTTTTTCTGCCTGAACCCAAATTGGTTGGATGACAATAAATTATTGCTTTCAAGGTATTTAGTAAGCCTGTTATTAATGAGTCGTTCTAAGATCTTGGAAAGGGCAGGCAGGACCGCAATAGGGCGATAATTAGTAAAAGAGGCGCGGTCCCCTCCTTTAAAAATGGGATGAATAATGGCCTTTTTAAAAGAAGATGGAAAGGTACCAGAGACGAGGCATAGGTTGAATATATAGCAAAGTACGGGTGTAAGGATAGCAGTGTACCTTTTTATCACGGTTGTAGAAATGCCGTCAAAGCCCACTGCAGCATTGGCCTTTAGAGATCCAATAATAGAAGCTATCTCATCAGGATTTGTTTCCAAGAGTACGAAGGAACTCAAACTATTTGAGGTATTTAACTGGGAATTAGGAGAGCAGTCATCCTGTACATTCTGAATACGATCTGCAAGATCTTTGCCTATATTTACAAAAAATGAATTAACATCGTTAATAGATTGAGAGGGTGTTTCTGAAGAGGAAAGTAACTCCGTGGGAGGGTGAGTAACTTTAGTTGTGTTTGTGACACGCTTGACTGTATCCCACAACATCTTTGTGTTACGACCTGCTTTGACAATTTCATTTGAATCGAACTGTCTTTTTACCTTTCTAAGAATCTTAGTACAGAAATTCCTGTATCTTGTGTAGGTAGCTTTAAGAACTTGATTATCAGGAGACTGTTTGTGTTTTTTGTGCAGTATGTCTCTGTTCCTCATGCATCGCAGTAGTCCTGGAGTAATCCATGGTTTTAGGATTCTTTTGCGCTTTCCTGTACGCTTTACAATTGAGTGATTATATATCTCCTGCGATAGAGTTTAGATCAGACAGTTTGTAGCAACGTTTGGATCATTCAAGGAAAAAATATTCGTGAATTCCAGATTTTGCATTGACTTGTCGAGAGAAACGAAGTCGGTCTTTAGGATTGAGTTATTGGAAAAATTACGGGTTGGCTTCAAGTTTAAACAAAGGAGGGTTGAGAAGTGATCAGTGATAGTAGAATCAAAAATGAATGTACTGGAGGATAATTTAGTTTTAAGAATTGTGTGGTCAAGGCAATTGTTACCTCTTGTGGGTAGGTGGTGGGAAGGTAAAAACCCGTGATAAGAGAGGCAGTTAAGGTAGTCGTGAGTCCAGTGGTTCATAGTTGACGTTGTGCTATCTATGTTTATGTTTATATTTATGTCACCTGTTATCACTACAGTTTGAAAGGTAGTCAAGGAATATAGTATTTCGTTTAACGATTTTAGAAAAACCTCAATACTCTCGTTAGAGGGGGATCTATAAACGCAGAGGATAGCAACATTAGACGCAAGTTCAATGATTAAACCAGAAGCAGAGTTATGAAAATCAGGTTCGTGTACCTTGAATGCAAGATTTGAATTGATGTATACGACTATTCCGTCACTCTGATTACGGTGTTTAGTGGTGTGGATCGGAGAGTAACATTGAAGCTGTGGTAGGGTGGTATTACTTAGACAAGGAAGCCAACATTCTGTTAGAACAGCTACATCACACTCAAAAGAAAGACGAGAAAGAAGTGTTTCAAAATCATGAAAGTTACGATTAACTGATCTGATATTTTGAGAAAGAACTTTCAGGTAACTATCCGGTGATTTAATGGTAGATAAACAGTCTTCTGGTGTGCACTGATAAACTTTAGATACAAAGAATTCGTCAAGGTTGTCACTTAACAAGTTTATGTGATCGAATGTTAAAGTATATATTTGAAAAAGATTTAGGGGACAGTTCAAAAAGTGATTGTTGGTTTTCAGGTAAAAGAAGCAGTATTAAAGGTTTACAGTTTACAGATGAATGTTAGAATTCAAGGATTTTGACAAAGCGGTTCTTCTTCGCATCGGTAGTACTTTTAAATTATTGCCCAACACTTCCCTACTTCCACGATCACAGCACTAAAGTCCGACGATAATCTGAAAGTTGGCACTGTCGCAAATAGCTGTCAAATATTTACCTGTTTTGATTAATTTGGCAATATTACTGTATGGAAATATGAAATGTGGCTAACTAGTGAACTAGAATATTAATAATGAATGTTTTAGGTGTAAAAAGGCATTTGGAAAGTTTCCAAAAAAAATGTTTACATCTAAAACTAAATATTCGGTTTTACGATATTAATTATTACATTTAATAATCAATATTTTAGTTCACTAGATAACCATGTTCAATATTTCCATACAGTCATGAAATGAAATGAAATGAAATTGTTTACTCAGTAAAAATAAAAATAGCTAGATGAGTTCGGCGTTTCCTATCGGACTACTCTGAGAAGAAAGGCCGAAACAAACTCAGAGGTCACAATCTCTTTTAAAGTCCAGACATATCACATAACCTTGGTCAGGCCATATGAGGACCATGTAGATTAGTCTGAAATGGTCTTTTGAGAAAAGAACCACACATATTTGAGTAGACCTGTCCTGTCAGTGCAAGCATTTGTCAGTAATCGTGGAGTCAACTCGACGAACAATACCAAAGAAAGGAGATTTGGGTAGGCCGCATAAACTACTCAACTGACCAGACCACCATTAAAACTAACTGAGAAAGAAAAAGAAAAAAATATTGCAAAATTAATCAAAACAGCGAATTATTTGACATCTATTTGCGACGCGACTTTGCCCAATTTAAGAATCTACATGGAGTGATCAATCTGATCCGAACGGATGGGAATACACGTAACGATTGAACTGTTTAGTTTCAACTTACTGTATAGTTTGAACTTTTTAGACGGTCACGACCAGGTAAACTATAGAAACCGATAGGAATCACATGTTCGCAACGGTCAACGGCCACGTTTCTATCGTTTTAAAGAAACAAAAAATAAAGAAAACGTTTATTTGGACACAGTTCGTGAAAACAAAATAAAAAAGTGAAAATATTTTTTTTTACAATAATGTGTATGCCTCACGGCTGCGCCAAAAAGGTTCATTTCAGCATTAATGCCAGACAAATGCTCTCTGACGCTAGTTTTTTAATAACCCTTAAGAGCAGGCTTCCTAAACTATATGTTGATTTGCATTAATATTCTGAAACAGTCACGCATTCAATCAAAATGGAACTTTAGTGTATGAATTATTAGATCTTTTTCATTCCATGTACAAGACATTTACGTAATTGTAACATCATTTGTATTCATTTGTGGATAAGCGTAAAGCTTCGTGCAGACTAGCGCGACTCGACACCGGCTACTGTTATACCGTGAAGTTTTCTTAGAAATTGTATTGTGCGAGTCGCGTCGCGCCGTCGCGTCGCACTAGTCTGCACGAGCCTTAAGTCCAGGGATCCGTGGCTGACTTTGGATTTCATCTTGATGGGTCTCTTAGATGCTATGTCGCAGTGAGTTTTGCGGTAGACATCGGAAAGAATTTCTGATTTGTCAAAAGTCAAAAGTCAAATTATTTTATTTGTTGAACATAGGTAATATGGTACATGGTATAAAATTTGCGTTGTATCACTATGTTTTGCCTTGCAAGCCTGCCTGTGCAGCCTGTGATTTAAAATGGCTGCCTGTGATTTAAAATGGCTGCCTGTGATTTAAAATGGCTGCATGTGATTTAAAATGGTTTATGTTGGTCATGCTTTTTAAAGTTTTTTTATTTTGTTTATTGTAAATCTTTGGCTTGTTGTAAACACATAAAAAATAAAACAACTCCTTACCAGTAACAATGGCTCAATAGCCGTGAACTGTCCGTCATCACTCTGCCGGGGCGCCGCCAACACCTGGTCTCCCGTGGTCCACTCCGCGCTCGGCTTGGGGTTGGCCCTCACGGTCACATTGAGGCGACCCTCTGCCCCCAGCTTCAGGCCAAAGATGGTGATAGGGCCGGATTCTTGGCGTTTTGGTGGGTCTGCGGGAGAAAGGAAAATTGGTTAAGTAAAAATACTTTTAAAAGTAGGTACTTACTGCGTCTAATTTGGGACAGCGCTCCTTGATGAGTGAGTTCTATTACTGGCTGGACGTACGACGCGTTGCGTGAGCTCAGCACAGAACACGCAAGCTAACCTCTCAAGATCCGTCAGTCATACTTACACTGTACAATAAGCTGCCTCCGAGCCTCCATGGGTTTCTCCAGCGCCTCATGCTCGGCCCGGCAGACCAGAATCTTGGTGTCATCCTCATCCGTCAAGGTCCGACTGACGTTCTGACTGATGGTCTGAAGGTCCTTGTCGGACCCTGGCTCCGACGTCACTTCGGGCTGGTATATGCCGTGGTGGAGTTCTTCTTCTCCTGGAAATGATAAGGGGGTTTTAAAATAACATAACATCACGCCTGAATCGCCTAAATGGTTAGGCAGAGGTGTACCTAACGGGCTAACGTACACCCACATTTCGCCAGTAATGTTTTAGTCCCATGTAATAGGAGGAGAGCCTATGGTCATTAACAGGAAAAACATCTAGACTCCGGCTGAGAAATTCCTAATGAAAAAACCGAATAAAACGTTACCCGACCTGGCAATCGATCCCAGCATCTTGTGCTCAGCAGTAGCGCTTGCGACCACTAGACCAACAAGGCAGTTTTTGAATAATGACAACAAAACGAAACCGTATTCTTGAGACGACACCGCGATTTTTGCAATTAGATGAGTGATAATCATCTCTCCTTTTTCCCAACTGTTGTTGTCGGCTTCCAGTCTAACCACCTATCTGATCTCCACAACCCAGTTACTGGGTAACTTAGTAAAATGATACAGTCAAACGGCAATCTTGGCATTGAATGAAGGCTCCCGAGGAACGCGACTCTAATAAAAAAATGTCTAAGAAAAATTCACGGTAGCACAATTACCGATGTTGCGTTGCTCCGTCTCGTTGCGCCTGTTTGCTCCATATTACTGGGGCAAAAATTGTCAGCAACAATTGCTCGTATAACACCGCTTACATGGGCAACTTAAATTGCGCAATTCTTGGCAATGTCTAAACAAGCTCGTTTTTGCCATAAATTGCTCGGTGTTATCAAGACACGTTAACCAGAATCGCCATTGACTGCAGGGTAGTAAAGTTGCCAAATAATGAACATCTTCTGTTCACCAGATCTGGACGTAGTGGACACTTGGTCAGACAGAGAAGTCGACAGTTACTAAATAATGAAGTTGTGGCGGTATGTACATCGCCACATGCATCACACTGACGACACGCTAAATCCTGCATCGCGCAAGCAGCGTTTACCGCGCGATCAGCTTATATATAACTTCCCGACATCAACCGTCGGGCAGTAATCCGATCCAGCCTGTCCCTTGCTGTCCTCCCCCAGCGCCCTAAGCCGAGGTCCGTACCCCACAGGGGGTGCCCTTGCGTGAAGTCGATTAGTTTATAAATGCCATGGCTGGAGGCCTTATTTTATCGAGCCAGCCACAGGAAAGTCTGTTTAAGCAGCCGACAACCTCCTAGGTTGACCTGCGAGACGGCATTCCGAAAAAGAAAAATAGGTAGGTATCGTCGGCCAGTTACCCACCAGAAACGACACCCCTTGTCGGTCGCAGGATCCTCCCTTTTCTACAGAGGATGAGTGAACTTTACACCCTGTTCCTCATGCCTCTATAAAGTCATCTAGCCTATTGCAAAAATTAGTTGCCCATTTCGTCTTTAGCAGGATCTACTTGAATGGCGTACGATTAGAGAAGCCTTCTGCCTGCAGTGGACTGCTATAGTCTGATGATGATGAACAGGTCTACCTACCTAAGAACCAGGTGATCCTCGCAGCAGGTCTTCCATTGGGCACGACGCACTGTGCCATGAACTTGTCTCCATCCTTGAAGGTTGGCTGTGATGTGGTGTACAGGGTGGGTGCTCCAGGCGCTCCTAAGGATATAGATGTATAGGTTAATTTAATATACAGGGTCACGATTCGATCCAGCCCGTCTCTTGCTGTTCTCCGCCAGCGATGCCCGAAGTCCGCACCCAACACAGATATCGACACCGATCGTTTGCGGAGTTTTGCTAGCTATTTTAATTTGACCCTGTTGTATACTAATGTTACGAGCGGGAAAATTATATAGAGGCTTAATGTGTGAGTTTGTATGTAGGTGGTAATCTTCGGAACTACTGATCAGATTTAGTAAATTCGGTAGTTTATGTTAAAACAAGAAACTTCACGCGGGCGAAGTCACGGGCGGAAAGTATGTTACAGAAACTGACAGACTTTTGTATAAAATAAGCCGCAGACATTATGGGTCACAGTTAGGGAAATATATTGTTCACAGCAAGGCCTGCACGACGCGATGGCGCGACACGACACAAAATAATGTCCGTGAAGTTTTCATAGAAATTGTTCCACCAGAGTTGCGTCGCGCCGTCGCGTCGCTCCTGTCTGCGGGGGCCTTTATGATCATTTCATACAATTCATTTTCATGATAAAGAATGTCGATTTGACAAGAAATAGGTTTGTTTCCCTGACTGTAACAGCTGACTCTGTTTGTTTCAGCCTTTCGTGTCGCAATGGTAGATCTAGTTTACCCTACTGTCTATTCAAGGTGGATAAGACAATGCGAGAGTAAATTAAACTGCGTCTATCTAATGAAATTCCCAGTCGTATACGAAAATTCAATCAAATATATTCAATAGTTTGAGTCTCTATAGCTAGTCGAAGATTGACAAAACCCACAGTCGGCCCATCACTAATATTTAGGTTGTTTAGAAATATATTTTTATAATTTCGTTGATACGATTTATTTGATAGTTTCATAATGCCATTCATAATCAGCCTATAATGTGGGACACAGGGCTGTAATCCACCACGCGGACCCAATGCGGGTTGGTGGATGTCACATGTCTCCGAAATTTTGGTTCTAGGACATGCCGGTTCCTCACGATGTCTTTCTTCACCGTTTTGAAAGCATGGTGATGAAATTATTTACACTAAGTAAAGTGCCTACCTGGGTTCGACACCACGACCTGTTACACGGGTTGTAACCCGAAGACTAGGCCGTTACCACTCTAAAAATCAAAAAATCTAAATTCAAAAGTCATTTATTCAAACTAGGCTGAGAATCAGCACTTTTCGAACGTCAAAATTATATAAGACAGTCCCCCAAAACGCCCATCCTTCACCACTTCCTAGTTCTTTAGCTGGGAAGAAGTGGCACAACAAACTGTCCAGCAGCACAGCTGTCTGTTAATTTAGAAAAGAATGATTCTATATAATAGTATGTGAGATAATTAACATTCGCAACACAAAATATAATTAAAATTATAAATTAATAACAGAACTATACTCAGACAGAAATAAAAAGAACTAAACTTAAACAATATCTAAATAAAAGCCTCCAGGCATAAAGGGCGTGCCCGCTTACATAGCATACTTATAAAATTATAAACTCATATAACCTGTCAGTAGGTAAGCTAATTCTGGAGAAAGAACATTTTCATCCCACCATCTCGGAAAGAGTATTTTTAATCTTCAGTATCTGAGTGGAAAAGCCGTTTTTATTCTCTAGAGGATAAAGTAAATTGAATTTAGAACATCGTGTGCACTAAGTTTGTGAATTAAAAAAAACATTAAACCTATTTACTGCTACCTCTATGGTGCCGAATATATCATACAATTTTTTTTTTTTTTGTTAAAAACTCAGACTCGGAACCTTCTTGGTGTTCTTTTTTCAATTTGCTTTGTACGCGGTTCTTTACGCGGCATTTTTTCACGTCATTGTTAAACCTTAGGTATATTAAAAACAAGAAACTTGAAAACAAGTGAAAAAACTAAAATGAGTGATTCTAGCGACGAGGAAGTTTGCTTGACGCCAACAGAATTGACTGAAACTGTTAATAATGCGCAAACGTTTTTTTTTTTGCATTTAGTCATTTCCTCGCTGAGGTGGAATGAAAAGTTACGTGTTGCACTCGAGTGCAAAGATTTTTCACCTCGTGCTCTTTTGATTCCCTCGCTAACGCTCAGGATTCTAATTTTGAATCACTCGCTGCGCTCGTGATTCAATTTTAGAATCCTTCGCTTGCTCGGTCATCAAAATTGAACACGCGGTTAAAAAGCAACTTTGCACTCTTGTATAACAAATAACTATTAAACATTGTCTGAGTTAATCACAGCGACCAACTATTCTGATAATTTAAGTAGTCGCTCTAACATGCTATGATGCATTAGTATTCCCAGTGTTTTCATTTATTGTCACCTTGCTTATACCACTAATTATTACGTTTTCAATTAATACTCACGTGCCACCTTTAGTCTCATGGTCCCCACCAGCTCAATGTTACTCGACGGCTGCGGAAGGACGCAGGATATGTTCCCGTTCAATTCTTCTTTGATGTTCTTTATCAACGCACCGCATTCGCCGGACTGGGGAGAGGAAGATCATCTATTAGGCTTGTCATTTAACTTTGGCATTAAGACAGCTAGCCGAGGAGCTCGATGCTAAATGGAAAATGATAAATGAATAATGGGTCCATCGAAGGTTGTCGCCGGCTGTCGTTCGTAGATCTTGGGCAGTCATTACGGGTATTCAGAAACCCAATAGCCTGATAACCAGGTAACCAAGGGGTAGCGAGTTAAACAGTAACTAGGTTGTGGAGGTCAGATAGGCAGTCGCTCTAAGTATTTAAAATTGTGGTATTCAGCTGAATCCGGTTAGACTGGAAGCCAACTACAACGTAGGAAAGTGCAACATCATGCTTTTATTCCCCGAAGCCATGGGCACAGGAATCATCATCACCTGCCTTTTACCAACTATCAGGGTCAGCTTCCAGTCTAACCGGATGCAGCAGCCAACACCTCACCTGTACTAAACATAGTACTCCCTCATTTCGCCAGTGACATTTAAATCCCATTTAAGGGACGAATCTATTAACATCAACCGGGAATACATACAGATTCCGGACTCGTACTAAGAAATGCCTGATAGAAAAACTCAATAACAGGTCTGTCCGACCAGGTAATCTAACCCAGGATCTCACGCTCAGCAATGACTCCTGTGACCAATGAGGCACTCCATGGTTGTGTAAATACTTATAACACGTGCTTCTTTCAAAATGTTTCACTTGCCTTTTCCCAACTATGTTGGGGTCGGCTTCCAGTCTAACCGGATGCAGCTGAATACCTGTATTTTACATAGAGCGACTGCCTATCTGCCCTCCACAACCCATTTACTGGGTAATACGATACCCCTTAGATAAGACTGGTTGTCAGACTTTCGGGCTTCTGACGAACCGTAACGACTGTCAAAGATCGAATGACAGCCAAAACCAATGGCTTAACTAACGTGTGTGTTCAAAACGCTTTTGACTTTACACTTATCAATTTTAAAATATGTCCTTGATGCCCGCATGCCAATTAGCAAAATAATCGAATTTGTGTTAATTAATACAAAAACTTGACACACAAACTGTTGATAAGCTTTTCATTTATTTTAGTAACGAATAAACTAATGATCTGATGTAGGAATCGAATCCATAACTTCAGGGGTCATCATGAGCTTGTCAGCTCGCGTACCATGACCACCATAGAAACGGGTTTTGTCGACGGAAGAATAGACAAAATGACAGATAGTAGAAATATTTCTACCGTTTTAACCCATCATCTGTTTCGGCCATTTTGGCAAAATGGCCGACACAGCATCATGGCGGTGTTAAAACTGAAGATTAGAAATGTTTCTATTCTTCCGTTGACAAAAGTCTACAATGTCAAGCATGATGACCAATTTTTCTGTCCTTTATAGTTCTTTTTTTTTAACTTGGCGTTTGACACATTTTTTATGTGTAGGTAAGTATCTTTCCCATCGCTTTTCTGCAATCTGTGGAAGTGATTTCGTGAAAAGGGAAGTTTATAACAGGAATACGGGGAAGCGCGCGCATTTTGATTTGACCAATGAGCGCGCGCGGTGCTAGAGTTGGCCGACAGAAACAACCTTGACGAGGCCCCTTTAATGTTGCTTATTATACCAAGGTGAGATGTCAGATGTTACCATAGATATCTATATGTATAAAAGAAAGTCGTGTTAGTTAAACTATTTATAACTCAAGAACGGCTGAACCGATTTGGCTGAAAATTGGTGGGGTAGCTTAGAACCAGGAGACGGACTTAGGATACTTTTTATCCCAGTAGGGTAGGTATGCCCTACCCTACGCATATGTTGTTACATACTATGTAGGTAGGTAGGTAGGGGTAGGTAGGTAGGGTAAGTAGGTAGGTAGGAAGGGTAGGTAGGGTAGGGTGGGTAGGGTAAGTGGGTAGGTAGGAAGGGTAGGTAGGGGAGGATAGGTAGGGGAGGATAGGTAGGGTAGGTAGGGTAGGGTGGGTAGGGTAAGTAGGTAGGTAGGAAGGGTAGGTAGGGGAGGGTAGGAAGGGTAGGTAGGGGAGGATAGGTAGGGTAGGTAGGGTAAGTAAGTAGGTAGGGTAGTTAGGTAGGGTAGGTAGGTAGGTAGGGTAGTTAGGTAGGGTAGGTAGGTAGAGTAGGTAGGTAGAGTAGGTAAGTGCGCCGTAGATAAATACTTAGTGCTACTCGTGCGAAGCCGGGGCGGACAGCTAGTAATATTTATATTTCTATGGATGTAACACATCATATGCGACTACTCGTTCTTATTTTGGATAACTAAACGTAAATATTTTCGTAGAATTCTTAGCTTATCTACATCACTAGCTACCTCCCTTTTCTATGGAAATATTATTGTCTTTGTCTTCATAGAAGCGCGAGTGTACGGGTCGCCCCGTGCTCGGGCTGAAGTTTGATAGAAAGAACTTTGTCTATTCCTGGTAGAATAGAGATAGAATTGGTCATACAACAGTTGCACCGTACATGTTACGAAATCGCCTGATCCTTCACTTTTTGACTTATATAACTATGTTATTAAGCGAAGTGAGTGTCCACCTGTGTCGCACAGACTTGTGCAGTTTATCATCTTCTGTGTACTTGGTTGATCTCCATTGAGATTGAGCATGAATTGCATAATCAGCCCATATAGTTCCCAGTGCTAGACCTAGGACACAGGCCTTCGCTATGTGAGAGGGAGTGCGCCGTAATCCACCACGAGGGTGTAGTGCGGGTTGGAGTCGCAGCGAGTGAAATTCGTGGAGAAGGATATTATTTAAGAAATAGTTAGAAGTATACCGTGAGCCCCAGACCCGCGTAGACTACGTCTCCTTGCAGGTTGTCAGGTATCAGTCTGTAGGAAGTCCCGCCTACAGTCATCCTGGAACATACAAAGAAAACAAATGATTATTATACAGTCAAGTCTTTTGGCATCTACAACGCACATGCGAACTACGCATCAAAGACCTGACGTCACAGAAATCCTGCATCGCGCAAGCAGAGTTTACCACGCGACGAGTATAGTATATACGACCTCACGACATCAATCGTTGGGCTTCCGATCCAGCCTGTCTCTTGCTGTGCTTGCGACGCCCTAAGCCGAGATCCGTACCCCACAGGGGGTGCCCTAGCGTGAAGTCGATTAGTTTGTAAGTTTTATGGCCTGGCTGGAGACGTTAATTTATTGAGACACTCACATGAAAGTCCGATATAGCAGCCGACCATCTCTGAGGTTGACATGCAAGATGCATTTCCAAAAAAAAAAAACAATCGTTGGGCAGTTGCCCACCAGACACGACACCCGTCGGGTCGGATTATCCTCCCTATTCTATAGATAGAGTATGAGTGAACTTTATATCCTGTTCCTCATGCCTCTACTTCGTCAGCAAATAAGGAAACTAAAGAAAGTTTTGCAAACTGTACCATGTGACATATCAAACGAAAGCTTACTGTGATTGTGACTGTGGTTTCAAACATATTTTTTTTTTATAATTTTAAAATAAATAGTTCTATGTATTTAAAGAGGTAGATACGGGACTTAGTCACAGCGCCTGGTCCTAATCAACTAAGTGATTGCCCGTAGTTGGCACTCAGTCGCGCACGGAACATCGTAGATCACACAGCTCAATAATTTCAGTTTTTTTGTACAGTTCTTTAATAATACAAGAAAGAAAAATAAGACACATGGGATTACCTACCACTCGTAAGTACAGCCAAAAATGTTAATTTGTTGAAAATTACAATAATATTTTAACGTTTGCTTCGCCATGTTTGTGAGAGCGAGATAGATATTAAAAACATGCGTGAAAGACACGATACGCACACAATGCGCGAGGTGCTAACGCGATTTCGCTCGCACGTCAGCGCCGTCTCCTCCGGGGTTGCGGGATTAGTCCGAAAGGGATACCGTGGCCCCCTGGCATTGCACAGGCAACAGAAGGAACACGGGTGGGTTTTAGTCAGTAAGAGTCTGACACGCCCTCCCGCTCCACCCAGAGCGGGAGACGTCATTTGATGATTTCCCACCCAAAAAAAAAAAAAAAAAAAAAGCGCCGTCTCCTATCTCTGTCCTCGTCTATCCGTAACTGTAGCTTTGCGACTGTGAGATGACACTGATCACAGATGTGTGAGTTTCGGTGCATGTAGTCGTGCGCCGAGCCCAAGTTTACTGATTGCGATGTTAGCGCGTAACATATCTTCCTCCTTTTAATACATCAATGGTTCTATAGTTATTTAAGAAAATAGATGAAGATTGACATTTCCCCCCCTAACTCCGAAACTACTGAGCCTAAATATTGGAAAAAATACAGAAAATAGTTCTATACTAATAGATTACAGGAAAACCTATAAGAAGTCTATGGTTTTAAAATAACAAGGCAAATCTCTCAATATTGTGCGTACAAAGTTACATTTGCAATTGGAATATATGGGAAAACATGTTTTTCAACCACAATGTTAAGTTTGTTGTTGGTATAAATTCATCCCAACTACGGAACCCTTCATTGTGCGTGGTCCGAAACGCATGTGAACGGTTTTTTTTTATTGCCAATCTGACAGTGCCACATTTTTAATTTGGTCACACTGTCAGGTCTGTCATGTAAGAAGATGGCTGAATTTCATTCTGCGGTATTGACATTACGACGAAATAAGATAGTACATGTATAATGCTGAGTCATAAGAGCATTAATTCTGAAAGTGAGCATCATCGCAAATACATGTCAAATATTTCGCTGTTTTGATTAACTTGGCAATATTACTGTATGGAAATATTTAATGTGGCTAACTAGCAAACAAGAATATTAATAATGAATTGCAATTTATAACACTGAATTTAAAGTTACCAAATACTTTTTTTACATCTGAAATTAAATATTCGGTGTTACGATAATTATTGCAATTCATAATCAATATTTAAGTTCACTAGTTAGCATCATTTCATATTTCCATACAGTGATATTGCCAAATTAATCAAAACAGGTAAATATTTGACAGCTATTTGCGACGTTGCCAACTTTTAGATAGCAGCGCTCTTCTGGGATAGCAACGCATTTGCGATACCCCCAATAACATGAAAATCTACTAACCTGCATGAATCTATGGGGTAGGGCACTTTGCAGAGTATTGTGAGTTGGTCGCCGATTCGTCTCACCGCCTCGAGGGGTGTAATGTCCACCTTTTGGCCTGCAAACAAAAGAAACGGACATCATTAGAAAGAGAAGGACAAATATGTATGTACAAAGTCAAATCATTTATTTCAGTTAGGCCATTAAAAGGCACTTTTGAACGTCATTAACAGGAACAGAATCGGAAGCTTCATAGACTTACTCTTTTTAAATGATTTAAAATATTTTGTGTAAAATGTTTTTTTTTTTCAAAATCACACCCATATTTCCCCAGTTATGTATAAGTCCCGTGCATTTGAGCCATTAGTAGAATTAGTGTTTAACAGAAATATAACATCAAGAGAACTTGTCAATAAAATATTAAATTCCACATGAATCGTTTCATGAATATCTGGTGAGAACCGCCCGAAATCGGATAAAACCAGATAGAAGCGGATTGCGCCGGAATAAACCCGTACAATACAAATGGCGTACAGTGTTGCTTTAGATGCGTTGCTCTTTGTGTGAGAATATACTTTTATTTGTGTTGTGTAGTGCAATCTGGAATTATCTAAGCTCTTTGGGCTGAGGCTATGGTTTCCTAGAAGAGCGTTTCCATCATTTAATGGCTGTCATGAAAATCTGTAGTTTTCACCAGTATTTGACATTCAGGTGTCAAAACACGCTCTGTTTGGACAGCCGTTATTGTGTGACCTTTCACCGCATTGTTCGGAAAACAAAGCCTGAGTTAAAATATATTTTATTTACATTTAGTTGAAGCAAAATTAGAGCTACGGCCGATAAAGTATAAATATGCGTCACACAACTGTTGTGTGACGCATATTTATACTTTTGATAATTTAATATTGTAGTTTTACCCACGCGTTATTATGGCATATCGGAGTATTAGAAAGAGACTGTCAATCATACTGATGAGTGACAGAGACGACGCGAGACAAAGCTGAAGTTTTTCTAAAAAACGATATGGTGATACCTATAATATTTATATGGCCATCACTCATTGTATCGCCAAATCACTATCACTAAAATACGGCCGATATAACTTGGCATGTCCGAACTTCGCGCAAAAGGCTGCGCAATAACATTTTTACGAATCAATGGTGACAAGAGGCGAGTGTCAGTGAGAGAACATGCGCGAAAGTTCGCAGAGCCTATGTTCAGGCCTGCCAAGTTATATCGGCCGTATTGTATGTTTATTATAAAACCAATACCCCCGCCGCGTCTCTCTGTCCAAGCGAGATAAACTCCAAAACTCCCGAACGGATTTTCATACGGTTCATAATAATCATTCCTCACACAATCCATCCATCTTTTTGTCTTTCGTCTCCCTCTCCATCCATCAACATTTACAGGCACGAGTGTCAGTGAGAGAACATGCGCGAAAGTTCGCAGAGCCTATGTTCAGGCCTGCCAAGTTATATCGGCCGTATTGTATGTTTATTATAAAACCAATACCCCCGCCGCGTCTGTCTGTCTAAAAGCGATAAACTGCAAAACTCCCGAACTGATTTTCATACGGTTCATAATAATCATTCCTCACACAATCCATCCATCTTTCTGTCTTTCGTCTCCCTCTCCATCCATCAACATTTACAGGCAGTCGCTCCATGTAAAATACTGGTATTCAGCTGCATCCGGTTAGACTGGAAGCCAACCCGACATAGTTGCGAAAAGGCAGGGACTATAATTACTATCCTAAGAACTGCAATAAAACTTGCATGATACTGCAGTAGGAACCTAGTTTCAAAAGTTAGGACATACGAAACTTAATGGATATGTTATATCTAGATTCTCGAATGAGTCTGAGATGGATAAACTTTGCGCCCATGTTCCGAACTTAGATGGACGGAGTTCCATGTTGCATACTTGTGATTTGGTATAGGCAGATGTTAGGGATAAATTATTTTAATTTCGTAAGTTGGTCTTTGGTTTTCTACACTTATATATAATAATATTTTATAGAGGAAATATTTGATTGTTTGTTTGTTTTGAATAGGCTCCGAAACTACTGAACCGATTTGAAACATTCATTTACCTTTAGAAAGCTTAGTTTTCAGGGCACACAGGCTTCTTTTTATCCCGGGAAAGTAACGGGTCCCGCGGGAAAGACCACGGGAGCGAAGCCGCGGGCAAAGTGCTAGTGTTTGATATTTTGAAAACGACTTTTGCCGATTTATTCTGTAAAAATCTCACCGTGAAAACTTTGGTGACGTGAGCTTGAAGTGAGCTGTCAATAATGTCAATCCGCTTGGGATTGACATTATTGACAACTCAGATGGGATGACAGCTCACTTCACCAAAAGTTCTCACGGTGAGATTTTAACAGACTTCCAAAAAGGAGGAGGTACTCTGTTCGTTCGACCGCAGTTGTACTTGAAAAAGAACACGAATTTGTCTGTCAATCATGATGTAGTAATTATAGCAGTTTTATTTTATATTTGTACATATTTAAGTTTCTTAACAATTGTACATTTTACAAAACTGTGCCAAACTATGTTATTTTATTTGAACAGTATCTAATTCTGTAGTGAATAAAAATGAAACATTTTATTTATCTTCTAAAAAAACAGTATATTTTATGAACCCTAGCGAACGCTAGGGTTCATAAACATATACTGTTTTGTGCAGTGTGTTTCAATAAAAGAGACATTTTAGTGAAAATATTTAATATAGTGGCGAAACTTGCAACGTTATATTCCAACATTTTGTTGTGTGCAACATCACGCCTGTGCCACCAATAGGGCAGAGGTGGAGGTATAGTAAAGTACACCAACATTAAGCCAGTCATGTTTAGGTCCCATGTAATAGGGGACGAGGATTATGTATTGCTTTGCTTTCATAAAACATAACGTAAAGCAGTTTCTTTCAATTTGAAATTTAATGCGGTTGAAGTCGCGGACAGAAGGTAGTATACATACGGACATAATTACAATAATATGCAGACAATTTAACTAAAGCAAAAAACGAATCTGCATGCAAGCCATCGTCCATTCAAATGGGGCGGCCCAACTTTTTCATAAGTATTAAATTAGTATTTTCGAAGCCATTGCCTGTAAAAATATAGTAGATGGCGAAATCATATAGTAGATAAATATGTTTCAAAAACATTTTGATTCTTTAAAATGCATATTTTAGTTCGTTAGTAAGCCACATTTCATATTTACATTAGATATTGTTTACGTTTAGTTATTTTTATTTCTGCTTGAGTATAGTTCTCGATGTTTTTGGTTGGTATATTGGCGTGTGCTAGCTGTCATATGGCTATTAATTTATAATGTAAATTGTGTTTTGCGTAATGTAAATTATCTTGTATACTATTGTATAGAATCATTTTTTTTTCTAACTGAACAGACAGCTGTGCTGCTGGGGAGTTTGTTGCGCCACTTCTTCTTCCCAGCAAAAGCACTAGGAAGTAGTGAAGGGTGGGCGTTTTGGGGGACGGTCTTATGTAATTTTGACGTTCGAAAAGTGCTGATTCTCAGCCTAGTTTGAATAAATGACTTTTGAATTTTGTTTTTTTTTAAATTTCCATACTTACAGTAATATTATTACCAAATTAATCAGAATAGGTAAATATTTGACAGCTATTTGCAACGTTGCCAACTTTCAGGATAAACGCTCATAAGGCGTGATACAATTTGTAGGAATATTTGAGATGGTAAAAATAAATGCATTGCTGTCAAAAATGAATACACGGTCAATTTAAGTTGATACTTTGATAGTCAAACTGTTCAACAATCCCTGTTCCTGACTGTTCCAAGACAAAAACAAGGTGCTCTTAAATACCTGGTTCGGACCCCACAAATACGTGAGTAATGTAACATTTCAGAGAACCCTAAATATCACTGTACGGACACAGCCCGAGGCGCACAGGATATTGTGCGAGGCAGCGATTGTCAAAGTTTCTTGCTAACTTGGATGTAATTGAATTGGTAGGTTTGAGATTAAAATCGATGCGATAAATGTCGAGATTACACATATAACATAACATCACGCCTGTACCTATTCCCCGAAGGGTTAGCTGAGGTGTATAGGGACTATATATATATAGGGGATATTTCTAAGTCCCATGGATATCTATGGTCCCATGTAATAAGGGGCGGGGAGGGGAGGGCGAGATTGTGTGAGTCAGGGATAAGTATGTAAGCATTGTAGCAGGTGGCGTTCTGCCTAACCCAACTGTAGATATGTTTGTATGGAAAATATAAAAGTTATATTTCGTACTTCCATCTTTTTTTATCGGTGTCTGAGAGCTGAGCAGTCAAAATGTATTTCTTTATGAAGACGCCATCTTTATTTTTGTAACAAAAGACTATCTCGAGGGATTTAAAAGCTTTGAAACACTTCCAAATGACAAAAATGTATTAACACAGACCTAAAATTTAAATTACCTAGTAAGTGCTCTCATGATATTATTACTTTTTGTAATAAAAAGGAAAATGTGTACGTCCCAAACACTAGTTACTACACAGTAAATTCATATTCTTGACGAGACAGCTGTCAAGAAACCGACTAAACGTAATACCTGTCACTTCAGTTGTCATGCTACGTCACAGTTGTACTCTTCAATTAAGCAACCTTATAATTTGTTGACGTTTAGAGTTTGGTCTCTTTACAATAGACAGATTACAAAATATTATATTATTATTATAAATCTAACAAAAAAATTGTGCTCAAGCAGTAACGTCTACGAAGATTAGTTTAAGAATAAATGATAAAGTTTAACATACATTAATAAAAAAGGAAAGTATTGTAAAAATCTAAAATAAATTTAATTTGGTTTTATTGTATTCTTAAACAAGAACGTGTCATCTATAAAAACCCTTTTTACGTTTTTTTTTACCTTTATTTAATTAACTAAACCTATGGAGTATAGGGTTATATTATTTCATTGTATATCAAAAAGGAAGTTCAGTATAAATCACAACTAACAGAACATTTTACTGAATGCGAGATGCATCCGCATAGCTCGCGGCATAGAGGATATTGTACACGAGACAGCGGCTCTCAACATTATATTAAAAGTTTGTTTAATTCGTGAGACATCATTGAAGAGACAAGAAGACTATGAGAAAAAGGAAATATCTAATTGATCCTCTAAAAACACACTTTTTAAAATAAATGGGCCTCTTTATTTATTTCTGGTCTTTTCTAACAGTTGGTCGCAGTAACTAAGCTAACTTAACTAACTAACCTAACCTAACCCATAGGCAGGGTAACCTTACCCCGACCAAACGGGTTAGGCTATATCGTTTCACTGCAATAGGGCAGTTTAAGCTTCGTGCAGACTAGAGCGACGCGACAGCACGACGTGACACCGGTTATTGCTATACCGTGAAGTTTTCTTAGAAACTGTATTGTTCGAGTCGCGTCGCGCCGTCGCATCGCGCCGTCGCGTCGCGCTGGTCTGCACGAGCCTTTAGTATAAATCACAACTAAGTGAACATTTTACGAATGCTTGATGCATCTGCATAGCTCGCGGCATAGAGGACATTGTACACGAGACAGCGGCTCTCAAATTTAAAAAAAAGTTTATTTATTCATGGGACATCATTAAAGTTCTTCAACTGAACAGACAGCTGTGCAGCTGGACAGTTTGTTGCGCGACTTCTTCTCAGCTAAAGCACTAGGAAGTGGTGAAGGGCTGGCGTTTTGGGAGATTGTCTTATGTAATTTTAACATTCAAAGAGTGCTGATTCTCAGCCTGATTTGAATAAATGTTTTTCATTTTTATTTCGATGACAAACAAGCCAACGGCCCACCAATGTAAGTGGTTACCGCCGCATATGGACATAGAGAAATGCTTATGCGTTGGAACCGTGGAGTTTCCGGCCGGCTCTTCGCCATAGGAAACGACCTATTGGAACCGTGCAACTAGCTTCTGACGTGTCATAAGTGCCCATGTAGGTTTATGTGAAATAAAATATTTTGATTTTGTTGCCATCCCAGAAACAAAGCTGAAATGTCTTCCGTGAACCACAGTATAAATAAGGACGTTGAATAATAACCTAGCCTCCATTTTTAAAAAGAAAGCGGCCGCCACTCGTCTCGACACTGTACCCGCAACTGACTGTCAGCACCGCGACATTCGCTTGGGGTGAATCAAAGAGCGCGTCTGTGTGTGTGTCGTTTCGAACGTTTACTACGTACTTTTTGTACTGTCCATATTTATATTGTGCCTGAATACAGTAACGCTGTTTAGCTTCAAGAAACATTATCCCGGACAACTTCACAAACAGCTCTACCACTACAACTGTCCGTAGAATGCATGCAACATTGCACCTCAAGAGTCTTCAGAGCCAATATGTATAAAATTTGCGCACACTATGCGACATGCGACTGCGACAGCTTGGCGACTAGCGTAGGCGTAATGTCGCAACAGTAATTACGCAATATTTTCTTTGGTCCGAGGCCTTGACATCAACCAATGAACAACATTTCCAAACGTTTTTTTGTTTTTTTTGTTGGTTGAATACGAGGCTTTTGACTACTTTTGTATTTTTTCTTTTAATGTGCGTTTTGTTTGTGCAGAATAAACATACTTTCTTTCTTTCTTTTCTTACTAGATGCAACGACAGGCTACACACGATAATTTTCATTACATTTTGTTCAAAGTTCCGCACACTTGGCGTTGAGTTGAAGAGTGCGGAGCTTTAAACAAAATATAATTATGAAAAGAGCCGGCCTCATTGCGTCTAGTCGCCGAGCTGTCGCAGTCGCATGTCGCATAGTGTGCGTCATGAGACTACAGAGTACTAGAGACATACATGTTTGAAACTGAATGCTCGAACTATTGCGATATCGCTTAACAAACTATCTGGAATATTCTGCATACTTCCCGAGCATGAGCGAAGTTTCTAGCGTACTATACAGGTGGAGAGGGTCTGCGAGACTTGATATTAGGTAATGTTAAGAAACATTAACATTAAAAAACATTAACGTTAACATTATTAGATACTTATATAAGAAAGTAATGGCCTTTGTCAGCGACAATCCCTTTTAACTGACCCCTTACTGTCGGTAAGCCACCTGCCACCTTCTAACAGCCCCCTAGTCACGCTTAGAGGATCCCTTAAACTGAGAGGATGTCGGTGAAAACTGGCATAAGAAGCATGCATCGCAGTGAAGGAGCCTCGTTGGTGCGCCAATGCTGAGCATGAGGTTCTGGGTTCGATTCCCGGGTCCAGCAAAGTGTTATTGGTTTTTTGCATCAGGAATTTCTCAAAAGCAGGCCAGAGTTTAAAGGAGAAGGCGACTTCTGGGCCCAGCAGTTAACTAGTTGAAATGTATATTAAAAAAACCGTCATATTTTTCTAAGGAAAATCACAAAATATGGTACCTTGTTTCTATCTAGGAAGCGAGAAAACTTAAATTAAGTTATGGAACTAAATAATCGATTAAATAATGCCTGAAATGTTAGTAATCGATTACGAATAAATCGGTAAAATGTCAGAATATGTATGAAAATCGAGTAACGAGTATTTTTTTGTGGAATCGATTCATATCGAATCGATTTCCTTTAATTTCTCTTCTGGCAACATTCCTGCCTGATATCAGTCTGTCACCGATTGACAGATGACACTCGTTCGTTGTTTTTCGTTCTGAGTGCGCACGTATTTTCCTTGTTTTATTGTTTAACCCCACGACCTCGGCTTTTATTGGACTATTGACGGATCTTGCATTTCTAAATTACCTGGCTCTCTATTTTGGACAACTGTTTACGCCTATCGATCGGATATTGACGACATGGATCGCTGTGTGAATTGTTTGATTGCGACTGGTCGCAGTAACTCTATTGGCAGAAGAGTCTTGGAAGATGAGGTGATTTTAGCAGTTATTTGTCGGTGGCGTGCATCTCAGCCTGTAAGTTTTTACCTATTTTATATTTTTTTTACCTATTCAAATGATAATGGGCGTGATGGGTCGCCGGCGCGTTGTGTTCTAAGCGCCTCAACGAGCTATCAGCAAGCTGACGGGGCTCCCTTAGAGGGCCAAAGCCTGCCGGGGTCGCGGGACTAACGAGCTACCGTGACCCCGGAACGCAAAGGGCTATTGAAGGACACCGTGGATTTTAGTCAGTACAAGTCTGAAAGATCCTCTCACACTGCCGTGGGTAGGAGGACTCATTTGATGATTTTACCAAGCTAAAAAAAAAAGCAATGAATAAAAAAACTGCAATGTTATAATATAACCTCACTGTTACTATATTACATATAACTTGATTCCTGGATAGCCAAATTTCACCAAATTTTCAGGGAGGCCTTGTTATTATATTCTCTTACAAATAAGGCTAGTTTGATTCAGTTAACACCTGGGCCCAGGAATGTATGGAGTAGTTCCCTTCTCCTTTGTGTAATAGGGGGGCGAACTAATGCCATTTACCGGGTAGCAATCCAGACTGCTTGCGAACAGTTTCTAATGGAAAATCCTAATTATATAATCATCATCTGCCTGCCTATACCCAACTATGTTGGGGTCGGCTTTCAGTCTAACCGGATGCAGCTGAATACCACTATTTTACATGGAGTGACTACCTATCTGACCTCCACAACCCAGTTACTGGGTAACACGATACCCCTTGGTAAGACTGGTACTGGTACTGGACTGGATTGGACGGAAAGATGGCGGCCAACGGCTTAACGTGCTTTCCGAGGCACGGAGGGGTCTTGGTATGTAAAGATGGTCACTTATCCATGGAACAACCCCCGAAAGAGTAGCTTCACCTGATCGATTGACCCGTGCGGCTGTTATTACTTAGCCATAAGCCCAAAAAAAAAACCTATTAACACTTCGATCTATTTTGTAAAATTCTCACCTTGAATATCTCAAAAGAATTACAAATTCATTTATACCTTATATATGAATTTGTAATTCTTTTGAGATATTAATTAATTAATTTATCACAAACACAAAACACACACAAGAACACAACACATTTATATTAATTTATTTAATATGTGTGCTTGAAATTAAATGTAAATACATTTTTTTTTTTTTTTTTTTTAAACGTTGCCCCACACTAGGAATTTCTCCTGTATCGTGGGTGCGTTTACAAACATTTAAACTCACCTACACAAACAGCCAGACCCGAAACAACTACTTGTAGATCATACAAATATTTGTTCCGTGCGGGAATCGAACCCGCGACACGCAGCGCAGCAGTTAATCACTTAACTACTGCGCCAACCGTGCCGTCAAATTATTATATAAGTATAGACATAAAATTAGCAAAATTATATACTAACTTAACTAAAACTATTGAAAAATTAAAATACTGTCAATAGTGTCAATCCAGGTGAAATGACAGTTCACTTAAGCCCACTTCTTTATACCGTATTGGAGGCTTTTATTTAGGTAAGTATTAAGTTCTGTTTACGTTTTTACTTTTTGATGTGTAAGATCTTTCATCTCGCTTTCCTACAATCTGTGGGAGTGATTACGTAAAAAGGGACGGAAGTGTGTAACATGAAGCCTCGGAAGCGTACGCTATTTGATTTCACCAGTGAGTGCGCGCGGTGCTAGACATGGTACCAACCCATTTTCCAAGTGGTTGCTACCACAGACTACATGTTGGTACTGTCAGCCAAGATGTCAGATGTTACACATCATATGCGACTACTGTAAGCCTCGCTCATTTTATTTTTGCTTGATAAAAAAAAAAAACTATAGTTTAGTTTTTTTTTTTTTCTTATGACTTATGGCAAATAATTTAACTGTGGCGTAATGCAAATTATTTGGCGTACTATTGTATAGGATCAAGTTTTTCTAACTGAACAGACTGCTGTGCGGCTGGGGAGTTTGCTGCACCACTTCTTCTTCCCAGCTAAAGCACTAGGAAGTGGTGACGGGCGGGCGTTTTGGGGATTGACTTATTTATTGTCAACTTTCGAAAAATTAAGATTTTTTGCCTAGTTTGAATAAATTACTTGATTTTATTACAGGATACTCAGCAATCACGCCTATGTACGACTACATAAAAAAAAAAAAAAAAAAATATTATAATATTTATTTAAAATATAAATTATTATTAATTATTACTACGACCACCAGACCAACGAGCCAGTCCACAAATTATAATGTATATTAAAAACTGAACACGTCGGGGCGATGGCCAACATGGCCCAACACGCGAGAGAGGAAGTTTTCAGAACATAGTCACGATGTGGCCCGCGGCGGAAAGGATATTGTAGTTGGACAGTGGCTCTCAAAGTTGTGTCTGTTTTAATTTTACAAGAAATGCGAATTGTTTGTACTGTCGTAATCTATTTTAGCAGGAGCTTCACTAGATCGTAACAGTAAAAGTCGTAGGCAGAGATGTGTACACACATAGTCAGTGGCGTAACTATACCATCTGGGGCCCGTGGCAAATTCTTTTGATGGGGATACTATACTGATAGGGCCCTATCAGTAAAAATCAAAATTTAATTTTAATAAGATATTTATTATGAAAAATCTTTCTTTCGGGTTTCTGTTCCGCAAAAGTGTATAAAAAAAATTCAAATCCTCTAACATAGTGTTGCTAGTTCGCCCCAGCAGCAGCGCCACGAAAAAAGTGAAAAAAAAGGGGAATTCCCCGATCGTCAATGCTCACCCGCGCTGCCAACGTACCGCGACAAAATAATTATGTAGAAACCAATGGATACATTCTAAAATGAATAGAGATGTGCAATTACCGGTATTTTGATCGAAGGTTTTCTGACGGTCATAAGTACGTAAAACTACACGGGTAACGTGTAGGTACATCTCTAAAAATGAATCAACATCTTTTTGTTTAGGTTGGTTGCAAAGACTACTATAGGTTGGTTGAAATGCTTAACGATTAACTTGAAATTGTATTATGGTCTTTAGTTGTCTCACTTTTGATTTTAAGCAGAACTTATAAAAATATACTTTTCAAATAAAATAAAATACTCAGGTACAATGTAAAAAAATATTTTTGAGCTCGCGGCCTCTTGGGCCGGGGCCCTCTTAGGTCGGGGGCCCGTGGCATTTTGCCAGCCCTGCCACCCTATTGTTACGCCACTGCACATAGTATACCCACATTTATGGTAAGCCTATTGACGGTATCGAATTCAGGAAAACACAGCACACTAGCACAGCTTAGCAGTTACCAAACGAGGCTGTTATGGACCTAAGAGTTAGGTAGTGTCTGTCTTAAGATAAATCCACACTATTTATTTTTTGTTCTATACGCTTTAGCGTGTCAATAACGGCCATTGACCCACCTACATTTTCTAGCATTCTTTATTTCAAAAACTGAAATATAGTCCATTAACGTCCTGAATAAATATCTATCTATTCAACATGTTCCAATAACGAAAAACCATACATCGGCATCGTTTATTGTTTGGGTTCCTACGAAGCGATATTAGGGAAAGGGCAATGACCGATACTGCCACGCTAAAGCGATTCGGGTATACCTTCATAATAGTCATAATTATAATCATTTATTCGTCAGAATATTGAACATTATATTAGTTCCTTAATTAATTTACTTCATATAGGATTTACGAGTATGATTTTAAGTTATTTTATGTACAATCTGCAATTCAACTCGCATTTCATTCTAAAATGAGCAACAAGATACGTTTAATTTAAAATATAAATAATCATTAAGCCCTTGCTTCCCCCAAGTTGGAAAGGGGACTAAATTATGTCCCATTTACAGAAAATGGGGATCATGAGATAGCTCTAATAGGGAATTACGTTATCAGAATACCCTGGGTCTTATAAGTAGTGGGACTTTTCGTCCATATCATCGTTAGAAACGTCCACTGGTTGGCTTCTTAGCTGGCTGAGTTTGAACATTGATTGGGAAATATAATGCTTAGCATAATGAGAATGACACACTACGTAAATAACTAAGCCGTTTCATACGACTGAAAAACGAACGACATACGACGTACGTTGTGATTTGAACATACGGACAATTTGAGTTAAAGTCAATTTTGCAAAACTGCTGTGCAAATAGAAAATGTATCGTTCAACGCGCTTGGCTTAAAGTTGTGAGTATTGGTGATTATGAAATCATTGATTCAAAGTGTTTATTAGATAAGCATGAGCATAATCACCCTGTAATGATCCCACTGCTGGGACTCCACACACTGATTTAAAGACAAGTTATGAGAAAATTGAAATTGAAATTCCTCATATCTCGTCTTTATATCAGTGTCCATTCAAAATATATATTTGGGAGCCTAGATATTCTGTAGTCCAATCGGAATAAATACACACTACCTAAAGAATATGTTTGATTTACAAATTATTTTGGTATTACGTTTGTATGAACTACGCATGCTTCGCAGGCCCCTTAAGAAGTTCTTAAATGATATAATTATGATATTATATACTTTTACACGTCAATCATATTTTAAAACCTAGATGAGCTCGAAGTTTCCTATCTGACACTTGAGAAGAAAGGCCGAAACAAACTCAGAACTCAGTCACAGTCTCTTTAAAAGTCCAGACTATAATCTTGGTCAGATCATGTGAACAGCATGTAGATTGCTGTCTGAAATGATCTTTTGAGGAAATAACCACACAGATTGAGAGGACTTGTTCAGTCTGTGCACGTATTCGTCAGTTACCCCTTATCCCATAAACTTGAACATGAATGATGATAATGTTGATCATCATTCAAGATTATTCATCACAACAATCTGCCGATTTAATATTAAATTCCAAAACAGCGAACCAGGATTCGTCCGTTCTTAAAAATAAAAAGTTACTTAAAAAGTGCTCCACGAAACTTTAAAATTTAATTCAAAAGTGGTGAGTAGGTACAGTGTTAAAGTTTGTGAACCACTGTTTTCAACAAATAGTTAGTTCGCCCTGTTCGCCCCGAGCCGGCAAGTAATAAAAGTAGTTTTATACCAAATACTCTTTCGAAATTTTATTTCTATTTACTCTAAAACCATTGAATTTTATTTCCAAGAAATGCCTATGGGGTAGATCCTGCTGTGAATTGTGATTTTTGAACACAAAGAGACGTCTGCAGACTTGTCAGGGGCTATCATGTTACCCAGTAACTGGTAAAATACAGGTAGTCAATTGCATCCGGTTAGACTGGAAGGCGACCCCAACATAGTTGGCAAAAGGCAGGAAGAATAAGATGATTAAAACAACTCAGTGTATTTGTGTCCAGTTACTGGTTGATACTATGCTCCGTAATATATGGGAGTTAAACATTACTGGCGAAATGTGGATGTAGTGGTATTATCTACCTAGCCTTTTCCCAACTATATTGAAGTCGGCTTGGCTTCCAGTCTAACCAAATCCAAATATTTTACAGAGCGACTGTCTATCTGACCTTCGCAACCCAGTTATCTACTGGGTAAGACACTATAATCTAAACTTTTTTTTTTTTGACACAAAATAAACCCCTGCGTGCCTACACGTTCGGGAAAAAAGTCGTGATGTTATGTGTTTATATATGAACCCACATGAAGGTAGAAAGAAACTTTCGCAAGTTAATCCCAGGGTATTTGGAAAATCTTTTGTTTCCCGAGGTTTGAGGTCGTCAATCCGATTAAGGGATTTTTGGATCGAAATTGGTGGCAACACTGGCAACTATATAGTTTGTTATTTTGTAGTTTGGTAAACATTGTTTTTTTTTCGTTTAACCTTTATTTCTCTTGTTTTTGTTAGGGAGATGAGGATGTTGAGATGGATAAGTGGAGTGACGAAAATGGATAAAGTACTTATATAAGGGGAATTTTGAAAGTGGCGGCAGTGACAGAAAAGTTGAAATGAAATCGTTTGGCTTGGTATGCGTGTATGTGATGAGGAGAGAGGAAACGCATTTCACTAAAAGAGTGATGAATATAAATGTTGATGAATGGAGAGGGAGAGGAAGGTCAAAGAAAAGATGGATGGATTGTGTGATATATGAAAGAGAAGGGAGTGAATGATAGCGTGCCGGGTGGCAGGGAGAGTGGAACAAGAAAACGTGGTGCGCTAACCCCATGTAACATGGGACCAGGGCAGGAAGGTGATGATGACAAAATATTTTGCAAATATTCAGTTATTTCTATAGAACTAGCTGATCCGACAGACGATGTCCTGTCCAAATTTCAATAATTCATTAAAAAATCCCATAGAAAATGCCCTTTTTGTTTTTTCAGCTGTAACTTTGCGTTTTTCCTCATTTTTTTCCTAGACCGCCCCAGTAAAGAGAAGAACAAAAAAAAACTAATCGGTCGAGTCATTTTCGAGTTTTTGACTAACGCGCGATTGATTTTTATCCTATAGTATAGTATTAAACGAGCAATATTTGTATATATAATAAGTATATGTAACAACTTTCTCGAAAACTGCTCTAACGATTTCGATGAAAGTTGCAATAAATGGTGGTTTACGAGAGCGAATAATTGATCTAGCTATGTCTCATCTGGGAAAATTCATTTTCTCCGTATTTTCACCCGGGCAGAGCTCAGCCGCCCAAAGTTTAGAACAAGATGGCTACCTTAGAATAATGACATGGCAGCATGGAATTAGTAAGTATGTACCTGCTATCGTGAAAACATGAAATTAGTAAGTATCTACTATCATGGCAGCATGGAATTAGTAAGTACCTACTATCATGGCGGCATGGAATTAGTAAGTACCTACTATCATGGCAGTAAGGAATTAGTATGTACTATCATGGCAGCATGGAATTAATATGAACTATCCTATACTATTAAAATGAGCATTCTCTATTTTCACCCGAGCATAGCCTTTTTTGCCACTTTGTCTATGTTGACGATGTTCTAATATTCACAAAGCAAGTTGTAACCACTAAAAGCATAGAATAAATCACAGCCCTCCTTTTGAGTTTGCGATTCTCGGGTAAAAAACGTCTGAATTCCAGTCAGAGGTCTCATTTCAAAAGTAATTTTCAAAACAAACATTCGTCTCGATGTTAGCACCTAGACTTGATATGTCGGCTTTAAATTGCTTGCCATTTAATAAAAATATAATAGAAAAGATTTGATATGACAATCACGTGTGATCTGCGAGGCTTCACGTCGACTATTTGATTGAAGAGCATTAATATGACTTCGTTACAAGCAATTGGGTTGACGAAAATAATGATAGAGGTGCGATGGAGTCGAAAAAGTTTTTTTTAATTTTTATTTGTGAATTTTTGTATGAAGTACAGAGTTTTAATAGAATAAGTAGCCAGTACCAGTATATTGTGGTTTTGTTACCACTGACATGTGGTCTATCTGAGGCTATGGGACAAATCTGAGCAACATTTCTACGGCCGCATTCTCGGCCATTGAACTGTCTTAGTAATAAAATAATAGTGTATATCGCAGGCATTTTTTTTTCATACTGTCATCCACCGAAGTCTTTGGCCGCAACTACATAGTTCACCTTAACCTCAAATCGAGACCGTTTAATCTGAACCTAGTAGTTGGTCATCATCATGATCATCCATAACCCAACGTCACCTACTGTCTGGCACAGGCCTCCTTGTTATGACAAACCACCCTCGTCGCCTAGGGCCTAGACAAAGTAACACTGTATCAGCGCTAACGACGATGAAAAGACAAAAATATATTGGACTAGCTCCCGCCAGCGGCTTCGCCCGCGTGATATCTTTATAAATTATAGCATAAGTTACACAGTGATATGATAATATACTATACTACTGGAGAAATAATTTCAAAATTCATTACAAAAAAAAAAAAAAACAGACAAATAAACAAAAAATCAAATATAGTCAATCCTGCACCCAAATCGCGTAACACACTTTGGAAATAGAATATTTTTAAAGCTAATCCATTGCTTCATATGTTCGACTAAATCTGCTGAACAGCGTAAATAAAGCAATGAATATTGTTAAACTGACAAATTGAAACCCATTTCTACAGTTAGTGTGTTACGCAATTGTCCCGCTGTTTGAATATGAAACGGTTTGATATTTATTTCTGTAAACAGGTTATAGACTGAAGCAAAATCAGAGTTCAGTCTCTTTTAAAATCCAGACGTAATCTTGGTCAGGCCATATGAGGACCATTGAATGCGACTGTCACTTGGCCCTCACGTTCTAACCGCGACAGCAACAATGTCGTTGGCCCATAGTGGTGGGTCTTTCAACCAATCTGTTTGTCCCAAGGGGCCATTTCAAACAACTGTGAAAAACTGTTAAGCACTTTATGTGTCCCTAGTGAACAATGAAGGGAAGTTTTTGACGATCTAATTAATTATTTGGTGATGTATGTTGATTATCGTGGTGTTTGAATGGTGGTAAAATACAAGGATTGGCGTTCATGCTAAAATGTGAGACTTTGAGGGGGATGTGCTAAGTATGGCTTTACAGAATTATAATCATTAAAATCTGCAATACAACTCCATGTTAGAAAATCCTAAAATGTCATGATTTCAAATAGTCATTACATGAACTTAGAGAGTTGTATTGACGATTTTTATGATTATAATTCTATAAATAAATATTTGATACGGCCGCGGACCGTAATAGGTAGACAGTTGAAATTTTCACAGATTGGGTATATCTAATGAATAAGTAAAAAATGAAAGGGGGTTTCCATACAAGAAACGTGTTTTTTTACTAATGTAAAAACCATAGTGTTCAATATTGTACGGTGGTGGCTGGAACTTTTCATGTGCGAAACCGACTCGCACTTGGCAAAATTTTGTTATTTGGTTGATCTTTTATTTTTTATTTTTAGCAATGAGATTTGGCAGTAGATTTCATCAGAGATTGATCCTGTCTAATGAAATCCTAGGGAAAAACTATTTACTGGCACAAAACTTGCGCAATTCTACTCCATGCCTATACGTGTTCCCACCATATTTGCTAGTATGTCATAAACTCGATTGAGGAGCATACTTTCACGTCTCGCGGTTCTGATTGTTACGTGCCATATTGTAATGCTATAAGTATTAACTATATGACTACCTTGTTGGTCTAGTAGTCGCAAGAGCGACTGCAGAGCGTACGGTCCTTGGTTCTATCCCCAGGAGTCCTGGGGTTTAGATATCACTCCCCGTTCTGGGCCAGGACGGCGAGTGATATTGTGTATTCCATTAGGAATTTCTAAGTAGCGAGAGTATGTCCCGGCGGATGGTAATAGGTTCGCCCTCTATTAGATGGGACAGAAGTGTACCTACCTACCTCTGCCAACCTCTTTAGGGAATACATGCGTGATGTTATGTTATACAGGTTGGCAGGGACATCGACATTTCAACGGTTCGGACTCAGTACGTAAAGAAAGAAAGAAAATAAATGTATTTGACTCAGGTTACGGCACACAATCAATCAATCTGCCTAGCCTTTTCCCAACTATATTGGAGTCGGCTTCCAGTCTAACCGGATGCAGCTGAATACCAGTATTTTACATGGAGCGACTGCCTATCTGACCTCCACAACCCAGTAACTGGGTAATACGATACCCCTTGGTAAGACTGCTTGTCAGACTTTCGGGCTTCTAACGACCCGTAACGACTGTCAAAGATCCACGAATGACAGCCGGGACCAACGGCTTAACGTGCTTTCCGAGGCACGGAAAGCGTAGCTTAACCTGATGGATCGACCCGTGCGGCAGTTATTACATAGCCACGAGCTCCTAGGTTACGGCACACAATATTCACATAAAAACAGAGAAAAAAAAACTTAGAATATGCCTGTGTGCCTCACGGCTGCGCCAAATAGGCCCAGTTCAGCATAAATGCCAGACTAGTGTCTGACGCTGGTTTTCAACTGAACCTTATGTTACATGAATCTGAACAGTTTAAAATTTTCGACAATTATTTAAAAAAAAATTGCTATTGCATAGAAAAGTGCAATACCTACACGGTCAAAATGTATGGAACAGCAGATTCTTTTTTTAATAAGGGTTTTCAGAATCATGTACTGAATCCATGGTAACAGTTTTCGCGTTGTCGCTGCCCTGTATATGTTTTAAGTTTAAACTATATTGAGCAGCAGATTTTTGCATGCCAGAAATGAAGACGAACGCCCAGTAAATGTGTTGGATCATTCGGTTCCCTACAAAATGGTTGAGCTGGATGGTGCTGATCCATGCGTCATGTTCGTGAACGGGCGCCGTCAGTTGAGACTGGTCATCTCTTATCTGCCAGGGCTTATTTTTAATCGTTTTTGATTTTTATATTTTTTTTTTACATTGTTCTCACATACAGAATCAACAAGAGTATTTGTAATTTCTATATTTAAAAGTGTCCTTGGAGTTTCTTGCCCGTTCTTCTCCATAGAGATCTACGTTTTGGAATGGGCAACTAGCTTCAACTTTCTGACTAACTGACTCTTTGACAATTCAAAAGTGCCTGTAAAGGGTTTAATTGAAATAAATGCTTTGAGTTTGAGTTTAAACTTGATACAACTTTTAACTAGGATTTTGTATTTGATCCCTGAATTTATTCCTATACATTTTATAACTTGAAATCGCTTGTCGTGACCGCGTTGTTCTTCTAAGTTTCGCAACGGATTTTGATGCGGTTTTCGAATTGCTTCAGAGAATTTATCTCGGAAGGAAAGAATTTATCTCAGGGTGAAATTAAATTACGTAGCAAAACTGAGGACGACGGTCGTTATTTTATATTATAATTTAACAAAAGGTGCTAAAGTATTGACGGCAACGGTAAAACATACAGCATGATATTGTATCATCTCTGCCTACCTAGCAGAGATAGTAGCGTGATGTTTTAGGATAAGCAAGAGCGCCTTTGTACATAAGTGCTATTCCACACTCCTCCCGGTTTAAAAGCTTAGTTTGAGAGCGTTTGCCTGTACCGTTCGTCTGTATAGCCTTCAGCGACATAGTCGTTGGGAATAGTAGGACAGTCGTTCCGTGTAAAATACTGGTATTCAGCTGCATCCGGTTAGACTGGAAGCTGACCCCGACATAGTTGGGAAGAGGCAGGCAGATGATGTTGAGTTGGGATATAGAGGCTCACTGGTTGATTGAGGGATGTTTTGTCAATTTTCAGATTCTGTATTTTTAATAAAATAAATATTTAAGGGGGGCTCCCATACAACAGACAATCATGGTTTTTTTCTGTTCTGTGAAAATTTTAACTCAAACTCAAAGCATTTATTTCAATTAAACCATTTACAGGCACTTTTGAATTGTCAAGGGGTCGGTCAGTCAAAAATATGAAGCTAGTTGCCCATTAAAAGCGTAGTAGGTACCTATGGAGAAGAACGGGCAAGAAACTCCACGGACACTCTTTTAAATAAAATATAAAATTGATACAAAATATTGGTTACATCATTCATTTTGAAATTATGCATGTGAGAACAATGTAATAAGACGTGCACGTTCATAAAAGCGTCCGTAATAAAAAGAAAAAAAGAAACATTCAAAAACTTAAAATAAATTAAAATAAGCCATGGCAGCTAAGAGATGACCAGTCCCAACTGACGGCGCCCGTTCATGAACATGACGCATGGATCAGCACCATTCAGCTCAACCATTTTGAAGGGAGCTAAATGAACTGACTAACTATCACGGTTCATGAGATACAACCTGGAGATAGACAGTGGAGTCTTAGTAATAGGGTCACCCTTTGGGTACGGAACCCTAAAAAGCACTGTATTTTACCACTGCTAGATCTATTCTCATCGTGTACATAGAATTACTATTACACTAAAACAAATAATAGAATCAATAACATTATCTGTATTGCTAAACCACTTAGCAATTTGGGTAACCCTTAACATCATAAAAAGCTAAATAATTGTCCGGGACTTGAAGCAATCGAATTTACCAACCCTAATCCCTAGAGCTACCAGCAATAATATACATATATCATTCACAAATCGTACAATTTGTTTTTATTACGTGCCAACATTGGCGGACACTGGCAGGGTTGCCACGTGCTTCGAAGTTAAGATTTAATTCATTCCGCCTAGCCTTTTCCCTGTGTTGGGGTCGGCTTCCAGACTAACCAGATGCAGCTGAATACCATAATTTTACATGGAGCGAATGCCTATCTGACCTCCACAACCCAGCTACTGGGTAACATGTCACAGATCTACGAATGACAGTCGAGACCAAAGGCTTAACGTGCTTTCCGAGGCACAGAGGAGGCTCGGAATGGATGGTCACCCATCCACGAACTGACCTCGGAAGGCGTAGCTTTACCTTAGATCCTCCACATCATCACATATCCTACAATTTGTTTTTATTACGTGGAAACTATCGGTGATGACAAAGGTGTATGAATAACAGTCGGGGTCAACGTCTTAAAACGTGCTTTCTGAGGCACGAAGGAGTCTCGATATTCAATAGATGGTCACCCATCCATGAACTGACCGTGACTGTTATTACTTAGCCACGAGCTCCTCCACATCATTTCACAAATCATAAAATTTGTTTTTGTTACGCGGCACCCATTGCCGGACACTGACAGCTGTCACGTACTCCGCAGTTAAGTTTTAATTCATTTTAAGTGAGTTTTCTAATATTTTGTTATTAATTGAATGTTGGAGTTACTTTAACTTTCGTGGAAAGGGAGATTTCGAGTTAATATAGTAATTCTGTTTTGTTGTTTGTTTGTGGTGATAATTTATTAAGCAAGAAATAGGTACTTAGGTACAGAACAATCAACGTCCACTTGAAAAGTTAAAATTTTGACTGTGCCTTTAGTTCGTAGTAGTAAGGGTTGTTTTTGTAGTTCAAGTGTCACTGCTGACGTGACGGTGCATTGTTTTTACATACAAACAATCTTTTTTTTATGTGTAACATCTTTCATCTTGCTTTCCTGCAATCTGCAATCCATGGGAGTGATTTCGTAAAAAGGGACGGAAGTGTGTAACAAGAAGTCTGCAAAGCGCGCGCTATTTGATTTGACCAATGAGCGTATAGGTACCTGTTGATGCTATGCTAGATTAGCACCGAGACAGCCCTAGCTTTTTATTGAATTGTACTTACGTGTATATTAGCTTCTAAAAGGTTGGCAGTATGTGGGAAAATTACTTACTGATATTGTAGAAATAAAGTGCTCGTGTTGATATACTTTGTGATACTTTCCTGAACGTTAATAGTTATTTGTTATACAAGAGTGCAAAGTTGCTTTTTAACCGCGTGTTCAATTTTGATGACCGAGCAAGCGAAGGATTCTAAAATTGAATCACGAGCGCAGCGAGTGATTCAAAATTAGAATCCTGAGCGTTAGCGAGGGAATCAAAAGAGCACGAGGTGAAAAATCTTTGCACTCGAGTGCAACACGTAACTTTTCATTCCACCTCAGCGAGGAAATGACTAAATGCAAAAAAAGAACACCAAGAAGGTTCCGAGTCTGAGTTTTTAACAAATTAAAAAAAAGTTGTATGATATATTCGGCACCATAGAGGTAGCAGTAAATAGGTTTAATGTTTTTTTTAATTCACAAACTTAGTGCACACGATGTTCTAAATTCAATTTACTTTATCCTCTAGAGAATAAAAACGGCTTTTCCACTCAGATACTGAAGATTAAAAATACTCTTTCCGAGATGGTGGGATGAAAAGCTTTTTGAAATGGGAAGCAACGTACTTGTAGAAAACGTTTCTTTAGATTTGTTTAAGAATTACTTTTATGACTTGAACTATGGTTAGCATAATGAGCCTATAATATTCTCACTGCTAGGGAGCGAGCCAGTGCGGGGTGGTAGATGTCACATGTCTTCGAATTTTTGGTTCTAGGACATACCGGTTTCCTCACAATGTTTTCCTTCACCGTTGCACCGTTTTGAGAGCAGTGGTGATGAAATAATTTACACAAAGTAGAGCGCCCGTGTGGGTTCGTAACCACGACCCAACTCTGGGCCACAACTGCCCATTCTAAAGTAAGTAAGTTATGTATAAGGACTAGTCCTCAGTAATTTGTTTTCCTCGATTAATTTAATAGGTACATAAATAACTGATTTATTTATTTAAATAAAAATTATAATAGGGACAATAATATTATAAAGAGGAAAGATTTGATTGTTTGTTTGTATTGAATAGGCTCCGAAACTACTGGACCGATTTGAAAAATTATTTTACCATTAGAAAGCTTAGTTTTTAGGCAGTAACATAGGCTACTTTATATCCCGGGAAACATTCACCCCCCCCCCCCCACTCGACAGGTATGTTTTTTTTTGTTGAAAACTTTCACCGCCATTTTGTTTCTTTTTTAAGTTTAACACACCCAGTGACACTCGGGCAATAAAGACGAATCTAACGATAAAACAAAAAAAAAAACAGTCAATCATTAAAATTGATTCAGCTGTTTAGTAGTTACGAGGGTACATTGAGACTGACACACATACATTACCATACAGGTCAAACACATAACCCTCCTTTTTTGGCTTTGCCGCAGTCGGGTAGAAAGAGGTAAAATTTGTAAGTTTGTATGTAGGTGGTAATCTTCGGAACTACTGATCCGATTCCGATAATTCTTTGATTAATGGGGAAATACAGTTTTCCGGTGTCAGTGTCATAGGCTTTTAGTGTTAAAACAAGAAACACGCGGTTCATGACGCGGGCTGAAGCTAGTGGTAGTTAGTACTACTCTGTGGCACTAATACATACATAAGTTCAGGGGCCCAAGTCTGCTATTTTTATAAATACGTCATTCCAACACGATCCCATTGTCATTTTGCTAAAAGTTCGTAATCTGCTAAATTCATAATGGTCGATCATTGGTTGATCATTGTATTCCACAAACACGATACTCGTACCGAATTAAAAGAAATGACTGCACAATGACGTTCTCGTGGTAGGTCACTGATCAAAGGAACTGTCAAAATTTTAGCAAATTACCGCTTATGTCAGTCATTCATTTTTCATTATGTACGAGATTACCAATAGATGCCATTTCTTTCAATGGAGTGTCAGTGGCTGACCATTGGAAAGTCATAATGACGTCAATATGTTAGTAGATTACCAAAATTGTCAAAATCAACAATTATGAAATCAATGATAGACCATTCTGACACTATTGTAATAGCAGACTTGAGGCCCAGTACCTAAGGAACAGTCGGTCAGTATTTTTTTCCTCATATTTAATAGGTACCATCGAAGAACTTCATATTTATACATCGTAAGGACTATTTCTGCTTGCAGCGCTCGGCGGCTATAGAACCGGGGCGGTAACAGATATAGTCATCGTGTTCACGGGATTTTGTTTTCAAACCGCTTAGATATTATGAAGTTCTTCGATAGTATTTAAATAACTTATTTATTTAAAGATAAGTTATCACTTTATCAGTAACGATATACATACGACCATATTCCTTATATTTTTTGTAATTAGAGAATTAAAGAACATAATTAATTGACAATATTATTACTTGAATAAAATAATAATACGCCTCGTTGGTCTAGTGGTCGCATGAGCTACTGCTGAGCATGAGGTCCTGGATTTGATTCCCGAGTCGGGCACTGTTATTGGATTTTACCATGTGGAATTTCTCAGTAGTAACCAGGAGTCTGGATTTGTGCCCGGTTTAAGGCAATAGGCTCGCATTACATGGGACTTAAACATTATGTAAGTACAACCAGTCTTATAGAACTCTAGTATCTATGGGTACACCTCTGCCCATTTCATTTTGTTATTTAAGGTAAGAGTAGGGACATTCAACCATTTTCACAAATTAACTAGAGAATTCAATAACTAAAATGTTACTGAATACAAACTTGAATAAAATTATTTATTTATTTATTTATTTATCAAATGTTTCCTTTGCCATTACAGATCATAAATCTAATGCGACAAAGTAACTTAAAATATACTTAACTATACCTAACATGCTACACAGTATGTGGCTCTTGTGAACTCACTCAGTGTACAGGTGAATAGGTCTCTGGCATCCGCCACCGTGTTGAGAGTGCGCAGCGCACGAGTTAGCGGTGCGCGCCCCAGCAGGTTAGTGCGCGCTCTCGGCACCACCAGCAGCTGCGGCCTGCGCCGCCGCGCCACGTACCCATCCGGTAAATTAAACCCTATTTCAGAGAGTATACCTGAGTTTTGTATACTACTTACCTCTTAAAACTTTGAAAATATACGTTGCCAGTGTCACTTCACGCCTAATTTCTAATTTGTAGTAGCCCACCATACCGAGACAGAATAGGGTTGGATACAGTAACGGGTATCCCGGGTATCTCCCATACTGCTTTAAATAAATAAATCTGACGAATTTGTTCTGTATCCGTTCGAGCATATTTTTGTATTTTATTTCACTCGGACTCCAGACGGCCGCATTATATTCCAGATGACTCCTCACAAGAGCCTCATATAAAGCCCGCAATGCACTGATGTTTGTGAAGTCATTTGCCTGACGCAGCATAAATCCCAGATTCCTGTACGCCTTTTTACAAACGTGTACCACGTGTTTCCGAAACTGCAGATCACTGGTGAAATGAATGCCTAAATCCCTAACCTCCATGACACGCTGCAGCGGCTCCCCGTCCATGCTGTACTGGTGGTGTTGTGGGATTCGTGTGCGTGTGAATGAAAGCACCGAGCACTTTGATACATTAAAGTATAGCTTATTGCAGTGACTCCATTCAGTGACCCTATCCAAGTCGTGCTGCAGCATGTCATGATCCGCAGTGTCTTTTATGACTGCAGACAACTTAAAATGTGTGGCAACTTATAATAAAATGTGCCGGTATATTTAATTTACATTCTTACTTTGCCAGCCCTATTGTACGTTCTCAAAGACTTCATCAAATTACCGTTACAAACGGAATTGCCACTTACGCTCCTCAATAGATGGCGCTGTTACAAGTATGGCGCAACATTTGAAAATGGAACAATTTGTTTGAGGCGCTGAATCGCGCAAACGAAATTTGCGTAAAATTTTATTTTGTTATTTTGCTTTTATGCGTACAGCGTAAGTCTGAATTTTGCTTAATGGAGCTTGTTTTAAGTAAACAAATTTCATGTGAAAGGTACCATTGTTTCTTGAGCTGCTGATTAAATTTTAAAGGTTTAACATTAGCAAATGAGTGCCTAACAGCAGAAGAAGCCCGATTGTCTGACAAACATATCAAGAGGTATTGTGTTATCAATTTACTGGGTTGGTGAAGGTCAGAAGGGAATAGCTCCATGTAAAACAGGTATTCAGTTGCATCCGTTTAGACTGGAAGCCGACCCTAAAATGGTTGGGAAAAGGCTACTTAGATCATGAACTAACAGCACCAAGCGTAGGTTCGAGGTAGATGGGCAGGAAATACATCATTTCGATGGAATGCGAAGTACGAATGAAAGTATAAACTGACCCAATTAGATCTTAGGCCAGTTAGAAAACAGACAAAGGGAAAGTGTATCTTGGAAAACATTCTCAGGCGCCTTATCGTATTAGTCTGGCCTTCAAAAATATTCACATCTAATCTAGTATTCTCACCGGAGAATTCATATAGGATTCTAAGACATTTTAGAGTCTTAAATATATGTAAGATTTCAATCATACGAGCTGACAACGAAATAAATACGTTATAACTATTTCAATTCTGACGGCCGATGGGGCAGAAAGGTTCTGAAATGGACGCCACGTACCGGCAAGCGCAGCGTAGGACGTCCACCCACAAGGTGGACAGACTACCTAATAAAGGTCGCAGGAAGCCGCTGGATGCAGGTCGCTTCCAACCGGCCGATTTGGAAATCATTGGGGGAGGCCTATGTTCAGCAGTGGACGTCCTATGGCTGAAATGGTGATGATGATGATGAACTATTCAATACTTTTCTTTACTCATATCAAAAACAGGTAAGTTAGTATGTTACCTACATACAAACTTACCTGTTTTTTGTTCTTCGGAACTACTGATACGATTCCGAAAAATCTTTCACTGATGGGAAGCTACAGTGTTGCTGGTTATCGTAGGCTATAGTTCACATGTCTATACAAGAAATTTCCAGGGTAGAAGCTATTTACACATAGGTACAGCTACAAATACATCTGACGAAGTAAACATTAAAACCAATTATTCTAAACAGCACTTACATTAAAATATTACTTAGTAAAGACGTTTTAACGTCCAAACCAAGAAATACCACAATAACACTTAAGTTCTTAAGTAATATTACAATTTATTAACCAATAAAACACCTCCGACAAAGAAGCATAAAAAAGCAATCCCACTCATATTATAAATATGAAAGTTTGTATGTTTGGAAGGAAGAAATAAATAAAATAGGTTTATTTGTCACAAAAACACGTGCATATACAAAAGTAATTAGAAAAAAATAAAGAAATTAGATTTAGATAATCTAGATAATATTTAATAACTAATATATAATATATATTTTTATCAGGGACAAGAACTTTTATTCGTGCTAAAAACATAACGTAACATCACCAACCGACAGCGATGCGGATGAATTTTATGCTATATTTTAGTTTTTGAATAGTTTTAGTTAAGTTAGTATATAATTTTGGTATTTTTATTTATTAATTAGTTATAAGTTGGTATATGCCCACTTGTAACTATTAAACTGAAAATTATTTTACTTTTAAGTATATAAATATTATCATATATTTTATTATAAATGTACCTACTATAAGGTGCACCTCTGCCCAACCCTTCGAGAAATACAGGCGTGATGTTGTTATGTATAAATCAGTAATACGGATTTTTGTTACTAAATCACGCAAAAACGGCTGAACGGATTTGGATGAAATTTGGCACATGTATAGTTTATAACCAGCTATCTAATTACGCAACACATTTTCGTAAACGATTACGACAAATTTGTTTCATTTTGACAGTTCAACAACGTTCATTGCGTTATGGACTCATGAAGCAATGGATAAGCAATCAGTTTCAAAACGATTCAAATTCCGATTGATCGGGTATTACGTAATTAGGGTAGGTACAGGATTAACAAAGGATTTTTTTATCCCGACTGTTGTCAAATTATATCTTTCGACATCCACGCGAGCGAAGCGGCGAGCAAAAAGCTAGTCAACCCATAAAATTCCACCTCAGTAATACAAAGAACCACAAAAAAAGCAATAAATAATATTAAAAACCTCCCCTTGCTACTCTCAGACGGACTAATTGCTAATCGACCCCACCCTGTATAGGGCGCACTTAATAAAAATCACTTTTGGAACACCCTTTGTGTTACATTGCGGGTTTTTGATTACTCGGCCCCTTTGACAATCTAGTGGAGTGGGGTGTTGGCTGTTTGTGGTATGGAGTTCGATTCGAAGATAGAAAATGTGTTTTTTGGCTGAACACATTATCAATTAAATGAAATACTGCTCGCTGGACACTGAATAAAGCCATAAAAATGGTAGATTTAAAAGCATCTTGGACAGGTAGGTTGGACAAAAGATACACTGAACATAAGGGCCTTATTCCCATAAGTGAAACTAGACGTGTGTAAGTACCCTCACATTTCGTCATGTTTAAGTCCAAATAAGTTAAACTCGTTCCGTCTTATTACAAAAAAATACTTAAGTACTGGTTTAAACCAAGACTAAAAGGTCTTGGATTGTTACGGTATTAACGTTAGTACCAGGATCAAAATGTGTTTCTATTACAAAACGAAGACTATCCGAGGATCAGTTAGTACCAAAGAAAGTCCATGATTTAAATAATATCCACAGATAAGAAACAAAAATGGCATTCTTTCATTCGTTCATATGGGATTTATTTGAAGCAACGTTCTGTTTCTCTAAATATTGATATTATAATAACACTTGGGATGCTTAAATAATTATTTATCAATACAAAAATATTTTATAAATTGTTCTTTGTTTAAGTTACAATATATTGCTCAAGCACAACTTGTACTTTTGACGCGCTTTTTATAAACAAGTTGTCATATTTTCTAACACCTCTAGCGTGAAGTGGAGTGCATTAAATACGACGGCGGCGCGCGTAATTTGAGACGAATGATTTTGTTGCGTTTGCGTCCTATAATAATAAATAACTAAATGTACTTCTTATTTTTACTCATTGTTCTTAGTATTACTGTTATGTGGTTTGTTCGTGAGTTGTCGTGTCCGGTTAAATCGTGAGCTACAATTAAAATGGATCAACAAAAGAAAAAACGGGGTGAAAACTGGACTTTTGAAGAAAAAGTTAGTAAACCATGGATTTTTAATTATTATTAGGTAAGCAATGCTTTGTTTCATCTTATTTCGACTACCTAACGCGATTTTCTTATTATTATTATAGGACATATTACGTCAACTTATTGCTCAATCAGCACATATTATAGAAGACAAGTCCACGAAAACGTCAGTAAACATGCAGAAAACAAAAGAGTGGAAGAATATACGGATTAAGTAAGTTTTTATTGCTTTTGTTATGGGTACAAGTACGATATTGTTTACGTGATATTAATTAGCATATTTATTATTTTTAGATTTAATGAGATAACGGGTAAATTTCGATCAGATGGAGAATTAAAGTTGGCTTGGAAAAGAATGAAGCTGTCCGCTAAATCCAACTTATCTACCCATAGGAGGGAACAATCAAAGACAGGCGGTGGTGAAAAACCACCATCACCTTCTCCTGAGGACTTAGCAATAATGGCTATTGCTCCTCACGACTTTGTCATTGAAGTTAATGACTACGATAGTGATGCATTGGTAGATAAATAAAATTTCATAAATGTCTTAACTTAAAACATTTAATTAAAAATGATCGATTTTGGATATTTTACATTATATAGGTAGAAAATGCTCTGTAATCTGCTTTTATAGCATACAATTTACAAGATAAAATTATGTACTAAGGTTAAAAATGATAGATAATAATTTCGTTACTTAATTACTCAAAATTTTAATGTAATAAATTCAAACACTGCATAACAAATGTACATTACTTCTACTAAGTCATTTTATAATTTTCCATGATGAAATAAACAGTTTTGTATGTATTATAATTAATTGTATTAATTATAATAAATACATAACTGTGTATTCTATCTTGATCATAATAATATTCCTTCAAAGTATAAAATACCTTATTTAATACAGCAGTCAGTGTGAAAACATGTCAAGTATATGTATTATTTTAGATTCCAGTTCCCGTGCCTACAACTACAAAAGAAATGTTGACTGACCCTAACCCTGGTCCTAGTTTTGAAGAAACTGAACAATTTGAAGCAATACACGAGGAAAACCCAGAACATCATGTTGTGGAAGTGCAAGGTAAATAATAGTTATTGTAAGTTCTGCTAATATTATCATGCCATAAAGGCTGCACTTTGGATGGAATTAGGACTTTATCCCAGCAGTTCATTCCTGTGAGATCATTTTAACGTTCTTTTCGCGGGCAATGTCGCGGGTAAATGCTATTATTATCAAAATAAAAAATCATTTATTTAACCAAGGCTGAGAATCAGCATTTTTCGAACGTCAAAATTACATAAGACAGTCCCTCAAAACGCCCACCCTTCACCGCTTCCTAGTGCTTTAGCTGGGAAGAAGTGGCGCAAACGCAAACTCCCCAGCAGCACAGCTGCCTGTTCTGGTAGAAAAATATGATTTTATTATATATTAAAAAAATGTTAAACTGTAGATTGTTACACATTTTTTTTTTAGAGATATATAACGATCCAACTACAAATATAGAAAACACCAGAATGATGATTATAACGAACAATGACAATATTAACACAACAACCGCAACAAAAAAAAGGAAAAAGAGCTTGCAAAATAGGTTTGTAGATTGCTAATTACATAGTACAATACAATGCTCCCTGTGGGAGGTTAAGAATACAATTCCCTCCGTCGCGTCGTTCGAACCGACGAACAACAGAACACCTCTGCCTACCCCTTCAGGGATTATAGGCGTGATGATAATTATGTATGTATGTAGGTATTAAATAAATCATTGAAAAAAGTTTCATATTTTAAAATGTTACAAAGCAAAGTTTTAATAGTTAATATATGATTACAAATAATAATAATAAAAATATTTGCTTCAAGTGTACAAGTTGCAATACTTTAAACATTTAATGGAACAATTTTAGGTATAACATAAGTTACAATCACTGACAAAATTCGGCAGGCAAGTCAATATAAAATAAATATTGTGGGTTCAGTTCCCACCCTTGGCACCAAGATATTTTCAATGTCTTTTCATTTTTAGTACATACTTTTATTACTCTAATATTACTTATACATGTTAAAAATAAAATTCCTTACGTTATTCTATTTGATTTTACAGAACTGAAGAAATACGGCAGTCAATCACACAAAGCAATACAGACTTTAAAAGAAAACAGCTAGAAATAATGGAAGTGGAACACAAATACAACATTAAAATTGCTAACTTGAAAATAAAAAAGTTAGAATTAGAAATAGCCATAATGGAAAGTAAGAAACACACCAAGACTGACGAATAAAATCTAAGTAGGTAGATTTTCTTATTTTACATCCACACACTTACTCTATTAAGAATAAAGTAAAATTCTTATATTTAAATAAATAATAGTGGGTATAATTTCATCTACGAAAGTAATTCGCTACTGTGCCCATGCACAGCTGTGCATTACTGTCATACTGTGTTAGAGTCCCTTCCCCAATTTGTAACCAAATGTTCAGTTTTAGACTATAATTATTAACATGTTTGTAAATATCCTGATATGTGAAATTATTATTTTCAGGTACTTACGTGCTGCAAATATTTTATAATAGATTATTAATTTAAATAAAATACACACTTATTAAATAGTTAAAAGAAAACATGTTCACTGAAAATGAGTTTCAATAAACTGCCTTCTCCTAATATTTCCCCTTACAGTAGTTGGAATATACCTTTGAATTATAGGTTCCCTAGATGATGACTGCTCTATGTTATCTTCTTCGCCAGGAAACAGGTCTTCCCTCATGTCAATGGCAATATTGTGGAGGACAGCACATGCAACAATTGTTTTTTTTGCTGTTTCAATATCCCCAAACATGCCTCGTAATAGACAACGAAACCGTTGCTTTAGCAAACCAAAACACCTTTCCACTGTGTTCCGGGTACGAATATGGCTGCTATTATACCTCTCTTCTTGTGGTGTTGTGGGGTTTAGCAGTGGTGTAAATAAATAGGGAGTGCAAGGATAGCCACTGTCACCCAATAATATTCCAGAGAATGCGCCAGCCTCAAACCTCTGTTTTAATCTACATTCTCTGAATATCCTGGAGTCATGTACACTGCCACGCCATCGGGTAACAATGTCCATGATTTTCAGGTCAGCATCACAAACTACCTGAAAAGTGACAAATTATTAGATCTTTACATTCCTCTCTGTTATTTTAATGTGACATTGGTAATTGTTAGCAATTTTAATATAATCAAAAAATTATTCTCTATAATTGTGTCAAGCATTTTGGGATCAAATTAAAAAGTCATTATTTTGTCAATTGAGACAGTCACAACTTAAAATATTTGTTTAAAAATTACCTGTACATTGATTGATGAAAATCCTTTTCTATTAATATATAACTGACCCCCATCAGCATTTACTTTCTTTATTCTTATATGAGTACAGTCTATTGCCCCAATTACTGTAGGAAAATGAGCAATACTGCGGAATTTCCTAATGGTTTCCTCCTGTTTGTTTAGAGTAGTAGGCATTTTTATAAATCTTCGGGATATCCGTGACAAAATTTCCGCTACCTTTTTGCATGTTTTGCTGACAACTGGTTGAGATACACCATGTAAATCAGCTGTATCATCTTGAATCTACGAACAAAACAATAATGTTAGTATATTATTTTGACTTTGTCTACTGTTATACGTTAGCATTGACCAAGGTTACTTACCTCATGGCGAGCCCAGTTGCGCAGTGCGCAAACCACTTGCATTTCAGGACTCAAATGGGCATCCTCGAGGGTCGTGGGATAAATCCTCACGTAAAACATCCACTATTTTTTCTCCAAAACGTTTTGTGAACCTGTACTTATACCTAAAATCTTCGTCACTCAATTCAAAAGGATTCACACGATGACGATGTCGGTAAGATCGCCGAGACGTCTCCAGCATATCCAAATCTTCCAAATCCATCAAATCAATCATATTAATATCCATTTTTAACGATTTTGTAAATAAAAAGACACAATAATAATCAACGCTAACCTCAAATAAACCAAGTACCGAAGTTAGTCCAATAGATAAACTAGGGGTCTCGGCGGTTTAACTTTAGTACCATAGATAGTTCGTGAACTAGTGATAAACTTCATTTTATAATAACGTTTTATTTAGTCATGGTTTAAACCTAGTAATAATCCCAGTACTAAATTTAGATCGTGTTTTGTAATAAGACGGGTTATGTTTAAGTCCAATGTAAGGCCTAGCACGCACTGCGAAATCTCACCGCGCGATTTTTAGGCTTGTACAGACGCCGACCGGTAATTGTTCTACCATGAAGTTTTCTTAGAAAATGTTTTGTTAGTCGCGTCGTGTCTGCACGTGGTTTATATTCAGTGTACGGAATTGCAACTGACACGCGTTTTGAATAAGATTCCTCGCGACATTTGTCAGTTTTATGCAAATCTCGCATGTCTACAATGGTCAACAGAACTAATAAAATATATTTCTTTATTTATAAATTTCATCCCACAATCTAACCTAATGAGTAATCACTCTAGCGTGGTATTTCGCATCAAACTAGCCCTCAGGGGAGGTCTCCTATATATAGCGGTGTACTACTGAGCGGTGAGCGCCCAATCGCGCGATTCTTTTTTCGCAATGCGCGCAGCGACATTCAACACCATACTGCGCAAAATATCCGCGCGATTTAAATTCGCAACGCGCCAAATCTGTATCAAACCGCAGATTTCTTAGCTACACGTGATACTATGTATGTGTTACAGAATTGCGATACTAAATTCGTGCGAATAAAATTCCCAGTGCGGGCTAGGCCTAATGAAGGCGAGTTTATTGCTATCAACCGGGCACAAATCCTTACGACAGGCTGCTATTGAACAATTCCTATTGGAAAAAGCCAATAACACTATGCAGTCATTCTTGTGACTACTAGACACACGAGGCAGAACCAGTATTTACAAACTACACACATAACATCTGTAGCGGTTACGCCGCCACATATGGACTACACATCAAAGACATGACGTCACACAAATCCTGCATCGCGCAATTAGAGTTTACCGCGCTAACGACATAGACTATCCGACATCAACAGTCGGGCAGTCGGCCCGCCAGACACAACACCCGTCTGGTAGGAGGATCCTCCCTTTTCTATGGTGGATGAGTGAACTTTACACCCTGTTCCTCATACCCCTAAACATCACGCCTGTATTCCCCGAAAGGTTAGGCAGAGGTGTACCTATAGTACACCCACATTTGGCCGGTAATGTTTAAGTCCCATGTAATAAGGGGCGAGCCTATTGCCATCAACCGGGCACAAATCCACAATCCGGGCTGCTGCACACTAGTGCATCAAAAATGATGCAATTTCTAAAAAGAAAAAACAAAAAAATTATGTCACAATTCCACAAATAACTTTATTATCAATATCATCCCCTCACAAGCGCCTCCATCCCTTCATAATGACGATACATTATTACCCGAACGAGATCTGTCTGAGATAAAATGTGCAATAATATATTCACCCTATTTGGCAAGTGTGGTTGTCATTGTTATTACACCCTAGCTCCTGTGACCATGCTTTGTGAACTTGTTATTGAAAACCGGTTATTTTTGTGTGGTATTATTTTTGCGTGAGTTTGACTGTCATGTCGAAAGACCCATAATCAGTAGCAGGGCAGGTCAAGGTTACAGTTACCAGTTAGTTATAATCTTAGGAATATAGTATAATTATGTTTGTAAGTATCTATCACGTAATTAATTTATGTCATTCCTTCATTTTTCATTATTTTTACCTATCGTGGTATAGTAATCTTATTCTAGGTGCATTGTCTTCACATATAATTAGAGTATACAAGATATAATGGTTTTTTAAAAGAGTAACGGTGGAGTTTCTTGCCCATTCTTCTCCGTACGAAAACTACCTTTTGGAATGGGCGACTAGAATTAGTTATTATTATTTTTTATAAATTTTGACGTTCAAAAGTGCCTTTTTTTGTGCCTAATTGAAATAAATTATTTGACTTAGACAGCACCCAAGATTGCATAATTTCTTATTTTTGAAAATGTCATCTCCTCCTGTCTTTAAGCTATTTTTTATAGCTCGTGTACAGTATGTATTAGAAGAACAGTGTGGTCATATTGAAGGGTGTGGCAGACCATCAAACTCAACAAAATTCTCCGTAGGACAAACATCGTAATCGCGAAAAATTATCTTCTGTTCTATACAAAATTTCAATACCAACTCGACCCAAATGTATCGAACAGCTGATTACTCTTTCGCGATAACGATGTTGGTCACATTTAGAAAGCTGTCCAGTTTACACACCCTTAAATATGACTATATCTTTTTGATACATCCATTATTGGATATATCAGCCATAAGGTTCTGCAAAGAGAGCCAGGTAGAAATGTATGTGTTTATACCTACAAGACATGGTATAACTGAATGGTCGGGTAGCATATTCCTTGCTTTATCGTTCTCTGCACATCCTGTCGCAGCCACCAGCTATTGTTATCCTTGTTTTGTGTACTACTAAACACTAGTGATAAGGTATTTTACTAAAAAATTGGACCATATTGTTGTACGAACTGAATTAAACTATGTGTGTCAAACATCCAAATCCACATTTTATGATATTGAAAGAGATAGTAGGATCACTCACCAAGATTCAAAGCGTGATTTAATGAATGTATAATTAATTGACAAAGTCGTCGTATCGTCGCGTCAATAGAGCGTTCATTAATTAGGTACTGTAGTTCGTGATACAAAGGGCAGAAGCAAATATATGCACCCTTATGTGGGATCAACCCTTGGCTACCCTTAGCCTTAAGAGCTAGTTAGCATCCATGGTTGATGTAACAAGATTCGTATTTATTTGCAGACTTCAAAAATATTTACAAGATATATAACATCAGCACGCGTAGAAGATTTGTCGACGGAAGAGTAGACAAAATGACAGATAATAAATCACAATCTGTCATTTTGTCTATTCTTCCGTCGACAAAACCCGTTTCTACGGTGGTCGTACTACGCGTGCAGGAGTACAGTACCCCAACATTTAGCCGGTTATTTTTAACTTCCATGTAATAGAGGGTGAGCCTTTTTTCAGCCTTTAATGTTTCCATTGCTGGGACTTGGACACAGGTCTCCACTCTGTGAGAGGGAGTAATCCATCGGGCCATATACTGAGATATTCCTAGTGATCAAAAAACCAAATTACACTTTGACCAAACATCCCATGTTCAGAAGTCGCACTTCTAACCACTAGCTAGACCAAGGAGGTGGTCACCAAGGTCGTTTACTCAATTGTTTTTCCGTGAGTTCTCGGTTTGTCTGTCATACATCCACAAAGCCTAAACAGATTAATAATACCATCTCTCTAATCTCGCATCCTCAAGGGACAGCAAAAACAGATAATGCACAATTACATATGCACCCTCGTGTGGTCATATCCACTGATTACGTCACCCCATGGTTACGGCTGTCCGTAGTATATTGAATATAATAGTCTACATATACCTAACTGCGCAACATTCATCATGATTTGTGAATGACATTGACTGACGTGTGTGAAATTCGTTTTGGTAATTTATTGTAAATGAGGTAAAGTTCGGACTTCACAGTGAAACATCGAGATCTCTTTAAAATGTGTGTGTATTATACACATAACCTTGCGGAATATATTCTCAAAAGGATAGTGAAAACTGCATCAAAATTGCGCGTAGTTTAGAAGACCAACGCGATAAGACAGAGTGACATGAAAAGCGACCTCAATTTATAATGTGTATATTATATTGATTTAGAAGATGGATATGTGATGCAACTGTTCAGAAAGAACTGTGCCTATATGGCACCTCTAATATATAACTGTCTGCCCAAAGGAACGACTGATCTGCCATATAAAAGGTTCTGTTGTGCCTTGCGAAAATGGTTAATATAGGAGAGCTTTTACACTGTAAAAGATTTTTTGAATAAAAGCACATGCCGATTTGGTTTCCACTAAGAAACTGGTTCTTCCTCTTATTTCCTGTGACTTTGCCTTTAATAATAATTTAAGTAATTGAAATCACTGTAATTATAATAATTGTAATTCAAATTTTCTTATAAATTGTAATAATTCTAATAATTGTAATTATATTTAAATGATTGTGGCAAATTAAAATAAATTAACTATACATATGTAACTATAATTTTGCATGCCCGTAATGAGGGTGAAATATGTCCTGCGCTATAATATAATTTAACATCTTATGTACCCACCATATTCCAGGCAAATAAATGTTTTTTTTTTTTTTTTTTACGGAAGAATGAGGAGCATGTGACCAAAAACGTGTTCCGTGTAATTGTGGACGGCTGTAAGAGGCAGAACAATGAACATATGGATGGATTATGTGAAAGATGCGGCGAATTGAGATGCACTAAGGCTGATTTTATAGTGAAGATTCGAGTAGTGTTAATGATTTGGAAAAAATATATGTTAAATTAGACCTGTTTCGAAATAACTTAATATAGGAATATTTTATATTATGTTTATATGTATTACATTTATGTCTAACGCGGATAAAAATCTGAGATTCACGCTGATACTATCAAGCGTATTTTTCTGAAACCTTCACCATTTTTACTATTGATATTTTAGTATACGTGTTTTATTAAACTGTTTTGTTTTACGTATAATAAATTAATACCTAATGCGTCTAATTTGGGACAGCTCTCCTGGATGGGCGAGTCCTATAACTGGCTAGACGTACGACGCCTTGCGTGTCTTTTTTGGCTATTAAAAAGATTATAAGCTTAATTTTTTATGTAGATATTATCTACATAAAAAAATAAGCTTATAATCTTTTTAAAAAGAAATAAAAAAAAAGCTATATATCTTTTTAATAGCCGAATGACATCTTTCCCAAAAATCAGATACCTACACTGTGAGGGACACTAACGCCCCAGACGTAATAACAATAAAACTTCTATTGTGTCTCGTTCAGAGTCCTTCAACAATTCAATTTTACGATTAATGTGAAAAATAATAAAACATTACAAAAATAGTGCATATCTTAAACAAAACACTTATAAAATAGTTCAATGAAAAAGGAACCATGAAAAAAAAACAATAAATCACGCGACCACTATCCGAACTCACGTCACACGTGTGGCCACTCCAGTCATAATCCCCACAGAACCCCCGACACACAAATAATGCGTATTTGTGCACGGATTAGCGCGTCCGTGTCCAATTACTGGTCTGTACAAAGCGTGGTCACCCTAGTAGGTCGGTATTCAAATAGACTTATCCTTTTATTTGAGAGTCTTTGTCTCTTTTGTTGTGTGATGTGGTCACCCTAGTTTAAAGCTGTGAACTGTTTAAAGAGTATTTTATTTGAGTTATTATTTTAAACTATGTATATGATTTGCTGGACACACGAATGACAGATGGAAGATGGACACAGTTGGTAACTCAATAGCCAGGCCCAAGCGACAAGAGAGCCAGAGGACGACCCAGAGAACGTTGGGCAGATGAAATAAAACAAATTTCGGGAAGGAGGTCGCTTTCTTTGTCCAGTCCTTTAACTAACTAAGTAGTTAAAGGACTGGACTAGTTAGTTCGACTCTTCACGTGACCAGAGGGCTGGCCTATTCTTTGGCCAAAGAATCAGCATTGCCATTCAACGTGGCAATGCAGCCAGCCTTTTGGGCACTTTTCCTGTTGACAGCGATGCGGAAGAATTTTTTGATGATCCTATAATTCCCCCCCCCCACTGTTTATGTAATATATTGTACATATTATTAATATTATTATTTTAAGTCTGTTAGTTTTTGATTTCACTAAGTAGTTAGTAAAGTGTATTACAATGTCATAGATTTTTTATTCGACGTCTAATATACATAGTTAAGAATAACGATTGAATAATGTGAATCCATTAATTTGGAATTATTCCATTTTACTGCATAATAATAAAGATTCTGGACATAATTTAATCTATTTTGACTATAATATACCTATAATATCTTGACATTAATTATTATTTATTTGTTTTGTATTTTGTAATTAAATTTAGAATGACTATAATTATGTAAAACGCAACAAAATTTGTACGCCGTTATTAGCAAAACATGGACGCAAACAACATCTATTAATTCAAGACCTTGCATGTCTGATGAGTCAGTTTATGTAAACGTATGTTTGACAAATAAATTATCTCTATACAATACTACCTATAAAAATGTTTAAAAAAAATAAGGAAAATAAAGGCTATTTATTTATTAGAATATATGATTTGCTACTGGAATTGACTAGCTGGATTATTGCTGAGCTTAGAGCTCTGTGCCCTGAGTTCTTTCTCCACGTCGGGCAAGCCATGGATTGTTAGTGTTACTCTTGGAATTTCCCAGTGGCAGCCAGTTTAGTCTGGATTCGTGGCAATAGGCTCGCCACCTATAACAAGAGACATAAAAACTAACAAGCTAGCGAAAAGTGACTGTCGTATACAAACGGAGCCCTTCCAGGGATGTAGGCGCGATGTTATTTAAATTACATAGAAAATCGTATACTTTGTAAAGCTTCTCATTTCGCTATCAATAACGTCGCAATTAATAAAAATACTCGTCTTACAGCTACTAAACCGCCCTCTAAATAATCTCAAATATCAAAGCCCAATTGCCTCTCCATTGTATTCACGATAGGGATTCTAAAAGTATCGATAACTGAGCAGTATCGACTATCGACACTAGGAGGCTATCTCTGCTCGGAGGTGAGAAAGACCCAGAAGAAGATGGAGAGACGAACTAGACCGCTTCATAAGAGATTGGACCACAACAGAAAACAGCTGTGAGATCGGACTATAAGAGTGAGGGAAGAGAGAGTGCACCAGATTTGTACACACACTTGTTCACTTTAATGTCTCCTGCGTAGTTGGCTAGTCCCCTAAAGTGCACACCCTTCTCTTACTCTCATAGTCAAATAGGAGACGGCATGAGCAATCCGACACGACTTGGGAGAGATCAGACATTAGGTAAAGAAAGAAAATACTTACTTTTATTCGCGGTAAATATGACGCAAAGAAAGAACACCAAACAATCAAGAACAAGTTGGGGGTAAATATGAGTCACATCCACGCAAAACGGCCATCGTTCAGCATAATGCTGCAATATCGATACGATACCGAGTAAAAGATCGATACTTTTTATTTGAGAGCACATCCCTAGCCGGCTATTGTCGTCCCCCGGCAGTATCTCGTTGAAAATTGTCACAATAAGCACTTATAAAGGACAGATGTGGTTTTTAGGGATTTTTTAGGGTTCCGTATCGAAATTGTTAAAAATAATGTGCGGATTCATTCGTCTTTCTATCAAAGCTGCTATATTTAACAAACTGCTAATACTACCGACTTTAAATTCGTAATGGTTTAAAAAAAAAAAAGTAATTCATTTACATTCTTAACTTGAATTAAGGCAAAACATCTGCAATAATATCAGTTGATAAAGGTTCAAATTGATTGTATATATTATATTACAGGGAAAATAAAACGATAACTCTATTATTATAAATAGCAGTTTTTTTAATCTGCGAAATTCAAACTCAAAGCATTTACATGCACTTTTGAATTTTCAAGGAGACGGTCAGTCAGAAATATGAAGCTAGTTGCGAATTACGAATACTATGGAGAAGAAGGGTAAAAAAGCGGTCGCAAAAAAACGGAATAATATGTAGCTCAATAGGTATTCAGTTTTTTTGGAACTGCATACATAAGGTTATATGTAAACAGTGTATAATTTCAACAAGAATGATATAATCAATATAACTGACAATATTTTATTGATTTAAAGAGTTCTTCTCCGAATAACTTTTATACCTATTGTGTTCCTTTTATGTTACGGAACCTACGGTACGCGAGTCCGACTCACACTTGGCTTATTTTTTTATCTCGTTACAGTTTTTTTGATAATCTCTGTGTCAATAAAGAGATTTGTCATGGTATTATCTTTTTGTATTGAGAGTAGATCGCCCCATTGACGACTGTAGTATGTTGTGCAGATTTGGGGTCACAGTATTTTATTCATGGTATCTTCGCAGGGTGGCTGGAAGCAGCTGGATGAGAGTAAAAGCCGAGGAGAGTTAGGAGAAGCCTATAACCAGCAAACAATCAATCTACCAAATTTGTTGAGTCAGCTTCCAGACTAACAAAAAGCAGCTGAATACCAGTATTTTATATCGAGCATCTGCCTATCTGACATCCTCAACAAAGTTACTAGGTAACACGATACCCCTTGGTAAGACTGGTAGTCAGACTTTTGGACTTCTGACTACCCGTAACGACTGTTAAAGAACTACGAATGACAGCCGGGACCAACGGCTCGCTTTCAGAGGCACTTAGGAGGCTCGGTATGTAAAGATGGTCACCCCATCCACGGACCAACCCCGGTAAGCGTAGCTTAACCTGTTGGATCGACCCGTGCGGCTGTTATATCGCGGGATGCGGCGAGACATGACGCGCGGGTATGTGTCATTATTGTATGGATGTGGACAATGCTAAGGGACAACGTAAAAGTAACTCATTAAATATCAATTAACGTAAAAACAAAAAAACAGATTCAAACCTTTGTAAGACCATTCCAACATAACTACGAAGTCCAAAGTTCAGACCATTATCATACAGAAAGTAGTTAAAACTTGTTTTAACAGATAGTTATATTACTGTACCGTGTAAAACTTTAAAGTGGCAAGTTCAACAAGTAACTTTAACTAAGTTTAAGGATTAACTTAAGTTTAACAACCTTTACGAAGACGTTCATTAGTACGGGCAGCGTTGCTATGACAGATTGAGGGCTGGAAAGAGACAGTCGCACTGGTAATACAGGTATGAGTGACAGAGACGACGTTTTCAAAAGCCGAACTTTTTCTGATAATCTAATGTTCCATTATTTATAGGCACGGAATAGTGTGCAGTATTCTTATCTCACGAAGCGACGCGCGCTTTACTTCTGATTACCAAGACACGCTGTGAATGTGTGTCAGCCAGCGCAAGAGCTCTCAAGAGCGCAAGAGCTCTCGAAGTCGGAAGTGTGTGTGTTTGCATGTGTGAGTTATGTGCTGATGCTACTCGTCATCACGCACCACAAGTAAAGCACGCGTCGCTTCGTGAGATAAAATACTGTGCATTAAGGATAGTAACGAAGAAATTGCTATATGTTAATGTGTACTTTCAGTCTGAGCTTTTAGAAATATTCCTAAAGTAAGGCCATTTTAATATGTAGCATTTGACAATTCATCAAAATTCAACAACGTAACCTTGTAACGGCGGGCATAAAATAATATATTTTTTCAATTTGTTAGAACGTATTTATTGTAATAATGACCGATACGAGTAATTTTACGATTTGCTTTCACTAAACTGACAGACGTCAAATGTTACCTATTAAAATGGCTTTGACTTGGCTTTTTCTGACTTTAGGAAATAGTAGGTCAGATAGGCAGTCGCTCCATGTAAAATACTAGTATTCAGCTGCATCCAGTTAGACTGGAAGCTGACCCCAACATAGTCGGGTATAGGCAGCCAGATGATGATTTACGGTACTAATAGTAAGGGAGAACATGTTTATTTCTATTTGCTGTGCTTAAAGGCTAACCACATTAACTAAATACAGAGCGACAAAAAAACCACTTGAAAAAAAACTACACGTCCAAGCTACCGAAACCGCCACACAAATAATATCCCATTAAAACAAATCATTTCCAGCCCAATAACTACTAAGTACTGCTAATTTCACACATCCATACTTCTATTGCTGCTCACCCCACACCCCTTGCAGTGAGCCGTGAATATACAGGGGCTGGTCTCTTTACATGTTCGAAATGAAGGGTTTGGAATAGACGGTAGAGATAAGTATTTTGTTCATTTTTGATAGGAAAGTCCGAAAGGGATACCGTGGCCCCTGGCAACGTATAGGCAACTGAAGGAACACGGGTGGGTTTTAGCCAGTTAGAGTCTGATATGTCCTCCCGCTCCGCCCAGAGCGGGAGAAGCTATTTCAAAAACAAAAACAGAAAAGGTATCAGCCGGTCTATTCCGTAAAAATCTCATTGTGAAAATGTTGTTGAAGTACCTACAGCTCATTTCAAGCTCACTTCGCCTAAGGCTGTAGTCATAATAAGCGCCCGAGGCGCGTGTCTTGTACGCTGCGTTTTGGGCGCTCAATAAAATTCTATGTAACGTGTTATGACGTCGACGGGTGCAAAATACAATGAGATATAAAATAAAATAATAATAATTAATCTACGTTTATGAAAAATATAATATTTAAAATGGCAACATTCTGTAAGCTACCTTAGGGACTAGGTATAACAAGCGCCCGAGGCGCGCGGCCAGTAGGTACGCTGCGTTTCGGGCGCGCTTTGGACGCTCGTCAAACGCAAAAAGATTTCTACATTTTGTTGTAACTTTTTGAACCCTCAATATGCTCAGTATAACTGTTTACAAGCGCAGCCGTCAAAGGGCGCCCTCAGCGCGCCCTCGACGACGGTTGGACGCAAGTTCCTTGTCGTTTATGTCTGATAACGACAAGGAATGAAATGAATAGGAATGAAATAAAAGAAACAGTTGCCATTGGAATGTTGCCATTTTAAATATTATATGTTTCATAAACGTAGATTCATTATTATTATTTTATATTTATTTTATTTTATATCTCATTGTATGTTGCACCAGTGGACGTCATATCGTCAACGCCCGGCTGTCGTTGAAAACCAGCGTTGCGGCTGTCTCGCATAGGGTCCCAGCATTATGCTGAGCGATGGCCGTTTTGCGTGGATGTGACGCATATTTTCCCCAACTTGTTCTTTTATGTTATTGTTCTTTCTTTGCGTCATGTTTACCGCAAATAAACGTATATTCTTTTTTAAAATCAGTACCATACATTTTTGGGTATGAAATCATCGTCATCGCTAATAGAATGTCACTCTATCTCATCAAAAATATTAAAATATTTTAACTTTTGCCACCGACTCGAAAAGAAGAAGATGTTATGCGTTTTGTTTGAGTAAACAAAGAATATACGCAGGAACCATGTGCAATAGCCAGAAGATATTAAAAAAAAACTCTAAAACCCCGAGCCCGACGTCATAAGAGCGACATACGGACGGAACCTAATACCAGAAGATAATCCGAGCTTACAATTTTTAACAATAAATATAGGATTAGGAATCCGCAAGCGTGACGGTTCTCTTTCATTGGAAATTTTAATTTGAAACGGTTCCGTAATCTTGTTATGATGTAGACCTCATGTAAGGGTTTAGGGTTTAATGCTGTTAAACAAGTTTAAAAGAGTTAAGTTTAACCGTTGGAAAGGGTAAACTGAATTTTACACTTAACTAGCTTCGCCTGAAACTTCCAGAATTGGGTCCATCTCATTTACCAGGATAAAAAGTATACTATTAAGTAGTTTTTGCGTGATTCGAGTAAGAAACAGCCAAACATAGAAATTTTCACATTTATAATATTAATAGGATAAACCTTTAAAAACCTAGCCTTTCCTAGAGAATAGTGTTAGCCTAATAATATTTAGTCGAATTATCTCGCATGTCAGTGTCACTCATAATCGCCTTTTTACTATCTGTATTTAACTGGCAGACTGTGACAGTTGTCATTCACTTGATATTTAGCGGTCGAACTGAACGGATTAAATCCGAATATTTCTACGCAATCTTGTTTTATTCAAGTAAACCTGCACTGTTCCATCAATAGGCTCACCCCCAATAATGGCGAAATGTGGGTGTACTGTTTACCTCTGTCTAAAGTCTCCGCAGACAGACGCTACAGTGGGCGCGACACGACTCTAGTAAAAAAAAAACTTGCAATCAACGAGACACGCAACACATAATTATAATCTTTCTATTCATTTCTTTTTCACAACAGTTTGTTAGCCTGTTCGATTGTCGCATTATGGATCGATACAATTTGATTATTATGTTGCTGCCAAAATTTTCATTTCAAGAAAATTTGAATTTCACGGGCTAGCTTAGCGCATCCCCCATAAAGGATTGGCGGGGGGGTGGCAGAGGGCAGCTTTTGCCCCGCCACAAAAAAAAAAACTAGATCCGGGAATGGACACCTCACTTCTTGATTTTCATAAAATATATCAGCGGACGTCTAGTGAAGTGCCGCACGATGTTGCAGCATGTGAGGTGCAACTGTTAACTGTCGCCTTGACCTGCCCTGCACATCACCTGCCCAAGAATGATTAACGATACGGGTCCTTTGTGACTTTGAACCTTAAAATATACAATTATCGCTGAGGGCACCATCTTATTTAAATACTAAGAGATACGAACAATATAAACGAGTGGGAGGCGACGCTCGCGACCCGAAAAATGAGACGGTTCATTATTTGAAGACGGACGTCTGTCACACCGTGACCGAAGTATTACGAATATGCTTCCGGTCGACGGCGAACAATGGGATTGCTTAGGGACGTTTAGCGACCCCTCCGGATATCAAAAGGCTTGCTAAACGATGACGCAGGATACTGCATTAACATCTGTCAACGCTCACGTCTGTACACCGACTGTATGCTGAGGTATATCGAAGCTTCCCGTGGTATCATTAATAGCAGACCAAGATTAGTTTGGTACACGTGTGGTGGCAAGTTGCATGGCACTTAATAATTGGCAAAGCAACATGTAGATTTGTTAAAATCTTAGTCTAACCCTTCGGTGAACACAGGTTCGAGACCTCTTATAAGGCTATAAACGTTAGCCGGCCGCACACAGCGTGTTGTCATACGCAACGTCAAAATGCTTGCTGTGTGAATGTACTGATGTGTTCTCTTTGAAACGGTCACTGCAGCTTTAAAACACTGACGTGTAGGTATGAATCTGCTATTTGATTGAATGACTAGCGCGTTCATTGAATGACGACATTTAATTTCAATAACTAAAGACTGACTAAAGGACAACTCGTCAAGTCGTTGAGCACAACGTTTAACCAGATGGCTGAATGTCGTGTAGACATTTAGTTAAACTGGGTGAAATTGGATAGGTTAGGTTTGAACTGTGACCAACCGCGCGCAAGCGAGCGCTATTTCCAAGTTGCTCGCAGAGATTTTTTCACCACTTGAATCACTTGGCTGAGTCTTGGTCAGTCATCTTCAAAGGGCTGACTTTCAATACGCCAAGTTGTTAAACGTTGAATGATTTTATTAAAATTAACTATCGGCCTAGGCATTCATTTGGATGCCGGCATTTAATGAACTACCTAGGCGTCCAATTAGCTGGCTAATATAACCAGATGGCTGCGACATATACACAGTATATGATCGGTTGATGTCAGATATCACTGATAACGATTTGTGGAAGACTCCAGTGAGTGGGCCTAGCACGCGCGCGTCGTAACTGTAACATAAACGAAAATACTCGTTTTGCACAAAATATTCACTAAGTTTTAAGACGTTATTCATATCAATGGGTGATACTTACTGTGCTTGTCGCATTTGACCCAAAATGCCATAACTATAGGATACTTGTATTTTCGATTCGAAAATCGTTCGATTTTCAAAATGCTTGCTGTGTGAATGTACTGATGTGCTCTCTTTGAAACGCTCACTGCAGTTTTAAAACACTTTGTGAATTATACACAGTATATGATCGATTGATGTCAGATGTCACTGATAACGATTTGTGGAAGGCTCCAGTGAGTGGGCCTAGCACGCGCGCATCGTAAACGTAACATAAACGAAAATACTCGTTTTGCACACAATATTCACTTAGTTATAAGACTTTATTCATATCAATGGGTGATACTTACTGTGCTTGTCGCATTTGACCCAAAATGCCATAACTATAGGATACTTGTATTTTCGATTCGAAAATCGTTCGAATTTCTATGTCATTTCTTCACGTTACGCTACGGTGTTACTGACTTTTACAAGTCAATGAGTTCTAATTTGCATCAGTCAACGCGCCAATATCTTTGTGCGCGGCTGTAATTTGTTACTGCTACCATATTAGAAAGGAATCCACTGAAGACGTCTTTAAATGGAAGATATTGTTATGTTCTTCATTGTTATGAGATGGTATTATCATCACGCTTGTATGTCGCAAGGAGGCTGGCAGAGGTGTTAAGTATACAATATGTAAACGAACCCTGTTCGATCCGATGGGCACATAGGTACTGCAATAAAATTACCTAAAAATAATTAAAGATTTTATTATTATAGAAAATAAAAAAGTTTTTGCTATTTAAAAATCACATTTTTAGTATCAAAATTACCCCAAATCCATAAAAAATTAGCACATTTTTAACAGGGGTCATAAAGTTATGACGGCGCCGCGCCGCCGCGGTGGAGGCGCCCCATGTACGAACCTGGTAAAATACCCCATTGAAAAAAAAAAAAGTGACTTTTTTTTTCCCTTAGAATAGGGATGATGACTAAAAAAATGTTTTTTGTCCGTAATATAGATTATGAAAAAATAACGTACACGTATTTTTTCTTTTTTTACGTTTTCAAAAGATTACGGCGATACATTGAGTTATAATGTGCCATGACGTCACTTGTATGTAGATTTGATACATACTTGTGACGTATCAACCCCCACTCCCCAACTTTAACGCGTTGTATCTGAGTCATTTTTTATTAATATGATAAAGCAAAAAATACGTGTCTAATATTTTTTTATTATCTGACTGACGGACTAAATAGAATTTCTTTTTTTTGACCCAGGCATCATCCCTATTACCTCATAAATTCAGTCCGATACATAACAACACCCTCACGGATCGGACAGGGTTTTTTTACATGTTGCATAATTATTCACATTGCCTTAGTATTGTTTAAGTTCCATACTAATAGTGTCAGAGGTAAATTCCCATTTCCTCAGTTTTGTTTAAAAGCCCACGAAAGAGGCTCAGACCAAATAAATAACCAAGACAGCGCTGCGAGCAATACAGTGAAGCATGCCAAAACTACACCTCCGCTCTGTACATACACGCTGAAAGTGCTGAAACACACGCATTTACAATCAAACTACACCTCACTAAGTGTTTACTACATACACTGATGACAGCGCTGGCTTGGTTTTTTATTTGGTCTGAGGTAACAAGGGGAAGACGACTGTCAACAACCAGGTTCAACGGGGCTGAAATAGTCTTGAACTTTAAAAAACTTTTGATGGAGAGAATCGAATAAAATTCTGCCCGACCTGGGAATCAAACCCAGGACCTCAACAGCCGCGCTTGCGACTACTAGATTCACTACTGCAAAACCTACTGCCATTAGGATAGCTATTTATCTAAGAAGTTGCACCCTACACCCATTACTTCTTTAGCATAACAAAAGAGAATGGAACCCCCTCCCTTACTGTAATATCTTCCTGACTCCTTAACTACAGGAACCGGAAGTCATTGATCTTCGGTCCATAAGCTCCTCTATACTCTATGCATTTGTTTATGGTCTGCGCATCCTTCATTTCCGGTTAACTTGTTTGAGTATTTGTGTATTTACTTATATGAAAAAGAGGGGTCTGTGGCAATATAATAACAGCCGCACAGGTCGATTGAAGGTAAGCTGCACTTGCCGCGGTCGGTTCGAGGATGGGTGATCATCCAATAAATATTGAGACCCCTCCGTGCCTTGGAAAGCAAAAAATGTATTGGGTATTGAGCACGTTTGTCCCGGCTTTCAATTATAGATCTTTGAAGCACTAGGAATTGGTGAAGGGTGGGCGTTTTGTGGGACTGTCTTATGTAACTTTGACTGTGCTGATTCTCAGCCTAGTTTGAATAAATGACTTTTGAATTTTTGAATTTGACAGTCGTTACGGGTCGTCAGAAGCCCGAAAGTCTGACAACCAGTCTTACAAAGACATGCAGACGCTCCATGTAAAATACTGGTATTCAACTACATCTGGTAAGACTCGAAAGCTGACTCCAACATGGTTGGGAAAAGGTAGACAGATGACTTCCTTTGTGTAAGAATAAGAATAATTTATTGTTTAAGAAAAATTACATTCGAGTGCGTTGATTCCTGGTACTCACACTAGGATTCCCTGTGTCGTGAGATCCAGGCTCCTTCGCTTACATACTTGTTGGTATGCATGTGTTAAGTGCGAGTATATTATATACGTTACAATAAATTTCTTATTTTCTTGTATATCTCACACTTAGCAGATCATTTATACAACTAACTCACGCCTTATTCACGCACACACACACACACACACGCACACAACAAAACCTACTCTCATACATCACATCACACAAGTGCGCTCCTTCCTTTTGTATTTTGTATATCCTTTTTACTTTATTTTTCTGTTTAATTTAAATTAGATTATTTTTATTTTTCTTGGTTTTGTTTATCGATTGCATACCTGTTATTTATGATAGTGGAAGAGCAGATATCACCTAACACAAGCATCTTCTTGCTTAAAAGGTGATCTCCAACTCATTGTGTGTTATAATTGTATGTAATTGCAATAAACTTTTTTTTTATTTTTTTTATTCTTATAAACTAATAGACAAGGAATATACAATAACATAAAAAAATATATTTATTTTTTATAAATAAATAAAACTAATACAACAGTAGTATACCAAAGTATGAATGTTTGTTGTGTGTAATTGAAATGGTGTGTGTATGTGTGATATGGTGTGTTTGTGGGGGTGTATGAATTAAGGCTCGTACATACCAGCGCGACTTGTCGCGCGACGTGTCGCGTGGCGATTCTGCGATATTATCGCCACGCAACACCTTTCACACTACCGCGATATCGCGCGCGATTCGCAGCGCGACACCGACAAAGGAATGACCCTTTGTTGATGCCGCCACTCTGCGAGTATAAAGGGCGGTCCATTCCGAGGTGAGTTCAGTAGTAGACGATCTTCGTCAGAGGACGAAGGCTGGTCTGTGCGCGTTTGCTGAGCGTGCGGTCCTAGGTTCGATTCGCCAGTCGATTAACATAACCCAACCTCCATACCTAAGTAGGTACCTAAGCTTGACCACAAGCACGAATGACTAAACTTCCGAATTCGGTCGTGTTTTTACGAAGTATTTATTTCAAAATCAAGATTTTTATTTACTTTCATATTTATGTTACGGAAAAATAACTTAATTTCAACATGTTAGGTGTACTTTCGGCTGCAAAACGTTTTTATGAGTAGGTATGAACTTTCGAATCATTTTAAAATCAACAACATACGAGTAGGTAGGTACCTATATTGGAAGTGCAACTAACCTAGGGTGTACTATAATAGGTACCTATAGCTCTGTCTAATCCTTAGGGGATTACAGGCGTGATGTTTAAGAAATACTCGGTTATAATAACTGAATACCTATGTCTAATAAATGAGTGATCCAATTATAAAATTATAGTAGGTAACTACTTACAAACTGCCTCGTTGGTCTAGTGGTCGCAAGTACAACTGCGCTTGAGGTCCTGGGACAATGACGGGGGACTTGTAATGTTAAACAGCCGTACGCATTCAGACGTTGTACGCGAAATGACTCTCAGACAGCTGATATCACGCACTCGACTGCTAGCGAAGCCCTAGCGCTCTAAAAGCCGCCACGCGCCGCCCGCCGCCGCTGTCCGTCCGTGCTCATGGCCGAATCCCGACTTGTACGTGCCTGGTTTTTTTTATTATCAACTAGCTGTCCGCCCCGGCTAGGCTTCGCACGGGTAGCACTAAGTAGGTAGGTACTTATCTACGGCGCACCTACCTACCTACCTACCCTACCTACCTACCTACCCTGCCTACCTACCTACCCTGCCCACCTACCTTACCTACCTACCCCTACCTACCTACCTACCCTGCCTACCTACCTACCCTGCCCACCTACCTTACCTACCTACCCCTACCTACGTTGCCTATACCCTACCTACCTAGCTACCCTACCTACCTACCTACCCTACCTACCTACCCTGCCCACCTACCTTACCTACCTAACCTACCTACCTACCCCTACCTACGTTGCCTATACCCTACCTACCTACCTAGCTACCTAACCTACCTACCTACCTACCCTATATACCTACCTACCTACCTACCTACTTACCTTACCGGGATAAAAAGTATCCTATTTCCGTCTCCTGGTTCTAAGCTACCATCCCACCAATTTTCATCCAAATCGGGTTTCACCGCGTGCCGCCAAAACCATTAGTAAGTCATTGCAATGTAACTCTTATATAATTAATTGCTTTAAGGGATTAATTAGAATGTTTTTTTTTTTTTTTTTTTTTTTGATTGACATTTGCGAGAACATTCTTTATTAGAAATGGAGAAATCATAGGTATAAATTACGTCAAAAATCCTAATTATTACCTTACAAAAATGAGATAAGAGTCACATTGCGATGACTTACTAGGTAGGTATTTTGCTAATGATTTTATTTCACTTTGGAATAAAACGCCCAGGAATCGCCGTCATGCTTGTGTGGTCAAGTTTAGGTAGGTACCTGCTGTTAGGTTTGGTTTAAACGACGAACCAACGAACATGATCGTTCGATTAGACATATTATTATATAAATTCAATAGGCTAACAGTCTACGTCCGCGTCGGCGTCGGTTTCGTTGCTGTGTGGCTCAGGTCAGGAGGGCCAGCTAGATAGAAAGAAACATATAGATACCTATAGCAGTGGTGTGAGCGGCGCGGGCGCGGCACGGGCGGCTGCAGCGAGCGGCAACTATAAAAGATACCTAGTTCTTTGACCACGCCGCCGCCGCCCGCGCGCCGCCGAAATCATTATTAAGTCAGTGCAATGTAATTCTTATGAGATTGCAATAAGGTATAAATTAGAATGATTGACATATACGGGGACTTTTTAGTTTGAAATGGAGAAATGATTATTTTTTTGTAAAATTAGTCAAACATTCTAATTTATATCTTAAAGCAATGACCAAAGAACCACATTGCAATGACTTACTATTTTGCTTATGATTTTATTTCACTTTGGAATAGTCATCAATAGTCTATCAGTCTGCCTAGCCTTTTCCCAACCAGCTTCCAATCTTACTGGATGCAGCTGAACTTTACTTGGAGCGACTACCTATCTGACTGGTTGTCAGACTTCTGACGACCCGTAACGACTGTCAAAAATCCATGAATGACAGCTGGGACCACGCGAGGAACGGAGGAGTCTCGGTACCTATGTAAAGATCGTCACTCATCCACGGACCAACCCCCGCCAAAGTATACGATTGATCGACCCGTGAGGCTGTTATTACTTTTTGGAATAAAACGTTAAATAAAACTAAGCCGCTCGCGTGGGCAAGTTTAGGTACCTAGGTTAGGTTGGGTTATGTTGACCAACCGGGGAATCGAAACTAGGACCCCACGTTCAGCAAACGCGCACAGATCTGCCTTCGTCCTCTGACGAAGATCGTCTGCTACTGAGCTCAGCTCGGAATGCACCGCCATTTATACTCTCTTGGTGTCGCGTCGCGCCAGCTACGCGATATCGCCGCGATATCGCGGCGACGCCATACAAAATGTTCCTATTTTAGGTGTCGCGCTGCGAATCGCGCCCGCTACGCGATATCGCGGCGATATCGCAGCGCGACAAGAACAAAGGAACATTTCTTTGTTGATGCCGCTCTGCGAATCGCCGCGATATCGCGTAGCTGGCGCGACGCGACACCAAGAGAGTATAAATGGCGGTGCATTCCGAGCTAAGCTCAGTAGCAGACGATCTTCGTCAGAGGATGAAGGCAGGTCTGTGCGCGTTTGCTGAGCGTGGGGTGCTAGGTTCGATTCCCCGGTCGGTCAACATAACCCACCCAAACCTAAGTAGGTACCTAAGCTTGACCACACAAGCACGAATGATGAAACTTCCGAATTCAGTCGTGCTTTTACGAAGTATTTATTTAAAAATCAATATTTTTATTTACTTTCCTATTTATGTGATTTTGGAAAAATAACTGCAATACGTTTTTAGAGCCTTTTTATGAGTAGGTAGGAAATTTGAAATCATCTTATTTACACACCCATAAAGTTGACAACACATGAGTAACCTTTATTGACACTAGTGGCACTAACCTAGGTAGGTACCTACTTACTTTTAATTTACTTAATATCAAACTAATTAAATAGGTAGTCTTAATTTGAAATTAAAATATGACTATAGGTTCTAGCTATATTGGTTCCTATTCATTCAGACCTCATATTTAGGGTTCCGCACTTCCGAATGAAATAACGGAATCCGTGAGTCACAGCCGATTTGCTCCGAATCTACTGGATCGATTAAGGGGCCGGCGGAGCATGCGTAGTTAATACAAACATAATTCCAACATAATTTGTAAATCAAACATATTCTTAAGGTAGTGTGTATTTATTCCGATTAGAAAACAGAATATCTAGGCTCCCAAATATATATTTTGAATGGACACTGATACAAAGACGAGATAATAATATGAGGAATTTCTATAGAAAACTTATTTTTCTCATACTCGTAATTCGTCTAATCTATAATCCAATCAGAATAAATACACACTACCTTAAGAATGTGTGATTTACAAATTATTTTGGTACCTACTTATTACGTTTGTACCTATGAACTACGCATGCTCCGCCCGCCCCTTAAGTTATTTGGTTCACATACGAATTTCTGTGACCCAAACATTAATTAATTTTGAACAAGTACCTATGGGGTTTATTTTTAGGAAAAAAAAAAAAAAATTGTACCGGATGTCATTTTCATCTAAGTAACTATTTCATTTGCTAAGGAAACACGGTTCGGTTCATTTTCATGTCTTAGCAAATGAAATAGGTACCTACTTAGATGAAAATTGACCATTTGTAATCCCCATAATTACAAAACTACCGAGCCTAAAATATTGAAAACAAAAACAGATAATAATTCTATACTTACGTATAGATAACAGGAAAACCTATAAGAAGTCTATGGTCTTAAAATAACATGGTAAATTACTCAATATTGTGCGTAAAAACTTACATTTAATTTTGCAGTTGAAATGTATGGGGGATCATGTTTTTCAACTACAATGTTAAGTTTGTTTTTGGGAAGTAAAAGGCTAAACATTTTGTTTAATGATTTTATTTTAGGTAGGTACCCACCACTTATTGTCGGCGTGATTAATATATCCATGCCAAATTACAGCTTTCTAGAAATAGGTAATAATTTGAAAAGTACTTAGGTAAGTAGGTGCATTGGAAGGAGTAGGTACCTATCTCCAATAAAATTTTCTAATCTCCAAGCAATAGAATAACGAAGGGCCCCCCCGCTGGATAGAAATCGAAAGTAAATGCCGTTTCTGTCTATTAGTGGCGAGGGCGCAGGAACATCAAGCTATACATTTCCAGTATAAGCTGATCTCGCAGTGATTTCCGTACAATGAGAGGTCGGTCAGCTGATACTGGAAATGTATAGCTTGATATGTAGCCGCGTGTACTTACATTGAATATTTTCGTTCGATTAGACATATAGGTACATTTATTAAGCTAACAGGTAGACTGTTATCGGTTTTGTTGCATCAGCTCAGGAGGGCCACCGTAGATATCCGCATATCCGCGAATAATATAGATAGGTACATATAGCAGTGGTGTGTGCGGCATGGCGGCAGCCGGCGGCGGCCTTTGACTGCGTCGCCGCCTTTGACCGCACCGCCGCGCCGCCGCCGCGCGCCGACAAAACCATTAATAAGTCAGTGTAATGTAATTCTTATTAAATTGCAATAAGGTATAAATTAGAATGATTGACAAATACGAGGATTTTTTTAGTTTGAAATGGAGAAATGATTATTTTTTTGTTAAGTTAGTCAACATCGTAATTTATATCTTAAAACAATGACAAAAGAACCACATTGCAATGATTTACTATTTTGCTTATGATTTTATTAGAATAGTCTATCAGTATGCCTAGCCTTTTGCCAACTATGTTGGGGTCGGCTTCCAGTCTTACTGGACGCAGCTGAATCTTACTTGGAGCAACTGCTTATCTGACTGGTTGTCAAACTTTCGGGCTTCTGACGACCCGTAACGACTATCAAAGATCCACGAATGACAGTTAGGACCACGAGCCACGGAGCAGGCCTATGTAAAGATCGTCACTCATCCACGGAACAACCCCCGCCAAGCGAAGCACGATTGATCGACCCGTGAAGCTTTTAATGCTGAACTGGGTTCAGGGTTAGGTTCAATTTTCACCGTTTCTTCTCCATGTGGTGAACTTATGGGCGCATTATATTCATTCTCTTCTTCCTACCCCACTTTTGTACCTATTACTTTTTGGAATAAAACGTCAAATAGAACGAAGCCCGCTGTTAGCACGGACGTAAAAAAGCGCCGTTCGTGCTCGCGTGGGCCAGTTTAGGTACCTACCTACCTAGGTTAGGTTATGTTGACAAACCGCGGAATCAAAGCTAGGACCCCACGCTCAGCAAACGCGCACAGACCTGCCTTCGTCCTCTGACGAAGATCGTCTGCTACTGAGCTCAGCTCGGAATGCACCGCCATTTATACTCTCTTGGTGTCGCGTCGCGCCAGCTACGCGATATCGCGGCGATATCGCAGCGCGACAAGAACAAAGGAACATTCCTTTGTTGAATGCCGCGCTGCGATTCGCGTGGCGCAATGTTATTGCATCACGTGACGCGATATATCTGTGTCGCGGCGCTACAGATCGCTCCTGTGTGAAGTGTCGCGCTCGTTTTCATAGAAATTGTTCTACGGATATAATATCGCAGGATCGCGTCGCGCGACAAGTCGCGCTGGTATGTACGAGCCTTTAAGATACTTGTGTTGGTGTTAATAGTGTGTCTGGAAGTTAAACCGGGGCATGTATATAATTATGTGGATGTTTGTGAAATAGATAAATAAAGATATCTATGATAAGTACTTTTTCTTTTATTTTGTGTAGAAAAGTGTTGTTGCTAACTGTCCAAGGTGTGCCCATCGTACAAATATTTCATTACAAAAATGTCAACATCGGAAGGCCAATCTAGATTTTTATACCCGATAGGACTTTTCTCCTGCCCTGTTTTTATGATAGTGTAATTTATACGTGTGTTACTTACGTGTCTGACTACCTCACGTAGTGGTAGCAGTTACTTGTACCACATAGCAGACATTGGAAGCCGCGGCCATTCCGTTAGGTGCACGTGTCCACTGTAATGCGGCACGGGAATCATGTGTGTTGATGACATTTACCGTTGTTACAGTAGGAATATAGATAGTAGACCAACATTTCGCCAGTTATTTTTAAATCCTATGTATTAGGGAGCAGTGGTGGCCCAGTGGTAACGACTAAAGCTTCGTGCAGACTTGCGCGACGCGACACCGGCTATTGTTACCTATATCGTGAAGTTTTCTTAGAATTTGTATTGTTGAAGTCGTGTCGCGCCGTCGCGTCGCGCTGGTCTGCACGAGCCTTTTCGAGTAACGGTCGGGTTCGAACCCAAGCAGGCGCATTACTTAATTAATAATTTCATCACCACTGCTCTCAAAGCGTTGAAGGAAAACATCGTGAGGAAACCGACATGTCCTAGAACCAAAAATTCGAAGATATGTGACATCTACCAACAAGCACTGGGCCCGCGTGGTAGATTAGAGCCCACTCCCTTTAGCCGAGAGGAGACCTGCGTCCCAGCAGTGGGAAAATTATAGGCTGATTACGTTATTGCCAGTAACTGGACTCAAATTATAGGCTGATTACGTTATTGCCAATAACTGGACTCAAATTATAGGCTGATTACGTTATTACCAATAACTAGACTCAAAATATAGGCTGATTACGTTATTGCCAATAACTGGACTCAAAATATAGGCTGATTACGTTATTGCCAATAACTGGACTCAAATTATAGGCTGATTACGTTATTACCAATAACTAGACTCAAAATATAGGCTGATTACGTTATTGCCAATAACTGGACTCAAAATATAGGCTGATTACGTTATTGCCAATAACTGGACTTAAATTATAGGCTGATTACGTTATTGCCAAAAACTGGACTCAAAATATAGGCTGATTACGTTATTGCCAATAACTGGACTCAAATTATAGGCTGATTACGTTATTGCCAATAACTGGACTCAAATTATAGGCTGATTACGTTATTGCCAATAACTGGACTCAAATTATAGGCCGATTACGTTATTGCCAATAACTGGACTCAAAATATAGGCTGATTACGTTATTGCCAAAAACTGGACTCAAATTCAGACTCTGGGGTGTTATGCTATTAAGAGACTAATAAGAAAAGGCATTTAATTCCCATTTTGCTTACCTAAAAATATTATTGAACCCTCTAATATAATGAATGCGCCTTTTTTTGTGAACCTCAAATCATTCCTATTGTGGGGTCTTGAAAATAATTAATAGCCAAGTGCGACGAACTTGGGTGTAGCGCTCGCCGGCCGCTGCCGCTAACCTAACCGTGTGGTCGGCGTTACCAAGCTTAGTTACTGCGACCAACTGTGAAAATAGGCCAGTAACTTAAAAAGAGGCTACTTCATAAAAAAAGGGTGCATCAAAGGATCATTCATCGTTCACAAAGAAAGACAAAGATGACGAGAAAAAAAAACATCCCCACTTTACGTGTAGGGAAGGTACCTTAAAAAAAAAACTTATTTCACCACTTTGTCGGCGTGATTAATATGTATACCCATGCTAAATTACAGCTTTCAAGTACAAAGAGTCTCTGAGCTAAGCTGCGGATAGAAGGACAGACAGACAGACAGACGGATATGGCGAAACTATAAGGGTTCCTTGTTAAGAGTCCTATTACATTTTTGACGCAAATTCGTGATTTTTGACGTTGTAATTTTCAGCAGCAGTAAGATATTTGAATTATCTGATTATGAATAACGATAGTGCCATTCTCTATATATATTGTAAGTTGGAGTTACACATTTTAACTTTTCTTGTCGTGTAATTTACTATGAATATTTTACGAACTCAGTTTACAAGGAAAAACGTCGGCAATGGAACTTTGACGCTCAAATTCACATTGTTTCATTCAGTTCTAATAAAGAAAAGTTACTAAACGATAATTTGAATGTTTTACTTGTTTATTGGAGTTCTAGAATTTCTTTAAATTCCTTGAGTTTTCAGGGAAAAGTCGTAAAGAAAACCAATAAATGTCTTGATTTTCATGTCCATTATATTCCAAATAAACACAATTAAATCAAATAAACTAATCCGATATAAAACTTCGATCTACAGTGAATACGTTTCATTAGTTTTTGTTTCTCAATATAATAAGACAAAATTACAATAAATTAAATTAAAGTACTATATATTCCGCGTCAATTCAGCAAATTACACGAAAATAATGTGTAACTCCAACTTACAAGAAAGAGAATGGCACTATAGTTATTATAATCAAATAATTAAAATATCTTACTGCTGCTGAAAATTGCATGGTCAAAAGTCATGAATTTCCGTAAAAAAATGTAATAGGACTCTTAACTACGGAACCCTAGAAATGGTTTTATTGAATTAGTTTTTAGAGGATCAGTTTAATATTTCCATGGAAATATTTGTAAAATATAAATGTTGGGTTTGCCCAACGACGCAGTCACATGATACGAGTACCAGATAATTCAGAATTCTGTGATCAAACCAACTGCGACCTCTTAACAGTCAACGCCACTGTCTCGAGTAGGTCAACGGCCGTCAGAAACAATGGGCACAGTCCCGTCACACAATATTTATGCATTCAAGATCGCGAGCATGATTCCGATTCGCAGAAAAATTTATCGAAACGACAAACACACTTAAATGGACGGTAGCTTTTTATAGGTATATTCCTTTAACATACAGGGTGTTTGGCAGAACGTTGAACATACGAAAATGGTGGATAGATTGGGTCATCTGCTACTTACTCAGCCCTAATTTAATTGGCCCTGGACCCCAGGATATTAAAAAAAAATTTTTTTTGCTTTCTTCTAGTTTCACCACTTTCTTAACTTTAGAGTGTATTTTTTATCGCAAATGGATAAAACAGGCATTTTTTTTTTATCGTTAATGTTGGTAGATTCTTATAAAACTATTGCTTTATTCAGATGTTAGCTAGAAAAAAAGTTATAAGTCCTCAAACTTACAGAAATATGTAAAAAAATACTTGAAACTAAATTTCAACTTGCATTTAAAAAAAAAAAAAATGGGTTGAGTAAGTAGCAGATGACCCCACCTATCCACCATTTTCGTATGTTCAACGTTCTGCCAAACACCCTGTATATTATGGTCATAAGCTTTATATATGCGCATGCGCATGTCCAGTTCCTATAACTTACTAATATAACGTTATATTAGTAAGTTATAGGAACTTGATGCTTGCTTTTACCAAACGATTAAAAAAATGGCTCCATTTCTCGGTTGGACTGGAAGCCGACCCCAAAATAGTTTTGAAAAGGTCATTGAATCTGCCTGAGATTCAATGACTTTGACAAACTTGTGAAATTGCTTATAACACGGCAATTTATAACAATTTGATAAACATTAACGAAAAGGAAACCGAATCAGACATGAAGAGATCCACAGGAGAACCAAGGTAACCAACATAGCCCGAAGAATTGCGTGGCAGTGGGCAGGGCACATTGCTCGCAGAACAGATGACCCATGGAGCCGAAAGGTTTTGGAGTGGCGACCGAGGACCTAAAGACGTAGCGTTAGGAGGCCTCCCACAAGGTGGACCGATGACATTGTGAAGGCCGCAGGAATCCGCTGGATGTGAGAGGCACAGAACCAGTCGAAGTGGCGCTGCTTGGGAGAGGCCATGTCCAGCAGTGCACGTCTTTGGGATGAATGAAACCCTGACACTACATGAAAGTCATATAGGCTATCGGTTACATGTTAATTAGATATTATCCTGTCCTGTACTCCAATCCAATCCAAAACTTATTTGTTTAAACGTCAGAATTACATAAGACAGTCCCCCAAAACGCCCGCCCTTCACCACTTCCTAGTGTTTTAGCTGGGAAGAAGTGGCGCAAAAAACTGTCCAGCAGCACAGCTGTCTCTTCAGTTAGAAAAACTTGATTCTATATAATAGTATGCAAAATAATTTATATTACGCAACATATAACAAAACATTAAATTAAATTATTTGCTATAATCTGTTAGACACGCCAATATACCAACAAAAAACATCGAAAACTATCGCCATCAGGAAGGCGAACAACCGATTATCTTTTAAAATTAAAGTTCGCGAGCACATTCGCAAGAAGCTGGCAGTATCATCACAACGGTAATGTTTTCCCATTGTTTGTCTTATTTGTGCTTATATTTATATATAATTAGGTGTATTTATTATATTTATGGTTTTTAATAGGTATATATATGTATATCTTTATATTTAAATAAATATTTTTTTCCTCAACTCTCGCTATTGCACCTACCACTGTTTGTCTCTGCATCACCCAAAGGTTGACTGGTAGAAAATGCCTGTGGCATTAAATCCGCCTCTGTACATTTATGTGCTTGAAGTGTTAATAAATAAATAAAACTACACTCGTGTCTATTCTATATCTGTACATATTATAAAACCAAATCGCTTCCAAAGGTCTTTGTAACCGCGTTGTATTTCTAAACTAGGTACGTAACAGATTTTGATGTGGTTTTCACAATTTCGATAATTTATTCGGGAAAGTTTATGTGTATAATACCTACATCAGTATTAAACTTACATTATGTAGTTAAGAAATCTCGATGTTTTGTCAAGTCGTAACAACCGTTCGAAGTAGGGGCGGGTCGCTGGTACAAACGCCAACAGGTCAACCTACCCGAAACTGTCAAATTTTCCCAATCAACTTTGAACCTTATACTTTAGTGATAAAGTTGAGAATCTATTCAAGAAATTTGACGATTGTAGTAGGTTGATTTGCTGGCGTCTGTACATTATCTACACGAGACTAATAATAAAGCTGAAGTTTAGTTTTTTTTTGTTTGTTTGTTTGAACGCACTAATCTCTGGAACCAGTCGGATTTGAAAACATATTTTTGCATTTGATAGCCTAATTCTTAAGAGGGAACAGGAGCTGCGAGGAATTTGAAAAATAGGTATTTGAAGAAACTATTGCCGTCGCGCTGCGCCCGAAAAACCGAGTTCGATAGGGACAACTGCAGCTCAGACCGATTAGGTATATCACAAATTTTTTGACGAAAACGACGTTTGGCATTCTCCTTTTTTCTCCTCGAAAACTAAGCCGATTTAATAATTTTTTAACTTAAAATTTTAAGAAAGAGTATGTCTAGGTTCCTATTATTTTCTTTTATGCTAAAAACTTTTCCGAACTAGTCTGGTAGTCCTCTAATCACGGCGGTAAAAATGGGGCATTTTTGTAATTTTTGGAGGGTCATAGTTTCCTTGCTTATTAATTGCTGAAAAAAAGGAAATGACAGGGACATGCCTATAGAGACCCTGATTTTATACAAAAATGACAGCGTTAGAGGCATTATTCAGGAAGAAAAACGGGGAATACGTTTGTATGGAGAATAGCGGGCCCTGTTCCCTCTTAAAGAAGGTTGGGAATGTAACATCACGCTAGGACCTAAAGGAGACGAACAAAAAGACAAACAGTCAGAAAGAACGTTAAGTGATAACAAAGTAATAGCGCGGGCAGGCGATGCGATGCGACGCGGTGAGTCGGGGGAACAAGGACGATGTCGCGGGCAAAAGCTAGTAAGTACCATCGAAGAAGTTCATATCTATACACCGTAAGGACTATTTCTGCTTGCAGCGCTCGGCCGCTATAGAACCGGTGCGGTAACAGATGGTCATCGTGTTCACGGGATTTTGTTTTCAAACTGCTTAGATAATTATGAAGTTCTTCGATAGTACATAAGAAGAGTTCATACTAAGTTTAGAATGCAGGCTTTCTCACGCATGACTCATTCGATGATAACAATGTTCAACCTACTTCGCGGACGGTAGGTTATGTTGCAACTGCGCTGGTTCGTGACAAAACTGCCGTTTAAGCATTTTATTGTCTCTTCATTGCGCTAGGGAAATTTGAACCTTATTTATTGAGATACAGATACAATTGGAGTGATTTTTCAATGCGTGAGTATTTTCTTTGTGTTATTATCTTATTATGTTATTGTTATTCCAGTGACAATCTTGAATGACGGTTAATTATGAGGTTGCAAATCTTGTTCAAAATCCTATCAACAGGCTGACCGCGGCACGAGTAGCTTTAATCCCACAAAAAGAGAGAACAGAAAAAAATGAGTTAGGCGCAATACGAGCCCGCGCCCAGTGACCGAAATTTATTATCGTTCACTGCCCGCGCCGTAGTTTCGTGAAAAAGTATAGTGAAATAGTAACAAATTATTTAACAATTTTAATTTAATATTTACATCGAATTATAACAAAATATGTTTATTGTATTCGTTAATACAAGCTTTCTTCGATTGGGGTTTTTTTTTTGTTTTAAATTTTTGAGCATATTTACGGATGGTATGAGACGATAATTATATGAAATTATTTTATTATTGTCAACTTCATATGCATTTTAAACCAATTTTTTTGTTGTCAAACTCAAACTCAAAGCGTTTATTTCAATTAAACCATTTACAGGCACTTTTGAATTGTCAAGGGGTCAGTCAGTCAGAAATATGAAGCTAGTTGCCCATTCCAAAGCGTAGGTTCCTATGGAGAAGAACGGGCAAGAAACTCCACGGACACTCTTTTAAATAAAAAAATTGATACAAAATATTGGTTACATCATTCATTTTGAAATTATGTATCAGAGAATAACGTAGAAAGACGTGCACGTTTCGTAAAAGCGTCCGTAATAAAAAGAAAAAAATAAAGAATCATTCAAAAACTTAAAATAAATAAAATAAGCCATGGTAGCTAAGAGATGACCAGTCCCAACTGACGGCGCCCGTTCACGGACATGACGCATGGATCAGCACCATTCAGCTCAACCATTTTGAAGGAAGCTCAACCATTTTGTATCTCTTTAGGTCCTGGAAGTCCTTTGTCAACTCTCGGGAACGACATCAGAATCACCGTTCTAGCTGAACACGTTTTAGCACTAAACGATTTGGAATTTCGACATTATAGTGAAAAATTGACGGTCGCACGCATGCGCCTGCCCTCGCGATGTGACGTCATAGGTAAATTATATCCTGCCTGAAAATTGTTATAAATATGACATAGCTTTTGCGTGCTCAAACAATACTCTAGCATTAAAAGTCTTGTAGTTATTAGCGATTGAAAACTTACATGTTTTTGCCGGTCAGAAATATTAAACTTACTACCAGTACTTAGTAAGTTTTCACGTCAAAACTAAGTTATTGAGAAATGTATCAAACTCCTTTACAGGTAGGACTTACTTATTTACTTAAGAACTGTCAGTCAGTTAGTCAAAAAGTTGAAGCAAGCTGCCTGATCAAAAGAACGGGCAAGAAACTCCAATATTACTCTATTAAATCAAGTTTTTACAGTATCCATGGTTAAGTTTAGTCGGGGTAATACATTTTAAGCAAATTGACTACCAACTTAAATTGTCCTTATAGGTATTTCAATCTGTCATTCCTTCTCGACAGTTTATATATGAAATGACTGTTACACGGCACATTGATGAAAGGTGTCAATTTGCTTCTGCTGGCGACTTCATTGCGTGAAATTTCTTGTCGCGGGTGGGCGATGCGATGTGCTATATTTTGTTTCAAAAACAAAATATAGCACATCGCATCGCCCACCCGCGGTATTTCTTCGTTTTCACTCAGGATTCTTTCTGCCTTTTTCTTTTTGCTCGGCTCCAAAGGGTCGAATCAATAGGTAACCTTCCTCAAAAATTGGGCTATCAAATGTAAAAAGGATTTTTCAAATCCGACTGAGTTTTCAAGTTCCAGAGATTAGCGCGTTCAATTAAACAAACAAGAAAACACTCTTTCATTTATTATATTGGTATAGATTTCCCTGACAACATAAATATAGATAGATAGAATACTCTTTATTGTACATCATAAAAATTACAGACATACATTAGAAATTTTACATACAACCTTTGGATGGGTTAAAGGTCACAGGAGAGACAATACTGCAGGTAGTCAGCGGTGTACCATCTACATATACAATAAATACATACATAGGTAAATAAATCATAAACTTATATATATCTATGTATATATAAAATTATAAACATGAAACAAGAGCAAGGAACTATTTATGTAATTATGATGTTTAAGGAGAGAGGAAGTGTTTTTTTACCAGAATTTTAAAAGTGGACAATGATTGAGCACGCCTTATCGACACGGGCAAGGCATTCAATAACCGTACTGTACTGCTTGAACTGTAAAAGACTAGTTATAAAAGCTGCATATTTTCCTATATCTACCTCCTTACACATCACAATCCAAATACCTAGTTCAATCAAGATATTCTGCCCCAAGTACCCACAATCTACAATAGTTTAAACAGTTAACTTGAACCGTAGAAGTTCGACTCGAGAGTAGCGTCTGAACTCTAGTTAATTTCCTGAACGGTCGGCTAAGTTAACATGCAGCTCGTAATATAACTACAGTTTATGTAAGTTAACCGCAGGTTATTTAACTCTGCTGTTGTATAACTTAACTACGTTATAGATTCTGAACGCATTATTAATTTTAGCTACTCAAATCTCATGAAGAATGATTGTTTTTTCCGCGAAGGCTCCGCTGTCCGTCCGTCTGTCACAGGACTGTATCTTTTGAACCGTAATAGGTAGACAATTGAAATGTTTACAGTGTGTACTACTATGGCCGCTATAATAATAAATTAAATACTTAAAGCTAAAAATTTAAGGGGAAAATATGTATATAGTTTTTCTTTTAATATTGTACGGTGTAAGTTAGACTCTCAAACAAAGGGTTCCACCTTTGTTTGAGAGCGCCCTTAAGGTCTATATATATGAACTTCTGCGATGTACTCACATCTATACACCGTAAGGACTATTTCTGCTTGCAGCGCTCGGCCGCTATAGAACCGGGGCGGTAACACATGTGGTCATCGTGTTCACGGGATTTTGTTTTCAAACTGATATGAAGTTCTTCGATAGTACAAAAAATATCTCACGTCGTCGTGAAAATATTAGTAGTAACTTGGTTGCAAGGCAGTAGCAGGTAGCAGCCAGCAACCACAAATTCAAAGACGTGACATCACCAACACGCACTATGCCCGCAAGGTGGATTTTACTACTAACCTACTGAATAGATTTTGATAGAGTTTAGGTATGATTCCGAACCCCACCGCACGCGGCAGTGCTGTCGCGTCACAACTGCTCCCCGTACATCTTCTATAGCTTTATATGAGATTACATTCCGAGCACGGTAAGCAATGTCGCGGCAGCACTGCTGCGACGGCATTGCTGTGCGGCAGTGTCGCCCTGCCGCCACGGCAGACCATTAGTGCGGCGTTCATCACAGCGAGAACGAGAACACTCATAGCATTAGGCAGAGATGTAGCCCTCAAACCGGTGAAGGAAAACATGCGGAAACCAACTATCTAATTACCTGTTTCATTTTGACAGCTCAACAACATTATGAAGCAATGGATTAGCAATCTGTTTCAAATCAATTCAGATTCCGATTTATCGTGTATTACGCAATAAGTGTACAGACTACAGACAACCCGCACTGGGCCCGCGTGGTGTATTACGTTCGGCGCACTCCCTCTCATAGAGAGGAGGATAGTGCTGATTTTGTAAGCAGAAACGTAAACATACAGCTAGTGTACATAATACAGAAAACCCACTTGCACAAGCACGACTCGCAATAGTTCTCCTAACTTTAATATCCTGGCGCTAAGTTTCCACTCAGTTGTGTTAAAGTTTCTGAACACTATGCTTGAACTGTCGACATGTCATGTTAATGTAAATTTACGCTGGTTTCTAAGATAATGCAACATCACGCCTGTGTCCCGTGAAGGGGTTAAAAGAGCTGTTTAGTTAGTACACCAAGGTATCCCCAGTTTTGTTTAAGATTCCAATTTATCAAAAAATTTACGCAAATTCATGATTTTTGACGTTGTAATTTTCAGCAGTGAATAACAGTATAAATATGGACAGTACAGAAACTAATAAATCCGGCCCGCAGATAACGAAAAAACTGGATGGATTGTGTAAAAGATGACTGATCGCTAGAAAAAGGTGTGAATACTGAAATGACAGGTCATAATGTATGGAAGGAGAAGACATGCTGCACTGACCATTATTTAAAAAAAAAAAACAGACACCGGAATGCTACTGGAAACTTCCTGATGGAAAAAACCTAGATCTGGGGTTATTAATCAGTGAACAATCTAATCAATAACTTATAACAGACTATCGCAACTTAACTTAAGGCGAGAATAGCCGACTTTTAATGATTTCATACATTATAAAAAATCATTTACTTTTATTTTTTTATCATTACACTACTCGTGTTAATGATTTGGAAAACATATAATTACTTATGTTAACATACAGCATTTTCTTCATAATTTAAAATACGAATATATTGATATTAATTTGTAAATTTTTGTCTAACGCGGATAAAAAAACTCACGAAAATCTATCAAGCGTATTTTTTTTAAACCTTCACCATTTTAAAGAGAATTTAATTATTAATATTTTAGTATACGTGTTTTATTAAAATACCCTTTGTTTTGCGTATAATAAATTAATAATGTGTCTAATTTGGGACAGCGCTCCTTGATGGGCGAGTCCAATTACTGGCTGGACGTACAACGCGTTGCGTGAGCTCAGTATGGAACACGCAAGATGACTCAAGGTCACTGGCATATATCTGCGTCTTAAGCTTCGTGCAGACAAGCGCGACGCGACACCGGCTATTGTTATACCGTGAAGTTTTCTTAGAAATTGTATTGTTCGAGTCGCGTCGCGCTGGTCTGCACGAGCCTTTAAGGTAACACTTCTAAGTATCTTAACCCCGATCAATGTAACATTTAATTAACCAAATAACAGCTTGAACAGTGTTTATACCCTTGTCAGTGAGACTAGTTGACGAGCGTAATTATTAATTCAGTTAATCCAGTTACATTAACTTCACTGGGTCTGTGATGTGACTTTGATTGGCATAGGCTTTATCCCTCCATCATCCCTTCTGTCTTTGAGTCCTCAACTATTAGCAGGGCAAGTGATCTGCGGGGCAGTTCAAGGTGACAGTTAACAGTCGCACCACACATGCTACAACATCGCGTGACACTTCACTTTTCGTCTGATATTGAACTGCTTTAAGAGTGTTTGATAACCCCGTCTGATGTCTGAATTTATTAGGGTTGAATTTTAAATAGCCCAAGAGTACATGAAAGATGTTTTCGCTGGAAAGGCAGTGACAGCCGAGATGATGGTTAATAGACAAAGACATGATGCACACCAACCCCAAACACAAAGGATCTTTTGGACCCTAATGGTAGTTTAAACTCAAACTCTAATAACATTTATTTCAATTAAACCATTTATAGGAACTTTTGAACTGTCCAGGAGTCTGTCAGTTAGAAAGATGAAGTTAGCTGCGGATGAAGTTAGTGGATAAGAACGGTCAAGAGACTCCATGGAGAACTCTTTTAAATAAAAATATCGGTAACAAATCATCATGTTGAAATTGTAAGTAGGTACACACGGGTTGTGAGAACGATGTAGAAAGACGTACACATTAAAAGCGTCCAAAGGAAACAGAAAACCAAAGTAAAGTACAAGTATTCAAAATAAGCCATTGCAGCTAAGAGATGACCAGTCCCAACTGACGGCGCCCGTTCACGAACATGACGCATTCATTCAGTTCTCAATGCAAGTTTGCAACATATTTATACTATGGGTCTAGCAGTGGGAGCTTCCGGGTTTAAACGATGATATATATTACATGGCCGTTAATTCCGTTTATTTATTTATTACATTACATAACATCACGCCTGTAAGCCTTGAAGGGTTAGGGTACCTACTTATAATTACCTAGTTATAAGTCCCATGCAATACGGGGCGAGCTTATTGCCATTAACTGGGCACAAATCCAGACTCCGGGCTGCTACTTACTGAGAAACTCCTCATGTAAAAACCAAATAATACTTTTCCCGACCTGGGAATCGAATCCAAGACCTCATGTTCAGCAGTAGCGCATGCAACCACTAGCCCAACGACGCATTTTTTTTTAATAATTCTTCTATTATAACTTAGTAATGTCTTGATTGCTCCGTGCCGCCTGTCTGGAGAACCGCCCTGGTTCATATCGGAATCCTTTAAATGACTAATCCACTATGCATACGGTATTGCAGTTTTGTGGAAGCATACAGGGACGGGTCCGTTGGACGGGACCACCAATGAAATTACGAATCACTTTATTTTTACGTCTTAGATTTGTAGCGGTTAAACCGCCACATACGAAATACGCATCAAAGACAAGACGTCACACTAATCCTGCATCGCGCAATTACAGTTTACCGCGCGGACGACATATATAAGACTATCCGACATAAACAGTTGGGCAGTCGGCCCGCCAGACACAACACCCGTCTGGTCGGAGGATACTCCCTTTTCTATGGTGGATGAGTGAACTTTACACCCTGTTCATCATGCCTCCAAAGATTTATATTGACTACTGTCGATGTTGCAGAATTACTACTTTCTAACTTTCTAAACTAAGCTTTTGAAGGAATTACAAATTTCTATAGAAAACTTATTTTTCTCATAACATAACATAACATCACGCCTTGTTTCCCCGAAGGGTTGGGCAAAGGTGTACCTGTAGTACACCCACATTTCGCCAGTTATGTTTTAGTCCCATGTAATAGGGGGCGAGCCTATTGCCATCAACCGGGCACAAATCCAGACTCCGGGCTGCTACTGAGTTTTTTTTTCTCATAACTCGTAAATCAGTGTCCATTCAAAATATATATTTGGGAGCCTAGATATTCTGTAATCCAATCGGAATAAATACCCAACTACCTTAAGAATATGTTTGTATTACAAATTATTTTGGTATTACGTTAGTATACCCGCTAACCGTCTTCAGACAATCCATCCATCTTTTCATGGTCCCCACTACATACTAACATGGCATGCACGCTCCATTTTATCCCCGTATGTTTTCACCACAAAAGAAATTCCCCATACATATTCTGGGGGTGAACGTCGTATTACCATCAAATGGGGGTTGAATGAGTTATTATGTATTCACCACCAGGGAGTGAAAAGGGGGTTGAAATATATGCAGCAATGTGAACATGTAAAATTGCTAATGTATATTCTGCATCGTTTCGATTTACCTCGAGAACTGTATTTTAATGCGACATTATAAAATGTTTTGGGTGGTTATAAGAGAAGGGGACGACCAAAGACGCGAAGAATGGATTGTGTGAAGGAGGATATGGCAGTAGACATGTTGCCCCGACCACTCAATTGGGATAAGGGTGGATAAGGGCAGGAACACGTGATGATGGTTCTCTTACAAAAAATGGGTTTGACTTATTCATTGTTCTCCTTAAAGTCAAATTAGTAGTCTGAAAGACTCCAACAAAATACATAATAACCTTATAACGTTCCTAAAGCACACACAAACACACACACACACACACACACACACACACACACATGCGCACTACACAGGCCTCCTCTCTGTGAGGTGAGAGGGAGTGGGCCGTAATCCACCACGCGGGCACAGTGCGGGTTGGTAGATGTCACATGTCTTCGAATTTATCATCAAAATGAATTAACCGAAATTGATTAAACTCTCAATAAACTATAGCTCGATCATTTGCTGTCAAACAAACCGGTTTGTTTATCGTGTTACTCATTGTCAATGGTTACGCTCTACTTGTCTTTGAGTCACATCCGGCGGCCATAATGTTGATATTTATGACAGTAGTATCTTTAAGACATGTCGTGTAGTGGGTAGGCAGGATAACGATATATTGTCTTTGCTTTAAAGAATGCTATAGCATTTTCCGCCAAAGAGCAAGGGATGGGCATCCCTTCAATTTAGTCTTGTCTAGCCTTTTCTTAACTATGTTGGGGTCGGCTTCCAGTCTAACCTTGACTTCAACAATTAAACATACCTACACACTGTATACCTTTTCGACATCCGTCATTAGATATCGATACCCACTATGTATCTGAAGTTTCGCTGCACAATTTATTTTGACCCTGCATAATTAATAATGTTTTGACACTTTCAAGTAGAAAGTAGTTCAAGAGAATGAAGTTATCAGTACGTTTGTCATTGGTAACCTCGAAAATTACTGCAACTTTTTTAATTGCTGTTATTTTAATTATATACTGTAACGGTTTTACAAGAACGAAAGGTAAAGATAATTTAAATTGCTAAGTTCTGAGCAATTTTTACAAAGATGACGTCATAATATTACCCAGTAACTGGGTTGGGGAGTTCAGATAGGCAGGCGCTCCATGTAAAATACTGGTATTCAGGTGCATCCGGTTAGACTGGAAGCCAACCCGACATAGTTTGGAAAAAGCAAGGCAGATGGTGATGATGACGTCAAGATAGTTTCACACAATATTGTGCAATATGGAGCTACTGAATAAACTAGCCAACACATTCTTTCTTTTGAACCTGCTCCACTACCTCCTGCAACTATAGCCGGGCAATAATTGCTGAAATTTCAATTTCCCGTGTAACCGTATCTTACCAGGCAATACTTTGACTAGCAACACAGCATACAATTGAACCTGCTCCACTACCTTCGCCAACTGTAGCCGGGCAATTTAGCTCATAATGCCCTTTTCCACACACGTCTGTCCACTGCCATTGCGGGTCAGCCAGGCAGTAATTGCCAAAAAAAATGCCCGTGTAACCGCATCCTTACATTTTCCAAAGCCAGGAGCTCAATGAGCTAATCACATGTTTTCAGTGACCTACCGGATCAATTGGGGACAATATAAAAAAGTCCGTGTGAATAGTCTCGGAGTCTGGCCCCAATTGAGGCCAATCTTAGATATCAATTACGGAATGAGGCGACAATGTTAATAGGCTTAATTTACGCGTCATCTCTTAAATAGTCCAAGAGCTATCCTCTTGGACTATTTGGAAGGAGCATTGCCTGCTCGAACATTTTGGTGGATTTTCTCACGTAGCAGCCCGGAATCTGGATTTGTGCCCGGTTGATGGCAATAGGCTCGCCCCCTATTACATGGGCCAGACGGGCCTAATCAACATAACTGGCGAAACGTGGGTGTCTGTAGGTACGTTCCTGCCTATTTCTTTGGGCATTACAGGAGTGTTATTATGTTCTTATTTACAACTACATACATAAAAAAACAATAACATACAACACAAGAAGTAAATGCAAGTTTCAACTAATGACTGCACAGGCACGGACTAATTACGGCAAAAAAACAATACAGTTGAGGGAATATAGCTGTTCAATAATTTACCGGACGATTTTCAAAGAAATGTGATAATATAAAACTTAAGAGGGAACAGGGCCCACGATTCTCCATACAAACGTATTCCCCGTTTTTCTTCCTCAATAATGCCTCTAGAGCTGTCATTTTTAAAAAATAAAATCAGGGTCTCTATAGGCATGTCCCTGTCATTTCCTATTTTTCAGCCATTAATAAGTAAGGAAACTATGACCCTCCAAAAATTACAAAAATGCCCCATTTTTACCGCCGTGATTAGAGGAGTACCAGACTAATTCGGAAAAGTTTTTAGAGAACCTAGACATACTCTTTCATAAAATTTTAATGTAAAAAATGATTAAATCGGCTAAGTTTTCGAGGAGAAAAAAGGAGAATGCCAAACGTCGTTTTCGTCAAAAATTTTGTGAAATAATCGGTCTGAGCTGCAGTTGTGCCTATCTCACTTTACGGGGTTTAACTCGGTTATTCGGGCGCAGCGCGACGGCAATAGTTTCTTCAAATACCTATTTTTCAAATTCCTCGCAGCCCCTGTTCCCTCTTAATGTAACGCGTGAAATTCAAATTTTCTTACGTTTTTTTGCAATTTACAGGTCAGTGTAACGTTGTATCTTGATTAAAATATGTTTCGCGACTGCAACAAATATGGCTTTACAGAATTATAATCAGCAATACAACTCCTTATGTTAGAATAATCCTAAAATGTCATGATTTCAAGAAATAGTCATTCAATAGGATTATATGTACTTAGAGTTATTATTCTATAAACAAATTTTTGATACGGCCGCGAATCATTTTTAGATCAACATACAAACTTAGATGTAATCACTTTGTATCTCATTTTAAGTGAACTGTTATTTAAGTTTTAATGAGAAATACATTCTTTAAACCTAATGATCTTTGTGATTTAATTCAAGAGGATAAGTTGATGTTTTTTGTGTAAATAAATAAACATTTAGCACAGATCCCACAATATAAAACATAGTTGTATCGTAAATCATTAAAGTTTAGACATAATGATATTTTAAATATGACTGGTTGCGCTAAATGATTTAGTGTTTTGTGGTACGAGCGGTTCCTAAACTCCTAAATCCTAAATTACAGATAGTTTCTACACTACGTACAGAAGCCAGCACATCAGCCTACACGAAACTAACCAATTTTCCCAATCAACTTTGAACCTTATCCTTCGGTGATAAAGTTGAAAATATATTAAATAAATTTGATAGATTGTAGCAGGTTGATGTGCTGGCGTCTGTACAGTGGCCGGTTCTGTGTATTTATAATAAAGCGGGTTCTGTATTTTCGAAAATACCTGATTTAGCATATTCAGCAGACAAACTTGAAGCGCTGAAATTGTTGTTCCGGACGATATATCAATCATTTACCTGTAACAAAACAGAAATAATACATTAATTAATTTGAAATAGAAATGAAGTAGGTATAATTATAGGGAATATTGAAATGATATTCTAAAAACTCTTAATTAAGGCGCAGGGTTCCGAAAACGAGGTTTTTTAAAGCAGTGTATCTCTTAAACCGTAAATAATTTTGACCAAAAAAAAAAAAGAATGATATTTTCAAGTCTTATTTTAATACAATGATGGAACTCAAATCATAATTAAACATACATTAATGCTTCAAAAAAATCTTCAAACACACCTCTTAAAGCAGTTTATACCTTCACTAACAATTATAATTAAAATATACCATAAAATGTCTAATGTCAACCTGCATTCAGTGATGGATTATGATGAGCAATATGATGGAAAAAACAACGAAAAACATTGAAAAAGTACAAAAGTGTGGTTATTTTCTTTACTCTTTACACGTAAAGAAAAAGACAGAGACAAATGCAAATCGGAACCCTGCGCCTTAACTCACTGATCTTTTTTTAACTTTCTGCTGTTTTCATAAATACAATAATCTTTATAATTTGGTCAGAATACGGAAAATTCCTATTCTGACTTTTTATAACGCGGCGCTATTAATCCATTTCATCCCTTTAATTTTCTTTTGAATTGATATTCTAATATAATGCGAATTAGAAAGAAAAGAAGAAAGAAAAATATGTTTATTTGTCACAGAAACACGTGCATACAGAAAAACAACAACATAAACATAACATAAATATTCGGCAGCTGCACCTCATGACTGTGACAAGAAGGCTTCCACTCAGCATAATGCTGTGCTATGGGGGACCCACAGCACAGTGCTGATTTTCAGTGTTCACCCGAAAAATACATACGTATATAAACGTATACGCTACGAATTAAGCTTCGTGCAGACTAGCGCGACGCGACATTGGCTATTGTTATACCGTGAAGTTTTCTTGAAATTTGTATTGTTCGAGTCGCGTCGCGCCGTCGCGTCGCGCTGGTCTGAACGAGGCTTTACGCTTCTTTGGCCTAAATTGTGTGTAACAGATTTGTTTACCAGAGATAATAAAAGCAATTGCATTACAATTCGATTTTCCTCACTACAATACCAGTTTTTCGATCAAAGAGATTAGGTACAGTTAGACACTGCTAGCTCCGAAACAATGAAGTTATCTGTCAAAATGTACAGATTAACATCAGAAAGACTTTCTATTTGATACGTATATCCTCCTGACCGAATTCCTCTCAACGGAGACTAGCCAAGTACCTACGCAGGAGGGTCACATAAAATTAGCTAGCCAAACTCAAACGTACCACTTGTAGTTTATTGAAATTGAAGAGTATAGAATTTTTGTTTGGGCAATAAACTCTCCCTCTATTACGTAGGACTGAAACATAATTGCTGAAATGTGGGTGTACTATAGGTACACCTCTGCCTAACCCTACGGGGATTACAGGCGTGATGATGATGACGATGAAAATAATTGGTTTTTTTTTTTGCGTCTCGTCTGCAAAGTTTCGCTCGATAATTTTATTTGACCCTGTAGTGCACAGATAGGCGCTGTCTCTCTGCCCTCACTCTCATAGCCCAATGGGACGACAAGGACTATAATAAATAAATACCGTAAAGGCATGTCTTATAAGTTTAACCAACGAAAAACTAATGAGCCAGTATAAAACAATTAACTTTAATACACAATCCACAGTGAAGTAGTGCACTACCCTGTGACATTGTACAGTGAAGTACAATATCACAGGATTGTGCAGAAGGTTGGCTCCATACGTACACATAAAGCCTCGTGCAGACTAGCGCGACGCGACGGCGCGACGCGACTCGAACAATACAATTTCTAAGAAAACTTCACGGTAGAACAATAACCGGTGTCGCGTCGCGCTAGTTTGAACGAAGCTTAATACGTATTTAATCCACTTTGTGTGTGTTGATGATTTAATTTTAGGTTCCTTTCACTGTTTACATACCAAGTAGTGGTATACGAATTTGGGTGGGTTAGATACAAGGTGAAAAATAAAAAACTGTAGTTTTTTTTTTGTAATAAAAAGAAAAAAAAATGTTTATTGCAATTACATACTATGACAAACACACATGAGTTGGAGATCACCTTTTAAGCAAGAAGATGCTTGTGTTAGGTGAACTCCGCTCTTCCACTTATCAAGATAACAGGTAACAGGTACTTATGCATTTGAAAACAAAAACAAAAAATCAAATTAAAATAAGCAGAAAAATAAAGTAAAAAGAAAATACAAAATTACAAAAAGAAGGAGCGCACTTACGTGATGTATGCAAGTGAGTTTTTGTATGTGTGTGTGTGCATTGTGTTGTGTTAGTGAATTACTAAATGTAAGTTGGGTTTCTTTTCGTCGTATGGAGTCAACCTTCTTTATTATTCTGTAACACCAAAGTACATGAAGAACTACAATACCTCGACGGTGTATACTCAGGGTAGTTTCAGAGCATAAAGTGAATTTAATATTCATACATTTAATTAAGTTTTTTTATTATTTTCCCTGCACCTGCTTTAAAAGAATATTCCTCGGTAATACGGCTGCGTTTTGAGGGTCTTCATTAGCAAAAATGAATATTTTTTCCGTGAAAATATAGTTGGGATTTTTGTGAGGAATTATTTTATTTTGCAGGGTTTTAAACTGACGAAATTTTCGTTGAAAGCGGTTTTTATGAGTTTCTTCATGACCAAAAATATGTAATACAGTACGTGGCCGTGAGGACATTTTTGAGTATGAATGTGCATGGCTATAAGGCCTCTGCCTCGAATTTTGCGGGCAGCGGGGCGGCAGCGGCGGCGGCGCGGGCGTTCACCGCTTGACTGGAGTGCACCGCTCGTTTCCCGCCCCCGCGCCGCTGTTTTCGAGAACCGGTCCATTTGATTTTACGCATAAGATCCTGCCGCTCCCGCACCGCCGCCGCCGCCGCCCCGCTGCCCGCAAAATTCGAGGCAGAGGCCTAAGAGTAGGGGAAGACCAAAGAAACGATGGATGGACCGTGTGACAGATGAGATGGATAGAAAGGGGGTGACTTATGAAAAAGACTTGTTGCGCCGACCACAAATAAGTTGGCACAAGGACAAGAGGATGATAAGTGCGCGGCCGTTTAATTTCGCACATCGAATTTTCGAGAAACTTCCACTTTCTAGCGCCTCTTTGTCACTCACTACCTGTGTGACAGATTGACAGTCTCTTTCTACAGCTCAATGTGTCATAATGGCTGCCTAGACTTTTCCCAACTGGCGCGAACTGTGTATTCCATAGTCTATACAGTATTTTAGGCAGCAGTACAACAAAAGAGTAAAGTTTATTCAATCATTCATTTCCAAAAAACTAAAAAAAAAAAGTACTAAAACCCGGGGATCAAATAAATGTGATATAACATAAAACTCCGCGAAACTCCCTCGTACGTACGGTCGTGTATAAAAGCGTTCCCGTGTACAACACACTCGTTAGAAAATTTAACGAGTGCCAGAGTTTCACAAGAGCGTTTTGTTCGTCGAACTCTCGAGCACTTTTGCTCGCGACAGTACTTTGTTTGTTCGAAATTCGAAATAAAAGGTTTTGAAAGGTGTCTGTTGGTTGTGAACGTACTTTTGTTTTGTGCTGGACTATTTTGTTGATGATTGTTCTTTAGAGAATTAAATGTTACGTAATGGTTACGTATCTTTTTTTTATACTTGCTAATGTCTGCGGTTTTTCTCGCATTCAAGGGGAACTGTGAGACGTGGACGAAAATATGGCATATCGAGTTTTAGTAGCAGACTGTCACTCTGTGCATGTGTGTCAGAGACGACGCTCTTTAAAGCCATTAGTGACCTTTTTAAACTTACTGGATAATTATGTACTTTACTGTAGGTACTTTTATATATACTCGTGGAGGCGATTTTAAACCTGCCTACAGAACATAAAGATACTTTCTACTGCACATTTGAGGCTGCGCCCGCGCCGGCCCCTTTCAACAAGATTATAGATAACCTTACTAAGATTTATTACCATTAAGAGTCTGTACGTTTTAAATGTAACGGTTAGCTTATGAAGTAGAAAGCTAAGTTTAAGTTAGGAATAAGAACAAATGTGTACAGACGCCAGCACATAAACCTACTACAATCCGTCAAATTTATTTAGGTAATTGATTTTCAACTTTATCACTGAACCATAAGGTTCAAAGTTGATTGGGAAAATTTGACAGTTTCGGGTAGGTTGACGTATATAAGCAGTATTATTTTGATGTTACTTCAGTGCGAGAAAGAAGTGGAGCTATACAGAACGTCTAGCTCCATCTCTTTCCCACGCTCAAGTAAGATTATAATAATACTGCTAAAAGAGGTGGTGGTAGGGCCCCAGTACTACGATGCGAGTGGGGCTGACTGCACCCTGCACCACAATTCCTAATTTATAGACCACTAACTTGTGCCCGTGATTTCCACCGCGGGAATATTCTTGTTTTAACAAATAATATATCCTATGACACTCGGCAATACTAGCTTCCCATTAGTGAAAGAATTTCTGAATCGGATCAGTAGTTTCAAAGATTACCCCCTCTACATATAAACCCACAAATGCCTGTTGCCCACGGTGATCCAGGATGAAAAGTAGCCTAATATGTCCCTGTCCAGATCATAGTCTACCCATGTGCCAAATTTCATCCAAATCCGTGCAGCCGTTTTAGCGTGAAAGCGTAACAAACATACAAACAAACTCACTTTCGCATTTACAATATTAGTTAGGATTATATTATCTTCATAATAACATCACGCCTTGTTTCCCCGGAGGGTAAGCAGAGGTTTACCCATAGTAGGTACACCCACATTTCGCCAGTTATTGTATAAGTCCTATGTAATAGGGGGCGAGTCTATTGCCATCAACCAAGCACAAATCCAGACTCCGGGCTGCTACTGAGAAATTCCTAATGAAAAAAACCGAATATCACTTTGCCCGACCTGGGATTCGAACCCAGGACCTGATGCTCAGCAGTAGCGCTTGCAAGCACTAGACCAACGAGGCATAATATACACTCAATAACACAATGAATATTTCTGAAAAGCAAAAAAGAATGGCATTGTGATTGTGACTGCGCAAGACCCCGAAGAATAACCAAAATATAGTGGTTCTGTATTCAGAAACCTCCATATTTCCATCTAGTTAGTTGGTTAAAATGAAGCATTATTTATTAAGTACCAGGCATTTGGGACCCTACTTTCAGCAACATTTAGCTCAATTAAACTGAAAATATGCCCCACTCCGTCAACCTAAAAGCTTGGAATGTCTCATAATGTCATCAAATATGAGTCGTGTATAACTTGGACACATTCGGGTCACGAGGAGTGGCCTGTGTCAACAAAACCATTATTGTAGTGAGCAGTGCTGGCCCAAATGCTATTTCAGCCTGCTATGGTGTTTTCGTTCAATATAAATCTCAAGAACCATTAAACTTTTCCTCTACAAGACCTTACTAAGACCAATACTGTCCATACGGCTTGGAATTCTGGAGACGAGAACTCTCTGTTGGTATTCGAACGGAAAATCCTCTCTCGGTACAGTGCTGGAAAGTATAGTGGTACAACATTGAGCTCGACGAGATGTACGACGATCCTATTGTAATTAAAAACCGCCCCGTTGGTCTCGTGGTTGCAAGCGTGACTTCTGAGCGTGGGATCCTGGGTTTAAGTCCCGGGTCGGGCAGTGTGATACCCCCGTGCCCCGAAAAGCACGTTAAGCCGCTGGTCCTGCGCCTGATCTCTCTCCGGTCGTGTCGGATTGCCGTCCCATCGGACTATGAGAGTGAGGGAAGAGAGAGTGCACCTGTGTCTGCGCACACACTAGTGCACTATTATATCTCCCGCGCCGAAGACTAGTCTCCGTTGAGATTGGCCGCCGTAGCCGAAATACGGTCTGGAGGACTATAAATATATAATTAAAACCCATGAAATAGGACATTATTGATGCGCAGGACATAAGATGTACGACTCAGTACGACGAGTATTAAAAACCATGAAATAAGTCGTCTTCGATACGCAGGACATGTCGCAAGAATGGACGATACCAGAGCAACCAAATGCTTATTGGATGGTAAACCGAATGCCTGGATAAGTCATGGGCGGCCCAAGATAAGATAATTGGAGGACGTAGAGCTAGAATTAGGTACTGTTTTAGAAAGAGATTGGAGAGGAACAGCCGGAAATAAGTCACGTTGGAGAAATAATATACTTGACCATGCTAAGGTCCGGCCGTGGCTGTAAAGGCTATGATGATCACGAGTTGTCGCCCAGAGATAACGGCCTCAACTTACAAGTTTGCAGGTCGTGGGCCAAACATGCGCACTCCTTATTTAGTGCAGTTTATTTCATCACTACTGCTCTCCAAACGCCTTTTCTCAACTATGTTGGGGTTGGCTTCCAGTCTAACCAGGTGCGACTACCTATTTGAGCTCCATAACCTAGTTACTCGGTTCCGACAAACCTTACATTCATTTTCAAGCTTGCTTTTAGTAATAGGGGTTAAAGTATGAAATTGCTGTTTTATTGTAATAGGTACTTCGAATTGACATAGAACCTTCATGGTTTGAGACTTTTGAGTGAAACTTTTTTCACATGGTACGTATGAAGTTCTTCTTTTAAAAAATGTGCAACATTCGATTATCGACTTTCAGTTGTTTTTTTTATTCAGCTTAGACAAGAAAGATGGATACTTCGAAAATTCGAGTTATTTTTTAAAAACGAGTTCCGGACGCGGAACTAACGCGGCAGTAACAGCTCGCAATATCAATGTTGCGTCTGGAGAGGGGACTGCTAATGAAGGCACCGTGCGATTTTGGTTTAAACGCTTTCGTGATGGAATCTTTGATTTGAAGAACGAACCACGTGGAAGACTGCCCACACAGGTGAATAACAATGAATTGAAAGAGATGGTGGAAGCCGATCTGGTCAAGCAATAACGGAGCAGATATCTACTGTGCCGAACTCCAAACAATGATAGCAAAACTAGAAGTGAAACAGCCCCGACTCATGAATCGATGTTCACCATTATTGCTCCATGATAACGCGAGACCTCATACAGCACGAGAAACCGTTTTAACTCTACAGGAACTGCAATCAGAAACCATTCGTCACCCTCCGTATTCGCCAGACCTTGCTCCAACGGACTACCATTATTTTCGTGATTTGGAAAAATAACGTGATAAAAAGTTTTCTTCTCAGGAGGCAGTACAAAATGATTTCACACAGTTTGTCGAATCTAGATCACGAGAGTTCTATCGCAAATGCATACATGACCTTCCTATTAGATGGCAGCAATGTATAGATATTATATTTAATAATGGTAATTATTTTGATTAAATAAATATGTTAAATTAAAAAAAATAACTAATTTCAATTTTTCAGTACAAATCGGCAATTTCATACTTTAAGCCCTAATATTTGCTGTAGAATAAACTACATAAGTGTCATGTTAGACTGCTACATTTAGGTCATAGGCGCGGCCTGACGTCGACGTCGACACTTAGGCTTGTCAAACAGAGTATGAAATGGTACACCAAATGCATTAAAGTGAACGAAACCACCATTTTTATCGCTCGAAGATAGGTAGGTACTTACGCAAATTGATTGAAACAGTTGGCTATTTTGTTGGAGCGAAACTGAAACATAACAGCACGCCAGTATATTCCCTGATGGGTAAGGCAGAGGTGTCTTAGTCGCCCACATTTCGCCAGTTGTGTCATAAATCTTCATCGTTCAGAAGTCGTAATAAGTCCACAGCACAACAATTTAATTATTTATATATTAGGGACAAAAAACAGTTGCATGTTAAAGTTAGAGATAAGTTAGAATTAAAACTATGAGTAGAATAATAAATTGGCAAACATACAACCCACACCATTGTTCACGGATAAATATATGTATGAACAAATAGGTAATGGAAGAGTATTATACTCATCGCGTTAACTTATTTTAGATTATCGAGATGGAGTATTTATAGCCAGATATAGAAAGGTAGAAGATATTGTCCATAAAGGTGTTATAGGTTTTCACAAGCTGACAAAGAGGCACTTGAGCCCCGGCGTTGGTCCTAAATGAATCCACATGGAACAACCGGGGGACGCGTGCCGCCCTTCTGATAACATTTCGGTACACTGGATAGCGTAACCTATTTTTGATTTCAATACATTCGAATCTATTGTAACACAAACCATGGAGCATCATGGCCACTAAGAGTAAGCGCCGAGACCCTAAACTTAAAATACCGGGACAGGACCGGTATTTTAAGTTTAGGTATACAGGACCGGTTAATGTGGCGCCGCTTGGGGGAACCCAAGCGGCGCCACATTAACCGGTCCTGTACTTCTCGCATCCCGCGGATTCCTTCGACCTTCACTAGATTATCCACCTTGTGGGATTCCCAGTCTCTACAGGAAGTAATCGGAATATTCGAGTAAGGGAGGGCGGAGAGTGCACCTGTGTCTGCGCATACACTTGTACTACTGTGGCCGAAATTCAGTCTGCAGGACGAAGAGATGTCAGCAAGTGAAGGGGTCCGATGAGACCATTGCCTGCCGGGGTTGCGGGAAAGTCCGAAAGGGATACCGTGGCCCCCTGGCATTGCACAGGCAACTGAAGGAACACGGGTGGGTTTTAGTCAGTAAGAGTCTGACACGCCCTCCCGCTCCACCCAGAGCGGGAGACGTCATGTGATGATTTCCCACCCACAAAAAAAAAAAAAAAAAGACGAAGAGATGTTTTGAGGGACTATCATGTAATTATGACATTTTTTTTTTTACTCTCAGTCTTATTCGGATAAATGAATTTATATTTAATTTTTATTCGAGGAGGTCGTGGCTAGGTAATAACAGCCGCAAGAGTCGATCCATCAGGTTAAGCTACGCTTGCCAGGGTAATCCGTGCCTCAGAACGCACGTTAAGCTGTTGGTCCCGGGTATCATTCATTTGTAGATCTTTGACTGTTGTTACGGGTTGTCAGAAGCCCGAAAGTCTGACAACCAGTCTTACTAAAGGGTATCTAACGTGTTACCCAGTTACTGGGTTATGGAGGTCAGATAGGCAGTCGCTCTATATATAATACTGGTGTTCAGCTGCATCGTGTTAGACTGGAAGCCGACCCCAACATAGTTGGGAAAAGATTAGGCAGTCAGTGATTTAGAACTTTGGGAACAGTGGCTTCAAATAAATTATTCGTCGCTCCTTTTTTGTCGCAAAACCAACCTTCTCGGAAATCGGTCAACATGAAAAAGAGGTGTGTCAATTCGAAATTAGACTACTGGGTGTAGCAAAATTTTCGTGTAACTCAAAACACACCTTCCGCAAAGTAGGTTAATGACAAACAAACTGTATTCGCCCATTAGTTAGTAACATTCTAATTAATTAAATTAAAACTCTCACCTTTTTTTCGCTAACATGACATTTCTTGCGTGTGGTTGGCAAATAAATTCTTTTTTTTTTAACGTAAATAATTGTTTTTACACATGATAATTATAAAGAATTGGGTCGAATAGGCGAATAATATCAAGCTGCCTGTTACAGGTAGGGTTGCCAACCCTACTACTGTATAATAAAGTATCCTACTAGGTATATTAGAGGCTTAAATGCTATATGAAAAATATGCATATTTTAAATAGGTAATAAAAATGTTTTTGAAACATACCTACTATATTTTTTCGCCTTCTACTGTATCAGGCAATGGCTGCGAAAATGTAATGATTTAATATAAAAAAAATTGGCAACACAGTTACAGGTGTCATATTTTAAGCAATATTGGGCGGGAACATAAACTACCCACCTTTTCCAACTGGGGTTAACAGAAACTGCAAACCAATCAAATGGGATTGTCCAAATAGTACAAGCGTACATTACAACAAACCCATCATCATCATAATGCCTGTCTTGTCTCAATAAATACTTTTTCTTTCTTTATTTTCTTTCCTTTTCCAGTCAAACCGGACGCAGCTGAATACCAGTATTTTACATGGAGCGACTGCCTATCCGACCTCCACAACCCAGTTACTGGGTAACACTATACCCCTTGGTAAGACTGCTTTTCAGACTTTCGTGCTTCAGACGACCGGGACCAACGGCTTAACGTGCTTTCCGAGGCACAGACGGGTCTTGGTAAGTAAAGATGGTCACCCATCCACGGACCAACCGCGGCAAGCGTAGCTTAACCTGATCAATCGACCCGTGCGGCTGTTTTTACTTAGCCACAAGCCCCTCTAATATACTTCACTAACCCACATTGCTTGTTATAATTATACATATCGCATGTTTCTAAATTACATGAAAACACAGCACTATTAATTAACGTACATTTCTTATACAAAATAGAATAAATTTAATTTTGAAATGGCAACAGCAATATTGACATGGATCACATAATTACCGCTTGCATTTCTGCCCACACCCCAGGGTTTACCGCCACAAAGATAGAGAGTAAATCTCCCCATGATACCGCAAACATACACATTAACACATACAAAATGACAAGCAACATGTTAATATCACAGAAGGATCACTGCATACAGGGCTGGAATGCTTCATGTGCTCGTAACTGCACCGGCGGCACCCACGTCCTTCAAATTGGAACACAGCAACGCTGCTTGCATAATCAGCATATAATGTTCCCACTGAGACACAGGCCTTCAGGAGTGGTCCGTAATCCACCACGCGGGCATAGTGCGGGTTGGTGGATGAACGCTGCTGGGTGACAATAATATGTATGGTGGTAGTACTTCCCCGTATCCCACAAAAAACTAAAGTTTGACGTTCAAAGTGCCTTTTAATAGCCTATGGCCTGCTGGAAATAAATTATGTGAACCTACTCGTATTGCGACACGGATCGCAATGAACGTGGCCACTTAGAGAACCAAAATGTACAGGATTTTACAGGTTTTTGACATCTTGATATCGGAATGCTGGGGGGTCTACTCCCTAAGCGATATCCTTAGTTTCGTCCGAAGTTATGGGCGCTTCTTACTGCGTCTCACTTACGGACATACCATAAGTGACACGGAGGACGAAGCGCCCGTAACTTCGGCCGATCCCCTGGGCCATGAAGAAGACGGATGAAAAAAGATTGCATGCAGCTGAGATGGATGGATGGAGTGACGAAAATGGAGAAAGTAAGAAATTATATAAAAAAAGGAGAAGTTTGAAAGTGGTGCCAGTGACAAAAAAAATAAAAAGAAATAATTTGGCTTGAAATGGGCATGTGATGGATGAGAAGGGAGTAAAACCCATGTGATTAAAAGAGTGATGAGTATAAATGTTGATGGATGGAGAGGGAGAGGAAGGTCGAAGAAAAGAGGCAGAGGACGGTCAAAGAAAAGATGGATGGCTTGTGTGAGGAATGATATGAAAGAGCAGGGAGTGAATGATAGCGTGACGGGTGACAGGAGAGAATGGAAGAAGAAAACGTGGTGCGCCAACCCCACGTACCATGGGACAAGGGCAGGAAGATTGTAATGATATTTTGCTCTTACAAGCAGCACAGTTTGTTGACATGTTCTTCTTTCACGCAGCAACCGGTCGAAGTGGTTTTTTAGCATAGAGTTAGAGTAAAGGCTAAAAAGTGACATAGATTTTTTATCCTGGAAAAAGGCACAGACCATGGGAACTTTTGAATTGTTAAGGAGACAGTCAGTCAGAAAGATGAAGCTAGTTGCCCAGTCCAAAGCGTAGTAGGTTCCTATGGAGAAGACCAGGCTGATAAACTTCATGGACACTCTTTTAAATTATATTGTTTCAAATTTTATTCAGTATGGTGGACCTTCTGCTGTCTTCCCATCATTTAAATAAATGAAATGTGTGTCTACGTCTACGTGTGTCAGTATTTACCCCGTGTCGCGGTGTCCGCTAATTGGGTTCTTCGTAATGCGTCCATTTTGCCCTCGAACAGATTTGTAAAAGAGTAATTATTTCTGTTTTTGTCTGTGCAAGAGGATTATTTTGTTTAATTTAATAATAACTTGCTTTTGGCAGTGATTTCGCACGCGTGTATGTCGGAAATTATCCCACAGGAATGTACTACAGGGATAAAAGGTATCCTATATGTTAAACCAGGTTATAAACTATCTGTGTGCCAAATTTCATTCAAATCTGTTCAGCTATTTTTGCGTGATTGAGTAACAAACATCCAAACACGTAATTTCACTTAAACAATATTATATTAGTAGGAGGTTGAAGAGTAGATAGTTGTGATACAATGTATTAAGTACCCGGGAATATTATGCTACATGTGGATGGCTATAAGAGTAGAAGTAGACCAAAGAAACGATGGATGGACTGTGTGAAAGATGAGAAGGCAAAAAATGGGGGGGGGCACGGGGATTACGACTAATAGAGAAGCATGGAAGAAAAACACATGTTGCGCCGAATGTTTTTTCGTAAGAACCGGAACACACATAAAATGACAGTTGATGGCAACGGGTTCCATTTTCAAACTCAAACTCAAAGCATTTATTTCAATTAAACCATTTAAGGCACTTTTGAATTGTCAAGGATTCAGTCAGTCAGAAATATGAAGCTAGTTGCCCATTCCAAAGCGTAGGTTACTATGGAGAAGAACGGGCAAGAAACTCCACGGACACTCTTTAAAAAAAAATTATATTCTTACAAAATATTGTTTACATCATTCATGTTGAAATTATACATGTGAGAACAACGTAGAAAGACGTGTACGTAAAAAGCGTCCGTAAAAAAAAAAAAACAAAAAAAACAATTCAAAAATTAAAATAAGCCGTGGCAGATAAGAGATGACCAGTCCCTACTGATGGCGCCCGTTCACGAACATGACGCATGGATCAGCACCGTTTAGCTCAACCATTTTGAAGGGAACTCAACGATCAAACACACACAGTTTTGACAGTTCAATCTCGATCATTACGTTATTTACGTTGTTGAGCTGACGCTGTATTTTTCAAATCTATGAAGCATTTTCACCACGTATTCTAACCATGATACTTATTCATTAAGGCCAACAAAATCGAAAAAAGAAAACAATATATTTATGATTAATTAACTTCTTTTTTTTTTTCAAATATTACCAATTAATTAAATTTCAGCGTATAGGTACACCAATATTTCGCTAGTTATGTTATTTGTGTGCAAAGTTCATGGCAATGAGCTCGCCCCCGACAACATGGGACTTAGATAAACATAACTTGTGGGTTACTACTATTCCCCTCTGCCTATCCTTCAAGGAATACAAGCGTAATATTTAATATAAATAAATCAATCTCAATACAATTTAACTACCAATAAACTTCTCAGAAAGTGAATTAATACTCTTTCGTCCTACTGGGGTTCCGAAGGCCCACAAAGGGGTGTTTTCAAGGCTCGGCCGGTCTGTCACACCTTAACTCGTAAACTGGCTTTTAATAAACCAAGACACGCGAACTATATATTCGTAAATTAGTTTCTGTCCACGACTTAGTTCGCGTGGCAGCCGTAAGATTACACAATATACCTACTAAAATAACAAACTCATTTTTTTATTGTATAAAACTCCCTCAGGCCCCGACACAACGCGTCACAACGCATCGCCCGCCCGCGCAATTACTTCGTTTTCGCTTAGCGTTCCCAAATACTTTTTTTCTTTCTGCTCGGCTCCTAAGGTTCTTAGGGTGATGTTAATATTATATCTTCCTCAAGAATTGGGCTATCAAATGTACAAAGGATTTATCAAATCCGACTGGCAATTCCAGAGATTAGCGCGTTCAAACAAACAAAAAAACTCTATTATATTACTAGCTGCCCGCCCCGGCTTTACACGGGTAGCACTAAGTACTTATCTACGGCGTACCTACCTACCCTACCCTACCCTACTTACCCTAGCTTCCCTACTCTACCTACCCTACCTAAAACCTTCTCCTGACCAACAAAAAAAGAATTGGCGAAATCGGTTCAGCCGTTCTTGAGTTATAAATAGTGTAACTAACACGACTTTCTTTTATATATATATATATATAAAAGAATGTCGTGTCATATAATCTATACATATATATATATGTATAGATATTATATTTTACTAGTACATTATGTTAGCGATTCCATAAAGAGTGCGTGCTTGGAGATATTACTTTTAAAGTGATTTAAATTGGATTAATTTGCGGGGATGGAATGGGTGGAGGAAAAAATCCTTTTTTAATGACTTACTTGTAAATGTTCCCTCTGTCATATACAGTTCAGTTTCTATCCAATGTCAGTTATTATTGTAAACCATTTTATTTGATGGAAAACCCGGTAAGTGTTCAACGCAGCCTATGGACATCTGCAATACCAGAGACATCTCAGATGCGTTCCTATCACAGAGACAAAGGCCAATTTAATTGTATAATATTATTTTTTATAACATTGAAATTACATTTTATATTCTGTGATTACTGAACTCACACACTGACTTATTATTAGTAGTACTTGTTAAAATGTTAAGAATATCGTATAATTTTACAATGTTTGTAAATATATGAGCACCATGCATCTATCACATAATTAATTTATATCATTCCTTCATTTTTCATTCTTTTTACCTATCGTGTTATAGTAATCTTATTCTAGGTGCATCGTCTTCACATATAATTATTATAATTAATGTATACAAGATGTTGTGAAAATATTTTAAAAAGAGTAACGGTGGAGTTTCTTGCCCATTCTTCTCCATACGAAAACGACCTTTTGGAATGGGCGACTAGAATCACTCGTGTGTCTGTCTCTCCGTCTGTCACAGCCAATTTGCTCCGAATCTAATTGACCGTTGAGTTGATGAATTTCTGTGACCCAAACACGGACGTGCAGCGTAAATGAATGAATTTTGAATATAGGGGTCGCTTTTGAGAGGCAAAAATAATTGGTTTGCAAACTGTATGGTGTGACATATCAAATGACAGATTTTCTTTTAAATAAAAAGATTTGAAGTTAGAAAATATATACAATTTTACAATTCCGTTGTCTCCGAAACTACAGAGCCTAAAATTAAAAAAAGAAATACGGAAAATAGAGTAATCCTAATACTTATAGATTAAGTACTAGAAAACCTAAGAAATCTACTGTCTTAAAATAACATGGTAAATCTCTCAATACTGTGCGATACATTTGCAATTGGGAGAACATAAGTTAGTTCTTGGGATAAGTTCATCCCAACTACAAAACCGTTCATTGTGCGATTTCCGACTCGCACTTGGCTCGTTTTTTTCTTCTTTTATTTCTGTAAAACCCACGATGACTGGAAAGTTTCACCAAACAATTAAAAAAGGTCCTGTATTACGTGAAAGTAGAAAGTGGTCTCTAAATGAACCCCACTGCAATACATTTTATCATTTAATTCAACAGATTTAATTAAACTACACCTACATAGACTGATTACTGCAATAAAACTTGTCATTAACCTGTTACTGGACAGTTAACTTTAAACTGTTACTAATGATGGACATTTTTAACTCCCCTCTTATTAACTGCACCCCGGAGTTAATGTATTTCGTTTAAAAAAGAAATGTCTGGGGAAAGCGACGAATTAATGGCGCCAAGGGGGAGAAATGGTGTCTAATGATTTCGCTGGTTCGATTTCTTTGGACAAAATGTTATGCGTTGTTATTCTAGAGGCAAAGGTAAAAGTCTCATAATATGCCTGGCACCCACCCATCCTTTTCAAAGTGGAACACAGAAATGCTATTCGGCAACAGAAGTTAGAATGTTGATTACTACCCCGGCTGAGCTTGTTCACAAAGTGATCTACTAATGCTATATACATATAGTGACATGATATCGGTCACTATACTAATAACTCAAACTCAAAGCATTTATTTCAATTAAACCATTTACAGGCACTTTTGAATTGTCAAGGGGTCGGTCAGTCAAAAATATGAAGCTAGTTGCCCATTCCAAAGCGTAGTAGGTACCTATGAAGAAGAACGGGCAAGAAACTCCACGGACACTCTTTTAAATAAAATATAAAATTGATACAAAATATTGGTTACATCATTCATTTTGAAATTATGTAATTAATACTTCATGTTAGTTACCGACCGACAATAGGTCTATTAAAAGCTTTCTCCAAAAACAAGGATTTTATAAGCACTAAGTACGTTTGCCAAAAAAAAAAAAAAACACTAAATAGGATGCCTCTACCCACTTAATAAAAGTCGTTAACACTAAAATATCGTCTAGTCGAGACATGCCAGGCCCCTCTCAATGAATCTAACCTAAATATTTTATGACAGGACAAAAGATTGCTTAGATATACTCGGATGTACTCAAAATGCTCAAAATTTCGGTTGCGTGGCCGCCATCTTGCGTGCTGCACGCGATATAAAATAATCATGTTGCTATGACTGCGGTCGTGAAATGGAACGAGTAACGGTGTCTATGGGCTGTTTGGAACTTTAGAGACCTCGTATAAAATTTTGTTGGTTTTAAAAAGTGTTCATATGGTTGCGAGAATACTTATTTTTGCCCGGTGTGTTGTGGTTCTTAGCTTTTGTGTACCCTTTCAGTTTTTCCTAGAAATAACTAATCACTCGTGTTTGAACACTCATATGCACAGTACGCGCCACTCATAATAAATAGATCGTCAACCTTTTCACGTTTTTAGTTGAGTTCATATTTTGATATTTTATTTACTTATTGCTTTGAAAATGCAAACGTGCGCAGTTTGTAATGTACAGTTCAACGATGGTGTCCAGTGTGGTAGTTGTAAGAAACACCTGGATTTTGGATGTGCAAACATCTCCGAAACCGGATGGAGAAAGCTGGGTGCAAATAGGATGGCACAATGGAAATGCCCCACTTGCAGAACCTCATCGCCAGTTGTGTCCACCCCTGAACCTGCGTCGCTGGATACCATATTGAGCGAGATCCGTGACATGAAACGGCAGCTTCTTAACTTGCCGACCTTGGTAGATGACATCCGCGTGATCAAGAATGAGTTGGCTGAGCTTAAGTTGACATGTGAGGGCACTGGTGGGAGACTCGACGAGCTCGACACAAGACTCGTGGGAGTTGAAGCAAAAGTGTCGGAATTTGAAAAGCTTCAGGAATCGGTGAATTGTTTACAGACTGACTTGGCGAGCATGAAGTATCTTCTTTCGACTAATGAACAGAGGTCCAGGCTAAATAATGTAGAAATAAAGGGGGTCCCTGTTAAGAAGGATGAGAACCTGTACTCAATCATCGACGCTATCGGCCGTAAAGTTAACTACAGCTGTCCCAAAGCCCAAGTGAACTATATTTCAAGGGTCCCTATTTTTGGTTCCAATGAAAAGCTGATCATAGTGAGTTTTTTAAACCGGTATGTAAAGGAAGATTTCATTGCGGCGGCACGTGCCAAGAAGGACTTATCCACTTGTGACATCGGGTTTCAAGGCTCATCTCAGCGTGTGTACGTCAACGATCATCTAAGCGTAGAGTATAAAAAGCTCTTAACCAAAGTTAAAATCATGGCCAGGGATAAGCATTACGAGTACGTATGGGTTAAGCATGGTAAAATTCATATACTTAAAAATAATCATTCGAAAGTTTTTATTATAAGGAGGGAGTCAGATTTAAACAAAATTGGCTAAAGTGTTTCTTAATTCTTACCCGTATTTTCCTATTTTGCTATTATATTTTCCTTCAATGGCTCCATATGTTTGATACCGTTTGTGTCACAACAACTTTTTGCAAAATGTTTAACACCTCTGCCGCACTAATGACCTTGACACCTCTCTTTTGTTTAGCTACTTGTATCCTTTGTGTTCGATATCGCGCTGTTTACTTTAAAGCTTTGCCGCACTGCAATATGTTTTACTCTCTCACACTTGCACGCACTACGCACTATCGCTTGCTTTTTCGCACAGATATTTACTACTTAACATCGTATGATTCTTGCGCTCGCACAAACCCTATTGACTTTTACCTTCATTTTACTTATTTAATTATACTTAGATATCTCATTCTACAATATTATTTAATAAATTGCTTTATTATAATGGATTGCTTGCTTTTTCGCACAGATGTTTATTACTTAACATCGTGTGATTCTTGCGCTCGCGCAAATCTTATTGACTTCTGCCTTAACTTTACTTATTTAATTACATTATACCTTATTTTACAATATTATTTAATGAATTGCTTTATTTTAATGGATTATACAGATTTTTACACTATTATTAGTCTTAGTTTTTAATGGCTCCTATGTTAAATATATTTTATCAAAACGTTCGTGGGCTTAGAACTAAAAGTGATACTTTCTATCGTCAAATGTTATTAAACTCGTATGATATTATTGTTCTTACAGAGACGTGGTTATTAGATGGAGTTTTAAATTCCGAATTCTTTGACGAACGGTACATTGTGTGGCGTCGTGATCGAGATTATGTTTTGACCGGGCAGTCGCGTGGTGGGGGTGTGCTTATTGCTACACGTAGGGAACTTTCGGTTATATGCCAGCCAAACTTCCATTCTACAGCTGAGGATTTATGGCTCAGCATACGACTGAAGAATTCTAATACACGTAAATATATTACCTTACATATTTGTGTTCTTTATTTATGTCAGCAAAACTTAGGCCTTTCTTTTTCTTTACAGCTTCGCAATTACCTCACAAAATTAAACGAAATAGTTATGAATAACCCTTCTGATACCTTTCTCACCATTGGTGATTTTAACATGAGCGGTATTAACTGGGTCCTATCTGACAGTCTATCGCTCGTCCCAATAAACCCGAACGGTCCTGACGAAGTTTTACTTTGTGACGAGTTATGTACCCTAGATTTTGGTCAATACAATGGTGTTCTCAATAAGTATGGTAAAATTTTAGATTTGGTAATTTCAAACCAATTAGTTAATGTGGTTGAATGTTTAAGTCCGCTGGTTCCCATCGACGCCTACCATCCAGCACTATTAATTAGTATGGATTTTGTTGAGGCTCCTATATTAGAGTCCGCTTCACGGACGCAATATCTGTTCGACAAAGGTGACTATGAATCTATCAACAAAGACATTTCCACGACTGACTGGGAATCCGAGTTTGGGACACGATCAATTGACGAATCAGTAAACTTTTTCAATCAAGTTGTTCATAATTTACACACTAAATACATTCCACAGAAATTACAGCGTCACAAAACATATCCAACCTGGTACAATTCGGCATTAATAAAAGCAATTAAAGAAAAATACAAATATTTCAAAAAATTTAAGACGTACGGCAATATAGCTGATGAGTCAACATTTAGGCTTCTCCGTGAAAGGGTAAAGGTACTAGAATCACAATGTTATGAAAACTATTTGAATTTAACCGAAAAATCTATTAAAGAAAATCCAAAATATTTTTGGACTTTCGTCAAAAAGCGACACAACTCAAATGCAGTTCCGAGCACCTTAAACTATAATAGCGAAGCGTTGCGTACCGGAGAAACAATATGCGAAGCGTTTTCTACGTACTTTCATTCTACATTTCTAGATACCAACAATAGTAGTGGAACTTCTTCACCCCCTCTTTTAACTGAATCTGCCAGCCTATCTGATATATGTAGCATTGCAGTGAACGTTGAGGATGTTTCTAACCTGCTTCGCAAGTTGGATACTTCTAAAGCGGCTGGCCCGGATAATATTTCGTCTAAATTTCTTGTTCGGTGCTCGACTTCGATTGCCCAACCAATCTCGATTCTTTTTAGGAAATCTTTGGACGCCTGCGTTGTACCTGAACTTTGGAAATCGGCTTTCATAACACCTATTCACAAGAAAGGAGTCAAAACCGAAATTGTTAACTACAGGCCGATTTCCAAGCTCTGCATTGTAGCAAAAATCTTCGAAAGGATCATCTATAACCAGGTGTATAGTGCTCTTAAAAATTCGTTTAGTTCCTTTCAACACGGTTTTCTGAAGGGAAGGTCTACCGTCACTAACTTAATTCTGCTCAATGATTTTATTACTGACGCCATGGATAACGGTGGGCAGGTTGATGTCGTTTATACGGATTACAGCAAGGCTTTTGACCGGATTGACCATGAGATCTTACTTTCAAAGTTATATGGTATGGGAATACGGGGTGATTTACTCAGATGGTTTTCTTCATATCTGGAGAACAGGTCCCAAGCAGTAGTATTAAGCAATTATATGTCTGGTTGGGTGCCTGTCCCCAGTGGAGTCCCCCAGGGTTCATTGCTCGGCCCATTACTTTTCATTATATATATAAACGACATCAACTCTTGCCTGATCTCATCCAAACTGTTGTGTTTTGCGGACGATATGAAAATCTATGCCAAAATATCATCACTTGCAGACGTGATTGCACTTCAGGACGATTTACGTCGTCTGGAGGCCTATTGTCGTGGGAGTAAGCTTGATCTCAACCCTACCAAATGTTCGGTTGTAACATATTCTCGAAAGCGCTCAATTATACCTTCATCGTATAGCTTGGGCGGTCAAATACTACCTAGAATGAATTGCATCCGAGATCTGGGGGTATATCACGATTCTAAGCTTACGTTTGAACTTCATGTTGATGCCATAGTCGCTAAAGCATCTAAAGCACTAGGTTTCGTAATGCGGCTCTCCAAGTGCTTTAGTCAAGCCAAAACTTTAAAAATTCTTTATTGTACTTTCGTTAGAAGCCACTTGGAGTACGCGTCTGAAATCTGGAATCCGTGTTACCACAAATACATTGATCGTATAGAGAGCATCCAGAAAAGGTTCATCAAGTATTTGTGTTATCATCAGAAAGAACCCTACCGGTCTGAAGATTACCTCAACCTCTGTAAGAAGTATCATATATTACCCCTCATTAATCGGCGAGCAATCTCTGATTGTACTTCATTATTTAAAATTTTTAATAATTCCATTGATAATGCTGAAATTCTATCCAAATTTTATTTTAACGTTCCCGGAAGGTCGAAGCGATGGAACGCGCCGCTGCGTGTTCCATTTACCTCTACGAATTACAGGCAAAATTCATTTATGGTGCGTGCAAGTGGTAACTTTAATAACCTGTGTAAGCAGCATGATTTTGATCCATTCACAACGAGTGTGTCCTTGGTCAGAAAGTGCCTGAGCCTTAGCTTTTTTAATTAAGATTTTTTTCTTTTATGCTATAGTTTTTACTCTTAATATGAAATGTGTGTTGTTTTTTTAATGTTATCCTGTTTTTTGTTTGGTGCTGTAAGTATTGTAATTGTGATGTTCATCTTTCTGGTCTGTTTTTTAGAAGTGAGGACTTTTAATTGGCTGTCAGTCTCTCTTACTATTTTTTATTCTGTTTATTTTAGCTGTAAGTCTTCCATAATAAATAAATAAATAAATAAATAAATAAAGCTTACCCGGACGCTGAAGCACACCCTTAGAATATACTTTGTGGAGACGACAATAAATGAAAATACGGGCAATACTAATGCTTAAGAGTATTTTGTAACCATCAAATAAAAGGTAACATGGAAGTTGTTAAGTGGTTTTTTCAAACAAACTAAATTGTAGTGATGGGCTGACTATGGGTTTTGCCTACTACAAAATAATATAAATAAATAAATATAGACTGGGAACGTCCTTAGATATACGAAGTTAATTAATTGTCGCACTAGCTTCTTCCCCGTTTCACCCACATAAGTTTCGATCCCGTGGGAATATCCAATGTCCTCATACAGGTAATAGTCTACTCATGTGTTAAATTTCATCTAAATCTGTTCAGCCGTTTTAGCGTGAAAGCGTTACAAACTAACAAACTCACTTTCGCATTTATAATATTATTTAGGACTAGCTGCGCCCCGCGGTTTCACCCGCTTAAGTTTCGATCCCGTGGGAATATCGGGATAACAGTATCCTATGTGTTAATCCAGGTTATAAACTATCTGTGTGCCAAATTTTATCCAAATCCGTTCAGTAGTTTTAGCGTGAAGAAGAGACAAACATATACACTCACAAACTTTCGCCTTCATAATATTAGTGTGATTTTCATCGCCTTGTATACAGGAGGATGTTTCAAACCCATTTTTATTCTACAATTTGTGACTAACAATGACATTGCATACGCCAATCAACGTCCCCTATTGACATAGACGTAAGCCACGTCTCACAGCAAATTAACTAAGTAATCGAAAGAGGCACGCTATGTCGGGTGCACGCGCACTTACATACGACAAGATACAGCGGTATGTTTGAAACAGGAAGGTGCAAGGGATACCATGTTCTTCAATTGACTGTAATTATATAATTATTTATTGACATAATTAATTGTATAGATCGGAGTAACTTACGTAATGACGTCCGATCCTTATTATGTGAAGTAATCTCGTCCTCATTGTGTACTTTGTAGTTTGCACTCGTATAGGTAGTGCAATCCACTGTGACGCGCCCCACTCCGCTCCGCTCCGTACTAAAGTACAACTTACAGTACAGTCATCGCGGATTGGGGCGCGTCGTACATAACTCGTAACATTATTTATAGATTCGAAAATGCCTTCATCATAAAAAAATAGTCTCTAGCTTTTTCACGAGAGGCTAACCATGACATCATTAACTGTGCCGTAAATTTACAAAAGAACGACATCACACGAGCTTTCACGACAGGGTAGCCGATGGTATATACGTTTAGTGTTAAAAATACGTCCCTGCTGGATCCCTAGCAGTCTCTAAGAATTTTCACGAGAGGCCAACCATGAGAACATTAACTGTGCCGTATACTTACAAAAGAACGACATCACACGAACTTTCACGAAAGGTCGCTAGACGATGGTCTATTCGTTCAGTGTGCAAACGTTATGAGGAAACCTAAGGGCCTAGGCATCCTATCAGAGTTATTGATGATTCAAAAATCAAAAATGTATTGAATTGACTTATGCTACCAAAAAGCTAATGCTGTCAAACCTGTTGAAAGTCGTTGAAATACGAAACGCTTTGAAAGTCTTGCTCTAACTGCCGTAACACACGTATAATGACAATCGATCGCAATTGGTTTCATTTTGACAGTTCACCAACGTTCATTGCGTTATTTACGTTGCTAAGCAGACGAATTTTTCAAACCTACGAAGCAAAGGATTAGCAATATCCTTCAAAAGTCTCGGATTGTGATTGAAAGTGGTTTACGTAATTAGGGTGCTGGAAATGGTCGGAAATCGCCAACAAACAGTGAGTAAGTGTGATGATAAGTGATCAGTTTTGTTTCTTTTCAGTGTGAAACGAGATATTTTTGCCTTGCAGTACATTTCTGCTTTGCGATAAGGGGATCCGGCTATGATAGGCCGTAAACACAACTTAATGCGGGTGTTCATAAAAAATCACGCCACTGGTTGGCGCCACTTTAACAAGAGGTCTTCCATTTCGACATTGAACATAAAATATATGATGACGTATATCATTCATTGTTCAACATTCAATAACAACTGTGCTGCTGGACAGTTTGTTGCGCCACTTCTTCTTCCCAGCTAAAGCACTAGGAAGTGGTGAAGGGGGACTGTCTTATGTAATTTTTAGCTTAGTTTATATAAAGAACTTGAATGTTGACTAAAGAAAATATAGGTAGTATGTATACACTTGACAGGTAGTGCCTGACGTCTCAGTGATGCCACCCTTTGAACGATATTTCAGAAAACCGTCATTTACCGGGGTTTAAAATTGGAACTTCTACCGCACGCTCACACCCAACATAGTATTATATCCGCGGCTTTTAATATGACAAATCGGGGAATTGGCATTTATAGTCTCTATACGACGCTCGACAAAAACCAACTTTTGCTTAAACCACAGATGAATACAGATGGTTCACTCCGCATTTAAGTTATGAAGCTACAAGTAGGTACGCAGCGGACTCGACTTGACGAATTCAGTGGTCGTAAAGTAGTCCGATGATATAAGACTACACGAAGATTACGCGATAGAAAGAGAGGCAACTTCTAGGTGAATTTAACTGCAGGTAATTAGCGCTGTTCGACCTGAATTGCACTTTATTGTGTCGTAGCAAGAGTTGCTTTTTATTAAAATGATTTTGCGGAGTGAACCATCTGTACAGCGCCATATTGACGGCGGGTACTATACCTTGTATGGACACATTGCGTGTATGTAACGTATCACTTGATTAGTGTATTGAGTACGTTTGCGCTCGTGGGAAGAGACCGCCCCGTGACACAGCTAGTGCGGGGACGTAGTGGTATCGAGTGTCGAACTGTCGATAGTTATCTAATCATCTTTGTCTAGAATGGCTCATTTTGCCAGACTTTTGGTCGCAAGTGAGACTGATGGGGTCCTGGATCGGGCAGTGTTATTGGGTTTACCTTCAGGATTTTTTTGTAGCAGTTTGTGCTGCTACTAAGAAATTCTTACATTACAGATTGCAGAGAATTTTGAATTTGTGCCCTGTTGAGCATTTTCTACTTTGATAACTACGTGGTACTTTTTGACAGGCCCACACTGCGCTCCCACACCAATTAACCATTTTTTTATTGGAACCGTACACCTAGAGCTGCGTGTAACGTCAGATGTTTCAATAGCCCATGTAGTTTTTGTAGTGCATATGAAAAATATTTAGAATTTGTTGTTTGGCAGTAAGATCACCTATTACACGGGACTTAAAACACCTGGCGAAATGTGGAAGAACTGTAGTACTGTACACCTCTGCCTACCCCTTACGGGAATAGAGGTATGATTGTGTTGCACCTGAGCGCATAAACTGGCGGAAAAAAAAATTGGCATAAAAACATGTCGAATTCTCTATTTCCTGTCAAAAATGGGATCGGACATTCGACAGAAAATGTATTGGAATTGGATTTATTGGAAATTGATTTGCCTTGTAAATACTATTGATATCCGACATGGGTAGACTGTTGAGCCTAAAAATTTTACTTTTAATTTTAATTGTTAACGTAAAATTTAATATAATAAATTAACTGATTAATATATTATATATTATTATTCCCTTTATTTCACATCAACACATATAAATTATATTTTTAAATATTAGAATTAAAAAAATATAAAAAAATAGTAGCCCACCGGTACCGGGAACAAGGTCCAAGCTACCGACGGTCAGGGCTCCAGAGAGAGGAACCCTACCTATTATAACTGGTTATGCAATAAATATATCTTTATCTTAGAAAATAGAGATTTCAACATGTTTTTATGTGAATGTTTCGCTAGTGCAAACGCACAGTAAGACATCAACAAAAAGTGACTTACGCTAAATGTATAAATCGATACTAAGTCGCAACACTAGTGACCGGTTTAAGCCGATAGGCACAGTTCACTGCTTTCACTACAACTCTATAAATAATACAACACTATTACTTATACCACTGCATGTGGAATAGGAAAAACAATAAGTACAGCTGTGATGATAAATCATACCTGAGGGGCTCGTGGCATAAAAATAACAGCCGCACGGGTCGATTGAAGGTTAAGCTATGCTTGCCGCGTTCAGTTCAAGGATGGGTGACCATATCTTACATAACGAGACCCCTCCGTGCCTCGGAAAGAACGTTAAGCGTCTCGGTTTTCCTTCGAAGATCTATGACAGTCGTCCGAAGCCCAAAATATATGACAACCAGTCTTACCAGCAGTGCTATTCTGTAATCGTCATCAAGTAGTCGTCAAGATGTCATTCCACCTGCTGCTAGGGACTGACAGCTCACTCCGAGCTCACTTCACCTAAGTTATATAAAAAAGAATAACACTGCAGGAGTAACGTGTTACCTAATAACTGGGTTGTAGAGGTGGCGGATCGCTCCATGTAAAATACTGGTATTGCATTCAGTTAAGACTGGAACCCGACCCCGATTGATTGACAGGTATGATGACAAATGTATAGGAATGGCAATAATAAGTAACTGCAGTGCTAATCTGTAACCATCTCATCGTAAAAACTTAGGTGAAGTGAGCTTGGAGTGAGCTGTCAGTCCCTAGCAGCAGGTGGGATGACAGCCTAAGTTTTCACCTAAGTTTTCACCGTAAGATTATTACAGAATAGACCGGCTGAGCTCTGGCTGGGCAGTACTACCACTACCACCATACCTATTTCTGTCGCCAGGCAGCGTTGCGTCGTTTGAAGGGTATGTGTGCCGTGTAGTTACAGACACATGACACACTTCAGCTTTGTCTCCGGGATGCCGCTGGTATTGCAGATGTCCACAGGCAGCGATGACAACCACCAACCATCAGGAGAGCTTACCATAATCAGCCTACATCGTTCCCACAGCTGGGGCAAAGGCCTCTTCTCTGTGAGAGGGACTGGGTTATAATCCACCACGCTGGCCCAGTACGGGTTGGCCTTCGACTTGCACGCCATCATTTAACAGACATGAGAAAAACGGTAAAAATGGCGTCGTGGTGAATACAGACTTTCTACATGTTTTATAAATAGCTGTGTTTAGCATGATTGATAGTTTGACGAGTTCAAGTGAAAGGGATATCGTATAGCGGTATAAGAACACGGTATAATTTCATATTTTTTATGTCTTAATTGAAGTGAGCTGATCATGGAAAAATATCTTGCCGGTTTAGTGGTTGCCAGCGCGACCTCTGATCCGCCAACTTCGAGTCCTCGCTTAGACCACCAGGTTTTCTTAGACAAACTCTTTCAAGTGTTTATTTCAAGCTAGGTTTTCACATTTGCAACTTTCTACTTTACTCAATTTGACGCCACGTTCATTCTATGACCTATCACGTTTACGCTATAAACAATGAGATCGTTCCCACAATTATTCCGAACATATTTGACAGGTGTGACCACCATACCACACAGCCAAAATTAATTATTGCCGATAAAAATTCAGAACGCGCCCAATTCAAAAAATATTCCCCTACAAGTGAAATGACGCGACAAAACGCGGGAACAGTGACAGCTGTCAACGGCGCAAGATGGCGGCCCGAGACTCATTAGCAGGGCAAAGGATTAAACCCATTATGCCTTTGGGACTGGCTTTGTGCAACCATAGAGCTCGGACCGCGGGAAATTCGTGTTAAAATCAACGATATTTCGTTTTAAAGCTTATTTTGCGTTATTCTGATTGGATTCCGCGGAGAGAATTCGTAATTACCAACTGTATTGAGCAAATTATTGTAGTACAAAAAGTAATTGAACCCTTTGGGATGACTTTTAAATGTTATTGTAGGTACTTCTGGGAAAGTTTTTCGGGTGATTTTGTATTAACAATTTAAGCCGTAATTTTGAGGTCGTCGAGTATTTTTATTAGGAATTGCTCAGTAGCAGCCCAAAATCCAGATTCCTGCGACTTCTACATAATTGGCGAAGTATAATATTAATACTATACTATTAAATGAGTAATATTTGTATCACGTTCTGGAAAACGACTCTAACGATTTCGATGAAAGTTGCAATATCGGAGTTTACGGGGTGAAAAATCGATTTAGTTAGGTCTCATATCTGGGAAAATTCGTTTTCTAAGTATTTTAAAGAACAAAATGGCAGTATGAAATTAGTATGTACCTACTCTAAATGGAATTAGCATCAACTATCCTATTCTATTAAGTAAATGAGCATTCTCTTTTTTACAAGAGTAGGAGCTCGGTCGCCTAGGTACTATGCAGTTCACACACACACTTCTGCCAACCCCATCGTGGAAGTACGTCTCAAAGAAGTGAACTAAATTCACCAAGAAAGAGACCATTCAATAAGACAAGAATTCCTTCATAAAACACACTGATGTCATCCAACTGCGGAATTGGGTCATGTCATGTATTATTTGTCGCTTCAAGTATAAATATAATTATGTTGATGATACAAGACACAATCAGATTCGTTATTGAACTTGCAAACATTCGTTACTTGAACAAATATGGCGTTATTGCCACAATTGCTTAATGCTTGACCAGCCTATTTTATACACATTTAAGAGTCTTTATAAGAGACAGCATAACCAAAATCTACGGATTTTTTATTTATAATCGTCCCCTTTCTTGTACGTCAGTCAAGTGGATGATAATAAACAGTACACGAAGGTAATTTTTACCATGACTGAACACCGCTGGGTGTTGAGCCTGGTGTAAAAAAACCTCTTTTCTACACCATTACTTACATTAAAATACAGGTCGCTGGCTTAATCTTACTCAAGATTTGGACCGTGTGGACCTGTCACTGACAAAGTGACAAACAGAGCAAAATTATATTAGCGTCAAATGCTCACCTCACTGTCATACAAGTTAACTCATGCTATAGACTGTATTATAGACGATACTAGTCTAAGCTGTATTCAAGTTAGTAGTTAAGCATTAGTATCTAATTATAGCACAAATTGGAACTGTACGCGTATATTATCAAAATGTAATACCAGCTCCACACTATCGTCCAACAGTCCAACTGTTCGTCCAACCTTCCACGTGAAGATAGTTCGTGCATGTTTGACGATACGGCGATAAGGCGTCTACAAACAAGTAATTCCGGCACCATACTATCGTTCAACACTCCAACATGACTCCAGTCTATCCCAAATCACGGTCAATGAAAACAGACTGTCCAACATCGTCATACATGCACGAACTATCTGCCTTGGGTTGACCTGTTAAGTCTACAAGATGTTTAATAATAAACAAATAAATAAATGATTAAATGATATATTGTGAGAAAACCCTGCATTATTCTTTTACTCTAGTATTGTCAAGAGCATAACATCACGCCTGAATTCCCCGAAGGGGAAGCAGAGGTATATTAGTACACCCACATTTCGCCAGTTATGTTTAAGTACCATATAACAGGGGGCGAGCCTATTGCCATCAATCAAACAAGCATAATTCTGTTCTCCCAGCTGCTTCTGCGAATGTCCACTTAGCCTGGCCTGAGGATCGAAGATCATGCTCAGCAGTCGAGCTTGCAACCACTGACCAACCAGGAAGTAACTTACAAAACACATTGTTTTAAATAGCCCAAAGACCCTAAACATCACATCTACCATACCCCTCTTGCCCATAAGCGTGATGTTACAGTCCCTTCCCACAGTACAGTAGCCGGACCGTGTCGGTCGGAAGTACCGTCCGTTATAATCACTACGTATTTCCGGTTACAGCAGACCTGGTCACATAATGGTTTTATAATAACTACAGTTTTTTTTTTCTACTGTTAGAGAAATGCCTCGTGACTGCCTCGTTGGTCTAGTGCTCACAAGCGCTACTGCTGAGCATGAGGTCCTGTGTTCGATTCCCGGGTCAAGCAGTGTTATTGGGTTTTTTATCTGGAATTTATTAGTATTAGCCTAATCCAGACTCCGGGGTCGGGATTTATGCCCGGTTGATGGCAATAGGCTCGTCGTGGACTCAACCGGGCTCAAATCCAGTTTCCGGGCTGCTACTAAGAAATTCCAGATTGAAAAACTCAATAACACTGCCCGACCTGGGAATCGACGCAACCACTAGACCAAAAAGGCGGTCAAAATAATTTTCTGTTAAATAATACAATTTCATCAAACATTTAGGGTACCTACTCTAAAAGTCCTTTGTTCCTGTAACTGCATCGTTGTTCGTTATTTCCACATTCCCCACATAAAATCTCATTCTTTTACACCCGCTGGACGAAATGTACCCAAATATACGAAGAAATAAAAAAAGAACAAAAAAAAATATCTTACAATAAAAAGAAGGGTCTTTCTGACCACCTGTCGCAGCATGTGGGTTAAAGGCTGCCGTACAAAGGAAATTCGACGTTATGTAATAGAAATTTAGGGTGGTTTTCAAGTGGAGGTGAATTTGAATTTAATACCCTACCTGCCTAATCTTTTTGTGTAAAACGAATTTTAATATTGCCTTGGCGGGGTTCACTTAGAATGTTCTTGGTTGTTGTATTGTTCAATATTGGTAGGTAGAAAAAGTTATGGGAGGCCTACGGGCTTAGTTAAATTGATTGGCAGTTATTTTTAGCATTTGGGCGGTGAATTGATACTTTTAGATTGGTAGATGGATATTGGCAGGGTGGCCCAGTGGTACCGCGACTTACGAGTCGCGTTTCCTGACAGGCGTTTAACTTTGTGTAAATTATTTCATCGCCACTGCTCTCAAAACGGTGAAGGAAAACATCGTGAGGAAACCGGCATGTCCAAGAACTAATAATTCGAAGACATGTGACATCTACCAAACCGCACAGAGACCCGCGTGGTGGATTTACAGTCCACTCCCTCTCATATACTGATTATGTCACATGTATATATATTCGAAGGGTCATACTAAGCTAGTCCTCTATTACATGGGACTTAAACATAACTGATGAAATGTGGATGACCTCTGCCTTCCCCTTGTGGGAAATACAGGCGTGGTATTTATTATATGGTCTGAAGAATAATCAAAATCCGAAAGTTTTTCTCATTTTGTCCAGATCTATTGAGAGCTGCAGAGCCATCTGCGGTCGCTATTGTTCTGGAGAATGACATTTGACGTTTTTAATGGATTGCTCGACATATGAATATTTCAAAAAAAGTGGGAATAAAATGCGCCTTTTTGGATTCTAGCATTTATTTACAAATAGCTGCGCTCCGCGGTTTCACCCGCGTTATTCTCGATCCCGTGGGAATATCGGGATGTATGTCCTTCTCCAGGTCATGGTCTACCCATGTGCCAAATTTCATCCAAATCCTTTCAGCCTTTTTTGCTCGAAAGCGTCACAAACAAACAAACTCACTTTCGCATCTATAATATTATAGTTAGGATATTTGGCTTAAAAAGTGTCTTGGGGCAAAGAATATCCTCTTCTTCTCTTGACTAGATAAACTGTCGCGCTGCAGAAGAACTACGTGACAATTACGTGAGAGTTACTCATAAGTTTTAGCCTAGCCTGTAACTGAGTGTCAATCAATCAATCATCAATCAATCTGTCATCAATCTGCCTAGCCTTTTCACAACTATATTGGGGTCGGCTTCCAGTCTAACCGGATGCAGCTGAATACCAGTATTTTACATGGAGCGACTGCCTATCTGACCTCCACAACCCATTAACTGGGTAATACGATACCCCTTGGTAAGACTGGTTGTCAGATTTTCGGGCTTCTGACGACCCGTAACGACTGTCAAAGATCCACGAATGACAGCCGGGACCAACGGCTTAACGTGCTTTCCGAGGCACGGAGGAACCTGATGGATCGACCCATGCGGCAGTTATTACTTAGCCACGAGCTCCTTAGCCTGTAGCTGAGTGTACATTATGCAAAATAAATACTTCATACACTCGCCCCACGTCATTGTGCTTTTTAGTGTCACTATGGGGCTAACAGTTAAACGCTATTTTTTCGACGAATTCACAGGTTTGACTGTCTATCTAGACATTTATACCTTGGTGTCCTCCCATATCACGGATGATCACATCAATTTAGGTAATATAATAGTAACTTAAGGTAATGTGACATGGGTCAAACAACTTAATAGTAAATCATTAATCAATTTTAACAGCTTTTTTCAATGTTTAGGTACAGGGAACTGAAGATGTATTTGTTGCGTTCGAGCAAGCCGAAATAATGTTTTTGTTACGGCTTGAAACAGTTTCAAACAGCATACATGCTGATGGAGAGGACCTTTTAAAATGATAAAAGTTACACCCACAGAACATTTTATTAAATCTTCGCAAAAGTTTCTGATTACATGCACAAAAACAAGAAACCCACTTAAGTTTTTCCAACCCGAAAATCAAAATAAATTCGGTCACCCTTGTTACAAATAGACAAACGGACAGACCTCTATTATTACCCAAAATTACCTGCAAAAAGGGTACAAAGACGGTCAAGCGTGAGCTAGCACCACCGAACCGTAAAATAGGGCGGGAAATGAGATGGACAGATAACGGACTTTTTTTTACCGTAAAAAAGTAAAAACATTGGTCACCCCTAAAGTGGAGTCATTTGTTTTATTTTGGAGTGGGGTATGATTGTATTCATTTATTGTGAGATAAAGTACCTACCCCGGAAATTAATAATGATGCCGTTAATATTTATATTCAAATTTTGCTTTCGTAAAAATATTATTGAACAGTCTAATACAATGATTGCGCTTCCTTTTGTGAACCTCAAGTAATTCTAATTTCGGGATCTTAAAAATACTAAATAACCAAGGAACTAAGACTTAAGCTTCGTAAAGACTAGCGCGACGCGACAGCGCGACTCGACACCGGCTATTGTTATACCGTGAAATTTTCTTAGAAATTGTATTGTTCGAGTCGCGTCGCGCCGTCTCGCATCGCGCCGTCGTCGCGTCGAGCTGGTCTGCACGAAACTTAACTTGGATGTAGCATGGTTGGCCACAGTTCTAACCTAACCCATTTGGTCGGGGTCCCTCACTTGGTTACTGCGACCGATTGTGAGAAACGGTCAGAAAGCTAAAAAGAGCCTTAATATATTTTTTTTCATTCGCAGTTCAACAAGTCTTTAGAGGATCAGTAAAATATTTCCCTTAGCCAAAATCAAGAAATACATACATCATATAGACAGACAACCTCGGCAACATTAATTAACTTCAAATGGGTACTGTATACAAAATCACACTTGTGTTCCCCGAAGAGAATATAAATTTCTCAGTAGCAGCCAGAGTTCCGACCTGTGCATAGTACCCAGGACCCCATGCTCAACAGTCAGCATCATCACCAACAAGTCAGTCAGTGCAAATGAGCCCACCTAGTATAAAAACTTAGTACATGTAAAAACTCCTGACATCAATATTTGCGACATCTTACATAATAGATTCCCACATATTGTTGTATTGTCAGCTTGTTTCGTATGGCTATTTTGCAACAAGACAGCTCAAATATCATACGGAGTCATATTTGGTACAATCTGCCTGCCTTTTACCAGCTATGTTGAGGTCGGCTTCCAATCTAACCGGAGCGACTGTCTATCTGACCTCCACAACCAAGTAACTGGGTAACACGATACCCCTTGGTAAGACTGCTGCAAAGGAGATGTTTCAAAATGTATGGAGCCCCGGCCACGTCTTTGTACACCATACAAAAAAATGGGGAAACACAATTAAAACAGTTTTCAATCATCGGCTTTGTTTGGTAGTAAAACACAAGAATGTACACTTGAAATTGCAACACACAACAAAACCCGTCATGGCGGTAAGCTGTCATGTTGATTGATTATTGACGTTTGACATGTTTATTTGTCTTAATTGTCAAATCACTACGTTTCGTTCAGTCTTTTGTAGACTCGAGAAATTAAAACAAAACTAACATCAAACCGCGAACGACAACGAAAGCGACTGAAGTGACAGTGGACAGTTCACGATCTATGGCCGATCTATGGTTTACTGTCATTGTTTTTAACCACAGAGTACCTAAATTGGCGAGACGCCATGTTGGAAGTCGATAAAAATAATTGATAAATATCAAATTTTTACAAGAAAAGTATACATTTAAGCAATTTATCTGTATATTTCCCGAATTCCATAGATTTTTCTCGATTTTTAGAGGTACTGTACACATACTGGGCCGGATTTGGAACATCTCCTTTCTGGCTACTCGTAACGACTGTCAAAGATCTACGAATGACAGTCGGGACTCAGGACCAATGGCTTAACAAGCTTTTCGAGGCACAAATCTCGGCAAGTAATGACCGGGCAAACGTTGTCGAAGTCTCGAAGATCGACCTGTGGGGCTGTTATTAGTAAGCCATGAGCCCCTTCCTTAGTAGTGGCTATACTAGGGAGTCTATTTAAATGAAAAGCTAATATTATAAATGCGAAAGTGAGTTTGTTTGTTTGTTACCCTTTCACGCTAAAACGGCTGAACGGATTTGGATGAAATTTGGCACATGGGTAGATCATGACCTGGAAAAGGACATAGGATAGTTTTTATCTGGATATTCCCACGGGATAGAGACTTATGCGGGTGAAACCGCGGGGCGCAACTAGTGAAAAATATATGAAAATGGAGTAACTTGACTGAATCAACTTGACAGCTTAATTCTTCTAGAATATTCATAGCAGCACCCGACTTGCACCCTGCTCTGCATAACTAGCTTAACTTAAACTTAGGGGGTAAGTAGGCCACCAGGCGTCTAAGTTTTACTAAGTTCAGCTTATAGGATTCACTGGGAGAGCAAAAATATGACGCTGTTTCTTTGGTGCACCAACTAGATTTGATTTCGGTTAATGCTGTCTCTCTAATGAAGCAAGATAGAGTTAAAAAAAGGCCAAGTGCGAGTCAGACTCGCGCACGAAGGGTTCCTTACCATTATCTATATAAGCGGCCAAAAAAATCATGCCTGTGTTATGGGAGCCCCCCTTAAATATTTATTTTATTCAGTTTTTAGTATTTTGTTGTTATATTTTATACTAGCTGTCCGCCCCGGCTTCGCACGGGTAGCACTAAGTACTAATCTTCGGCGCACCTACCTCCCCTACCTACCTACCTACCTACCCTACCGGGATAAAAAGTATCCTATGTCCGTCTCCTGGGTCTAAGCTACCTCCCCACCAATTTTCAGCCAAATCGGTTCAGCCGTTCATGAGTTATAAATAGTTTAACTAACACGACTTTCTTTTATATCTAATTATATAATTAGATATAAAAGAAAGTCTATAAAAATAATAATAAAATTTAAAAAATTCTTAAATGGTCCGTCAGGGTAGCCCGGGAATTTAAAAATAGAACAGAATAGGATTGATTGGTTATGGTGTACTCTTTATTGTACACCATAAAAATAAAAATAAAACAAACCCACCAAAAAACCAACCAACCATAAAAAACCAACAACCATAAAATTATATACGGTATTTGCAAATAGCACGTGTTTTACCTTGCCTGTTGATCAAAATTCAATACGTAAGTTACGGTAAAATTATTACTTACTCGATCTCGAAATATTATTTGTTGCAAATCATTAAATAATTTGATTAACATTTTCACGAAATAACTTGACGAATCAACACGAAATTGACAAATTACACTGCCTAGCATGACTCGGATTCGAACTGTAACCCCACGATTAGCAGCCGCGCTTACGCTGACTAGACCAACGAGGCAGTTGGCTTGGCAAGCTATTAATTATTTGAAGTATCCAGTTTTAACTTTTATGATGCAATCGGAAACCCATCGCTGGAACCTTTTATGGTTGTAAATTATTAGTAGAGTTAAAAATATAAAACATATTATGAATTATCTGCCTCGTTGGTCGGGTGGTCGCAAGCGCTACTGCAGAGCATTAGGTCTTGGGTTCGATTCCCGGGTCGGGCAAAGTGTTATTTGGTTTTTCTATCTGGAATTTCTCAGTAGCAGCCCGGAGTCTGGATTTGTGCCCAATTGTTGGCAATAGGCTCGCCCCCTATTACATGGGACTTAAACATAACTGGCGAAATGTGGGTGAACCTACTACAGGTACACCTCTATCCAACCTTTCGGGGAAACCAGGCGTGATTTTATGTTATGTTATATTATTAATTAAAGTCGCTTTTCGTGTTTGTCTGTATGTCCGCTTTGTTCTTCTAAACCACGCAACAGATTTTGATGAGGTTTTCACCATCGTTTAGAGAATTTATCCCGGTTAAGTTACATTATAACTAAGAAATTTCGATGTTTTGTCAAGTCGTAAATACCGTGCGAAACTCCTGCGGGTCGCTAGCTGTGGTTGAGGAATCTGGTTGAAGCTCGATTCCACCTTCAGCCTGATCATCACTTACCAGATGCAGGCCAAGAGGATCACCGCCGTGAATAAAAAAAAGAAGAAATGGTAGGTAACTATCTGAAAATTCATCCTAAAGTTAAAGCAGTTGCGTCCCGCATCCCGGGCGGGATTCGCGTCAGTGGAGCTAGCTTCATGTCTTACCCATATTTCAGTATGCAATGATGATTTCAAAGGTTTTTTTACATACCTGAAACAAAAAATACAATTATAAATACATGTTCAAGGAAGGGGCTCGGTGCTAAATACGTAAGGATAGATCGATCAGGTTAAGCTACGCTTACAGGGGTTGTTTCGTGGATGAGTGACCATCTTTACTTACCGAGACCCCTCCGTGCCTCGGAAAGCACGTTAAGCCGTTGGTCCCGGCTGTCATTCGTGGATCTTTGACAGTCGTTACGGGTCGTCAGAAGCCTGAGTCTGACAACTAGTCTTACCAAGGGGTATCGTGTTACCCAGTTACTGGGTTGTGGAGGTCAGATAGGCAGTCGCTCCATGTAAAATACTGGTATTCAACTGCATCCGGTTAGACTGGAAGCCGACCCCAACATAGTTGGAAAAAGGCTACACAGATTGATTGACATATTCAAGGAAGACTAATAATAATTTAAAGTCACGTATCCTAAAGTTACCATTTATTTAAATACATATAAAATAACTAAAGGACCATTGACACTTATCGAAGTCCGTGCACACATTCGCAAAGCCAACAGCCATGAGATAATTATGTACTTATAACAATGGTTCACGTTTTTAGAAACAGCTTGCTATTCTATGCAAAGCGGTGGTCAGTGTGGGTGGGGCTACGAAACCAGCGGGGGCAGAGGCGGAGCGGGGAGCGATTGTACCGAAGACGTGGTAAAAAAATGTTTCAAATAATTGAATGCTAGAAAAGATCGGTCATAGGGTCTTTACCCATTTTTGAAAAGTGTTTCAATTAGATTCTATAGTGCTAATGAACCACTAAAAAAATCACAAAATTTTTATTCAATCGGTAAGTGCCATAAAAATGCATTTAAATTTAGCATTTTCAAATTTTGCGCGTAATTTGACGAAAACGCTGGACGCAGTGGACGCCATATTGCTCTGTGGTTATGACGTCAGTTGGCTGTGTAAACAAATGCAGTGATATTTTTTAAGTTATAAATTTGTGCTGTCTTCTTTTACAAAACCGTCCTCCATGGTATTATTTCAATAAAAATTACGTTGGTTACGAAAATAATAAAAAGCCTTTATAGATTAAAGGTACACTGATAGTTGACAGTTAACACTTTCTAAGTTTACATAGCCGTATGACGTAATAACATGGCGACTACTATCTAATGGTGTTATGAAACAGATTAAAAAAGTTGAAACCTTTGAATTGAATTTTAAAATGTAGTTTACTATTTTATGAACTAAAACTAACGTTTTCCGACTGCTTTTTGCATAAGCTATCTCAATAATATATTTTTAGATTTTTTCTCACATAGAGTAAAATACCCTATTTGGGATATTTCTTAATTATATAATTCTTGTCATCTTGTAGAACATTTCACAGAAAATCGATATTCATCTAATACACTCCCGGACTCTAAAAGCAAGGGCCAGACTCGTAGTCACACCAGATTTTCCCGCCAGTGTGACTAACAGGTTTTTTTTCCTGTTTTTCACAATGGATGTTGTGATCACTTGTCATTATCAACCAGTGCGGTTAAAACTACTTCATGTGGGTTGAAGGCGTCACTAACTAATCGCTTCGGGAATAACTGTATGTGTAATATTATTTTGTAGGTACCTAAAAACATATTAATGTTTTGTAGTAATTTTGACGTATTTTTCTGTTATTTATATTTTTTTTAAATTGATTCATTTCCTTCAGTTGGAAGTCAGATATCTGTCAAAATCATAAAAATAAAATCAAAATTAACTTATAATTATTTTGCAGAATATGCCTTTTAGTCTGCTAATTATGTTTTTTTTTTTTTTTTGTAAAGGGACCGTTCATTAATCACGTGAGGCTCGAAAGAGGGTGAGGGGGTTCGAAAAAATCCCGAAATATCACAATGGAGGACGGGGTTGCGGTTACACATGTATTTATTTTTTCGTGGAACGACGGATTTCTAAACCGAAAAGCGGCGCGTGACCCTGACTCGCTGTTGCCAGGCAACGATATAAACCTGTATTTAAAGATAAAACAATCGTTTTTTTTATAAACCTAAAAATACAAGTGATTTTTGGTAGGGGACGTCACCAGGGGGGAAGTTGCTAAAAACCATAACGTGATTAATGGACGACCCCAAATTCAACAATAAGAAAAGCCAAATGAGAACTTAAAAAAAAAAAAAAAATATTTACAATTTACCAATTACATACAAAGAAATTTGTGGTAAGGTGTCAGTCACCCGTATGCGCAAAGCTGTGCTGTCACCTATTAATTCGCATATATTATAATTAATATAATCTCCATAATTAACATTCTGTCAACGTCGCATAACTTTGACGTTTGTCACCGAGCTCACCGCAACGTATTGTTTTAAGTGTTGGGGCCATGAGAAACGCGATTTTGATAAGAACATCAAAATAACATAACATCACGCCTGTTTTCCCCAAAGGGTTAGGCAGAGATGTACCTATAGTACAATCACAATTCGTCGGTTATGTTAAGGGCCTATTGCCATCAACTGGGCACAAATCCAGACTCCGGGCTGCTACTGAGAGATTCTACATGAAAAAACCCAATAACACTTTGACCGACCCGGGAATCGTACCCAGGACTTCATGTTCAGCAGAAGCGCTTGCGACCACTAGACCAACGAGGCAGTCTGTAACACAGAACAAATAAAATACCTCTACCTCTTCTACCTCTTTTATCTGTTCTGTGGTCTGTAATGTAGTAAATTGTATGTAGTCTGTTGTATTCGAGCTAACTTGTCTTTTTTATATGCACGTGTTACTGTGCCAATTTTTTTTTTTCTCCCTTGATTCAAATTAGACTGAAAATTAGCACTTTTAGAACATCCAAAGTTACAGCCCCCAAAACCCCCTTCACCACTTCCTAGAGTTTTAGGGAAGAAGAACGCAACAAACTTTATCATCATTAAGCCACTCACTGTATGCACTGCTGCACTTAGGCCTCCCAGATCACCACATCGACCCTGTGCTTACCGCATCCAGCGGATTCGACAAGCATGCACGCTGCGCCTTCCAACACGCGGCCGTCGCTCTAGAAATGGTCGATTCCATCGGTCATTTGATCTGCTATTAATCTGACCCGCCCAATGTCATTTAAGTTTGGCTAATTTTCATTGGGTAGCGACACCACCACGGTGGGAAATATTCAACAGCACCTCAATTGTATACACTTTTAAATTTCCAATCTGAAGGAAATTCCTAAACCATTGCTTCATATGTTTGAAAAATTCTTCTGCTCGACAACTTAAATAAGGCAATGAATGTTGATGAATTGTCAAAACATTGCCGCGGAACTTAAAGTGTGTTACGTAATTACTTACTTTACTTCCTTTTACATAGAACTGACAGCAACACACAATTAACCATTAAACCCACCCAATAAAATGTTAACATCAGAAATAATGTTAAAAGGTGTCAATCCCACTAAAGAACACTGTCCTTCAAGATACAGGATTTTCCTAGTTTAAAGAACAGGGGCCTTCTCTTTTGTAAAAGCCCATACCCATACCCATTTAAACAGTACTGATGTTTACCTAGGCTAAGTTTTGGTAAATCAATTATTACTTACTTACTTACTGACAGCATAACTAACGAAATGTCCACCTAGGTAAACCTCTACTTACTCCTTCCGGTTACACAAGCGTGATGTTACATCAATATTATGATAGTCAAGAGTATCAGGCACCTGCTATTTGGTGGTATAAAAGTTATATCTGATATAGCGCCATGAAAAAGCTATAAAATGTCGTTACTCCATTAGGATATTAACTTCGAATAGCTGGAAGCTCCTACTTTTATTTACCTTAAACGCGTAATACGTCCCATATTTATATTAGGGCAGGACACTTGGCTAGACGTCGAGATGGCAGGTGGAGCAGAGTCCTAACGGAGTGGTGGCCGAGAAACAGTAGTAACATTAGTCGTTGACAGAACAATAGCCAGCTGAGTTGACGAACTACAGAAGATCGCGGGGAAGATCTGGACGAGGCTCGCTCGGATCTGGGAAGCATGGCACCAAAGGATATACTCAGCAGCGGGTGGAACAAGTCTGCGTGCAAGTCATTTATTCAAATTAGGCTGAGAATCAGAACTTTTGGAACGTCAAAATTACATAAGACAGTTCCCCAAAACCAATTCCTAGTGCTTTAGCTGGGAAGAAGAAGTGGCGCAACAAACTCCCCAGCAGCACAGCTGTCTGTTCAGTAAGCTCGGAAAGTGCCGTCCATACACTTAAAAATAGCCTCTCGAGAAGGCTATTTCAATGCCTCACTATTAGCTATTTTCTAACATAAAATCAAACAAAAAAGATGAGTTTATTTTTTTCGTTTGAACGCGCTAAACTCTGGAACTAGTACGACACACGGCTACACATTTCCAGTTTAGGCTGATCTTGCATTGTATACGATTGCCGTACGATGCGAGGTCAGCTTATACTGGACGTAAAGCTTGATGTGTACCAGTCTGATTTGAAAACATATTTTTGCATTTGATAGCCCAATTGTTGAGGAAGGTTTTGGCTGAAGGCTTTTAACATCACGCTACGACCCTTGAAACCGAGTACAAAAATGTCAGAAAGAACGCTACGCGCAAACGAAGTATTAGCTCGGGAGCGATGCTGTGCAACAGGGTGTTTCGCGAGTCGAGCGAGTGTAAGAGTGTGGCTGTTATTTTAGTATATTTTGTATCTTACGACTTCCACGAAAACGAAGTCGCTGGTAGAACTTAGTTTCCTAACATAAAATGACCTCAATAAGTATTAAACCGATGAAATGACATCGTAAAAGCTATTAGTTTTATTTTAATAGGACAGCCATGATGGCTGGCCGTTACATGAACGATACACATCTAAACTTTAATAAGGATATTATGTAATGGATTCTTGAATTTTAGAATAATTGGACATTATAACGGCTACTGTTAGTATTTTGTTACACTGTCTATGTTTATAAAATACTCCTTTACAAATTAGCCAAAAGCCTCGTATTCAATATTCAAAACAGAAAAGTTTGACAAATTTTGTCTACTGCTTGCTGTCAGGGCCAGAGGACAAAGCACAGACTACTTAGAGATACTACGTATGGCCAAAGACAATTTACAATAATTGCATAGTGTGCTGTGACAATAACAAAAGAAAACAAACGATCAAAACAAACAAAATTCAAAAAAATATCAATTTTTGTAACAAGCAACATCTATAACAAGAACAATTAAGCTTTGCGTCGCATCTGTGCAAGAATAGGTAATAATACATAATAACGAAACATGACATCACGCCTGTATTCCCCAAAGGGTCAAGCAGTGGTACCTATAGTACACATACGTTTCGCCTTTCATTTAACAGTGGGCGAGCCTTTTGCCATCACAAATCCAGATTGCAGGCTGCTACTGAGAAATTCCATAAATACAAAAAAAATATAACGACAGACAGGATGCGGAAGGCCGAAGAACCAGAACGCGACATTTCTATGCAACAGTAGCAGCCCGAAGCCGGATTTGTAAATCCAGACTTCGGGCTGCTACTGAGAAAATTCCCTTGTTTATTATATTGATATCCATCCTTATATTCCTAGGAACACAGCCATCTACAAACATTCCCACAAGTACATAGTACAGTCAGAAAACAAATAAATCCGCCTTCTGACATCATCGCGACGACATTAACGACGGGCGACGCTAAAAGCACTCGTGCGTCACTCCACTCAATGACGTAGAAGCTTTCATAACTACCCCCCACTGTGACAGTATAGGCGAAAACTGAAATAAGTGTGAGTCTGACTCGCGCAGTAATGTTCCGTATTACCAAAACTAAAATCTGAAGAGAATTTTCGCAACTATCTTGGGTTCGGCATCGCGTCTAACCACTTGCAGCTGAATACCAGTATTTAACATGAAGCGACTGCCTATCTGACCTCCACAGCCCAGTTACTGGGTAACACAATACCGCAGTTAAGACTGTTTATTAGACTTTCGGGCTTCTGACCTGTAACGACACCAACGCTGCTTGGCGGCAGAAATTAGTATGTTAGTAGTTACCCCGGACGAGCTCCTTCATAAAGAGCTCGCAATCAATTCAGCCTATCGCCGTCCACAGCTGGACATAGGTCTCTCACAGGGTACGCCACCATGTCCTCCACCTGCCGCATCCAGCCTGTCCCATCCACCTAACTGGAGCGCGTCCCACACTACGCTTGCCGATACGCGGTCTCCACTCCAGGACTCGTCTGCTCCACCGGCCATCGGTCCTTCGACAAACATGGCCACTTCAGCCTGCTTACTCTGCAGGCTATGTCGGTAACACCAGTTCTCTTCCGATTTTAATTTCTGATTTCTTCCTTCAAAGAAACTCCGAGCATAACACAAAGAGCACTACTGCTACAAAAAAGATTATTATTATCAATCAAGCACTGCTTCAGTTTTTTATCAGTGCAATACGTGATTATTTTGGATATTAAAGCTGGCAGTGAGCCAGACAGCCTCAATGCTGCGTCGAGTCGGACAAGTATCATAATATATCGGAATTTTTAATTAAAACCTCTCATTGTGATGCTTCGGTTGCAGCAGGGTTTGCCTCGAAACATGGCGAAATATATTTCAAAGTTTGATACAATGAGGAAAGTGGGGCTTTCGGCTAAGTAAATAACAGCCGCACGGATCGATCGATCAGGTTAAGCTACGCTTGCCCCGGTCGGCCCGTGGATGGGTGACTATCGTTACATACCGAGACCCCTCCGTGCTTTGGAAAGCGCGTTAAGCCGCTGGTTCCGGCTGTCATTCTTGGATTTTCGAAGGTCGTTACGGGTTCGTAGAAGCCCGAAGGACGGACAACTAGTCTCTAGTTTTACAAAGGGGTATCATGTTACCCAGTAACTGGTTTGTTAGGGTTTAGGTTAGGTTAGTACAGATAGTGCAATCCACGACGACGCGCCCCACTCCGCGATTACTGTACTGTAAGCTGTAATTGTACGGAGCGGAGCGGAGTGGAGTAGTCGCTCCATGTAAAATACTGATATTCAGCTGCATCTGGTTATACTGGTAGCCAACTCCAACATAATTGGGAAAACGCTAGGCAGATGATGAAGCGGTGCTATGTTTCAGCTTTGTCTCAGAACGCATCTGTTATTACAGAAGATAACCATATCCATCAGATGGGCCGCCACCGGTTTGTTTCCCATTTCACAACATCTACAAGACTGCGTTGATCTACTTGCTGAGCACAGTGCTCTTTAAAAATATGAAGCAATGGATTATTGTCAAAATGATTTAGATTACGAGGGCATTACGCAATGAGGGTACGGAAGTCAGGACCAATTGAATATACTCTCCGGAAATCTCAGAGGCAAGAAAGGTCATGGACAACAAAGGTTACTTGTCCTTGAACCCTCTTGCTTCTATTAAATAATAAATATGGAGGGCTGGGGAGTTACCAAACACTCTTATAGCAGTCAATATCAGACGAAAAGTGAAGTGTCTCGCGATGTTGTAGCATGTGCGGTGCAACTGTTAACGGTCACCCCGACCTGCTCCGCACATGATTATAGTAGCCCCTTTGCAGAACCGAGTATTCATGCCACAAATCAATCAGTAGCCTCAAGCCATTTGCTCAAGAGCCCCTCAGAAGTATAAAATAAGTTCAAAATGCTCTTCATCTTTCCTTCAATGCATCTGCAAGCTTTTGGCAAGCTTCCAATATTGATTTAAACACTTGGAAGTTACGTTTTAAATATAGAGGTTAATAAACAATGTGAAAATATCATAAATAAATTGGTATACACCTGATTCGAGTGCATGTGGGGTGCATTGAAATAGCCTATACGAGTGGGGGGTTACTTTAAATGTACACTATCGAAGAACTTCATATCTAAGCATTTTGAAAACAAAATCCCGTGAACACGATGACATCTGTAACCACCCCGGTTCTATAGCGGTCAAGCGCTGTAAGCAGAAATAGTCCTTATGGTGTATAGATATGAACTACTTCGCTAACACCTTGCTTACACACATAATCGACCTATAATATTCCCAGCGCTGGGACACACAGGCCTCCTCGTGCTGAGAGGGAGTGGGCCGTTATTCAACACGCGGGCTCAGTGCGGTTTGATTATATGCTGTCGACTTTTTTCAATTCTAGGTCATGCCGGTTTCCTCACGATGTTTTCCTTCACCGTTTTGAGAGCAGTGGTGATGAAATAATTTACACAAAGTAAAACGCCCGTCTGGGAACATATACGACCTACAACGCGCAAGTCACGCCTTCTGAGCCACCACTACCTCTAGTATATTTATTACGCCATGACCTATTCTCATGAATGATCTTCGAGTGCTAAAATTTCGCTTGACAGTTCACTTTTGTTCGAATATTGATTTTCTTTAAGAGTACGATCAACCACAGAGGTCACACCCTTTTTAACAGTTTCAAAGTCAAACGCAAATCGTTTTAAATCTCTTTTACGTGTCTATTTCAAAAGGTGTTTAGTATGGAGAAGACTGGACAAGAAACTCCACCGTTACTCTTATGGATGGTATGGTTTTTATGGTCGGAAGTGCGACTGCTGAGCGAGAACTCCTGGGTTCGATTCTCACTTCAAGTCGGATAACGGTGGAGTTTCTTGCCCATTCTTCTCCATACGAAAACGACCTTTTGGAATGGGCGACTAGAATCAATTATTATTATTTTTTTTTTTTTTTTTTTGTAAATGTTGACGTTCATAAGTGCCTTTTTTGTGCCTAATTGAAATAAATTATTTGACTTTGACTTTGAAACTGTTGGCTTTTCGTTGGCGTTGGTTGATTTTTCTATTATTTTCGTGATTATACGTAGATCTATTTTTTGTTTTGTTATTCGAGTTAATTATCTTTTTGTGTACACGTGTTTATGTGACAAATAAATCAATTTTTCTTTATTTTCTTTCTGTATATTAAAACTCAATGGAGGCCGAAAATGTTTTTGGAGTTATAAACTACGCTAAGGAAATATAAGTTTAATAAAACCAAGTTCGTACTTTCTGTAGATCTTCAGTTTTATAAATTCAGGTGCCCTCAGGGAAATTACGAAAGTAATCAATTTATGTCAGAAAAAGTTGAGAAAAGAGTTCCTTTTTACGTAATTTTGCTTATGATTACGACCCTACAGGTGTATGAATATTTTTCAGGCTATAAGGAGGGTCTGTTTTTTTTATAAATTATGTTATTCTTAGCCAATTACGGCGACAGAAATAATGATTTGTATTCAAGACAGTAGTCAAAGTCGTGATTTACTCGAAGGAGGTACTGTACTGGGCAATAAATACAACCCAAGGCAGAAGGCACGCACTTCTTCTTGTTCATGTGCGTATTGTATAACCATCACTTGCTTCAAAAACGGTGAAGGAAAACATCGTGAGGAAACCGGCATGCCTGAGAGATATTTCTCGACTCAAACTCAAACTCAAATAATTTATTCCAAATAAACCAATTACAGGTACTTTTGAATTGTCAAGGGATCGGTCAGTCAGAATGATGAAGCTAGTTGCCCATTCCAAAGCGTAGTAGGTTCCTATGGAGAAGAACGGGCAAGAAACTCCATGGACACTCTTTTAAATTAGAATATTGTTACAAAACATTGGTGACATCATTCATGTTGAAATTATACATGTGAGAACAATGTAGTAAATCGTGCACGTTAAAAGCGACCATAATAAAAATATAAAAACAAAAATAATTAAAATAAGCCATGGCAGCTAAGAGATGACCAGTCCCCACTGACGGCGCCCGTTCACGAACATGACGCATGGATCAGCATCATTTAGCTCAACCATTTTGAAGGAACTTAATGATCCAACACACATGATCGACGGCATGTGAAGCCAAGTCAGAGGCCCATGGGCGGCTTTAAAACTCTGACACCAGGTTAGTCACTAACCACACGAAAAGAAGAAGATAAATCCAATTTTTTCTAGCTTTAGACTAGATATAGCATCACGCCTGTACACCCGACAGCGTAGGCAGTAGTGAAGTTATAGTGAGCTCACATTTTAGCCAGTTATGTTTGAGTCCTATGTAATAGGGGGCGAGCCTTCTACCATCAACCTGGCACACATCTAGACTCCGGGCTTGTACTGAGAAATTACATTATGATTGAGAGTCAACTTTCAAATAATGACGGTTGTTATTTGAATATACGGACAGTTAAAATTGGTCATCAATTTGCTTAACAAATAATTTCCCTGACTAACATACATAGGGTACACATCTGCCTACCATAACTCTCCTGTTCTTATCCCAATTTAAGCCTCGTGCAGACGCGACAGCGACGCGACTCTAACAAAACAATTACTAAGAAAACTTCACGGTAAAACAATTACCGGTGTCGCGTCGCGCTAGTCTGCACGAGGCTTTAGTATAGTCAGCGAAACATGTATTAAGCCTCGTGCAAACTGGCGCGACGCGACACCGGAATTGTTATACCGTGAAGTTTTCTTAAAAATTGTTTTGTTATTCGCGTCACGCCAGTCTGCACGAGGGTTTATTCTTCCATACTTCTCTTTTAGTCGTCATCTCAGTAGTCACCCCCTTTCTAGCCATATCATCTTTCACACAACCATCATTTCTTTGGTCTCGTCTCCCCCTACTCTTATAGCCATCCACAGTTTCATACACCAATTCACACACTTATGTAGACGGCCACATCTGCCTATCCCTTCGGGACTACAGGCGTTATCTGAAGTACGCATGAATATTTTCTAAGTACACAAGAACGATTAATCAAAAAGAACATTCTACACAATATTAAACATGACATTAATTATAAGAAAACCTGAGATCTCAAAAGAAAGTGAAACCATTTACCGAGCGAACATAGTTCTTGTCTTTTATTGGATCTCCCAGACATACTGTATACATACTATAGCATATAATGCTAGTCTGCTACCCAAGGTGAACGTACTGTCAGCCATTGCACTCCGACAGAGGTTATTTCACTAAACAGTTGTATAAAATACAAAAAAAATTGGTTTCATGAAGAAAAAGCTACTACTACAGTTGAGCTCCTTAAGTTCTGAGTTGAGCTCCACGATTACTGACAAATGCTTGCACTGACAGGACAGGTCCACTCAAATCTGTGTGGTTCTTTTCTCAAAAGACCATTTCAGACTAATCTACATGGTCCTCATATGGCCTGACCAAGATTATGTCTGGACTTTAAAAGAGACTGTGACCTCTGAGTTTGTTTCGGCCTTTCATCTCAGAGTAGTCAGATAGGAAACGCCGAACTCATCTAGCTAATTTTTTTTTTTTTTTAAGATGACGTGTAAAAGTGATTCCAATATCCTATTTACAGAATAACCAATTTCATTTCATTTCATTACAGATAGTCGCTCCATGTAAATTACTGGTATTCAACTGCACCCGATTAGACCGGAAGCTGACCCATCATAGTTGAGAAAAGGTAGGCAGATTATGAGTCTTACTGCTCTTATTGAAGGAGCTCGTCCGGGCAGTACTACCACCATACATATTTCTGCCGCAAAGCAGCGTCGCTGTGTTTCAGTCTGAAGAGTATGGGTGCCCGGCATAGTAACAGGCATATGAGACATTACAGCGTTGTCTCCGGGATGACAACACATCTGCGATGTCTCTAGTATTGCAGATATCTATCGGTTGTAGTGACCACTTAACATCAGGGGACCGTCGGATTGTATGACATCAAAAACAATTGCTTGGTCAAAACTAAACAGAAGTGACAGTTCCTTAAGTCTTAAGAATGCAATAAGTAGTATTTTTGTCAAGTATAACCATAACTAACTAAAGGCGACTCACAGACAGGCGCGACACGGCAGCACGATGCGACTCTAGTAGAACAATTTCTATGAAAACTTCATGGAAATTGTTCCACCAAAATCACGGCGCACGATCGTGTCGCGCCTGACTTTGGGAGCCTTAAGACCAGGGCGACGCGACTCGAACAATACAATTTCTAAGAAAACTTCACGGTAACAATGACCGGTGTCGCGTCGCGCTAGTCTGCACAAAGCTTTACGCGGCGATTTTTTATCGCGCACTGGATTATCAACGCACTGCTTAATGTCGAGAGTTGAAAATCCAACAGTGTAATTTTTCGACATGCTGGGATGCACTCTATTGGATTCTCAACGCTCGGTTTAATACCCAGAGTCGAAAATCTAGTGCGCGGTAATCAAACGTCGCGTTAAAAAATCGCCCGTGCGTACCTGCGCTTAGTTATTCATATCCCGCACATACGTAAAGATATTTTGTATAGTCTATGTAGGGGTGTGGGTTTGAATTCCCGGTGAGTCACCCTGTTGCCACAGACGGGGTACTTTTATTAAATACCTTCCATATTGTTAAAAAAGTCTTCTTTTTGTCAAGGTTATTTTTTCCCAACGAGGTTGTGGTTGGCTTTGAGACTAACCAGAATCTAGTTAAATTAATATTAACGAAGCAAGGCCGTACATTTTATTATGATTATAATGTGTATGACTAATGACATTGATGTAATTTCATGATAATATTATGCATGTACACACACGGCTACACATCAAGCTATACATTTCCAGTTTCTGCTGATCTCGCATTGTTTAGGATTTCCGTACAATACGAGGTCAGTGTATAGTGTGTAGGTACTAGAAATATTTGCACGACTGATCAAGTTGAATAAAGTGAGACTAAAATTATTTTACCATATTATGTAAGTAGGTACCTATATTCTGGCAAATCAATCTGCCTAGCCTTTTCCCAACTATATTGGGGTCGGCTTCCAGTCCAACCGGATGCAGCTGAATACCAGTATTTTACATGGAGCGACTGCCTATCTGACCTCCACAACCCAGTAACTGGGTAATACGATGCCCCTTGGTAAGACTGGTTGTCAGATTTTCGGGCTTCTGACGACCCGTAACGACTGTCAAAGAAAGATCCACGAATGACAAACTCAAACTCAAATCATTTATTCCAAATAAACCAATTACAGGTACTTTTGAATTGTCAAGGGGTCGGTCAGTCAGAAAGATGAAGCTAGTTGCCCTTTCCAAAGCGTAGTAGGTTCCTATGGAGAAGAACGGGCAAGAAACTCCATGGACACTCTTTTAAATCAGAAATATTGTTACAAAACATTGGTTACATAATTCATGTTGAATTTATACATGTGAAAACAATGTAGTAAAACGTGCACGTTAAAAGCGACAATAATAAAAATATAAAAACAAAAATAATTAAAATAAGCCATGGCAGCTAAGAGATGACCAGTCCCCACTGACGGCGCCCGTTCACGAACATGACGCATGGATCAGCATCATTTAGCTCAACCATTTTGAAGGGAACTTAAAGATCCAACACACACGCCACCACCAGCGAGACATTTGAGTGAGCATGACATACTCTCAGCCGCCAGGGCACATTCAAGTCAATGAAAGACGTACTCAGCAAATGGTAGATTTAAAGTAGGTAAACAGTGCTCACATATATTATGTGCAATGCAATTATATAATACTAAGAGATTGAATGAATTGAATCAAGACAGCCGGGACCAACGGCTTAACGTGCTTTCCGAAACACGGAGGAGTCTCGGTATGCAAAGATGGTCACCCATCCACAGGACCAAACCCGCCAAGCATAGCTTAACCTGATGGATCGACCCGTGCGGCAGTTATTACTTAGCCACGAGCTCCTCTATATTCTGGCAAATATGTATACAAAATTTCATTTCAGTTTGTTTCATTTCATTTCTAGTCACAATTTAAGCTTCGTTCAGACTAGCGCGACGCGACACCGGCTATTGTTATAATACCGTGAAGTTTTCTTAGAAATTGTATTGTTCGAGTCGCGTCGCGCCGTCGCGCCGCGCTGGTCTGCACGAGCCTTTAGTCGTATCAATTTCATCTAAGTAGATGTATATAGAACACTCATATACAGTATGTTAGCTATCGAAGGACGTTCCCGTTATCCCGCAATAGTAAAGCGCTCGTAATATATGCAATAAAAATTATAGAGTACTAAAATATTCAGGAAAGTGTGCGTGTACAGTTTCTTTTACATAATATCTTCGACCGGTTCTGTGCTTTCCGCATCCAGCGGATTCCTGTGGCCTTCACAAAGTCATCGGTCCACCTTGTGGAAAGGCGTTCCAACGCGTCTTCCGGTGCGCGGTCGCCACTCCAGAACCTTTTGGCCTCTAGTCTGCTAGTGAGAAATTCCCATTGGAAATACCCAATGAACCCCGCTCAGCAGGGGCCTTATTACGAAGAATTAATGCCATCATTATTCCACTGCGAAAAAAGGATGATGCTAGCGGCCTTGTATAGCTCCGTCTCTAACTCACACTTGAATTATGGTGGAATTAATACGTCATAATACGGCCCCAGGCCAACCTAGATCAACGAGGTATGGTAAGGTACGTTGTCGTTAGCAGAGAGGGGAAAGCTTCCCATTCCATTGAGAAAAAAAAAACCCGTAGTTCTTTGCTATTTAAAGCATCCAAGCGTACAGAAGGAAATATTCTTTAGAAGGTCCTTTCTTCATTGCATGAAGTCGAATAGCTGCGTTAGATAAGATATAGATAGAAACTTATCACTACATAAAACTAAGTCCCCGCCTCTGTCTGTCTGAACGCCGAACGCAAAAACTACTGAACGGAATTTCATACGATTTTCAGCAATGGACGGAGTGATTCATGAGGAAGGTTATAGGCAATTTACATAACGTTACGAAGGGTTAGAAGCTGAGTAGAAAGACAAAAAGCCAGCGCGGGTGGGACGGGGGTCGCGGGAGTTTTATAAAAATGTTGCTGTTATATTGGGTATCTTACGACTTCCAAGTGAATGAAGTCGGGGGGAGAAACTAGTGTTAAGGAATGATTCCGATCCCCGCTGCACGCGGCAGTGCTGTCGCGTCACTACTGCTCCCCATAAATTTTCTATAGGTTTAAGCTTCGTTCAGACTAGCGCGACGCGACACCGGTTATTGTTCTACCGTGAAGTTTTCTTAGAAATTGTATTGTTCGAGTCGCGTCGCGCTAGTCTGCACGAGGCTTTATTTGAAGCACTGAATCTTATATCACAAGTTGAAGATAAGCGAGTAAGCAAGTAATTCACTCGTCGGAATGGTACTAAATCTCTATAATACAGTACGTAAGATGTTACGTCGTTACGTGTATGTGGATTACGAAATACATACTGTCGTGCAGTTCGGTGAACTAAGACTTGGTTGTCTTTTGTTTCCGAGTGAGGTTTGTATGAGTGGCATTGTTTGTGGAAAGGTTTGATAGTAAAGCCTCGTGCAGACTGGCGCGACGCGACACCGGTAATAGGGTATTACATCCATTTTTGAAAAGTGTCTCAATTAGATTCTATAGTGCTAATGAACCACTAAAAAATTCTCAAATTTTTTATTCAATCGTTCAAAATTTTGCATTTTTAAATTTCGCGCGTAATTTGTCGAAAACGCTGGACGCAGTGGACGCCATATTGCTATGTGGTCATGACGTCATTTGGCTGTGTAAACAAATGCAGTGATATTTTTAAGTGTTGACTCCTTTTACAAAACCGTCCTCCATGTTCATTTACCATATTGCCCGTTCTATCCAGTCGTGTGTGATGCGGTTACAAACGTAGTAACAAATGCAATCCCTCCGTAATGTAACCTCAGCGTTGTATTGTATGCTACGCTGAAGTAAGGGGGTGAGCTGAGTTTTAGGAGGAAGCTTAGAGAATTTTGGTGAATATGATCTTTATAGTCGTATTGTGCAAGCTAATATTCTTTTTGCAGCGTAGGAAATAAAGGACACGAGGATCTGAAGTGAGAAGCACAGGACAGGTCGACGTGGGAGTGCTAGGATGCTTGGAGGAGTCTTATGGCCTGCAGTGGAAGTCTTTCGGCCGATTGATTATGACCATGTTGATGAAATTCTTCTCAGGGTACCTGGTCTGAATGCTGTCAGCCATTAGCTACGCGCATTGCAATATATGTAGCGTCCATGAGTTTCTTTAATTTGGTCAGTCAATGATAGACAAGGAGTTACACCGCATTTTTTTTGACTTGCACTCCTTTTAATACTGAGGAGCTCGTGGCTAAGTAATATCTGCTGCACGGGTCGATCCATCAGGTTAAGCTACGCTTGCCGGGGTTGGTCTGTGGATGGGTGACCATCTTTATATACCGTGCCTCGAAAAGCACGTTAAGCCGTTGGTCCCGGCTGTCATTTGTAGATCTTTGACAGTTGGTACGGGTCTTGAAAACCAGTCTTTTTCCAAGGGGTATTGTGTTACCCAGTAACTGGGTTGTGGAGGTCAGATAGGCAGCCGCTCCATGTAAAATACTGGTATTCAGCTGCATCCGTTTAGACTGGAAGCCGACCCCAATATAATTGGGAAAGGACTAGGCCGATTGATTTGGCTCATTTGAATACTTTGCCTCGTCAAAATATCTCGTAATGTTAGGGGATATAGCAATACCCGTTTACAGACCAATAACCAAATGACGTCCTAATTAGAGCGGTGGTGGCAGCAACGGCCCTGACTTACGATTTGTAGGTCGTGGGTTCGAACCCGGACAGACGCTTTACTATCTTCTTCTTTTCGTGTGGTTAGTAAACTAACTTGGTGTCAGAGTTTTAAAGCCGCCCACGGGCCTCTGACTTGGCTTCACATGCCGTCGAGAAATATCTCTCAGGCAAGCCGGTTTCCTCACGATGTTTTCCTTCACCGTTTTTTTGAGCAAGTGATATTTATATAATACGCACATGAATCCGAAAAGTCAGAGGTGCGTGCCTTGGGTTCGAACTCGAGACCTACGACTTGTCAGTCTGCCGGCCACACCACTAGGCTAGCACTGCTTAGTACGCACGCTTTACTATGAGTATGAGTAAATAATTTCATCACCACTGCTCTCAAAACGGGAAGGAAACATCGTGAGGAAACGGGCGTGTACCGCGTGGTGGATTAGCCCAGTGTCGGCCCAGCAGTGGGAACGCTATAGGCTGATTATGCATCCTAATTAGCTGTATCAAATTAGATGAAACTGTGAACCAGCGACAACAGTTAACCTATTGTTTATATTTGAACCGGGAACAGAGCATGCATCTAATCGGTCAGTCTATTGACGATTCGTTACCGTTTCAAACAATGTTTAATTTCAATGTCATTGGAAGAGGACGTTAGTATTTTTTTGTTGGTTAGAGAAGGTCGTGCGTTCATACTTGGCTGATGATTTTTTAGTGGAAGGAGGGACCGGCCTTTGCCTCGCAGTGGGTCACAAAAGGCTGATAGTAATAACAAGGGCTCTAACAACAGGTAGCTTGGACCCTGCTCCCGTCATCAGTGGATTCCATTTTTTTTTTTGGAACGAAGAACGAAGAAAAGGCGTTATCTCCCGTTGACACCCAATTGAAACTTGAGACCATACTAGAAGGCTCTGTACATAATATACAGTACTATATTAATACAGAATTAATGTTACTATTCTCTCAGTGAATATTTTGATGACAGCTCTTTGACAATATAATAATATTTGTTTCGTATTATATCATGACTAATTTTTTTGCATGTCCACTCTAATAGTAACCCTGTGGACAATGTCAATTTTAAACATTTTTCTTATCATCATTTAACTTATTGACATTTTAAATATTATTATTATCGCATTTCGTTATATATTGACAGTACCAAATACCTATTACATTTTATTAAATTACATAATATTTATATAAATTGACATTGATACTACTGAATTATTATAAATGAAGATACATTGGCAAAAGCCTCCCATAAATGTATATTTGATTATTTGTACGCCAAATGGCAAAACATAGAGAAACTATAATTATAACAATCGTAACATCTTTAACACTTTTGGAACCTATGTTTACAAATAAAAACTATTGATAGATTGATTGATTGATTGACAGCTCTACGAGATGTATGACGAGCCTAATGTAATCAAAACCATCAAAATCCGGAGTCACACGTAATCTATTCGATTTGTGCCCTAACACGTGTGACTCCGGATGTTTAATTAGTCTGTCTGTGATGTCTTGTTTATAACTTTTTAGTTAACTTTTCTGTCGTAGTTTTTAAAACTAAAATACGATTAATCTGACTCTTCACGTGGTCAGAGGGCTGGCCAATTCTTAGGACAAAGAATCAGTATTTCCCGCTGATAGCGATGCAGACGAATTTTTTGATGCCCAATGAGCGCTTTTTTTTTTTTCTTATTTGTATGGTTAGTTTTTAATTTAGTGATGAATTGTATATTTAAGATGCCAAGTGGAAATAAAAATACTAAAGTAATTTGAAACTAAAATTCATTTATTTTTTTGGCGATGTAATATCCCACTGGCGGCAAGGCTTGTAACGAGTACAAGTTACTAAGAACACACGGGTCATAATTATGTGGGCAAAACTTTTCGTCCAATGTAAATTCCATTTCAATCAATACTACAAACTATTTACTCTACAATTCAGTTCGATATGTAATTAAACAGTGATCGCCCCGATTCATATATTTATACACTCGATACCGATACCTATATTTATATACATTTAGTATCAATTTCGAGTGCACTGGAAACATTTCTCTGGACGCTGGCCAAACGCGTTTCCTTCCCGTTATTGGATATACTTTTACAAGTGATATTGTATACCGATTATGGTAAACTCGTTTTAAGGAAATAGTATATGATAATGTTTCTGTGTTTCAGTTAGAAAATCTAACTGAAACAACAGTACAACGCCAACGCCAAATGTCAGGCAGCTAACTACCAATGTCAAAGTAAATGGAATAGAGCTGGACCCTGTTGAGTCGACACTTTTTCTTGGAATCACTATTGACGGTAAATTACAATGGGGCACACACATAGAAAAATTGTCAGGAATGCTGTAAAAAATATTAGACAGATAGCTGACGTAGACACAGCCAGAATCGTTTATTTTAGTGATTTTCATAGTCTTATGTCATATGGAATCCTTCTCTGGGGAACCTGTTCGGATATTAATACTATCTTTGTTCTACTGAAAAGGGCTGTCCGAGCCATTTACAACCTAGGTCCGAGGGATTCCCTTCGAGAAAAATTGAAACATTTAAATATTCTGACTGTAGCCTCACAATGTATTTTTAAAACCTATTGTATGTACACAAAAATATATTAAATTTTAAGAACATTTCCGATATTCATTGTTTAAATACCAGGAATAAACACAACCTTGCTGTACATCGCATTCGTCTCCACAGAGTAGGCAACTCGTTCATGGGTCAATGTATACGCTTTTACAACAAACTTCCCATCGAAATTCGAAACTTACCCAATTAAGACCAAACTTGGTAAAAAAGGGTACCTAATATAAAATTTCAGATTATTTAGAAGATAAAAAAGCTTGGGATTGAGCTGCTCGCTCTGCTAAGCCTTGTGATAAAATCATTAAAAAAATACACTACACCCATCAAAATCCTGTATTATAAACATTGACATTGTTGAATACATGATTACTTTGTAAAGTATTATATTATTTTATTTTTTGTGAACGTGAGGACTATGTAGTTTTTTTTTTCCTTCTCAATTAGTTTTAATGATGGTCTGGCAGTTTGAGTAGTTTATGCGGCCTACCCAAATGTCCTTTCTTTGGTATTGTTCGTCGAGTTGAGCTCTACGATTACTGACAAATGCTTGCACTGACAGGACAGGACCACTCAAATCTGTGTGGTTCTTTTCTCAAAAGACCATTTGAGACTAATCTACATGTTCCTCATATGGCCTGACCAAGATTAAATCTGGACTTTAAAAGAGACTGTGACCTCTGAGTTTGTTTCGGCCTTTCTTCTCAGAGTAGTCAGATTGGAAACGCCGAACTCATCTAGATATTTTAAATTATTTTTTTAAGATGACGTGTAAAAGTGATTCCAGTATCCTATTTACAAAATTAGCAATTTCATTTCATTTAATTTCATTTCAGTACCAGTTCCGTAAGCGTTGGCACACTTAACATTATGGCCTGCGCGCCTACATGTACGGAACTTGCAGAAGGTGCTTATAACCTTAGCTAACGTAGTCCTAAGTTACAGTATTTTTATCTAACTTACTAACCAAGTGTATAAATAAACACGCTGTGAATGTGTGCGTAAGCGCGGTACCATCTGAGACAACGGCGCGGCGCGGCGCGGCGAAGTCGGAATTATGTGTGCGTGTGAGTTAAGTGCTGACGCTACTCGTCTTCACGCACGCATTCATCTTTTTACACTTGGTTAACAAAAGTAAAGCGCGCGTCGCTTCGTAAGATAAAAATACTGTTAACTGCCTCTGTCTCGTCACTGCGCTGTCCTTGGGGCTCAATCCCCAGGTTGGACAATACGTAATTGGGTTTTTGCAATAGGAATTTTTCAGTATCAGTCCAGAGTCTGAATTAGTGCCTGGTTGATGGCAATTGACTGACAGTCTCAAGGTCTTGTAATATACACCACTGCCTTCATTGAACGCCAATCAAAAACTAAGTATAAGCGCGAGCAGGCGATGCGATGCGATGCGACGGGGAACAAGAACAGAAGCTAGTTATTACACAACTGGCGAATTGTATGTGACTCAAGGTGACACCTCACACAACTCTGTCTACCCCTACGTGGAATACAGGCGTGTTATTATGAATTCCAGATATACATTACTGGCTTCCAAGTTGCAATTGTAATCGTAACTGTCACCACCACCTCTGCAAGTCCTATATTAAGTCAGCGACATGATACGCGACGTTCCTTTCATGTACTCACTGAATCGGTTTACGTCATGTCAGGGTTGCCGCGAGTAAACTATGATTTATACTAAACCGAGTCTGAGCCGTGCCTCGTCGGTAGGGCCTCGGATTTTAAACAATACGAATGTTTTTTTTATGAAGAAGGCTTTTCAGTAGGTACATAGGGACGGTTTGGTTGCGGTACAAATACAAATTAAAAGGAACAAATCTACGGTCAAGATTCAATAGAAAATACTGGGTGAGCACTTACCATCAGATGGGCCGTTGGTTTATTTCATTATCGCCATCCTCTGTCTAACCTCTTCGCAATTATGCAAGCTGGAGTCGGCTTCCAGTCTTATCAGATACTGATATCTAACCTTCACAACCCAGTTACACCCTTACACCATACCACTTTGTAGGACTGGTTGTCAGACTTTGGGCTTCTGACTACACGTAACGACTATCAAAGATCTACGAATGACAGTCCCAACAGCTCAACGTGCTTCCATGGACCATAGACCGACCTCTAAGTGTAGCTCCACCTCCGATCGACCCGTGCGGCTGTTATTATTTTACCATCCAATAACATTAAAAAAACTGTTGCGTGCCAACCCTGTTCATCTGTCTGCGGCATGTCGTCGCGCTCCAGATAGCAACTACCAACAACGAGCCGTCACGCGTACCCGCTACCACCGAATTTATTCTTCATAACATACTGAGAACTGGAGGAAATGGAATGCCATGCTTGTCTTTGAGCATACGTGATTTCGGAGACGGATGACAGTTTCAAAAAGATGTTTGCTGTTTTGCAAGGGATTTCGTTATTATGAGGTCCTGCAATTGTTGAAGTGCGTTTCTCTTGGAATGGAATATAACTGTTGATGAATGGGAGACGGTACAGCCAGTACAGAGAGATGAAACTGAGAGGTAGACCAGAGAAAAGATAACGGGACGACGGCTGACGAGGAGAATGGAAGAGGTAAACGTACACTAACCCCAAGTAACCTGAGACAAGTGCAAAAGAAGAGATCCTGCAAATGCTTCTGCAGAAGCGAGGTTTCAAGACCTTTAATAGAATATATCGTGGCCCTACCATAATCATTAGCAGGGCAGATGATGGGCAAGGCAGGTGATGTGCAGGGCAAGTCAATGGGACCGCTAACAGTTGCACCGGACATGCTGCATGTAACTTAGATCTGTTATATGCGTATTGGTAACCCCCTGAACAGTAAATGCACGACTAAACAATACACCTCTGCCTGTCCCTGAAACCAGCAGCGTGACGTGTTTTCACGGTGAGTTGACCACCACGTGCAGTCGCAACACTCGCAAATGGTCTTCGACACCGCTCACCAAGCCCACTGACTGTGAAACTACCCACAATTGAAAGTATTACAGTTTCACTTAGATTTTTGTTGCGGCAGAAATATGGTGTTAGTACTTCCCCGGAAGAACTCCTTCACGAAGAAGAGCTCCTTCACACACTACTACAAACTGGTAGGTCATCATCATCTTCCTGTCCTTGTCCCATGTTACGTGGGGTCGGCGCACCACGTTTTCTTCCATTCTCCCCTGACAACCGTCACGCTATCTATCATTCACTCCCTTCTCTTTCATAATAATATCATTCCTAACACAATCCATCCATCTTTTCTTTGGCCTAGGAACTTGTAGATACTATTGCCAATATTTTGTAGAAGAAAAAACGGCCTGTATCATAATCATTTTCCTGCCCTTGTCCCATGTTACGTGGGGTCGGCGCACCACGTTTTCTTCTTCAATTCTCCCCTGTCGACCGTCACGCTATCATTCACTCCCTTCTCCTTCTCATAATTTCTCACAATATCCATCCATCTTTTCTTTGTCCTATTAGCAGGTAGGTAGATATTATTGCCAACATTTGGGAAGAAAAAATGTCCCTTATAAAAACTTCTACGTTTATCTTTTCCGCCACTTGTTGCAGCCTTGGACCTCTGCCAAGCCTCCGACGATGAAGAAAATGTAATAATACAAAACAGTGTAAAACTTCCGGCTCACTTAATAAAGCGTTATATTATTAATTACAGAACTTACTGAGAAAGTATGAACTAGTTGGAGAGTTAGGAATTGTGAGAATCAAGTTAGCGTTGTGCGCGGAATGTTTAAGGGATGAGAAGAGTCGATGTAGTGGGAAACTATCGATATTTTTTGGGATTATCGTGTCATGTCATTATCATGTTCATGACCATATAAGCCCTATGTCTGGCCGTAATTGAGATCTACGGGAGACATGCCATCACAGCATACGTTGCCATCAACCGGACACAAATCCAGACTGCTACTGAGAGATTCCAGGTGGGAAAACCCAATAACACTTTGCCCGACCCGGGAATCGAACCCAGAACCTCATGCTCAGCAATACCGCTTACGAACCCTAGACCAACGACAGTACGTCGATCTCCAAATATTAAAACTAAATAAACAACAAATCTTAGCCATCATCTTCCGCGTTTTAAATAACATTCTTAGGGCGGCTTGCGCAACATTTGGTCTAAACAGAATTTAGTTAAATGCGTTTATCTTGCTAAATATGTTTAGCCTAAATACAATTAAAAAGGTCTTGCTCACGTCCGTTTGGATGGTAATTTAACTAATCGTAGTTAGGGAGTCGGTAAAGCAGTTACTTGCGTTCCTTTTTACGTTTTCGTGCGTTTTACACTTGACTTAGAGCAAAATGGTTGGATTTCTTTTAAAAAAATGCGTGAAATGGACCGACGAGCTACACATTGGGTGTTTATTGAAAAATAAATCCTTTCCTATTTCTATATATTTCAGCGTTATCACCACCTGGAGATAATATTCTCACATGAGTGCAATCTAACGCACCAATTACTCTAGGAAACTTTGCAATTCTATAAAAATCATACGCTGTTTTATTTTGCTCTTCTGTTGTGTTTGGAAATTTTATATACATCTTTTATAATAATGCAATGGCATGAATAACACGATGCACTATTCTACAAGCTGTGCTTTCATGTACACCAATCATGTCACCACAAGTTATTAGCTGACTTCCTGTCGCATAAAATCTCAGCGTACATAAAAGTTGGTTCTGAATAGGAGTGACTGATTTGATCCTGCAAAACAAACAAAAACAGCTAATTAGCTACCTTTCTATTTATTGAATATTTATTAATAATGAGTATATTTCCTTACTTGTTGGTGGTTTTTAAATGTGGGGCTATTTGCTGTAACAAAGTAATAGTGGTTTCTTTCGTTAGATAAAACCTTCTGAAGAATTTGTCGTCCGAATACATTCCAAATAAGTCTGCTCTCTCAAACAATTCCCTCGGTCTGTTGATATATTCTCATCATCGTCAGAATACAATTCCCACAAATCTATCTTACAAACTTCCTACCGAACTCTTTACAATCTTTTATAAAATAATAGTAAAATTTCTATAACCTCAAAATGATGACGCGCGATTGCTACTAAACGTATTTAGCGACGCTAAATAGCCATCTTTGGGTATTTAACTTTGACAGTTCGTTAAATGTGATTAGTGCCTAAATTTTTGTTGTGCAAGACGCTAATTATAATTAGCAGACTAAATGCGTTTACGTCGCTCTTAAACTGTATTTAACAACGATGCGCAAGCCGCCCTTAGTGGGACATAAAATCGATTCTCCTCGTCTAACAATAGTGGCAAAGAGTTTCGCATAATTCGATTATCCACTGTGACGATGACGGCTAAAACGATGTTATTGACGAGTGCTCTTGAGGTTTTGGAAAATAACTGGTGTTTTTCATGAATACTTTATAAAACAACTGTTACAAATGTGACGTATGTTACGTCTTACTTAAATAACTGAATTGAGGTAGGTTGTAAAACAGCGTCATCCATAGTTTCTTTGTCCATCCACATTTACACTCAAAACTTTGCACACGAAACGTATGTCAACACGTACGGTAATCTTCTTTTCGTATCTTCGTACTGTTTGCGGCCAGTAGGTGGCCACATTTATTGCGGCGTCAGAGGCGTTGTTCAGCGTACGGTTTGAAGAGCTTATCAATTAGGGCACCTAATAAAAACTATCGATATAAAATCACATCACTATCGCGCAACAATGGCGCTGATGAAAATCCTACTAGCAAGGTTTATCGCTACCGCAAATTGTGCCAATTTACCCGTTTGTCACGCTCCAGTCGAACGATAAGAACTGCTACAGTTGAACTGCTGGCTGATTTTATATACTGCTAACTGCATGTGCAACCGTGTGCTGGGGAGTTCCTTGCGCCACTTCCTCTTCAAAGATTGTTTACACCGTTCGTGTGGAAATCCGACTCGCACTTGGCCGGTTTTTTTTATATATATGACGTGTTACAAAAGTACTGGAGTGGGTACTACGAACTGGAAGGCGTAGGTACCACCGATAAACACCCCACAAGGTAACCGAAGACCAGGTTAAGATCGCAGGAATCTGCTGGATGCACAGGACCGGTCGGTGTGGTACTACTTGCGGAGGAAGCCTATGTCCAGCAGTAGACATCTTTCATCTGAGGATATATGAGGATACGAGAATTCAATTCAATTCAAAATATTTTATTTCACATAAACCTACAAGGGCACTTATGAAACGTCAGAAGCTAGGTGCACGGTTCCAATTGGTCGTTTCCTATGGAGAAGAGCCGGCAAGAAACTCCACGGTTACTCTTTTAAAAGTAATAGTTATTTATCCAACATGTGAGGAAAGTTCGTTTTTCCAACGACTTCGACTCAACAAAACGAATAGCAAATGAACTTGCTCACAAGTTGCATACAAAACTTTTCACCACTCCCAGCAAGAAAGTATTCAGTCATCATAGGTAAACAAATTAAATAGACACAAAGCAAATCAAAATAATTCTTTATATTTTAAAATATCTTTAAAACTTAACATAAAAAAATCAGGCAAGGTTAGTTCCTGAACGGGAGCATTACTTTCCTTACTGTTCAGAGGAAACAGTTCTGAACAGTGAGGAAAAACCAACTTTCCTCACTGTTCAAGCAGTGAGGAAAAACCAACTCACTGTTTTCGTAGAGGAAAGACATTTCTTTCGTGCGGGAGTGGTGAAAATGGTATTTACAATCTTTTCAAGTTACAGTGTTTATAGGTATGAGAGGACACTGTAGGCCTATCAACAAGTACCAGGTACTTAGCAATACAACTGGCTAATCGTCTAATCCCACACAACACTATTATTTAGTGTGTGGTACAATTATATTATGTTATGCGTTCACTGTGTTGTGATTGTCACTATAGCAAATTGAGTTTCCCATCTGCGATTACATTAGCTGTATGCTAAACATTGTACAAGTATGTTCAGAAGGTTCTCCACGATCACGAAAGAAGAACTGGCACATTTTAGGTGCCGCCAAGCTCCGTTGCTGTCATTTCTTCGTCGCTACGACCAGAATTTGCCTACTTGAACCTCGCAAATGTCTTCCATAGAGCAGGTGTTTTTACGCAGAGAGCACGACAAGAGTTGAGACATCGTTTGTGATGTGGTTCATCAGAGTACCCCCACCTGACTTAGTTGTGCCTGCAGCGACCCATCTGCGCCATGGTAGTTGGTGGCCCGCTGTGAGCTTTTCAGGCTCAACATACTCAGCTGGAGAAAGCTGTTTAAGCAGCCACAGTTTCCCGCATTGCAGTGTATATGGTTACTTTGGGTACCGGTGCAATTTTGAGCACTTGAGACATTTCAGCTCTGTCTCAACGTGGAATAGCAACGCATCTTCTGGTATTGTAAATGTTAATAGGCGGAGATGAGCACGTTACATCAGGTGTGCCGTAGCTTGGGGCCTTAGGCACTATGTTCTGGTCGGCTTCCAGTCGAACCGGATACCAGTATTTTAAATCCACAAAGCAGTTCCTGGGTAACACCATACCCCTTGGTAGTGATGGATTAATTAGCATTCGCATTCATTGTTAGCATGCGATTGCTCATTTAGCGTTTAGCAAATGAAATGTAGTTGCGAAATTCTGTGAAATGCTAAATGAATTAATCGCTTCTTCGTATTTTTTCATACTATCATACGTCAGAGCGTCGACGCACGCAGCGGTAGCGTGCGTTCTCCGTCGCACCCACGGGAAGTCGGGAATACTAAATCTATCGGTTTCACTTGACCGTTTCTCGTGAATTCGCAAGTGTAATTTATTAGCAGGTTCTGCGAATTTGCGAAGAATGGGTTAAGCAATTGTTATCTTAATAACTTTGATTTGCGCGTACTTAGGGTTGTATATTGAATGAATGCTTGTGATTGTATTATTATATTTAAATTATTAGCATTAGCAGATTTAGCAGGGTGGTGCAAAGATTGCTGTTTAGCAATTATTACCTTATTGTTTTTGATTTGTTCGTACTTAAGGTCGTGTATTGATTGATTTATTTATTTAATAATATTTGGTGTGACACGCGCTTGGCGCGCGTCGTTTTGTGCCAAAGTTCAGTACGTTTTGGCAAGTGATAGTGAGAGTTTAGTTTACGTATTCGTTAATTTATTTATACAGTAATTAAATTATTTCGTCTTGTGCTTATTATTGTACTTAAATAGATAATAGTGTGAACTTAATATCTACCTATAAATAATAGGAGGTAATAGTAGAAGTATTAACAAAATTCGCATACTTCATTAATATCAATTATCGTCATATTAGCAAATAGCACAGCAATAGCAATTAGCATGCTGAGACTCAAGAATTCACATGCTAATGAAATTATTGCGAAATCGCAATAATTGACATTACTACCCCTTGGTAAGAGTGGTCCCGTAAACCGGGGTTACTTTGATCAATATTGAACTTTGATGGTTCATATCTTTTGCCGGTGTAAAAAACTACAAAAAAAAACTAGTTATCGGTTTTTTTATTACTCTCGATTCCTCTTATAATAAGTGAAAAAATGTGGCTTGATTTTGAGAAAAAATAAAATAAACTGCCTGATCTAAGTTATACGTAGGATGGGGTTACTTTGATACCCCCTATTTTATTGCGTAATTACAAAGTAATTATTGCGTAATTGCAAAGTAATTACGCAATCAAATAGGACTCAATTATAATGCCAATACAATTTAAATATAATTACTCAATTATAATCCCAATACAATTTAAAAAATAAAAATCTATCAACGAGAAAAATAAATATTCTCGCATGGGGTAACTTTGATCTATCAATGGATTTGATTATTTGAATAACAATATATTTATTTACCTTTTTCAATTAAAATTATTAGTGGTGTCCTCAGGAAAGGATTAAACAGTTGATCAGTGTTCATAACTTAGAAAAGTTAAAAGTTAATATGTTTGATGTTGGGGCTTTCATTAGAATACTATCTACACCTAATTCGGGAGAAGCGAAACTAATTTATGAAATGGTTGCCGCATCACAATTTCCCTCGCTTACGCAATAATAGTACCTACTAATAATATTATAATTACGTGTATTAATTAATTAGATTAGGGTATGATGAGGCTGACGTACCTTTGTAAGGTAAAAGCCTCTAAATAAATAAAGATTAAAAAAAAAAAAAACTTAGAAAAAAAAACTACCAAATTGCGTTTCGTTTTACGTAATTCGCGATTTTATATGAAATGGAAGTTTCTATCAAAGTCACCCCGCGAATCAAAGTAACCCCGGTTTACTGGTTATCACAATTTTGGGCTTCATAATATGTCCCTCGCGCGTGAATTCTCCGTGTCATATCGAGTGGATATTCTGTCTCACCTTCCCTTGTGTAAAGTCCAATTTACATAGTCAAACGGTCCAATATGTCCTCATAACTTTGGCCAGGCATTCAGTCGTGTTGACTAACATACCCGCGCCAGGAAATAAGATTAGATCCTTTGAGGAACACGTAGTACATTATGCGTATTTCCAGCAGTGGCCTGCGATAGGAGGAAGAAATAAGCTGATGTTCTAAACGTTTTCCGGCGCAACTTGGGCACGAAAAACTCACTTCAAAACCTATTTTTAGCCTCATTTAGTCAAACATTCTTCCATCTATTAGTTTTAACTCCAGTTTTATTTAGTGGACTGTGCATGAACAAGTAGCGCCCTCCGTAATGATGGCGAGACTGCACGTAGTCAGCCGGCTCCATTGTCGTTACGGTACGGCATTTTTTTAACGGATAGGTATGAATTTAAGGCGGTGAGACAGAAATCAATTGGAAACAGGGTCAGATTCTATGCTTAAATTATTGTTCCTGGAAAGTCGCATCCTGATCGTGATTTATTCATACGATAAAGATGCTTACCAACTATAAAGTTTACTGGTAAGATCGTAAGCAGGCGAAATTAAAATATTTATAACATGATTATACTTAATCGAGTGAGGCTACATCACCAAAAAACTGAAAAATCTACACTCTCTACTCTTTTTTTTGTTATAAATTCAAAGGGTGGTGAATGATAACGTGATAACTGTACAGGAAAAAATGGTAGATGACACCATTTTTCGCCGACCCGTGACACCGGATAAGGGTAGACAGAAAACAATGGAAACAAACGCGAATACATTAAAGTTTCCAGAAAATGTAGCCTCTCTGCCTTTCACAGGCAATAAGTCTACAATTTCCATTTGTTTCGCTTTTAAAAAACTTCTCGAAGCTTCCACGCTAATTTTGGGATAAAAAGTAAGAACAACAATACTTATTTTCAGTCGTCTTGTCTTACTGAAAAAGAAACTTGATCTCGCTGAGAGAATACTTAATGTTTTTGGGTCACACGGTTTTCCTCCGATTCAGACAGTGTTGTTTATGTTTAATACATACAGTCAGGGAAGAGACTTTACGTCAATTTACCGTGTTATAGACATTTCATACAACTGTCAAAGAATGGCATAATCATTTAAATAAAAAGCGACTTTTACTACAACACAATGAAGTGCAATTCAAATCGCACGACGCACAGCGAATTACCTACAGTTATATTCACCAAGAAGTTGCCTCTCTTTCTATCGCATAATAACTCTTAGTTCTTCTGACTACGTTACACTCGCTGAATTGGCCAATTCAGCGAGTAGTAGGTAGGCAGTCGGACTCGGTAGGCAGTCGTTTCATGTAAAATATGATCAGCTGCATCCGGTTAGACTGGAAGCCGACCCCAATATAGTTGGGAAGAGGCTAGGCAGATTAGGCCATTTTATGAAAAATATTTTTTTGTTTTCCTTGTTTAATTCAGTGTTAGTGTCACATTGATAAGTCGGTCAGACAAACAAAAGATGGCTGATTAACATTTTGTGGTATTGGCATTACGACGCTATACCATATGTAATGATGAGTCGGTAAAACAGATTCTATTGTGCAATGGGCAGACCAAAATGGCCCTTAACGAGACGAACATATTATGGATGTAACTGTACCTAGGTTGCTTACTTTGCTAAAGCACTAGGAACTGGTGAAGGGTAGGCGTTTTGGGGGACTGTTTTATGTTATTTTAAAACGTTCGAAAAGTTCTGAATCTTAGCCTAGTTTGAATCAAGCTTCTTCTTTCTCCAGGACTCTTTTAAAATAAAATAAAAAACCCGACAAATATATCCAAATATCTCTTTCCGACTCAATCACCAGACCCTGTTCAACATCTATCTATAACCTATTCATTGAGACCATTCCAATGAGCCCAAACACGATACCTGTGCTGTAAGTTGGTAAGGGAGTTGGGTATCCTGCAAATTCCAGGTGATGCTGCAGCATCAGTTCAAGGTTACTATGTTCTTCTAATATCATAGAAGTACCAGAATACCAACTTTCAAATCGGTCAGACTTGTGGAAGACGAGACTTTCAAATAAAGAAAACCTCATTCAAATTGGTTCACCCGTTTAAGAGCTACGGTTCCACAGGCAGACATACACACATAGCGTTCAAACGTATAACACCTCTCTTTTTGAGACGGGGGTTGATATCAAATCAATAAATTATCTTGACACCTCTAGGTACTCGCTAGCCCAAAAACCGGAAGATGCAACCAAGAGTAATAAATAATATCTCTCATATTTTAACCTAGATATTTTTTATGTTTTCAGAACGTATCACGTTCATACGTCACATCCGTCGCAGATGGGAAATGACGTCGCTTATTCGGGATCGAATAAAAGGCGATGATGTATGGAAGGATATTGGTTCGAATTCAAGAATTTCTGGCCTTTTTTGGAAGGTTCCATGTTTTATAGGTAAGAGAAAAGGGTATTTTTATAAATGCGAAAAGGCTGTCGGTTTCAGAAAGCCTGAAATCATTGTTATCGGTCGATCAAAGGAGTAAGTAACAATAAATCATAAGATTTGGGTACATTAAAGGGCTTTACGAGTGAGTCACACACACAGCTAGTTAAATCTTAGCCTCCAACGTTCCCACTGGGGCACAGGACCACCTATCTAATTACGCAACACATTTTCGATTACGACTAATCAGATTAATTTTGACAGTTTAACAACATACATTGTGTTATTTACGTTGATAAACGGTTTTTTTTTTCTTAACTTATGATTTATGAAGCAATGGATTAGCAATCTATTTCAAAATTAATCAGATTATTGTTCGTTTATTACGTAATTAGAGTACAGTTCCTCTATGGTGGTGATTCCGGGTGCGCTTCCTCCTTCGGCCTGATCATCACTTACCCTTACCATCAGGTGAGATGAAGGCCAAAAGATTTCCCATTGTGGATAAAAAAAAGTTGGTACTAAGTCAATTTGCTTAACGATTAATTTCCCCTACTTTACATTAACGACTTTCTTAGCCAATTAAGTGTCATGTTATTAGGGGCAAGCGTGCTCAAATCCCGACTCCAAATTTTTCAGCAGACAAATTTTTCGAACCTATGAAGCAATGGATTAGCAATAACCTACGCAAATAGGGTGCTGTTCTCGTAATGTCTCATTTTCATTAGTCGATAACTCGGTCGATACATAGCATGCGGGAGCAGCACCGAAATTCAGTGGTCAGTAAAAAGCGTGCGGAGACTCACCCCTAATGAAAATGATCACTGAAAAGTAGCCTTTAAAGTTAGCCGGAATGGTGAAGGTTTCAGAAAAATACGCTTGTAAGTTTTTGGGTGATTCTCAGCTTTTTATCCGCGTTAGACTTAACTTTACAAATTAATTTCAATACGTAATAGAAACATTATCTTAAATATTCCTATATTAAGGTATTAAGAAAATTCTCTAATTTAACGTATATTTTTTCCAAATCATTAACACTACTCGTTTAGATGTGATCTTCAGTTAAACATTATTAGAAGTCGGTTATCGTAGCCTTAAATGTAAGTCCTGCGCGCGCTAGTTAGCCTAACTGTCTGGCTGAAGTTTTTCCTCGACAACGGCTATTCTCATATTTCTAGTTCAAAGATAAAAGATAAACGCTTGAAAATCAATCCTGTTCAAATTTTTGACATCAAAGATTGACATTTCATATATTTGACATTTCGACATTGGGATAGTTGAGAAGAAAAATGTGTATCGCGTTTCAAATGAACGCAGGATACATTTTAATATACCTATATTGTCTTCCCTTCTACCCCTTTGTAGTACCCACGTGATATTGGCAAAATTGAGGTGTCTCCTCCACAAAAGCCACTAAACCTAGGGGTATCCTAAGACTGCGGTGGCCGCCACATAACGTCCACAATTAACCGTCGAATGACGTCACTGAAACGTTATTTATGAGAGTAAGTTGGTGTGTTACCCTAGTAGAGAGCGTTTTTGACACCGTAAAGGCAAAAACTGGTGAGATCATTTCTTGACGGCCGTCTCTGCGGCCGTTATGTACACCAACCATTTAGCTGGCAGGGGCGGGGGACACCTGACTAAAAAATTTGCACTTCATAGCGTAACATTTCGCCAACGGATCCCTGAACTCAAAAATGGTTTTCACACACTCACAATATTTTTGAACGACCTTTCCAACGACTCCCCACACCACGAGAAAAAAAAAGCATCCCCACTTTACGAGTAGCGGTACATTCAAAAAAAAATTTGTTCACGGTTTTATTTTACCACTTTGTCGGCGTCATTAGTGATTAGTATAGCCATGTCAAATTACAACTTTCTAGTACTTACTAAGAGTCTCTGAGCTCGCGAAGTCGCGGACAGACAGACAGACAGACGAACATGGGGAAACTATAAGGGTGTTGACTACGGAACTCTAAAAACAAATGAACGCCTTTAGTTACAATACAACTGCCATTTGTCAAGATAATCTTTGTTCGCAGTGCTGCCAACCATTTTTCGATCGGTGTCGTAATAAAATTGCAACCTAACTACCTAATGTCGAGACCACGTAATTGTCCGAAGTGAGTCAATTCCGTGACTCCATGCCATTGCCACAATCTACAGCGCTGACTCATCCAATTGCACCTTTGTGCCGATCGGAGGCTTGATGCAGTCAAACTGGATTTGAAAATGCAAGTAAATATCGTTTTTTTTAAACCTCTTTTTTGGACTGTTAGTTATTTTTTTGGTGAAAAGTGTTTTCAATGTAGGTGTACTATAGGTATATAGGGTAGACCTCTGCCTTACCCTTCGGGGATTACAAGCGTGATTTTAAGTTGTCTTTTCGATCGCTGTATTGGTATTCTTCTGTGTTTACAAATTGCCGTCAGAGTTTAATTAAAAATCTTAAATTCAGTCATTCACTGACATACAGTCTAAAAACATGAAATTCTGCACAAAATTTCCTTTTATAACGAAGGTTTGCACATAAGGTTAGCATTTTTTAAATGTATCTTCGAAAGGGGTTAATTGCACGATGGGAAAATCCGTCGGCACACGGCTTCTTCTATATCTGAATAGTGTGTTTTGGTTGAGTATGCATGCAACAGGTAGATCATGTCTGTAATATTTTTTTTTTCAATGAAACTGTCTCGCATTTTTGTCAAGTCTTGTGCAGGCTAATGTGTTGCTGTTATAATAATTTTTTTTCAAAGACGACATACATTACACACATACATAAACTCGCCCCTTTTTTGGAGGCAGGAGTAGGCAGAAACTAAAGAACGCCATGTGCTACGATTCTTATACAGTGCCTGCTGCGAAATAAGGAGTTTTGTAGCGGTTACACCGCCACATACGAACTACGCATCAAAGACATGACGTCACACAAATCCTGCATCGCGCAATTAGAATTTACCGCGCGAACGACATATTATATAAGACTATCCGACATCAACAGTCGGGCAGTCGGCCCGCCAGACACAACACCCGTCTGGTCGGAGGATCCTCCCTTTTCTATGGTGGATGAGTGAACTTTACACCCTGTTCCTCATGCCCCTAAAGTTTAATTACAGAAATACTACAAATAGAAGTAGAAAATGATGAATCTGAGTCATCTGACGCGAAAGTGCACAATTGCACAGTATAAAGGCCAATAACACTGCCTGACCAGTTCAGCAGTCGCACAGGCGTACTGTCGTGATGGCCCAGTGGTATTAAAGCCTCGCCTCTCATGCACGAGGTTGTGGGTCAAATTCTGAGCAAGTACCAATGTGACTTTTCAATTCATAATGTACTTTCGAGTTTATCTTGGAGATTTCTGACATCGGTTAACGAAGACATCAAGGGGAAACCTGGACTTATAGTTAATATAAGTCTGATATCGCCAACCCGTCTTGAGCAAGCGTGGTGATCAGTGCTCGTGCCTTCTGTGTATGAGAAGAGGCCCTTGTCCTGTAGTGGGACGATAATAGCAAAGTATAAATTAGTAACAGTATTAAATCTTCATAGAAAACGGCGGAAACGACGCGCTTTGAAATCTCAGTGTATATCAGTATGCAACAGTAAAGAGTGCGTGGCAGTTAAGCCTCGTGCAGACTAACTAAGTGTACACACTTAGTTCGCAATAAACGTTTTGACTTTGACGGCGCTACGCGACACCGGTAATTGTTCTACCGTTTAAGTTTTCTTACAAATTGTACCATTCAATTTAATTCAATTAAATTGTTTTGTTACAATTGTGTCGTGTCCCGCCAGTCTGCACGAGGCTTTACGCACGGACGCGGTAAGTTTATCTACCGTAATTATTTCAAGGTCACAGTCGAGATATAATACTGTTACATATTTATATTGTGTAAATAGGCTGGTAATATATTTGCGACTATAAGACCAACGAGGCTGTTCAATTTCCATTGTTTCTTTTACTCAAATGGTTCATAGCACACACAAAGGCTTTTAAATCTCTCCACAGTGCAATAAAACCTTATTGATTGAGCATTTTATCGACAACGGTCAATATAAACTGTAATTAGCTAGTATGTGATTCATTTGTTGACTCATTTAGCCAGCTTCCTCTGATATGACACATAATAGAAATCTTCTAGGTATAATAACAATCGTCCAGGCCAGGATATTTCCGGTGTTGTCAGTGCGCTTGCACTTTAGCAACCACATACCTCGAATGCATTAAACGTGTTACGTCTGTTTCTGCAGTGCGTCAACAATGTTCGCCGAGTCGCGCACAGAAGGCTTTGATGCCACCTGGCGCAAAAAGACTACTCACCGCTAAGCAGATTGCGTGGGAGCAGTAACAGCATACTGAATATAATAGGCAATAAGTTAGACAGCCTCCCCCAGAGGACTAAGTCTCTCTTAGTTATTAGGTACTAACATAGTTTTTAACTTCATACTAACACTATAAATGTAATGGATCAATGGTTGTCTGAATCACACTAATATAAAGACGAAAGTTTGTGAGTGTGTATGTTTATCTCTTCTTCACGCTAAAATTACTCAACGGATTTGGATAAAATTTGGCACACACATAGGATACTTTTTATCCCGATATTCCCACGGGATCGAAACGTATGCGGGTGAAACCGCGGGGCGCAGTTAGTATATAAGGACAAGGACATTTTTTTTAATATTGGTCATCGCTGCAAGGCGGCAGAAATAGAGTCATTATTAAAAACAGAATAAAATCAACTAACAGAAGATGATTCGAAGCTAGCATTACAAATAGGCTAGAAACTTTTCTCACGAAACTTGTCACTCAAAAAAGACCTTAATTACAAAACGGACAGTCTAATTAACTTAGATCTCTGACCACGCTATCACGTCCTGAGTCACCGCACCGCTATGTCACGTATAAGATGACTGGATTCTGTGACTCATCCGGCTCATGTACAAATTACAACCGATCGATCTGTGAGGTGATACGGTCATTATATGGGTCGATAATAATAACTGACTGTGTACCCAGGGCAAAGGCCTCTGGGTGAAGTGCATACCTTAACATCACGGTTGTTATTCACCTAGGAAGTAGCCAGAGGTGACATAGCAGTGGCGAAGGTTTCATACAACTCGATTGACCCTTCGCTACTGTGACATAGTTTAGCCACATTTCATCAGTCACGCTAAACAAGTGCAAGTGCTTTCAAAGCGTTTCGTATTCCTGCAACGATTTTCAACAGGATTGACATAGCTTTTTGGTAAATTAAGTCAGTCACAACATTTTTGACTTTTTATCATCGTTATCATATATTGAACTTGACTCAAAAAACTTTCTGCCTAGAAAAAAAAAAAACTCAAAGCATTTATTTCAATTAAACCATTTACAGGCACTTTTGAATTGTCAAGGGGTCGGTCAGTCAAAAATATGAAGCTAGTTGCCCATTCCAAAGCGAAGTAGGTACCTATGGACAAGAACGGGCAAGAAACTCCACGGACACTCTTTTAAATAAAAAAATTGATACAAAATATTGGTTACATCATTCATTTTGAAATTATGCATGTGAGAACCGCTCTAGCTTTAACCTAACTAGGTATGTTGAGTCGGCTTCCAATCTAACCAGAAGCAGTTACCAGTATTACCATTATTTTACATTTAGCGACTGCCTATCTTACCTCCACAACCCAGTTTCTGGGTAACACTATACGTTGCTGAGACCGTTTGTCTGATTTTTGGGTTTCAGACTGTAACGACTGTGCTGGTTCAAAGTGCTTTCCGCAGATTTAGATATTTTATTGGATGGTGACCCATCCACAACCCGACCGCGGCAAGCGTAGCTTAACCTTCGGTCGATCAATGCGGCTGTTATTAATCTTGATATTGAACTTGACTATTGTCTTCTAAAAAGGAAGCAGGTACACACAGCCACAGTTTCTGTTTAGTCTCAAGAGCGAGATGTTTTTACGTTAAACCTGCTCCACTGCCACGGTCAGGAGCACATGTCTGGGAAGTAACACAGTGGTGTACACGTACAGGGTGTTGGGCTTAACGGCGCGGCGTGTTTAGATGTTCACGCCTGGCCTGTAGTTTGTCGAATTATTTCTATACGCACTGCTTTAGCTTTATGGCTTTAAGTCAATTGTACATTATGTCCTTGTTAGCAATACAATTTTGACAGATGATGTAACTAATATTTTGTAACAATTTAGGTAATTTAAAAGAATGCCCTTGGAGTTTCTTGTACTATCGAAAAACTTCATATCTAGACAGTTTGAAAACAAAATCCCGTGAATACGGTGACCACATCTGTTACCGCACCGGTTCTATAGCGGCCGAGCGCTGCAAGCAGAAATAGTCCTTACGATGTATAGATATGAACTTCTTCGATGGTACGTTCTTCTTCATAGGATCCTTCTAGGCTTTGAAATGGGGAACTAGCTTAATTTTTCTGACTGACTGACTTCTTTGATATTTAAAAGTGCTTGTAAATGGTTTAACCCTCGTTCAGACTAGCGCGACGCAACTTAATTTGAGAGGTTATTGCATGTTTTCTGTTTTTTTTTTTATTCAGCATAATTATCAAGTGACTCACAATAAAACTTTGTACAAAACACTAATCCACTTTATCATTCTCTTCATATAAAATCCTCTGAAAATTAAACTTCAAAAGTAATTAAAATATCAAAAAGACCTTCCAAACTAAAACAAATAATTTAAAAAAAAACAAACAACCTGTATCTGACTCCGTAAATGTTTACCTAAAAAGTTTAAATCTGACTTTGTAAACACACCGACCGACAGAGTTGTCTGTAGCCGTTTACCGAAAAAAATAGGGTTGTCCTGTCATAAAGTTATTAAAAACCGTAACGCAAAAATATAATATATATTTTTTTAAGTTACCATTTACGGTTTTTTTAGCTCTGTTAAAATATCAAGCTCAATACCTTTATCTCAGTTGAGATAAGGGTAGGGGCTGAAAAGCCACGTAAAGGTTAACTGGAATTACTGGAAAAGATATACAAAGCCGGTAAAATAAGATGAAAATTAGTTTTTATTACAATTGCCGACAATATAGGGCAATAGCAAAAAGTAGGTAACTGAGGGTAAGTCACTAGCGCCCGCCTATGGACATCGCGATGTCCACAGAGGCATCGCAGATGCGTTGCCATCTCAGAGACAAAGCTGAAATGCAATGAGTGTTTCATGAAAATTCACGCCAGCAGTTGGCGCCACTTTGACAAGAAGTCTTCGATTTCGACGTCAATGAATATAATGATGACGTTCATCATTCAGTCACAGTGACAGGTGGGTCCCCCAGACCTGACGTCTCAGTGCTGTGAAAGCAATTTTAGAAAACATTGGAACACAACAACACTGTTTGGCGATAGAAAGAAGGTTGTAGTACTTCCAGGACGAACTCCTTCACAAATAGCTCTGCTACTCTATTGATGATTCTTAGTCTATTATTCATAACATCTATAACCTACTCAAAGACCAATCCAACATACAATGGTCAGTTTCAGAATAACCGGAACTACATAGGTCATAATCTGCCTGTCCAATTTCTACGTCAAACGGATTATTCAACCGTAGTAGATTGAACCGTCTAGCATTCGATCCGTCTGCCAATATTTATTTGATACTAAATTTTGCCCGCGGCTTCGCTTGCTACCGGGTATGCTATGTCCTAACCAAGGTTATGGTGCCAAATTTCATCGAAATCTGTTCAGCTCCTAAAGCGTGGAAAGGTAAAAGACAAACCGAGTTACGTTCGCATTTATAATATTAATAAGTATGGCAGTATGAATTATATTCATCACATGAATTAATGGCCTAACCCTCGGGGTAAAACATGCGTACTATGGCCTGCTTTCAAATATAGAATTCTTAATTCAAAGTTTGAATTTCGGGTTTGAGTTTTCAAATAATCAAATTAACGCACTAAATTTGTAAGTGGCAATACAAATTGTCATGACACAGGTGCGTCTTCTGATCCATTTGTTTACATCGTTTTGGAACGAACCATATATCCAGCAATTGATTATCTTAGAGCGAGCTAATTGATTGATTGAATAGATATAAAAAAGTCTATTAAATAGAACTATAATGTAAGTAGTTAGTTAGGCAATATTATCATTTATGCATGGCTCACCCATCGAGAATCCGAGACGGACTGACATATTTGACTGATACGATCTGATGCGGTAGGAATGCATAATGTATGATGCGTCAGAATTGCTTGATGGCTCTATTGTAGGCCAAAGACCTAGGGTTACCTTGTGTTAATATTACGACTGTTCTTAACGAAGTTATGCAGAAATGTATATGAGGGCAATTATTTGAGAGTCCACATTTCTCTTCTGTTAAATTGGTAACGGAGTAGTTAATGGCGACAAGGTTTTTCGACTTCTGATAATTTAAAATACAAGAGTTTAGCTGTAGTAATTAATTCAAACTATTATTTAAGTTAAAAAAAACTTGTTTTTATCAAAATCTAATCAATTTTTTTTTTTTTTAGTCTTCCATACTCTAACATGTAGATAATATTTTTATGTTTGTAATTAAATGTGATTGGAATGCCCATGTCACTTTTTTTTTTGTAGATTTTTTTTTTTCCGTGACATGGGCATTCAAATCACATTTAATTACTAATTTAAAATATATTATCTACCAAATCAATTTCAAGTACGAATTTGCGGCAACGACTTAAAAAAAATACCCTGTAATTTTTTGACAGCCCTACTCGAGAGAAAAGTAAAAAAAAACTTGTCGATGGTACACGGCGGAAGAGATTGTTTGTGTCTGCACACGTCGATGACAGAAATTATAGTTTTAAGGATAACAGGGGTCCGGTTTGAATAATAAACTTGTGCTAGGTAAATTAATTGATGCTTTTACAAGTGGTTCGGTCTTTAATTAGCTGAGATAGAGGTAGAAAGATTGTATTGGACGTTTTGTCTCTCTATTAATGTAATTAATTAATTACTTATACATGTATAATTTCTATGCCCAATAACAACTTGTACTTAATTAATTAATTAACGAAGTAATTATACACATTAACGAGACGATAACCGACTTTTAGTGAAGATCACGTCTAAACTATGATTTGGAAAAATACATGTTAAATTAGTTTCTATTACATACTGAAATTAATTTGTAAAGTTATGTTATGTGTATAAAAAACTGAGAATCACGCAAAATCTATCAAGCGTATTTTTCTGAAATCTTCACGATTTTAAAGATAATTTAATTATTGATGTTTTAGCATACGTTTTTTACTGAAATACCTTTTGTATAATAAATTAATAATACGTCTAATTTGGGACAGCGCTCCTGGATGGGTGAGTCCTATTAATGGCTAGATTTACGACGCCTTGCGCCTTTCAATCCCACTTCTTTCTATCAGATCTAGAGTATTCTACATAGAAAAAGTCTTTGTAGAAAGAGTCCACCCCATCCCACCATTTCCGTCAGTCTAAAGTGTTGTCATTACTTCAGTCTCTAATTTTCTTTAAAAAATAATAGCTGTATACAAATTTTTATCTGCAATCTAGTCTTTTCCCAACATTTGGCTTCCCGTCTAACCGAATATTAGCAAGAGCCGGAGATACCAGTATTTTGCATGAAGCGACTGCCTATCTATCTTCCACAACCCAGTTACTGGGTAACACGATACCCCTTGGTAAGACTGGTTGTCAGACTTTCTGGCTTCTGACTACTCGTAACGACTGTCAAAGATCTACGAATGACAGCCGGGAGCCGTGCTTTCTGAGGCACGGAGGGGTCTTGGTATGTTGTGGATGGCCAGCATTGCTTAACCTGGAAGATCGACCCCGTCCGGGTGTTATTATTTAGGCACCAGCCCCTAATTTATTTTCACAAATACAACATACCACTGAATAAACCCTCGCCTCAGAAGTCACCATCTCCAAACATCCTCCATTTACGTGCTTAGCTTCCAGAATAAAAACTACCGAACCGAAAAGCTCGCTAAATTACCCTCAAAAAATATACCGCACGTTCGCGAAATTTCAAGAAAACATATACCGCTTACAATTGCGGAGAAATTACAATAGTCTGAGTCAGTTTATTACTTCACCCGCGGAATACGAATGGGGAAATAATAAATATTACAATTCTACTTACATAATGTTTTGTTGGCTTTTTTCGCCGAATATTAATGGCAGGGAATTTTGAGAAACTTTCTGGCGTAGAAATATCATTACAACACGCCTTGTCTTTCCGAAGGGCTTTGCAGAGTTGAATCTACCTTTAGTACACCCATATTTCGCCAGGGGGTGAGCCTATTGCCATCAACTGGGCACAAATCTAGACTCCGGGCTGCTACTGAGAAATTCCAGATAGAGAAACACTGCCCGACCGCTTGCGACCACTAGACCAACTATGCCGTCACAAAATCAACAATATAAGTTTGTAATTTCCCACGTCTTTTAGAGAAGGAACAAGCATTAACAACCAGACGAGACACGCCGCCGGACGACCGACACTTCGTCTTACAGAAAGACTACCCTGACGTCTGGGGGTCTGAGTCCGTCAACGAAGATACGGGCCCGTCCGAAAGCATTTGCTCCGACAATACTATAATATAAATGACAAATTAAATTTTAAAACGCGCAAAAACAGAGAGATAGAGACTTGAAATACGTGTTTCTGTAGGAATCAACCCATACGGGATGAAAGTTTATATCGGACAACCGTTTTTTTACCCGACGGCGGCGAATCTCAAAAGGAGGATAATGTTTTTAATTAAGTCGTGAAATTGTGTGTTTCCAACGCGGAGAAACTGCTAGTGGTATATTAAAACAAGACATAAGCTGCAGAACAATATTGCATCGGCCAAAGTCGGGGTCCTCAACTAATTCCATCGAATGGACCCGTAAAACATAATGCTATTTTATGTGTAATTCGACTTAGCGGCTTCTAGAAATTTATTTTGTTTAACGGCTGAAAATTTTTCCTTATAAAAAGGTATCTTGGCTTTTTTAACTAATATCTTATGAAATAACAATCTTTTTTTTTTACAGAAAAGTGTCTCGGTTTTGTATTTTCTTTTTTGCCACCGATTTGGTATACCACTACTTGCTATTGTAAACAACACCGACCTCATCATCAATATTATATACGTATGTATTATTGAAGCTAACTCAAAAACTAACCAAGCAAAGTTAATAAAATTTATTTGGGACCAACCACCTTGGAAAAATACTCTTTGGAACACACTGACACTATTTGACTGTATTTTACTGTACCTGTTAGTTTTGAGTATGATCTAAATGGAATTGTTAATTTACTGTATTTGCTGTGTGTAATCTGAATCGAATTTAAAGTCACTTGATGCTGTGTACCGTCCGACATATTGTATTTGTACGCCGTTCAGGCAAAACATGACTGTCATAATTATAACTTGATGTAACATCTTGCATGCCGTGTGTGTGTATACTCATGTTTTGGACAAATAAAATTATCTTATCTTATCTTAACAAAAATAATCATCGAAATCCGTTAAAAATTACCGTAAAATATCGCTGAACATACCCCCTCCTTTTTTAAATCGGTTATGAAAGCTTGATAACTCACCTGACACAACAACAGCCAACAGAAGTCCAAAAAGCGCGGGAACAACAGCCATCTTGAATCACTTTCTAAATTCAACCAATCACAAAACACTTATAGCACTCGAAATTCGAACTAGCATACTAGGCGATGCGTTCGAAACGGACACTCGGTAACCGGTCTGATTCAAAACTTTCTTCTCGCTCGCACTTGTGTTGAATCTATCGCCGTCTCCTTCACTCTGTAACAAAAAAGTAAAGATGTAGGGTTTTCTTTTCTTTTTATAGGCAAGGTGTAGGATTATTTCATGTTACGTAATTGAAGGCTGAGCGGAACAAGGGTGGTTTGGTTTTCGAAAGAATTAAGCGCTTTGAGCGTACGGTCACTCGCAGCTCAGCAATAAAGTTGAACAGCGAAAACCGCTCTTACTGCTAGGAAATAAAGTCGCTGTCAAAGTAAAATTGTAACTAGAGACGTAGGTTGACCGTGTTTTTTTTTTGTCTGCACAGCTTTTTCTAATATAAAACGGACTGGACTTGTCCGTCATTTTGTTAAGCCTCGTGCAAACTGCCGCGACGCGACACCGGTAATTGTTTTCTTAGAAATTATTTTGTTAGTCGCGTCGCGTCAGTCTTCACGAGGCTTTATTGATAGTTGCTTAGAGAAAGTAAGCAAATATCGTAAATATTTAGACATATTAAAATAGTCGCTTTTCGTGTCCGTTTGTGTGACCGCGTTGTTCTTCTAATACGTAACGGATTTTGATGCGGTTTTCACCGGTGTATAATTTAATTATATAATACGTTAGTATTAATAGTACGTTCGTAAAAAAAAAAACTCGGTGTTACATAAAGTCGTAAAAACACTGCGAAGCAGGGGCGGGTCTAGTCTTAAATATTCATAGAATATACAACAAAAGAACAAAATAAAACAATCAAGTTTTATTTTGTTCTTTTTGTCTAGTCTAGAGGAGAGAGAGGTTTCCAAACTTTGTGAAAACGGCTTTTAGTACAAATCCAACTGGATAATTTAATTTATTATTCTGAAGGCGTCGTATCCTAAGCGCTGAAATTAAGATGACTCCCGCAGACAGGCGCGACGCGACAAGGCGACGCGACTCTGGTAGCACAATTTCCATGAAGTTTTCATAGAAATTGTTCTACTAGAGTTGCGTCGCGCCTGTCTGCGGAAGCGTCAATACATTTTATTACGTAACTAAGTCAGAAATCTTAAAATAGTTTCAAGGTATAACTTGAAACTATTTTAAGCTTCTATCTACGATGCGGAGGAGTTTTTCGACGCCATGTTTTAGTTTGCTTATAGTTTTAGTAAAGTTAGGAATTTAGGATACCTATGTCATAAAAAAATACATATTTCAGCGTTTTTGTAATATCACCCCCCTAAGGGGTAAAATAGGGGTGATTTTAAAATTCACATGTAATATTGTGTTTTTTGTGTCATCTTTTCAAGAGATTTAAAGGATTGGAATTATATCCATAGTCCGTATTTTGAATTAACATATATTGCCTTTATTTAACTAAAATCACTCTGTCTAAAGTTATTACTTATTACAATTTAAAGTCATCCTTTCTAACATGTAAGCAGGTATTATTTGTGTTCAATGGCGGCACTAGAGTAGGTATTACAAATTAATGATGATAATAATAGAAAAATATAATAATTAGTATTTATAATCATATAAACCAGTAATTGTTTATAAACCGCACAATTGTGAGTAGGACTTGCGCCCGGAGGGTTCCGTCTCAAATCTGTGCTTGCTCGGCTGCCCGAATTTACAAATCTGGTTTGAAGAAAAAACTTAACTTACACGGTCAATGAATTTTTGATCCCAGATTGAAGAACAAACTTAACTTTTCAGCTGTTATATAACACCAATTCAACGTAGGTATATAATAAACGCTAAATTTTCGGATTGTCCTCTTTATTTGGCCTTGCTTCTCGCCAAACTTCATGATGCTGGACCAACAGGAAGTACCAAATAAACTGATTTATTTGCGGTTGTTAAAATATGATTTTCGTTACAGCTTCAAGAGACCGTAGATTGCAGATTTTGATATCTATTTCAACTTGATGCCTCCACGCAGTAGTGGATCCAGGGCTAAGGGGCTGAATTCTTCCGTGACAAATCTTTTATTATTACTTTTTAGCAAGTATTACACTTAGTGTACAATTGTCATCAATTGTCCTTAACTTAATAATAAGTAGGTAGGTTTTTTCTAGATGTTTAGTTTACGTGACGAAGTTTGTCCTATATTCACAGAGATATCTCTGGTAGTCTATAGGTAATGACTATAGTCATTGACGAATTTGAGGGATTTGCGAAAAATAATCCGAGGAGGCTCGTAAAATGCTGTGTGCTTTAAGCGTTTACTTTGCTAAAACCTGCCCTCAGCGGGGTCAAGCCCCTCTCAAACAACAATCCTGGATCCACCACTGCCTCAACGCGTTCCTGAGAACAGAGGTCTTGACGGACAACGAAGTCATCCTTTAAGGGTTTAAATTTTTCATTTTGAGGTACGGAACTCTAAAACAGATTGATTATCTTCCTGTTACCTTTCATGCCGTAACGGCTGAACAGTTTTACATTAAAGGCATGCGAATAGGCCATGACCTGGGTTAGGACATAGGATACTCTGAATCCCGGTAGTACGTCCCTGTGGGATATTTTCCGACATCGACACGGGCGCAGCCGCGGACAAAAGCTAGTAAATCTATAAGTAAAAATTTGATACGGTCGCGAATCATATTCATATCAAAATACAACATGATACTGATTTGCAAATTGCAAAAACACGTAAGAAAATTTAAATTTCGCGGGCTACCCTGACGCTTTCGGCTTAAAATGTAAGTATCATCGAAGAAGTTCATATCTATACACCGTAAGGACTATTTCTGCTTGCAGCGCTCGGCCACTTATAGAACCGGGGCGGCAACAGATGTGGTCATCGTGTTCACGGGATTTTGTTTTCAAACAGCTTAGATATGAAGTTCTTCGATAGAAACCTACGTCAATTTGTCGTTAAATACTCGTAAGACAATCAAAGAGTAGGTACACACCTGTTTTGATGTAATATTTAAATAGCTTGATGACATCATCCTAACTACGAGTATAATAATAATAATGCGAAAGGACTTTGTTTGTTACGCTTCCACGCTAAAACGGCTAAACAGATTTGGATGAAATTTAGCACATGGGTATACCATGACATGGAAAAGGACATAGGATACTTTTTATTCCGCTATTCCCACAGGATGAAGACTTATGCTGGTGAAACCGCGGGTCGCAGTTAGTTTTAGAATCATTTTCAATGTTACTCGTAAGTACGAAACAGTAAACAGGAAAACATCTGTATTATTAATTTAATACTTCCTTAAGGAAAATCTAATTAAAACCTGTATTGTTAAAATTATTTCAGTATTCACAAATATAACATCACGCCTGTAGTTCTCGAAGAGTTAGGCAGAGGTGCACCTATAGTAAATTTAAGTCCCATGTAATAGGGGGTGAGCCTATTCCATCAACCGCGCACAAATCCTGACTAATCTGCCACATGGAAAACCCAATAACACTGTCCGATCTGGGAATCGAACCCAGGACCTCATGCTCAGCAGTAGCGCTTGCGACCACTACATCAACGAGGCAGTCAGTTATAATTAAAAATTTTACGTCTCTTGACTTTTCTCGGCACCCTGGGGTGCCAGACCTTTGGAAAGCGTACGAGGGGCCGTACTTTTATTATAATTTTATCGCTACTTTTCTAATGTTTTACAGCTGAATAGAGTCATTTCATTTAATTTCAAAATAATTGGTCGATTCCTCTTATAGGTCATTTTTTTTTTTTTTTTTAATAAAACAACATCTAAGTATTTTCTAAAAATTAATTCAAACAAACCTTCGTAATAATAAGTAGATAAAAAAACCTCATAAGGCAGGCTCATAAAAACCGTAATTTGTAGGTACTACATCCCTAGTATAAAGACGAGCCTCGGTCAACCCTACCTGGCTCTTTGTCTATGAAAGATGGCGCGTCAATTTCGCGGGAAACATTTTTGAGGTTATATTTTTTATACAAAAAGGTTGGATGTGAGTTGGTTATTTTATCTTCTTATTATACATAGTTACGGCGTTTTCTTTGGGGAGAGCAGGAAGGTAAGTAAATAAAGGGCAGGGATGAATCAGCTCACTACACCAGTTTCACGGTTAGATTTTGAAGTCTTACGAGTAGGTATCTCAGATCGCGGTAAAAGGGCTCGGTCAATTTTTGCATGTACAAACTATTTGGGTTCGAGCTGCTATCTGCGGGAATTCCCGAGAATGCGCAAGAATTCTCCGGAAGACCTGTTGTTCGACTCATATCTAGTTTTCACGTTACACAATTAACATGAAGTTCATTATGCTTTGACCCAATTTTCGTTCCGCTGCAATGTCAATTGAGCCTAAAGGTGCTATCACCGGGAGCATTCGCCTGTAATATAACGTTACAGATTAAATATTACAGATATTGCGCGCTGTAATGCTCAGTTCCCCCTCCCTCACTGATGTATTGCTCGAATTGTGCGCTCTGTAATGCTCAGTTCTCCTCCCTCATTGATGTTTTGCTCGAATTGTATTTTTGCAGGTTGCACACTGTAATACTCGGTTCTCCTCCTTCACCGATGTAATGTTCGAATTGTATTATTGCAGGTTGCTCACTATAGAGCCTCGTTCAGACCTCTCGGATCTTCGGATCTCGGTAAGTTGTAAAGATTAACAATTCTGTGTGAAAGTTCTGAAAATGGCCGCAAACCGTCTGTTATACTTGGGTAATTGAATTCTGTTGCTATCCTGTAAAGGTGTAGATAAAGAGGAAAACTTTTGAACGAATACATTAATTATAAAATGGTCGCTCGACTGCCTCGTTGGTCCTGTGATCGCAAGCGCTACTGCTGAGCATGAGGTCCTGGGTTCGATTCCCGGGTCGGGCAAAGTGTAATTGAGTATTTCAATTTAGGATTTCTCAGTAGCAGCCCGGAGTCTGGCTGTGTCCGGTTGATGGCAATAGGCTCGTTCTCTATTACATGGGACTTATGGAGCGACTGCCTATCTGACCTCCACAACCCAGTTACTGGTTTAAACGATACACCAGACTTTTTGGGCTTCTGACGACCCGTAACGACTGCCAAACATCTACAAATGACAGTCGGGACCAACGGCTTAACGTGCTTTCCGAGGCACAGATGGGCCTCGATACTCCATATTAATGGATGGTCTCATGGTCACCCATTCACGAACTGACCGCGACAGGCGTAGCTTATCCTTCGGTTTACCCGTGAGGTTTTTATCATTTAGACACTTGTGTAAATTAACCTCTATCTACCGACATCTAAAACCATTCACACCAGAGCATTGACTCTGAAACGTATGTGTTTATTTGTATGTCCCAGGCACCGTTCTCACGAACATGTGTTGGAGCGATAGCAAAATAAATTGGAGAGCGTAGCGTTGATTGAACTTCGATTGTTTTGCTCTCTGTACAGGATTTATTTAGGTAAGTATCGATTTTGTGATTACTTTTAAACGGAGTTTCTTTTGAAGATAAAGGCTACCGCATACAGGCGGGACGCGACACCGGTAATTGTTCTATCGTGAAGTTTTCTTAGAGAAATTGTTTTATTAGTCGCGTCGAGCCTGTTTGCCTTAAATGTCTGGCTGGATTAATTAATTAAAATTACATTAGTAAAGAATAAAAGTACAAGATGAGTAGAATTGAAATTCAGAACAAAAAATTTTTTTTTGAAAATTACATGAGACGTCAAAAAACCTATCGCCTATCGCTTAACGCCCGCCCTTCACCACTACCTAGTGCTATACGTGGAAAGAAGAAGTGACAGAACAAAGTTCCCAGCAGCACAACTGTCTGTTCAGTTAGAAGAGCTTAATTCTATACAAAATAGTATGCAGTTTACTATTTACTCATGTAGTTCCTGTAACCTAACTCACTGGTTAATATTATTACCACGGCATGAGACAGTATGAGAAGGTCAATTCCCGTATATAAAAATGTTTTAAATCCAGTGACAATCTCATCATCTCATCGCAGCGAATCAATGTCAAAAACTTTGATCTTTATATGTCAAGATAGAGCTGTCACGCTGCAAAAGAACTAAAACAAACAAGCCAACCTTGATAAGCTGCTACGTCTTACACTCGTGTCACGTCATTGTGCTTTTCAAGTGTGCGTGCATTTAGCGGCCAAAAGTTGACTCTATTTTTTTCGATGAGTTCTCAGCTTTGACTGTCTATCTAGACATATTTAAAGCTTTGATCGAAAACTTATCAAAACTGTAGTGCTATAAGGATCATTTGGCGCCTGAATGACGTTGACAGGGCGGCGCTGATGGTAAACATTTGTGCTATTGTTTTGTGAAATTTATTGAGGAAACAAGATGGCAGCCACGCGCCAAAAGATCCATGTACAGCTATATTTAAATTAAACTTTTTTTGACAGATTTATACTGAGATTAGAATGTCAAACGTTCTTTAAATACGGGAATTGCTCCTCTAAAGTGTAATACCCAGTCATCAGTTCACCTGCTCTTATACCAATTCAAGGCTCGTGCGACTCGAACAATACAATTTCTAAGAAAACTTCACGGTATAACAATAACCGGTGTCGCGTCGCGCTAGTCTGCACGAAGCTTTTTTAGTTGTCAGCGCCTCTTTCTTACATACTTCTCTATTAGTCGACATCTCAGTAGTCAGCCCCTTTCTATCCATATCATCTTACACACAGTCCATATATCGTTTCTTAGGTCTCCCCCACAGATATAGACAGACATAGATTAACGCAAGAGCAACTACTTCGCGAGTTCGCGTGCCCAGCTTATGACCAAAAATCATAAGCCACTATTTTCGTGCTCAGTCTGCATCGGTGTGCGCGCTACTCGGACGTCAGTAAAAAATAATTAAAACGGTCAATTGCGCTGTTATAAATTGTACAAATACGAGGAGAACAAATAAAGTAAACGTTTCCTTCCATCGTTAAGTCATTTTGTGATTAATATTATGCGTAATTAATTTTTTGTAATCAACTACCTAAATTGAATATAAAGGTGTCACCGAATATTCAAGTAACGGTAAATTTACTTGAAATTCTCACTACGAAGACTTTCAGCGTACTGTCGGCTGGATGAGCGCTCGCGATGGCGCTAGGCGGGTTTGGGGCGAGACGGGTGCCGCACGCGTCTTTGAATCGATTTGATTTTCCCATCACTAAAGGCTCGTGCAGACCAGCCGCGACGCGACGGCGCGACGCGACTCGAACAATACTATTTCTAAGAAAACTTCACGGTATAACAATAGCCGGTGTCGCGTCGCGCTGGTCTGCACGAGCCTTAAATCGTGCTTGTGATTGTGACTTCATAGTAGGTAAGTCAAAAAATGGCACGCTTAGTTTTCATACAGATCGTGATACTTGCGTTATCTATGTCTATCTATATCTGTGGTCTCCCCCCATTCGTCCCCATAAAATCAATTGAAACCCAACCACGTTGTTTATAATCATTGACAATTTACTACAACAATATACTGACCGTCAACAAAAATAAGGTTAATTAAATTAACCAATCAACCGTTAGCTTCTGACGGTACTTGAGCATCCGGCAAGCCGAAAATAAATACTGCATGGTATCATTTTTTATTTCATCTTGTTAATACATACAATATACAGGGTCACATTAAATTATCTAGCGAAACTACGCAAATGTGATGGGTTTTGATATCTAAACATGAAAAAACAAAAAAATAATTAATTTGTTGTTGTTTTTTGGGGTCTCTTCATCACAATATCCGTTTAAAAAATCAGCTTCTTTTTTTTTTGTAAACTACAGACGAGGGGTGTCGATATTATCTCAACAAGATAAAAAAGATTTTATCAACTCACACTTCATCACTCACACAACCAGCAGTCATTGACCCTAAAAATTTTTTTTTTTTTTTTTTGTCGTGCTTACCTACACCCAATACTTCTGCAGTGTTTCGCTAATTTAATTTGATCTAGTACTATATTTTTTATAGTTGGTTGGATCAAGCAGGAATTGGTAATGAAATAACATACATTGCAGCCGCAGGTCAATATTTGACGAAAAGTCAATTGTCCCGTGATTTTCAGCATGGGCAGTGCAACTGTTACTGTCACTTTGACCTGTCCTGCACAATTGGTAAGATGAGAAGAATCTGGATGATTTTTTGAACATATTGTATTATACACATGTATTGCAAATTAAATTAGACACAGCTTCAGCAAGCATGAAGTACATATTATATGTAACGAAATACATAATATTATTTATTGAAGTATTATTGTTACGTCAAAAAATTAAACAATCCTGTATAATTCTAACCGACGACTCCTAAAACATTGGAGGTATAATAATACCAGCATATTATTGATGTGTAACATCTTTCCTCTCGCATTCCCGCAATCTGTGGGAGTGATTTATAATAATACCAGCATATTATTGATCTGTAACATCATTCCTCTCGCATTCCCGCAATCTGTGGGAGTGATTTATAATAATACCAGCATATTATTGATCTGTAACATCATTCCTCTCGCATTCCCGCAATCTGTGGGAGTGATTTATAATAATACCAGCATATTATTGATCTGTAACATCATTCCTCTCGCATTCCCGCAATCTGTGGGAGTGATTTATAATAATACCAGCATATTATTGATCTGTAACATCATTCCTCTCGCATTCCCGCAATCTGTGGGAGTGATTTATAATAATACCAGCATATTATTGATCTGTAACATCTTTCCTCTCGCATTCCCGCAATCTGTGGGAGTGATTTATAATAATACCAGCATATTATTGATCTGTAACATCATTCCTCTCGCATTCCCGCAATCTGTGGGAGTGATTTATAATAATACCAGCATATTATTGATCTGTAACATCATTCCTCTCGCATTCCCGCAATCTGTGGGAGTGATTTATAATAATACCAGCATATTATTGATCTGTAACATCATTCCTCTCGCATTCCCGCAATCTGTGGGAGTGATTTATAATAATACCAGCATATTATTGATCTGTAACATCATTCCTCTCGCATTCCCGCAATCTGTGGGAGTGATTTATAATAATACCAGCATATTATTGATCTGTAACATCATTCCTCTCGCATTCCCGCAATCTGTGGGAGTGATTTATAATAATACCAGCATATTATTGATCTGTAACATCATTCCTCTCGCATTCCCGCAATCTGTGGGAGTGATTTATAATAATACCAGCATATTATTGATCTGTAACATCATTCCTCTCGCATTCCCGCAATCTGTGGGAGTGATTTCGTGAAAAGGGAGGGAAGTGTGTAGCAGGAAGCCGGGTAAGCGCGCGTTATTTGATTTGACCCTTTGTCCCTTTAATGCTGCTTATTACCAAGGTGAGATATCAGATGTTACACATCATACGCGACTACTGTAAAGCTCGCGGCTGTCTGTGTGACTCGCCCTCACGAAAGCTTGTGGGAGTGATGAGGATGAAGACGTCACTCTGAAGTAGTTGCACGAAGGCTGCGTTGACGTTCATACTCGGGGTCACCAATTTAGTGGCACGAGGAACAGGGTGTAAAGTTCACTCAGCCACCATAGAAAAGGGAGGATCCTCCGACCAGACGGGTGTTGTGTCTGGCGTGCAACTTTTCGACGGCACGGTTGGCGCAGTGGTTAAGTAATTGACTGCTGCGCTGCATGTCGCGGGTTCGATCCCCGCACGGAACAAATATATTTGTATGACCTACAATTAGTTGTTCCGGGTCTGGCTGTTTGTGTTGTGAGTTTAAATGTATGTAAACGCACCGACGATACAGGATAAATTCCTAGTGTGAGGCAAAGTTTTACAAAAAAAAAAAAAAAGTCTTACGTTCGCGCGGTAAACTCTAATTGCGCGATGCAGGATTTGTGTGACGTCATGTCTTTGATGCGTAGTTCGTATGTGGCGGTGTAACCGCTACAAATCTGACAAAATTGAATATATTGCGATCGTATTTTATTTTATGTGAGAACTACGTAATTACTCCACAGGTTTCCTCGTGATGTTTTCCTTCACCGATTTCAGTATTACAGTAATTGTAATGTATGTATTATATTTATCATTTTTAATAGGTATATCTATATCTTTATATTTAAACAAATACTTATTCCTCAATTCTCGCTATTGCACCGTTAAGAGAATTTGCCCTTCAGCGAACAAAGGCACTGTTTGTCTGCATCACCCAAAGGTTGACTGACTGGTACAAAATGTCTATGGCATTAAGTCCGCCTCTGTACAGTTGTGTGCTTGAAGTATTAAAAAAATAACAAAAAAATATTAAAATTTAATTTCGTCTAATAACAAGGAATAAGGAATAAACTTTTAAGTTATGTGTTACCTTAAAACATTAAACAACGACGTCATTTATTATGTACTTTTTTTTCGCATTTATTAGCATTACAATAAAGAATGCGAAATAAAACCAAGTTCTGACAGTTTTAACAGATTCAAAAAAAAAAAAAAAAAAGTTTTCAATTCTTTTTTTCCTGCTAACTTATCATTAATTCCGTATATTTTATACCAAGGATGGGTGCGCGGCATCCGTTAGCACAGAAATAGCCCCTCTTTGTCCCAAACCGCGGTGAACTGCATCAAAAATAACCGGCGATGCGCGAGCGCAGACGAACGTAAATACGTTTGAAAGCAATTGAATGTTATTTATAGGAGTTTCGCTTTGTTTTTGGTTGTTGATTTCAACTGGATTGGGAGTAAAAGGTGTAATTATTATTTAGTATAGTATCACAGATATATAGTATTTATTATATCTGTGTCTGATCTGTGTATAGTATAGTAACCTAACTTTATTTTTTATTGTTTTATCCTACCTGGATGATTAGCATCTATTTTCTTCGGACATTCTTGATTGCCACACAAAACTTTCGAAAAAAAAATTCATAAAATTCTGATAGATCTAAAAATCATTGAAATGGAAAACTGATTGACATTAAAAATACAGTTATAATAGGAAGCTGATTGGCAGTTTTTTAATGCTAAACGTCTGGTACGCGACATGATCAAAGTACACGTAACGGTGAGAATTGAAAATGTTTGTCCGTACAAAACTACTTGTAATAAAACGTGTCTGTTTTGATGGAAACATACGGGTGTTTGTTTTGTGCAGGCGCGCTAAAGAACAAAGTCTTTTTGAAAATGCATCTGTTTATTAGGTCGTCAGTATGCGATCATCTATTCACGACGATAATTAAGAGGGAACAGGGGCTGCGAGGAATTTGAAAAATAGTTATTTGAAGAAACTATTGCCGTCGCGCTGCGCCCGAAAAACCGAGTTAAAGCCCGTAAAGTGCGATAGGGACAACTGCAGCTCAGACCGATTATATCACAAAATTTTTGACGAAAACGACGTTTGGCATTCTCCTTTTTTCTCCTCGAAAACTTAGCCGATTTAATATTTTTTACATTAAAATTTTAAGAAAGAGTATGTCTAGGTTCCTATTATTTTCTTTTATACTAAAAACTTTTCCGAATTAGTCTGGTAGTCCTCTAATCACGGCGCGGCGGTAAAAATGGGGCATTTTTGTAATTTTTGGAGGGTCATAGTTTCCTTACTTATTAATTGCTGAAAAAAAGGAAATGACAGAGACATGCCTATAGAGATCCTGATTTTATAAAAAAAATATAATGACAGCTCTAGAGGCATTATTCAGGAAGAAAAACGGGGAATAGGTACGTTTGTATGGAGAATCACGGGCCCTGTTCCCTCATAAATGATGATAAATTGATAATATATATTTTTTGGTTTTTCATTTAGATTCTGTTCGACTGAATGTAAACGAAGTAAAAAGTAGTATGTAAGGATCGTAGAATTCGTAGCTGGTGGCGATGGCGTTCTGTAGTTTCTGCCTTCCCCCATCGGAAAAACGCGTGTGTTTATATTTTGTTCATGTAGGCATATTTATTATAATAATAATCTAAATCATCAATCCTGCCTGCTCTTTAAATCCAGAAAACAGTCATATTTTCCGTCACTGACATCATTTCGATCTGCGTTTCCTTTAATTTCAAGTAATTACGAAACGATACGACCAAATGACATAATCTAAGCAACAAAAGACCTCCCCAAGCCCCGCCACTTCGACCGGTTCAGTGCTTCCCGCATCCAGCGGATTCCTGCGGGCTTCACCGGTCATCGGACTGTTTTCCCCATAGCCTTATCGTGAATAATTTGTGTAATGTGCGTTTTATTTCTGTAGAATAAACACTAGGGATGATGCCTGGGTCAAAAGAAAGTAATTCTATTTAGTCCGTCAGTCAGATAATAAAAAAATAATAGACACGTATTTTTTGCTTTATCATATTAATAAAAAATGACTTAGATAAAACGCATTAAAATTGGGGAGAGGGGGTTGATACGTCACAAGTATGTATAAAATCTACATACAAGTGACGTCATGGCACATTTTAACTCAATGTATCGCCGTAATCTTTTGATAACGTAAAAAAAGAAAAAATACGTGTACGTTATTTTGCATAGTCTACATGACGGACCATAAACATTTTTTTAGTCATCATCCCTATTGTTCTTTCTTCTCTTTCCCGCTCAGAAGTGGTCGCAAACCACAAGACAAATGACGAAATCACGGAGCAGCCGTTTAAAATACTTTGCCGTATATATTTCCAATTCGCCGGCTGATTTCAATAGCTACGTAGTTACACTGTGGCTACGCTCGGCCGCGCGCAAATTGCAACAGACTTTTACTTGTACCACGGACGTGCCACAGAGGAGATAAATAGGAAAAACTTTACAGGAAATTGACCAGTTAATGAGATGGTGTATGATCGGTCAAGGAACGGATCTTTTAAAGTTTAAATAATAGTGACTGCCTCCGCAACCCAGTTACTGAGCCATACGATACCCTTTGGTAATAAAACATTGGTTGTCAGACTTTCGGGCTTGGCTACCCGTAACCCAACCGTAACCAAAGATCTACGAATGTCTGTCACAGACTCAAATGACCGTTGACGGAACAAAGGCCGCCATCTTGAATTTCAAAAGAATTTCTGTGACAACTTCACAAATCTTTACAAACCACGCCCCCCTATCAATGTCATTCAGGCGCCAAAAGGTCCTTGTAGCACTTTTTGAACAAAATCTGTGGAATGTATTCAGCTTCTCAAACTCAAACTCAAAGCATTTATTTTAATTAAACCATTTACAGGCACTTTTGAATTGTCAAGGGGTCAGTCAGTCAGAAATATGAAGCTAGTTGCCCATTCCAAAGCGTAAGTTCCTATGGAGAAGAACGGGCAAGAAACTCCAAGGACACTCTTTTAAAAAAAAAATATTCTTACAAAATATTGTTTACATCATTCATGTTGAAATTATACATGTGAGAACAATGTAGAAAGACGTGTACGTAAAAAAGTGTCCGTAATAAAAAGATAAAAACAATTCAAAAATTAAAATAAGCTGTAGCAGATAAGCAACGATCCAACACATCTCATCTTCTAAATCATCATCCCTATGTTGATGCAGCTGAATACCAGTATTTTACATGTAGCGACTGCCTATCTGACCTCCACAACCCAATTAATGAGTAACACGATAGCCATTGGTAAGACTGGTTGTCAGACAGTTATGAGGAACAGGGTGTACCTAAAGTTCACTCATCCTCCGTAGAAAAGGGAGGTTACGCAGGTGTTGTGTCTGGTGAGCTACTGCCTGTAGCTTCAAAATAACGACCAAACATTATGCAACGTTCTAAATACAAAAAAAAACGCGTCCAGCCAGCCAGACACATTGCAGAAACGAAAAATTCCTTTTCACGAAACCTGTTACTTCGGTAATAACTATCTATTATTGAGCTTGAAATACTAGTTTTGTATCGAGTTATTAACTTTTTATTATAGCTATGCGGGCGAATGAACCCGATCAATGGCTGCTTAGCAACTGAGTGACAACAATTACGTCATCGTCAGAAAATGGCCGCCAAGGGGTGGTTGCAGGGTAGTGTTTTTCCGTTTTTCTTGTTATTAATAAACGGGGTATTAAATTAATTGAATGATATTCCATGTTAGCTGGGACGAGTAATGTTTTGTAAATTTAATTAAAAATAACTGGGACACTATGGTAGATATTGAAGTAGGTTAGTTTTCTTTTATTGTAATAGTAGGTACATACGTAGATTACTGTCTCGGCCTGTAACAGGGGCATTGAGGGACGATCTCGCCTCGACACACATGCCTGGTTGGGGCCAAGGCCTTTATAGTACTTTTCTCTAAAAATGCGCAGATATTCAAACTAAGTAAATTAATTATAAATTCCAGAAGAAATGACGAACAACGATAATTTTTCAAGCGCCAATATGTTCATTGGTTTTTTCTTTACTATAAACAGCTCATTTGTAAGCCGAAGAGAAATTTAAATAAAATCTTAGATAAGTTACCCTTGGTTGCAATGTTTTGAAGTAAAAAGTTCTTTACATTTTTACACATGAGTTTTTGACATGAGTTTTAATAGCAATTTATTCGGCCGCTAAACACGACAGATGGATTTTCATATAAACATTGGCGGCCGGGCACCTATAAATCGAAAATGCTGTAGGTACTGGTCGAGTACATGTGAGTATTTATTTCGAAGAAGAGTCAAAATAATGCTCTAATTTCCAAGCATGTTTGAGAAAATACTTTTTAGATTTAAGGATATTCGAATTACCGACATTTCGCTGCAGTAATTTAAGAAATATGCAGAGAATCAGAAACATTTGAAGGGCAAATAACAAAAGACAGTCACTAAATGCCCGCCCTTAAGTCCAGTGTTTAAACTTGGAAGAGAAAACTCCCCAACGAACAATTTTCTTGTTTTTTTTTTTATACGAACTTTTTCATTTGCCAATAACTAAGCAACAGACTTAACACCAATTTGGAAGAGAATTATTTGCACGCTTTTGCCTTATTTTTTATTTTCCAAATTAATTTAGTTTTCTTCAACAGTTTCGAGAGATACTTACACTGGAGTATCTTCCTAGGTCTTACCCACGTTCAAACTATTGCACTACTTTCTACGAATGATCTATCCGACCATTACCTTCTCTACTCGAACTGTCGAAGACTAAAATGATAAACGGGTAAGCACGAGTGCAAACTATTTAACGAGAGTTCCGTATCTTACGAGCAAGTTTCTGCTACCTAATGATGCTGTCGTTGACATTTTTTCCCGCAGCGAACATCGTCATTTTCTATAATAATTTAAAAGAAATAAATGCAGTACTGCATTTTTTGCTAATAGCTACTAGAGTAAGGGAAGCCCAAAAAACCTATAGATGAATAATGTCAAAGATAAAAGAGATGCTGGACAGTTTGTTGCGCCACTTCTTCCCAGCTAAAGCACTAAGAAGTGGTGAAGGGTGGGCGTTTTGGGGGTCTGTCTTATGTAATTTTGACGTTCGAAAACTGTTGATTCTCAGCCTAATTTGAATAGATGATTTTTTATTTGATTTGAGACCCAAAATAATTAGAATAGGATAAGAGATGATGGTGATGTCCCAAAGAATTTCCCTTAATTATAACTTACGGAACCCAAAAAAAATGAAATCATTACATTTTGTAATTAATACCTTAATTATAAATTCAAATGAGCATGGAAATAGGTTGGGTGAAACAATACGGTATTATAAAACTCGTTATTTACTAAGAAATGTAAGTAAAGTCACTAATCAAGTTACAACTAGGTCTTAAGATAAATTTTATGAGTGCTGTGTTAACGCAAAGATTGACTTATCGTCGGGTTGTGCTAAATTCTTGGTTGTTTATCCAGGAATTTTATGTTTAGTAAGTTTGTTTATAATCAAATCAAAACCCTCCTTTTTCATAGTCGGCTAAAAAGGATATAGGTGACTAACACGCACGGTGGAGCGGATCAAAAACCTCGCGGACCGTCCGCGCGGACGTGTGTCAAAAACGTTCGACGGATCAGTGTCACTTGATGGTACAAGATTCGCAACACGCGAAAGCGCCGCTCAGCGTGTTAATCGCAATAAGGATAACTATTAAAGGTTAGTTCTACGGCTACCATCAGATCCGTCAAATCTGGACCAAATCAATTCCATATGTAGCTGTTACAGCCTCAAGATCTATCGCCTAGGACGGCCGGCACCATTACTACTAGAAGCCAATTGTTGAACCTTTCGATAGCGTAACACACATAACATGACAATTGATTGCAATTGCTTTTATTTTGACAGTTCAGGCACGTTCATTGCGTTATTTACGTTGTTTAGCAGACAAGTTTATTAAACCTATGAAGCAATGGACTAGAAATTTCCTTCAAAACTCTCGGTGTGATTGAAACTGTGATACGCAGTTAGGGTACGATTTAAATCCATCTGTTCAGATTGATCTCTTGATTTATGAAGTCTTGGTACTTTTCCCATAGCAGTCACAATAATGTCCCCTGGTAACGGTGCTCCAACCAAACAATTTCTATGGATGAGTATATAATTTTATACGCACTGTAGGCAAGTCATTTAATATGCATTAACGTCCCATAACGGTGCTCTCGCAAGGTCGCATTCATGAATGTAAAGAAATAAGGGAAACTCCATCTGTACCGGATACGATGGGTCGATTTTTTTTCTATACTTGAGAACTTTGAATGTTGACCACCATATTATCACCCGATAGTAAGCGATTACGCGGTAACCATAGCTTTTAAGCTCTTGGACCTCTTGGATCTGATGGTAAATGATGATCAGGCCGAAGGTGGAAGCGAACTTCACTCAGAATCCTCAACCACAGAGGAACTGGCTATCTTAACTCTAACTTCCGAAACACAACAATGCTGTTAACATTGTTGTTATGGCGACAGACTTAGATTAAGATGGTGGTAGCTAGCCAGGCGGACTTAGAACAAGCTCTACCACCAACCAAACGAAAAGATTTTCCCCCGCTGGGAATCGAACCCGGGACCTCTGGGTCTGACCATGGCCACAGGTGGCCTTACCATTAGACCACAGAGGCGGTTAAACGCTTGCCTTGAAGTAACCTATTCACTTTCCAACTCTCAACTTGAAGACTCCCAGACCATCGGGAAGCAGACTCTGGCAGGGAGTTCCACTCCTTAGCGGTACGTTTAAGATAGTCAATTATAACTAGCTGCACCTCGCGGTTTCACCCGCATTAATCTCGATCCCGCGGGAATAACGGGATTAAAAGTATCCTAGCTCCAAACCCAGGTCATGGTCTACCCATGTGGCAAATTTCATCCAAATCCGTTCAGCCATTTAAGCGTGAAAGCGAAACAAACACTCATTTTCCCATATATAATATTAGTTAGGATGGATGTAGACATCAGCAAAAATATGTACACACAGAATTTCTCGTGGAGTACGGTTCAATCTGATGCAATTCATAAAAGTGTGCGAAGTCACAACACCCTAATAATTTCGATCTACGTTGTTGTAATAGTCACTATAATGTCTGCATATTTTTGCCATTGACTGTACAAGGAGCACATGCACACAATTTCTCCAACAAGACAAAAGACACGTGTTTACAATAAGTATCTTGTCTTCCCTGAGAACGAGATGACATGTGTCGCTGTGTCGCGGAAACAACTTCTGACGTCAGAACGAGGAGAGTCACAGAATAAAGAAAGTGAAGGGTAACAGAGTTTATGAAACAGGTGAATTTTACAGATAGGGGCAAACTCCGCCGTGGTGTCAAATTGTAAGGTGCCACAGAGTAGATATAGGAAATTAACGTGTTGGAAAGACATTCAAAACTTTGAGGGTGGAAATGTCAAAAATCGGCCAAGTGCGAGTCGGACTTGAACACGAAGAATTTCGTACCATAGCGATCGTTTCATGTGTCAACCTATTATGGTTCAAGAGATACAGCAATTGTTATGGTCAAGCAAATAGCGATAAAGGATACACATAACTAATGCAAAAAAAAAAAAAAAAAAACCAGAATTTAGAAAATCTCTACGATTACTAAACATCAGGAAATAGCAGAAAGAAACAAAGCAAATACATACGAACAAAATAAAGTCCTCAGCAAACTCGCGTCAAACAACTAGTCCTCCATTTGACCTAGTTCAATAAGTGCAGGCAAAGCATAACAATGTAGTACATAATAACGACATAACATATTATATACCAATAGTAGGTCAGTTCATAACGTAAACATGTACTCCATTTGTTGAGATTTACGAGTTTTCATTTCAATTATTTTAGAACGCGATTAGGAACTTGAGAAGGGTAAACTGGATTTTTTATGCTGTGGTCGTGCTAGGAATTTTCCGATTTAAGCGTCGTGCAGACCGGCGCGACGCGACACTAACAAAACTATTTCTAAGAAAACTTCACGGTAGAACAATTATCTATATTAGTAATCAGCCTTTATTAATTTGTAGGCTGCGAATTGTGATACTGTAGAATCCTGTTGATCCCGTATTTAAGCTGATTACATCACTACACCAAGCCTCTCGTGCAGGCACCGCCTCACTTTCAACTGTTTCCCGCCATTTGTGGTGAACTGACAGTTGACATTAGTGACAGCGACCTCACTGCTGACGTGCATGAGATAGTGTTTACAATAGATACACTACAGATACAAGCAGCGAAATATACAGGGATACCTATACAATATAATATAATAAATTACATAAAGCCGGCCGACCACATAAAGTGACAACCTAAAACAGGACATGACTTCGACAAGAAAATCATTTTTGGATGGACACGGCTGAAGATCGAGATAAGATTAAGAAGACTGCTAGCGAGATTTACAAGAAACCTGAAACGGATAGCAGCGAGAACCTTAGACGAAGACATTGGAAACAGCAAAGAGGTCAACAGCAGATATGCACCAGTGAAGCTTGACAAAAAGACCCATCCATAGATAAATATTACCCGTCTCTCCACTATTTCATTGCCTACTCTAGGATGCATATCCGGTACGTCTCGTAAATCCCTCCTTATCCTAAGGGCACGTCTTCCCTACCATTACCGCGCCCCCCGGTCTACTCCTTGATATGCAATGGCCTCTGTATCCCCATGAAGCATGAGGCTTCAGGGGCTAGAGCAAATCTCGGGGTTCATTCGATTTATCGAGTCTGGTTAAACCACGCTGGGATCGGTGCATTTCATTCATTCGTTCATAGTTATAATAACGGCGCCGCCCGCGCCGAGGCCGGCCCAGGGAGAGAGTGGTGAGACGTCTAAGACGCGTACCGCAAGGGTTGGATCGAGAAAGCTCTGGAAAAGGATGCTTGGAAGGATATGGGGGAGGCCTTTGTCAGCAGTGGGACAGTGTTGGCAAAAAATAAAAAATAAAATAAAATGATTAGGTAAAAGTGAGTTTATATGTAGGGGGTAATCTTCGGAACAACTTTTACTAATGGGAAGCTACAGTATTGCAATATTGCGGACAGGAGCTAGTATGTACTATATAGGGTGGATTTTTTAGATTTGGCAGTAAAATCCACCGAACCAAATTCGGCCAGTCAGTCAGTAAGTTTCGAGTTTCATTTCCTACGAAATGTATGGGAAGTTTTTTGCGATTTCTGACTTTTCTAGTACTCAAACCTCAGTTGGTCCCTTAGAAATTTATGATCCATGTAAGAAGCAGGATCGATTAGCATTAAAAATATTTTTTGTGAAACCTGCCCATTTTCTTGCTGACTGTATTTTTTTTTTCAAAATCTGTGATGCAGATCAAAATGTCTCAAAAAGTTAAGGACCGTCTCCTAAAACCGTTTTCGTGTAGCTACAGCGGTTAAGGTAGCTGCCCTTACTGCCCCATCTCAAAAATCCATCCAGTATATTTTAGGGATAACTAAAATATATTATACACTATAATATTTGTGGTAATTTTTCCTCCTCAAAACCACTTTTTTAAGCGATTAGGACGGGTATACTGGATTTTTTAATGCTGCGGTCACGCTCATTCGTTTTTTGTAGGCTTTGATAACAAATATTGTTTGTGTTTTCCGGCAATAAATGCCAAGAGGGATACCTATCTGGAAGGGACCCAACTCTTTGTGTATTCATCAATTTAGTAATGTACAGTCAGGGTAGTGTCTTGTTTAGCAGATTGACATAGCCTGTATAACGCGGCGGTAGTGTCTATGTCATTGCATCAAATTGCATTTTTTTTAAAGGAGTTCCAAATATTTCGGCCGGACTTCAGTGATGGGCGGACTCTACCTATTTATAATTGGTAAACAATGACATTTGTCATTAGAATTAAAATGTAATTTTAGTGAATAGTCAATCTGCTCCTTCGTCGTCTTATCGATTACTCCAGTAATTCAAGTTAAATTAAATCAGCTACAAAAAATAAAATTAAATACTGTTAACGTATTCAGCTGCATCTAGGACGGCTGTCTCGACAGAGATTATGAGTCAATCTGCTAAACAATCTGTTTTCCTGACTGTACGTTAAGTGACTAGATGCAGTTAACATAAATAAGTAGAAGTCAAACTAGCCTCCTCACATGAGGTCAGCGGCCTGTAATGTGAGGTTATATTTTTTGTGGCAACATTCTTGATCCAAGATGGCGGTTGCCCCTAATTGCGCGGGAGTTAGCTGACCAGGATGTTTTTAGAATACTAGTAGTATTTCACGGTTCTGTCTGATTTACTGGGATGAAAATGTAACCTGAGCATGAGGTCTTGGGTTCAAGTTCTCCAAACTTGAACAACTTCTCCAAGACCTCATGGACAGGGTAAGTGTTTTTTAGTTTTTTCCATATGGAATTTTTCAGTAGCAGCCCACAGTATGCCGGGGTTAATGGCAATAGACTTGTCCCGTATTACATGGGACCTAAATCCATACAATTTAGGCCTGTATCATTTTTCGTTCCATCGCTTTTTAGGTCTGTATCACAGAACCTTATTCAAAACTTAAGCATTACTTAAAAGTACTAGTTTTAAGTGGTGACCCCCCAGACAAAAACTCTTCGATGCTAGCCCGTGATCTAAACAACGGTGCGCGTACGCTGACCGCCTTTCACTCGCGAAGGGCAGGTCCGATTGCAATACTATGTCCTACTGACGGACCGTGGTTTAGTCTACCGGTTTGTAGCATTTGAATATTTGCAGTTTGAGGTAAATAAGTACGGGCAGGTCGCATTTTAGGGATGAAGCTACATGTACGCGGCGTGCTCGACTTGTCGGGCCAATTCAGTGGGCGTAAACGTAGTCAGAAGATATAAGAGTTACGCGATAGAAAGAGAGGCAACTTCTAGGTGAATATAACTGTAGGTAACTGCGACCTGAATTGCACTTTATTGTGACGTAGGAAGAGTTGCTATTTATTATAATGATTTTGCGGAGTGAATCTTCTGTAGATACATGTACTATTATGTATTCTGTGGTACAGAGCCCATAGGCCATACCATAACCGTTTGCAAAGCACAGGTCAACTTGACAGTAGTGGTCATTATAATAGGGAAATATTTAACTGATGCTCTAAAAACGTATTCGTCGTACACACGGCTACATATCAAGCTATACATTCCCAGTTTATGCTGATGTCGCATTTTATAGGATTTCCGTATAATAAAAGCCTTGTTCAGACCAGCGCGACGCGACGGCGCGACGTGACTCGAACAATACAAATTCCAAGAAAACTTCACGGTATAACAATAGCCGGTGTCGCGTCGCGCTGTTGCGTCGCGCTAGTCTGCACGAAGCTTAAGAGGTCAGCTTATTGTACTATATAGATTATGTGTAGCCGTTACGTCCGTACGTTGATTCAGTTTCCTCAAAAACAACTAACTAAATCAATTTCCTTCACTTGGTCAATTATGTCAATTCTACATCAATAATAATATTTAGGCAAAATTATAAAATAAGTCCACGTTCCCCACCTACCGCAGACAGGCGCGACGCGGCTCTGGTAGAAAAAATTCTATGAAAAATTCACGAAATTGTTCGTGTCGCGCCGTCACATCGCGCCTGTCTGCGGGAAGCCTAAGAAAATTATAGGTATATGAGAACAACGCCACATTGTTCTCAAAATTACCATCTACATGAAATCGGTCAGTAAGTCAGTACTTTCGTTTGAATTACAGCAATTCTTAGAATCTGTACTGATAATTATGAGAAAGTATGGCTAAGTATGGATCATTAGTCTTAATTGAGAATCCAATATTATCGCTGGACAAAGGTGAAATGGAGCTTGTCACCTAGACAAAATGTAGAATTTTATGTAACACGCATGCGAGCATGGGGTCCTAGGTCCTATCCCCAGGTCGAGCAAAGTATTATTGAGTTTTTAAATGAGAATGAGCACCTTTTGGGCGTCAAAATTACACAAGACAATCCTGCTGGGAAGAAGTGGCGCAACAAACTGTCCAGCAGCACAGCTGTCTGTTATGTTAGAAGAATAGAAAAAAACATTTATTGCGTTAAGCTCACCCCTGTTATCTGTGACTTGAACATAACTGGAGAAAATGAGGGTTATGGTTATACTATACTTTCCCGGACGAGCTCCTTCGAGTAGTTCATATAGGGTTGCCAGATGGCTGGGAAATTCGGGAATGTCCCGGAATTTTGCGTCTTGTCCCGTGTCCAGTAATTCAACTTTACTGTCCTGGATTACCACCAACTAAAGTAAGGCCATTTTAATAGGTAACATTTGATTATTGAATTTTGATGAATTGTTCATCAAAATTCAATAACGTAACCTTGTAACGCTGGGCATAAAATAATATATTTTTTCGTTTTGTTAGAACTGCACAATTGCTTAACTTTTTTCAATTACGATTACATATTTATTGTAATAATGACCGATACGAGAAATTTTACGATTTGCTTTCACTATTGACAGACGTCAAATGTTACCATTAAAATGGCCTTACTTGACTTAGTTTTTTTCACAACGACACGCACGGGCACGCACGGCTGCCAAGTAGGCACGCCGCGATCCGTAAAATAGCAAAATTGAGTGACAAAAGAATTTAAATAAAAAATCTGTAAAGAATTTAAATAAATAGTCTGTTAAGAGTTTTATAAGCCAAAGAGTATTTTTTTTACTTTAGTTCGACACTTTTAAATATATTTTTTTTCTTGAGGCGATTTGCACGAAGTTAATTTATTAGTGGGCGAATCGACCAACAAGCTGTAAAAGCGAGGGGCTTTGTAGGCAAATCGAATACTTCAGAAATCTTAATAAATTAACTTCGTGCGAATCGCCTCAAGAAAAAACAATATTATTTAAAAGTGTCGATTCGCCCGTTTCGGAAGAGTAAATTCGGGCGAATCACCAATAAGCTCAATTTTGGTTACGTTTTTATAATATTATAAAAATACAATATGTATTTTGAGGTATTTCAGGTAAAAGCCTACACAATACACCTATAGCTTTGAACCAAAATAAGAATTAAGCTTCGTTCAGACTAGCGCGGATCCTAGAATTGTCCCGGAAATTATCAAACTGTATCTGGCAACCCTATCCTCATAATATGACCTGACCAAGATTATGTCTGGACTAAAAGAGACTGACCCCTCAGTTTCACCATTTTTTCTCAGGGGTACTTAGTCAGATCAGGAAATGTCGACTCTAGTAATTATAGACCCACTCTTCTTCCTATTTGATTACTGTACTGTAAGCGATCTGCTGTAAGGGCTATGCTCGGTGTTTTTTTGCGAGATCGAATTAGAAATGAGGAGATCCGCAAACGAACTAAAGTCGCTGACATAGCCCAACGGATGAGCAAGCTGAAGTGGCAGTGAGCGGGGCACATAGCGCGCAGAACTGACGGCCGATGGGGCAGAAAGGTTCTGGAATGGAGGCCACGTACCGGCAAGCGCAGCGTAAGACGTCCACCCACAAGGTGGACAGACGACCTAATAAAGGTCGCAGGAAGCCGCTGGATGCAGGTCGCTTCCAACCTGGCTGAAATGATGATGATGATGACTGTAAGTGATTATGAAGAAGAGTCATGGGGCGCGTCTTCGTGGGTGGCACTATCTGTACCAGAATTAACAATTTCATTTCATTACACACAGAGCTCCACTGCAACCACGTTTACTTCTATTTGTATTGGTAACTATTTTGTTGACCATGCAATATCCGTGTTGGTTCGTATCTCGGTTCTGAACTCTGCGATCATTTTGCTGCAGTATGTAGGTCAGTCGGCGATTAACGATGATTACCTGATGACGCATGGTGTACGCGGTAGGTACTAAGAAATGCATGATTTCTTGTGCTAAATTGCTAATACTGAGTTTGTTTTGGTGAATCGCTGATGGAAATTTATGTATGGTCAGTTCCAAAAGTCTATGCTGAAAGTGTACACAAACCTGGTTCAGGTTATTCTTACGAATCACTGGGAATTAGTAACTCATTCATCTATATTTCGGTATTCAAATCAATCATCCACCGGTCGTCTACAGTTACGATTTCTGGTCCGTTTGTTTACATTTTCATTTTAGATACTTGTGGAACAGAGTATACGGTCACACTCACATGTTAGTATAGTAAGCACGTCAGTAGTAAAGTTGAAATTGTTTCCAATGACATTGGCAGAATAGTCGACATCGGTTTTGATTGCCACTTAATAAAAATAGAATAGAAGTTGAAATTGAACAGCAATATTTTATTTACAATTACTTATGTAATTAAATTATACCTACTATATAAATTTTACATTCCAACCGCTTACTTACTTAGAAATAAAGGCGCTATCACTCAAATTTTTAAATTTTGTTCGTAAAAAACTTTATAACGTTCCGTTCAAACGTAACAGTAACAAATCGTTTCTTAGGTTTTTAAAACGAAACCATTTCGAAAAATATACCGTTATCCGAGCCCTGTATGACGAACTTACGGGATGTACAGACAGCACATCAACCTACCCGAAACTGTAAAATTTTCCCAATCAACTTTGTACCTTAGACTTGAATGATAAAGTTGAAAATCTATTAAATAATTTTGACAGATTGTAGTAGGTTCTTAGGTTGACGTGCTGGCGTCTGTACAGTAAGGAAAATTAATTGTTACGGAGATTGACATTAAGAAAAATCGCCGGTGCCGCTTTACTTGCCATACTGTTCGTTTATAATCATTTCGCAGTCTTGCACGAGTTTCTGTGGCAATAAAACATGTTTTTGTCTTTTCTTTCATATTTTGTAATTACCTGAAACAAAAAAAAAACAAAAAAATTAGATACTATTTAATATTACGTCTGTATGGTTTATAATAAATTATTTTATACATTATTCTTTACTAGTCGGCGATTGGCTACGTGCGTCATATATAGACGAAATTAAAAGCTCCCGGAGACGGGCGCGACGCGATCACGCGACTCTAGTAGAACAATTTCTATGAAAACCGCACGGATTTTTATCTACCAGAATCGCGACGCATCGTCTGTCTGTGGGACCGCCACGCGCCAGTTATGTCGATCGTTAAAACATACATAATTATCACATTTCTTTTTAAATGGTATGTTTTTTGAGCGTGGTCTTTGTCACTCATACCTGCGTGACACTCTCAGTCTCTTTCTAACACTCCGTGGAGTTTCTTGCCCTTCTTCTCAACCTACTACACTTTGGAATGGGCCAGCTTCATCTTTCTGACTGACCGACAGCCTGTGAATACGACCCACAGGGAACTGGAAACCAGCACGGTTGGAACGCGACTTTGCCTTTCCCTTCACCTAGCCACCGACGACCCCTTGACAATTCAAAAGTGCCTGTAATTGGTTTATTTGAAATAAATTCTTTGAATTTGACTCGATGTGCCATATTATTGCTATTGAGTGTGCACCCAATGATATAATATGACGTTTTAAGTTCTGTAGGTCAGAGATAACGTGTTGATAAGCTGATAACAGTATCAACAGTAAATAGATAAGAAATATAGTCAGTGAAAGTGAATATTTTAATCATTGGATCAGCTGTTTTAAGCTTCGTGCAGACTAGCGCGACGCGACACCGGCTATTGTTATACCGTGAAGTTTTCTTAGAAATTGTATTGTTCGAGTCGCGTCGCGGCGTCGCGTTGGTCTGCACGAGCCTTTACTTCATATTGTTAAAGGTACTCTATTAAAACCATGTTGTATAAAATAAACCTCATTTTAGGAAGGAAATGTATAGAAATAATGTGGTTTTCTCTTGCCAAGGTCGCATATAGCTGCCAAATATTTCACTGTTTTAATTAGTTTGTCAATATTACGCGACGATAACCGACTTATAATAATTTTATACTGAAGATCACGTGTATCACGCTAGGCAGATTGATTTAAGGTGCTCTCTCACCGAGACCATTCACCTTTAATGTAACGTTCAGAGCCGAGTATTACATCAGTGAGTGAGGATAACTGAGCATTAAGCTTCGTGCAGACTAGCGGGACGCGACACCGGTTATTGTTATACCGTGAAGTTTTCTTAGAAATTGTATTGTTCGAGTCGCGTCGCGCCGTAGCGTCGCGCTGGTCTGCACGAGCCTTAATCGAGTAGTGTTAATGGTTTGGAAAAATAATATGTTAAATTAGAGCATTTTCTTAATAACTTAACATAGTAATATTTTAGATTATGTTTAAATATAAACATAATCTCAAATATTACTTAAGTTCAGTAGGTAATAACAGTGAAATTAATTTGTAAAGTTATGTCTAACGCGGATAAAAAAACTGAGAATCACGCAAAATCGAGCGTCCTGGGTTCGATTACCGGGTCGGGCAGTGTTATTGGGTTTTCCCATCTGCAGACGTGCGCGACGCGACAACAAAACAATTTCTAAGAAAACTTCACGGTAAAACAATTACCGGCGTCGCGTCGCGCGACATGTTGCGCTAGTCTGCACGAACCTTAACGGTCAATGAAGGTGAGACGAAATTTTTAAAGAAATGGTTCGATAGATAGACATAAGTTGATCGAACTCAAAGCATTTATTTCAATTAATCCATCAACTTTTGAACTGTCAACTGTCAAAAAGTTGGTCAGTCAGACCGAAAGTTGAAGCTAAAGTCGCCGCTTTAAGAACGGAGTCGTCGGGCCATAAATCATTTTTATTAATCTGTCTCGCTCGCATTGATGGAGCTTATGGAGTGCCATCATGAGGTGCGAAATAGTAGGGAACGTTCCACATTCTTATTGCTGCTTACTGACGTTTATGGCCCGACGACTCAGTTCATAAGGCTCGTGCAGACCAGCGCGACGCGACTCGAACAATACAATTTCTAAGAAAACTTCACGGCATAACAATAGCCGGTGTCGTGTCGCGCTAGTCTGAACGAAGCTTTATACTGTCTACCATCAATAGCGATCTATCTTTTACTGAAAATTAGTTAATGGGTTCGGCCGTAAGTGAGATTTCTATGGAGAAGAATATCCCAAAACTTGCGACTCAGTTTGGGACAATCGCTGTCAGGTGGCATGGCCTAAATTGAATCGTTAAACTGACGTCATGGTACGAATTAGAAGAATAGTTTAGTTTAGGTCCTAAAATGGATCGCGTTAAGAGCTCGTGGTAGGCCTGCTGCGCCTCAATTGCGTAACACACGTTCTTCAACAATCCGAAGGAGTTTGAAAGAAATTGCTGATCCATTGCTCGACATGTCTGAAAAATTCGTCTGATCGACAACGTAATGAATGTTGTCGAATTTTAAAATTAAAGGCATCGCATTATAGTTGTTAGTGGGTTACGAAATTACCCCGCAGGTAAGAAACTGCATGGTTAGCATTTACTCTTTCAAGTCAAGTTATTACATATTCGTGTTAAAACTATAGTAAGAACAAATTCTGGAAAAGAACAAAATGAAAGTTTATTATTAAAATTTGTATATATTCTGTATCAGGAATGAATACTTATTGTTTAGTGAGTACTACAAACAAGAAAGTTCTACAATCATCAATGAAAGAATTCACTGATAAAGACAATAACAAAGATAATGATAAATAATGGGTGCAGCTGTCGTCAGCGTAAGATAATATTTATTTATAGATACACTTGATAAAAATATGACTAATCAACATTTTATTAGTGAGGGCATACAACATTTAACAGACATCAAGATTCCTGCGTAATAAAGTGGACATTAAATAAATAATTCTACTTTCAATATCAGTCAATCTTCCTGCCTTTTCCAACTAAGTTGGGAGTCGGCTTCCAGTCTTACAGGATGTAGCTGAATAAGTACCAGTATTTCACATAGAGCGACTACCGGTCTGACCTCCACAACACCCAGTTACTGGGTAACACGATACCCCTTGGTAAGACTGGTTGTCACCGTTACGACTGTCAAAGATCTGCGAATGACAGCTGGGACCAACGGTTTAACGTGCTTTCCAAGGCACGGAGGGGCCTCGATATGTAATGGATGGTCACCCATCCACGGACCGGCTTCGGTAAACGTAGCTTAACCATCGGCCCTGCGGCTGCTATTAAGCCACGAGCCCCTACCCCTTACTTTCAAAATCAGTGTAGCAATAAAAAAAACATGATCCCGCATTCCATACGTCGTCTAACAAAGGATAACCCATTAAAAACTAATCTAACTGTACAATCAACCGCCTGTAGAAGTAACAATTGTTTGACTTCGCCTTAGTTTCGTAGCAGTAATGATGTTTCGTAGTTCAATTATTAACCTACTGATGTGCAGTTAACTGTATAAGTTAAATCATAATCATGCTTCACGACTATTTTATTGTGACTAATGTACTTGTGAGATGTAGGTCGAGATACACGTCACAAATGGGGTTATTTAGTACCCCATCCTTTATGCTCTGTTAGTATGAGCATCTGGGGTGAGTAAGGATCGGAAGTTTGGTATATTACAGTATGGGTAATGTGGGTCACGGGGTCCAATTCCTACGGGGATCACATACTTGCAGCACGCGAAGCATGACATGAAACCCGTTTCTATGGAGAAACGGGTTTTGTCGACGGAAGAATAGACAAAATGACAGATTGTAATTGTTTATCTGTCATTTTGTCTATTCTTCCGTCGACAAAGCCCATTTTTATTTTGGTCATCGTCAATCTAAGCGTGCAGGTTGTATCTGAAAGACAACTTTCTCCATAGGACCAACATCGTAATCGCAAAATAATAATCACCAAGTTTTCTATGGGACAGTTGACATTTTTTTCGTGATTACGGTGTTGGTGCCACATCCTTAAATTTGATCACACCTTGAGAAATTTCATTTGGAAAAACCCACTTCTCCCAATCTGACCGAACCCAGGACACAAAGCTGAGCAGTGGCACACTACCACTAGACCAATGAGACTGTCGATTTAAAATCCAAATAGCTTTTACAGAAAAACAACGCATGAATAAAACTCGCGTTCGGCTATCATCGGCTTATTCCGTCAGCGATCGGTTATCGGATTATTTCCCTAATAGCTTTTTAATGGATCTCTTTCAATGTATTTTTTAGCTCCAACCTTTGTGTTACAGACAGAATATTCAGGTTTATAATAATTATGGAAGGTGGTTATGGCTCGGAAAGCACGTTAAGTTGTTGGGCCCGGCAGAATGACAATTCTTGGATCTTTGACAGGCGTTACGGGTCGTCAGCAGCCCGAAAGTCTGACAACCAGTCTTACCAAGAGCTCGTGTCACCCAGTTACTGGGTTGTGGAGGTCGGATAATGCAGTCGCTCCATGTAAAATAATGGTATTCAGCTGCATCCAGTTAGACTGGAAGCCGACCGCGAAAAAGTTGGGAAAAGGCTACCCGTTACTAAAGTGTATCAAAACAACCAAAAAAGTGTGTCAAAAGTATTATTTAAAATCCTACAAATGACCTAACCTTTTTAAAATTCAAAATAGCAACCCCCGTTACAATTTACAGTATGGCAACACCAGTACACCACAAGGTCGTCTTTACAAATGAATCACTCGCCGCTCACCTAAATGAGAAGTCATTGCCAGAAACAAAAACTTAGAAGGTCGCACTACAGTTATTTTAATTATCTTTTGAATTTCCAATCTGCGTGCGCGCAGTTAGGTAAACTTTTTAAATACTCGATGAGCGAGGCAACCACAGAAATAAAAGGTAGCTGATGAAAGTATCGCAATGTTGTTTTTTTTTTGTTTTGTTTTAAGACGATTGTGCTAATTACTGGCTGGTACTGTTTTAATTCTGTAGGGGCCACAAAGATGGCAGACTTTTTGCGAGTCCTCGTTTGTTTCTTCATTTAATTCTAAGGTGTATATTGACAAGACACAAGCAAAAAAAAGTCTTATATTCAAATAAGGCTGAGAATCAGCACTTTTTGAACGTCATAATTACATAAGACAGTCCACCAAGACGCCCGCCCTTCACCAATTCCTAGTGCTTTAGCTGGGTAGAACAAGTGGCGCAGCAAACTGTACAGAAGCACAGCTCAGTTAGAAGAACGAAGAAAAAATGCGCTGAAGATTGTCCGTGATTTAGTTTGTGAAGGCCCTAGATGCGAAGCAGTAATGCTCGCGAAGGAGGAGGCAGAACGCGTGAGGGAGAGGCAAAATTTCGTGCCCTCACGCCCCTAGCCGCCGCAGAAGAAGACGCCCTGGGCGTCGGGAATCGCAGGCCGATTCCCGACCACCGTAGGCGCTGGCTTGCGGACGGTGAGCAATGGGTAGCTCCCCGTCCGATAAGGACCAGGACCGGGTCGACGGCGCGTTGTGTTTCACGGGCGCCTCAAAGATATGACAGCGAGTGAAGGGGTCCGATGCGACTGATGCCTGCCGGGGTTGCGGGAAAGTCCGAAAGGGATACCGTAAAGGCAACCGAAGGAACATGGGTGGGTTTTAGTCAGTAAGAGTCTGACACGCCCTCCCGCTCCGCCCAGAGCGGGAGAAGTCATTTGATGATTTCCTGCCCAAAAACAAAAAGAAAAAAAGGCCCTAGATACGTATCAAAATGCCTGGTTAGTATTATTTTTTACGTTCTCGGGCGTCCTTAATTAAAATAGTACATCTTAAAGACATTATAATAGAGACCGAACTGAGCTGACAGGAAAATGGCGTGGGAAATGTTTAACTGTAATAAAAGACGGTGTTTCAATCAATCTGCCTAGCCATTTCCCATCTATGCTGGGGTCGGCTTCCAGTCGAACCAGAGACAGTTGGCTAACCAGCTACCTTTATCTCAAGGATCGATTGCCTATCTGACATCCCGTCCCATTTACTGGGTACCACGATACCCCCCTTGGTAAGCCTTGCCTTTCAGGGTTTTGGGCTTCTGACTAAACGTAACGACTGTCACCGATCTACGAATGACAGGTCAACGGGATAACGTGCTTTCCGAGGCACGGATGGGTCTGGATCTGGATGGATAGACTATAACAAGAAAATGTTAACTGTTTCATTCATTCTCTTTCTCCTGCGCTTATCCCAACTTATTGGTAGTCGGCGCAACATGTATTTTTCTTCCATACTTCTCTATTATGCTTCGTGCAGACTAGCGCGACGCGACAACGCGACGCGACACAGGTTATTGTTATGCCGTGAACTTTTCTTAGAAATTGTATTGTTCGATTCGCTGCACTGGTCTGCTCGAGCCTTAAGTCGTCATCTCGGTAGTCACCTCCTTTCTACCCATGTCTTTTCTTTGGTCTTCCCCTACTCTTATAGCCATCCACACATAAAAACTGTTTACCTCCATGAAAAGACGGTGTTATATTTTTTTATCTGTGAAATTGGCTTTGGATCGCGAATTTACGCAGTCACTTACGGAAATCGCAAAAAATACATGATTCAATTAAGTCTCAGGATTGACGATTCACTCAAAGATCAGAAACCAATTCAATTATGTTACAAGTTAAAGATTTTATCGCTTCAAACTGATTTCAATGCACAATGTCAACGATTAAAGTTTTATTTGATTTTTTCAATTTACGTTCTGTGTCACTCCCAGACGCTTGACTTTACTTTTCAGCTACCTTATAAAGAAAATTTCAGAAGACTTGGGCTTCTGACTAACCGTAGCGACTGTCAAAGGACGTAAAAAAGCAACAAAAAAAAAATACACAACCTAATTAAACTCTCGTAAAAAAAACTCCACATTATTACAATAACATTATTCAGAACACATTTTTTTAACAAACGAACATAACCTACAAACTTACAAAGCGTATTTCGCAAACAAAAGGTTAACAAAATTAAAGTTGGTACAACAATCAAAATTGAACCCTGTCGAGATTGTTCTAGAGGTTATGAAAGATGCAAATACAAATTGGCGGGCGAGGTCTTTAACCTACGCTAACGGAGAACACCGTTATTTCCCGCGCAAACAATATGGCTGCCGAGGCAAAGGCTCGTGGCGTAAGTCCTATATTTTTTTAAATTGTGAAATCTATTTTTACAAATAAAATGAGGTGCGATCCGGCTACTAATTGTTTTATTTGTTGGCTTAGCAATTAAAATTGTGGCTCGCGTTCTGTGGCCATTTTAAAAACGGGATAGGTATCTTTTTTATTTTTACATACGAAAGTTGAATAAAAGTCTCGGGAACAGAAAGTTGACAACATTTTTTTTCAAATTTAACAATAGTACTCGATTAATTTTTTGACACATCAATTGAAAGAAAATGACTATGAAATATTGAAATTCATTTGCCAATACCTACCAATAATTAATTTAAATCTAGTTAACTAGCAATTTATGCGAATTTGTCAAGCACGAAATATCAACAGTTGTGAAAGTCGTTGAGCGTTTAGACGTCCCACATAGGGGTATTTGATCAATAAAGTCGATCAAAATTATTTATTGGCTAAAATGTATTTATTGGCATTAAAATGTACTCAAAAATGTTTAAAAAATATTTTGAGATAATTTTGAAGCAGGAATTTGAAATAGGTGTAAAAAAATCATTAAATTTGTCACTATTTATTGCAATCTTTCTTATAACAATTTAAACGTATTAATTAAAAACTTATAAACTAAAAAAATATTAAACTAATTAAGTCGCTTATTCATCTGAATACTCTTCTTCATCTGAATCATGTACGCTATCTTCTGCATCCCCTTTATCATTATCAACTTCGTAGGACATTAACATTTCTCTAGTTTCTAGTTTAAAAGGTATTGATTTTTTAGACACTTTTCGTCTAATACTTGTCAAATATGGGTCTGAAGTTAACAATAATCTATTTAAGACATCCATATTACAGTCAGTTCTACTGAATTTTCTTGCGTATTGTTCCCTGAATTTCCGAAAATGTTTATGACGAGCCTCTGCAGCTTCTTCTGATATGGTCCCTATTGGTAGTATGGCGTGTCTAATAACTGTAGGCCCATGAATTAAAATTTTGTGAAGTTTAAGTGTCATAGGATACCATGAGTATAATTCTACATACATCTTCGCTGTGTCTTGGCAATAGGTGTCAAATTTTTCAATATTAATTTTATATCCACTTGATATCACTTCTAAAATAACTGCTAATCTTTCTATTAAAGTTTTATCGATTCCGGTGATATTTGCCGATATTTCTATATTGTTAAAAAATCTTCTACTAGTGTTGCCGAAATTGGCTTTAGGTACATCCACTATTAATCCGAGTTCATTTTTGAATGCTTCTTGGATTTTTGCTTTTCTATCTTTTATTATATCTTTTTCGGTCTGAGTTCTCACTTGCCATTTCTTTATAGTAAGTTTGTAAGAAAGGTGAAGTATTGTTTCAAAAAATCTGATGCGAGCATGTAGAATAGACAAGCCAAACTCCAAATTTTGTAACTCTGTTGATGTGGTCTCGTTAAACTTTTCGAGTTTATTAAAATCCTTTGATGTGGCTTTGCAAATATAGCATCTCATTGTAGAGGTTGTGTTTGTTGCCGAGTTGCACACTTTACCATCTACCATGGTGAGTAACAATTTATGAGTAACTGTTATTTCGCAGGACCCGAAAGTTATCTTCGTGCCATTTAACCGTTTAATTTGGTCTTTGTGGTAATTAATTTCATAATTTGTTACATCTTTGCTCTCGTGTATAAATCTGATCCGCATTGGTCGACAGTAACGTGGAGAAGACGGTGATGGATTTTTCCAAATAATTTTTTTATTACTCTTACTTATCAACTGTAATGGCACTAGTGATGATTGAAAAATATTTGCGTCAGACTCACTGCTGTTAACAAATTTTTGTTTATATTGCGCCTGCTGCGAACCATCACATCCCCATTTATATGTGAGCTTTAGGTTCACCAATTCTTCCTCTGGTAAAGTTTGTAACACTTCTTCAAGATATAATATAAAACGCTGAGCAGTGTGGTCTAGTAATGCTTGTAATTGAATTTCTGCACACGTTTCAGTGACCCTATAAGACTCGGCATTTGGATAGCAATCTTGTTTTGCTTTTTGTAAAATCGAATAGCACGGGTATAGTTTTTTAGAACTTTCTCTAACTATTTCGTACTGCTTTCTTGTTAATGCAGCTTCCACAACATAGACAAAGCCTGACTTGGCGATAGTTGCTTAATTTTTGCTTCAGGTGTAGCGCTCTTTCTGAAAGCTTCACGATATTTACGACCACGCGTTGGGGATGCCATAATATCTTTTATCACGTATGCACCATCCACATTTCCTTTATCACGAAGCGCCATTTGACCTGCATAAATTAGTGTTTCTGCTTCATTTTTGTCTCGTAAATGTGATGTCTTTCGACGCTTACTGCAGTCTGTTAGTTCCGCGAACTCTTTGCTTGGCCGTCCGGCACCCTGGGATTTTTCAGTATTAATTATTTGTTTCGGTATTTCAAGAGTGCCTTGTAACCAATCATGATATTTTTTCAAAAACACACTTTCTGTTCGCTTTGCTGTCTGCCACTTAGACTTCATTTCAGACTTGAGACGAGAAAATGTATGAATAAACTTAGATTTCTGATCACTTGGGAATGAAGAGTCATTAATTTATTTCAAACTCCAATAAATCCAACTTTTTTCCGAAATCTGGTTCAGTATATTCCCTCGCTTTTCGGAAAACATATTCTCGCGTCACGACCTTAGCACCAGAAGACCCTACAACAAGAGAAACCTGAAATTAACTTAAGTGACCGCAAAATAAAGTTTGTTTTGGTAAATACCACATGCACTTAATTTTCAAAATGTTAACGTTTTGGCACGTGATGGCAGCTATTTTCTTTTTAAATTTCTAATATGCATATCTAACAACAAGATGATAAAAGAATTTGACCCAGGAAAAGTCCGGAAATACAACAAAGACTTTGAAATATTGGAAAAGGCTAAAATCGACTCATCATTTTTATGTACCCCACAAAAGATGGCGTAAATAATTATTAAAGGTATATATTACTAAAAAAAATTGTAATTTAAATTTTACATACCTTGTTCTGCACCGTCCATAACTAAAATATGATTTATTCCGAGTAATCTAATTGTTACACTTATTTTTAACAATTAAGTTGACTCACTTTCACTGCGTATTAATGTTCGTACGATCAAGCTTGCGTTAGAAAGACGACTGATTGTGAACGGAATGTTACCAAGAACAAAAGAGAGTCGAGCGGTTTATTGTCCCCCCGACCCTTCCGTTTTGCCAGGTAGCAAAAACTACTTTAATAATAATACTTTGTAATATTCGACTTTTGATCGACTTTTTGGGTTAAATACTCCTATGTGCGTCGTCCCTCCGTTGCTACAGCAACGTCAAAGAAATAATTGGATTAATAATGGAAATAAAAATATTTTAAGTCAGTAAGTCGACGAACTTAAAATAAAAAAATGGGTATTGATTGAGAAATAAAAACGATAATTCGTCATAATTTTAACGGTAGGTAGGAGCAGCAAGCTTAGCATGACCACAATGGAAACGGGTTTTGTCGACGGAAAAATAGACAAAATGACAGATAAACAATCACATTCTATAATTTTGTCTATTCTTCCGTCGACAAACCTGTTTCTATGGTTGTCATGTAAAGGCTCGTGCAGACCAGCGCGACGCGACTCAAACAATACAATTTCTAAGAAAACTTCACGGTATAACAATAGCCGGTGGGTGTCTCGTCGCGCTAGTCGGCACGAAGCTTTACAAGTGCTGTACCTAGTATAAAGTTGTATTCATGTACAGTCAGGGAACAACATAGTTAAGCACAAGCAGATTGACACACTACGCAAATTTGCCGTGTTAGCTTTATCATACGTCTGGCAAAGAATGGCAGCTGGACTTGAATATACGAATAATTTATGTTGATTTCTAATTACTTAATTAATAAAAAAATATCAATATTTAAAACTATTAGCAAACTAAAATATGGCGTCGAACAGTTCATCCCGCTTTGCAATCGACTGGTACTGTACCCAAGAGACTGGCGGCATTGCCATGAAGTGTGGCAATGCCTCGTGAAGTGTCAACCAAAGTTAATAAAAAATTCTAAGCCCTCGGTTGGTCATTCAACGGACTGTCCAACAGTAGACTGCCTGATGATGACGTGAGAAAGCTACCATGTCAACCAGTGGCCTATTTATAACCATTGACTACACAGTATAATGCAGTAATCTATTACAGTATAACATATCCGCGCCACAATAGCAACCGGTGAATTAAAAGGCTTGATTCACACTGTTATAACTATTGTTGTATAACAATGGGCTAAGCGTAGGTCAGGCGTGAGTGACGACCCGGCCTAAATGGGTACGTTGAATGATTTTTTATGTTGTAGTTTGAGTTTACGCTAAAATTACATTTTAGTTTTATGTTTAGAAAACTTTTTACTGCGTAATCAAAAAAATTGAGTATTAACCTGTCGCACGCGCCATTAGCAGACACAATAGAATTTTATTGTCATTTGCACACATGGGGTGCAATCGACATTTTAAGAGTTAATGCAGTCTTCCAGCCTAGAACCGAAAAGTCAAAGACATGTGTGGCATCTACCAACCCGCAGTGGGTGGTGGTTTACTGCCCAGTCCTTCTCACAGAGAATTTCCCAACAGTGGGAACGTTAGCGGCTGATTAAGCTTATGCTTACGGCCTTCTAATAGTAGGGGCGGTCAACCGCAAGTCAGTAACAAGAACAACTAACACGTAACTACATATAAAAACAGTCGTTACTGCTACAAAAATATAGGCGCAGTCAGTCAAATACCATGTAGAATCCTACAAGGATATTTGGACGTCTGAATGACATTGACAGGACCGCCGTTGTTGGTAAATATTTGTAAAATTTTTGTTGGTATGACAAATCAAGATGTTAGTTCCGATTTTGACCATGCGTCAAATGATCCTTGTACAGCATACGCGTGTTTGACTGTACTCAATAAACGTGTTGTTTCATTTTTCAAATTTCGAATTTCTTTTTTTTTCTTGTTCCAGCCAGGAGCAAATTGTAATGGTGTCCCACAGCTGATTAGATGTTTAGTTCTGTAATTCTAAGGTTGCATGTCTAACAGTCATAGTGTTGCCAGCTTATCTTCTAATAGCATCTAAACCATTTCTTAGCTCGATAACTCTCACAAAGTCTCATGCAGACTGGCGCAACGAGACTAACGAAACAATTTCTAAGAAAAATAAAATGGATTTTAAAACCAACGCATATACTAATAAATCTTGTTAAAATATACATCAGATTTTATTTTCACGGTTTATAATGCTGTATTCGCTAAGAAAAACCTACATTTAAAAAGAGCCGCGAGGGCTCCCGGCACTGAACGTGTTAAAGCATTTATTTCAATTCAACCACTAAAGGCACTTTTGAATTGTCAATGAGTCGGTCAGTTAGTCAGGAAGTTGAAGCTAGTTACCAATTTCAAAACGTAGATCTCTATGGAGAAGAAAAGGCAACAAAGTTCATGATTTTAAAATGGGGTAGCCCAATTTCAGTCAAAGGCCACAAGGCACGGGCACGTCAAAACCAAAAATATCTTCTAATCACGCCAACCTATAAGTATTGAAATAAAATATTAAGATAACAATAATTTTCGACTTGACATTTCAAGTAGGGAAGCATTGTGTTCCCTTTCAACCTCTCCCCTCGAAATAATCTTACCTTTATTAATAAATATTATAATAATTGTGAAAGTTTGTATGTTTGATGCTCAATCACGCAAAAACGGTTGAACGGATTTGGATGAAAATTGGCACACGTCGCGTCGCGCTAATCTTCGGTAATAAACTATCTGAGTTTATGACCGAAGATTAGCGCGACGCGAAACCGGTTATTGTTTCCCGTGAAGTTTTCTTAGAAATTGTATTGTCTCGCGTCGCGCTAGGCTGAACGAGGCTTAACTCATACAACTTTTTATCCCGGTAGTACGTTCCCGTGGGATAGTTTTCGTCGACTTCCACGGGAGCAAAGCCACGGCCAAATGCTATCATTACAATGAAATATTATAACGACAATAAGTTCAACTTGTCATTTCAAATAGGAAAGCATCGTGTTCCCTTTCAACCTCTTCCCTCGAAATAATTAATTTTAAATAAGAAATAACCTCACTAAAGAAAAACTCTTTTGTCTTTTAATTTATCTTTTGGCGGGAAACCGTAGATTTTCCTAATTTATGAATCTTTAATACTTCGGAACGTGAAGGATCCCTTAGTAATTAGGAAGAATAGATTCGTTTTTAATTACAAAATGTCAGATATTAAATAAATATTAGGGTTGGTTAAGTAAATATAACATAACATCACGCCTGTAATCCCCGGAGGGTTAGGCAGGGGTGTACAATAGTACCCCCATATTCGTATTAGGCAATTTACACATTTTGAATTTTAAGCTTCGTGCAGACTGGCGCGGTGTCTGAACTTTTCTTAGAAGTTGCTTTGTTCAGTTGCGTTGCGTCGCGCTAGTTCGCAGAGGCTTTATGGAGCAAAGTTAAGAAATGTGTAAATGTGCCAATTGCCTAAAACGTACTTCTGGAGTTTCGTGCCAATGAACAAACTGATGAGCTGTGTGACGGGCGATATTGCTAGAAAGGGGGTGGCTACTGCACGCGTAGCATGACCACCGTGTTTTTGTCGACGGAAGAATAGACAAAATGACAGATAAACAATCACAATTTGACATTATGTCTATTCTTCCGTCGACAAAACTCGTTTCTACGGTGGTCATGCTACGCGTGCTGCGATGAAAGAAGAAAACATGATGCGCCGACCATAAATAGGATAAGAGCAGAAGGATGCCGAGTACTTCCCCAAATTCCACCAATTTCGTATGCAAATTGTGATCAAATTCAGTTGTTTAGCCATAAAAATGTACTAATTTTTCTTCTAAGCGTGTCGATGGTTATCTAAATGGATTCGGCCCAGAATTCGGTTACGTGTTTCGCGCCTTAACTAGTGCCAATTAATGTACTAATTAAGTGGATTACTAATATACAATGGCCTCTGGAGCACCATGAAACATGAGGCTCCAGGGGCTAGTGCAAATCTTGGGGTTCATTCGATTTATCGAGTCTGGTTGAACCACGCTGGAATCGCGATCGGTGCATTTCATTCATTCATTCATAATGAAGTGGATTATCGCTCAAACCCGAAAAACACCGTACAGTGTTTTAAAAAAAAACTTCTTTAAACGTATCTCACATACACAAACAGTCAGACCCCGAACAACAACTTGTAGGTCATACAAATATTTGTTCCGTGCGGGAATCGAACCCGCAACACGCAGTGCAGCAGTCAATTGCATTAACCACTGCGCCAACCGTGTCGTCAAGATGAATCCTATTTTGCGTTTTCTATATAAAAATATATGCTAAATGAAAAATGAATAAAAAAATTAGGGCGCCACTATTGCGCTTGGGTCACTTCCAATGGGAAATTAGTAAAGGAATTTAAACAAATTGTTAAAATAAATTTGCAACAATAAACGCAGCTTGTGCGACTCAAAATCTACTAGTACTTGCATTCAGTAAAATATTTAAGTAGTTTCATTAGTCACCGCGCTATACTCTTTCTTCATATTTTTTAGGGTAAACGGGATTCTATTACTAAGACTCCGCTGTCCGTCTGTCACCAGGCTGTATCTCATGACCCGTGATAGTTAGACAGTTGACATTTTCGCAGATGATGTATTTCTGTTGCCGCTATAACAACAAATACTAAAAACAGAATACGATAAATATTTAAGAGGAGCTCCTATACAACGGACATGATTTTTTTTTGCCGTTTTTATAGATAATGGTACGGAACCCTTCGTGCGCGAGTCCGACTCGCACTTGGCCGGTTTTTACTAACACTGTAATTTTACTTAACCCAATTAGCTTGAAAAAAAATGTATCTGTATATTCTCTCCAACACCCTTAGGGAAAAACATGCGTGATGTCATGTTGTAATTAGGTTTAAAGAATTTATTTCTCTAAGAACTAAAATAACAGATAGCTACATCTAAGTTGTTATAATTATCATATTTGCCTCTGGGGTGTTGTTGACGTTACATGGTACGAGGGCGGGATGATAAGTAACTAGCCTAATAAGAAAACACTTAACTTTCCGTGATAAAATTAGTTTTATTTTTCGACATAGTCTCCGTGAACCTGTACGCACTTATTCCATCTTCGTTCTAAAGCAGTAATGCCTTCCATAAAATGATTTCTTTCGAGGCCTGCAAAATACTCCTCTACGGCGGCTATGACTTCATCATTTGTGGCAAATTTCTGTCCGCGCAAAAAAGTTTTGAGCTTAGGGAATAAGTGGAAGTCTGATGGCGCTAGATCAGGCGAATAAGGTGGGTGGGGCAGCAAATCATACTTCAATTCGTTGATTTTTGCCATAGCTTTAACACATGTGTGAACCCTAGCGTTGTCTTGGTGGAAGATGTTTTTTTTTTTTTTCGCCAAACCTGGTCGTTTTTGCTGAATACATTGATGAAGCTTATCTAGAAGATTAGCGTAGTATTCTCCATTAATTGTTTGACATTTAGGAAGGTAATCTATCATCAAGATCCCATCTGCATCCCAAAAGACGGAAGCCATCACTTTTCCAGCCGACTTTATAGCCATGGCTTTTTTTGGAGCCGGGCATCCCGATTGAGTCCACTGTTTTGATTGAATTTTTGATTCTGGCGAGTAATGATGAACCCATGTTTCATCTGTTGTTACAAATCGACGTAAAAAATCTGCCTTATTACTCTGAAAACGGTCCAGACATTCTTTTGAGTTTTGCACCCGAATCCTTTTTTGCGTAAGCAATCGCGGCACCCAACGTGCCGATAACTTTTTCATATTTAATTCCTCACTTAGGATATGATGTACCCGTTCTTTTGAGATACCTGTAGTGTCAGCTATTTCAGATAACTTCAATCGTCGATCTGCTAAAACCATATCATGTACTTTCACGACCATTTCCGGAGTCGTGACGCTTTTTGGACGTCCGGGGCGGGCTTCATCTTGGACACATGTACGACCGCGTTTAAACTCAGCCACCCAGTTTTATACTGTGGCATAAGAAGGAGCACATTCACCCAAAACATTCTTTAACTCGTCATAGATATCTTTCCCCTTCATGCCCTTCATATGAAGAAACTTTATCACCGCTCTTTGTTCAATTTTATCCATTTTGAAAACAGTTGACGAAATATATTTTCAAATGACAAAAAATCAATAAAATTTTCACGCCACCAAATTCAAATTTAGAACACAGGTGGCTAGAGATACGAATTTAAAAATGACATTTTTTTTTTAATTTTAACTGTTTAAATATCAGAGGCTAGTTACTTATCATCCCGCCCTCGTATATACATGTTATGTAGATGTTATTGGAATGTACAATTAAACACAAAATCCGACCAAAACTTGTTACGAAAGAGAGATATTATTATGAAAATTATTTTACTATCCCACCACAGCATCGCTTGACAACGTCAGAAACAGTCTCATTAAATTGCTAATTAATAAATTAACATGATTTTACGAATTCGTGTTAATTATGTAGGTTTGGGGGGAGTCATCCCCCTATGAAGTAATTGATAATCGATACTATGAAACTCTGGAGTAGTGAGAAGCTGTAGAGCGCTTATATTGGCAACTTCTGCAAAATATAAACAGTGGTGTTTTGTCTTAGTCCATCGCATGTCCTATTATGTCAATGGTAACAATTTGACTATAATCATACTGGGCTTTTGCAGCCAATCGCCCGCCTTTTAACTGAATCCTAATCTAATATCAACCAGCTGTTAGTGTTACTAGACACCTCGTATTGACCGCTCCAATTGCTTGTCCTACCTTATGTTGATCGATTCGCGGTTTTCACTCAACAACACGACATCTTCAGTCATCGGTTCTATAACTAGTATGGCTGGTCTATTGCCACTTCAGCTTGCTTTTTCTGAGTACTATGTTCAGGTCTTTAATTCTCCGTCACCTAATTCCGGATTCAATCCCTTAGACATCATCGCAACTTTGGTCACAGTGACGTGACAAACATTTTTAAGTTAAAACGTTATATCGGACAGGTCCACTCAAATCTGTATGGTTCTTTCCTCAAAAGACCATTTCATACACGAATCTACATGGTCCGCACATGGTCTGACCAAAATTATGTCTGGACTTTAGAAGAGTTTCGATGTTTCTTTTCGGATTGGAAACACCAACCTCATCTAGTTTCTAAATAATATTGACGTGTAAAAGTGTTTGCAAAAACACTACTCGCTGTGATACACAAAACTCGCAAGCGTGGTCGCTCGGTGTGCGGGAGGGGAGGGCTTACGGAAACTCTATTACTTATTCATACGCTAATACCCAACATTTCATTTGGGACGAGCCATATTAACGGAAATTAAGAAGGCTCTGAGTGCTTTTCTCAAATAAGATGAGAGTTGGATTCATAAAATAAATTGCATTTAATTAGAGATAGGCAGATAGGGACCTAATATCGGCAACTTTGATTAATATTTAAGGGCAGAAAAGTTGATCGTCCTCCATCGTGCAAATCAAATATTTCTATTGTCTCGCAATTAAATTATCTGACTGTTTTTATAAAACCATCTCAAATGGTATAGTACATTATAATACAGTAATACTAAGTTTCAACCCTGATCATTTTCAGTATATCTTACCAAAAATCAACATATCCGTTTAAATTATAGTAGGTAGTTTTATGAACTTTTGTTTTGTCAGCTCAGCAATAATAACTGTCAAAATAAATTGTGACTGCTATTTTCTAGAGCTTTGACAACGTTAGACAAAACTGGATGTTGAATCTTAAATAGACTTCAATTTTAAACTTCAGAAACTCCGAAAATACAGAAGAACCAATATCAGATCATAAAAAATCACCAAAGATCAAAATCCTGCTATTATTCTTCAAAATTCTCAGCCTCACACATCCGCGCAGCTGACGACGCCGACGTAACGCGCCAACGAACAGGAAGGAATTTTTAAAAAAGGAACCCTAAGAGTTTCCCGCGTGTCATTGACAGATGCGTCCAAAATGGCCGCTCGCGGTGTTGCCAGTAATAAATATTCAACGATTTATTGCGTGCTGTGTTTTAACAAATGGTGGGTGTGTATTGTGTTTTTAGTATTGAAATTAATTAACTTTCGAGTGTTATGTATGGTTGCTGGTTGAGGAAAATAGCTAATGCGGAAAATAGGTCAGTTCCTGTTCCCATGGGTGCCGTAAAATATTGAACGAAGGTATTCTGACAGGTGAATAGTTATTTATTAGAAAGTATCCACTTTTGTAATCCATCATTGTGTACTTGTATTCATATTCAATCAATATACAACTTAAAATATATATACGTGACATTTCCCAGGCCTTAAACATGGTCTTGGGGTCAAAGTTCGTCTGTGAAGCCATTTTCCCCGGGTCATTCAATAGCTGACAGAGTATCATGAATGGCCTTTCACAAACTTCGAAAACAGTTGACTGCAATGAAAGATTCTTTCTCTCTCACTCTCTTTGAAAAACAAAATAACACAACTGCATAGAGAAGAGAACTAAGCCCGTCTTATCAACCGAGCACAGGCCACACTGAATACAATTCACACCTCTCCTCATTATTTTTAACCCTGGCAACTCTATTCAAATTCCATTTTTAATTTTTAAATCGACTAACAAACGCGACCACGTCATGTTTTATTTTTTAGTCGATTTTTTTTAAGCAGCCTGGCGCGTCGTCGAGTGCTGTCGCTATTCAGTTGCTCTTAATTAATGTTTGTAGAGTAATTAATTCGTTATGACGTCATTTCTCATGTGTTAGGGAATTCAGGGAACGGTTGCAATGTACTGGTGGAGTTGTAATCATATTAGGAGTTGAATGACGGAAGATATTATGTGTCATACAATTACATTATCATATCAACACGTAACATTATGTGCCAAAAATAAAACTAAAGTTTGTGAAAGATGATATGGCTAGAACGGGAGTGACTACTGAGATGATGGCTGATAAGTACCATCGAAGAAGTTCATATCTATACCCCGTAAGGACTATTTCTGCTTGCAGCGCTCGGCCACTATAGAACCGGAACGGTAACAGATGTGGTCATCGTGTTCACGGGATTTTGTTTTCAAACTGCTTAGATATGAAGTTCTTAAATGGTACGTATGGATGAAGACTACATGCTGCGCCGACCACGAGTAACTAAAATAAGGGCAGAAAGGATGAGGATCCTGCTGATGATGGTTAGATTGACCTCCGAAGTGGTGTTTGGAACCACTTAGGATTTGCTGCAAATTTTGAAGTTCCCAACTATACATTGCATAGCTATCGTAGCAAATGTAGGTATAGGCTTAAAGTAATGAAGCCTGAATCTATACAAATAAAAAAAAGTGCCTAAGAAAGTTTAAACGGTACTTATAACAAAAAACTTTTTTTTTCTAAGTGTCTTTTTTTTTCTTCGGGATAACCGGCTTCGGCTGGACCGATTTTGACGGGACTTTCACTAGCAGATAGCCGATGTTTTAAGGAGTAACATAGGCACTACTTTTATTTTAGAAAAAGAATAAGGGTCGACGCGGACGTAGCCGCGGGCAGCAGCTAGTCACCAATAAAACAAGATATTATTTAAAGTAATTAACTACCACTGAATAAGCAAAGGAAACAGATTAATTTAATTAAGATCATAATTACAAATTAATTGCGACTTCTACCCTGAAAATATTAAGTTAATATAACCTGGAGCATAATAAACACCAATTAATTTCTTAATTAAAGTACTTATAAACATGTTGGGTTTATTTTTAGATGGCGTAATAACGATATACATAACTGCCTCGTTGGTTATTGGTGATTCGCACGAATTTACTCGCAATATACGGCCGAATCGACACATTTCAATAATACCTATGATTTTTTTGTAGTTTTAATTTATTTGTAGGCGAATCGATTTCTGGAGTTGTCAATTCGCCAATTTTTTTTAAATGTTGTTTCACCCTTCTGAATAAATTCTTCCAAATAGTATCTATGTGCTTTGCCTGTAGTGTTCGCGAACGCGACAGCTGATGCTGAGAGATCCTGCATTTGATTTACAGCCAGACAAATCTAAAACAAACCGTGAAAACTTAGGTGAGGTGAGCTTGATCTGAGTTGTCATTCCACATGAGGCTATAAAGGATTATATAGCGGATTAACACTATTGACAGCTCCTACGTTTTCACGGTGAGATTTTCACAGAATACGAGAATAACAGAACGGGTTGGGCAAAGTGACAGACAGTGTGTGTAAAATGCATGGAATTAGTACGTACTATATAGTACAAACTTTAGGCACCTGCAACACCAGTGTCTGCCAATATTTTCTCAACCTCAGCGACAAACTTGAGATGTCTTAAGGCATGTCCGTACGCACGAACAAGTAAGAACATAGTGAACACGAACATCAAACACTGTGTTCGTCAAAAATGTTTGTGGCGATCAAATTTCGAAGCCATGGCTACTAAAGAGAGCGAGGCGGTTTTGATGTTCGTGTTCGCTTTGCTAATTCACGTCCACACGTACCAAACCAAATGTTCAATGTTTACCTTGTTTTGTTCGTTCGTGCGTACACGCCTTTATGTGCTCCTTGGTAGCAACCTACTTTCCCGGGCGAAACCTTTTCAAGGAGCTTTGCTCCACCATTGAAGAAATTGACATCAATGAGGTCAAAATTTTATAAAATACCTTTTTTCGCCGTCTGCACCTTTTGAAGAAATTAACTCAAGCGAAGGTAAATTGAACTAACAAACTTCTAATTAATTCTAAAGAATTCTATTCAGTTTAGAAAAATAAGGTAAAAACCTGACTGTGTAAAAAACCAACGGAAAAGATGGAAACTTTTGATCCTGCCTGAATACAAGTTGGCAAATAAATTGACTAAAATAATCCATAATACGAAACGTTTACACTGAGCAACTAAAGGTGAAACTTGCGGCAACTATTACTCGATATGCTGACTGTTTTACTGTTACCCATGGTCTGTTTAACCACCTTCAGAATTATTTTGGTTAAGTTTATGTCTAAGTAGATCTTTTTTTATGTATTGGTGGATACGACGACGTTTTAACGTCCCAATAATCTCAGAGAATACGGAATCTTAAGGAATTGTGGGACAAGATTCAATGACAGATAGAATTATACTGTCTACCACCATCAATAGCGATAGTATTTTACTGAAAATAGGTTTGGGTTCGGCCGTAAGACATTTAGCGAAAACAAAACTCGATTAACACTTCAGGTTTTCAAATCTTTACTATTGCAAAGTATTCATAAAAATCGAAACTGATATATTTAAAAAGTATTAACTCATCTATTTTCTTGAAAAGCAGCAAAGCAATATATCTAATCATTTTGTTTGTTTGACATGTAAAAGTAACATTGTTAATCGAGTTTTATTGCTGACTGCTGTACCGACCAACAAAATGTCAATAAATTACAAAGTTGCCGGCAACAGAACGCGCCACAAAAAAGTTGCCAACTAAGCAGACACCCTAAATTCCTGACACTACCTCAATTAACTTAATTAAACCTTTTTCTTTTCTATTACAACGTTTCTTTCTTTTACGAAGGTTCCTTTGTTTCGCAATTAGCTACAAACTGTTAATGAAATTAGATACTTTTTGCTGCCTTGTGTGGTAGACTGTGGAATGTCAGAAACGAGATTATTCACAGACAGAAAGGTTTTTGTATGAATTATTGAAAAGACAGGACAACGTCTGTCGGGTCTGCTAGTAAGAAAATAAAAATACTGTTTTCTAATTAACTTAGAATTTAGAATATAGAATTATAACTTAGAATTAATAACGCATCTGAAATATTTTTTTAGTTTTTAACAGAAACACAAACATAAGTTTGAAACTACCAAATAATCTTATTTATGCCTCCAATGTTAAATTGTAATAAAACATTCAAATAAAAAAAAATAAAAAAATACTACTTACTACTTTTTTTTCTACAGCATTTGGCATACTTAAGTGATAGGTATCATTTTCTGCACAAAAAATTAAATTTTAATTTTTGGGCTCAAAAGTATTAGTATGACTGATGTCCTTTGAACTAACAAAAGGATAGAATCAAAGGTTTTTGTTTTAGAGTAGGTAGGTATGATGGAAGGAAAAGGGTTGTTCATTAGTCGTGTGTCATAATAGCCTTAGATTAGGTAAAAGGTTATAATTTAAACTATCTGTCATGTTGTTCTATGTTCACTTGTCTAGACTTTGGGGCTGCTACTGAGAAATTCAGACAACAGGATATGCTGGACACAATAATGTCCCATTGTTTGTGGAACAGCAACACATTTACACTCAAGGGCGGGGTCATCTATGAATCTCTAAACGCGTAGCCAAATTTGGGCCCGACTACATTTCGATTGCCATCACCACCCTTAGAAAAAGAAACCAATAGCACTTTCGCAGACCTGGGGAACGATCACAGGACCAGCGTAATTGCGTAACAGTTCAGCCAGGTTCATTGCGGTATAACGTTGTTGAGAAGACGAATTTGTCAAATCTATGAAGCAATCGATTAGCAATACCTTTAAAAACCCTAAGATTGTGATTAGTGTACAGCTAAGCAGTCGAGCTAGCGACCACTAGATTAACGAGGCAGTCAAACAAAAACTGACGCTAATCGAGGTTTCAAGTACTTAATTCCTACATAAACCCGCAAATAGCCTATTACACATAATTACTCATCAAAATTAAGCCTAAACCGCTGATTAACAAAACACAACGTTTGTCAAACAATAATCGTTTTCATAATTAGTCGATTTATGCAAATCATTGAACCGTCCCCCTCACTAGTGAACCACAGAGTATAGAGTACAAAATAAAACGCGGGAAATGTATTTTCTAGTTTCTAACCGTCATTTATCATAGCTGCACGTGTTCAGGGTTGCCACTTGAGAAATTGCAAAATAGGATAGAAATATTGAGATACGTTATTTGAGTTTACCTTGGAGGTTTGTATGTGTGTTTCTTTTTTCTACATAATAACGTTAAAAAAGATATCTGTAAGTGACTGATCGATTGTCAGTGTTTCTATCTCCAGTGGCTGTACGTTGTTTTTCAGTCAGTCAATAACGTAACTATTTTATAGGTACCATCGAAGAAGTTCATATTTATACACCGTAAGGACTATTTCTGCTTGCAGCGCTCGGCCACTATAGAACCGGAACGGTAACAGATGTGGTCATCGTGTTCACGGGATTTTGTTTTCAAACTGCTTAGATATGAAGTTCTTAAATGGTACGTATGGATGAAGACTACATGCTGCGCCGACCACGAGTAACTAAAATAAGGGCAGAAAGGATGAGGATCCTGCTGATGATGGTTAGATTGACCTCCGAAGTGGTGTTTGGAACCACTTAGGATTTGCTGCAAATTTTGAAGTTCCCAACTATACATTGCATAGCTATCGTAGCAAATGTAGGTATAGGCTTAAAGTAATGAAGCCTGAATCTATACAAATAAATAAAATGCCTAAGAAAGTTTAAACGGTACTTATAACAAAAAATTTTTTTTTTCTAAGTGTCTTTTTTTTTCTTCGGGATAACCGGCTTCGGCTGGACCGATTTTGACGGGACTTTCACTAGCAGATAGCTGATGTTTTAAGGAGTAACATAGGCACTACTTTTATTTTAGAAAAAGAATAAGGGTCGACGCGGACGTAGCCGCGGGCAGCAGCTAGTCACCAATAAAACAAGATATTATTTAAAGTAATTAACTACCACTGAATAAGCAAAGGAAACAGATTAATTTAATTAAGATCATAATTACAAATTAATTGCGACTTCTACCCTGAAAATATTAAGTTAATATAACCTGGAGCATAATAAACACCAATTAATTTCTTAATCAAAGTACTTATAAACATGTTGGGTTTATTTTTAGATGGCGTAATAACGATATACATAACTGCCTCGTTGGTTATTGGTGATTCGCACGAATTTACTCGCAATATACGGCCGAATCGACACATTTCAATAATACCTATGATTTTTTTGTAGTTTTAATTTATTTGTAGGCGAATCGATTTCTGGAGTTGTCAATTCGCCAATTTTTTTTAAATGTTGTTTCACCCTTCTGAATAAATTCTTCCAAATAGTATCTATGTGCTATGCCTGTAGTGTTCGCGAACGCGACAGCTGATGCTGAGAGATCCTGCATTTGATTTACAGCCAGACAAATCTAAAACAAACCGTGAAAACTTAGGTGAGGTGAGCTTGATCTGAGTTGTCATTCCACATGAGGCTATAAAGGATTATATAGCGGATTAACACTATTGACAGCTCCTACGTTTTCACGGTGAGATTTTCACAGAATACGAGAATAACAGAACGGGTTGGGCAAAGTGACAGACAGTGTGTGTAAAATGCATGGAATTAGTACGTACTATATAGTACAAACTTTAGGCACCTGCAACACCAGTGTCTGCCAATATTTTCTCAACCTCAGCGACAAACTTGAGATGTCTTAAGGCATGTCCGTACGCACGAACAAGTAAGAACATAGTGAACACGAACATCAAACACTGTGTTCGTCAAAAATGTTTGTGGCGATCAAATTTCGAAGCCATGGCTACTAAAGAGAGCGAGGCGGTTTTGATGTTCGTGTTCGCTTTGCTAATTCACGTCCACACGTACCAAACCAAATGTTCAATGTTTACCTTGTTTTGTTCGTTCGTGCGTACACGCCTTTATGTGCTCCTTGGTAGCAACCTACTTTCCCGGGCGAAACCTTTTCAAGGAGCTTTGCTCCACCATTGAAGAAATTGACATCAATGAGGTCAAAATTTTATAAAATACCTTTTTTCGCCGTCTGCACCTTTTGAAGAAATTAACTCAAGCGAAGGTAAATTGAACTAACAAACTTCTAATTAATTCTAAAGAATTCTATTCAGTTTAGAAAAATAAGGTAAAAACCTGACTGTGTAAAAAACCAACGGAAAAGATGGAAACTTTTGATCCTGCCTGAATACAAGTTGGCAAATAAATTGACTAAAATAATCCATAATACGAAACGTTTACACTGAGCAACTAAAGGTGAAACTTGCGGCAACTATTACTCGATATGCTGACTGTTTTACTGTTACCCATGGTCTGTTTAACCACCCTCAGAATTATTTTGGTTAAGTTTATGTCTAAGTAGATCTTTTTTATGTATTGGTGGATACGACGACGTTTTAACGTCCCAATAATCTCAGAGAATACGGAATCTTAAGGAATTGTGGGACAAGATTCAATGACAGATAGAATTATACTGTCTACCACCATCAATAGCGATAGTATTTTACTGAAAATAGGTTTGGGTTCGGCCGTAAGACATTTAGCGAAAACAAAACTCGATTAACACTTCAGGTTTTCAAATCTTTACTATTGCAAAGTATTCATAAAAATCGAAACTGATATATTTAAAAAGTATTAACTCATCTATTTTCTTGAAAAGCAGCAAAGCAATATATCTAATCATTTTGTTTGTTTGACATGTAAAAGTAACATTGTTAATCGAGTTTTATTGCTGACTGCTGTACCGACCAACAAAATGTCAATAAATTACAAAGTTGCCGGCAACAGAACGCGCCACAAAAAAGTTGCCAACTAAGCAGACACCCTAAATTCATGACACTACCTCAATTAACTTAATTAAACCTTTTTCTTTTCTATTACAACGTTTCTTTCTTTTACGAAGGTTCCTTTGTTTCGCAATTAGCTACAAACTGTTAATGAAATTAGATACTTTTTGCTGCCTTGTGTGGTAGACTGTGGAATGTCAGAAACGAGATTATTCACAGACAGAAAGGTTTTTGTATGAATTATTGAAAAGTCAGGACAACGTCTGTCGGGTCTGCTAGTAAGAAAATAAAAATACTGTTTTCTAATTAACTTAGAATTTAGAATATAGAATTATAACTTAGAATTAATAACGCATCTGAAATATTTTTTTAGTTTTTAACAGAAACACAAACATAAGTTTGAAACTACCAAATAATCTTATTTATGCCTCCAATGTTAAATTGTAATAAAACATTCAAATAAAAAAAATAAAAAAATACTACTTACTACTTTTTTTTCTACAGCATTTGGCATACTTAAGTGATAGGTATCATTTTCTGCACAAAAAATTAAATTTTAATTTTTGGGCTCAAAAGTATTAGTATGACTGATGTCCTTTGAACTAACAAAAGGATAGAATCAAAGGTTTTTGTTTTAGAGTAGGTAGGTATGATGGAAGGAAAAGGGTTGTTCATTAGTCGTGTGTCATAATAGCCTTAGATTAGGTAAAAGGTTATAATTTAAACTATCTGTCATGTTGTTCTATGTTCACTTGTCTAGACTTTGGGGCTGCTACTGAGAAATTCAGACAACAGGATATGCTGGACACAATAATGTCCCATTGTTTGTGGAACAGCAACACATTTACACTCAAGGGCGGGGTCATCTATGAATCTCTAAACTCGTAGCCAAAGGGCTCGACTACATTTCGATTGCCATCGCCACCCTTAGAAAAAGAAACCAATAGCACTTTCGCAGACCTGGGGAACGATCACAGGACCAGCGGAGGTAATTGCGTAACAGTTCAGCCAGGTTCATTGCGGTATTAACGTTGTTGAGAAGACGATTTTTTCAAATCTATGAAGCAATCGATTAGCAATACCTTTAAAAACCCTAAGATTGTGATTAGTTTACAGCTAAGCAGTCGAGCTAGCGACCACTAGATTAACGAGGCAGTCAAACAAAAACTGACGCTAATCGAGGTTTCAAGTACTTAATTCCTACATAAACCCGCAAATAGCCTATTACACATAATTACTCATCAAAATTAAGCCTAAACCGCTGATTAACAAAACACAACGTTTGTCAAACAATAATCGTTTTCATAATTAGTCGATTTATGCAAATCATTGAACCGTCCCCCTCACTAGTGAACCACAGAGTATAGAGTACAAAATAAAACGCGGGAAATGTATTTTCTAGTTTCTAACCGTCATTTATCATAGCTGCACGTGTTCAGGGTTGCCACTTGAGAAATTGCAAAATAGGATAGAAATATTGAGATACGTTATTTGAGTTTACCTTGGAGGTTTGTATGTGTGTTTCTTTTTTCTACATAATAACGTTAAAAAAGATATCTGTAAGTGACTGATCGATTGTCAGTGTTTCTATCTCCAGTGGCTGTACGTTGTTTTTCAGTCAGTCAATAACGTAACTATTTTATAGGTAAGTACCATCGAAGAAGTTCATATTGATACACCGTAAGGACTATTTCTGCTTGCAGCGCTTGGCTGCTATATAACCGGGGCGGTAACAGATGTGGTCATCGTGTTCACGGGATTTTGTTTTCAAACTGCTTAGATATGAAGTTCTTCGATAGCACATGTATTGCTTAATAGAATCGATTTAACTATGAGACTTCTTTAACGAGCCCGAATTAAAACCTCATAAAATACAACTATTCGGCGATATTGCGATTAAACATCAAACTTTTGTTTACACTTTCTAATCACATCGTAACCTACAGGAAATGTCTAATACAAACGTATTCGTGTATTTATAAATGGCTATGGGAAACCATACGTTTTCACTTCCTTCAATATCAAACAGAATTCAGAAAACGATCAGTCATCAGATAGATCTTAAATCAGAAGTCAGTGGAAACGCCGGGAGTTGACGCCCAGAACGACATAGTGACCTTACTGGTGATGCGTCTTTAGAAAGGTCAGGTGCGTAGTACTCGCAACAGGCAGTGCGTGTATGACCAGATGTATGAACGTAAACGAGGCTAAAGGAGTATGTTAGGATCGTAGCAGGTGGCGTTCTGTAGTTTTTGACGACCCATGTGGGAAGAAGGCGTAAATTTATGTATGTGTATGTATATACAGGGTCATTTGCAACCAAAATACCCCTGATAAAAATAAATAAACAAAATTCATTTAATTCACACAAAACCCCTATTACATAAAAAAAAACACTATACTGCAACAGAATAATATATCAATGCAATTAAAATGGGTAGGTACTAAGTATAAAGGTCACTGAATTAAAATAAAATGTCAAATGCAATTAAAATAAACGAAACTTAACTGATGACGCCTATGCCAATATTGCCAATGTCAACAACCATTTTCGAGTAATTTGACATTTTAAAATGAAATTATAAAATGACTCGAAAATTATTGACAGGAGTCAAAAGAGGTAATTTGGTTGTAAATGACTTCTCCTGCATCACCTTAATGGATTGCCGACATATAACCACCCTGTAAATCTATGGCACTCTAAAGAAAACCAAAACATATTTTTGTTATAAAAGAAACATCACCTTGCCAACCCTAGTGTCCTCAAATGGACGGAGTCTGCTCCGTTCCTAATTACTTGAGAACTTTGTTCTTACTCAGTTTATATTCCTACCTTCCGCTTTAAAGGACAAGTCGGGTGTAAAACGTAGCTTGAGTTTGTTTAATAGTTGTTCAATGGCGGAATTACTTACTCGACATTTTAGATAAAAATTAAGGCGTTTTTTTTCTTTCGATCGGCTTCGGTACGAATTTTAAAAGTTGTTCGTCAAATCGTTATCTATCTGTAGAATATTTTCAGGGGGTGTACTTAAATTACTAAAGAAATTATTTATAACTAATTGTAACAAGCGGCTTTGACCGCGTGGTTAAAGTAAAAGTAGCCTAAGTTACTTCTTAAGGCATCAACTATCTGCCAATGAAAATGCCGTCTAAATCGGTCCAACCGTTTCGGAGATTAGCGGGAACAAACCGAATGACACTTTTTTTTTTAATACTTTCATAATAGGTATGCATTTAATAAAAAGCTGTTATTTTGACATTACAAACGGAAATTTCAATTGTATTTATTTTTGTAGATATTTACAAACCGTGTGATAAAAATAACGAACTTACGTCCCCTTACATACTTTCATCCCCTATAAAACCACGTCAGGGCAGGAATTTTCAAAAAATCTATTTCGTGCTTACCTTTGTTACGTAAGAAACCTTTGTGCAAAATTTCATGCTACAAGAACCAGCGATATAGGTCGTGTGCGTAGTCTGTGTGAACTAATGAATTTAAGATTTTTATTCAGTACAATATACTGAATAAAAATCTTAAATTCATTACATACAATGACACAATAATGAATGACACGACGTTAGTCCGACGGTGGACATGACGTCATGTATACGTGTCGACTGGACCCGACCATTTGCATGTCGCATGTAAACTAGCATGTCGCGTGGCTTTCCTGCGAGAAATGCTCGAATCAACATACTGAGAATAGCTCAAATTGATTTTTACGAGGGAAAAGTACGAATCAAACGCCAATGACGAATGCGAGATGCGCGAGAATTGCCTTCCTTGTTATGTTAGTAGATAATTAAGACCTTGTACACTTCATAGCTTTGTGGATTCATTAAGGCCCGCACACGACTCCGGTAGAACAATTTCGATGAAGTTTTCATAGAAATTGTTACACCCGAGTCAGGTCGCGCCGTCGCGTCGCTCCTGTCTGCTAGCCTTTATTCTCCGCAGTATCATTACATGACATATTTTGAGCTAACATTACCTAGTTAATTTTAAAGATAAAATTCTCGGAAAGTCTAGGGTTAGGTATTTTAATCCGCCTCGTGAACAGCTTTTCACTGACTAATACTTTTGAAGTTCATAGCACATAGAAATAAATTCTCTGCAACGTAGGTAGGTGCTTGTACAAAATTAACATAATATTAATTAGTCTTTGAACGTACATTCAGGCTATTAGTACGTAATTACTGGATTCTGTTGCTAGACCAAATTTGTAGCTGTAATAAATTGTTATTACAGCTACAAATTCGTTCTAGCATCAGAATCCAGTGATTATAGTATAACCTATTAGTGATTACTTTATATTGATAAAGCGTTGCTCATATCGTATCATTGCGGCTGATTTCCTCGGAGGGGAAGACATAGGTCTATAGAACATCTAAATTTCGCCAGTATTGTATAGTAAGTCTCTTAAAACAGGTGGTTAGCGGTCGCGACTCACGAGTTGTAGTACCAAAACTTCGAAGACATGTGACATTTGCAAACTGGTCCCAGCAGTGGGATCATTATAGGCTAATTTCCCAATTGCAATGATCAGTACCCAAAAATTGCTACTAAGAAATGCCTAATGGCAATGCAAAATTGACTCCAAAAAACGAATGCAGTAATACCAAAGTTTTAACAGAGATTGACCCAAACAAAAAATGTCAGATGGTCATTGATGTATTAAAAGAGGTAGATACAGGACTTAGTCACAGCGTCTGGTCCTACTCAACTACAGGATTGCCCGTAGTTGGCACTCAGTCACGCACGGAACATCGTAGATCACACAGCTCAATAATTTCAGTTTTTTTGTAATAAATACGCATCAAAATGACTTCTTGTGCAGCTAAACAGTGCTTAATGCAAGAAAGAAAAATAAGACACATGGGATTACCTACCACTAGTAAGTACAGCCAAATTTGTTGAAAATTACAATAATATTTTGAGGTTTGCTTCGCCATATTTGTAAGAGCGAGATAGATATTAAAAACATGCGTGAAAGACACGATACGCACACAATGCGCGAGGTGCTAACGCGATTTCGCTCGCACGTCAGCGCCGTCTCCTATCTCTAAATCTCTATCCTCGTCTATCGGTAACTGTAGCTTTGACACTGTGAGATGACAGGATGACACTGATCTGACTGATCACAGATGTGTGAGTTTCGGTGCATGTAGTCGTGCGCCGAGCCCAAGTTTACTGATTGCGATGTTAGCGCGTAACATATCTTCCTCCTTTTAATACATCAATGCAGATGGTGCGGTTTCTGACCGGCCCGGAAAAATTTCGCTAGAGTAGATAACTTTCTCGAATCAATAGCAGCTTAATGTGTTTATCTGAGGGTCTCACATATCAGTCAATCTATTCTTTAAAAATCACACCGTGCAAACTTAGTTCAAATGAGCTGTCAGTGTCAATCCTTAGCATTATGTGGAATGACAGCTCACTTTAAGTTCACTTCACATAAGTTTTCACGGTAAGATTTTTAGAGAATAGACCGGCAGGGAAAACATACATACTTATATACATACTTCATTAGAAACAAAACAAGACATCCCCTAATCTCAAGTAAAAGGGTAAATTAATTATTCTATCCAAACCACTTAGAAAGGGTCAGCCCTATACATTATGCAAAGCCAAGAAACCAAAAGTGGCCTAACCTCAAAATGCGGAGAGCATAGAGATAACGATCAACCTTACGTGAAAAAAGAGGTTGTAATTACGTGAGGTTGTAATTACGTAAGCTTGTTACACACAAGACAATAGTGCGGAACGACACCGTCTAGCAAAGCAACTTACCATAGACAATCACTTTCCATGTCGCGTCATTTTTTATTTTAACAGCGAACGTGGGATTTTTTTTTTGTTCTGGCAACACCGTTATTGGCGGGAATGGAAATTGTTATAAAGTTGGTATTTAATTTGTGTTTTAAATTTATTGTGTGAATTTTGTTGAGGTAGGCTTTTCAAATGTGTCGGTAAAAAATTGGTTTAGGTACTTATATCACTGATGATGTATCAGGTTTCATTAGGGCAAGGAAATTAGGATGATGAAATACTGTTTCAGGCATCCCCAAAGTTTGAGTCCCGTCAGTAGTAGCCGCGAATACTCGCTATTATTCGGTATTCGGCATTATTCGTTTTTTTTTTGTTATTCGTCGAATACCGAAACAATAGTGACTATTATTCGATATTCGGCGGATATTTTGTCTAAATAAAAATAAACTTTTAATGGCCAGAATAACTATACTTTTTTTTAAATGTTTAAAGTCCAAAGTTTTCTGCACGTTTGGGATCTAGTCGGTTGCGCTTTTTTTCATAAATCAAACCTGCCTCAGAAAATAAATAATTTATTCTAGTATTTGAAAACAAATTTTACTATTAACTTTATTAACTTTTTATATTCCTTTTTTATGTCGAATATTCGACTATTCGCCATAGGGAATGGCGATTAATAGTTATTCGACTATTCGCTCTCAATACACTGATGTAGTGAAGAACCCATTGGGCACAAACCTTGACTCTGCGCTTACATATACACTAACGCCTGTTATGGGGTAGGCAGAAACTACAGAATGCCATCTTCTACGATGCTTACATACTCCTTTTGCTTCGTTTATGTTCATACATGTAGTATGTTGTATGTCTTACACGTGGGCCGGTTGCGAGTACTGCGCACCTGATCTTTCTGAAGAAGGTCACAATAATGTCCTATTAGGGCATCCCCAATCGGCGTTTCCACTCCGGGTTTCTCCTGAGAAATCCCTGATGCAATACCATATAACATTTTAAAAAGCATCCGTGAGAGAAACTAAGGTCATTGTTCTCATTATTTAAAAGTACAAAAAGCCATTAGACTAGCAACATTAACCGCCAGCACATTTCACTTCATTCAAATTTGAAAAAAGAACCACCCGCTTCCAACATACAAACGCCAATTTTCTTTCGACAACTTACTTTTTTTTTGTAGAAAAAAATTATAACAATAATTTAACCTGTTACTCGAGTAGGCCTTTATTGTACAAACTTTTTAGGGTCCCGTATGATGCTCCGGGGAGAAGAGCTCCAGTTGCCAGCATGATTTATTTGATAAGTTTGGTTTATTTGAATGTAGCTAAGATAAACTTGATGCAGAGTGTAAAAACGTCACCGGGGTTAGTAAGCGTGTTTTGTGGGATATCCTCGGTGATATATTGTGAATAAATGATAATGATAAATTATATTATTTCTGTAAATTGGTTCAAAATAAAACGATAATTACGATTACGATTGGTTCAAGTCAACGTTAAAACGTTAATTCATGTTAAAACTAGAAAACGAAAGTTTTAAAACTATATGGGTTTAGTGTTTTCTAACTGAGAAAAAATAATGAAACCAACTCAAAGGTACAAACTCAAGGACATAATCTTGGTCAGGCCACATCTGGACCATGCAGCTTAATGCTAATATGGTATTTTTTTATGAGTTATTATTTAAAACTGAATCCTTAATCATTTGCAGGGCAATTGATGTCCAGGGCAAGTCAAGGAGACGGTTGCAAGCAATTACATTGCATGATCTAATATTGACCTCTGCTCAGTTTGTATTAAATTGGTGTTTTGATAAGGTCTTTTAATTTTGGTGTCTATTGTAATCTATTCTACTTTTCAGCGATTATTTTCATACATTCCCTTCACGTTTGCAGCTGTTTAAGTAACGTCAGTAATCTGTATTTTGGAGCTCAGTGTGGTGTTGCGAATATGGTCTCTTAATTTGACACACACACGTTGACAAACCTTGAGTTTAGACTTTTGAATTGAAACGCAAAATGTCTCAACCATTGCAAAGCCGAGACTCTAATCAATCGTTGACGTCAGATCGGTTATTTGGCTCTCAGAAATGACCTGCGAATGCATTAACTCGTTTCAAAGACACAGATTAATCGATTAGGTTTAATCAAAACGAGTAGAGGCATAACCGCTCGATGTTGCACGCCTCTATCCAATCACGTTGTGATATTTGTCAATTGGCACTGAATGGCAACAACGCGTAATGCGATGCGACATGCATATAATTATTAACTGGAATTCTTTTGGGAAATAACTTTACAAAAGCCGATTCGAAATCCACACGGACAAAATCTTGGGGGAAAATGCAAATGATAAAATCGGTTCAGGTTTTTACAAGTAATAGTGTAATAAAGAAACTCGCAAACATAAAATAACCATAAAGACGTAACACTGATTTTTCTTGGCAGTTGTGTTAAAATAACGACTTTAATAGGAATACATACAATTCAAATTCAAGACATCGTTTGCCAATCTAATTAAATTAAGACAGTGCCTATAGGTGCAAAATAATTAATTACTTAAGCGTATAAAGCTAATAGACATTTTATAACGTTAAAATTCTAAACCAAACCTACAGACCCAATTAAAAACCCGCTTCCCGCCATTTTTTTATTCCCTTTTTCAAACGTACCTTTTTTTACGGACGCCCGGTAGCCATAGATAAGAAGAGAAGAAAAATACACTTTTTTTTTCTTTAGTAATGTGGTCGAGGCAGACTTTTTGTTAAAATAAGTGTAAATGTCTGCGTTATGTCATATATGAAGTCTCATGATTTGTTTGTGGCTCGGCGAAGAATTGTGGGGAATTAATGAAGTTCTTAGAGCTTGTCCAAATGACGCGATCGTAAGAATCGTTTTGTTTACGTGCGAGTAGCAAAACGCGCTATTGCATGTGGACGGAATGCTGCAGGATTCTATAGATAGCTGTTAGGATATTTGAAAGAAACAGAATTAATTGTTGAGTGTCCATGTGTTGTTTTGTTTGTTCTTAGGAGGATAGGACATGTCTTTCAGAAGATTTAGCTGGCAAGTACGCGCGTAAATTGGCGTGCATGTGTTTATCGCAACTAAGCGAGAAAAACATCTATTTGGTTAGTCTATGGATTTTTGAAGGTCTAGGTTCCAGGTGGAAATTGACCTTCTTCCTGCGTCCAAAGAAGAATGGCAGTTCTGGTCCAGTGTCGTTTAATTTCAGAAGCATTCATGAATTAAAGTATGTAGTACATTATATAAAACAGTTACAGGGCTTTACTTATTTATGCATGCTTTTGTTATTAAGTTGCATAAAGAAAAAAAACCGGCCAAGTGCGAGTCGGACTCGCGCACGAAGGGTTCCGTATTATCTATAAAAACGGCAAAAAAATCATGTCTGTTGTATGGGAGGCCCCCTTAATTTTTTTTAAATTCTTTTTTAGTAAGTATTTGTTGTTTTAGCGGCAACAGAAATACATCATCTGTGAAGATTTCAACCGTATAACTATCACGGTTCACGAGATAGGTACAGCCTGGTGACAGACGGACGGACGGACAGCGAAGTCTTAGTAATAAGGTTCCGTTTTTACCCTTTGGGTACGGAACCCTAAAAAGGGTGACACAAAAAATAATTAATTAAATCTGAATATCTAAACGCAGAACCTGGGATGGAAGCAATGTAGTTACCATATTCACAAGAATATAATGGGATTTCTATTTCTGTAAAATCTGCTAATTAGCAGGATTTTGGTGTTGGTGGTTCCATCATTTAAATTATTAAAAGATTTACTACCTCGTCTTTTTTAAGGATAGTTATCGGGTTTTCCTGTAATAACAGGAAAAACCGTAAAGGCTTGTGGAGACCAGCGCGACGCGACTCGAATAATACTTTTCTAAGAAAACTTCACGGTATAACAATAGCTGGTGTTGCGTCGCGCTAGTATGCACGAAGCTTAATGCTATGATAGCTTAGTTATGCTCTATCAAAGGACTAGGATTCGGGTCATAATTTGTTTTGTAGGTACTTATTGTTACAGTTCCGGCAATTTTGAAAAGGTTATAAAGTGCAGACCAATATTTTATATTATTACTTACTACGCCTTTATTATTCTCAGTGAGAACGTTAGAATTGGAGAGACATTTTGACGTAAAAACGGTTCTTTTATGACATGTTATTATTGATATGACAGCAATGGGTTACGTCAGAGAATCATTGGAGTGTAGAGTGGTTGGTATGTACCATCGAAGAAGTTCATATCTATACACCGTAAGGACTATTTCCGTTTGCAGCGCTCGGCCGCTATAGAACGGGGGCGGTAACAGATGTGGTCCTCGTGTTCACGGGATTTTGTTTCCTAACTGCTTAGATATGAAGTTCTTCGATAGTGCAGTCGACCGGGTGTCAGTTGTAACACGATGACCTTGAGCTGGTCTAGCGTGGTACGGAGTTTCAATGCAATAAGAGGTCAGCTTATACTGGAATTGTTACCACAAACGTGCTTTCTACTGAACGATTACAGTTTAATAATATAGTTCAAGCTATACATTTCCAGTTTATGCTGATCTCGCATTGTATAGGATTTCCGTACAATGCGAGGTCAGCTTATACTGGAAATGTATAGCTTGATGTGTAGCCGTGTGTAGGTACATTATTTTCTTCATACATTTATAATTTATTGGTACGTATCCCTTAGAAAAACCTTTTCAGAGCCGCGAAGGCCCAATGTCATCTGTTCATGAAAAAAACTCAATAAAAAGAAAAAATAAAGAAAGAAAATACGTTTATTTCCGGTACACATGACGCAAGAAAAGAACAAAACCCGAAAATAACAAGTTGGGGAAAATATGCGTCACATCCACGCAAAACGGCCATCGCTCAGCATAATGCTGCGACCCTATGGGAGACGGAGCCCCAGCGCTGGTATAGGTAAGTACTTGATTAAATATTCTGTAAGGAAAGTTTTCTTGTACCTATTTAGTTAATTGTTTTATGAATATTATAGTAAGACCTATAGAAATAGCTTTGTAAAGGACATAATGTTATGTAGCTTTTAAAAACGTAAACAGTGAATGTCACTTAGAAAATGTCTCTATTTTCAACCGACTTCAATAAGGAGGAGGTTCTCAATTCGGTTGTATGTTTTTTTTTTTTGTATGTTTGTTACGTGATTACTCCGCCAATTATGAATTGTTTTTTTTTTTTTTTTTTGTGGGGCTTACTTCAGAAGTGGTCCCATAAAAATTTGGTCAAGATCTGGTGAGGGGTTTTTGAGTTAGCTTCAATCATACGTATTTTTCCCACCTAGTGGACGATATTCTAATAGTTCCTGTCACTGTAATTTACATAGCAGGTAGTGGTATTCAAATTTTTGTGGGGGTTTTGTGTAGGTAGTACCTACACAAAACCCCCACCTACTGGTACCTACTAGGTACCAGAACTAAAAAGTTAAAAAAAATAAAAACTTCGTCTTTGGTTTTTTATTTTCGTTTTTTTGCCACCGACTTCCGATATCAAAGTTATTTTTCACTTTGTAGTGTTTTTTTTTTTGGATGTCGGTCTTATTTTTTGTGAAAAAGTTTTTATATAAGTAATAAGAATAATAACACTTTTGCCGGTGAAGTCGATGAAGGAATCCATATCATCCTCAGAATCCATCCGTCGTTTCTTTGGTCTTCCACTACTCTTATAGCCATCCAAATTTATATTCAAAACATTCCTCACGTCATGTTCCAAAAAACTTATAGGTAGGTACCATGGCAATGACGATTTTAAAAAAAATAGAACAACACTGCTTGACGGTTGAGTTCGAAATTTAAATCACAGGCGAAAGCCACGCGCTTATTACCGCCCATAATCTTCTAGCATCTTGTCCGGACAACATCCAAAACTGGTTTCCTGTCTGTAGTATTATTTTTAAATCTTCCTAGGACATCGGACTACTCGCTCGGAGTGTACCCGTCTCTTTCACGCAGACTATTCGTTGCTTAGAGACCGTTTAAGTAGTTTATTGGCTTAATAGTCCAATGGATGGTAATGGTTGTAGAATGTCTATTCTATAAATACAATTATAGTTAGAGTAGATTGTCAGTTTATTTTGTTTTATTGACTTATAGCCCCTTTTGCTATGATCCAGTAACCTTATCTAGTAAATAGGTTCTTCCAAATCTTAAAATATTTGGTAGATCTGCCTGTTCAGACACTATGGAGTATGATATAGCTCCTTAAAATTAACTGTTCAGTCACGGATGAAGTGTTCAATCGATTTTGGTAATGAATTGGTTCTGTTTCCTGTCTATCAGACTTAGCAATACAGCATGTGAATAACATATCAACCATATTCATAATGAATATTATGATTACTCGAATTACACTAATATACATAGGTATTTATAAACATTCATTTTTATATTGAGGACATATCTTTGAGGAAATACTCAAAGATATAAGGAAGCTTGTCGGTCTCTACTTTAATAAGTACTTTTCTTTGGTTTAAGCATTTGTTGCCATAGATAAACCGGATGTACAGTATCGGCATGATGGTTTTCAAATTGATTGTGGATTTCCGGTAAGTTAAATTGTGTTACCATTGAAATAAAAACTAATGAAGTGACTTGATAAGGATGACGCCAAACAGTAACAAACTGGTTGTTTTCTTGTTTCGCACCAAAAGCTTATCTTTTTCGGGTAGTGCTAAACATACTCATTACAAAACGCAAGCCACAAACCATCAAGCCAATTATAGTATTCTTAACTTTATTCCGACATACCTACTTAAAGTTCTTAATTCAAAATTGACGCCAGTTTTTTAAATTAGAACTACCCTTGTCGTTGTTGTATAAAATTCGAAATTCAAAAATATTGGCCTGTTGATTTAAACTAGTTCCAAACGTTGTTTAGTAATAAAGCTGAAAGGCATAATTATTGGCATTTGACGCCACTTGATAAGATACTCTATACTTCTAAAATGGCGTCCGTACCGGTGAAAAGGTTACCCATAATCGGAGATAATTTAGAAATCGTATTCGTGGAAGCTCCCTTCCTTGTACGGTCATCTAAGAAAATTATCAAGCCCTAGAGCGGTCTTCACAGTTTATTGCTAAGTTAGGAAAGTACTACTCGTACTTTATGCTACAGGGGTCAGCAGGGGTCTTTGCATAATCATTAAGGTGACAGTTAACCGTTGCACCGCACATGATACAACATCGCTTTGACCTGCTTTATGAGTGTACGGTAGGGCTCAATTCTATGTGGGTCCATAAAATTTAGTATAAGATTCCTGAAGTTCCCGTGTCTTAGAAAGCACGTTATCTAAGCCGTTGGTCCCAGCTCATTCGTATATCTTTGGCAGCCGTTACGGGTGGTCAAAAACCCGAAAGTCTTAAAACCAGTTTTACCAAAAGGTATCGTGTTACCGCGTAACTAGGTTGTGGAGGTCTGCTCCATGTAAAATTCTGGTATTCAGCTGAATCCGATTATACTGGAAGCCGACCCCAATTTAGTAGGGAAAGCAGCTGATGAGCCATGAAGGGTGGTAGACAACCATCTTCTTTACACATGAACCTTTCATAAATGATTTTATTTCTGTAAGTAGGTTTGTACAAACACTTTTACACGTCAAACATATTATTTTAAAAATTATATGATGTCGGCGTTTCCTATCCAACTACTCTGAGAAAAATGCCGAATCAAACTCAGAGGTCACCGTTTTTTTATGGTCCAGACGTAATCTTGGTGTCTGAAATGTTCTTTTGGGGAAAAGAATAACACAGATTTGAGTGGACCTGGCTAGTCAGCGAGCGCATTTGTCGTACTCGTGCAGCTCTACTCAGAAGTTATGAAGCTTTTTAAAAACTGTTTTTCTCACCGACAATCTTTCTGATGAGGTCTTTCAACTTCCTTTGGAAATGACTTTTGCAAGGTTGATTGTGTATTCGTGATAAAATTAGACGGTGTTAAGTATTTTAATGGAGGTAACGGAAATAAGAACAACGGTGTTTTTGAGTATCTAATGCAGTCGCCATTTTTTCTGATTGTGTGAGACTTAGTTGCCAGGCAGAGCTAAGTTTTTCTTATTTAATGCGGACATTATATGCCACTATTTACGATGTCAGTACACATTATGCCCGAAATCAATAATGTATCTTAAATCCAATCTTGATCCCGATCTTTGCTAATCAGTCTTTGAGAGGTCGAATTAACGGCCGTCAAAGATCGTACTCGGATCAAAATTGGAATTGAGATACAATATTTAATATCTGAGTTTTCAGAGCAGCGGTGGCCCAGTGATGGCGGCCCCGACTTACGAACAGTAAGTCGTGGGTTCGAACCCAGACAGGCGCATTACTTTGTGTAATTTATTTCATCACCACTGCTCTCAAAACGGTGAAGGAAAACATCGTGAGGAAACCGGCATGCCCTAGAACCAAAAACTCGAAGACATGTGACATCCACCAATCCGCACTGGGCACGCGTGGTGGATTATAGCCCACTCCCTCTCATTGAGAGGAGGCCGTGTCCCTGCAGTGGGAACGTTATAGGCTGATGATGATGATTTAATATCGGGCGTTAGTAACTCGACTCCGCGCCACACGCCAGTTCCGTAACTGGGCGGAAAATTGTGGAACTACATTTTTTAAAATGCAATTTGATGCAATGGCATAGACACTAGCGCCGCGTATATCGGACTTGAGTGGAATCGCGGACTCTATAGCCTATCACCTCGACTTGCCCTGCAAATTATTATGTTACGGACATCGGCATCATTAAACCTTTATAAAACGCATACTACGAAACACGATATCCCTTGGTCGGTCTGAAGGTCAGACCAAACTTTTGGGCTTCTGATGCAAATAACAGGTTTATTAGACAAAAAGTGGAATTGTGGAACGATGTTGTAGCATGTGCGGTGCAACTGTTTACTGTCTGCCCTGCTAATGATTATGTACAGACCCCTAAATCACTGTAATTCTAAAGAATGCTATCCTAAATAAATTCTTCCCAAAATAACCCTAACCTAAATCACTCCTTCCCTAATGAAAGCTGTCCGGGATAACACGACAGTAAAATCAACCAATTACCATCAGTCAAATATATGAAACGGGTAAAGTAAAAAATCCATAGGTAAATTAATGTTGCCTACATTTGAAACATCAAAAGCACTGACTGACCCATTATAGTACTTACTATTTCCATGACCATACCAATGGACTGACCACTTAAAAAAAGACGCTATCTTTGATGCAAGTCTATCAAAGTGTTCCATCTTCAAACGCGGTTTTGAAATGTGTTTTAGGTTACATAATTATTATAGTTTTTATGTAGTAAACTCAACCGTGACTGCTTAGTTGGTCTACTGCTGATCATGAGATCCTGGGTACAATTCCCGGGTCGCGCAGTTTTAATTAAGTATTGAGTTTTTCCATCTGGAATTTCTCAGCAGCCACCTGGCCCCGAAGTCTGGATCTGTGCCTGGTTCATGGCAATAAGGTTGCCCCCTGTTACTGGCGAAATGTAGGTGTGCTATAGATGCACCTCTGCCTAACCCTTCAGCGAATACAGGCGTGCTGTTATGTTACAATCAACCGTACGCTCACAACGCCTTTATGTCGAGGCAATAAGGGCAATTTTCGTAGTTCCAAGTGTTAACTGTCGTGCGGTTGACCGTTCTTACATTTAAGTAAGATAAAGTTATACACAAAGATTTATTGTTTTACTTACGAAGCGCGTCTCGCTTGTAGTTCTAATGTTATACTGGCTTTGTTTACAATTTATTTACAAGAACTTTCATTTTATGCCAGTATGCGATGGAATATTAACTTTTTCGAGCGATTATGGCCATTATCACCTTTGTGAAACTTATTGGGAAACTAGAAGACAGCCATTTTTTTAAAGTGTGCGTATAGTAAATGTGGAGAAGTAAGACTGGTCGGGATATCAACCAAGTGGGGATCGAACCCTGCAATCAGTCCGTCTGGTATTCAGGTAGTAAAAAGGCGATGGTGGGATCAGATCGTGGAGCTCCTGCGCACAATCTCCGAAGCAGGGACTGAAAGCGGTTACGGTTAAAGGTTAAGATACCTCAAAAATATACCGGTACCGGTTTAAAATACAGGTTGAGTTATACCGATACCTTTAAAAATAAAGGTTGGGCTAAACCGTTATTTAACCTTTACACGATTTCGGTATCAAAAACATGCGAGACGGCGCGGCGGCGCGGCGTCGAACACTTTAGAACTTGTGTACCTATTTTGTAACAATCGGCAAGTGAACGACAGACAGAGTAGCGAGGCGGTGTGTCAAAGAAAACCCCTATTTATTAAGGTTTAGGTACTGCTACCGAAACATTTATAAAGGTTATAGTACTTCTACCGAAATATACCGGTATGCATATCCAACCTCAAAATTCCGCTACTGAAAAACTTAACGGTATCGAAATATTTCGGTAACCTTTATTTAACGGTATGACGTCATACTGAAATTTAAAGGTACCTTAATTTTTCGGTAATTCAGTCCCTGCTCCGAAGTCCGTAGAAGACCGACAGGCAGGCAACATTACGCCGATGAGCCAGGCTGTGAAGCCTAACCACCAACTTCTCGTCGCCTGTTAGTAGTTAGGCTTTTTGCTGAGCCATCCCACAAGTGGCTGCAATACTCCATACACTAGGAGTTCTTTCTTACATAGCAACAGCTATAAAGAAAAAAAACCGAACTCATTTTTACCAAATTCCGTAGCAGGTAAAATAAAATAAGCACGCGATGACCTTCGAAACTTTTCATTTTTTCGTGAATATCCAAGAAGGTAGGAAAGTACCTGCCTACCTCGGTAGTTTGAGAAAATATTGGCGAAAACGTTTTTTTACCTTTTTCGTTGTTTCCCGAATAATGAACATTGTGAGGGCTAGCAGTTTGTATGACTGTACCAATTTGTATACCGATAGCATTTTGTTATTTTTAGGAGAAAATTTGCTGGACAATTTTGGAGTTTCGGGTTTTGAAGTCGGTGTTTTTTTTTTTTGTAATAAGTTTTTATTTTTCACTTTTTTGTTGTGGTACCTACCCCACACTACAAATTACGAATAACTGCCATGTAAATAATATAAAAAAAATAAAAGTGACAGAAACTTAATAATTATTGAATACCCAAGCACAATTTCTATAATACAAGTTCTCTCAAATATATAGTACCTATAATACCAAAAAAGGAATCATCAAAATCAAGAATAAAATTGAGAACCTCCTTTTTGAAGTCGGTTAAAAAGTCGAGAGGTGTCATGGGATACCCGGTTGGAACGACGACGTTCCTTTCGCTGTATTAATTATATTATGTATTAAATTACAAGCACAATGAAATAAATTCACGTTTGAGAGTATCTAACTAAAATAAAAAACTTTTTCCAAAAAAGAAAACAACTGACTAACTCAAAAACTATCCAGGCAAAGTTAATACAATACGGAACCACCTCGAGAGCATACTTTCAAACAAAAAACGAATTCTCAAAATCAGCCCACAATTGACGGAGAATAATTCAGTACATTAAAAAAATACTTACATTTAAAAAAAAACAAAAAAACGCTACGAACATAGAACCACCTCTTTTTTGAAGTCGGTTAAAAAGAAAAAAAAGAAACATTCTATAGCAAGTGTCGTGAGTTCGTGACGTTCAAAAGTTCCTACAGACAGGCGCGACGCGATTAGTCGAACAATCTCTATGAAAAATTCATGGAAATTGTTCTACCAGAATCGTGTCGCATTGTCGCGTCGCGCTTGTCTGCGGGAGCCTCAAAATGTTACACTTTTTAAGGCTAGTGCAGACCAGAGCAAGCAGAGCGACTCGAACAATACAATTTCTAAGAAAACATCACGGTATAACAATAGCCGGTGTCGCGTCGCGCTAGTCTGCACGAATCTTTAAGGTCTAGCTCTCATTCGCGTAGTGCGCAGAGTATAACGTGCGATAAGGTATTTCGTTCTAAAAAAAAGTAGGTACCTATAGATAGATAGTGCAATCCACGACGACGCCGACACGCCCCACTCCGCTCCGCTGTACTTAAAGTACAGCTTACAGTACAGTAATCGCGGAGTGGGGCGCGTCATCGTAGATTGCACTATCTGTAATTCAGACCAATCAATATTGGTCTGAGTATGGTAATTAATCATTTCAATTCAAGACTGCTTAGGTAAGTACCTACGCTACAAAGTCTTTGTCACGCCTGCAGTCCCCAAAGGGAGTCATCTGCAGAGGTATACCCAAACTAGGTACCAGTCACACTTTGCGCGTAATACCGCGTTCACACTGTTCGATGTTAGTTGAACAACTTTTGTTGTTCAACAAAAAATACGAGTTTGAAATTCAATTTTATTGAAAGTCTATCCCGACGGTTAATATCGCTTTCGACTTGACAGTTGACCCAACTAAAATCGAACCATATAAACACGGTATAAGTCCCTCCCCTCTATCAACCGGTCATATCTAAATTCCATGCTGGCTACTGAGAAATTCCCGATGGAAAAACCCAAACTGTGATTCGAGGACCGCGCTCAGCGATTGCAATAAGGCTCTTACAGCAGACCAGCGCGACGCGACTCGAAGAATACAATTTCTAAAAAAAAAACACGTTATAACAAAAGCCGGTGTCGCGACGCGCTAGTCTGCACGAAGCTTTAATCGGTAGCCACATACTGACTACTGACTGAGCATGAGTGAGTAGATAGGTAGGTAGGTCTAGGCAGGTACTGCTTACACCCTTTGGGGCAAAAAGGCGTGAATAACCACGCCTTGCTAAGTTGCTACTGACGGTAAGTAATTTTGTTGCGAACTAAAAGAGTACAATCGGTGGTCGATTTTTATAGGAGCTAAATGGAATAGCAGAGATCAAAATAACTAAGTCTTATCAACGAACATTTCCTACAAAAAGAGTACAGGATAAGCGCGATGAAGTAGGTAGTACCTACCTACGTAAGTATCTATATATTTATGGTTACATATTTATTACGTTGCCTAGCGGTACCTAGGTACCTAGATATTCTATTGCAATATCAAAGCAAAACTAGCTGCAGCTACCTACTTACCAGTTATTACATACCTACCAGTTGCCTAGGTTTTTTGCTTCGATAACTAAAACAGACAACTGAGACTGCGGTATAGGTACCTACCGAACGAGCTAGATTTTACTATTTTTTATGTAATAACCTGTCTACACCTAAACTTTGGATACCCTACTATATGTATAGCAGATTATGTGGTCGCAAACTGAAAATAATGTGGTCGTAAATAAAAAAATGGTCGCAACTTAACATTTCTTCATGTTTTTAGATGTTACTCTAAAAAAAACTTTAGAGCATCGCTTCCGATTTTTTTGTTTCTAATTAAAACTTGATTATAATAATTATGTGGTCAGTGGTACCCAGACAACTACTTTTCAAAGTTGGACACACCACTAAAGCCTCGTTCAGACCAGCGCGACGCGACTCGAACAATACAAATTCCAAGAAAACTTCACGTTATAACAATAGCCGGTGTCGCGTCGCGCTAGTCTGCACGAAGCTTAACTCGTCGCTAACCGGCGCAGTTACCCTAGGTAGCTAAGATAAGAGAATAATAATAATTATGCATACCCGTTGCCGTTTACAACCTTCATAAAAGTATAGTAGACTTACTACCTACCCAGGTATCTATGTAGTACTTAGAAAGATGTTAAAGGTAAAAGTACCGCGAAATTAAGATTTTACGTGCCAACTCAACCTAAGTTCAAGTTATCCTAAGTACTTTATAGAGAAAGTTCTGATTCTGAACGGCATAGACTAAAACAAGCGAACTTCTATTGACTTTCACCGATTTTGTTATCCTCAACGTTCTCAAACCTATTTTAAATTTATGCCATGGACATACTTAGACTCGCATTTTACGAGGATTTATATGATGACACACCCAAAAGGTATTTAAATTACTCTTAAATTAGACAAGGATGTGGTTATACGCTCATAAGATTCTAAGTTAACTAGAATCTTCCTATTTACCAGATTAGTCGAAAACGTGGGTTGAATGTAGGTAAAACTGTAAAAAATTGCAACTGCAGATTTTAAAAGTACCTACCAGCGCGCTAAATTACACATACATAATGATCATAGTGTAGCCATATGTTGGGCGTATAAAATAAGATAGGTACACGTTCAAAAATCATTTAAGTTGTATACGGCACAAAGACATTCCAATGTAATGACTGGACAGCAAATATTTGCTGTCCATCAATCCAAGTTCGAGAAATCCACAAAGTCCGTTGCCGAATTGCCATCTTGAAAACTGCCCATTTAAAAAAAAGAGAAAAGCAAATACGGCCGGCTTTTCGACACCTGTACGATTTCTGTTCAAAGAGGTTCGTTACTAAGAAACGAAATGATAACAAAAGAGTTTATTATCTGTATTTTGATTACCTCGATTGATAGCGCAGGGATCCGATTACTCACAAAACACTATAAAAGTTAATTTTCAAACACAAAAAGTGTAGTTTTGGAACTGTAACAAGAGTATTTTATGGTTGAACGCGGCACTGTTCGCCCACGCCACACCTCAGGCACTTTCCAACCGCCAACCGGTTTTGTATGAAACCACGTAAAAGTATCACGTATCGCGGACGGGGAGCGACGCGTAGTCTCCCAACGAACGACACAGTGGAACTGGCGGAAGAAAAAAAAGATAAGCTGTGTTGCCAATGCGAGTTTCGTAAACGTACGTTTGCGAAATCATACGTTTTTGAATTATCAACATTATCTTTTGAAATTAGTGTAAATTATTATTGTAATGTTTTGTTTATATTTGGCCTTGACTTTTCTGCTTTAAATTATTCGTTGCACCAGTTCCGATGTGTTAGTTAACAGATGCGACTTTTACTTTTGCTCTAATTTTTAAACTAATTATAAATGTATATGATCGGTAATTAATTAAATTATTTCTAGACATAACTTAGATTAATAGGAACAATAGGCTTGTCACTTTTCTTTTAAAGGTGCTGAAGCTGCGGGCTGTGTCTTTCTTTACTATAATATTTCTGTATTATGTCAATGTTTTAGCTAAAGAACTGTTCAAAATAAATTATATACAGTAAGAGAACGAAAGTTTTGGGTTTGCTACGCTTTTAAACTAAAACGGCTGAATGGATTTGAAAGAAACTTGGCACATGGGTAGACCCTGGATTAGAAAATAGGATACTTAAAATAGTATATTCCCCCGGGATCGAGGCTTACGCGAGTGAAACCGCGGGGCGCAGCTAGTCTAGTATAATGTGGTGTACTGTGTTTTTACTGGGGTTGTATTCTCAAATTGCAGGGCGTTACCTTGAACCAGTCTCGCTGTTCGCGTCTAAATTATTCGCCACTTCTTCTAAGCTATCCATCTTCAGTCTCCAAATGTAAGGAGGCTCTTGTCCAGTTTTAAATAATATATTGTCACTTATACTGTATGTTATTAACTGTATTTGTGTAAAATAAAGAATTAAGTATTTAAAAAAAAAAACTTTAGAGAATAATAGTTTATATACAAATTGTTTTTTTTTTGTTGTAAAAAGTAAATCTACTCCAGTTATCAAATAAACTGCGTAGAATCAATAAAAGGTTTAAGAATAAAATAGATATCCTTGAGGCTAGAATTACTTTAGTAATAATTAATATTCCTGCGAAGGACTGCTATTGGCATGAAGACATTTATCCAAATTTTACGTAAACTTATTATCTGGCAACCCCAAAATACAACTTTCAACGCGCGCTCGTGCAACTTCGTATAACTCCGGCTAAGTTCGGCTCTACGGTTCACGGCTCCAACGGTCAGTCAGAACTCAGATTACAAAGAAAACAAAAGTGTATTTCATTATTTTTTGTTACTAGAATATAACTCTTCCTTTATATGATTTTAGATCAGGTAACTTTGTTCTATCCGCATTCTTTTGAACCATTTTGAACTCAGAATTGTGTTATAAAAAAAAAACTTAGTCGATTATATTCAAATATATTCGAAATTTGAATTTTTGTAACGCCTTTTACGGTTGAATTGTCAAATCAACTACCCTGCGTATGTTAATTTTTGGATCGTTGCAGCCAGAACAGCAGGTGACAAAAGGTGACAAGATTTTTTAAATATTGTCTACCTAAGTCGCCATTGGAGAATGGCGTCAACTTATTAGTAGTAGGTGGATAGAAATTGTTCGTACAGTCAGTAGTGCTGCCTTTTTTTGAGAAAACAAAAGTATCAAATTCTTTGAATAGAAAAAAAAGTATATAGAAGAAAACAAGTTTTAATTTTTTTTTTTTTTTTCCATAAAAACATTTTTTTTGGGTGCTTTTAGCAAAGGCTAACAATTTTTGTTGTCTTTGAAAGTTTCAAAGCTAGTACAAAAAAAAAAATGATTTAAGTAAATAAATACCTTGTTCTTTTATTAAATTTAATGACGCCACTTCTGATTCATTACCGAAAAAACTCTCAGTGAAAGCTGAAGTTGCGGGAACTCGTTTTAAATTGATGGCGGGAACCATAGATCTGTTTTTAATATTTCTGTGGCGGGAACAGAGATATCAGCAACGTCTTTTTTATACGTCTATGGCTATTAGATGCATTTTAAGTATACCTTTAGCCTATAGGTATTGCTATATAATGCTGTTGACAAATTTATGGCAGTAAATTTGTCACACCTTATTGTTGACAAATATTTGTTGGCAGTAAATTTGTCAACCAATGATATTAGAAGTAAAAAGACGTAGATAGGTTACCTACCTAACATTCTATCTTCAAAAACGGCACTATGTCACACTATTATATGACACGTGGAAGTAGGATGGCATGTCGTAATTATCGGGAGCGAAACAGAGACAAAACGAAGAAAATGTGGCTAATTAGCCAACTTTTAACGTGCCACTTGCGGAACGTTTATAACCTATCTACCTCTTTTTACATATAATATCATTGTTGTCAACAGCATTTTTGAAAATTCTGTATAATTATGAAGTAGGTACCTACTAGTTTTTTTTTTTACTTATAATTATCGATAAATAGTTCAGTAACTACCCATAATCATGAGCGTATCGTTTCACAATAAATGTAAAGATTAGAAATGAAGTAGGTATTTTCGTAAGTAGGTACCTATAGGTTATTTTCATGCAAAAGTATACCTACTTAATTATCTATATATCTATAATAAAGTAGGATACCTTACTAAAGTATGGTTGGCAACCCTAAGAGTCAGTACAAAACCGATTCCTTGTGCCCCCTGGTATACACACGCCTACACATCAAGCTATACATTTCCAGTTTACGCTGACCTCGCATTGTACGAAAATCTTACACAATGCGAGATTGACTTATACTGGAAATGTATAGCTTGGTGTGTATGTTAGGAACGAGATCCTCTATCTCGACCTGAAACTCCCCACAATCCACCAGTTTCTTAAACGTAATTCCAAGCGTTTTTTTGATTCCGCCGCCAAACATCGCAACCCTCTGGTTCTCGAGGCCGCCAGTTATGTCCCAAGTAGAATCAGTCAGATCCGCTGCCCGAGGCAAATCCTTACCGACCCAGACAACCCCATAACCCTCGTCCGGGAGAGCAACAGAGCCACCAGTACAGTACAGTACAGTGCACAAACACAAACCCGCTTTCCGACCTCGCCGCCGAAGTCCTCCGTGATCGCGACCCCGAGTAAATTATACTCCCTCGTGACCTTTGCTCGACGATACGCCAGCCCGCGTCGATGCTGAGCCTGTAGTTCTAAATTCCCCTACATAATAATCTATTTTCAATCCAGCATGTCCCATCTTGCTGTCCTCCCCCCAGCGACGTCCTAAGCCGAGGTCCGTACCCCACAGGGGGTGCCCTTATCGAGCGCTCGCCTAGTTTTAATTAGTTTAGTTTTGCCCCTGGCTGGAGGCTTTGAGTGTAGTAGCTTAAGGCAGCCACATAAAGCCCGGTTTTAAGTAGTCATGACCTCCGAGGACAGCTACGTGATGACCTATAAAAATAAAAAAACAATTAACAGTCAGTCACTCAGGTACAGTAGGCTGGACTATCTTTTACCTCATTGGCCGGACGTCTGAAATTCCGTACTACGCTAGGCCAGCTCAAGGTCAAAGTTATGCTACCGACGTGTGGTCTACTGTACCACTGACTAGATAGGTAGGTACTCGTAGTAGGTACAGACCGATTCAAACTTAATGGCGGCTCGGAACATGAGGCGAGTCGCTGCGCAGTAACCAACTCATGGGTCAGCGGGGGTGAGGGGTGCGGTACTGCGCAGCGAGCAGCTAACTTCCCAGCCGCCATTAAGTCTGAATCAAACTATACTACAGTCATAACTATAACATACATAACATAACATCACGCCTGTATTCCCCGAAGAGTATTACGCAATTACCCCTCAGTTCATAACTAAAAAATGCGGCTAAATCAGCTATTTTGTTGAGCAGCCATAAAAGTTAGATTGAGAGATAACCCAAAAATAAGTGTCCTTTTTTAAAATAACTGTTTTTGTAATTTCGCTTGTCACGTGTGTCTCCTCTGATCTAGTTCACATGTGTTTTTAATGGTCATTTTTAATGTGATTTTGTAACAAGGATGGTTTTTCGAGAACAAAATTCTGTAGATTTTCTCCATGGTCAAACATTTTTTTTTCGAGAAAACTATTCTGTAGATGAGCTCCATCATCAAACATCTACTTTGTAGAAATCGAACTGATCGCTCAGAGGTTTGTATTTTTTTCGAGACAGCTAGGAGCTATAAGGTCGTTGTTCGTAGAACTTCGGATCGACAAACAACGCCGAATCTTCCCGACCCGACCACAAGATTGTAATTACACAATTGACCAATCATTCAAAACTTTCTACCGTAGAAAAACAAGGTGCTTAGTTGTCAAAAAAAGTTGACGATTACGGAAATTAACCGCAAAAACGAATGGAAATCTGATACGTTTTTTTTTGCAAATTTTTCCTTCTTGTCGTCTTGATGATGATCGAAACTACATTTGTTTTACCTTAAGGCGAGTGAATTTATAGGTGTTTCCTTATTTCTTCTAATTTTACCTGCACGCTTAACATGACCACAATAGAAACGGGTTTTGTCGACAGAAGAATTTAAAAACCGGCCAACTGCGAGTCGGACTCGCGCACGAAAGGTTCCGTACCATTATCTATAAAAACGGCATCAAAATCATGTCTGTTGTATGGGAACCCCCTTAAATATTTATTTTGTTCGGTTTTTAGTATTTGTTGGTATAGCGGCAACAGAAATAGATCATCTGTGAAAATTTCAACTGTCTAACTACGGTCTGACAGACGGACGGACAGCGGAATCTTAGTAATAGTGTCCCGTTTCACCCTTTGGGTACGGAACCCTAAAAAATGACAGATAAACTATTACAATCTGAATCTGTCATTTTGTCTATTCTTGCGTCGACAAAACCCGTAGAAAATCCGTTTCTATGGTTGACATGCCATGCATGCTGGTGTCTTATTTAGTATTAATTAAAGTTTCCTTTTAATACTTAGGTATTCAAAAGTCATTTATTCAAACTATGCTGAGAATCAGCACTTTTCGAACGTCAAAGTTACATAAGACAGTCCCACAAAACGCCCACCCTTCACCACTTCCTAGTGCTTTCGCTGGGAAGAAGAAGTGGCGCAACAAACTCCCCAGCAGCACAGCTGTCTGTTCAGTTAGAAAAACTTGATTCTATACAATAAGTACTTATGCAAAATAATTTACATAACGCAACACAAAACATTAAATTACAAATTAATAGCCATATGACAGCTAGCACACGCCAATATACCAACCAAAAACATCGAGATCTATACTCAAACAGAAATGAAAATAACTAAACGTAAACAATATCTAAAAAAGAAAATAAAGCCTCCAGGCTTAAAGGGCGTGTCCGCTTACATATAGCTGTAACTAGAAGTTATAATTGATAAACTAGGACCATCGAGGTAAAATAAATAAACAGTTAACTACTAATAACAATAACAAAACCATGATCAGCAAGACGACCAGTCACCACAAGCAGCACCCGTTCACGAGCTTAACGCAAAGATCAGCCATTACCCCCCTCGCCATATTTGAGGGAAGGAGGCAACCCGACCCCCGACGCTAACGCAAGCAGTGACATCTAAGGGAGCATGACGAACTTGCTGCCGGTAAGTATACTACTTACCTACGATACCCGATGATCGAATACACAATTGCTCAATGTAGCCGAGCGTTTTTCAAGCTAAGTTTTTCAGCGTGAGTAACCGTAAAATGTGGCCACTTCTGCAACAATTTATGTTTCTTTTTGTTTGGTCTGTCCAACAACCTACATTTGTTACAGACTTGGAATAACAATCCCTTTAATTTTAACAATGACAAGTCAACATTAACCATTGCGTTACATTTGCCGTCGAGCACGCGAAGTTTTCAAACATACTACTTTTTCAAACATACTACTTTTTGTATTGTCAAAATAAATGTCAGGAGTGTGTCACGCAATTACTGTGTCTGTAATAGTGGTCTGTTTCAGCACAACTTGCGGGTTGTTTACTATCACCACATTGTTATCATAGCAGTACCTACAATGTTGTTACATGTTCCCACAGCATTGTCGGCACTAACAACGGTTGTAACTTGTAATTGCAACGAAAGTATAGACGCCACCACGTCAACCTATCCGAAACTGACAAATTTTCCCAATTAACTTTGAACCTTATGCTTTAGTGATAAAGTTGAAAATCTATTAAAGAAATTTGACAGGTTGATGTAATGGCGTCTGTACAGCTGACAAGCTGACCACTTTCATGTCTAATCTACGATAATTAGTCAAACAATGATATGGTATGGTTTGATTCTCATACTATCACTTTTCTATGGAGCTGCTATGGATGGTGTATATTATTTATCATCAGCCCATGGTCGAATTTAAAACGTCCGAGCAATGAAAGGCCATTTTTTTTTTACCTCTGGTCAAGTGGTTGCAAGCGCTACTGCTGAGCATGAGGTCCTAGGTTCGATTCCCGGGTCGGGCAAAGTGTTATTGGGTTTTTCTATTTGGAATTTCTCAGTAGTAGCCCGAAGTCTGGATTTGTGCCCGGTTGATGTCAATGTACACCAACATAACTGGCGAAATGTTGGTGTACCTACTACAGGTACACCTCTGCCCAACCCTTCGGGAAAACATGGCGTGTTGTTATGTGTTTATGTTATTTAATTTTCATTATCATTATATCCCAATTTAGTTGGAGTGGGCGCATCATATTATTTCTTCTTTACTTTTCTCTTCTTCTCGAACTGGAATAATAGTTAGTAACTCTGCGACGTTAACAGACTTTTAATGATTTTATTCTGAAGATCACGTCTAAACGAGTAGTGTTAATGATTTGGAAAAAATATATGTTAAATTAGAGCATTTTCTTAATAACTTATTATAGGAATATTTTAGATTGTGTTTATATTATACAGTGAAATTAATTTGTAAAGTTATGTCTAACGCGGATAAAAAACTCAGAATCACGCAAAATCTATCAAGCGTATTTTTCTGAAACCTTCACCATTTTATAGATAATTTTATTATTGATCTTTTAGTATACGTGTTTTATTATTAATTTTTATGTATAATAAATTAATTATGCGTCTATGTAATTTGGGACAGCGCTCCTTGATGGGTGAGTCCTATTACTGGCTGGACATACGACGCGTTGCGTGAGCTAAGCACGGAACACGCAAGCTAACCACTCTAGATCACTGTCATATAATATCTGCGACTTAATAGACCATAATTATAGCATAACGCTGAGAAATTACCTACTATCATATTTTTACTAGCAAAATTTATTAACTGATAATTTTGCCACTTTCTTCCATGTTAAGGTAAAAGGCAGTCCACTGCCTAGGGTACTTCAGACATAAGTACAGACGCCAGCACATCGACCTACTACAGTCTGTCAAATTTATTTAATCGATTTACAACTTTATTACTAAAGGATAAGGTTCAAAGTTGATTGTTGAAAGGTTTTTTGTTGTTGAGTTGGTTTGTTGTTGTTGATTGGGAAAATTTGCCAGCTTCGGGTAGGTTGACGTGCTGGCGTCTGTACTTCAGTATCGTCTCAGGCGGAGGCTTTTTAATATTGTCATTAAATTAACCAACCAAAGGATGCTGCAACTCTGCATCATCATAATTGTTCAACAATATTTCTTTAAACACCCTTTCGACACCCACGTACGGGTCGTTTTTGCATATTCTTTCTCTGAAACATCACGGTACAGTAGCAATCTTAAATAATTATCCACATGCTTAACAGAAGCGTTAATTAGTAACCTTTTGCACAGGACAAGACATAAATATACATAGTCCACCTACTTAACACTGAAAACTTGTTCATTTTTTTGTATTTAAGCGTCTGGGAGTCCACCCACAAGCACCCTATTCTTACGAACCTACGTGCATTGTATGTTAAGGTGACGCTGCTTGGGAAGGAAGAAGTCAGAAACCTGTCAATTCTATGTCAAATTTAGTACATGTTAAACTACGGTTTCATAAAAAAGCGGTGGCTTGACGGCCGCATTGACGGCTGTCATGAAAATGATGACAGTGGCAAAAATTTAAATCGTTAGATTCGCTTTACCGCGTCAAGAGATAGTCGCATTTCTGTTTCGTTTTGACACCTCTGACACACAATGACGCAGTGACTACACTTGTTTGTCATGGAAACTATTTAATCATGTGTGAGCTCATACTTCTCAGTATGGACACATTTTCTTGTGACTGAGTACGGTGAGGGAAAATTTAACGATTTAAATCTTTGGTCTTTGCTTTACGGTCACAACAACGCTCTCTAGGAAACCACACCAACTTACTCTCATAATCAACGTTTCAGTGACGTCACTCGGCCGTAAATTGCGGACGCTACGTGAGCGGTCACCGCTCTTATAAGAAACCGTAGCTTTACACTGCAGAGCAGTCAAGAGTAACGGCCCTGACTTACGAGTCTTTTAGGTCGTGTTATTACCCAGGTAGTCGCTTTACTTTATGTAAATAATTTCATCACGACTGCTCACAAAATGGTGATGGAAAAAAATCGTGAGGAAACCGACAAATCCTAGAACCATACTTTCGAAGACATGTGTCATCAACACAAACCCACACGGTGTCCGCGTGGTAGATTACAGCCCACGCCCTCTCGAAGTGAGGAGTCCTGTGTCCCAACAGTGGCAGTGTCAACATTACATGCTGATTATGTTATAGGTTACTCTGCTACTAGGACACTAAAGAAAAAAAGAAAGAAAATACGTTTATTTGCGATAACAATGACGCAAGCAAAGAAAAAAAATACAAACACGAAAATAACAATTTCGCCATCGCTCAGCATAATGCTGGGACCCTATGCGAGACAACGCCCCAGCGCTGGTTTTCAGCGACAACCGGCATTGACGTGATGACGTCAACCGGTGCAGCATATATAGAGAAACTGACACTGACGCTGTTCGTAGATATTTAGTGCAATTTTTTAGTGAAATGAATTGAATGAGGAGCTCGTGGCTAAGTAGTAACTGCCGCACGGGTCGATCCGTCAGGTTAAGCTACGCTTGCCGGGGTTGGTCTGTGGATGGGTGACCATCTTTACATACCGAGACTCCTCCGTGCCTCGGAAAGCACGTTAAGCCGTTGGTCCCGGTTGTCATTCGTGGATCTTTGACAGTCGTTACGGGTCGTCAGAAGCCCGAAAGTCTGACAACCAGTCTTACCAAGGGGTATCGTATTACCCAGTTACTGGGTTGTGGAGGTCAGATAGGCAGTCGCTCCATGTAAAATACTGGTATTCAGCTGCATCCGGTTAGACTGGAAGCCGACCCCAATATAGTTGGGAAAAGGCTAGGCAGATTTTTGTTTAGTGAAATGAATTGAAAAAAAACGGCCAAGTGCGAGCCGGACTCGCGCACGAAGTTTTCTGTATCATTATCTATAAAAACGGCAAAAAAATCATGTCTGTTGTATGGAAGACCCCTTAAAAAAAAAACTGTTTGTTGTTATAGCGGCAATAGAAATACATTATCTGTGAAAATTTCAACTGTCACTACTGACACTATGTCACTATCATGGTTCATGAGATGGTGACGGACGGACGGACAGCGAAGTCTTAGTAATAGGGTTCCCTTTTTACCCTTTGGGTACTGAACCCTAAAAAAAAGATGACAGTGTTAGTTCCGATTTTGGCCACGGGTCAAAAGATCCTTGAACAGCTATAGTTCTATATTTCGCCACTAGCATTACCTAATAAGTGTATCGGTCTGGGAGGCATCCTTCACCGACCAGCACCCTAATTGCGTATAAAGATATTGCTTATCCATGGCTTCGTATGTTCGAAAAGTTTGTCTGTTCAACAACGTTAATAACGCAATGAATGTTGTTGAACCATCCACTGCAAAAATCTAACCTGCAGACACTTTTTGGTTTCATCTAATCTAGGAACCGCCTCCAAAACCACAAATAAACGATTAATACTGTTATTAGTTATTAGCAGACCTACTCGCCACGCCATCACATCACCTAATGCTTTTACTATAGCTAATTTAAAAACTAATTTCACTTTCATTCAACATCAAAGCTTTAAACTTTTTGATGGATTAATAATTATTATGTTTAGAATTTACCATGTTAATTTGTCGAGTCATAGCAAATGGAAACTCACACCTGCTACATTGTGTTGTAATACGAAAGTTAAAAGCTTAGTTATGTACCTACTGCGTTTTATCTATACCTACTAATACTTTTAACAATAATATAATGATATCAACAACCAAACAAACAAATACCTCTTAAAATTATATTTTTTTATAATAACGAGGTATTTCTTTGTTTGTTTTAAAGGAGATGTTCCAAATCCGGCCCAGAATGTGTACAGTACCTCGAAAATTCGAGAAAAATCTATGGAATTCGGGAAAAATACAGATAAATTGCTTAAATGCATACTTTTCTTGTAATAATTTGATATTTATCAATTATTTTTATCGAGTTTCAACATGGCGTCTCGCCAATTTAGGTACTCTGTGGTTAAAAACAATGACAGTAAACCATAGATCGGCCATTGATCATAGATATTTCAGTCAGATAGATATAGATCATTATGTAGTCTGTGATATAGATATTTCAGGTAGATACTTCAGTCGCTTTCGTTGTCGTTCGCGGTTTGATGTTCGTTTTTTTTTAATTTCTCGAGTCTACAAAAGACTGAACGAAACGCAGTGATTTGACAATTAAGACAAATAAACATGTCAAACGTCAATAATCAAACAACATGACAGCTTACCGCCATGACGGGTTTTTGTTGTGTGTTGCAATTTCAATTGTACATTCTTGTGTTTTACTACCAAACAAAGCCAACTTAAAGTAATTGGATGATTGAAAACTGTTTTAATTGTGTTTCCCCATTTTTTTGTATGGTGTACATAGAGGTGGCCGGGGCTCCATACATTTTGAAACATCTCTTTTGTATGGGTAATCTCCGGAACTACCGGTCGGATTTGAAAAATTAGATAGACCAGCTTTCTAATTACGCAACATATTTTCGTAAACGATAAAGACAAATCTGTTTCATTTTGACAGTTCAACAACATTCATTGCGTTATTTACGTTGCTCTGCAGATTTTTTTTTCGAACTTACGGAGCAATGGATTAGCAATCTGTTTCAAAACGATTCAGAGACGGATTGATTTTGCATTACGTAATTAGGGTACAGTTCTTGATGAAGGTTATAGGCTTGCGGACGAAGTCCCTGGCAGAAGCTCACAGAGCACTTATAATACTGGCAGAAGCTAGTAAAACCTACAACTAACACCATTTTCTCGCAAACGATGGCAAAAACTACAAAATGCTACTCTACGATCCGAAACTGCCTACTTCTATTGCTTCATCGACGTTTATGCATATGTGTTTATTCATGCTTAAGTGAACAGATCAAAATAATAAATAATTAACTAAAAATAAACCGGCTTAGATGCATGATTCATAATTATTTGATGAATAATCTATAATTTATAGTAGTTCGGTACTTATGTCAAGGTACCAATCTGCGCACAGCCTATGGGTATTAATTACCTACTAAAGTTTTAACTTTGTCATTTTCTTTTGTAAGGTCTATTTAAACTGGGCGGTGTTTCGGGAGGTTTCTGTTTCGGATAAGGCGGGCAGAAACGCCCGGGTGTCATGTCATCACTGTGGAAGTCTCCCAGGCTTGGGCAGAGCCCCACCGTGTCCTCGTGGAGGCGATCGGTGGCGGGCATCTCTCGCGTCCGGCTCTGGTCCAGGCCATGGTACGGAGCGAGAGGGAATGGGAGGCCGTTACCTCCTTCTGCGAAGCAGTAATGCTCGCGAAGGAGGAGGCGGAACGCGTGAGGGAGAGGCAAAATTCGCGCCCTCACGCCCCTAGCCGCCGCAACCGATTCCCGGCCACCGTGGGCGCGGGCTTGCGGACGGCGAGCAACGGGTAGCTCAACGTCCGATAAGGATCAGGCCCGGGTCGACAGTGCGTTGTGTTCCACGCGCGCCTCAAAGAGATGTCAGCGAGTGAAAGGGTCCAATGGGAACGATACCTGCCGGGGTTGCGGGAAAGTCCGAAAGGGATACCGTGGCCCCTGGCAACGTAAAGGCAACCGAAGAAACACGGGTGGGTTTTAGTCAGTAAGAGTCTGACACGCCCTCCCGCTCCTCTGCCAGAGCGGGAGAAGTCTTGATGATTTCCCAACCAAAAAAAAAGGTCTAATTTAAACCGGGTCACGCAACAACTGCGGCGATAAGTCCTCTCTGAGGAGTGGCTAGAGAGGTGCCACGGCGTCCTCACCTTTCGCCTGAAGCAGGTCCTCACCGGACAAGGTTGTTTCGGGTGGTTACTATTCCGGATAAGGCGGGAGGAAACGCTCGGGTGTCATCATTGTGTGGGGATCGCCCGGAGGACACGGTGGAGCATACGGTGGAGGTCTGTCCGGCTTGGGTGGAGCATCGCCGTGTCCTCGTGGATCGGGGTGTCGGTGGCGGTGATCTCTCGCATCCGGCCCTAGTCCAGGCCATGGTATGGTACGGAGCGAGAGGGCATGGGAGGCCGTCACCTCCTTCTGCGAAGCAGTAATGCTCGCAAAGGAAGAGGGAACGCGTGAGGGAGAGGAAAATTTCGCGCCCTCATGCCTCACGCGTAGTTCGTCATCCGATAAGGACCAGGCCCGAGTCGATGTCAGCACAACTGGCGGGGTCCGCTAGGGCCTATGCCAACCGGGGTCGCGAGAAAGTCCAAAGGGGATACCGTGGCCCCTGGCAACGTACAGACAACTGAAGGAACACGGGTGGGTTTTAATCAGTAAGAGTCTGACACGCCCTCCCGCTCCGCCCAGAGCAGGAGAACTGGAGAAGTTACTTGATAATTTTCCACCCAGAAAAAAAGCCCCTCTTTAAAATTGATATTATATATCAACTTTACATGAGCGTAAATAAAGTTGAATTTAGACTGAAAATCTTTTTTTTTTTTTTTGAATAAGCCATAAAAAATATAAAGTTGTAACGCAAACTGACTCTTATGTGCATTACGGTTGTTTTTCTTAAAAGTCGTTTTTGTTTACATGTTTGGCAAATAAATTGCGATCGCAGATTACACTTGTAGGTACGTACCAGGTACCTATATTACTATTATAAAGCAACTAGCTTCTGCCCGCGGCTGCTTTTGCGTGGAAGTCGTAAGAGACGACACAGTGTACTAAAATAACAACCACATTTTACAAAACTCCCTCGAGTCGACCCACCACGTTACACTGCATCGCCCGTCCGTGCTATTACTACGTTTTCCTTTAGCGTTCTTTTTGTTTTTCTTTTACTCGGCTCCTGAAGGTCGAGTTTCACCTTTCTCAAGATTTGGGCTATAAAATGCAAAAAGTTTTTTTCATGTCCGACTGGGCAGTTCCAGTGATTAGCACGTTCAAAAAACAAACTCTTCAAAAATACAGACTAGCTTGCTATGCTACTATAAGTTATGCAAGATACCATACTAATAAAATAATAAAGTGCTTGGCATAATTTCGCGATACAGAATATACTTACAGATGTTAAAAATTAATAATAAATTGTTGGCAAGTATTTATTTTCATCGCCAACTTTTCGCACGCATCCGAAGGGTTAAGTCAAACTTTTAAAAATTGTAGGAAAAGTACTTTATTAACGAAGCATAAAATTAAATAGCCAAGAGTATACTTACATTAATATTTTTGATTTGGAAAACATTTAAAAAGAAAGCTTGAATTTAAATTTAATTTAATTTCAATGCTTACGAATACAATGGCTATGTTTCATATTTCGGAAGATCATGACTCGTCGGGGCTTGTCCATAGATTAAAAAGAAAGCAACTTATTTTATTTTGTTTGTCCGAACAGACAGTTCACGCGCGGCCATTTCACCGTATCCACATAATCTTGAGTTAATCCGACATGACAAGTACTTACTTGAGACAAGTATCGATAAATAAACTACTTTCACCAGCTGTGGGATTGGTATGGTACAAGGTGTGAGAGTCGAGAGAGAGATGGTGGTGGCGGCGTGAGAACGAGAAGTGTGGAACACAGATCATGGATTGGCTGCGCTGCCGGCTGAGCTGTCACTGTAGACTCTTGACAGCGACCTGACACTTTTTGACAAGAGCAATTGGAGCAGCAGTTCCCTGTTTTAAGCTGCATAATTCCCGCACGCTTCAGGATTACCTGCCGAATACAACTTTTATCGATGTGAAAATTATCGGTGGAGGTATTTAAAGGCAATTATTTATGGAAATTAGTAGGTGCTCTTTAAGGAACATGACTGACTAGACAGCTGAGAATTTGGTCCTTGGTTCGATCTCCAACTCGCGCAGTTTTATTGGGTTTTTTTCCAATTGGAATTACTCAGAAATAGCATCCCGAAGCATGGATTTTTGGCCAGTTGATCGGGCATGATGTTAAGAAAAATATTTCACCCTGGGCACCAATCTTTCTGAGGCCGGTCTTGGTCGCTCACTCAAAGCTCTTAACTTACTCCAAAATCAAAATGCTTGCGAATCGTTCACCTTTGCATTGTGGAGTAAAACTTTCGGCGCCAGCGCTGCGCCGTGGGAGAGTTGTAACTTCCTTACAATTATTGATTACTCTCACATTATCATGAAGATAGTGGTGGAATGCGAAGATGGCGATGTCAGTTCTGATTTAGGTTGGCCACGATCCAAAAGAACTTTGTAGCGCTATAAATCTTCTAGACAGGCTGCTAGTCTGCTACCTTCTTGCTACTCTACTCCTTATGGGTACTCTTTCTCGAAACGTCCCCAAATGCCTACCTTGTTTGGTTGTTAATATTTCAGTGTTTCATAGCTTAAGAAGCCTATAATATTTCCACTTTTGGGATACAGATCTCTCTGTCAGACGCAGTAGGCCGTTATCCACCGTTGGATACAACAAAATACTGTAGCGGTTGCACCGCCACATACTAACTACGCATCAAAGACATGACGTCACACAAATCCTGCATCGCGCAATTAGAGTTTGCCGCGCGAACGACATAGATAAGACTATCCGAAATCAACAGTAGGGCAGTCGGCCCGCCAGACACAACACCTGTCTGGTTGGAGGATCCTCCCTTTTCTATGGTGGATGAGTGAACTTTACACCCTGTTCCTCATGCCCCTAAATTGGTGACCCCGACGTGATGAACGTCAACGCAGCCTTCGTGCAACTACTTCAGCGTGACGTCATCATCATCATCACTCCCGCAAGCTTTCGTGAGGCGAGTCACACAGACAGCCAGCACCCACGGCTTCAACGGGTATCCTGACCACCAGCATGCAGCGAACGCGCATTCCTGGTCATCACCCTCATCCTTATCAGCAACCTTGGCACAGTACCTGCACCTTCGGCCGGTCTCACAAGCAGAGCCCATTCTACCCTCTCCTGGTCGACGCTAGCAGTCAGCCACAACCCGGTGCTATACCACATCCGACTCACTGGATCGTGACGCAGCGCCACCCCGACTCACTGGGGAATCACCGCAGACAGTTCCGACTCACCGTGAACTATGCGGCACCCGGTTCCGACTCACTGGAACCTTAGCTGGCACTGTGAAGCATCGCAAGATACAAGACTCAGCCCACTATCGACCTCCGGTCTCCGGAGGGGAGTGATGTAGCGGTTGCACCGCCACATACTAACTACGCATCAAAGACATGACGTCACACAAATCCTGCATCGCGCAATTAGAGTTTGCCGCGCGAACGACATAGATAAGACTATCCGAAATCAACAGTCGGGCAGTCGGCCCGCCAGACACAACACCTGTCTGGTTGGAGGATCCTCCCTTTTCTATGGTGGATGAGTGAACTTTACACCCTGTTCCTCATGCCCCTAAAATACAACTATTGTCTTCGATTTTTATGGCTACATAAGAGGATAGGACATCCCTGTTTCCTCGCGATGTTTAAACCGTTTTGAGAACAGTGGCAGCAGCAGCATGTGTGTTGATATTGATTGACTTAGGATGTAAGTGATCGAGTTGTAATACCATGTAGAAACAAGAAAATAAATTAGCATTTCGGTTCGTCATCTTCTCGTGTTCATGGCCCCTATATTTAGAATTTTTATTTTGGTTATTTACGTGTAAAAAAAAAACATCAGTAAGTACGTGAAAATAAATGCGCCTATAACGGAACTTTAAATATTACTATACATTTCAAAATAGTAGTGCTGGAATAATAAATCAAGCTATGTTAAATCTACACTAATTTTAAATGATATTTGCACATTACAACGTCATTAAAAGTTAAAATATATTTTATTCAAGAAGTAATAAAAGTTAATTGGCTGTATGCATTAATACTTACTCGAGTTTACGAGAAAGTAGAAAAAGTTTAACTGTAAATTGCAATGTTGCGAGCGTTAATAAATAAAGTTTTAAGTGCAATAAACAGCGACATAAAGAACTACGTTGTTGGTATTTTATGATTCTGCTTTATTGACTTTGTTCAGTAAAACGGATAATTTGGAAATTAGCAACGTTTTTTTTTTTATTAACTTGATTGCTTTACTTTAATTTTGCAGAAAAGGAAATATAAAAATTGGTTAAAGTCCAGGTTCGTTTTAACATCCCGCCTCGATAGGGGGTAGGGGTGGGGGAGGGGAGAGGGGTGAGGTTTAGTATACCCCGCCACTACCTCCCACTGGAGATACATAGTTTATTTTAAATGATTTTTTATTATGACTCCTCATATAAAATGGTTTATATTGAAGTAGAGGCAGGTGGAACGGAGGAAAGCAAGTCATGACCCCACTCACCAGTTCTCAAGAGACACATTTTCATGGACAATGTCAAACGTCTTGAAGGTCAAGGTAAAAAAAAGCGTTTTATGGTACTTGTAATGTTTTTGAAGTAAGGAGTAGTCGACGGAGCCCCGCGATTTCTGTCTGCAGGGTTTAAAAAAACCTAACGGGGCACTCCATTAGGTTCTCAACTATTCTCAAGCTCGCTAGGCTCGTTCTTGCATCTGTAAATAAGTAGATTATTTTAATACTTACAAACTAAAAACTTATAAAATCATTTACGGCAAAAAAATAAATGTTGTAGAGGGTTCAGGAAACCCTCTAGAACTCCCAAATAACTTCACATTCTTTATAGCAAGTTTTGCAGCACTTTTCTAAACCCAACCCAAATAATTTGCTAACCCAAAAAAAAAAAACGTTAATCGTAGGTATCCCATTCGCAATCTGGCAACACTACTTGTGTCACGACTGTCACTGTCAATTGTCATAATATTTTTTGTTGATTACACTCGTCACTCGTATTTCTGTTGGAAATAATTAAGAAAAACCTTATTTATTTTAATTATAGAAAGTTTTAACTACAAATTAAATCAATAAAGTGTATAACAGTGATGTGAGAGTGGAGGATACTACGTCGATACGGTAACATATTCGTCGTAAAAAGTTTATACACAAAGCGGTTTAAAATGTTGATCATTCATTCAATAAATTATGTTGATTATTTGTGTTATTTGATTCGCGGACGCTTGTAATTTTATCTCAATTGAGCGCACTACCGCCTACGTTTTTCAATTGTGATTCCGGCTCTAAATAACTTTTGTAGTTATAAATGAGGTGACCTTTTAATAATTTGATGCAAAATCATTGATTTATTTTGGACACAGCAGGTATGAATACTTTGCTGTGGAATTTATGAGATTGTACCTCAATTTTATAAAGTTGAATACATATAAATTATTGTGTTCCATAATATTTCTTATGAGATTATCTTGTGATGTTAAAATGCCAGGGTTATTTATTATTAGGTTAAGGAGTTCAGCTAGTCCAAGAACATGATATCACAGCTAACTTCTTAAAATATAGAAACAAAAGAGAGTTGAATGTGGTGATCAAACCAACTGTAGATTTACCTTACAGGCCTAATAATTATTTTAAACTTAACTAGCTTCCGTAAACGACTTCACCTGCATGATATCTTTATAAATTATAGCCTATAGTTACTCAGTGATAATATAGCATTCTACTGGTGAATAAAATTTTAAAATAGGTAAAGTAGTTTTTGAGTTTATTCATTACAAACAGAAATACAAATATTTTACTGTTAGGATCTTCCATAACAGTATATGCAAAACAATGAAACTACATAAATCATAAGATAAAATGTGAAAAAAAAAAAAATTCAAATGTTTAATAAAAGGAAAACAAAAACTGAAATTATTTAAGTCTTACATCATCATAATCATCTTTACAGCAGCCTTAAGTCCTCACCATGGATGATCCCGGTACAGATGCCTTACGGAAACTAGCTCCAAGCTGGACCCTCGCCGGAGATGAGCAGCTACTTAGCATATTGCAGAATACACATCAGGTAAGAGTGTACAAATTAATCTATACAAATAAATAAAATTTAAGTGTCCGTTTATAATGTCAAAAATCAAAATAACTGATTTTTACTAGAAAGTATAATTATATAAAGAAAATGTAAAATAATACATTTTATTAAGAGTCCTATTACATTTTTTTATGGTAATTCATGATTTTTGACCATGCAATTTTCAGCAGCAGTAAGATATTTTAATTATTTGATTATAATAACTATAGTGGCATTCTCTTTCTTGTAAGTTGGAGTTACACATTATTTTCGTGTAATTTGCTGAATTGACGCGGAATATATAGTACTTTAATTTAATTTATTGTAATTTTGTCTTATTATATTGAGAAACAAAAACTAATGAAACATATTCACTGTAGGTCGAAGTTTTATATTGTATTAGTTTATTTGATTTAATTGTGTTTATTTGGAATATAATGGACATGAAAATCAAGACATTTATTGGTTTTCTTTACGACTTTTCCCTGAAAACTCAAGGAATTTAAAGAAATTCTAGAACTCCAATAAACAAGTAAAACATTCAAATTATCGTTTAGTAACTTTCGCTTTTATTAGAACTGAATGAAACAAAGTGAATTTGAGCGTCAAAGTTCCATTGACGACGTTTTTCCTTGTAAACTGAGTTCGTAAAATATTCATATAGTAAATTACACAACAAGAAAAGTTAAAATGTGTAACTCCAACTTACAATAAAGAGAATGGCACTATCGTTATTCATAATCAGATAATTCAAATATCTTACTGCTGCTGAAAATTACAACGTCAACAATCACGAATTTGCGTCAAAAATGTAATAGGACTCTTAAAAAAAATTGTATCTTTGTTTGTCTGTCTGTTTGTCTAGCTAATCTCCGAAACGACTGGACCGATTTTGACGGGAAACTACACTGGCTGATGTTATAAGGAGTAATTTAGGCTACTTTTATTTTACGCGGGCCAAGCCGCGGTTATCAGCTAGTATTTCACTATACTGACCTTTTTTATATTTAACTAGCTGTCGCCCGTGACGCCCGTGACCGTCGCGATCCAGGGTGAAAAGTAGCCTATGTCTTTCTCCAGGTCAGGGTCTACCCATGTGCCAAATTTCATCCGAATCCGCAGTTTTAACTTGAAAGCGTAACAAACAAACAAATCAACAAACTCACTTTCGCATTTATAATATTAATATACAGGGTGTTTGGCAGAACGTTGAACATACGAAAATGGTGGATAGGTTGGATCATCTGCTACTTACTCAGCCCTAATTTATTTGGCCCTGGACCCCAGGATATAAAAAAAAAAATTTTTTTGCTTTCTTCTAGTTTCACCACTTTCTTATCTTTAGAGTGTAATTTTTATCACAAATGGATAAAACAGGCATTTTTTTTTATTGTTAATATTGGTAGATTCTTATAAAACTATTGCTTTACTCAGATGTTAGCTACAAAAAAAGTTATAAGTCCTCAAACTTACAGAAATATGTAAAAAATACTTGAAAATAAATTTCAACTTACATTAAAAAAAAAAAAAAATGGATTGAGTAAGTAGCAGATGACCCCACCTATCCACCATTTTCGTATGTTCAACGTTCTGCCAAACACCCTGTATAATTTAGATATAGTCCTTTTGAAATAAGATCATACACATTTAAATAAACCCTTTTTACAGTCCGTTCAACCGATTTTGACTTCTATTGCGTTGGTGATAAATGGCAGCTGCAGTAAACCGTTGGTATTGTAACCAGTTTTTTTTGCTTTTAATGCCATCCTTATTCCTACGGTTTAGAAGTCGAAATCGGTTGAACTGACTATAAAAAAGTTTTAATTAAATGTCTAATCTTGTTTAAAAAAATGGAGTAGGTATTGGATAATGTCATGGCCCAGTGGTTAAAACCTTGCCTCTTATGCATGTTCTAATCCGATTGTGGGTTCCAATCCAGGCAAGATCCAATATAACTTTTTAAATTCATATGTACTTTCTGAGTTTATCTTGGATATCACTGAAATTGGTAAATCCACCTTGAACAAGCACAGTGGTCAATGCTCATGCCTTCTCTATGAGAAGAGGCCTCTGCCCTTAAGTAGTTCAATAATAGGCTGGTATTACTATTCCTTTTATCCTAATTTACTAATAGTTTTAAGTGGTTAAGTTGTGGTTTTCTTCCCTTAACTGGGAAAGTACTACCAACCGGGGTATGGTATAATATCACGTCACGCCTGTATTGCCCGAAGGGTTAAGCAGATTTCGCCACATTTCGCCAGCTATGTTTAAGTTTGTGATGGGTAAAAAATGTTAAACTCGCGTCAGGACACTACCTGATCGAAAATTCGTAAGACGGAGGGAGAGTAGACCGGTGCAAAATTATTCCCTAACCATTCCAAAATATCAAAAATGCACAACGCTAATATTCAAGTTTTCACTTCTGCCGGCACTCCCGGAGTGCAACCCGTTTTTTTGCCTTCGATAACCCTGTTGTTGAGGAAGGCTATAGGCTATATAACATCACGCTAGGACCCTGAGGAGCCGAGCAAAAAGATAAAAACTCAGAAAGAACAATGTAGGTTTATTTCAATATTTTAGAATCAGAATCAGAATCAGAACTTTATTTGCTATGAATGTAGGTACAGGTATAAGATGTTCATAAATTAATAAGATCGGCTACAGTCTACCTTACGGCGTGCAAATTATTACATTAATTAAAATATCAATACATACAAAACAATGTCAACAAAACAAAACAGAAATTATAGGGAAGTCAATTAATAATATTATAGTCAGCTAGTTAAGTCTTACAATGTCAAATTGCAATTACATAATTATAACAATCATAATCTGGACAAGTTCATATCATTTAGAAAGTCTTTAGTTTAAGACTTCGCATATTTATAATTTTTTTCTCTTCTTGTTCTCACACACTATTGTCTACATTTCTTTCTCATTTCTCCTGTCGCAGGTCTGCTGGAAGAAATTTCTTAAGGATTATGTCTTATCTGTATCAATTTTTCTGTGTGTACATAAATAATAAAATAAATAAATAAAGAACGCTAACTGAAAAAGAAGTAACAGCACGGATAGGCGATGCAATGCGACGTGGTGGGTCGGGGAAAGAAGAAATTTCACGCTGACCAAATCGCGGGCAAGCCAGGAGCTAGTTTGTCATATTACTAGCAGCTTCGCTCCCGTGTTCTTTCCCGCGGGACCCGTTATTTTTCCCGGGATAAAAAGTAGCCTATGTTCCTCCCTGAAAACTAAGCTTTTTAGAGGTAAAATAATTTTTCAAATCGGTCCAGTCGTTTCGGAGCCTATTCAATACAAACAAACAATCAAATCTTTCCTCTTTATAATATTATTAGTAAGTATAGTATGGATTCGTATGGATATGGATAGCTCATGTTGTGGTGAAGATCGTATTATTACGTCTCAAATGACACATGGGAATACACGCTACGTTATTAACTTATTGCTCATCTTTACCTTCCTGCTATTGTTTCCGCAAATTTATTTATATATTATTTCGTATACACAAATAGCAAATCCCATTGTTTTCAAAATAAGAGATAGAAAGAAGAAAGAAATGAGACTTGGGTCTAATGTATCGGTCAGACTCATCGAATACTCGCTGCGAATAAAGGCTCGACTCGGTCCCTGATCTACACATGAAAAAAGAAAAAAAAAAGAACAGATTTCCTCAAGTCTTATTTCAATAGTAACAACACAAACAGCTTAGTATTTGTTGACACAAAAAAAATCATTCAATCTTTTTATTTTGTCGAGTTTAGACATTGATAAGCATTACCCTGTATTATTATTTATTATTAATAGACAGTATAAGTATTATTGGGCTTTTCCAACAGGAATTTCTCAGTAGGCAGCCCGGAGTCTGGAATTGTGCCCGGTTGATGGCAATAGGCTCGCCACCTATTACATGGGACTTAAAAAACATAACTGGCGAAATGTGGGTGTACTATAACAGGTACCAGGTACACCTCTGCCCCCTCGCGCATATTTGGGAGTGGCGCGGGGAGGCGAAACGCCGGGGCTTGACTCCGATGCCGCGAGAAATCGCGGCACAGCGGACAGAGCTCCGACGGGATCTCATGGCGGCATGGAGAGTACGATTGTCGCAACCCAGTGCTGGGCACGCCACTATTGCGGCGATAAGTCCCCTCTTTGAGGAGTGGCTGGAGAGGCGCCACGGCGTCCTCACCTTCCGCCTGACGCAGGTCCTCACCGGACACGGCTGTTTCGGGAGGTACCTGTTTCGGATAAGGCGGGAGGAAACGCCCGGGTGTCATCACTGCGTGGATCGCCCGGAGGACACGGTGGAGCATACGGTGGAGGTATGCCCGGCTTGGGCAGAGCACCGCCGTGTCCTCGTGGAGGCGATCGGTGGCGGGGATCTCTCGCGTCCGGCCCTGGTCCAGGCCATGGTACGGAGCGAGAGGGCATGGGAGGCCGTCACCTCCTTCTGCGAAGCAGTAATGCTCGCAAAGGAGGAGGCGGAACGCGTGAGGGAGAGGCAAATTTCGCGCCCTCACGCCCCTAGCCGCCGCAGGAGGAGACGCCCTGGGCGTCGGGAATCGATTGCCGATTCCCGGCCACCGTAGGCGCGGGCTTGCGGACGGTGAGCAATGGGTAGCTCGCCGTCCGGTAAGGACCAGGCCCGGGTCGACGGCGCGTTGTGTTCCACGCGCGCCTCAAAGAGATGTCAGCAAGTGAAGGGGTCTGATGAGACCATTGCCTGCCGGGGTTGCGGGATTAGTCCGAAAGGGATACCGTGGCCCCCTGGCATTGCACAGGCAACAGAAGGAACACGGGTGGGTTTTAGTCAGTAAGAGTCTGACACGCCCTCCCGCTCCACCCAGAGCGGGAGACGTCATTTGATGATTTCCCACCCAAAAAAAAAAAAAAAAAAAAAAAAGGTACACCTCTGCCCAACCCTTCGGGGAAACAAGGCGTGTTGTATGTTATGTAGACAATTGTGGCGAGTCTCTATTGGAAATCTTTTACCTATATTTGCGCAATTTAGGTAGGAGTTATTAAAAGTCAGGATCTCTTATAGTCAATACCTGAGTTCGTACGCAGTTAGGTCGCATTAGTTCGGAAGCGGTCGTGTTTGACTCATTTTGCCTTGTAAATTGTTTTTATTGGAGGATCTCGTGGTAAATGATAACAGCTGCACGGTTCGATCGAAGGTTTAAGCTGCGCTTGTCGCGGTCGGTTCGTGAATAAGTAACCATTCATTACATGTCGAGATCCCAGCGTACTTCGGAAAGCACGTTAAGCCGTTGCACGTTGGTCCTGGCGGTCATTCGTATACCTTTGGCAGTCGTTACGGGCTAGAAGCCTAAAAGTCTGACGACCAGTCTTAACAAGGGCTATCGTGTTACCCAGTAACTGGGTTGTGGAGGGTAAAATAGGCATTCGCTCAATGTAACCCCGGGTCTACACTCTCCAGGAGGCAAGACGAGGTATATGTCGTCGCCTCTCGCCTCGTCTCGCGCGCTCCGTTCGGTGTCGGTTTTTTGACTGGAGTCAAAAGACGCGAGGTGCGAGGCGTGGCTGGCAATTGAATAAAACGAGAGTGTGGATGAGTAGCACTTGTGTGGCCTCCGCATGCCGCGGCGAGTGTAGACCCGGGTATAAATACTGCAGTGCTATTCTGTAACCATCTCACCGTGAAAACTTAGATGAAGTGAGCTCGGAGTGAGCTGTCAGTCCCTAGCAGCAGGTGGAATGACAGCTCACTTCACTTAAGTTTTCACGGTGACATTTTTACAGAATAGATCGGCTGGTATCCAGCTGCATCCATAGTTGGGAAAAGGCTAAACAGATTGGTTGTACACTAGATGATAAATTAAACACTACAAAACATACACTGGACGGCCTTATTGCTTTCTGCGATCCCTTCCAGGTAACGGTAACGTTACCGTAGATTTACTGAGTAATCTTGCTAACAATGTTCTCTTATTTCCAGAGGCTTCTCTCAAAATGCCAAGAAGCCAACAGTCAGTTGGAACAGATGGCGACCGCTCTGAATGACGCAAGCATCAGCTTGCAGAACGTTAATAACCAGTAAGTTTTATTTATCTAAACTAATATCACATCATCATTCTCTTGCCTTTGTCCTAATTTAAATACTCTTTCTTTCTTTCTTTCAACATGTCTTTTTCTTACCCCTGTCACCCCCCTTTCTAGCCATAGATATAATCTTTCATACAGGCCATCCATCGTTTATTTGGTCTTCACCTTGTTCCCCTTTGAGGCGCGATAAATGAAACTCGATCCAGTTGTAATAGATGTGTATTTGCACCACACAACACAGTATTCAAATGACAGCGGAAGATTACAAGCATACGTGAACACAGAATAATAACTTTGCTAATTACACGTTACACAGTCTCGTAATAATATTCCGATAATATATATTTAGATTCAGATTCAAAAAGCCTCCCGTCTTCTATCAACCATAGACTAACTGTCCTAGACCAACTAGTGTTGTCAGGTTAAATCTAACAGTGGGCACCATAGATAATTAGTTGGTTCGCCACACTCTACTTTTGTAGCCTAAATTAATATGTATTACAAAGTGAAAAAGAAAGAAGGATAATAAATTAATTTTACCTAGGTTAATGCACTAATACTCAGACAAAAAACTTTAAACAGTACTCGTATTGTGTGCCTCACGGCTGCGCCAAAAAGGCCCAATTCAGCACAAATGCCAGACAACTAGTGCCGGATTTCAATTTTTTTTTTTGTGAGAGCTAATATCTCGGCTCCTATCTATACAGGGTGTTTGGCGCATGGACCGACACCATTTTTTGGGGAGTTGAGAGGGTCATTTGCGAAGTTTCACCCAAAGATCCCATGTCCTAAGTGTCACGGTTAATAAGATATGATGTTTTTAGATTTTTTCCAAAAATTATGAACATAGTTTTATTTAAAAAAGTTCTTTATTTATTTAGAATAAGAATACATTGCAGAATACAATAAAAGTTATTTCGTGCAATTAGAACAATAAACAAAAAAGTAATGACTATTTAAAGGCGAGATTTCGGGTAATTTGGTGAAAAAAACAAAAAAAAACATCTCAATAACCGTGACACTTAGGACATGGGGTCTTTGGGTGAAACCTCCCAAATGACGCTCCCAATCCCCCAAATAATTGTGTCGGTCCATGCGCCAAACACCCTGTATAATAACAGCCCTATGAATCGATCGAAAGTTAAGCTACGCTTGCCGAGGCCGGTCCGTGGATGGGTGACCATCCATTACTTATTGAGACCCCTCCGTGCTTCGGAAAGCACGTTAAACCGTTGGCACCGGCTGTTATTTGTAGATCTTTGATAGTCATGCGCGTGGTAGATTATAGCTCACTCCCTCTCATTGAGAGGAGGCCGTGTCCCTGCAGTGGGAACGTTATAGGCTGATGATGATGATGATGATGATGATAGTCCCCGAATGTCTGATAACCAGTCTCACCAACGGTAATCGTGTTACCCAATAACGGGGGTGTAGAGGTCAGATAGGCTGACGCTCCATGTAAAATACTGGTATTCAGCTGCATCCTGTTAGACTGGAAGCCGACGCTAACATAGTTGGGAAAAGACTACGTAGTAGATGATGACTAGAGATCGGATATTCGGATGCATATTTACCTAAAGTTAAGGTGTTGGCTATTATGGAAAGCACTTTTGTATCGGAAAAATCCCGGGATTCCGGGTTCGACAGATTTATTTATTTTATTTATTTATTAACACTTCAAGCACATAAATGTACAGAGGCGGACTTAATGCCACAGGCAGATTTAGAGTTCTGATTATAGAATTGAATGTATATTTACTTACGTTCAGGTGTTGGCTATTATGGAATGCACTTTTGTATCGCGATTGCGTAATCTCGCGATTCCGGAATTGATAATTTTTACTTTTTTACTATAAAAAAGCTAGCTACTGTTGTAAACTAGGTTGCCAAATTGGCACAGCAGACAGTGACAAACAACTTGGTGCCTTGAGTTTCATTAAAAAATGTTTACAGTACGTATATACATTTTTTGTTAACACCGCAAAAGTAACCTTCACAAGAGGGCTGATAAGTCGTTTCCATACCATGTATCCGATTAGTTTTGCATTCCCGGATTTTATTGAATTCCGGGATTTAAGTTAAGAAAAAATAAATTAAGAAGCCACTTCCATAATTTCTTAGCCAAAAATTAACTTTGGGTAAATATGCATCCGAATATCCGATCTCTAATGATGACTCAGTTTTTGTGAAGGGGCTCGTCCGGGGAAGTACTACCACCATACCTATGACCACCGCCAAGCACTGCTATGTTCCAGTTTGAAGGGTACGTGTGCCGTGTCGTTACAGGCACATATAGGGTTGCCAACTTTTTGTGCAAGAAATAAAGTATATTATGGTTAAAGTGGGCAAATAAACAGCGTTTCGGAAAAATAAACAGTAGGTATTTAAAGTAAGTATTTTCAAATTTTTGTAATTCATTGGTGCTGCTCGCGCAATTCATCAATTTAGCACACATTTTGAAGGCTTCTTAAGCCTCACTGTTACGCCTGGACAGGAACGGCCCGCGCCTGGTGACAGGGACCATCACGGGACACTGCTCACTAAACAAACACTTCCACACAATAGGCTTAACGGACAGTCCTCTGTGCAGGGCGAGCATGGAGGCTGAGGAGACCGTTGCGCACGTGCTCTTTGAATGCACGGGCGTCACCCAGATTAGTACAGAAACCCTCGTGTCACCCAGATCATACACAGATGTTCTAAACAAACCAGGAGACCTAATTACCTTCTGGAGGGAGGTGGGCTGGTTGGAATAACCACCAAACGGCCGCTATGGCCCACGCGCAATGGTCCACCTGACGGACTGAGTGCGGAAACCAAACCCCATAACATAGAACATAGAAGCCTCACTGAATAGACGAGGAGCAATTTTTTTATTAAATGTATTTTGTCGCTATCACAGCAATTATCACTGAAAACATTCTGGGAACACTCAGGCGGCAGGACTTACTGTATTACTAGTATCTAATAGGCATTCCGATAGCAATTATCTATTTAATATGTATTGAAAATTTGAGACATTGACAGTTTCATTCTGAAATTAAAGCTAGCTGAACCACCGCGTCCATGCCGCTTGATGCATGCATGATGTTCTACGTAGTAGATTAAACTTTTTATTTAGGTATAGCTCTGGATATCAGTGAAAACAGTATATTCATATACTTTATTTTTGTTGAACAGAAAACAGTATTTTAGGGTGAATAACAGTATAATACTGTTTCTAACAGTATGGTTGGCATCCCTAGGCATACCACACAATTCAGCTGTGTCGCTGTGATGACAACGCAACTACTACAGAGGACCGTCGTCGGCTTGTTTGTCATTCATATAAATAATTCTTACAGCGGGAGACGGTAAACCTTCTAATGATAATAGGTTACATAACGGTATAATAAGTAATGCTAATTGTATATAGTGAAACTCGTCTCATTAGTAATTCAAATGCGAGTTAATTTTGGCGGAAAATCAACAAGTGTGAAGAGAATTTGACAGTTCGTGGCCATTCTCTTTAGGAAATACTAGATGGCTGAATGAAATGGCTAGAAATGAAAGCATGTAATGAATTTTGGTATGAAAGAATTTTGGTCTTGATTTTCTGTTTGTCTAATTAGCCACGTCACATGGAGCGAATACACACTGCGAATGCAATTGCCGCGAGCCAATTCGCTTTAACAACATACAAAATGACTACTTTGTATATTTTTTTAATTTTTGTGAATGTGAGGACTATGTGGATATTTTTATTGTTATGTTTTTTCTTTTCTTTCATTGTTTTTTTCTTTGTTAGTTAGTTTTAATGATGGTCTGGCAATTTGAGTAGGTATGCGGCCTACCCAAATGTCCTTTCTTTGGTATTGTTCGTCGAGTTGAGCTCCTTAAGTTCTGAGTTGAGCTCCATGATTACTGACAAATGCTTGCACTGACTGGACAGGTCCACTCAAATCTGTGTCTGTGTCATTTCTCAAAATACCATTTCAAACACTAATCTACATGGTCCTCATATGGCCTGACCAAGATTATGTCTGGACTTTAAAAGAGACTGACCTCTGAGTTTGTTTCGGCTTTTCTTCTCAGAGTAGTCAACGCCGAACTCATCTATAAGAATTTTTAATATTTTTTAAAATGACGTGTAAAAGTGATTCCAATATCCTATTTACAGAATAAACATTATTAAACGGATACCTCTTTTAATTCAGGGAATTGACTTCGGACAGTTCGTAAATAAACAGATAATGTAGTAAATACATCTTATCACTTAGCAGTATAAACATGGGATAGCTAATGACGATCAATAATTAACATAAACATTTAGGGACTATCTAAACTATGCGTATACAACTAACTAAGTATTATATAAACTAAAAGACAAAATAAAAGTGGAATAAATTAAACTTAAACTTAAAAAAAATAAAAATAAAATATTTTACTGAACCACATATTGGACGTTCCATATCCATATATAAAATAATTTAATATGTTTTCTAACTGAACAGACAGCTGTTCTGCTGGGGAGTTTGTTGCGTTGCTTCTTCTTCCCAGCTAAAGCACTAGGAAGTGGTGAAGGGTGGGCGTTTTGTGGGACTGTCTTATGTAACTTTGACGTTCGAAAAGTGCTGACTCTCAGTCTAGTTTGAATAAATGACTTTTGAATTTTGAATTTCATATATTTTACTCAATGCTGGTAGCACAGATATAGGTATACAATGTGGAGCAGGGCGCTTGACATTCCTCAAAACCACATAAAGAGTGTCATGTTCTTTACCCGTATACAAAAAATCAATCAAATCCAATGAATACTTTACCCACAGGAAATTATTTTTCTTTTTCTTATTTTTCAACATGATGTAGATCTGAGTCCGTAATAATAGGTAAACATTGTAAGGTCAAGAACCTGTGCAAAACGTACGATTCTATCCTCTACGTCTCAATATGCTTGAGAGACAGAGAAAGGTGTCATACGATTCCACTCTGACGCGCCCCGCCCAGTAGAAAGAAAAAGAAATATTACTTACGCAAATTATGCATTAGTGGTGCATAAACAATTGCGAGTGTGTGTGTACTTTTTTTTTATCACGAGACGAACCGCGCGCGCATTGTTGTGATTTTGTGAAAAAATTTAGTTGGTATTTGTGATTAAAGACGATTTAGTGTGACTTTTGTTCAGTGTTAGTTTAATATTAGTTAGTTAATTAGGTATCGATGTCGCTTGTGCATAATGAACAACGGTGGAAACCTTGAAAATTTATAAATTTGACTATTGATGTAAATTCTGATTGTGATGTGATATTATGTGATTAATTATTCAATCAGTGATCTTTTAATTAACAACGCGCAACTTAGTGAGTTTATGCCGCTAATTTGTTGTTCTCCGACTAAACTACCTACCCACGTCCACCTACGCCCCGCACCGCAGCGCAGGCGCCGCCCCCCGCAGCGACCCGCACCGGGCCGCGCAACAAGTTAGTGACTTTTCGTAGATAAAGCGTGTTTACTTTTTATGCAGTTGATTCTGCTATTTATTTTGTTTGAAAATTGCAATTTTTCAATTTTCCATTAACTACTAATCTTCGTATTTAAAAATGTTTCTATGGACTAGTAACTGTGCTCGTTTTAATTTAATGTCGTAAGTCCAGATCCACATTATATAATTAGAAGGATCACTCTTACTACCCGATTTGAAAATTGGTACTACTTTACTATGTTTGCGGGTGTTTTTGGGGACTGTCCTATGTAATTTTGACGTTCGATTCTGAGCCTAGTTTGAATAAATGACTTGAATTTTGAATCTGGCCACGACATTATGCACATAATTATGTGACTTGACTAAGTATTTCGTGGCGTTCCGAATCACGCACGATTAATTGTGTTATTTTATTTTATTAAGGCAGTGGATATAATATCATCAGCCTGTCTACCTCAATAGACCGTGAAAGGGTGATGTCACAAGTCTATTAGGGTTGTGTGGGCATGCCCATCGTGCCCACAACGGTGGATCCGCGCTTAGCAGACACCATTCTCTCACAAACTGAGTCACGTAGTGTCTAAGCTTGTTTTAAATAATTTATCATGTCATTGTTTGTGAAGAGAAAATAATTTATTTGGATTTGATTTGAAACAAGACAAGTTCCTTCAAAAAAAGGTATTTATTTACACAGTATAACAGTTTGGAATCTTTAAAAACAAATAAAACTAAACGTTCGCGTCGTATCGCCCAGTGGGCACAACCTAACTTTGTCTTACCGAGCTGGTTTAAACCGGTTTGGCCTCTAGCGGGCGCCGGCGCAACCCCCGCCCGCTTTGTAGGTGACAATGCACGCACACATAGCTGTGTGTGTAGTAGTGTTCCCGCGCAAGGCGTTAGTAGTCTGCTGCTGTAGTCATGTGCCGATGTTAAGTTTGCTATTTTTTGTTGTAGATTCATGGCGTTAAGTAGCAGTCAGTTTATAGAAAGTCGCGTCTATGATGACGATGATATGTCTACCGATGTACCGGCAGTCAAGGTAAGAAGTACTCTAAATTACCCTAGCTATCTGCACGCTTACTATGACCACAATAGAAACGGGTTTTGTCGACGGAAGAATAGACAAAATGACAGATAAACAATCACAATCTGTCATTTTGTCTATTCTTCCGTCGACAAAACCGGTTTCTATGGTAGTCATGCTACGCATTCTGTCTAGATACATCTCTATCTCTACAAATAAATAAAATTGTAGTCTGTTAGTAACAGATTTTGAAAAAAAAAAAAAGTTTTTTTGATTTATGTATAACAAAACATCAACAGTTTTTATTTTTTGTCTCTGTGTCTGTAAAGGGCTGGACCGATTTTGACAAGTCTTTCACTGGCAGATAGCTCATGTTATAAGAAGTAACTGAGTATACTTTTATTTTAGAAAAATAAAAGGCCCACATTGGCGAAACCGCGGGTAGTAGCTAGTTTAAACTTTAAAATAGATCTTTTGGGAGAACACCAAAAGGTCAAAGGTTAAATTCATCAGAGGTCATCAAAGGTTAACATTCGGTGAGAATAGAACATAATCATGACGCCACAAAGCAGGTATCCTACAAAATTTGAAAAACTTTTGCATCGTTACTGAAATGCTCATTTTAGTTTTTTTTTTCTAGATGTTTTACAATTGTTTTACAAATTAAACTCAGGCTAGTTTGGAGTACAAATAAGATAAGCATCTGTAGCTGAACTAAGCAAAACCTGTATTTCGGCTATCAGCGCCATCCATTCGGATAATTTTATTTTCATATATCATAGCCATTAACAGTAGTCTTATGTATTTTTGACATTCAAAAATTGCTGAGTAATTTGAATATTTAAATGATTTTTTTATTTTGATTTCGGCCGTCGGCGGTCTCGCTAAATAAAAGTAAAGTATACAGTAAAACATTAAAGTTTCATGTCGCCCGCTATGTGATACGGTCTCTAGCTAATATGGGTAGATTCGTTTAGCGTTTTAGCAAAGTAAATAAGGGTCACTTTTATACACGTCGGTCTATTCCTTACAAGAATATGGCCTCCTTATAGGCGTTTTGTGTGTCAGTCAAATCCAACCATTTTTGTCGGGGAATGTTTAATTGTTTGGTCAAGAAAGTGGAAAGTCGTAATGCATTAATTAACACTGACCCGATTTCAAAATATTTATTATACAGGGTGGATTTTTGAGATGGGGCAATAAGGGCAGGTACCTCAACCGTTGTTTCTAAAAAAAATGGTCTTAGGAGACTGTCCTCCATTTTTTGAGACATTTTAATCTGCATTCACAGATTTTGAAAAAAAAAATTGTAAGCAAGAAAATGGACAGTTTTCATAATAACTTTTTTTGGTGCCAATCGATCTTACTGCCTGCCGTAAAATTGTTTTTCTTCAAATATTCTCTAATCGTTTCAGGAACAGCCTAAACCGGAAGTACCTGATGAGCTGACGTCATTAAAGCGTAGTATATCAGTGTTGGAGAACGCCCATGAGATCATCACTATACTGCAGGATAGTGACACTGAGTCCGATACTGACGATGAAATGCCTGCCAGGTGAGTTTAGACCTTATTATAGTAAAGCGTGTCATACGAAATTGAACTTTATTTGAATGAAGTTAATGTGCATATTCCGGAAGTACTCGATGAGCTGACGTCACTAAAGCGCAGTACATCAGTGTTGGAGGATGCGCCACCTTTTGAATTCGTTTCTGTAATGGTTGATCGTCATTTTCTTCAGAATGGTGCTGAAACCTAAGGACATGTACGCTTCTCGGCCTCTCCCCTACATCATCGGGTCACAGTCGTGGAAGAACAAGTGGCATGCTGGTGAGTTTCATAGCTGCTAATTATTTTTCTTAATTGTTATTCCTTATAACATCAGCTATCTGCCCGTGAAAGTCCCGTCAATATCGGTCCAGCCGTTCCGGAGATTAGCCGAAACAAACAGACAGACAGACAATAAAAAAAAAAGTTTCTTTGTTATAAGTACCGTATATGCATTTAGTAAAAAGGCTGTTATTTTGACATTACAGACAGACACTTCAATTTTATTTATTTGTGTTCAACGCTTTGGAATGGGCAACTAGCTTCATCTTTCTTACTGACTGACTCCTTGACTATTCAAAAGTGCCTGTAAATGGTTTAATTGAAATAAATGCTTTGAGTTTGAACAATGTTCAACATATTTTAAGGAGTGATAGTATGCATGAATGTGAAATTATAAACATAATTATTTTCTACAATTTTCGGGTAATTATTTCCTTGCTACACATGTAACATAGGTGTTATAAATAAAGTAGGTTTAGCCGTTAACGGCGTACAAATATTTAATGACAAGCTAAATTATATCTTAGAAACAAAGCTAACAATATTGCAAACAAAATTTATTTAAACTTATAAATTGTTAGAATCAAACTTTATGTATTTAAGAAAGTCCCTATAAATCGCTCATTATAGCAGCAGCGCTTATTAGCAGCAGTGATAGCCTAGTGGTGTGACCGTCGGACTGCCAAGTCATAGGTCTCGAGTTCGAACCCAAGGCACGCACCTCTGACTTTTCGGATTCATGTGCGTATTGTATAATTATCACTAGCTTCAAAAACGGTGAAGGAAAACATCGTGAGGAAACCGGCATGCCTGAGAGATATTTCTCGACGGCATGTGAAGCCAAGTCAGAGGCCCATGGGCGGCTTTAAAACTCTGACACCAGGTTAGTCACTAACCACACGAAAAGAAGAAGAATCGCTCATTTGGAGAAACATCGTCGTAATTGCTACTTTTCAAATTTTACAGGAGAGCAATTTAAAGTTTTTTTTTTTTTTTGTAATTAGGTTACCGTCTCGATAAGAAGACCCTTGCCTATTTTTTTGTACTTAAAATGTGGCTAGACTAACTAGCTAGCACTGGCTAGTAGCATTATGTGCTATTCATTACACACATATTAAGTAGAATATTTTCGTCCCTGTTTCCGCGAGATCTTTGCGAATTAGCAGAAATGCAACAACGCCGTTAGCGCCGCCTACCGATAAATAGATTGAAACTGATTTAGGTCTTTGTTTCTCCTAACGTAAATACACTTTCTAAGTGTTTCGTCATAATAATATTTAACTCATTTTTGGAGTAATTATATGTAATTTAAATGGAGTAAATTAAATACTAGGAGCTACCGACTGCATTAAATCAATAGTTAAATTGGTTAATATTCATGTCTGTATTCGACTGTATTATTTATTTATTTATCATATTTAAGCACACCAACAGCACAGTCACTTACAATTCAAATTAAATAACGATACAAAAAATGTGTCGGAATATTTGCAAAAACTAAATTATGTAGAGACTGAACTTCTACTGTATATTACTCAATGATCTCGTTAGCATTAACCTGTTTGATAAATCTAAACAAAATTCACTCAGATCTCACGCATAAGCTTCCAAATGTTTAACTTCTCATGAATTACTCACACCCCCACGCACCGTCTCTCAATTCACACACTCACACCTCATTCCACACAGTGAGAGGCCACGCATTCATACTCTATTACATCTTATATTAAAATATACCCAATAAGATGTGTAAAATAACACTACTGTCAAATTATCTTGTAAAAATTAATGTTAATGGCTATGATATATGTAAAATTATCCGAGGGCATGGCGCTGATAGCCGAAATACAGGTTTTGCTTAGTTCGGCTACAGATGCTTATCTTATTTGTACTCCAAACTAGCCTTGTAGTTTAATTTGTAAAACAATTGTAAGACATGTAGAAAAAAAAAACTAAAATGAGCATTTCAGTAACCATGCAAATTATAGGTATGCATGAAATTCACTTATGAAATTTAGATTCAAAGAAGAACAAAATAAAGTATGTCTAGTAGACATAAGTCTACAACACTACAAAAACAAACCATACAAACAAACAAATCATCGTCATTATTCATCATTCATTCATTTTTTTTTCATCATTTATCATACAAATTTAATTGTGATCGGCGCAACATTTGTTTTTCCATACATTTCTATTAAGAACACTACTATTGCACCAACCGTTAGTAGAGCACATTAGTATCAAAATGGCAATTTTTAATATTCAAACGGTTTACTGCTTAAAAAACAAGAGGATGATGACAATTCCGTTAATTTCAAGGTCTACTCCTCGAAGACAGCGACTCGGACAGCACGGCATCGAAAGTAGAACACGACAGCGACCAATACTCGCAGTCGGAACCAGAAGACACGCACACAGACAAACTAGCAGTACCTCACACACACACCACTGTGAGTATCATCATGAGTTAACTGACACAGCAACTGTGAACTCACTCTATAATGCTTTAGTAAGAAGACACCTGGAAACGAGTGCTATGATCTGGAATCCATTGAAAGGAAGTATTGTCTGATGGTAGAAAAAATGCAAAATAAATTTACTCGGTTCCTTTATATGAAGCAATTTGGTGTCTACCCTTGCTAACCACTTATGTATCCAACCCTCTTTGTAATAGGGATGGTTGATTATTATAAGTTGGAGGTAAGGCGCAATTTGGTACTGGTTAAGTATGTTTTTATGGGTTTTCGTGGTATGCTGAATAATCCTCAAATATTTGAATCTTTGGGATTGCTCGTTCCAAACAGTAGGCTGCGGCAAGGCGAGAGAGAGGCTGTTTAAAGTCCCGGTGGCCCGTACAAACTTGTTAAAGTTTGCACCAGTGGGGCGGGCAGTAAAGATACTCGACAGCGTCTCTCTGCAAGTGGATATCTTTACATGCTCATTGGCGGAATTCCAGAGGATGACACTGGAAATAATTGTCCTCTTATTACTACTTAGTGCGGGTAATCAGAGTCGTTACTTGGGACTTGTTAATTGATTATCCACGTTAATTTGTTGACATAATCTACTCATTACAATGTTTTTTTTATGAGTTGTATTGCAATATGTGGTTAGCTACGACCTCGACAATTATTTATTTTACCTCGATGGTCCTAGTTTATCAATTATAACTTCTAGTTACAGCTATATGTAAGCGGGCACGCTCTTTATGCCTGGAGGCTTTATTTTCTTTTTTAGATATTGTTTACGTTTAGTTATTTTTATTTCTGCTTGAGTATAGTTCTCGATGTTTTTGGTTGGTATATTGGCGTGTGCTAGCTGTCATACGGCTATTAATTTATAATTTAAATTATGTTTTGCGTAATGTAAATTATCTTGCATACTATTGTATAGAATAATTTTTTTTTCTAACTGAACAGACAGCTGTGCTGCTGGGGAGTTTGTTGCGCCACTTCTTCTTCCCAGCAAAAGCACTAGGAAGTGGTGAAGGGTGGGCGTTTTGGGGGACTGTCTTATGTCATTTTGACGTTCGAAAAGTGCTGATTCTCAGCCTAGTTTGAATAAATGACTTTTGAATTTTGAAAATTGACAGTTATAAATTCAAAATAGGACAGTTTAAAAAGGCTTCATTGTTGTTGATGGTGGTGTTTAATTGCTTTTTGGGTGACGTCTCGGAGTGTGGAAATTGTGACTAAGAGAAATTGTTGTATTGGTCCGACCTGTAAAAACAAATGTAAGTGATGATAGTAAATAAAATAATCAGCTTACTAGCCTACTGCTGGACATAGGCACAGTATAAATATAGACTGTTCAGACACTACGTAGTAAACGTTCGTAACGCACACTGACACAGACGCGCTCATTGACTCACCCCAAGCGATTGTCGCGGTGCTGTCAGTTGCGGGTGCCGTGTCAAGACGAGTGGCCGCCGCGATCTTTTTAAAAATGGTGGGTAGGTTAACAAATAGGCCTAGTTGCCACACTGTCCATATTTATACTGTGACAGCCTCCCCCAAGCTTCGCCACATCGATCGGTCCTGTCCTTCCCACATCCAACGATCTTCACCAGGTCATTATCATCAGCTTAAAGCAGTCCCCGGCTGGACATAGCCTATATTATAGAAAGCCATTCAATTTAAATTAAAATCGTCTCATTGTGCCCTTCATTTTGATTTTTCATGACCATGAAACTGCAGAAAAAATACTACTAAACTTGAATGGTAGCTAAAATCCAACATGTTGGTATTTTGAAACTAATGATAAATTATTTGTTAAAATCCATCAAGCCGTTCATACTGTAGAGCAGGGATCACCAATATTATTTTATCGGGGATACGTTTAAAAAATAATATGACTTTCGCGGTCCGTTTGGTAGACGATTACTAGCAAACAAATAAATAAACAAATATTATGCAATTAACAAAAATAACAAAGTAAGTACTCACCTAATTAATATTAAGGAAGTGTATAGAGTGCAGCTAGCGACACTGCAGCATTTGCAGCATACTAGTGGCGCTGCTTCGGCCCGGCTAAAGTGCCGTAAGCATTGCATTGTCACTGTCACTGTCCCTTGTTATTTTATTTTATTGTTGAGGTTAGTTCGCTTTGTATTGATTGATCGTATTTGTTTTAGGTAATTATATCAAAAGCCACTACAATGTCTGAATTTACGAAAAATTAAGTAGCAAATGAAAATGGCTGAAAGGTAGGTTAGGTTAGAACTCTGACCACACAACGCACGAGCCGAGCGAGCGAAGCGAGCGGTGCCGTGGTAGCGGCCGGCGAGTGCCAGGGTCCGTTTAGACACAAGAGAATGTAATGTTATGGGAATGTGGTGTTTCACAGCGACCAAACCTCAACAATCAAACAAAATAACAAGTGACAGTGACTCAGTGATAGTCACAATGACAATGCAATACTTACGGCACTTTAGCCGGGCCGAGGCAGCCCACTATTATGCCGCTAGTGGCTCTTTATCCGATAGGGACACAGTACCGCTAGCGGCAATCTATACACTACCTAATATTAATGTGAAAAATTATATTTTTTACTTACTGTCTGAAGTCTGGAGTAAAGTTGTTGTAAGCTATTGCCATTATATCCGCCATTAATTGTCGTGTTGACGATAGAAAAGACAAAGCGCAAGCTAAATTAAACCCTACTCAAATGTTTACTTGAGGCTCGCAAAAATAGGTCGGCGATCCAGATCCGGACCGCGGTCCGCCATATTGTGACTACTGTTGTACAACGTTCTTAATATATTATTTGTCAAACATGTAAACAAGCACGAGTTCTAGGAAAAACAACCGTAATGCATACATATAAGGTTCAGTTTGCGCTACAACTTCATATTTTTTTATGACTTATTCAACTGTACTAGTCAGTCTAAAATCAACTTTATTAACCTTACATAAAGTTGATGTTTGTGTAAGTGGAAATAAAATCAATTGGAAACAAGGTTATAAATAGACCTTAGGTACATAAACTCTAAAATCAATACCTACCCCTCTCTTTCCAGCAATCGGGTAAATAAAGTTGAGACTTCAAGCTGTAACCTTCGAAGCCTATGAATGTATGACTAATATACTTATGACAAGGATTCGAGAGCCACTTCAACATGTCTTCTGACATCTTTGTTTTCTACCTTTGCGCATAAATATCTATATATTTTGCAGGTTTCGGAAACAAGTTCAGAGCCGCCTTCTGAACAGGGTTCCGTAACGAAGCCAACCCCCTCAGACGTGGCCAGCGAGATCGCCAGGAGATTAGGTGCTAGAGAACCAGCTAAGGTATGTTCAACATACAGCACGCTTGTATCCCTGGGGTAGGCAAAAAGGCTGAATTTTCGCTAACCACTTTTATTAAGAGCTTTTCTGCAACCTTCACCATATTAAAGATAATATAATTATTAATCTTTATTTTAGTAATGGTGTTTTATTCAAATACCTTTTGTTTTATGTATAATAAAGTAATAATGCGTCTAATTTGGGACAGCGCTGGTCCCTGGCTGGTCGTACGACGCATTGCGTGAGCTAAGCACAGAACACGCAAGCTACTGACTGGAAAGGGTTGAGATAACGATATCGCAAATTTCCACCTTCAATACCCTTATTATTCTTCCATTTTTAGTCCTTGTTTTTAAGTCAATACCTATTTTAAAGGGCTCGTAGCGAAGTCTGACAACTAGTTTTACCGAGGGATATCGTATTACCCAGTTACTGGGTTGTGGAGGTCAGATAGGCAGTTACTCCATGTAAAATACTGGTAGTTTGGAAAAAGGGCTAAGTCGATAGATTGAAGAGCAGCGGTGGCCCAGTGGTGGCGGCCCCGACTTACGAACAGTAAGTCGTGGGTTCGAACCCAGACAGGCGCATTACTTCGTTTAAATTATTTTATCACCACTGCTCTCAAAACGGTGAAGGAAAACATCGTGAGGAAACCGGCATGCCCTAGAACCAAAAATTCGAAGACATGTGACATCTACCAACCCGCACTGGGCACGCGTGGTGGATTATAGCCCACTCCCTCTCATTGAGAGGAGGCCGTGTCCCTGCAGTGGGAACGTTATAGGCTGATGATGATGATGATGATGATGAGATAAATTGACCTTTTTGTAATAATCCCCAGATGGTAGAAAGATACCCTGAAGACGAGGAACCGCCCAAGCCCACAGTTCGCAAGATTTACAGACCACAGGATCCGGTGTCAAGTAAGTGATCTGAACTTAATCCTAGCGATTTTTTAAATGTAAAATAATTTCAGAAGCCGTCAAAACACTTATGCGCTTCTTGTTGGATGTATTGTCTTACTTCAACTAGAGACACTATGTTTACTAGAGGGTTTTGATCGTAAAGCTTCCTGTACGCGACGCCGGAGCCGCGCCGGCGCCGCGTACATTTTACCCTCATTCTGAGATATTGCTGAAAATGTATCTTACGGTTCGGCGCCGTGCGGCTCCGGCGTCAAGCCTTACGATTCACCCTATGGAATTATATAATTTAAAAAAATACTGGATGTTAGTTTTGCGCATTTCTATCCTTTCGATTCCCATTTACTGTCCACGCCGCTCGTTTGTGGAATGCATTGCCAGTTCAAATTAAACGCGCGCAATCGCTACCAATATTTAAGAGACTCGTGAAGGAACATTACTTGTCGTTGTGATCTTGTTCTCGTAACTGTAATTATCCAGTCTTCATTTATTTTCGTTGTTTATATATTTAGTAAGTATGTATGTATTTATGTATCTATTATTTAGGATATGTATTTATCTGTGTATCTATTCTAGTATATTGTATACTTTTTATTTGCACCAACGACAGCCCCATTTTATGTCCAGGCAAATCACTGTCCATTCCAAGGTTGCCTGGAAGAGATCGCGGAGAGCGATAAGGCCGCCCATTGTATATTTTGTAGTGTTAATTTTTTTCTTTTTGTTATGTGTTTTTGTGGTGTACAATAAAGTATATATATATAAATAAATAAATTCCCGTCCGACTTAAGCGACTTCTTAAAAATCTAAAGATCCGCCATGTAGCCTGTGAAATTCGGTTTTTGTAAATTGCAGCGCTGTTTTGCGTTGTATGTTGATCAAAATTCAATAAGTGTCAATTATATTTGCTGCAAATAAGGCTATTTCAGAAAAATATGATGAGTTGCAGCAAATAAATAATTTCAAGAGGCCAAGAGCTATGTATGTCGATAAAATTTATCATATTGCTTTGCCTTAACGGGTCGGTGATAGCCTAGTGGTGTGACCGTCGGACTGCCTCTGACTTTTCAGATTCATGTGCGTATTTGTATAATTATCACTTGCTTCAACGGTGAAGGAAAACATCGTGAGGAAACCGGCATGCCTGAGAGATATTTCTCGACGGCATGTGAAGCCAAGTCAGAGGCCCGTGGGCGGCTTTAAAACTCTGACACCAGGTTAGTCACTAACCACACGAAAAGAAGAAGAAGAACGGGTCGGTCACCGGTAACCAGACACACTGTATAAACCCAAGAAAATTATTAAAAGTTAAATTAGACTACTTCTCAAAAAATTATGAAAGTCCAACAATTCCAGCATTGTCGAAGACGACGCATTTTGAGTTTGCGTTCCGTTTTACCAAAAAAAAGACAACATAAAATAATGAATTGTTAAATAAGTAATGCATTAATAAATGTAAAAATAATAAGAATATGTTTTTTGAATCTTATACAATGTATATTTAAATAATGGTTAAGTTTTGAATTACGTGGTGCATGTTCCCTATTATTTTATTATCATTACTGCGTTACTAATTTTATTTTTTATTTTTTATAAAACGTTGCCCCTCACTAGGAATTTCTCCTGTATTGTGGGTGCGTTAACATAAATTTAAACTCACATACACAAACAGCCAGACCCGGAACAACTAATTGTAGGTCATACAAATATTTGTTCCGTGCGGGAATCGAACCCGCGACACTCAGCGCAGCAGTCAATCGCTTAACCACTGCGCCAACCGGTATTAAAGTAATGTTTCCTTTGAATAAAATTTCCAATCGGTACTTTCTCTTCAGTGACTGTCGTTCTTGTCCATCCTATCCATATAATTATTTAATAGTAGTCAACTACTCTATTCTGGCGTGATTGTTATGTTGAACTCTTATCATTTATAGGCACAATATTCCTAGACGAGCCCCCGCCGCTATCAGAGCACTCCGACAGCCAGGACTCGGACATATTCGCCGACCTGCACCGCACTCAGCCGTACGCGAGAACTCATGGCGCAGACGATCTGTTTGCCAACGAGAGGGATAGCGATGATGGCGATATTTTTAGTGATTTTGCTAATAAGGTAAAGAAAAGTTTTTTTTTAATCAAGTCTTACGAAACGATCATATTTTTTTGCACGTTGCAAAAACGCGCACTTTTGCTAGGTAGGTGGGTAGTGAGACAGTTGCCCTCGGCATGGCGGGCGCTCGCTGCGAGGCAGCTCAGAGAAGTACAAATGAGTGATCAGGGCAGTTCCAATAAGAATAGCCAGTAAGGGGTACAATGCACTATCACAGAAGGAAAATCAGGAATGAGTCTTGAAATGCGGTCAGAAAGTCAATGAACGGCCATATAATATGTTGATCAAACACCGAATAGTAATTTAAGTAAACTAAATGTAGGCTACATCGCAAAAGTTAGCTATTTTTTTAATGGATCAAGGTTAGGTTGGGTTTGTTTGGACCTGTCGCATTAGATCCGTGATCTCCGGTGCAAGTGTGAGATGGAACATCGGGGTGGTTTTAGTCAGTAAGAGTCTGACAGACCCCTCCGCCCTGCTCCGCCCTCCCCAGGGCGGAGGACATCCATGAGGATTTCCCCCCGTAATAAAAAAAAGGAGGTTTGTTTGGACCTGAGGTGGCCCGAAAGGGCAGACGGGGATTACCAGTCGGGAATTATCGAAAGCGCACAAGATCTCATGATCCCCGGTCACACAGAAACACCGGGGTGGTTTTTGGTCAGTAAGTGTCTGACAGACCCCTCCACCCGCCCCAGGGCGGCCGACATCCATGAGGATTATCCACCCGGAATAAAAAAAAAATAGCTTAGCTTTCCTGCCCCCCTAGCCAAGTTGCAAACGATAAACGTGAACGCTTAGTAATCTCCAATAGATTTTCAACTTTATACCTAAGAGCATAAAGTTGAAAATCTATTAAAGACTACTGAGCGTTTGCGACCGGAACGAACGAAAACACTATGTAATCTTCAATAGATTTTCAACTTTATATCCAATAACATAAAGTTGAAAATCTATTAAAGACTACTGAGAGTTTACGTTTATCGTTTGTGACTTGGCTAGGGGGGCTGCACGGAGCGGGCGGCGCAAGCGGGCGACTGGTTGCTTACAACACTAAGCAACCAACCGCCCGCCCCTGCATCGTTTCGCTAGCAAATTGAAATTGAACCTGTTTATCTTTCTCTCCACAGCCAGCGACAAATCCCAGTGCCAACCCAACCTCTCTCTTCGACTCAGGCCCCGCACCCCATATGTTTGTCAAACACACTGAAAATCGTCACAAATCCGACGATCATAGAAGAAATATACATGACGATAATCATAGAAGAAACGTATATGACAATGATGATGGAGCGAGGAATGATGAAGCTAATCAAGGGAGTAATAATGATGATTTTAGAGGAAGAGGTGATGAAGAGGCTGAGAGGGGTGTGAAGGTATGTTGTTTTATATTTTTATCGCACGACAATGGTAACACTTTGAGCAAACTCACTCAATTAAAGCATTTACAGCCACTTTTGAGTAGTCAAGGAGTCGGTCAGTCGGAAAGATGAAGTTAGTTGTCCATTCCAAAATTTAGTAGGTGCCTATGACTGAATAGAATGTTGCCATTTTTAAATATTATATTTTATTTTTATATTATATATGAGGAGCTCGTGGCTAAGTATTGACTGCCGTACGGGTCGATCCATTAGGTTAAGCTACGCTTGCCGGGGTTGGTTGGTTGCTCCACAGAGGATGGGTGATGGGTGACCATCTTTACATACCGAGACTCCTCCGTGCCTCGGAAAGCACGTTAAGCCGTTGGTCCCGGCTGTCATTCGTTGATCTTTGACAGTCGTTACGGGTCGTCAGAAGCCCGAAGTCTGACAACCAGTCTTACCAAGGGGTATCGTATTACCCAGTTACTGGGTTGTGGAAGTCAGATAGGCAGTCGCTTCATGTAAAATACTGGTATTCAGCTGCATCCTATTAGACTGGAAGCCGACCCCAATATAGTTGGGAAAAGGCTAGGCAGATTGATTGATTTTATTTTTATATTATAATTGTATAATTCATTGTATGCTGCACCGGTTGAAGTCATAACGTTAACGCCGGCTGTCACTGAAAACCAGCGCTGGGGCTCTGTCTCGCATAGGGTCCAGCATTATGCTGAGCGATGGCTGTTTTACGTGGATATGACGAATATTTTCCCTAAACTTGTTTCTCTTTCTTTTTTTTTTTTCGTCATGTTTACCGCAATTACGCGTTTTTATTTTCTTTTTTATGGACAAGAAGGGCAAGTGTTTTAATAAATACGAGTCCAGCTTTGCCTGGTTTTGTTACCATTGCCGTGCGGCTTACTGTATGCGGCCATTAATAGGGTAGATCGAGCTTTAGAAAGAGATTGTCATGCAAGTATGAGTGACAGACGATGCTATACAAAGCTGATCTTTTTCTGAAACTAGATGTGCCGATTTACGAACCATCCGTGCTTTATCATTTGTGATAATTCTCCTCGTCCGCCTCGTTAGTGTAGCGCCGATTTGAGCGAAGAAGCGATTCTGGGTTCGATTCTCGGGTCGGACAATGTTATTCTCCTAAAAGTTTCTCAGTAGCAGCCCGGAGATTAGATTTGTGCCCGGTTGATGACAATAGGCTCGCCCCCTGTTACATGGGACTTAAATATAACTGGCGAAATGGTGGTGTACTATACACCTCTTTGTTACCCTTTGCTGAATTCAGGCGTAATGTTATGTTAAATGTTACTTTTTTCTGCAGAAACCCATTGGCGGAATTTCCTTATTCGGCAAGAAAGGAACCGAAAGTATTGGGGCTGCCATCTTGAAACGTAATCAACGAAAATCTTCCACTTCCGGTGACGAAAGCGGAAGTGACTCCCGTTCAGAGTCACAGTCAAACCAGCAGATAAGAAAAGAAAAAGATATATTCGATGATTTATTTGCTAGGTCTGAAAGTAAAACAGTTACGAAAGATAAAGATTTTAGTAAAGATTTGAAAACTGAAATACAAAAGAAAAGTGTGGAGAAGGTTAAAGAAAAAAATATAGAAAAACCAAAAGTTGATTTATTCAGTGATAATCTTTTCGATGATATAGATGATATATTTTCTACGAACGTTGTTAAAATGCCAGCAAAAGATAATTCCAAGTCAAAATCTATTTTTGAAGATGATGATGATCTCTTCTCTGAGATTGCTGCACCAAAACCGATGAAAATAGAAGTAGCGACTAGTAGTACTAACAAGAAGAGTTTATTTGACAGTGATGATGAATTGTTTTCTGAAAATAAACCTGTTGATAAGCCTATAGATACTCCGAAACCTATAGAAATTAATAAACCCAAGGTAGCTGAAAGATCTAAAATTTCTAATAAAAGTAAAGAAATCACTAAAAGTATATTTGATGATGACGAAGACGAACTATTTAGTGATTTAAAAACGAATGAAGTTATTAAAGTACAAAATAGTTCAGTTAGTATAGAAAAATCTAATGATTTTGGTAAAGGGTATGTAAATGTTTCGAGAAAAATTGTACCTACTAGGACTATCTCAAACACTTTTAAAAGTCCATCACTTTTTGATGATGATGACGATGATGACGAAAGTAATATTTTTGCTAAACCAGCTAAATCTTCTATGGTCCCAAATGTTGTAGCAGCTCCTATTAAAAACATTACAAAACTGTCAAGCAAAATTGACAAGAAAATTCCTGAAGGAAATGAGGGAGAATTCTCAAGCAAGACTGAAGTAAAAATTCCAGAAGGAAATCTGGAAGTTAAGTCTTCAAGCTCAGTTAAAACTGATGAAACGGAACAAATTGTGGTTAAAAGTGATGATGTAAATAAAGATACTAGCATACCTATTGTAGATAAAATTGTTAATAATTCTGAAACTATGAACATTTTAAATGAAGAACACTCGTTAGTTTTACCTGTAAACAAAACTGTAGATAGCACGAATGCAAGTTCTTATAAAAATGAAGAAACAAATGCAGCTAGCATATTTGACCATATTCATAAAAATATGCAAAATATTGAACAAAGTTCTACGGATACGAACAATGATTTCAGTGATCAAGATTTCGATGATATACCCACAAAAGAAGAAAGTAATAAAACTGAAATTATAAATAGTAACATAGTCACTGAAACTGATGAAATCCCAACAGAAAAACACAATATTTTTGATAAAACCACTTTAGAAGAGGATATTGATGAACTATTTGCAACAAGTCAACAAAATACTGACAACACTGAAACAATATTTAAAACTGCAGATTCAGATTTTACAGAAACGATACCTAACAAGACTGAACAAGACAATAAAACTGTTGAAATCGTAACAAAAAATATAGAATCAGATATTTTCAGTAACATTTTAACTGAACCTCCAGTGTTTGAGAAACCTAAAGAACCGAAACGAAGTAAAAACGTTAATGCGTTATTTGATGATGACTCCGATGACGAGAGTCTATTTTTTAAGAAGAATGATCCAATATTTGTAGAAAATCCGGAAGATTTTACTCCGACTCAGGATAGAATTTTTGGATTGTTCACCGATGAACCGCCTGATGATGGTTTCGATGATGATATGTTTTCTACGATACCTAAGCCTAAAATTCCACAGAATGAGGATTTACCTCCCTTGCCTGATACCATACAATTCGAAGATAGTACTTCTTCTAACAAGATAATAATACCTGAAATTGAAAAAGTTGATCCAGTTGAAGAAATATTTAGTGATTTACCGAAAGATGAAGTAAAACCAAAAAAATCTAGTTTAGATGTAGAGGAAGACATATTTAAACTAACAACTACAGACAATGCTGATGAACGTCAAAGAGCTTCAACAAATGATGAACTATTTAAAGCACCCACAAAAGAATTTAAACCGACTTTAAAAAGTAAACCTAGCCCGGATTTATTTTTTGATGATGAAAATCTGTTCACTTCGGGAAATAAATTCGAAAAACCTACATCGTTGGCATCAACTAAAGTAGAAAAACCTTTACTTGGAAATAAAAACCTAACTTTTAAAGATAAACCTACCGCTGATTTATTATCTGATGATGAAAACTTGTTTGCTTCTGAACCTACATTAGAAAAATCTACATCATTTAAACAAGAAATACCTAAACCTGAAAATAAATACGTAGAATCAGTAAGTAAATCTTCAGATGATGAGCTATTCACATCCTTACAAAAATCGGAAAAACCTTTAGTTACTGAAAATAAGCTGCTTCAAGAAGATTTAAAATCGGATGAAGAATTATTCAAAAAGCCTGAATTTATACCTAAGCCAACTGAACTGCATTCAGAATCAAAACCAGAAAAAAATGATCAAAAGAAAGTAGGCAAACTAAAAGTTGGCCTCAATATAAACGTAAATGCTTTATTACCAGGAGCTTCACCTAAAAAGGCTAAACCAAACGATCAACCAGATGGTCAAAGTCAAAGTTTATTTGACAGCCAAAAACCAGAGCTAAAAACCCATCCTGAAGTTCAAAAGTACGAACCTGAAAAAACTGAAATTCAAAACCCTGATTCTAAGTTAGTAAAAGCTGTGAGTTTTGATGGGAAGCCTGAATCAGATGTGCTAGATAATAAATTGTCTAAAGAAAGGGCTAAAATTCAGGTTAAAAGACGTCCTTCTACTCGTAGAGCTAGGAGAGAAGCTGTCAGAAAATCTGGAATAGATTTTGGTGAAGATTCTACAGATAATTCTAGTTCTATCGATGATCCGCCTAGAAAACAACCTAATAGCGTAAAACCTAATACTGATGAAACAAAACCGAATGAAATTAAACAAAGTAAACAGCATGAAATTATAGACAATCCTGACATTCAAGCGAAGGTAGATGACACTATTGTGCAAGCCGAAATAGACAGTACAGTAGAAAAACAGCTTACAAACGAACCTGCTGTCATAGAAAGACAAGCTGAAATTACAGAAAAACCTTCTTACTCAAGAGATGTAAAATCTAAAGTCGTTTATATCTTAAATGACGAAGATATATTCAATACTAGTCCTGTAGAAAAACCTGAAAGTTTGTACAAAAATCTAGATTCAAATACAGGCGTAACTACTCTTGGCAAAGTCTACGACAAAAAACTGGATAGTAGTCCAAAAAAAGATTCAAAATCATCACTTTTCGGCGACGAAAACGATGAAAAAATATTTAAAGCTAAATCAGCGTTGAAAAAATCTACTATATTCGATTCTGATAGCGAAGAAGAGTTATTTGGAACGAGTAAGAGAGAAGAAAACCAGAAAAAGGTTGAGAAAATAGAAGTAAAGAGAGAAATAAAAAGAGAAGTCGTGAAGGGATCTCTGTTCGGTGACGAAGATGATGATGATGATTTGTTTGGCGTCAAAACTAAGAAGATTCCTGGTAAGTTAATTATTTTGTAAATGTTGATTGATACATAGAATACTGTTCATTATGTACGGCTTCGGCTTTCAAAAAAAATACGCGCTTCGGTAATCTTTGTGTTTCCCAATTAGCAATGTGTAATATAATATGTATAATATTACACATTGCAATAATGTAATATGTAAGGTGGTAGTACCTTCTCGGACGAAATCCTTCATAAAGAACTCTACTACTGGGTAGTCGAAATGTTGATATCAGTATTCGATTTTAGTTTGATATGTGCTAAGTATGTGCGGCGAGGGGGCGGTGCAGCCCGCTTATTCGTCAACGCTCACTGCGCGCGGCGTCCCGCCTCGGCAGCGATGACCAATGAGTGGAGGCGGCCTCGCCGCACATTCCTCGCCGCGCATTCCTAAGGCGCGGAACAGTGGTGCCGGTCAAACTATAGTATCGGATTGTCTGTATAGCTCGTACAAAACAGAGAAACGGATTTGTTTGGCAAAATCATATCAAATTGGAAATTTTTCATTCTTGATCACATGTATGAAATGTCACCCGCTTCTGTATTAATCTTCTTAACTATTAATTTCCCTGGGTGTACATTAAGGTATAATAATTATTATCTTTTTCCACAGATCAAAAACCCCAGGCATCTAGGTCGACAGTTAAAGAAACTCCTAAACCTGCGGAACCAGTCTTTGAAGACCCGCTATCAATGTTCGGAGATGACGACTAGTGTGAGACTGACGCTAGGTGGCGCTAGTGTGTATGGAGGTTTGAGTACAATACGCGGCCGTACAGTTATTTCACAGTTAATTTACCTCTTTCTGCATCAGAGTCAAAATCACTGTGATCTTTGTTCTCGTTACAATAAGGTTGCTTTTGGGTTGTTGCTGTCAGATGTACAATAACTCTGAAAGGACTGTATGTCACATCGAGTTCTAGAAAAACTTCGGCTTTGTAGAGCGTTGTCTCTGTCACCCATGTCTGTGTGACAGTCTCTTTCTAAACTCCGATTTGTCATTAACGCCGGGTGCTGTAGGTAGATAAATAGCTTTTTAAATAAATTTAACAGGCAGAGTTGATTGGATTGTCAAAGTTGTTTTGTAATATACAGGGTGTCCAGTAAATAGCACGACATGCTGCAGGGGGTGATAGCTTGGGTCACTACCTATCAATACAACACAATATATGTTCAGCAAAATCTTACGGATTTACAGTTTTACAAAATTTTCCGAAATATCGAAAAATCTCTACCTTGAAACAGATTTTTAAGCATCTCGTAATGAAAAAATATTTTTCTAGAACTTTTTTTACATCAAATTATTCGTGAATAGTTACTCTACTCATTATAAGTTTTTTTTTTAAATCAAAAACAAGAATGTTTTGAAGAAATAGTTTTTTTTGTTAAAATTTTCACAGAACAATTTTCTTTCTTTCAATTTTGTAAAACTGTAAATCCGTAAGATTTTGCTGAACATATATTGTGTTGTATTGATAGGTAGTGACCCTAGCTATCACCCCCTGCAGTATGTCGTGCTATTTACTGGACACCCTGTATATAAAGCCTGTTTAAAAAAATGTTATTTGAAAGATTTTCCGTTTTGTTTTTAGCTATTAATTAACATTTAAAAAAAGTTTATTTAAAAAACAAAGTCTGTCAACATTAAAATAGCCTTCATGATAAATGTACTGATTCTTAAATGTACAGTCACGGAATCGGATTGTCTGGGAGAATGACGGTCAACTTAAATTGTTCGTGTTATACAATTGACCGCATATCAGTGGTAGCAATTAAAATTGAACTTGAGCTGGCTTACCGTAACGAGGAGTTTCAATACAATAACGGCCGGATCCAATAACTTATCTATCACCAGTTTTGGCATTCTGGAGATAGGAAAACCTATCTATGTTTTTAAGTTCCCAATAATCTGTCAGAGAATAAGGGTCTTACGGAATTGTGGGATGACATTCAATGACAGATAGAGTTATACTGGTGCCGATTCTGTTGTTCACAAACTAAACTAAATTTAAGTTTAGTGCATCTTTTTCTTTCTATTTCATTAAGAAAAGGACAGAAGATACATTCTAGTTTAGTCCTGTCAAATTAATCAGTGCCTGACGTAAATTGACGTAATTTTAGTGGGCAAGTTTTTAATCATGTCAAAACTTGTATGGATTAGTGTAAATTTATCTATCTATCTAATTAAACAGAGTTCGAGGTTATGTCGCAAATATTTTGAACGAGATAGCAATATTTAAGGTTTAAGAATTAATACTTCCATGCCCAATAAATATTGAAATAACGAAATAAGGAAAAAAAATCAAACTCATGAATGATTATGAAATAGAATGAATGAATGAAATGTCAAATTTATCGTAGGCCGTATTCTATGGTCACGTCGTATAGAGTTAGCCTTGACCGTCCTTTCCCATTCAAATACATATGCATAATTTATATGAGATTATGAGCTTGAACTTATTTAAATAGGATAGGATCTTTGATTATTTATGTCTAGATAGAATGTCGCGTTGCAAAAGATCTAAAATAAACATGCCAACTTTGACAGCTACGAATCACACTGGCGCCACATCATTGTGGTTTTCTAGTGTGCGTGCATTTAGCGACCAACTGTTAGAAGATATTATAAAACCTCTCATTTAGAATTAATGATGCCAACAAGGAATACCAGTGCAAGCTTTTAATAGTTTAAAGAAGTTGTTTTGGTCGCTAGCGCTACTGGTTAACATGAGGTCCTGGGCTCGATTCCCAGGTCGGGCGAAGTGTTTTTGGGTTTTCCATCTGGAATTTCTCAGTAGCAGCCCGGAGTCTGGATTTGTGTCCGGTTGAGACTAATAGGCTCGGCCCCTACTACATGGGACCTAAAACATAACTGGCGAAATGAGGGTGGACTGTAGGTACACCTCTGCCCAACGCTTTGGGAAATACAAAACATCTTATTATTATTGAAAATAAAAAAGTTAATACAATTTAAAAAACACCAGTTTGTAGTACCAAAATTATCCCAATTCCATAAAAAAATTGTAAATTTTCAACAGGGGTCGTGAGTTATGACTTGTAGACACTCGCTAAACGACAGCCGCCCACCCCGCTAGTAATAACCTGGTAAAAAAAAAGCGGCGTTTTTTTTTTCTTTCTAGATAATTTCCACATAAATAGACTCTCAGTATGATTCTTAACAACACCCTCACGGATCGGACAGGGTTTTTGTTACACGCTGTATAATGATAATGCTTTCATACACATTAGCGTCAGTGCAGTGTTTTGGTATAGCTCCTTACCAGCATATTTTGAGTTTTGACGTACAGTCATGGAAATATAGGTCGTGGACTCGTGGCTAAATAATAACAGCCTCACGAGTGGATCGAAAGTAATGCTACGCGTGCCTCGGACGGTTCGCGGTCTCGGCACCTAATGAATGGTCTGCCATCCATTAGGTGCCGAGACCCCTTTGTACCTCGGAAAGCACGTTAAGCCGTTGGTCCCGGCTGTCATTCGTACATCTTTGACAGTTCTTTACGGATCAGAAGCCCAAAAGTCGGACAACCAGTCTTACTAAGGGGTATCGTGATACCCCTAACTGGGTTGTGGAGGTCACATGGGTAGTCGGTCCGTGTAAAATACTGCTGCTTCCAGTCGAAGCTTACTCCAACATAGTTTGGAAAAGGCAGCACTAATAAGTTCACTACTGAGAACTAGCAGGATAAGTCATGGAAATGTATCGTTTATCAGATAGTCTACTTTGAATAACCGTGTTATAGTAATTTCGAATTTCATACCACTGATCATGAATGACAGTTGTCATTTGAATTAAGTACTGACAAATTTTGTGGATGGTCAATTTGCAGAACAATGCATTTCCCTGACTGTACATCAAAGTGTGGCCAGTTGGCCTACAATAAAATAAGGCCTAGTGAAGTTATTTAAAATATAATTAGTAGTATTAAAAGAACAATGAATTATTTCATCGCCTTATTATTGTGCTTCAGCGAATGAGCGAGACATTCCAATGTTATTTAATTTTATTATAAATGTTTATATTTGTTGGGGAGGAATAAGCTTTTTATAAAACAGATAAAAAAAAATTGAAGTGATACTTCTTAGGCAGCGATTAGATAAATTAACGAGAATTTGAGAGTGAAATTTCAAAGACGCGTCATTTTTAGGCAGATTACGTTACATGAGAGAGAAGAAAGATATAACTCTCTCTGTCTCTCACATTAAATATCTCAAATTCATTATTTTTCAAGAAGTTTCACTGCAATCACGTGCTATACGCGTATTTTTTTGCTAAATTATTATTTTGTTACCTGGGAAATTAATTGTTTATCGAATTGACACACTAACGTCAATTTTCCATTTTATTAAAGCCATTTTATACAACTTTCAAAGAATCAGAGGGACAAATTGGTAGCGTAATATTGATAGTCAATTTGATAATAATTAATTTCCCTGAACTTACTTATCTCGGTTCGTTGTATCGTAATTAAAATCATGTATTCTTCCCAGCTAAATGAAATTATGGAGATTAATTTAAAAGATAATAAATATGTTTTTTTCTTAATTAAAATAATAATTATGATTGTAAATAATGTTATTTCGTTATTGGCTCGTCACAGCTTGCTATACAAAGTGCCTACGGAATTATTCTTGTATGAAATGTAATAAAATGTTATACTTTTGTTTTGGGTTTTCATTTTGAACTAAAAACTCCGTGAAAAGTGTCTAATGTTACTGTACGTTTACCGGCAAATGCCTTAGGAAATTTGATTTACATTAGCCCTGGTTTGCACGGGCGTGTCTTTATCGCGGCGATTTTTTTTTCGTACTGTCGGTTTTCAACTCCCAGTGCGTTGAAAAAACACACTGTTGGATTTCCAACTCTCGGCGCTAAGCAAAAGCGTTGAAAACCCAGTGCACGAAAAAAAATCGCCGCGATTTTATTACGTCCGTGCGAACGTGGGCTTAGGCGTCGTATGTTGATCAAAGTGTCCTTCTAGTGACCTTGTCACTATGTCCAGTTGTGGACTGCTGTAGTGTAGGCTGACTTAATGATAAGTTTTGTTTCGCTTATCTAGCTCATAGTTTCTACTTACCTATTTGGTCTAGCCAACCGAATGACTTAACCAAGGCTTGACTGTTAGCCCAGTCAATACCGATACACAAAAATGCGAACGTCGCAACCGCGCATGTAACTTCGATTTTTTATGTTCTTCTTGTTAGGTCCCCTGAGAGTTTATACCCAAGTTTGCAACCCTGAAAACCTTGTGCTACTCCCATGGTGTTCCAAAAACTGCGAAATTCCGGCAATAGATTCAGTATATAAAAAACAAAACTGTAGATTATTTTCTATACGCAAGCTAAATTTGATACGATATGAGCCCAACCCAAGCACTAGGTCTATTGGTTGCGACTTGCGAAGATAGAGCAAGCCAAAGATGAGCATTAAAAATAAACGATTTAGGGTCATTAGTCAAGACACTTACCGGCTGAACGAATGGTCTTTTTAGAGAAAGTGTTTAGGTTGATCCCCTTACAGAAGATCTGCGTGAAAACAAAAGAATCAGACAATTGAACAGCATTTTGCGTATGAGCTAGCACCGTATCCCTTGTCCTTGTTCTCTGAAGAAGGAATACGCATGGGCATGAAATCTTCCTTCTATTCAACTACAGCACTACAAGAACTACAACACTTTCTGGACTATTAGGCTGCCTGTCCACAGGAGCGGAGAAAGGCAGCGGAGTGGAGAAACGTGGTAATATTAACCAATAGAATCTAAGCTCCGCTTCAGAGCTCCGCTCCTATTGGTTAATATAGGCACATTTCTCCGCTCCGCTGCCTCGCTCCGCTCCAGTGGACAGGCAGCCTTAGACCATCACTTTTCAGGATTGCAAACTTAAGTACTTACTACTCTCAGGAGACCTATAAAAGAAACGTAGTTACTTGCGTGTTTGCGATGTTTGATTTTGTTATTCGGGCTATGTTATATGACTGAATTTGTTAGTCGTAGAACTCGACTAAAACTAACGAAAAACTCCTATTAAAATGCAATTAGTAGCATTTGACATGGCAGTTTAGAAACGAATACGTCAAAGAAAAATATGTCACTGTCAAGTGTCAATGTCAAATTAAAACGCCAGTGTCGCATGGCAATCACAGTGTTGAGTTCGTTTGTTTTTCTTAATAAATACTATTAAAATGAAGGTCCCTGAGAGAACTAAAGAAAAGAAACAGAAAACAAAGAAGAAGGAAAATATAAAGCCCAAAAAAGAACATGTTTTAATTGTAGCACAAGAGATAAAATTCGCACGTCTACTATCGGGCAACGAGAAGAAAACCCGTGATAAAGTGTTAAACTCACTGAAAAAATGGCTCCTTAACTGCTTCGAGAAAGGATATGGTTAGTAATTAATACTTCAGTTACAATATTTCACGACACTATTACAAAAACTAGATTTCAATGTCACTCGGTACTTAACCTCAAAACATCACAAATGTGCGTTGTATATATTTTACACGCTGTTTTCTTATAATTAGAGCCGTTTCATTGACTGAAGGATGCATCAATGTGCTCTGAATACTTATTTACAGGAATTCTAAGTAAAAAAAAAAAAAGTTAAAATACCATGCTTTTATGAAATGCTTAGAAAAATGTTGTTAGTTCTATTGATTAACCAATAACTTGTTGATTTCTGTCTGAGAGTTTGTCTGTGATGGTGGACCTGTTGCCTTATGATCAAATTTCATTCACTTTCTGATGATTTTGTTTAGATTCAAACATAATTATTTATAATTTTGGCTTCTAAGATACAGGTACATAAACCTAGTTTAGAAGTCAGGGTTTTCACTCTGGAGCACTAAATCAAGCCAGTACAAGCCATTGATCAAAATAATGTATTCATTTATGGAGAAATAAAGATTTTTATTTATTTTTATTTTATAATTATTGTTAAATTGACTCTAACTACTTAGTAATACTATGCTAGTTGTCCCTTGTGGGGGATTATTATTATTATACTTGCTTGTTTTGTTATCTATTAAACACTATTGTACACTACATAATAAAAAAAGGTCAAATATAGTTGTGTACAATATTGCACTGGCAATCTTATACATGCATACACATAGGTGTTAATTGAATGAAAAATATAAATAGGTATGTTAGGATTATATTCAATCTATGTCACCATGCCTGTATTTTCTGAAGGGGTAGGCAGATGGTGACTCCAGATAAATCGAGATAAGGGCTATAGGATGGTGGTAATTTACATTTAGGATTAAAAACTAATAAAAACTTGTTGATTTCAGAGTTCAAAGAAGATGACTTTATAAGAGTGTGGAAAGGATTATTCTATGCTGTGTGGATGTCAGACAAGCCTCTTGTACAGGTAAGCAATAATTAGGTATGTTTTAATTGTATGTAATAGTATTTCTATTGCATGAAGCAATGCTTTGTGGTCACCTATTTACATTAACCCCTTTTTTGCTATAGGTTTTTAAACCCCTATAATTTTATTCTTATATTATGTTTAAATCAGGAGGAGCTATGTGAAAAGATAGCAGGTATCCTAGACCTGTTCCCTGAGGAACACCTGCGTCATGCTCTACTCATGTACAAGGCAGGACTCCGCATGCTTGCTACAGAGTGGTACGGGCTGGACCAGCATCGCACCGATAAGTTTCTTATGGTATGTATGTAGTTACCTAAACTTTCTGAACTGTGATCCCCAAACAAGATAAGAGGTGGAAGGTCGTAGTCGAGCAAAATGAAGGGAGACTGTATAACATGTATAATGTATGTAGAAATAGATTAAAGTACACTATAAAAGGAACCTTAATCCCTGAGTTTGTTTCGTCGAAATGGATAGAAAATGTCCACTCCATGTAGCTTATTTATTTTTAAATTATGAATTTAACAGTGTTATCCTGTTTGCACAATAAATCATTTCATTTCGTATGCCAAACCCGGAGCAGTGAAAGATAACGTAAATTAAAAGTATAATAATTGTAGTATTTCGTTATTTTCCTTCTAAAAATACATATTGCTTGTCCACAGTTGGTTCGTCGCTACTTGCGCGCTAGTCTCCGATGTTTGCTGCGCAGTGAGTGGAGCCTCAAGAGTTGTCAGATGTATGCCAACACCTTGTCTGGGAGTGACGGTGAGATATTAATTACAATGCAATAACAATATTAATCAATATATTTCAAACAAACAATACTCATACAAAATGTGTAATGTATGATATTGCCTCTCTTTATTTGCAAAGTATCTGCCCGAGACTTTGTTCGAGTCAAATTTCTTGTTTTAACATATATAATATAATATATATGTTAAAACATATATATGTTATAATATATAATAACCGCGCCGCACTGTATTCAGTGCGGCGCGGTAACTTGCTAATTTGAAAGGCAATTAAAATAAAAAGTAGTAGAGATGTCACTGTAATTTAATTTTTATATCCATTTTTTAATTTAAATAGTTTTGAAGATGACATCGGTCAAATGACGGTCCTCATTGTCAATGCATTGAGTTACTCAATTTCTGAAGTTTCGTTCAACTCTTCTAAGCAAATCGACGGGTATGGTGGCGATGGACGGCCATTGCAAACAATTGATTTTAAATAACCCCATAAAAAAGTCACAAGGAGCCAAATCGTTCCAAACAAGGTCGCCTCTCAAAGAGATGAGCCGTTCTGGCACCATTACAAAAGTAAGCCTCGACGGCAAACGCGCGCTATTAGTTGGTCCAACACATGGCGCGAATTGACTACGCGGGTAACAAAACTTCATAATTTCGTATTTCGAATGAGACGCTTCCCGCCCTTTCCCGACCCCACCTCGTCGTTTGGCGCGAATTACAAATCAGCAAGTTTTCGCGCCGCACCCTGTATACAGGGTATAAGGGGCAGCCCCAGCAAAGTAAGAGGGTGCATTCAGCACCTTATTTTGAATCATATTCCTCTAAAAAAATTCTCAGGATTATTTTTTTATCGGGTTTTCAGTTACTATTCCTTTATTTCAATGTAAAATTACATTCTCTGTACGCAGTACTTTATTAATGTATATAAAACAGCTAAAATAAAATAAAACAGCAATGGATGTTGAAATTCTCTGTTAATAAAACAAATCAGGTTTATTGGATTCCCATAACGTTCCTGAAATAATTTCATGTACCGGTCATCTTAGTATAACTAACTGAATTCACCCCATCAGTCTGCGGAGTGCTGTCCCTTACACACTCGGCGATACTGTAGCTTCCCATTAGTGAAAGAATTTCCCGAATCAAATCAGTAGTTCCACACTACATTATGAACTCACATGTGTGTATAATTGCATAGCACATGTGTGAGCACTGTGACCATGTACCTTATATAAAGCTACCATTTACTACGGTATGTCTTTCATTGGCTTGATGTGCCCTGGCAGCTGAGAGTATGTCATGCTCACTCAAACGTGTCGCTGGTGGTGGCGTGTGTGTTGGATCGTTGAGTTCCCTTCAAAATGGTTGAGCTAAACGGTGCTGATCCATGCGTCATGTTCGTGAACGCGCGCCGTCAGTAGGGACTGGTCATCTCTTATCTGCCTCGGCTTATTTTAAATTGTTTTTAACTGTTTATTACGGACGCTTTTTACGTGCACATCTTGCTACATTGTTCTCACATCTATTATATTAATATGAATGATGTAACCAATATTATGATTTAAAAGAGTGTCCATAGAGTTTCTTGCCCGTTCTTCTCCATAGAAACCTACGCTTTGGAATGGGCATCTAGCTTCATATTTTTGACTGACTGACCCCTTGACAATTCAAAAGTGCCTGTAAATGGTTTAATTAAAATAAATGCTTGGAGTTCGAGTTTGAAAAATTTGACCTCTCTGTAATATTAATTAATTAAAGTATAAATTGATGATTTCTATGTATTAAGGCGAGGTTTTCCGTGTCTATAGGCCTTTGAAACGCTACCTCCGCCTCCCCCAAATGCAGAGTGACGTATCTATTTACGATGCACCGCCGACCATTTCACGGAAAATCCATGCCACAGCAAGCATGAAATATTTGCAGTTGATCAACTGAACTAGTTTTTCTTAGATTCGATTTTTTCAATAAGTTTACATTAGGGACCTACGGTGTCATGAACTAAAATGATTACTTAAAATGTCCTGTGTACCTAATGGGCGTTTTCAGTCCGTTTCGTCGCTGTCTGCGACGATATAGGTTACGATATCAAGACAAGGCACTAAACGTATCCGATCATCTGCATGTCGATTCCCGTAATCACTTCACCGTGAAAACACGTGAAGTGAGCGTGGAGTGAGCTGTCAGTGTCATCTCACCCTGTTGGAATGACAACTCACTTCACCTAAGTTTTCACGGTGAGATGGTTACAGAATAGCACTGCTGATCGCCAATATCGTGTCGATGTCGGGTCGGTGTCGTTATCGGCTAATGTATTGTGTGTGTGCGTGCGTATGTTTGTTTTGTGACAATCAATTCATTTTATTTATAAAATAAACAACATTTTTTCCTTTTCATATACCTACTGTTATGGGAGAGATCGTAGAACGTACAACGAAAAACATGAAGTTTAGGCCTCTTCTGTCATCTATGGTTTTAATAAAAATCAATAAAAAAAATCTCATTAACAGTCACCTAACCATAGCCACCCTTGTACAAACTGCTGATTTTTTTAGTGATAGCTGGGGTAGTCATGAATAATCTGTAAGAAGCAGTTCGTGTATCAGTGTTGTGCCATTAGGTAGTATATGAAGGAACGCAGACGTTTAATAATTCACTTAAAACGAAAAACTTCGCAAGCAATGGGAAATTGCTACTGACGAGTGTTACTTGCGCGTTTCGACCTCAGGAGGAGCTGCTTCTCACACGGATAACTCTGTCACTTGCTCGCTAGTCCAGCTAGCCAGCCAGTCGCGACACCAGTCCTAAATCTCTGTATATTTTGGTCGCCGAGACCAAAACTACAAACAGTGTACAGTGAAGATTTATAAAATGTGGCTGTTATTTTAGTATATTGTGATGTCTTATGACTTTCACGCGAATGAAGTCACGGACAGAAACTAGTTTCAGATAAACATGACTTTGCGGTAGTAAGGTGAAAGTTTAAAATTATAATAGTGCTACTGGGTATCTCAACGGTCACGAAAAATGTAATTTTGATAGAAAATATCAAAGTCATAATTTCGTTCGTTATATAAAGAACTATTGTGCAAAATTGCATGCTTCTAGACCCAGCGGTTTAGGTTGTGCATTGTCTGTCAGTGAATTTAAGAATTTTATCAAGTGAATTTAAGAAAAAAAATGGCGAATTTCCATACAAACTTTCATCTTTATTTCGTCGGGATTTTTGTTAAGTTGGATGGGCTAAAAATTGTCTTACTGTTTCGCTTATACTGTGACCATATTTTTTTGTTTTGGATATTTCCCACCGCTCATGAAGATTCGTAAATATTGACGGCTATTTACGAAGTAACAATTGCCATAATTTATTGTCAAGTGACGTACCTAATTTCGATGTCCTAAAATAATAGATTCGATAAATTATAGCTTACTACAGCTATAATTTATCGAACCTATTATTTTCGAAACAGTAAGACAATTTTTTTCCCTTCGAATTCTTTCCCTTACTGCTTTGACCACCTTTTTCGTACGAACACTACGTGGACGGCCAGATCTTTTTCTGTCACAAACAGAGGAGGTCTCATTGTACCTATTAATAGCCCGGTACACAAACATTTGACTAATACCAAGCGTATGGACAGTTTTATCGAATCTATTATTTTAGGACATCGAAATTTTAGAACGACATTTTATCGTTTATAGTAGTGTCGTATAAAATATCGTAAACAGTGACTTTTTGTATTCAAAACTGAAAGTTGTTCATACTGAGCCAATACGATAAAATCACGGATTCAAGAAAAAAATTGTGTTGCTGGCTCCGCTATTCGAAAAATATTGTTATATTTTATTTGTCTTACGTTTAATATCAGTTTCTCAATTGATTAAGAGTGTTATGTTTTTTCTGTGTCAGTTTCATATCAGTTGATCAATTGATTTAAAGTGTTGGTAAAATGAGTGATTCTGGAAGTTACGCATTTTAATAAATAAAATAGAAATGGCGCCGTTGCAAATTAAACATTATTTAGTAATAATAACAAGTGCTAGTATATTTGTTGAGAAAATACAATGACGAAATAAGAAAAGTAACACTGTGCTTTATTTAATCTCCTTACTTCTTAATTGATTACAATATAATTACGATTTTTATCGTGTTCCATACATTTGTTCATGTTAGTATAGCACTTTTATTTGAAACACCATCTCTTTTTAAATTTTCTTTGTTCTTGCGAGAGTGATAGTTGTTTGAAATATTCCATATGCAACCGACATCCGGACAAATTGTATATGATGTGTTTATTAATGTAGGATTTGATATTAGCAAAGACAATTCGATAGAGAGTGAATATAGTAACATTGATGAATCTGATTAAAAAATCAAAAAAAGACTTCTTCATAAACGACGACAAAAAATTATATATCGATAATAATTTGTAATGTGTCTAGCACTATTGTAAGATGACAGTTAAACGTCATCATATCGCATAGAAATAATCTCACTTTCGAAAACAATGTTATGAATTAAAACTATAATAAAATAACGAAATATTTTTTCTGAGCTGTCGCAATTTCATATATAATGTGTTCTTCTCTTATTCGATTTTTTGTAACAACTGCAAAGAGAGCGTATTTAAAAAAAAATTGACACAGGTCCACCTCCGATGACGTCCCGCAGGACTCTGAGCGCGAGCCGATTTAACCCGATTTACTATATTTGGGTTTATTTTTACAAAAATCTATTAAACTTAAAAATCCAATCTTTAAATAACCTCTAAAATACGATTACCTCATCATACATGCAATTTTCATATTGTTTTGTGCTGTAATTAGGAAATGAAACGAAAAATGGTTTTGAAATCGACCCTGTTTCGGATTTTTTTTCGATCGAGCAAATTACAATTTATCGTGTTTTTAACCTTTAATGTCCCTCAAACAAGGATGTATCTATGACATATCTTTTTTCTGGACCCAAATACACTAGTTTGACCATTTAAAATTGATTTTAAAACAGGCAAATTCGTAAAACCTCCCCATAATCAGTAAACAGTAACCACATTGCTTTTGGAAGGGGCGACTAGAATCATTTTTTTTTTTTTTTGTAAATTTTAACGTTCAAAAGTACCTTATAAGCCTATTTGAAATAAATGATTTGATTTTGACTTTGACCATATACTTTTGTTCCACCTTTGTTCTCAAATGTCATGATTTCACGAAAAAGTCATTCAATGGAACAAATCTAACTAAGAGCGATGTATTAACCTTTATAATACTGGTGTCTCATATTGGAGACAGATAACAATAAAATTCTATTGTGTCTGCTAATTGCGCGCGCGACAGATTAATGATTTTAATGATTATAATTCTGTAAATACATATTTGTTACGGCCGCGAATCAAATTAAATCAACATACAACCTGGCATTGACCTGCAAATTGCAAAAAAGCTTAAGAAAATTTATTTCGTGAGCTATCACTGCAGTTCCACCACCACCACTCTTTCTTTCGTTATGACTAGTATAGATTAACGTCGTAAGAACTGAAAAGTGGCCTCTCACCATGGGCCTCATAAGAAAGCTCAAGGTCACTCAGCGCACTATGGAAAGGGCTATGCTCGGTGTTTCTTTGCGAGATCGAATCAGAAATGAGGAGATCCGCAAACGAACTAAAGCCGCTGACATAGCCCAACGGATTAGCAAGCTGAAGTGGCAGTGGGCGGGGCACATGGGGCAGAAAGTTCTGGAGTGGAGGCCACGTACCGGCAAGCGCAGCGTAGGACGTCCGCCCACAAGGTGGACAGACGACCTAATAAAGGTCGCAGGAAGCTGCTGGATGCAGGTCGCTTCCAATCGGCCAAATTGGATTTCATTGGGGGAGGCCTATGTTCAGCAGTGGCAGTCCCATGGCTGAAATGATCATGATGATGATGAGTATAGATTACTTCCGCGAATCAAATTTTGATCAACATACGACCTAGTATAGAGCTGTTACTAAAATCTTGAATTTCATGGGATTTTTTATAACATCCTTCTTAAAAAAATTATGATTATTTCAGGCATATTCGCGCTGAAGACTCCTCACTACGCTCGCAACTCTATGTCCATGTTACTACACATTGTAGACTGTTACCTCGACGAAATTGCTAAGGTATGTAAAGTTTTACACTACATAACACATAACATCACGCCTGTAATCCCCGAAGGGTTAGGCAGAGGTGTACCTAATAGTACACCCACATTTCGCCAGTTATGTTTAAGTCCCATGTAATAGGGGGCGAGCCTATTGCCATCAACCGGGCATAAATACTGATATATAAATACCAATTCCTGATGGTAAAACCCCACAACACTTTGTCCGACCTGGGAATCGAACTCAGGACCTCATATTCAGCAGTAGCGCTTGTCTAACAATACAGAAGTTTTGTTCTTGCCAATTCATGTTATTCCCATTTAAAGGAATATCAACTTTACGTTTGTCTATATAAAGTTTATTTCAGAATGATTAGGACTGTTGAAGGGGACAAAAATATTAAAGTTGAAAACTAAAGTTTATGTCTAGGCATTAAAATGGCTTTTCAAAAATCGCTCTTCAACTGACTTTAATTATTATCGTCAATTAGTTTCAAGTGTCTGTATCAGGTTCCGTATAGGCTGTATTTTTAACAGATAGGTACATCATAACTGTAATGTATGAAATTACCGCCCAGATAAATTGCCCGGATCTTATCATTGATTAATTCAGTTGTTGATTTTAACTCAATTTAAGTGAACTTTGAACTTTATCTACCAACGCTGGGGCTCTGTCTCGCATAGGGTCGCAGCATTATGCTGAGCGATGCCCGTTTTGCGTGGATGTGACGCATATATTCCCCCAGCTTGTTCTTTTCTTATTCTTTCCTTGCGTCATGTTTACCGCAAATAAACGTATTTTCTTTCTTTCTTTTCTTAAACTGACAGACAACGCACAGCCAGACAATGTGCAGCCGAAAGTTCACCAAGGAAAGATTTTTGAAAATTCCGTCTTTAAAGGTGTTATAGGGGATGAAACTTTGCATGGAAGTTCGTTATATTGGCCGATGGGAATGCCATCAGGCACACGGCTTCTTAGGCCAACTCGGAGCTAACAGCTAACTCAGGGTTAATCCAAAGAGAATTTAGGCCCACTTGCACGTTTAGTCGGGTTAAATGATTAAATGTAGTTTGTAAACTCGGAGTTAAGTAATTAACATTTTAACTCTTATTACAGTTCGCATCAAATAACTCTGCTGCTCTGAAGTAGGCTACAAATGACTGCGCAATAGTCAATCTTACTTAAAAAACAGTAGCGAGCATGCCAGCACGCATGCGCGAGCCGACTTCAGAGCGGCAAAGTTATTAGACGCGAACTGTACGCGTTGCGCCACTGAAAAGTAATACCGGGGTAGTTAATTAACCTGACATTAGTGTTTTTTGAGTTGGGAACATTGCAGTTCAATCGACGAAACATAAAATAGAATTGCATTGTGATGCCCTGCTATGTAATCCGATCAAAAACGAATAAACGTAAATTGTATACCCATCTCTTTTACACTACATACTTTCTTGACTTTGAATTTTATAACATGACATTTCATTTTAATCGTGTTATATGTGGTTTCCATGTAGATTTATTTTATTGATTGACGAAAACATCGGATAAGGAAAAATATGTTTTAAGTTTTTTTTACAAGGGTTCATGAATATAAGGCCTGCGGATATAGTACCGAATTTTCACTAACTTAATACGTCGAAAAATAAAAAATATGCTATTAGCGGTACCTCATAACTTCAATTTATTTTGACATTACTAACACTAACCCGGAGTTTAGCGTCTTAACTCTCCCAGATCGGTGGGTTTAATATTTAAAAGTTTAATCTAGGTTTACCTCTAACTCTTGGTGATGCAAGATTAATTATTTGATTAACCCTGAGTTAGCTGTATAACCCACGAACGCGCAAGTGGGCCTTGTTGGATTAACCCTGAGTTGGCTGTAAACTCCGAGTTAGCTGTTAACGCGCAAGTGGGCCTTAGTTAATAAATACTTTAACCTATGCCAAAATATTAGTTCTCACTACACAGTTTCGTATTTTTCAACTCATTCATCATTCTCCTGCCCTTGTCTCACCTTATTAGTGGTCGACGCAGCATGTCCCTTTCCTCCATACTTCTCTATTAGTTGGCATCTCAGTAGCCACCCCCTTTCTAGCCATATCATCTGTCACACAGTTCATCCATCGTTTTGTTTGGTCTCCCCCGACTCGTATAGCCTTCGACATTCATTCTCAAATCTTTCCTCACGACATTTCCCTCATTCCTCCGCATCACAAGCCCATACCATGACAACCGATTTCCACACAACTTTTTGGTCATTTCTTGTTATATCCATGCTCGTTATACCACACACTCCTCTTAGCATTCTCATCTCAGCTGCATGCAACTGCCTTTCATTCTTCCTTTTTGTACTTTTCAACTTAATCTTAACAATATGTAAACTTCCCACAAACAGGTCTCAAACGGCGACGTTCCTGACGAGAGCCTAGTAGAGCTCATCCGGCCACTGTGTACATACATGTGCGGGGGCGAAGCTCCCGTACTATGTGCCGCAGCCCGGCGGCTCCTCACCGCGTTAGTGCGGCAGAGCGAGCAGGGGCTGCGGTACCAACATGCTACTGCTGCTTGGGAGAAGGTGAGCAGAAATCGTTACTACCCTACAAAATATTTTAATTACTTACCAACTTTTTGTTAGAAACGAAGTTCCTTCACGCCGCTTGCAGTAGGAAAACATCGTGAGAAAACCGGCATGTCCTATAACAAAAATTCGAAGACATGTGATGTGACAACCACCAACGCGCACTGAGCCCGCGTGGTGGATTACGGCCCACTGCTTGTTACTGAGAGGAGGCCTGTCCCAGCAGTGGGGACGTTCTAGGCTGGTTATCTATGTATGTGTGTGTGAATGAGAGTATCGAAATTCGAGCACACGAGCGTGGTGCGCGGCGCGGCCGGTTGTATAAACTACGTTGGAACTTATTGGTTATTTGTTTTAAATCATACGTGAGAAGGAACTTCGTTCCTGGGGGTCTACTCCCTGAGCGAAATCCGTAGTCACGGCCAAAGTTACGGGCGCTTGGCTCGCCGTCTCACTTACGGAAATACCGTGAGTGAAACGGGGATTGAAGCGCCCATAAATTCGGCCGTGACTACGGATTTCACTAGGAGTAGAGCTCCTGACGGGGCCCCCGACCGCCCACGTTTTATTTAATAGAATAGCTTAAGCCAATTATACTATTTAAATACATTACAACAATAATGAATGAAAGGCACCGATCCCAGCGTGGTTTAACCAGACTCGATAAATCGAATGAACCCCAAGATTTGCACTAACTAGCCCATGAAGTCTCATGTTTCATGCTGCTACAAAGGCCATTGCATATCAAGGAGTAGACCGGGGGGCGCGGTAATGGTAAGGATGACGTGCCCTCAGGATAGGAAAGGATTTACGAGCCGTACCGGATACGCATCCTTGAGTAGGCAATGGACTAGTGGAGAGACGGGTGTTATTTGTCTATGGATGAGCATCTTTTTGAGACGTCGACGTTATTTTATTTTTTTATTTTATTTGTAGTTAATTAAAACGGTACAACACCAATTACATTAATTAACATAGAGACAAAAGTTACGTTGACAATAAAATAATTTAAAACTAACATGGAACAGTGGACTCCTTTGCATACTTTCTCTCACAGAACACCAGACATATACGCATAATTTTAATCCATTCATCTGCAAATCTGCATCTGTTATGTTGTTTCGAGTCGATCTTCGATATATTTAAATACATTACAACAAAAACAATAAAAAATTGTAAGAGAAATAAATAGTATGAAACAAGTCGGTTTTTGCGTTTGTCTGTATGACTGCTTAGTACTTCCAAACTCCACAGCTGTTTTGTTTCCAAGTTTTTTTCTACTCGCTTTTCACCATCATTTACAGAATATATTCTAGTAGGTTTATATGTATAATATTTTTATATGAAACTACATAATAATCAAAAAATATTGATGTATTTTCAAGTCGTATAACTGTGCCAAGTGGGGCAGATCTCTAGTAATAAAATAATTTGTACTTCTTCTTCTTTTCGTGTGGTTAGTGACTAACCTGGTGTCAGAGTTTTAAAGCCGCCCATGGGCCTCTGACTTGGCTTCACATGCCGTCGAGAAATATTTCTCAGGCCTGACGGTTTCCTCACGATGTTTTCCTTCACCGTTTTTGAAGCAAGTGATAGTTATACAACACGCACGTGAATCCGAAAATTCTTGGGTTCGAACTCGAGACCTATGACTTGTCAGTCCTACGGTCACAGCACTAGGCTATCACTGCTCATACAATCAATCAATTTGTACTAATATTCCATGTTATGTTTCAGATGGGATGTCCCGAAGGTGGCCCAGAGGCGCTAGAACTAGTATCTGATTCAGAGGATGACGAGGATCATCATGACAAGGATGTCAGCACTGATGAAGACGATGAAAGGTAAATATTTTAATGATTAAGAGTTTAAGGAACTGTGGGGTAGTTGCGTAACACACTTACAGTAGCAATGGCTTTCATTTTGACAGTTCAACAATATTCATTGCGTTATTTACGATGTTGAGCAGACAATTTTTTCGAACATATGCAGCAATGGATTGTGTTTGAAAGTTTGTTTGTGCGGAGAAATCAGCACTTTTCGAACGTCAAAATTACATAAGACAGTCCCCCAATACCACCCTTCACCACTTCCTAGTCCTTTAGCTGGGAAGAAGAAGTGGCGCAACAAACTCCCCAGCTGCACAGCTGTCTGAATAGTAAGAATAACTTGATTCTATACAAAATTACTTATATGCAAAATAATTTACATTACGCAACATAAAACATTAAATTAAATTATTTTCTATATGTCACTAGCACACGCCAATTTATCAACAAAAAAGTAAAAAGAACTAAAAACATATAGCTATAAAAGCTGTAACTCGGAAATCACAAATGATAATGTAGCGGTTACACCGCCACATACGAACTACGCATCAAAGACATGACGTCACACAAATCCTGCATCGCGCAATTAGAGTTTACCGCGCGAACGACATATATAAGACTATCCGACATCAACAGTCGGGCAGTCGGCCCGCCATTCACAACACCCGTCTGGTCGAAGGATCCTCCCTTTTCTATGATGGATGAGTGAACTTTACACCCTGTTCCTCATACTCCTAAAATAAACTAGGACCATCGAAGTAAAAATAAATAAACAGTTAATTACTAATAACAACAACAAAAACCATGGACAGCAAGACGACCAGTCACCACAAGCAGCACCCGTTCACGAGCTTAACCCAAAGATCAGCCATTAGCCAGCCAAAGTTATGCAACTAGGGTGCTGGTCCAGTGAATTTTTGAGATATACCTTTAGTGTAGCGCGGCGAAAGGATAACAGCCGCGCGGGTCGATCGAAGGTGAAGCTACCCTTGCCGCGGTTGGTTCGTGGATGGGTAACCATCCATTACATGTCGAGCCCCCTCCGCGTCTCGGAAAGCAGTTTAAGTGGTTCCCGGCTGTCATACGTAGAACTTTGACAGTCGTTACGGGTAGTCAGAAGTCTGAGAACCAGTCTGACCAAGGCGTATAGTTATTACCCAGTAACTGGGTTGTGGAGGTCAGAGGCAGTCGCCCCATGTAAAATACTGGTATTCAGCTGCGTCCGGTTAGACTGGAAGCCGATATCAACGTAGTTTGGAAAAGGTTTGGCATATTGATTAGCGAATTGAAGCGTACTTCTTACCCCGCATTCCGAGTTACGATGTAATCGATTTGAACGTGCTAACATCCGTACCGTATTAACGTGGACGCGATAACGTTGCGTCTTGAATCCTTGTAGATGACGTCATGACGTGCGCCATCTTGCGATAACGCCAACCATGCCTTTTACTAATATCACCGTGAGCGCTGTCAAAAATGACAGTTGTGCTGTTTTGTTTTGACTCGCATCCTATCTTAAACTAACGTGGCATTTTCTAAATTGTGCTTCTGGCTACCGTTCGCTACCTAAACCAAGAAGAAGAAGAAATTTGTGGTATAAACACAAAGAAATATTATGATAGGCAAGTTTTGACGTTGAGCGAGTACTGTGAGCGCATTTACGAGCGTTCCGAATTGTTGACAGCCCTCAGTTGTCATTATCGTGATATCTTACTCGGAACGCCAAATATCGATGTCAGCGCTGTGAGCGATAATGTTCTAATTCGGAAAGCGGCCTTAGTGTTGTGACACACTATGCTGAAAATTACGCGTAGTAATCCAAATAAATGTTATAAATTAATGTCGTTTTTTGTGTATGTCTGTTTGACGGTTTTCATCATTATTTACAGAATTTATTCCTTAAGGTTTATTTAATTCAATTCAATTTATTGACTTCGGAAAACATCCATGTTGTATTAGTATTAGAACTTAGAAACTATGTTAGTAGCATTAAAATCACAACCAATGTACGATCATATACAATAATTAAATTAAAATTAAAATCAGAATTAAATTACATCTAAATTAAATTAAATTACAATCAAAATTTTACTAAAACATAACCATAACTTATCTTATAAGTACATCAAAATCAATTTAAAAATATTTCCTCAGCAAGGACAGTCTGGCTTCTCCACAATAACCCTCAGGATGCTATTGAAGCTTCCACTCTCGTCTTTTTTGTTTCGATTATGTGTATAAACATTACCATCAAACTAAAGTTAAGTCGAAAAGGGTTCCCTCTATCTGGCAGAATCTTGATGCTCCGAAATTTATTTGGCATTCAACACACTTGACATAATCTTCTTTAAACGAATATTTTAAAGGCATAAAAAATATTTAATATAATGATTGTTTGGCCGAATGTTTATATGTCCGAATTTACAATGACATACTTTTAAAATGGCAGAATTGCATGAAATGCTTTTTAGAATGCCAATTTTAATTGGAATAATTTTACTAGACATATTGCCATTTCTATAAAATATAATTTTAAATCTTAAATTAAACTAAAATATTGTCTTATAAAGTCAATATGTTGTGCTACATAAGTTAGTGACAGAAACGAATCGCTGTAAAACCGACTACACGCAGTCTTGTCTGCCCTACCCCTAGAGTGTAATTTAAAATCGCGTTGGCGCGGAGGGGCGAGGCGGTCCGCGAGCTTAGGAGCTGGTCGTTGTAACCGAGTAAGGAATAGGGATCCGCGGAAAAACTTATGAATGGCTTAAATCATACTTGGAAAATAGGGAACACCAAGTTGAAGTTGAATACTATAATGAACATACTAACTAAATACAACACATTCGATCGGATAGCAATAAAATTAATGCCTCATTCCCCCAAGGGAGTGTAATTGGATGCCTTTTATTTATTACTAGCTGACCCGCGCAACTTCGTCTGCGTCACAGAGTGGTTTAAGTAATGAATTTTCCCAGTTTTTTCGCAACATTTTTCATTGATGTGCCGCTCCTATATCATCATAATAGTCATAGCGTTGCCCACGACTTCGTCCGCGTAAATATCATTATCGTGGTTGGATAAATAATATTACTATGTCCTTCGTTCGATCTTCGTCAAAATCGGTTCAGTAGTTTAGCCGTGAAAACGTTACAGAGAGACAGACAGACAGAGTTACTTCAAAAACTGTTATGACATAGCTGTACCAGCGTTTTGATGAAAAATCCTAAAAAAAATGGAACTATAGTAAAAAATGGCACGGGAACAGGAATAATAAAGGAACGTTGGGTAAAAAAAAGTACTGGGGTTCTTATAAAAATGTGGGTAAATAAATTAACGATTATATAATTAGTAGTATTTTTTTAAGGTATTTTAAAGTACTTCAGAGTAAATGATATTTTTTAGTTTTATTTTCTTGTGGTAGAAGAACATACTGATTTTCTCCGCACCCTGATCTTGATAACGCGACATATAGTTTGTCCATGTGAAAAGCAGTCTTAACGTAAATCGATTCCTACGTGTTTAAATGTTTGCCCCTGTGCTTTATTCATTGTTACGACAAAAGATACCTTAACGGGAAATTTAATTCTTTTAAAAATTAAAAGGTAAATCATTGGGAATCATTGGGATGCGAGGTATTAGCACTGTTTGACCAACTGCTGGACCAGTCAAAACTAATGCAACTCGCAGAGCTACCGGGCGGCGGCAGGCCAGCGCCCCTTCCCCTCACCCGCCGGCCAGCGTCCCTCCCCCTCACCCGCCGCGAACCCGCACATATCTACTTATTTTGTTAATTATTATATCTCCTAAGATGTTCATTGAAATCAAGTGATATCAAGGACAATTTTGTTTACATTTAAATACTTGTGATTAATAACATATTTATTTGGCTATGGATTAATATTATGTTGATAAAACTCCTTCGCAAATAATGCATTAATTTCGAACAAATTTGATAACGATAAAAAAGGTTATAGTGAGTCAATCTTAAAAGATAGACATATACCGTCGCGGACTTTTTTTTAGAACTTTTAAAGAGGAACAATTCCGTCATACATGATATTTGCGTAACTTAACGGGCCGGCGGAGCATGCGTAGTTCATACAAACGTAATACCAAAATTATTTATAAATCAAACATGTTCTTAAGGTAGTGTGTATCTATTACGATTGGATTACAGAATTAAAAATAGACTAAACCTATCTGGTGGCTCTAAGCTGAACATCCACTCAACAATCACTTTAGTAATGTCAGTTAAAATAATATATAATATATTACCAGAAGCAATTAAAAATGAACAAAAATTTAATATATTTATAAATAAACTAAGACAATACCTAATCTATAAATGCTATTATAATATTAATGAATATTTTAATGATAAATTAAAAATGAATACCAATAATAATAAATAAAATTTAAGTGGAAGTGAGTAGTAGAAAAACATTTATATTTTACTTTTTTCATGCTGTGCCCGACAGGGTCCACAATGATCTAAAATTATGTATATTTTATAATTTACCTACCACCTATGTTAACATTGTGGAATGCAAATAAATGTATTGAGTATATTGAGTATTGAGTGTGGCCGAAGCTGCGGTGGTGAGCGATAAACCCATCTGCGACGATAAACTCGCGTGGGACCGCCGGAGCCCCGCAGCGTCGGAGCCGTGACAGAAACCATGCCTGCTATTATATTGCATGCTCGCTTGCATGCTGCATGCTTGCTGCATGCATGGTGTATGCTTGCTTGCATGTTTGTCTGAAATTTCTGCTTTATAATTATTAGTAATACGAAATGTATGCTTAAAGATGATTCTGACTTACAAAATGATGAGTTTTGAATTATGATAAATGAGTGTCTATGCCCAAAAAAATTCTGCGACATGAAGTTTATGCTATCCGCTGTTATGCAAAATAATATTATGACATAAAACATTTTGATATAAAGGGTAGACCGAAGTCGAAAAATCCGTGCGAGGCTAGTATATAAAATTTAAAAAAAAGTCGATCGTGCGTAATTATGTGAGGTGTGAGTCGCGTAAGTTACGCAGGAATCGGTTTGTATCACATGACGACCCAAAAAGAGATGTAATTTTGCGGAACTTAATTTGAATATAAATTACGCGATTGATTATGCACGACGGAGATTACGCTCGTTCGTCCTCCCTTCCCTAGGTCAACGTTGAGCGACGTAATTTCAACCTGACGTTTTACCGGTACATTAAAAAGCATTGCAAACGTAAGCCAAACTTCCGCCGCCGCGTAGTTTCGGCAGTTTATTTTATTTGTTAGGGACAAAAAACAGTTATATGTCAAGCTTAGCTAGAGACTCTTAATTTAGCACAATAGTAAGAAATACATTTATACAATCTATTCCATATTTATGTAACTACACATGTAACCCACAACTGTCCACGAATTCACAAAAAAAAAAAACAGTTAAAGAAAACAGACGAACAGAGTGCATCGTAAAATACTAGTAAGAAGAAAGGGAAAAAATAAATATATATCTATACAGCGTGTTAAAGTAATTGCGTGCCATAGCTTAGGGGTAGGTTCAGTATCGATAAAGGAAGCCAGGAAAAAAAAATAATTGTAAGATCAACCTAATTTTGTACCTCCTAACTTGAAATAGCAATCGTTTAGAATTGAAATTATTTTATTTGTTTAAATGGTTTAATTACTTACCTAATATCGAACGCGTTGTCATTTTGTCGCTACAGTTACGCTAAAATAGGAAGAAGAAATACTTGGAATTGTAATTTGCATACCGTCGTCGTAGCGTTAGTTCGATTCGCGTTCGATAGTAGGTAAGTAATTAAAGTATTTAAACAAATAAAATAATTTTAATTCTAAACGATTGCTATTTTAAGTTAGTAGGTGCTAAAATAGGTTTTTTTTTTTCTCTTTTTTTCTGGCATCCTTTATCGATACTGAACCTACCCCTAAGCTATGGCACGCAATTACTTTAACACCCTGTATATACAGTATGGAAACCACATATATGCAATAAATGAAAACACATACTTGTTACCACCTTTTCTGACGATACACAAAAAATGGACGAAATCGGTTAAGTAATTAGGTCAAAAAGTAGAGTTCTAATTTTGATCATATTTGAACACTCTGTAGAATTGGATCACTAAGTCAATGATTCAATGAACTTGAATCCTTGAACATTGAAAAACGACTTCGAAATTTTGATTTCGTCGAAAATTGTCAAACTAGGTATCAAAGCGCCAGCACCGACAAAAATGCCGCGCGCGTGCATCGTTGCCGCTCTTCCTGGGGTCAAGGTACTTATCTATACAGTGTTTACTTTTATAGAATTTATTTTGATATTTATTTTGTTTGAAAATTTTATTTTTTTATTTACGGTTTTTTATTTAATATTGCTATACTTCTGTGGACTAGTATTACTTGTGGTTTCAATTATTGCATATATGTGGTTTTTTTGCCGAAAAAATTCCGCTCACACACACACTCGCAATGGTCTATGCCTAACTAATGCATAATTTGCGTAAGTAATATTTCTTTTTCTTTCTAATTGTAGTATTATTTTGTGGGACTGGGCGGGGCGCGTCAGAGTGGAATCGTATGACACCTTTCTCTGTCTCTCAAGCATATTGAGACGTAGAGGTTTATATGTATGTATCTATGTATGTTTTATGTATTAGTAGGTATTCATTATCAAGTTATCTATCACTTATGTTGCACCTGCCATGTTTTGTCTCTGCACCACCCTAAGGTTGACTGGTAGAAAATGCCTCAGGCATTAAGTCCGCCTTTGTACAGTATTTTTTTTTACTTGTACATAAAGTTTTAATAAATAAATAAATAAATAATCGTACGTTTTGCACAGGTTCTTGACCTTACAATGTTTACCTATTATTACGGACTCAGATCTACATCATGTTGAAAAATAATTTCCTGTGGCTAAAGTATTCATTGGATTTGATTGATTTTTTGTATACGGGTAAAGAACATGACACTCTTTATGTTGTTTTAAGGAATGTCAATCGTCCTGCTCCACATTGTATATACCTACTTATGAATTAAGTAACTCTATTGCTCTTGCCTTAAATCGATCTTTGGAAAGAGCAAATATGGCAAGCTCTATAAAGTGAGCGTTGTACGCATTTTATTGTGACACCCAAATATGTCGACGCTTACATTTCACCGCCGAGATTTACCGACGTATTTTCAGCTTATGTGTCGCTACAATTATTAACAAGATACATTGTTGTAATACATTTTCTAAATAAAGCATTCTCTCCCTTCACAGTACAGAAAAGCCCCTCGACCCGCGCGCCGGCCGGGTGCACGTGGAGCTGGCCAGCCTGCCGGTGCCCGCCGCGCTGATAGCCGACATGCTGCGGAACTTGCTCTGTACTGCCGCCTCCGGCAGGCATAAGAGGGTGAAGATCTGCTTGGAGCGGTGAGTTTTAATATTAACAAACTTTTTACAAAATATAAATAAATAACAATCGCCTTCCAAAAAAAAAAGGGAGTAATTACTTTAATTTTGGAAGTCGTGTCTTTGGTTTTGTATTTGCGTATGACGGTACCTTGTCATGTATGAAAACTTGTTCGAAAAAATCTACGTAATTACATTTTTTTAGTAAGTGACAGGCATAAAACACTAGAAATAGGAACAAATTAGATCAACCACGTTTCAGATTGTTTAAAGTACACACTTTTATGGGGTATTTAACGAAGATTTAACGTGCTCTCCGAGGCACGGAGGTGTCTTGGTATGTAAAGATGGTAACCATCCACGGACCAACCCCGGCAAGTGTTGCTTAACCTGATGGATCGACCCGTGCGGCTGTTATTACTTGGCCATGTTACTTATAGGTATATAATTTCTACCTTAAACCATTTCCAGTTTCGAGCAGTTGTCCCGCTCCGAGTACCCGCTCCGCGTGTCGTCCCACGCTGAGGACAGTCCCGCTCCGAAGATCAAACAGAAGAAGTCGGCGCAGATGCTGCAGGCTTTGGAGAAGAAACTTGTCGCGGCCAGCGACGAGCTGGCGTTACGAGGTATGTAGGATCTATCCATTCGCGTCGCGCCTGTCTGATCGAGCCTTTATGCGGAGAAAGGCGATTTCGGAAGTCCGTCTGAATGAGGCCTACTTTATAAAATTGTCCGATGCGACAGCAGTCATTTGGATACTGTAGGCTTTTAAACGCGCAAAATTTGAAATGTATCGGTGTATCAGCAAATAAATATCGTCGATAACGGTGTATCAGAAAAATCAAAATATTTACTTTACTCATCATTATGAACTGGACCAAACCTGAAACCACGAAACAAGAAATCTGCTGTTCCCTACATTTTGACGAGTTATGCGCAAGTAAATAAATGTAGGGAACAGAAGATTTTTTTCACGATTTCAGGTTTGGTATTAAAAGTTGTTCATAATGATTAGTGAAGTCACGTGCGTAAGTTAAGTATCGGCCACTAATTACCAGTCACGCTGTACACGATGAGAGCGGTGGGGGGTGACATTTGAATCAGATCGGTATCGGATGCACCCCAAATTTTTATACTTTATTTGATTTGAATGACTTGTGTATGTATTTTTATTTGATTTGAATGTGTCAATTTTATATCAATTTTAAATTTTATAGCTTGAAAAAAAAAAGAGTGGAAAAAACGAGGGCGCCACTATTGCAATTAGATAAAAAGAGTAAAAAAAAATTAAACAAATTAGTAAAATAAATGTGCAACAAAAAATGCTGCTTGTGACTCAAAACTCAAAACCTAGTAGTACTTGTCGACAAAAATGTTTAGTTTCATTTTTCAACGCGTCATTCTCTTTTTTTTGCCAAGTTTTAATTTAATTAATTGTATTGGACTTTGCCTGAAAAATTAATGAATTATTATTACTACCACCGTAGCTATTTCTGCCGTCAAGCAACATTGAAGGGTATGGATGTTCAGTCAGCCTAGCACGAACGAAGTAAATGTTACGTAAATTCGATCGATTTTTTAATTAGAATAGTTCATATCTCGGTAACGGTGTAAGCTATCCGGGCACGGGCTCACTCTAACGCGTTGTGGGTAACCATGAGTTGGTACGAACGTCCCATCGCGGAGAGCCATAACTAACCGCCGCGGCACCGTAAGGACTATTCTTGCTCGCAGCGCTCGGCCGCTACAGACCCGGGGCGGTCACAGCGCTCGGCCGCTACAGACCCAGGGCGGTCACAGCGCTCGGCCGCTACAGACCCGGGGCGGTCACAGATGTGGTCAATGTGTCCACGGGATTTAGTTTCAAAGTGGTTAGTTATGGGTTTCCGCGATGATCCAAAAATAACCGTAACCGGTAAAAAAAATAACAGTTTAATTGTTATGAGTTATCTGTAACGTTGCAGGTCTAAGTCGCAAGCACAGAAAGCGGTTACTGGCTAAGAGTCGCTCTGGAACCAGCATCGTGGAGGAAGTGGAGACCGTCAGGCAGAAACTTAGCACTAATGCTACCGTGAGTATTTTACTTAAACTGTGACGATTTTGGAAAAGGAACTTTAAAATCTATGAAGTAAAGTTTTGTTTTCGCTGCAATTTTAATTATTTTTCAATAGTAATAGTCATTCTGTTATGTGAAGTTGATATTTGTTTAACTGAAAGTAACGTTATTGGAAACAAGAATATGATTATACTGTTCCTAAGTCTGCCTGTTGTTGAGTATCTGCCTCGTGGGTCAGGTATCAAACCTTTAGATTAGGAGTGTTATGAATTTTTTTAGAATTTCTCACTGGCATGCGGAGTCAGGGTTTGTGACCGGTTGATGGCAATAGGCTCGCCCCCTGTTACATTGGTGGCCCAGGGGTAACAGCCTCGACTTACGAGTTGTAGGTCGTAGGTTCGAACCCTGACAGGCGCTTTAAATTGTGTAAATTATTTCATCACCACTGCTCTGAAAACGGTGAAGGAAAACATCCTGAGGAAACCGGCATGTCCTAGAACAAAAAAAATGAAGACACGTGACATGACATCCACCACCCCGCTTTGTGCCCGCGTGCTGGCGTACGGGCCACTGCCTTACAGAGAGGAGGTCGCAGTGCCAGCTGTGGGGACGTTGTACTATCTGAAGTACTTACCTAAATCTCTGTTTAACTCTTCGGGGAATACGGGCCCTATGTTAGTTTATTATGTCTTAAATAACTTATATTTCAACTACTCTTTACAGAACGGCGGCTGGCAAGTGGAGACAGCAGAACCTGAAGCAAAGAAATCGAAACAAAATACAAGTAATAAAGAAAATAAAAAACGCAAGAATAACATACATGACTCGAGCAACAACAAGCAACTTAAAGTTGAGGCCAAAGTCAACGGAGACGCCACACCCAAGCAACTTAAAGCTGACAAGACCCGAAGAGTTGCAGGAGACAATACTGTAGTTGATAAGTTAGATAATACTAAAAGGATAGGAAATAGTCAAAAGAAAGATAAAATAAGTCAAAGTGGTAAAAAAAATGAAGAGAGAGTGACTAAAATTACAGCAAATGGTGTAAGGAATGGTAAAAGTAAAATCAGTGTTAAAATACTAGATAGTAAGACACAAAACAGTGACAGAATTAAACCACAGAAGAGTAATGACAAAATAATTATAAATGGTAAAAACAAGAAACCCGAGAGCCCTTCTTCACCAAAAAACGAAAATAAAAATATAAAAATTCAGAAGACCTTAACAAAAACAGAGAAAAACTTAACAAAAACAGCAACAAAACCAACGGTATTAGTAAACAAAGTGAGACAGTTTCAGAAAAAAACAGAATTTAAAAAGCAAACGAAAAAAATTGACAAGCAATCTGAAAATAATGATTTTGATACGCCGAAAAAGGTGAAATTCGCGTTGAAAAATAATTCTATGCAACAACCAGTGGACTATTATAAAAGTGTTAGGCAGAGCCCTAGTATACCCTTCGACGGCGCAAAAATACCTAACAAGACTAATTTAAAGCCTTCGACGCCATCACCTATCAACCCATTCTTTAAGAAAAAGTTACGACTAAAACATTGACTTCATTTATTTGAATATAAGTATGAATCAGTACATACAGGGCTTCTTCCATAGTCTCCGGATAGTTTAACACATACATACATTAACTGACTCGTCCTTCCCACGGGGGTAGGCAGAAACTGCAGAACGCCTTCGCTAACTTGAAAATATCGATTTTATAACAGGCGTTTAAAAAAAAAAAAAAACTTTTTTATTAATAGTTTTCACTGTTGTCAGTTCTCTTGATAATACAAGGAATGTCGTTATTTAATTTGTTTATTAACTGTTAGTATTGATTAGGGTATTACACTCATTTTTAAAGTGTCTCAATTTGATTCTATAGTGCTAATGAACCAGTAAAAAATTCACAATTTTTTTATTCAATCGTTAAGTGCCATAAAAATGCATTTAAAATTTTTGCATTTTCAAATTTCGCGCGTAATTTGACGAAAACGCTGGACGCAGTGGACGCCATATTGCTCTGTGGTCATGACGTCAGTTGACTATGTAAACAAATTTGTAGATTAAAGGTACGCTGATAGTTGACAGTTAACACTCCTAAGTTTACATAGCCGTGTGACGTAATAACATGGCGACTACTATCTAATGGTGTTATGAAACAGATTAAAAAAAGCTGAAACCTTTGAATTGAATTTTAAAATTTAGTTTGCTATTTTATGAACTAAAGCTAACGTTTTCCGACTGCTTTTTGCCTAAGCTATCTCAATAATATATTTTTAGATTTTTTCTCTTAGAGAGTAAAACACCCTATTTAACCCGAGTTATCTGTGTATACTTACTAAAAATAAAACGAAACATTAACGCGTAATAAAATTACGCTAACTCTATTCTATTTTTATTAAATGGCAAGCAAAGCCGATGTCGACTATTCTGCCAATGTCTAAAGTGCATTGGAAAAACAAGTGTGCATGAAGAAAAATTATACCAACTCATAGTTAGCGTGCTTTTTTATGGAAAGTCTAAAGGTGAGAATGCTAAAACATTACATTAGATTCATATTAATTGCCAAACTATAACTGAAATAAAAAATATAAACTCTACAATATTAATAATAACAAAAAGAAATACCTTAAACCACCATGTAATAAATACTAATATATAATGTTGTATTTTGGTACGAACTACACTAGGCTAACTAGAGATACCGTAACGTACCATCGAAGAACTTCATATCTATACATCGTAAGGACTATTTCTGCTTGCAGCGCTCGGCGGCTATAGAACCGGGACGGTAACAGATGTGGTCATCGTGTTCACGGGATTTTGTATTCAAACTGCTCAGATATGAAGTTCTTCAATAGCATCGGGGGATTGCAATAATTACGTTCACTTAGCGTAATGTAAAATTTGTAATTTCCTTATTTTTTGGATTTTTTTATATAATTGTTTTGGTGTTAAAGTCCATACTATAAATAATCTGGCATTAAAAACGGAAATTGCCCAAAATTCAAGTTAGCATAGTGTAAATTGCTGGTATAGTTCTATGAAGGAGCATGCATCTTCGAAAGTACTGTCAACAGTGTCTATGAAAGCCTAGTTGTCTGAATATCATGTATACTTTTTCCAAAAGCGAATATCGTGTGTATTACAAAGTTATAAGGTTGAATTTAGCACAGCTATATTCTTCTTATACAGGGTGTAAAATGACCCTTCACGAAGTCGTCGTCTACGCATCTTAGGAACGAAGCTACAGGTACCCGCCGGGCCCGTCTTGTCGGGCCAATTCAGTGAGCGTCACGTAATAAGAAGATATAAGAGTTACGCGATAGAAAGAGAGGCAACTCACTTATGGTTCAGTGCAAACAAAGATCACAATAACGGGAAGATCATGTGACTCGGCTTCGTTAAGGGTAATTTTACACCTGTTAATAGGTGCATGTATTTGGAATTGTATCTGTTTTAGCATAATTCTAGTTACTTGTTTACTGTCTAGGTTCTAGCCTAGGAAAATAATTCAAATAAATGGTTAAACTGCGAAGTCGTATTTATCTAGGCTATTAAGACATATTGGTTACATTATGTATTGTATTGTACTTTTTAAATAAATTGAATATGAAGTTTGAAGAGATTTGAATGTTTCATTTTTAGCGAACGTTAATTTGCCACTTCGAGTTGTAGTTAATTTATTTATTTAAACTTTTCACACTAAAAAAAGTACAAAGGCGGAATTAATGCCTTAGGCATTCTCTACCAGTCAACCAAGGGTGGTGAAGAGATAGAGGGCAGGTGTTCCGTTTGAGAGGAACAAAGAAAAATCGTTTTTTTTACTAAAATATATCATTATAAATAATTATAATCACGACCAAGTGGGCCGTGTATTGACCTACGTATTACTTTAAAAATTGTGTGCGTTACCCCAGCCAGATAATGTCGAAAATCGTCATCTAAGTGCAATAGATAATTAGAAATACAGCTTCTGTAATTGGTAAGCAGATTATTAAATTTGGTAAGCTGATAGTTTTTTAATTATTTGATAAAAAACACTTCCGGCTGGAGTAACGTTACCCCAGCCAGATCTTTTGACTTCTAATGGATATTTTGAAATAAATTTTATCTAAATAATTAGAAATTAATTTGAAATAAATGGTACAACTTAATTTGTATTTGTATTTGCTATGGTTGCGAAGATATTTAAAATCCTGCTGGAGTAACGTTTGCACGATTGCTGTGTCTCGGTATTGACTATACGGATGATTGTAATATTTGTGCATGAGATCTGGCTAATTAGTTATAATTTATTAGGCAATAAACGAATCCACTATAATGCACCGTTTTGAAGTTATTTTACTAAATAGAAAATTGCTTTAATAGGTCCTAGCACTTCCATTATGCGCCCCAAATACTAAACTTAAACGTTATTATATAGATAATTACTGTCTTTAAATGGCACTGAAGTTTCATTAGTATCCTATACGTAATTAAAAAGAAGATAATTTTGCTGCCACGGCGTGCAGCTGAGTTATTTGACCACCGATTAACCGAGTTTACTGTAGTAGTGGTAACTGAATTTTACATCAATAATTAGAAATACAGTTCCATTATATACATGTGAAATTTCAGACTTGTACACTAACTTACTTACGTTTTTATTTACTACGTTTTTATTTACACTTTTTATTTACGTATATGTATATAGGATACTAATGAAACTTCAGTACCATTTAAACACAGTAATTATCTATATAATAACGTTTAAGTTTAGTCTTTGGGGCTTATAATGGAAGTACTAGGACCTATTAATGAAATTTTCCATTTACTAAAATAACTTCAAAACGGTGCATTATAGTGGATTCGTTTATTGCGTAACAAATTATAACTAATTAGCCAGATCTCATGTACAAATATTACAATCATCCATAGTCAATTCCGAGATACAGCAATCGTGCAAACGTTACTCCAGCAGAATTTTAAATATCTTCGCAACCATATCAAATACAAATTAAGTTGTACCATTTATTTCAAATTAATTTCTTATTATTTAGATAAAATTTATATCAAAATATCCATTAGAAGTCAAAAGATCTGGCTGGTGTAACGTTACTCCAGCCGGAAGTGTTTTTTTTATCAAATAATTAAAAAACTATCAGCTTACCAAATTTAAAAATCTGCTTACCTTAGAAGCTGTATTTCTAATTATCTATTGCACTGAGATGACGATTTTCGACATTATCTGGCTGGGGTAACGCACACTTAAAAATTAAGTTAGAAAGGCTAAAGATAAAGATAGATAAAGATAATTTATTTGCATAAACATCTGTACATTAGTAATTACCTTGCAGAGATATTTACTAAAGGTGATAAAGTTTAATTAGTTTCAACATGTTTTACCATAATTGGTGTACAAATCAGTGAAATAAAATGAAATAATTAATAATATAAAATGTGATGAAAAAATTATTAAAAATTATTAAATAAAATTTAAATTCAAAACAAATAATAAAATAATAATAATCAAACATTCACAAAGATAAGTCGCTCAGAAAATCATTAACATTACAATAGGCTTTTTCAGCCAGTAGTTTTATTAGTGCTCTCTTAAATTGGTTTGAACTCAGCAGTTTGATATGTTTAGGGACTTTATTATAAACTATGGAGGCTCTACATACCTAAACTTTTATACATCAAAGCTGTCTTGGCAGGACGAACACAAAGCTTGCTATTATCACGGCGATTTCGTTGTACAATATCGGATAGCAGGGGAAACAGATGAGAGTTGCTTCTTACAAATAGAGCCAATTCGAGTATGTAAAGAGATGGTAGTGTCAGAATTTTATGCTTAATAAATAGTGGCTTACAGCTTTCATCACTTCGAATACTAAACATACCACGTATGCATCGTTTTTGCATTTTAAATGTGTCCTTATTTGTTGAGTTGCCTCAAAAAATAATGCCATATCTCAAGACTGAATCCACTAGGCCATAATATGCCGTGAGTAGCGCATCTGTGCTTATGGTTGAAGATAGTTTATGGAATATGATAAAATACTAATTTTATTACAAAGAGCGTCAATATGATCTTTCCAATTTTATTTATTATCGATAATTAAGCCAAGGAAACGAGCAGAAGTAACTTCTTCAATTATAAAATTTTTATAAGTTAATAATAAGTAAGTAAGTAAGTGAGTAAGTAAGTTCGTTTAGAGAATTTTGCGATCGTTGTCCAAAAGGCATTATATTTGTTTTAGTCAAGTTAATTTTCAAATTATTATTATCTAACCATGAAATTACAGATGTCAGTGAATTACTTATGTCAAAATTATATTGTCCTTTATACATGCAATGCTTTTTTTTTTTTTTGTTTTTTTACATGCTATTGTAACAGTACTGTCGTTAGCAAATAGTGTCATAGGCTGAGTCGTAGCATTTGGCAAGGTCATTTATATATATGATAAATAAGAGTGGCCCCAGTACACTACCCTGGGGAACACCATTATGATACATATCGCTTCTTTGACGTGAATGTTTCTTGATTTTTTGTTTTAAGATTCAATTTAGTTATTTCTGATAGCTGTTCTCGGTCAGTTAAGTAAGATTGTAATAAATTTAAGACATTTCCTCTAATTCCGTAGGCGTGGAGTTTATTAATTAGAACTGAGTGGTCAACGTAATCAAATGCTTGCGTCATATCGCAGAAGATTGCATAAACTGGAGATTTTTTATCGATGTGGCCTATCACGTTTTGAATAAAATCATAAATGGCCATATTTATAGTTTTATTACGACGAAAGCCTTTTTGTTAAAATTTTATTTATTTCAAGGTAGCTATTTATTTCACCGTAAATATATTTTTCAATGATTTTTGAAAATATACATAACAGTGTAACGGGCCTGTAGTTTTCCATCAACTGTTTGTTAGCTTTCTTGAATAAGGGTTTTATTATCGATAGTTTTAGATCACTTGGAAAGTTTCCTGTTAATATTGCTAGATTGATAATATGGCTAAGATGTTGATTGATATTATCATGTACAGTCACGAGCTTTAATTTGGGACCCATTTCCGTTAAATGTTGTTAGAACAATCATAATGCAATAAGGTCGAAACTTTGAAACTTTGCTTTAAGGTTGAAATGTTGAATGTCAAGTTAAGACATAAAATGTCTTATCTAATCGACCTATGAAATGATAACCTCGTTGCAAAAAGCTATCATTACGATTTTCTAATTACGAACATGTGTCGTGTCAGTGTCATTTAAGAAAATAGTTTAATGTGATATTTTCACAAAATATAATTTACCAATTAATAAAATGCTTGCGGCTAATCGTGACCAAATAAGGCTCCAAATTATTGATTTGCACGAACAAGGAGTAGGCATTCACGAGATATCGCGACGAATAAATGTGACAAGAAACACAGTTCGCCGCTGGGTTCGACGCCACGGGAACGAGGAAAATATTATTGACTTACGACGAAACAACCATCACCCGCAAGTTATAACACAAGAGCAGAGCCGCTTGATGCAAAGGCAATACCTGATGAATGGATTTACGCCAACGAGGCATTTTGCGGAAGCGTTTGAAGTCCACCCTTCAACAGTTAGAAGGCATCTTAAAGCTATGGGACTGCATCACAGGCGGCCTGCAAAAAAAATTGCGTTGACGGATGCCCATAAAGCTGCTCGACTTATTTTCGCACGTCAGTATCTAAATTTTGATTGGACGACGACGGCTTTCATCGATGAAAAGACTTTTCAATCTTCCCAAACGGGCAGACTACATTTGTGGCGAATTGACAGGACGCGATACACGGAAGACCACGTCATAGCTAACAACGCGTCTGGTCGCATTACTGGATTAGTTCAGCCGGCATTGGAGAACTAATAAATTTACCACCCAGGGCCACTGCTCAAGATTATGTCGATTTATTAGACGAGAGTGTCCTTCCAACATTGCAACTATATTATCCACAAGAAGATGTTGCTCCAATAAACTTTGTTCAAGATAACGCAACAATTCATACGGCAAGAATCGTTAGAACTTGTATTGTATTCCGTGGCCTGCAAAGTGTGCCGATTTAAATCCTATAGAAAATTTATGGGGCTTAGATGAATTGAGTGCAATGCAACAAACTTGTGACTTTTTTCGTAAGTAACAGTATGAAGGACTGTAGTTTAAATGACTTTAATAGTAGTCGTCGAAGTGATTTTATCTTACCTCACATAACGAACATCAACACGAGATTCATCTGTTCGTCGTCGGAACGAACGGACGTGTCGAGCGCGAAGACTTTTTGTCTTACGGAACGATCACGCAGCTGCCGTCCAAATTGCAACGAGTTAACTATTGTCGGTCAACAAAAGTCGAACAGTGTTTTGTTTCTTGGATGTGGCTGTGATTCGAGCGTCGACAAATAAATACATTAGAATAGTGCAAAAGTGAGGTGTGCCAGGCCTACGTGCGTCACTGATACCAGGCTGACAATCCAGGGTGTCTGCTAAAGGCTCTAGGGCTACTGAACGTCGTAGCCAGGATAATTCGGTGAGACCATTCCTTTTACCTTTCAGAGAGCTGCTGCACTCTGCAAAATAAACACCCCGACTTGATAAGAACTGCGTCAACAGATGCAAAAATTTCACTATTCTACAAAACACTTATCTAATATAATCACTCAGTCAATTAATCAAATTCCCATACTTCAAACGCATGGTTATCGTTAACTCCAACGATAGATCTCGTAGATACCAAAACGATTTTCATTTTGAATTGGCATTGGAAGATTACTGAGCTAAAACTCCCGGCGATATTTCGATTATGTGGCCAAAATTCAGTGGCAAAGCTCGGTATCGGTATATTGTTGGATAGGTTAAGGTTCAACATCGTGAATGCGAATCTGTAGTTGTGTAACGTCTGGCGAAATTGGAAGGTTTGTTGCCATGCGCACAATCAACTTTTATTAGTAAGCTATGGGTATGAGATTATAATTGTGCTTAATAAAAGGAAAATGGTAAGTTAAAGTAACATACTGTAATAACTCTAACAAAAATAACAGTGTCGCGTGTGATTCCGTAACATCTTGCATGCTATACAATTTGTCAATTTCGTTACCCTTATACAACAGTCGCGTCTGAGGCAACCCTTTTTTGTGTTTTTGTCGAACAATTTACCCGTGTTTTTGTGACGAAAGACACATGAGCGGTGCTTAAGTCCATTCAACAAAAACAAAAACTTCACAGTGAGATACATTTCTACAGAATAACAAAGAGAGGAACTAATAAATTTCAGTCAAAGGACGACCCTGTCAAAATTCTGTAGCTCTGTCTCGAAACTAAATCCGCACGCCCGGCCATCGGCACCGTGGGGTTCCGACTCCCAAACAAAAGTTTTACAATGGCAACAATAACATCCATGAAACACGACGGCAACTGTCTGTTTAGCGCGATTGCCCACCAAATAAATAACATAATGGGCCTAACGTTCGACCACATGTCTGTCCGACGAGACCTCGCTACCTATGTTTCGGATAACCGCGGAGAAGCCAGAATTTGTTTAGCACTAAAGAATAACATTCAAGACTTTATTCCTAACAGCAAGCTTTCTCAGGAACAAATGATAACAAAATACATAACCGCGCAGTTCAACGAAACGTTTTGGGGCGGAGAAGACATCTTAATCGCCGCGGCCGAATATTATCTAGTAAATGTACATGTTCACATAAATCACGGAAACACACTGATGTATTCACCTGCCGGCGAACCAGTACCAGGAAATATACATATCATTTACAAAGATCATCACTATGATAGCTGGGTCATGAGCGCCGCCGAACAGTTCAACAATAATCTGCATAGACGAACGCTAGAATCAATCAACAAAATTACACCACAACATACAGAAACGGTAGGTACCAAATATAACATAAGAGATGAACAAGGGCAGTCTACAAAACCGCGCTTCCTGAACAGTCCCAAATTAGATAGCTCATTAACACCGTATGAACAATTAAAATCAGCATTAGGTACACCGTTATCGGTTGAAGTCGCGGATGACACGGGTTTCACAATAATTAGGAATCAGCCTACTACAGCAACTAAGTACACTTGCTCAGACCTGCGTATTGCAACTTGGAACGTCCGCGGGGCCTCGAAACCAGCCAAAAAAGATAAAATAGATGCGGAACTTTCAAATAAGGGCATTCACATAGGCTGCCTACAAGAAACAGGGATGAACGTAGGAACATACACATTCGTGATCAGGACAGTCTGAAACTAATGAAAACATCTGATGCTATAGTTTAGGTTTAGTTTTAAGTTTTGATTTTTATATTAAACAATGTTCCTGGCTTCATATATTTTCGCAATGCTTGATATTTATTATCAAAATGTACGTGGGATGAGAACTAAGACTGAAGATATCTTTAAGAATGTTTTGTTGACTGGTTATGATATAATAGCATTCACAGAAACTTGGCTGAATCCTAACATTTCTAATGGTGAATTTTTGGACCCACGGTACATTGTATATCGAAGAGATAGACTTAGCTCTAAGGTCTCAAAAAAGGATGGAGGCGGGGTCATGTTTGCTGTAGATGGTAAAATTAAATCTAAAAGAATTAAAAACTGGGAGAGTGATTTAGAAGATTTGTGGCTGTCTGTGGAGTTAAATGTTAATAATTGTAATAAGAAAATTGCGCTTTGTCTTATCTATATGTCTCCACCAATTAAACTTGACTCTCTACAGTACTTTTTAAATAATGTCAACAATGTATTGAACTGTGTCGATGATGTTGTGATTCTTGGGGACTTTAATTTAGGCTTTATTGATTGGAACCGGAAAGACGATGAATTGCATCTCTCACCATCAAATTATGAAAATTCACTAGGTTGCTCACTGGTAGACTTCCTATCAGTGAATGAACTCCATCAGTGTAATAACAGTCTAAACTCTGACGGAAAGGTTCTAGATTTAGTTTTAACCAACATAGCAAACTTAACAGTCACTCAGCCCAATGATCTGCTTATTAAACTTGATTCCTATCACCCAAACTTACTAATAACAATTCCATTCTCAAACATAAACCAATTAAAATCAAAACATCGCTCTGGTAACAACTTTTTCAAGGCTGATTATGAAGGAATCCTAAATTATCTTAAAAATATTAACTGGTATGATACATTCCATAAATGTGCTGATGTTAATGTAAGAGTCGATTCCTTCTACGGAGTGCTACAAAGTGCTATTGATAGGTTTGTGCCGAAATATACAAGTAAAAAATCTAAATTTCCTTCTTGGTATACTGTTTCACTTATTAGGGCCTTGTCTGAAAAAGAGAAATATAGACAAAAATACCGCAAATATAAAAATCCCCGAGACAGACTTACCTTTGAACTGCTTCGTAGTCGCTGTCATACGTTAATAGATAATTGCTACTATAGATATAAATGTAAAATTGAAAATGATATTCCCAAAAATCCTAAGGCATTCTGGCGGTTCATAAAAGATAAACGTCGTGGAGATTCTAGCATGCCTGCCGAAATGTTCATGAATAACCAGGTGGCTAGTAGTGGCACTGAAATTGCGAACCTATTCGCTGATCAATTTGTATCCGTGTTTAGTCAAAACTCTGCACCCTGTCATAGTCCTCCTTATGGCACCTCGGGTATTGATAAGTAAGAAGAGCAATACATTTTTTCGTTCCTAACTCCCCCATTCATAGAACTTCAGTAATTACTGACAACTCAAAACCAGATGGCCGACTTGGTGACGTGCGAATCTTACACCAAAATATAGCCGGTATCTGCAACAAACTAGCCATGTTAGAAGTAACTTTATCTGAATTAGTAGAAAACAATAAGGAAGCTGATATATTATGTTTTAGTGAAACTTTTGTTAAACAAGGCTCGGAAGCTAACATTAAACTTGATCATTTTAAATTAGCTGCGGTATTTAGTCGAGATAAATGTAGAGGGGGGACTTGTATTCTGACTAATAAGATGTTTAACACCAAAACATTGAGTATTCGTTCAAATCTAGCTACGAAATTTTATTTTGAATGCTGTGGCGTAGAGATTATTGATTTGAGCTTGATAGTTGTTAATATTTATAGAATACCTGATCAGAGAAAGGCACAAATGAGTATCTTTCTTCATAAACTTGACATGTTGTTAAATTACTTGACAGACCAATACAAAAGAAAGAAAATAATAATTTGTGGTGATTGGAATATCGACATTTTAAAACATAGCTGTGCAGCGAAGGAACTGTTAAGCATACTTCATAACTATAATTTTGAAGCTCACATAAAATCACCAACACGGGCGAACTCTTGCATTGATCAAATCGCCAGTAACGTTAAGAATGTTCAGGCAGAAATTCATCACCTCGGCCTGTCAGATCACGAAACAGCACAAACGATTACTATAAAAGCGAAAAAACACAAAACAATATCTTATTGGTCTGAATTGAAGCGTGACTACTGTTCGGATAATGTCGTTAAATTTTGCGAATGTATGTCGTCTCTTTCATTTTTGGAAACACGTAACTCTGACTCTGTATCAGAAGCTTTTAATTCATTTTATGGAACATTTACTTTATTTTACGATCTGTGCTTTCCGGTAATTAAGGTTAAAGTTAATAATAAACCAGTCACACAAAACTGGATAACGAAAGGCATTAAAAAGTCTAGTCAAACGAAACGTCGGCTATATCAAAAATTCATAAGTAGTAAAACTAATAAAAAACACAATGAGGAAAACTATAAACTTTATACTCGTGTGTTTAAACGATGTGCACAGAAAGCACATAAAATTGTGATGACAGGGCGAATACAAAAGCACAAAAATAAATGTAAAGCTACTTGGAATGCTATTTCCTCAACTATAAGTACTAATGACCTATTTAAAAATGACATTGACGAATTAAATTTAAATAAGGTGACATATAACAATCCATTAGACATCTGTAATTTATTTAATAACCATTTTATTAATTTGACATCCAATCAGCCAACTAATTCTAATAATGTTAAGCTAAATCAAAATAACAAAAATTTAAATACTATTTTCTTGAACCCTGTAGACGCGATAGAAGTATATAAAATCATTATGTCCCTAAATAATAGCAAGACTAGTGGATATGACGGCATTGCCACGCAAGTTTTGAAAGCGTGTGCTACTTGGATATGTCATCCAATAGCGCATATAATAAATTTATCGTTCTCGGAAGGTGTATTTCCTGAGCAGTTAAAAATGTCTATCGTGAAACCACTTTTTAAAGCGGGAAACAAGTCAGACCCTAATAACTATCGTCCTATCACCATAGTACCTATTATGTCTAAAGTTTTTGAAAAAGCAATGCTTATCAGGTTAAATAATTTTCTCTATACACATAAAATATTATGCAAAGAGCAATTTGGTTTCCGTAAGGGTAGTTCAACTGCTCTTGCAATCTTTAACTTAATTAAACTTGTAACAGAAAGCATAAACAATGGCAATCCACCGGTGTGTCTCTTCTTAGATATGAGCAAGGCCTTTGATTTTGTGAATCATTCGAAGCTCTTAAACAAATTGGACTTCTACGGCATAAGAGGAAAAGCTCATGAATGGTTAGCTAGCTATCTAAGAAACAGGAAACAGTGTACCGAGATATCCAAAGTAGTAAAGAAAAATTACAAAACTTATACCAAAGAGATTTTTACTTCAATAGCAATAATAAATAAGTGTGGTGTGCCTCAGGGTAGCATTCTCGGTCCTTTACTTTTTTTGCTATATATAAATGATCTTCCGGAGGCCATTTTGCAGAAATGTATCCTATTTGCAGATGATACTACAGTTATTATAAAATGTCACGACAAAAAAGATTACAAATCAGTCACCGAAAAGACCCTATCAGATATAATAAGCTGGATGGAAAGTAATAATTTGAATATTAACATTAGTAAGACGAAATCAATACAATGTAACTCCTATAATACCAAACAATTACCTTTGGACATTAATTGCAAAGATGAAAAAGTACATCAAGTGGATGAATTAAAATTTTTAGGACTTATTGTAGATAAACATCTAAATTGGAAATGCCATGTGGAACATATTTGTCAGAAACTTGATAGGTTTGTGTTTGCGTTGAAAAAGTTAAGGCAAAATGTATCTGTAGAAGCTGCTCTTTCGGCTTATCACGGCTATGTGTCATCTGTCCTAAGCTATGGACTTATAATGTGGGGCAACTCTACCGATTCTGACAGAGTTTTCAAGCTTCAAAAACGTTGCATCCGGGTTATAAACAAAGCATGGTTCTTAGATAGTTGTAAACCTCTCTTTAAAAAATGTAACATTCTTCCACTTCCCTGTATGTACATAAGAGATATCTGCGTTTTTACCAAGAATCACTCGCATTACTTTAAGCAACGTAGTGAGGTTCTACCAAGACAAAAAAGGGCTAAGTTTCGCAACTTATTGTATCAGCCACCTAGTCATAAAGATATTTATAAAAAAAATGTGTTTAATATGTGCATACTGATTTATAATGACATTCCAAATGATTTAAAATTGTTGCAGGGTAATCTATTTAAAAAAAAATTGACCGATTGGCTACAAGAGAGCTGTTTCTATAGCATTAAGGAATTTATGGAATTTAAAAATTAATGTTAGGTATGTACTATTGAATGAAAATGAATAATTGAGTTTAGAATAATTGTAATAAAATTAATTGCATGATAATAATTACATAAATAGACGTAAGTAAATAATTTGCACGCTTGCTTGCAGGCAGAATACAATGACTTTTAGGACATAAGATCTTTCCTTGAATTGGTATGTATTTTCTAGCAAATAAACATTTTTGATTTGATTTGATTTGATAGTGTTATAAATACTGTTAGGTTTACGGAAGAAGAAATTTTAAATAAACTCAAACACTTGGACGCTTCGAAGGGTCCAGGACCGGATTCTTTGCCACCCTCATTCATAAAACGCTGCAGTCACGTGCTCGCATTACCATTACAGTACATTTTTAATTCATCTCTGGAGGAAGGGATTTTTCCTAAGTTGTGGAAAAGCGCTAAAATCGTTCCGGTTTTTAAAAAAGGTGACCCTTCAAACGTTAAAAACTACCGCCCTATCTCAATCTTATCGTGCTTTGCAAAAGTATTTGAGTCTCTTATCTGTCCAGTCATCACTCGTCATATAGATAAAATTATATCGCCTAATCAACATGGTTTTAAAACGGGGCGCAGTGTAGAGACAAACCTTGTCGAATTCGTATCAGACGTGACTCTAGCTCTTGACAAAAGGTTAGAAGTGGACGCCATCTACACGGACTTTAGCAGTGCGTTCGACAAAGTCGACCATTCTCTGCTACTAGCGAAGCTAGAATACAATGGTATACATGGTTCATTGCTTAACTGGTTCTCGTCTTATCTGGCTCGTCGATCGCAGATTCTTGTCGTGAATGGTTATGAATCTTACCCATATTATGCTGAGTCAGGAGTACCCCAGGGTTCTCATCTAGCCCCAATTCTTTTCTCGCTCTTCATCAACGACATAGCAGACGAAATCCTCCACTGTAAATATTTAATGTTTGCTGACGATCTAAAAATTTACAGAACTATCAGTTCAAGTGAAGACGTTATACTGATTCAACACGATTTAGATAGGATTGAGCGATGGTGCAACTCGAACCTTATGAAGCTTAATGTTCAGAAATGTAGTCACATACGAATTTCCAGAAAAAAACAATCCAAGACTGACTCATACAAAATAAATGGAATTCCTGTTGAATCTGTGAAAGAGGTTCGCGATCTTGGAGTTATCATGGACGAAAAACTTAACTTCAGAAGTCACATTGATAGCATAGTAAATAAATCAGCACGGCTACTTGGATTTCTGAAGAGAAGCACTAAAGGTTTTAAGCTTGTAAGAACCAAAATTGTTTTGTATAATGCACTAGTCCGCAGCCATTTAGAATTTGCTAGCGTGGTGTGGAGCCCGCACTATGCAGTACACTCGCAAAGAGTTGAAAGTATTCAGAGGGCTTTCACGAAGCACCTAGCATATACCTCTGCTAGAATTTCTCCCAGATGTCCGTATGAACAACGTGTTCGATGCTTCAATGTCAATTCTCTGCGCGATCGTCGACTAATGCAAGGTCTTCTATTTCTGCACAAATTAGTTAATAGTAGACTAGACTGTAGTAAGCTGGTCGAGCGTGCTGCACTTAAAGTTCCTTACAATATGCCCAGATTTCCTATCACTAATATATTCCACGTTCAGCCATCTAAGACGAATATAGGGGTAAATTCCTCGGTTAACAGACTCTGTAGAGAGATGAATTCTTTTGTAAAATCTGTACCAGAAGTTGACATTCACCATGATTCCTTGAAAGTCTTTAAGGCCAAAATACAACAGTACCTAAGAACGCAACTGAATAATTAATTGTTCATTTTTAATTCATAGTGTTTATAATTGTGATTTGATTACACAATTATAATTATAGATTCTTAAAAAAAATTATGTCATAATTTTCTGATAACTGTGATTATTTTGTCTTGTTTAGTTTCTATTTAAATTTTGTTTTGAATTTGATTTTTGAACTTGATTTTTGAACATCGATGCTTCAATGTCAATTCTCTGCGCGATCGTCGACTAATGCAAGGTCTTCTATTTCTGCACAAATTAGTTAATAGTAGACTAGACTGTAGTAAGCTGGTCGAGCGTGCTGCACTTAAAGTTCCTTACAATATGCCCAGATTTCCTATCACTAATATATTCCACGTTCAGCCATCTAAGACGAATATAGGGGTAAATTCCTCGGTTAACAGACTCTGTAGAGAGATGAATTCTTTTGTAAAATCTGTACCAGAAGTTGACATTCACCATGATTCCTTGAAAGTCTTTAAGGCCAAAATACAACAGTACCTAAGAACGCAACTGAATAATTAATTGTTCATTTTTAATTCATAGTGTTTATAATTGTGATTTGATTACACAATTATAATTATAGATTCTTAAAAAAAATTATGTCATAATTTTCTGATAACTGTGATTATTTTGTCTTGTTTAGTTTCTATTTAAATTTTGTTTTGAATTTGATTTTTGATTTTATTTGATTTTATTTTAAGTTTGTAGTCATTTTGATCTCGTTAGCTCCTACTGTACCCAATATTCGTGCCTTTAATAGTTTTCTTAGTTGTGTTTTCTTTTAAACTTTAATTTGATTATTTGTAATTTTATGTTATTTTATGTCGTAATTAAGTTTTCCCTTATCAAGATTTTAACAGCTACTAACAATTAAGTGTTATTTTAGTTACTAAGAATGTTGGTCGACCTATTATTGGCGACTGTATAAGTCTCATGCTTTTTTTTTTACTATTATTCTTATGTAATGCTGTATACAGAAGCTGTTGGTTTGCCTTTTAATAAATAAGTAAATAAATAACATACAACTCCGCCCACTACGAATGGCACCTATCTGGAACTGCAGGTAAAGCCCACAGGGGACTTGCAATTGTAATCAGAAAGGATGCCCGAATTGAAATAATAAACAGGAAGAACGATACCGACGCGATGTCAATCACTCTGAAAGTTGATAGGGGAAGTGACAAACCTGCTCCGCTTTATATAATTAACTCCCACATCAACAGCTGTACCTCAAAAGCAACCAGATCCTTCACAGGATTACTAAACATGATTAGACAAAAACCAAGGAAATGTATTTTAGTAATCCTAGGCGACTTTAACGCACATATTGGTAGACAAGATACAATAAGTTTTCAACGCAAAGGGTTGATTCACCAAAGTCTTCATCATGACTATTCCAATTACAACGGGGAAATGTTAATGGATATAGCCAACAGGGAAAAATTACAAATAGAAACAACAAAAGCGAGATCATCATGCAGAATAACATGGTCAAAGGGCACGCAGAAATCACAATTGGACCACATTATTACGCAACAGGAAACAGAAAAACTCTTTCACTATATTAAAGGCGAATGGGCAGGTAGGGCCATATCCGACCATAAAATAATTTGGGGGCAGATAAGAACAATTCGCACCATAAACAAATATGACGACACCAAATACAAGACGCGAAAGAATGAGACAACAATAGAAACCAAGGATTTCAATTACAAACAATGTTACTACGCCGCTCTCAATATTAAATCCACCAAAACAAAATTCCAAGCTTGCATAATCAAAAAACTGGAAAACATAGGAATAGACTCAACGGATAAAAGCATCGAAATACCATGGTGTACCATAACCGGAGTATTAAAATCGGCTGCTCAGGAAACCTTGATTTTTCAGCCGAGTCACTCTAGGGATCATCGTATAGCTCTTGCTAACCTCCAAAAGGCTAAATTCTTACAAAAAAGACAACTAGATAACCCGAATAGACATAATCGTGTAAAAAAATGTCAGGCAGCCCTTCAAAAGATTAAAAACGAAAAGGAAAATAAAGATTGCAGGACCTTCTTTACTGGATTGGGGAGAAAACACCCTTCAAAACGTATGCAGGTACTTTATCTATTTTACAGGAAAAACAAGCAAGCAACAAAACGCCGGAAAAGAAACGCTTATATACCAATGTCCAAATGGGAGCAAATCCTAAAAAAATCTGAGGTCCTACCTATACCAACGGTTATAATAACAAAACCAGTAACAGTCGAGCAAAGTGAAGGACCCACGGTGGACGACATAAAGGACATAATTAGCAGCATGAGGAGCGGAACAGCGCCCGGAACAGACCAAGTGGTAATTGAGCTGTACAAAGCGATGCCCCAAATATTACAGGAAGCCGTCACCAAGCATATGAACAAAGCCTGGACACAGAATGAAGCTCCCGACACGTGGCTAGAAACAATGCAAGTACCAATTCCAAAGAAAAACAACCCTAAAGATACAAATGACTATCGACGAATATCGGTTTGCAATACGGGCTACAGAATCTACGCCTCCTACGTATTAAAAAAATTAGACGAAACAATAAAAGAACTAGGCAGCTACCTAGCAGCCTTTTTAAACAACAGATCTACAGACGATCACATATTTACACTAAAAAGGGTTCTGGACGAAGAATGGCGTGCAGGCAAAAGAATTTATGTACTCGCTCTGGACATAGAAAAAGCGTTTGACAACGTCGACCTCCAAGCACTGCGGGACATTTTATTACAAAGAACAAACAAGTCACTAACCAACAGGATAATCAAGGTTTGCTTGAATTAACGCACACACATCAAATGGTGTGGTCAGCAAAGTAGTTGGATTATTAAGGGAAAGAGAGTCAAACAAGGTTGCCCGATATCCCCTCGCCTTTTTACACTGGTCATGGATGAGGTCCTTAGAACCCTCGAAGAGGAAACTCAATTAATCAAACTAGACCAAGATCGCGAAATCTCACTCCCCCTGGTGCTATCATTCGCGGACGACCTCATCTTCATTACAGATGATCTAAAAGGGCTAGAAGGAATCGTATACCATATTAAACCCCTACTAGGTAGTGTCGGCCTACAAATAAACGAAACTAAAACAAAAATACTAATTAGAGACCCAATAGCTAAACAGAAAGCGACCTACGTGTCAATTAACGGATTAAATCTTCATACTGTCGATGAAATTAAATATCTAGGCACATACATAACATCTGCATTAAATAGGAGAAGCACAATTAGAAAACGATGTGAACAGGCCACTAGAAACGCGAAGTCACTATTACCATTCATAATAAAATCAAAGATGGACTGGAAACTAGCCAGACTCATGTATCGAATGGTGATCGTACCTTGTATGATATACGGTTTGAAAGTATCGGCAATCACCAAAGCTAACAGGTCAAGACTGAGAAGATATGAGAGAGTCATCATGAGAGACTTGATTAACCACGCCAGAAATAAACTAAGACAAAAGAAGATGCATGAAATATTAGTCGGAAAAACAGTAACCAAACGCATCAAGAATCACATGATGTGCTATCTTGCACACGTTCACAGGCGTGACAACCCGCACCTGTTACACGCGGCAATGCAGTACAAGGCCAAATCCAAGAAAATAGGCCGTCCTATTTACACATGGAACGACAACATTAAACAGGACTCAACCTATTTCGAAAAGGAACTCTACTTTTGGATGGACACGGCTACAGACCGATACAGGATCATGAAGGCTGCCAGCGAGATCTACAAGAAACCAGAAACGGATAGCAGCGTAACTTCTGACGAAGACATAGAATCGGCTAAATGCAACACAGCACAGCAGCGATATAGAAAGGCGACGAGTAAGCAACGTAACCCCATCTCAAGATTCGAAACAACATAGCGCCAATGTCTCAAAAAGATGCTCGTCCAAAGACAAATAACACCCATCTCTCCACTAGTCCATTGCTTACTCAAGGATGCATATCCGGTATGGCTCGTAAATCCTTTCCTATCCTGAGGGCACGTCTTCCTTACCATTACCGCGCCCCCCGGTCTACTCCTTGATATGCAATGGCCTTTGTAGCCCCATGAAACATGAGACTTCATGGGATAGTGCAAATCTTGGGGTTCATTCGATTTATCGAGTCTGGTTAAACCACGCTGGGATCGGTGCCTTTCATTCATTCATTCATTCATAGAAAATTTATGGGGCTTAATGGTTCAAAAATGGTCAAATAGAAACGAAAGAACTAGAGAAGCACTTATGGATCACTGCCTCACAGTCTGGGAAAGTTTAAGGGGTACTGACATATGTGACAAATTGATTGGATCCATGCGTAACCGGCTCCAGGCTGTGATTGACAATGAAGGTGGATATACGCGGTTTTGAATATTTATGATAAAAAAATTACTGGAGAGATTTAAATTAATTTAGTCGTAGCCTTCGGTGATAAGTGTTTATTTTGTGCACCGCTAACCATGCTTTCTATATAATTGTGTTAAGATTGAGGTTTGTGTCATAAATGTCTTAATAAATATAAAGAATAAATAACTTTGTTTTTCTAAAGATTTTATTAATCAATATTTTAGCTGAAATCTTCTAAGCCCCCATAATCATAAACGGCCTTTAAACCTATTTTATTTTAAATATGTTGTTTTGGTCCGTCACTTTGATATTTATGTTTGAGAAAGAGACAAAACTTTTTAACTAATATAGGTTTGAAGAATAAGCGGGTTAGTTGACTAGCTATCATATATTGACAATATAATTTTGTTCTTTTTTATTTGTTTCTTTTTTCTTATGGGACCACAGGACCAAAAAGTAATTATTACTCGGAAATCGGTAATGATCGTTTGCCCTCGCTCCAGTTGACGTTAGCCCCTAGAAACGTCAAGTTGTCGATGGTAAACATTATGACGTTTATTGTTTGTGCAGTGACAGCGTTAACATAATAGCTCTAAATGGCGAAAGTTTGCTACACGATATTCAACCTTAGGTGGGTCCCAAATTAAAGCTCGTGACTGTACTTGAAATTATTTACACTTACCTACTCTAACTCTTGTATTTATGTAATAAAATCTACTTACCCATTTTACAATAAGAGTTTTTAGTTCTTCAGTAGTAAAATCGATCTCCTTCAAACTGCCTTTACAAAATCCTTAACAAATTGGAGTGAGCAATTAACTTTATTAGAACCGATCGAATTGCAGTTTCCCCGAAATGGTGTTGACGAACGGGGCATTTTCGTGTACGATTCAGACGTGCCTGGTTCTTTATTTTTTCTCTTTAATGAGAAGCTGCGCAGTGTGCGGAATTGTTGATTCTTATCGTTTATAACGACAGAATTGAGTTTAGGGCGAATTTTGTCATCGCACTGTGACAGGATAGATATGGCAAAACCGGTTAGTACATTTTCCGGTAAATTCGAATTCCTGCCTCGACTGGGGTTTCTTTATCATCAATTTGAAATTTGATAGTTACATCAAAATGATCCTTCATTGTCATGGATTTGGAAAATTTAAAGACCAGCATTTCCTTAACAACAACCCATGAAATATTAACTGGCTTGATTTTAACGCACACCAGTTGATCATGTCGGTTCCAGGTGCATCAGAATCGAAAGGAACCAGCATTAACTGCGTACTGGGTGTAATGTAGCTATCTGCTTTTTTTTTGTTTTTGCTAATAAGCCGAAAAAAATTACATTTCTTGCTGTATTAAATTGCTGGCAGGCCCACATAAAGGTGGGAGTGGGTCTGATCCCGCTTCTGATGAAGATGAAGGCACTGGATCAGATATATTATAAAATAAAAGAGGTTCTTTAAATAGTAAGAAATTAGAATTTCTTATAAATTATTTAATCAATTAATTTTACACGAAACTACACTTAATCAGTTTCAAGACACAAATAGCCATGACACCCAGTAATAGCTTAGTTTACACAAAATAGTAACAATGCACAGAGAGGCAGAGTAACAATAATTGAGAGCAATACAACCTGTGCACCGGGCAAATCAAATCAAATCAAATCAAAAGTCATTTATTCAAATTAGGCTGAGAATCAGCACTTTTCGAACGTCAAAATTACATAAGACAGTCCCCCAAAACGCCCACCCTTCACCACTTCCTAGTGCTTTTGCTGGGAAGAAGAAGTGGCGCAACAAACTCCCCAGCAGCACAGCTGTCTGTTCAGTTAGGAAAAAAAAATGATTCTATACAATAATTTATAAGATAATTTACATTACGCAAAATAAAATTTAAATTATAAATTAATAGCCATATGACAGCTAGCACACGCCAATATACCAACCAAAAACGCAACGCCTGAAGGCAGAATGCCATTTCACTTTTTTTGTTTTTTTTTTATTTGATATGTCATTTCGCAGTTGACTCTCAGATTGAGATCGCAGCTGCTTAACCGGACTATCCTGTGGGTGCCTTAAGCTACTAACTTAAAGCCTCCAGCCAGGGGCATAAACTATTCTATGTTAAACTAAGCGAACGCTCGCTAAGGGCACGCCCTGTGGGGTACGAGCCTCGGCTTAGGGCGTCGCTGGCGGGAGGACAGCAAGGTGGGACAGGCTGGATCAAATTTATATTGTCATTATTATTAATCGGGGAGTTTAAATCTACATTTCTCAGCGTAACGCGGGCTGGCGCTTCTGCGAGTAAGGGTCGGGGTGGAATGCCATTTCGCTTTTTTTTTTCTCGTAGCTCACCTCTGAGGTGATGACTACTTAACCGGACAATCCTGCGGCTGCCTTAAGCTACTAAACTCAAAGCCTCCAGCCAGGGGCAAAACTATTCTAATTAAAACTAGGCGAGCGCTCGCTAAGGGCACCCCCTGTGGGGTACAGACCTCGGCTTAGGGCGTCGCTGGGGGGAGGACAGCAAGTTGGGACAGGCTGGATCAAAGATGATTCATTATTATTAATCGGGGAATTTAAATCTACATTTCTCAGCATAACGCAGGCTGGCGCTTCTGCGATCAAGGGTCGGGGGGAGTATTATTTACTCGGGCGGGGCGCGATCGCGGAGGACCTCGGCGGCGAGGTCGGAATGCGGGTCGGTATCTGTGTTTGTGCACTGTACTTGTGGCCCCATTGCTCTCCTGGAGGAGGGTTATGGGGTCGTCTGGGTCGGTAAGGATTTGCCTCGGGCGGCGGATCTGACTGATTCTACTAGTGACATAATTGGTGGCCTCGACAACCAGAGGGTTGCGGAGTTTGGCGGCGGACTCAAAGAAACGCTTGGAATTGCGTTTGAGAAATTGGTGGATTGTGGAGATCTTTAGGTCGAGATGGAGGACCTCGTTCCTAACGTACCAGGGGGCACCGGTGATTTTACGGAGGAATCTATTTTGGAGCGTTTGCATCCTATGAATATGGCGGGGTTTTGCGTTTTGCAAATACGGCTCCCGCAAGGTCATGATGGGACGAACGCACGCCGTGTTCGTACGCAATTTGCACTTTAGTGACATTTTTCTACGTGCAGTCAGGACAGAGTGAAGTCTACCGAGAACGAAAGCGGCTCGCGAGCGGGCTTGCTTTATGTGATCGCTAAAGGTGAGATGCTGATCGAGGACAACACCCAGGTATTTGGCTCGCTTCTCCCAGGGGATAGGCTTGCCGAACATGGTGATAGGTCGGGGGGGTTTGAACCTTTTACGCGGTTTCATGAAGAGAACCGCTTGGCTTTTATCCGGGTTGACTTCGATCCTCCACTTTCTAAACCAGGCGCCGAGCATGTCGACTGAGGTCTGGAGAGTGCGGGCTATCGAGTCAGAGCTGGTACCCTTGTAGATGGCCGTATCGTCTGCGAACAGAGCCAACTGCGCCCTTCTACTCTTTGGGATATCGCTGGTGAAAAGCATGAAGATTAGGGGGGAGACCACAGAGCCTTGAGGGACTCCTGCGCGGATAGGACGGGAGGAGGATATCGCTCCTTCGATACGGTAGCGGAAGGTGCGGTTTGACAAAAAGTCCCGTAAGATGAGCACGAGACGATCTGGCACACCGAGTTTGTAGAGCTTATATAATAAGCCGTTGTGCCAGACTTTGTCGAACGCTTTCGCTATATCGAAGAATATTGCACCGGTTATCAAACCGCGTTGGAAGCCAGCGCATATGTTTTCAATAATCCGGTGGGCCTGATGCACGCTAGAGTGCTGGGTTCGGAACCCAAACTGTTCGTTGGGGATGAGGCCCTTGGTTTCGGCATAGTCTCTGAGGCGCTTATAAATAAGCCTCTTATAGACTTTGCCGAGTACCTTGAGCAAACTGATGGGTCGGTAACTCGACGGCTCGGTCTTAGGCTTGCCGGGCTTCGGTATGCCGATGACCGTGGCTTCTTTCCATGCTTGGGGAAAGATGTTATTGCTTAGGGCACCATTGAAGATGGTGGCCAATAGCATTATCAGGTGGGCAGGGAATAGCTGGATCACCCTATTGGTGATTCCATCAGAGCCGGGGGCTTTGCGGGTTTTAAGACCTTTGATGATGTCATGCACTTCGTCTGGAGTGACGGGAGGTAGAGGACCATCAGGATCTTCAACGGGAGGGAGAGAGGATCTACGTTCGACCTCGGCGTCGACCTCTAGGAGGTGAGCTTGGTCTACCGGTTGGGAGCTAGGGGAGCATTGAGCCTCGAGACTGTCTGCTAGGCATTCAGCCTTTTCTAAATCCTCGAACGCGATGGTCTTGTCGGGACGGGTCAGGGGGGCATGGCGCCACTTGCTGGGACTTGAGTTTCCTCTGAAGTTCCCAGAATGCTAGGTGGGTGGGCTCTAGTTCGCTGAGCATCTTGTCCCAGCCCGTGTCACGCAGCTCCTGTATGCGTGTCTTTACAGTTCTCTGTAAATAGCGCATATGGGCTTTGTTAGCGGAGCAGGGAAAATTGCTGTAGGCACGAACGGCCGCGTTCTTCCCAGTCAGCAGCGCGCGTACATCGTCCGGCAGGCTCCAGCGAGGGTCGCCCGACGCTGATACCTCCCTAGAGCAGTCGCTCAGGACTGATTGTACGTGCTCCGTGAGTGAGTCGATCGCGGCCGTCATGTCCGCGATAGAGTCGAATTTGTCGGGGATCGCGTCCAATTGGGGAGACGTGTTGGATTTCAGCTGAGTGCTTACTTTCTTCCAGTCCGTTGTTACCCTTTTGGTGAGAGCGGGTTGGGATGCCATTTCGCCGCCGTGCGGACTCTTTTATACGGTAGTATTGTAGGTGGGGCAACGACGTAGCGATCACTAACTCCGCCCAGCAGCGAGGAGGTGGGAGAATGTCGTAGCACGCTACGGTGCCATAGCGCTATTGCGTAGCCCGATGCACGTGTTTTTACAATGTGACGCTGACATATGTATTCAGGGTTGATGTATGTATGTGAGTTTCTTTATTCCACCATAACTTTTAAACGCCTGAACAAATTTGGATGTATCGGGTATCGTTAGAATCCTTACATCATCCCAAGTGACACTGGCTTTTTTTTTAAATTCAATGTGGCGACAGTGTGGCTCCATTTTGAAAAAGGGAAAAGTTTTTTTTTTCTTCAATTATTACAATATGGGTATCAAATTGAAGGCCTTGACGAGCACGTTCCAAATATATATAATTTATGGGCACCACTTTTACTTAGGTACGGTGTACGTGCAAAACAAACATTTCATCTTTGGCCGTGCAAACGATCAGACTTTAGTAAGACTGAGAATGTCTAATAGGGTCAATGACTGACGAGCAGTATGCAGCAGCGGTACGGTAAATGAATGTGTGCCAGCGACAGTTGTTCAGAACCATTTCCGAATGGCTGTTGTCTACGAACTGCGAGCAAGAGCCATTGCAAGTCTTTGTAACAGAGGGCGCTGGGACGGGTAAAACTTTTACCCTAAAAGTTGTGGTAGAACAAATACGCCGCCTCAATTTTAATACCAACTGTAAAGCCGTAGTGGTAGCAGCGCCAACTGGCGTAGCAGCTCGACTGATTCGGGGTTCAACCTTACATTCCACTTTTGCCCTTCCTATTGAAAACGGCAGGATAGAAACCATGCATCGCTTGACCGGCGAGTGCCTTCAAAGTGAAAAAGTAGAAAACCATAAAATGGCTCATCATTGATGAAATTTCAATGGTATCATTATACGACTCTCAGAAATGTTCACCTTAGACTCCAAGAAATGAAAGTGAGCCACCATTATTTTTGGAGGTGCCAATGGTTTGCTCTTTGAGGACCTGATGCAGCTACCACCAGTCGCAAAATCTGCAGGCGGATCATACTGCTTCAAGCAACCGTCGCATTTAGAAGCTGAAATGGACTTATGGGCGCTGTTTAGCTTCTGCGAACTGCCACAAAACATGAGACAAGCAGATGATACTACTCTTGTGGATATTTTAAATAATTTGCGGGTCGGTCAACTTACCATGCAGCAACTCGAAATACTGGATCGTCGTCGAGTCCCAGTGACTGGTCCATTTGCAGATGGCGAGTGTGTGCGCATATTTCCCACATTAAAACAAGTGGATGAGTACAATACCGGCATGAGCTCTCGAGAACATACCAATGTACGAAGTGAAGGCAGTGGATACATCTATAGAAGTCAAAACCTATGGACAGCGGCCGAAAGTGGAAGCTTATGTCGCGCTTAGTCGCGTGAGACAGCTAGAAGGTTTGGCAATCAGCGTTTTGAATCCACGAAAAATTATCCACGAGCCACATAATAAAAAGTCTCTAGACGAACTAGATCGCCTGAGAAATGTGGGAAATCACCCTAAAAATGACTTGTTAGGCCATACCGGCACGACCCAGCGCTAGCCCTCGCGAGTAAGTGCAACCGCGCGACTAAACGGGAGCCGTCCTTGTCCTCGTCCATCCTATCTACGCCTCGCTCTGCCGTGAGACTAAAACACCTTTAGTGCTTAAATTAAAGCCACCTAGCATGAATGTGCTCCGTATAATTTAATTCAAAAAAATGTTCTAAGTGATAATTTCCAAAAATAATAGTGTTAAATTAATCTAGATAGTGTTAATATCACCTGACATTGTTATCTCAACCGAACTCGGACAGAGAACACTGTTAAAACGATTTAAAGTTTGGAACTATAAACAGTTTATAATCAAAGTGTTTCGTGTTGATAAAGTGACAGACAATAAACAAAACCAAATAGCATATTTACTATTCAATCTAATAAACAGTTAAAATACAGTAGCAAAACAGAAGTGAAAACATACAAAATCGTTAAAAACATATAAAAAACAAAAACATACAAAATCGTTGTTATGGTTTCACAATAACGTCCGGTCAATTTGTAATAAGTCTTTTTTTTTTTTTGTATTGTTTATGTGTTATTGGGTTTTTCCTTCAGGATGTTTTCAGTAGCAACCCAGTCTGGATTTGCGTAGTACGTTTATTTTTTTTTAAATAATGAAAAGGCATTTATTTACTAGGCTAAGAATCTGTACTTTTTGTATGTCTTCCTACCTTCACATTTTGTTACGTAAATTGTGGTAACGTGTAATGTTTTGTTTTTGTCCAAGTAGGTATAGGGGTGGGTTGGTGTAGTAGCTATTCACGTCGTCAAGATATCAGTCTGGATTTGAGTACGTTTCATTTTTTTTTTCAAATAATGAAAAGGCATTTATTTACTAGCCTAAAAATGGTAGTCCGTTGGAGCAAGGTCTGGCGAATACGGAGGGTGGCGAATGGTTTCTAATTGCAGTTTCTGTAGAGTTAAAACGGTTGCTCGTGCTTTATGAGGTTTCGCGTTATCATGGAGCAATAATGGTGAAGATCGATTCATGAGTCGGGGCTGTTTCACTGCTAGTTTTGCTATCATTGTTCGGAGTTAAGCACAGTAGATATCTGCCGTTATTGCTTGACCAGATCGGAGAAAGTTATAGTGAATAACACTATGCCGAGACCACCAAACAGTTACCTACCATTACCTTTTTATTGGTAAGCTTTGCTTTAGGACATTGTTGCGGCGTTTGACCTGGGGTCAGCAATTGCATTTTTCGCTTAAGGTTATCGTAAAGAATCCACATTTCATTACATGTTATTGTTAAGAAGAGGTTTGCAAGCGTTACTCAGACTGGCTGGTATGGGAGATGACGGATGTTTGAATATGTTTGTTAGGAACATGATGTGTGTCTTTACTCTGTTATTTTCTGTGTTGTCAAGAAAAACCAAATTAAAATTTCTATGTGCTTTATCTGCTTTGTTTTCACTATTCTAATGATAGGAAAGACCCACCAGGTTATGAGCCCAGGATACGTAGTAGAGAGTAGGTAATATGGAAACGAAAGATGTTGTAAACACGACTATGGGCGGCGCACTAGAGAGATCGCAGCCGGTACGAGATACAGGTATGAGTTTAATGTCGATAGAGAAACTTGATGGAAACTCGAATTATAGTACATGGAAGTTTATGGTAGAGTTGTATTTAATCCATGATGATCTGTGGGAGTATACTCAGAAGACACCAGAGAGTACAGATGTATTTGGCTTAAAGAGAGACCAAAAAGCGAGAGCCAGGATATGTATGATGATACAACCGCATTGCCTGATTCACGTGAGACATGCGAAAACGGCAAAGGAGGCGTGGGAGTCTTTGAGGTCAGCTTTTGAGAATAAAGGACTACATAACCGATGCAGACTTTTATCAAAGCTAGTAAGCCTAAAACTTGAGCAGTTCACATCTATGAGAGACTATGTGACTGCGCTAATGTCAGTAGCACAGCAGCTGAGGGATATCGGAAAAGAAGTTGACGATGAGCTGTTAGCGGCGCTGATGTTGCAAGGACTACCGGAGGAGTATAATCCGATGAGATTTGCGTTGGAGAACACTAATGTAGAACTGACAACAGACTATGTTAAAACTAAACTGTTGCAATTGAACCAAGGCACATCTTGCGCAAGTTCCAGTAATTCGACGAGTGCTGCACTTACAGCGAAGATGAAGAATCAGAATCAGAAAAAGTTTGTTCAGAGGAATAAAGACAAACAAAAGAAAATGAGATGTTTCATTTGCGATGGATCGCATAAAGCTCGTGACTGTCCGGATAATCCGAAGAGGAAGGCGAAGGCGGTTAATATGGTAACTGCAACACCGACTGCGACGGCGACGGAGACAGCAACGGCGACGACGGTAGCGCTTGACACGAGAAGTCAAGAGAAGCAAGCAGATTATTCATGGGTTATTGATTCAGGAGCGTCGATGCATATGAGTAGCAGAAAAGACTGGATGAGTAAATTTGCGGAGGCAAGTCGTAAGGTTGAAGTGTTTTGTGCAAATGGAGGTAAGATGTATGAAAAGGGATATGGTAATGTAACAGATGAGCATCTGAACATTGAGAATGTGTTGTACGTACCAGGACTGACATCGAACCTACTGAGTGTTAGTAGTATTGTTAAAAAAGGTAATGTCGTTGTTTTTACCAACAGAGGTTGTGAGATATTCAATGAGTGTGAGTATACGTCGAGAGGACAACCATGTGTGACAGGTTTGCTGGATAAGGATGTGTATAAAATTAAATTTCCTTCTCAGCAGGTCTGTGCAATAGCGACTACAGCATCAATGGAGCTATGGCATAAGAGAATGGCACACTTGGGTATACGGAATTTGACACTATTGAGAGATAAAATGGCAACTGGGGTAAAGTTTGAATATAACGAGAAATTAGACTGTGTAGCCTGTCTAATGGGTAAACAAACGCGGCAACCGTTTGAGAGGAATAAAGCCACGCGAGCCAAAAGTTTATTAGAATTGATACATTCGGATATCAGTGGACCAATGAGTGAGAATTCTTTTGGAGGTTTTAGATATTATATTACTTTTATTTATGATTTTTCACGTAAAACTTTCGTATTCTTTATAAAGCAAAAGAGTGAAGCCTTTGAGAATATGAAGGAGTTCAAGAGTTTTGCTGAGACACAAACAGGTAAGAAGCTGAAGGTTTTAAGAAGCGACAATGGGCGCGAATATTGCAATAAAAGGTTTGATGAGTTCTTGAGAGAACATGGTGTTAAACACCAGCTTACGATTGCTTACACACCTCAACAGAATGGTGTGGCGGAGAGAGCCAATCGTACCATAGCGGAAAAAGCACGAACTATGCTTCAAGAAGCAGGTCTTCCCGTTCGATTTTGGGCTGAAGCTGTAAATACAGCGGTGTATTTGAAAAACAGGAGTCCCACCATCGCAGTGAAGAACAAGACACCCGAGGAGGTTTGGAGTGACCATAAAATAGATTTGTCTAATCTTCGTGTGTTTGGTTGCAGAGCCTTTATGCATATCCCAGATGAAAAGAGAACCAAATGGGATGCGAGGAGTAAAGAGCTAGTATTTGTAGGATACTGTGAAGAATCGAAAGGTTACAGATTAGTCAACCCTATGAATGGAGAGCTGCATAGAGCGAGAGATGTGGCATTTTTTCGAAAACCAGATGAACTATAAATTGACTAATACTGAAGAGGAAAGAAATACTGCAACAATTCATCTAGAGAATGATGAAGAGAGACAAGTGGTTAATCAAGAAGAGACCGACCTTCAATGTGATAGAGATCACACAGATGATGTTAGAGATGCTGAATTCATGGAAGAGGAAGATGAACAGTGGACATCATTTGAAGAGAGGCCGGAGGAAGAGCAACCTGTTGAAACAATACCTGTAGTAGAAGAGAGAAGATACCCACTCAGGAACAGAAAGCCTGTGGAGTTTAAGGATCATATCACCTATGAGGCGATAGTGACAGAAAGAGATCCATTAACAGTTAAAGAGGCACTGACGAGAAGAGATGCAAAACAGTGGAAACTTGCTATTCAGGAGGAGCTGGATGCATTAAAGAAAAATCAAACCTGGGTGTTGGTAGAGCCAAACCCGCTTGGTTTGGCTCTACCAACACCCAGGTTTGATTTTTCTAACAGTATTGATTCGAAATGGCTGTTCCGAATCAAAAAGGAGGCGGGAAATAAGACTCGGTATAAAGCTCGTTTGGTTGCAAGAGGCTTCAGACAGAGAAAAGATATTGATTACGATGAGACGTTCTCCCCAGTTGTGCGTCATAGCTCTTTGAGGCTGTTAATAGCACTAGCAGCGCAGATGAATCTGCAAATGAATCACATGGACGTCAAGACAGCGTTTCTAAATGGCAATTTAAATGAAGAGGTTTACATGCGACAACCACCATATTTCGAAGAGAAAGGCAAGGAAGACCATGTATGCTTATTGAAGAGATCTCTTTATGGACTGAAACAGGCGCCACGTTCATGGAATTCTAAACTTCATTCAGAGCTAGAGAGTCTGAATTTCCACCGTTGCAAGAATGAACCATGTGTCTACACAAGGCGAATCGAAAATGATATGATAATACTTGCAGTTTATGTTGATGATATCCTAATCTTTTATAATAATGTAAGAGAAATGCATAAGGTCAAGAAAGAACTTATGTCCAAATTCGAGATGAAAGATTTAGGAAAAGCTGAATTATTTTTAGGGATGCGGCTAAAGCAAGAGAATGGCCACATAAAGATTGACCAAGAAAAGTATATAGAGAAGCTTCTACGCAGATTTGGCATGGAAGACTGCAAGACAGTTGCCACACCTGCAGTACCTGGTCAACATTTCAAGAAGCCAGAGGGCTCACACACACCGAGTGACAAAATACCTTACAGAGAGTTGATAGGATCACTGATGTACTTGGCTGTGTGTACGCGACCAGACATAGCTCATGCTGTGAATATTATGAGTCAGTTCTGTAACTGCTATGAAGAGATCCATTGGAGTGCTGCCAAGAGGATTCTAAGGTACCTTAAAGGTACTAAGAACATGGGACTCGTGTACTCAAATGATGCCTGTAGTACAGAGATACAAGTTTTCTCTGATGCTGATCATGGAGGAAATATAATAGATAGAAAGTCTTATTCCGGAAATGTTTTCACATTGGCAGGAGGAGCAGTGTCATGGCTGAGTGCTAAGCAGAGAAGTATAGCCATTTCAACAGCAGAGGCTGAATATGTCAGCTTATCGGAAGCTGCTAAAGATGCCATATTTTTGAGAAGGTTCTTGGGGGAACTGGTGGACACCCAAGAAAAAGTTATCACAGTTTACACGGATAGTCAGTCAGCAATGGCCATAGCACAAAACCCAGTGCACCATCAGCAGACTAAGCATATCGATTTACGATATCATTTTGTTAGAGAAGCCTTAGAGAAGGAGATTATTAAATTGAAATATCTCGCAACAAATGTGATGGTCGCTGACATTATGACAAAACCTGTGCCTAAGAGTAAGCATGAGTTTTGTCGTAAGGAGATGGGTGTGCAAGAGTGAGTCAGAGGGAAACGCTTGAGGAGGAGTGTTAAGAAGAGGTTTGCAAGCGTTACTCAGACTGGCTGGTATGGGAGATGACGGATGTTTTTGAATATGTTTTATTAGGAACATGAAGTGTGTCTTTACTCTGTTATTTTCTGTGTTGTCAAGAAAAACCAAATTAAAATTTCTATGTGCTTTATCTGCTTTGTTTTCACTATTCTACTGATAGGAAAGACCCACCAATACTTCATCCTATCACACCGACATCTTTCGTAGTTAGGTCAGGTAGGATTCACATTCAATGATCTCTACTCGACCTGATAAATCAATAACAGTAGGCTTTTTTTTGGAGTTGTAATCCGCTCACGCCTAAAACCACTAATAAGATGAAAAATATACAGATTTTTTAATTTAACAAGGGCTTAATTTTATGGAGTTGTTAGCCGCTCCGAATAAACTTTAGTTGATATTTAACAAGGGCTTATTTATAAGGAGTTGTTAGCCGCTCCGAATCAACTTTAATTGATATTTAAAATATAAATTTTATTTATTGAATAAAACGTTTACAAAAAGTGTACATTTAGTCAACAGTATGATTTCCCAAACAATAATTATAATGCCTAAAAATAAACTAAAACTAAAATATGTTAATAACAGGTGCAAGTAATCATGGTATGGAATTACAAAGTTAGGTAGCGACCCGCCCGATCTAGGTTAATTCAAACCTGTGTTTCAGGCCATCACTTTACATTTCAATTAAATTGGAACACTAAAATTTTAAGTTAAAGACATATATTAATTTGCGCACTCTAGTACATAATAAATCAATATGTTTACGGAAATTTAGATTGGAGTCAATAGTGACACCTAGATATTTTAAATGGTCAGCTTTAGTTAAAGTGGGGCAGAAACATGCAGTGTCAGCGTACATGCTACAATTATGTGCGTAAATGTTTATATTAGTAAGCGGTATGTTAGTATTTCTCATTGTAAATAAAATATATTTTGTTTTATCTGTATTTAATGTTAGTAGATTATTATGAAGCCAATTTGACACAATGTTAAAACCATTCTGAGCATGTTCATAGACCTCAACTCTTGATTTAGCTGAGAACAATAGAGCGGTGTCATCCGCATAAGACATTATGACACCATTTTGGGGTACCAGGCGGCACAGTTCATTTATATAGATTAAAAATACTTCAAGACTAGCTATGTGTCGTTCTGGGCCTCTGGCCATGTGCGTTAAAATCTATAATAAACTCCCGAATTCAGTTAAGGATACAGAGTACGACAACAAATTCAAAAATGACCTACAAAATTACTTAAACTTAAAATCATATTATAGCCTAAAAGAATTTTTAACTGAGAAATAAATAAATTACTATCGACTCGAACACATTACACATACATAGCTAGGTACTCTACAAGACATCAGTCAGAAAATGATTATTTATTTATTTAGTTTGTAAGAATGACATAATGTATGATAATAATTAATAATTTTTAAATTAATCTATAACAACAAATTGTATTAATAATTAATAACGATAGCATGTTAAATTAATTAAAACCTGTCGCCTATACATTGCTGTGCCCTAGCAGGGTTCATTGTTTGGAACTATCATAATGTAACAACCTGTAAACAACATGAAATGCAATAAATGAATATGAATAAAATAACGTGGGGCCCAAAATGCTGCCTTGAGGAATTCCAAAACAACTATTTTTAAGTTCACAACTTGTATACTGATCAATTTTTACACATTGATGACGATCGCTAAGATACTCAGAAAATAATTGAAGTTGTACTCCTCTTATCCCAAGTGTTTCAAGCTTGTGCAAAAGTAAAGAACATGAAATAGTGTCGAAGGCCTTGGCAAGGTCTAGAAAAATCCCAATTGTGTGCATACCATTATCTAGATTGGTAGTGACATAATTAGTCAATTTGTGTACTGCTTGGCTAGTTGATCTTTTGGGCCTAAAACCAAATTGCCTATCTGAAAGTAATTTGTTATCTTCTAGATATTTTATCAATCTACTGTTAATTATTTTTTCTAAAATTTTTGAGAGGCCTGTTAACACTGAAATGGGTCTGTAGTTATTCACACAGTTTTTGTCTCCAGATTTAAATACTGGTGTTACCACAGCTTTTTTTAGTAATTTTGGGAATATTCCTTTAGATAAACATAGCTGAAAAATGTGTGTTAGCGGAGGGGCAAGTAGGTATTTAAATCTTTTTAGTATATTATTAGGTATATCATCCCACCCAGTAGCACAAATATCCTTTAACCCGTTTATTATTCTTATTACTTCGTAAACGTCGGTATCTAATAAAACAAATGAATTTAGTGTAGAGGATGTCGTAGTCGGGTTTTGACGAGAAAAAATACTAGAGTTTAAAGATTTTTCAGCCAAGTTTTTACCAGCGTTAACAAAAAAATTGTTTACTTTATTAATTGCTTCGGATGAGGTTGTCTCTGATGATAGTAGATCAAACGGAGGTTCGGGATTTTTCGATCTAAATGTATTAGTTTTTAAAAAATTCCACACAAGTTTACTATTTTTCCCCGCCTTCTGTAATTCATTTTTATCGTACTGATTTTTTAGTTTTTTCAAAAGATTGTTACAGAAGTTTCGATACCTTTTATATGTAACAGAAATTATTTCGTTATCAGGTGCAAGCTTCAATTTTAGATGAAGTTTGTCTCTTTGTCTTATACATCGAACGAGACCGGGTGTAATCCAGGGTTTAATACAACTATACTTTCTAGGCATTGTCTTAGTGAATGTGTTTTTCCTTATTGCATATTGTAGCGAATCTATGAAATACTTTAAGGTAATATTTGCATCGTTGGAATTATAAACTGGGTCAAAATTTATACCGCGTAAGTCATTTTCCAGGTTTGTCATATTGACTTTAGTGTAGCAACGCATGCAGTTTTTTTTAGGTGAAGATATTTGTAATGTTAGTAAAACAGCTTGATGATCGGTAAGCGATGAAGTAGTTAAGTTTTTAAGTTTGTGTCAAGGGAGTCTAAAAATCTATCCATATTTTGAGAAGGAGGCCTATAAATAGCCATGACTACTGTATCAGGAATAATTTTGATTATTAGGCAATTACTATCTTGGGATACCGGTTCTTCCTTGATTGTTCGTAAATTATTCTTGATATAAACTACTAACCCATCGTTTTGGTTTATGTTTCTGTCAGTTTTATAAGAATAGTAACCGTCAAGAGATGGTAAATTGACCGTCTGTTTTGACAACCAACATTCTGTTAGGACGATAATATCACAGCTTATGTCAAGATTCTGTAATAACACTTCAAATCCGTTCATGTTTCTGTTTATGCTGCGAATATTCTGTGTTAGCAGGGATAACGTTTTTCCACCAGAAGGAAGAAGGTACTTACAGTCCTCAACATTACAGACTTTAGATTCCGACACAGAAAAACTATCTAGATCACAAATAAGCTGATTTGTCATGATGGTTACAAACTAAGTGGAAATATAAAGCGGAAGAAGATTTGCTGCTACATTCCTTGAAGGAGTGTCCAGTCTCTCCACAGTGGTTGCAAGTAGGACTAGTTTCCCGGCAAAACTTGGCAGCATGTCCAAACTGTTGGCAATTGAAGCACCTGGTGACTATCGTGAAATCTCTCACAGGGCACGATGTCCAATTAATAAAAATTCGGCTTTGGTTTATCATAATTTTTCGTATGCTAGCAGGTAGTTCCAGGACGTAGTTACAGGTAGGAAGGTCTTTCTTGCCCGATTTATGGCTCAATTTGATGCTCTCAAGGAAGGACTCACGAGTTATATTTGGCAACTTCTCTGCAAGGTTCTGCTCGTAAATACATTCAAAGACCTCCTTCTCTGTAAGGGTTACGGGAACACCAATGACGGCGACCCTAGGGCGGCGGTTAGTAGGTTCTTCTATTGTAAGGCCCGATGATACCAGTTTTTCTGAATTCTTTAGCTTGTCAATATCGCCTTTGTTTTCGGTGCTAATCAAAACGCCCCCATTTTTCACTTTTCTCAGGCCACGGACATGGAGCTTAAGTTGTTCGGGGGAGATTATCTTTTGAACAAGCGACTTGGTGTCGTCACTCGTTTGGGTCTTATCGTTGGGATAGATGGCGATTGATCTCAAATTTGCAGGACGGACGAAGTTATCGGAACCTTTCTTCACCATGCTAGCATATGAAGTATTTCCTGAGGGATTCAGCTTTGCTTCTACGACATCTTGGAACTGCTGGAGAGAGTTCACAACGTTCTGGTGAACCTGTAGGTGCTGGATTGTGGTATGGGCCTGTATTGTTTTCTGCTTCAACGATTGGTATAAGACAGCCATCTGAGAAGTCCCACTTGAAACCTTCCGGCAAAGAGTAGAGACACGAAGCTTCTGATCTGAGTTCATTTTCCCATCACCGACAATAGTGCAGACTTCGTTTAAAATTGTGTCAATAGATCCTAACCATTTCTGGATCTCCGGCGTACTGATGACTTCACTCGGCAACTCATTCTCTTCGGGTACTGGTGGGTAAGGCTCACTCGGGGGTAATGGTTCAGTAGGCGTCGGTGGAGGACTTCGCCGTAGTAATTGGCTACGGTAATTTCGGTAAAAACACTCTTGAAAGTCGGTAAAAACCTACGTCACACGCGACACACTTTAATTTATACTGACGACGCAAATAGTTATATTTATTTGTCGTAATTGTTTATTTCATTATAATAAATACAAAACACACGTCCGCTTAGTCTCGCGTCTCGTAAAGCGATGATTAAACAAGGGCTTATTTATAAGGAGTTGTTAGCCGCTCCGAATCAACTTTATGAATTGATCCAATCAACTGCAGTAGTTGATGGTGACCAATAAGAAAGGTTAGGTAACCTATTCCTAAAAGCACATCCTTAAAGTATCTAAAACTAAACAGATATAAGAGAGATTAAAATAATCTTCTTAATGGTTTAAAAACCGATGAGTCTAATAAGAGAAAAAGAAAAAACTTTAAAGTTACATAGAAGACGAAAAGATGATGGAGATGAATCATGAGTAATGTGAAGAATGAAATTATTTACATAATTATATATTATATTTTAAAATCTTTAATATGCCATTTAGCTTGGTTGCCATTAGTATCCTCTAGTATATAAACTAATGGAGATAGTTTCTGCAACACAGTGGACTTCACATATTTTGGCGCTAATTTTGCGCTGAAATAAGTCCCAGCCTTACTATTTACATAATTTTTTCGCCAGACTGTATCTCCTACGTTATATTCTTTAAAGGAATGACTTTCGTTGTAACGAGAAGAGTTACGAGCATGAGCAATATGGAGGGCTATTTGAACTTTATCGAAAATTGCAGACAGTAAACCTATATGTTAGTAGCATAGATGTCCCTAGGTAAAAATACGATTTCATCAAGATTATTAGTTGGCGTATAAAGTGAGCCAGAATTAACTGTTTCACGGCCAAAGAGTAAAAAGTTAGGAGAGAAACCAGTTGTAGTATTAGTTGTACTATTCATAGCGTATTGGACTTTAGGAAGGTGGGTTATTAAATTAGTCTAAAAAATACAGAAAGAATTTAAAAAAATGACTAAGCTACCTAAAATAACCTACCTACTCTCAGAAATAAAAGGTTATATAAAAGGGAGGTTTTGTAGGGGAGGTATGACACGGCACTCAGGTCAGGCCTCGTCAACCAGATCCGCCTCCCAGTTGTTCAAGCAGGATCACCGGCAGTCCAATACAGGTCTCCCAGGTAGTGGATGGCCCTCTTGGCAGGGACGCAGTATCGAGACTCATAGGGAAATGAATGTCGTCCAATTTATGAGATTTTTATGCAGGAGATGAGTTCTCGAGCGTTTTTCAGACTAGATTTCCTTTTGAATGTGTCAGCAGTCTCCTTTTATATCAGTGTCTCCGGTGTTCTTTTTCACATCAACTGTTTTTTTCTGTTCTTTGCAGAAGGCAGAATTTATTTTCAAATTCAGTGATCGAAAGGCCAGTCATATACCATCGTACCAAAAACCTCTTTGATGTGTTCTGAGAGCGTTTCAATTATTATTTTAAATGAAAGTTAAGATACAAATATTATACAGTAAACAATTATAATTATCTATAAAATACAATATTTGAGCTAAACATATTGATAGAAATAATTTAAATTATATAAATCAAAAGTAACCTTCATAGACTAAGCCAGTAAGAAAACTATGAGAGAAAATTAGAAGAAAATATAATGACAGCTTGACAGCCTGACGTGTCATAAAGTCATAACATTGAAAAATTAAATTAAAGAAAACTAATCGTTTTAGAACGATTCGTGAAATATAGGAGTATAATACATAATATTAATGAATGCAAAATGTAAGTATATTATGTTGTAATGTCTGTAGTATGTAGATACTTTAGTGGTTAAGAGATTAGATGGCAGGTGCTCTGTTTGAGAGGAAGTTTTTTTTTTGTTAAAATTAAAATTTATCATTACAAATAATTATAATACACACACGTACATATATACATATTTAATAAAATATATACCTATATTGTGCCGCTGGATGCAGGTCGCTTCCAACCCGCCGATTTGGAAATCATTGGGGGAGGCCTATGTTCAGCAGTGGACGATGATGATATCTATATTGTCAATATAATGCTCTTGATTGACTGCCAGAAGGGTCAGGTCATGGATACGTCTACCAGAAACCAAAAGCAGCACAATAGTTTTCTTATGGGGCACAGGTTTTCTTAATGCAATAGATTTCATAACATGCTTAACCAGTATATGAGCACTTAAGACTCTCGATATTTCGTTATTACAGAGCGTAGACACCACTGATTTGTGTAACAGTATAGTATTATATGATAGGTTTTCATTCAAATATAAATCGGCTAAAATTTTTCCTAGAATTGATCCGGTTGGGTAACATGGATCAGCTTTCTCTTTTTTACACTAGCCTAGCCATTTTTGCCATGCGGCTTTGTATGCAGTACATGGTGATGGGTGGCGTACCTTGGGGATCAAATATGGGGGAGGAAATATCCACGCTACGTGGTCATTCCAAGTCTGGGAAAAAGCGTCGTGGAATAGGGCTTGGTCGTCGTTCTGGTCCAGAGACGCATAATTGGCCACCACATGCGCATTTTTCGACGCAAACAAATCTATTACCGGAACCCCGAATCTGTTGAAAATCAGGTCAGTACACGCCGGTAAAAGGTGTCATTCGGGGGGGGATCGGTAGCGAGACAGATGATCTGCGTGGGAGTTGAATCTGCCGGGAATGTGATGAGCAGCTAGGTGAATTTGATAATGATCTAGAACCTTGAAAATATCGATTGTCAAGCCCAAGAGAGCTATTGATTTAATGCCACCTTCCTTGCGAATGAAAGCAACGGCTGTTCTGTTGTCGCACTGCCATAGAACCGTGAACAACACAAAAACTGACCCTGGTCCTGTAATATCTTCAGTAATGCTAGAAGTTCCTTCTGGTTGCAGTGTATCGGTTGTTCTTGTACGTTCCACGGTCCCGTGAACGAAAGGTCGTCGAGTTGCGCTCCCCAAGCTAGGTCTGAGGCAACGGTCGCTAGTAAATGCGTTGGAGGCGCGAAGTGAATTGGAGAAGCTTTTGGTTCTGCAACCACCAGGTTAACTCTTTCAGGGCACGTACCGGAATCATGAACTGTTTGGCAACTGGCACCTTGCCGACTGTGTTTAGGAAAGAGAGGAGTGCTCGAAAGTGAAGCCTGCCCCTTGGTACAACAAAACTTGCAATTTTTAATAGACCTACTAAGCTCTGCAAAGCCTTCAAATCGAGAGCTCTCTCTTCTAGGGCTGTCGATATCTTGGACGTTAGATTCAGGCACTTTTTCTCTGGCAGAGACTTCGTTAACCAGAGTGTCCCACTGAACGCCCAGGTAAACTAGGCATTGACAAGGTGTGAGTGTGGACTTGTCGAAATTCACCAACCAACCGAGATACTGCAACCTCTCTACCGTGATTTGGACATGGGTTTGTTATCTGTGGGTTTTGATTTACAACCAGAAAGTCGTTTAAGTACACGATTATTCGAATCCCTTGATCCCCGAGTGACTGAGCTACCCAATTGGATAGAGAGGCAAAGACCTTGGGGGCCGTGCTCAGACCGAACGGGAGGCACGTCATTTCCATTAATTTTCCTCTGTAGATTAGACGCAGGAAGGTGAAAATAGGCATGTGACAGCACTCGATAGACATTTACCTTTTTTATCTGAACCTGCCGGTGATTACGTAATTGTTCAAGGCAGCTAGGTTGAAGATGGGTCGGTGCCACTGGTCGTCCTTTGGCACCAGAAACATAACACTTGACACAAAACTTGGCGAGGCCTTGACAACATCTAATACACCCTGGTGTTGCATTTGGGTGATTAGGCGTCATTGCATCCGAAGAAACCGTGCTGAACTGACTTTCGTTTAACGATGGTATTAAAAGTGGGGGTCGATGTAAAAAGGGTATGCGATACCCTTTTGGTTATATAAGCTTAGGTAAATTATTCATTTTATTTGACTTTATATGTCAATTTATTTTAATTTTATTAATTTTTTGTTGACATTATCTACTCATTAGAATGATTTTCATGAGTTGTATTGCAATATGTGGTTAGCTAGCGACCTCGACAAACTGATCATATTTTATTTTTTTCCTGAAAAACTGGCAGCAAGTTCGTCATGCTCCCTTAGATGTCACTGCTTGCGGTAGCGTCGGGGGTCGGGTTGCCTCCTTCCCTCAAATATGGCGAGGGGGGTAATGGCTGATCTTTGCGTTAAGCTCGTGAACGGGTGCTGCTTGTGGTGACTGGTCGTCTTGCTGATCATGGTTTTGTTATTGTTATTAGTAATTAACTGTTTATTTATTTTACTTCGATGGTCCTAGTTTATCAATTATAACTCTAGTTACAGCTATATGTAAGCGGGCACGCCCTTTATGCCTGGAGGCTTTATTTTCTTTTTTAGATATTCTTTACATTTAGTTATTTTTATTTCTGCTTGAGTATAGATCTCGATGTTTTTTGGTTGGTATATTGGCGTGTGCTAGCTGTCATATGGCTAATAATTTAATGTTTTGTGTTGTGTTATGTAAATTATTTTGCATAAGTACTTATTGTATAGAATCATTTTATTTTTCCTAATTGAACAGACAGCTGTGCTGCTGGGGAGTTTGTTGCGCCACTTCTTCTTCCCAGCGAAAGCACTAGGAAGTGGTGAAGGGTGGGCGTTTTGTGGGACTGTCTTATGTAACTTTGACGTTCGAAAAGTGCTGATTCTCAGCCTAATTTGAATAAATGACTTTTGAATTTTGAATTTTTGAATTCTTTTATTATCTTTAACAGTTAACTTGGGGCACTCAGTTCCTTCCACCGAACGACCCACTCTGAATGTTCGGGATCGATAGTCAATACTTACGTTTTTTGTTCCGGTTGTAATTCTCAGAGGGCGATGCGGCTCGCTTGCGGCTATTCTTGCTGTCTTGCTGCCTGTAGCCTTGCCGACCTCCTTTGCCTCAAAAGGAACCTTTTGAACCGCCAGAGAATGATGGACGATTATCATCGTGATTAGAGCCATGACCCTACGAGGGTCGGGCATTACAGTAACCCTGCGAGGGTTGATTATAAGCATGGGAAATATGCGTAGGCGCACAACATCCATGAGCAGTACTCTGCGAGGGTACGTTGCGTAAAGCCTGCCCCTGTGAGGGGCGGCGTGCGGGCTTGCTTTGACCCGTTTGCGAAACGGAAGCGGAGCTGTCCTGCTTTTGTAAAGGCAAGAAGGCTTTTCGAACACCACCTGCCTTCGCTAGTGCTGTGGCTAGTGAATCCGCATTAAACACGTGCTGACACGACGGAGGAATCTTACGTAACACGGCCTTGGCAAGGGGATTGCGCACGTGGTTTGTAATTCCATCCCTTCTCATCGGAATAACCTCCGCACGGTGACCGCAAGTTAATTGCAAAAGATCGGAAGAAACTGAAAAAATTACCCTTCAAAAATAGCTCGACTTTCTCGATTATACCCTCGTAAGACAAGTCCGAACCACGCGCCCACTATAAAAAACTTCTGACAGAAGTTTGAAACGCTTCGCGCTGTTTAAGGATGCAGAACGATAAGGCAGCGAAGGCCTTGTCAGCGTGAGCAAGATGGCGTATCGAATCATACGCCTTAATTTCTTCATTCATCTCCAAGTCGATAAAACTGGCGGTAGAATTATAATTTTTTTGGGTTTCCGCATAACGAACCTCGTACCATTCACTAGGTACTATCTAAATGTTGCAAATGCTTTAAAGTTTGAAGAAACTCCTGAGGAGTCTTTGGAATACTAGGTTCTTTAAATTTCAAAAACAAAATCTGACTGAGCAACAGGTGCCAGCACCTCGACAGAATTTACAATCGGACCTTCGTAAGGTTCGCCACGAACGTTTCCGTCAACTAGATTTTCATTAAAGTGTAACGCGGAACAGGGCACAGAATTATTGTTGCAAAAAATTAATTGATTTCGGAGGTCATCTATCTGACGTGTTCATTTACGGTATTTCCGGGAATCGTGTCGTCGATGCCGGCGTTTGCCCCCCCCCTTTTTTTGCGGTGATGCGGCATTGATTTTCGAGGACTCGAGTCCGAAGACGACGAACTCGAGCTGCTAGAGGAGTCGGATGGGTTACTATTCGACGAATGAGACCTAGCTCGCGACTGACGACGGATAGGCGATCGTTTTTTATGGTCACTATTAGCGGGAGCACTGGCACTAGGACTTTGACACTAGGCTTTCGAACCCGGATTTGAAACACTTTCGTCACTTTCCATGTTGACACAAGCTGTGAAATCTAGGATAGAAAATCACACAAAACATAATTAAAACAAAATATGTAGGTGGGTACCAAAAACCTACGTAGTTACTTAACGTACCGAATGCTAACACCTTTTGATTAAAACATTAAAAAAAGGTAAGAAAAGCTTTTTAAACACTTACGTGGAACAGGAATATATTATATGTGTATGAATTTGCAAAGATATGCAAAATTAATTTACTGAGTCCTGAGCACGACCGTGCGCAGCGGAAAACAGGACGCCAATGACGACTTGACGAGAGCGAGCCGACCGGCCGCGCTGGTGGTGGGGTGAAAGGAAGTGTGCGAGCGAGAGGGAGCTACTAGGGTAGACTATGATTTATAAGTCAATGGGGTAGACAGAGAGGTAAGACGAGCGGAAAACAGATAGGCCTATCTCATTATATGTGCTTCAAATAACGGTCAGGTGTTTAATAAAAAAATTGTCTGATTAGGTTTTTACTCAGCTATTGCATATTTTTAGAAAGTATTTTCATGTAAATATGGACATAATATTTATTGTATAGACATCGTCACTTCGTGTGAAGCCTCAGTGCATTCTATTTAAATATAATTGAGTTCGCAGTTCGAGCCCGCGCCGCAGTTTCGTGAAAACGTGGTGAAATAGAATGCTTTTTTTGCTGTTCAACACAAAAGTCTTTTACAGGAGTTAGGTGGAAGTACCTATTCTTCCAGTCGTGCCACCGCTAGATCGCTTCGCTAGTTGGATCTACAACTGAGCTAGCAACTCGGCTCGTGAGTGGTATCAATAGGTGCTCGCTTTGCTCGCCTGATTCGTTTGTTCGGCTCGACAAAGGGCTTCGCTCGCTTGGCTAGGAAGTAGGCACGCAGTGATCGTTCTGCTTGATAATTGACTCGCTTCGCTTGCCCAACTCGTATGTGGCTTAGATATACTTGTTCGGGTCGAGAGAGGCTCGTAAGTAGGCTCGCAGCGGTTGCTCTGTTTAAGAATGGGCGCGCTTCGCGAAACGAGTTATCTTACGATTCGAAAGAGGGAAGTGCGCCCATTCAAACAGAGAAAGTGGCACATAGGGTACCGCTTTAAGAACAGCGTGTTCTACAACCTTCTCTGGGCGGTCTATTTGCAACGTTTTTTTTGTGGTTTCTGATGCTGAAGCCGCTCTTGTTTTCTCTCTGTTTACTCGTTATTGGATTTGGTAGTAGCAGTGATAGCCTAGTGGTGTGACCGTCGGACTGCCAAGTCACAGGTCTCGAGTTCGAACCCAAGGCACGCACCTCTGACTTTTCGGATTCATGTGCGTATTCACTAGCTTCAAAAACGGTGAAGGAAAACATCGTGAGGAAACCGGCATGCCTGAGAGATATTTCTCGACGGCATGTGAAGCCAAGTCAGAGGCCCATGGGCGGCTTTAAAACTCTGACACCAGGTTAGTCACTAACCACACGAAAAGAAAAAGATTTGATTTGGTGGTTTTGTTATATTGCTGACTATGCAAACTGAACGCAACATTCTTCAATTGGTTTTTTTTTCTACAAATCTGTGTAGATTTACGAATTATATGAGAAGACATCTTAAACTTTTTGTTTCACTTTAACTAACTTTTTGCACGAATTTTTTTAGGTTCATTCCATTCCTAATGATGCAAGCTTTCTTCGATTGTGATATTTTTCAGTTCAGGGGCCCTACCACCACCTCTTTTAGCAGTACTATTATAATCTTACTTGAGCGTGGGAAAGAGATGGAGCTAGACGTCCTGTATAGCTCCACTTCTTTCTCGCACTGAGGTAACATTAAAATAATACTGCTTACAGAGGTGGTGGTTGGCCCCCTGAGCAGATTTACGTCCTGTTATAGGGTTCCACGGATTCGTCTTTTTAAAAAAGAAAGAATTATTTATTTTAGGATAATAAGTATATTTTAGGATAGTAAGTATATTTTAGGATTACACGCGAGACCCTTGGGCAGAACCATCTGCTACGGAGATTGAGTGTTAACTAACTAAAAATGACGTCTCCGGCCGAGGAGTGCATGATAGCTGGCAGCGCCTGACAAGGCGCTGATTTAGCATTAACCCCTACACATTTAAGGTATAACACCTCCCCCTTTAAGAAATAACTTCGGGGTTATTTCGAAGTTATGTAATTATGTGTAAAATCAAAACAATCAAGTATTTTTTAAACTCTAGTTCTTATAGTTGGCAGGGAGGTTTCCTCGTTATCGGAATTACTGTTTTCTGTATTAATTTTACAAATCGATTCAGGTTTTGATGAGAAAGATACTTTAACTGGGGTTCTGCTGCCGGGTCGTATACATTTATAAACTTTAAGACATACATAAGATACTATAAGTACAGTAATTAACATAGTGATAATAGAATAATGCATCCCATATTTTAAGATGTGTGGTTGGCTGTCAAGGACGTTATCTAGATTACTTAATTGTTTTAGAAAGATGTGTTTATTAGATTTCAGATCATCTAAATCAGTATTTAGTAGTTTAATAGGGGATACATTATTAATTGATTGGTTTAATCTCATTACATTACAGCAAGTGTCGTTTAATAAGTTAAAGTCAGGAAAGGCAATGGGTGTAGATATATTACTTAATGCGGTATATTTTGGGATCAAAGTGGTACCTTTACAGTAACCTATGCAGCTTTTAGGGATGGTAAGTATTCCGGTACCTAAAACATTAACTTCTAGTAATTTTGAGTTTCGGCATTCTATTGAAACTCTATTAGACACTGACTGTATATAAATCCATTTGTTATTTTCTATGGGTTTCCACATATCTAAATTACCATAAATAAATTTAGTTTCACAATATTTTGGGGTTTCACTGATCACTTTTGACATATATTCACTTTCACAAATAGGTCTGATGTCTGACGCATACACGGTTGTTATGTCGCACATATAATTTCCTGCAGTGATAATTTTGCAACTTTCCAAATCGTTTAGAGTGCTGTACTGGGTTTTGTCTTTGGTCATTGCAATGTATTTAGAACTGGGTAATATTAAACTAAAGGTATTAGGTTTACTTAAATTGTGAGGAGTAGGCAAAGCAATGTTATGAAATAATACGTAATCCTTAATGGATACTAAAGGTACTTGTAACACGAAAAATATCTTATTACTAGCATAATAACTAATTACTCTAGATACATTCAAAATTAAATGAATAGAACTTAAATCTAAATTAACAGGTAGTTTCAGGTCGTTTGGTAAGTATTGATAGTTATCGGCAAGCTCTCGGAACAATTGTTGTGACGTAATCATCGATGGGTGTAGAATATTTTGATTACTAAATAGGACGGCGTTTGTTATGTCTTCTAGTTGGAATGACATAGTTAAGATTGACACTTCTAGATTATTAAGTATATGAACAATTTTTAATCGTAGCAATAATTCATTTGTTTTATTAGTTACATTTATTAAGTTGATCGAGAGTTTATCGATAGCTTCGTTTACGTTAATTTCATTAATTTTAATTTTATTAATAGAGTCATTAAACGACGAAATAGTCGATGTGGTTAGTAAAATATTTTCCTTCATTAATGAAATCAATTTCTTCTCATTATGTTGTAGTACATTTATAGCATCATTATACCTGAGACCATCGTTTTCATCCAAATTACCAAATATTTGTTTAATCAAAGTACCTAGTCCTCCTACCCAGGCGCGTTTTGACCGTTTTTCCAACAAATGTGAAATAGATAAAAACTCCTTGTACATGTCGCTGTAGCGGGCATTTAAGGGTTCTATTATGTTATTACAACTATTTTCTATCAGACCAATTCTTTCACATAGATATCTAGTAGTATTAAGAGCGGAGTTTATATTTTCAATATGCGGGCCGATGTGTGAAATATCTAGGGGCATCAAGACGTTCAACTGTCCACTGCTGATTTTCAGTGTGCCGAGGTAATCGAAATAGAGGCCAGGACTTGATTTTATCTGCTCGACATAGTGGTCCTGCTGGCTTCGAGCCTGACTCGGAGTTCTGCAAATTAATAGCTACGTTAAACGAATATATGAGTACTTATATAATAACTATACCTACTTTATGTATTAATACTTAAGCTGAGACTTATAATTATTTAAGACACTACAGGTTACTTCCGACATCAGCTGGCTTCACCTCATCAAAATGATGGGTGACATGACGTCGATTAATAAGCAGGGTAAGTGTATTATTACTATTAACTTTCATTATTTTATAAGGACCCTTCCAGACAGGAGAGAGAGCCTTACGTAGTCTCAAATGATTTTTGAGATACACGAATTCACCGACTTTATAACTAGCTGAGCGAGTACGGTTATCGTAATAAGACTTTGAGGACTCCTTGGATTTCCTCATGAAGTCTAATGCCTTTTCACGTGAATATTTTAATCGGTTCTGTAGCATGCGGACATACTCGGGGTAAGTAGCTCCTGGGGATTCATCATAAATAGAATTAGGGATGAACGGTTTACTACCGAACATTAGTTCATAAGGTGTAAAATGAGTTGTGGAATGAACGGCAGTATTATAAGCGAGCATGGCTGTGTATACGTAACGAGGCCAATTTGATTGTTCTTCGTTAATATAGGACTTGAGATATTCTTTAAGTGTTGAATGGCTTCGTTCCAGGGCGCCTTGGGTTTGTGGGTGATAGGGTGAAGACCACAGATTTTTTATTTTAAGGAATTCACATGTTTTCTTAAAGAGATCTGATGTGAAGTTGGTGCCCTGGTCGGTGAGAATCATTTTGGGTATGCCAAATATAGATATATAGTGGAGCAGACATTCACTTGTCTCTTCTGCTGTAGTACTACGAATAGGGTATGCGGAAGAGAACTTAGTAAGGTCATCCTGGATTGTTAATATAAATTTTAATTTTGCAGGTCCTGCTTCGGGGAGCGGACCTACGATGTCCAGAGCAATTCGTTGACACGGTTCAGTCGAAGTGCTGGTAATTTGCATCGGAGCGCGATTGATTTTCCTAAGTGCTTTATTTTCTTGACACGACTTACATTGTTTTACGTACGATTCTATATCACTACGCATACCTTTCCAATAATACGTTTGTTTTATTCTGTTATACATTCGTGATGAGCCTAAGTGACCTGCTATGGGAATGTCATGGTTATCATGCAAGATCTTTTTAATTTCGATTGGAGCAGGATATACAATGTTGTTATGATATACATTGACCTTGATTTGCGTGCCGTGGAAAAGGTAAGTAAGGATATTATAAACTTTAACGAATGAATGTTTTTCAAATGGATTTTTCAAATCAGATATGCCAATTTCATTAACATTTCCAAATATTATTAATTCATTTCTTATTCTTTTCAGGGTTTCGAAGATTTCCGGATAAGAGGCTTCGTCGAAGTGATGGACCTTGTTGAACAACAGGTAATATATTTTATTATTTATTTCTACTTTCAAGGACGAGAAAAGTTCTTTCTCGGAGTTATGTATTCTAGTGCATATTTCGAGATCAGTTAGTATATCTTGGATATATGGGTTAGATTCGTCCAAATCAATAGAAGTGGGAACTAGAATTACTTTTGCAGGACATTTTAAAAGGCTTTCATTGTGTTCTACAATTTCTGTATTAAATAATTTATCTTTATTAGCCATTGATTTCAGGAACGTGGGATAATCATCAACAGTGGCATTTGGACTTGCACTTGTTGATGGTCTGGGACTAAGAGCAAGTTGGGGATCGGAAGCCGTTGGTTCGTCCAATACGGGATCAGGTAATGTGATTGCTTCGTTCTCGATATCTTCTCTGAGGGTGTCCGGAATGTTAGAAGGTAGGTTTATATCAGGTAACGGCAAGAGGTCTTCGGTCGGATCGAGAAGATTCGGAGAAGTTTGGATATCTGCGTCAGGATTGAATGAAGGTGGATCTATTAGTAAATCCATTAGGTCCCTATCTAACTCTTGGGTGGATTCTTCTTCATCAAGAGGGTTTGAAGGTACAGGAACGGTTTGTTGGACAGGATTTACTGGAAAACGAGATAGAGCGTCAGCGTTCGCGTTAACCTTTCCCTTTTTGTATTGAATATCGTATTCAAATTCTTCTAACTTTAAACGCCAACGGACAAGTCTAGATCCAGGGTCTTTACAGTTAAATAGCCACTGTAATGGTTTATGGTCTGTAAGGATTTTAAACCGGTGTCCGTAAAGGTACGGTCTGAATGTTTTAGTGCCGAAGATAATGGCGAGGCATTCTTTTTCCGTGACGCTATAATTGTTTTCTGCCTTATTAAGCGTGCGGGATGCATATGCAATAGGACGGTCTTGTCCTACCGAGCCCTGGGATAAGATAGCGGATATCGCGTAGTTTGAGGCGTCACAGGTTAGAAGGAAAGGTTGCGTGAAGTCTGGATATGCAAGGATTGGGGCGGAAATGAGCTTGGACTTTAAAGATTCAAAAGCAAGTTGGTGTTCATTCTGCCACTCGAAGGTAACGTCCTTTTTTAGCAAGGAGGTTAAAGGTTTAGCGAACTTGGCAAAGTCGGGTATAAACCTTCTATAATAGGACATTAAACCTAGGAAAGACTTTATGTCTTTCGGTGATTGAGGGACTGGATATTCTGTCACCACACGAACTTTTTCAGGATTTGGTTGGACACCGTTTTCATTAATGATGTGCCCTAAATAAGCGACTTCTTTGCGAAGAAATTCGCACTTTTCTGGCTGTAACTTTAAGTTGAATTTACGGAGTCTGTCAAATACGGCTTTCAGGTTATCAACGTGTGAATTTAGGTCGTATGAGTAGACCACGATGTCGTCCAAGTAGACAAAACATCTTGTACTTTGTAGGCCAGTAAGGCAATTATTCATTAGTTTTTGAAATGTGGAAGGTGCATTTTTTAACCCAAACGGCATACGGGTAAATTGGAAATGACCTTGTGGTACGGAAAATGCCGTTTTGGGTGCATCATTAGGAGATACAAGTATTTGATGGAAACCGGATGTAAGGTCCAATGTCGTGAAATATTTACTTCTTCCTAATTGATCAAGGATCTCGGATATTTGTGGTATAGGATATGTTTCGCCGATAGTGATGTCGTTTAACTTCCTATAATCAATTACTACTCTCCATTTTCTTTGCCCTTGAGGATCTGCCTTTTTGGGAACTATCCAAATCGGCGAGCTCCAGGGCGAGGATGAGGGCTCTATAATATTTTGACTCAGCATTTTACCTATTTGAGTTTCGACTTCCTTCTTATGACATTCCGGGAATCGGTATGACTTTGTATGAATAGGGATATCGCTACTTGTTTTGATTTGATGATTAAGGGCTGTAGTGTGAGTTAACTGATCATCTGGTAGATAAAAGATATCAGAATATTGAGAACAAAGTTCTGTAAGGGTTTCAGACTCTTCTTGATTTAGATGTTCAGTTCGTAATGAATTTAAAACTTGAATGGTTCGATTGGATGTTTCTTGAGTGTTCATGCTGACCTGAAGGGCAGTATGTAAGGGCTTGATTGCGAATTTTAAATTAGGGTCAATTTTTATGAACGACCCTGAGGTATTGGCTATCGTTAAATTAACACGATGGTTATCCTTGACCTTTACGATACAATTAGAAATTAGGACACATTTTGATAAGTGTTGATCCACAATGATACCTTCTTTCAGATCGGTATCCTGTACTGAACACTCAATAACAGTTTCAGTACGTGGCGGAATAATATAGAATGGATCGTGGAAGTATAGTTTAACTTCGGATTCTCCCATTTTAAGGGTATCGGTTGTATAATCGATTTTACAGCGGAAAAAGGTCAAGAAATCTGATCCTATAATACCATCATAGGGCAAGCTTATGTCTTTAATGACATGAAACTTAAAGGGTGTGACTTTATTATCATTAAGTTTTAATTTTAATTGGAAATGACCTTCAGTTGGGGTAGGCTCATCACCGCGGTCAATGCCCTTAAGTTTGATTGGTTCTTTCACCAGTCGTTGATTTTCTTTGATACAGGATAGTTTTAATAGGCATATGACGGAGCCTGAATCGACTAATAAGGATAAAGGGGTATCTGAAATTGATGAGTATAAAAGTACATGTGGTAGATACCTCTTGGATGTGTCTAGATTTATTTCGTATATCTTAGTACTGGTCTCGTTAGATACTGGCGAGACTCCGGGATTTTTAGTTCCGTGACTAGTGGTTTGAGGCTGATTACCCTCTCGTTTGGCCCCTAATGAATCTAGGTTAAGGTCGTCAGTTTGGGGCTGGTTACCCTGTCGGTTGACCTTCTTTGTATGAAGGTAAGGATTAGGACTGTCAGTTTGGGGCTGGTTACCCTGTCGGTTAGTCCTAGATGAGTGTAAGTTGAGGTCGTCAGTTCGGGGCTGGTTACCCTGTCGGTTGACCTTCCTTGGATGAGAATAAGGATTAGGACTGTCAGTTTGGGGCTGGTTACCCTGTTGGTTAGTCCTATATAATATTGGTTTTTGTTGTTGGGTGCCGACAGTTATGCTTCGTCCCGTGCGGCACCTTCGCGAGACTCCGTTTCGTTTAAATCATTGGAGCCATGGACATTGTGTAAATAAAAATCATCTGTGGGTTCATCATCGGATGTTTCGCGGATATGGATGATTTTGTTATTATTATTCCGATTATTATTATTATTATTGGGTTTGAATTGAAATTTGTTATTATAGAACTCGCGTTTTTTACAATCTTTTATCTCGTGACCAGCAGTTTTACAATACCGGCAAAACAATGCGTCGGTTTTATTTGGATTTGACGTAGTGGATTGTGTATAGGAGTTTGGTTTTGAAGGCCCTGACTTTGGTTTGATATTATTCACAAACTTTTGTTCAACCTGTGGACGCTTATACAGGCTTTGTTGAATGCGTTCTTCGGAAATCGCAAGGTTAATGGCTTCATTTAATGTTTTGGGAGATCTACACCTCACAATGTTTGATATACGGGGATGTAACCCCATAATAAAATGATGGAGGGCTAAGTCCTCCATAGCTGCAGTACGACCGGGTAATTCTTTTGCTTTAGTATTCGATAAGGATATTTCAGTTAACAGTTGTGAGAGGCAGGTCTCCACGCGAAGCGAGAATTGGCTAACACTATCTTGCGGGCCTTGTTTGCTCTCCTGAAGATCGGTGAGTAAGTGAGCGTAATGTTTTCGCTCACTAAATTGTGCCTTTAAAAAGTCTCTGAGTTGTTCCCATGACGCGAACTCTTTTATAGAGCAGGCAATTTCCGCTTTTCCACCCAATTTGGCTGAGAATGTATTTAAAAAGAATTGGTCTTTGTGCTTCTGATGCAAGGTCATACGCGTTATTACAATTTATAATAAATGAATTGACAGTTTCCCGGCTGCCGTCAAATGATTTGACGAACTTAAACAAGGTGTTTAGATCTAATTCGGCCATTGTGCTACGTGCAATAGTAGCCCTTGTGACCCTGGGACTAGGAGATCTAGCAGGTGATTTTTCTGTGTCACCTTGAGATTGCTCTAAAATTGGGATATCAAGTTTCAACTTATTTCCTTCTGATTTAGGAACTGTTGGCATAATTATATTATTTAAACATAAATGAATGAAAACGGGTCACAGATAGCATAAGGTCTTACAACGATAGTTACAGTAAATTAATTCAGTTAATAAGTCACACATAAATAACCTTGGATAGAGTATTAAATAATATCTCAGCTTTCTTAAGGCAATGACCAAAGACTCACAGTACTAGCAGTGCGTGGGCGACGGATGTTATGGCGAACAGGAACATTCCTCAGCGATAAGCCGCGTCGCTGCGGCCGGAGTCTGAGTCGTCGGGATCTTGATTAATTATAGCGGGTCAATTATTTGGTGTTGACCTCGGCTTTGGATATGTGATTTGGATGACAGGAACAACAGCTGGGCGCCGCGATGACAGGAACAACGGCTACACGCACCGTGACGTTCAGGATAGCTGGCCTGGTGGTATAGTCCACGTCCACTGCACTTGGGTATTAACTGGTACACTTTTACACAGATATCAACTAGTACACTTTCAAACACTTGGATATCAACTGGTACACTTTTCGAGTTTTAAGGACACTGGGGATTTTCGTATCCCACCGCTGCCACCAATTTGTTATAGGGTTCCACGGATTCGTCTTTTTAAAAAAGAAAGAATTATTTATTTTAGGATAATAAGTATATTTTAGGATAGTAAGTATATTTTAGGATTACACGCGAGACCCTTGGGCAGAACCATCTGCTACGGAGATTGAGTGTTAACTAACTAAAAATGACGTCTCCGGCCGAGGAGTGCATGATAGCTGGCAGCGCCTGACAAGGCGCTGATTTAGCATTAACCCCTACACATTTAAGGTATAACAGTCCGATATGAGACGACATCTTTTAGCAACAGATTTTCTTACGGTTACTGATAGTACCGTTGTTATTGTATTTGGTCGGTACTATATTTTTTTGGCTCATTGCATTCGTTATAATTCAAGCTTTCTTTGATTGTTTTTTTTTTATTTCTGATAATATTTACGGCCGATATGTAATGATATATCAATTATTTTACAATTGTCAACTTAATATGCATCTCTAACCCTATTTTGCAAAATATTTTTGTTATGCCTATCTCTTTAGGTCCATGTAGTCCTTTGTACATTCTCGGTACCTATCGACATCAAAATCACCGTTCTAGCTGAACACTTGCATTAGGCTGTACGATTTGGATTTTTGACATACAGTGAAAGATAGCGGGTCGCGTGCATGCGTCTGCCTTCGCGATGTGACGTCATAGGCAAATTAGATCCTGCCTCAAAATTGTTATAAATATGACCTATCTTTTGCATTTTCAAACATTACTCTAGCATTAAAAAAGTCTTGTAGTTATTAGTGATTGAAATCTTACATGTTTTTGCCGGTCAGAAATATTGAACTTACCACCAGTAATCTGATTGTTCAGTAAGATTTCAATGCAATGTGTGAATATATTTTCCGAGACTGCTGCAGATGTGCGGTAACTTTAGCCTTTTGAACGCCATTGGTGCCGATTCTCTTGTAACAAATGCCACTAAACTAAAAATCACTAAAATTTAGTTTATTCCTGTCAAACGATGATTTCCCATTCTGAAATAGACTAGAGTGACACAACTTAACTATATTTTAGTTTGACAGCACTAAGATAGCACTGAAATTTAATTTAGTGAAAATATAAATTTTTTTAATTCTGAATTTGACGTTTTTCACCTAAAATTTAAATTGTCTAACTAAATCTGACCATTTTTAATCGTGCTTAAAAATGATGTGGAATACTTATTTTACTTATTAGTTATCATGAACTAAAATCCACACGAACACCTCGACTTCAGGTGCAAAAACAGTACCTAATGTACTGTTCTTTTTTCTTTTCTTTTGCTTATATCTCGAAAATGGTGTGTCTTATCGCAAAAATAATGAAAATTTCGACCCCCATTATAAAACGCTTTTACCTCTAATACTCAACACGTAGATACATTTTTTTCATATTTTCCATACAAAAAGTGAAAAATTCCATATAAAACACGTCGACGCTGCCCAACCTGCGCGCTTCCGGCTCTAAAGAATTCACGGAGTAGAGCAAACATGGTATGTACATATGTATGTATGTGTCAAATTAATTTTTAAATTTAGAGACCTTTTTATTGCAGAATAGCTTTAAGATTCTCATAGCCAAAAGTAAGGAATTTTAGTTATAGTTTAGTTAGTTTAGTTCGGTGTACAAGAGAATCGGCACCAACGTCGTATATATGTGACAAGCAAGCGCGTGCCCTGTACGACAACGACACAAATATGTGACAAAAAATGCGGTGCACTTTATCACGAAATAAACAATTAAATCATTACTTTTGCGTGTTTTTATTTGTATAACTTAGCTCTTGTACATATTTAATGGCTTGAAACGAATTAGATTATACCATGGATATTGAGAAATTTGATGACAAAAAAGGAGAAATTAAACGTTTAAAAAGGAGTGTTCTCAGACGCCGAAGCCTTCCAGCCAGCCATATATGTGACCGCTAGTGACGTGACGATATCGATATTGATAATATCGATAAATCCATAATAAAATTCATGTGGAACTTTAAACTTTAAATTAATGTGATTATATTATTTTTGCATCAATTGGTATCTGGATAAACCAGTTATAAGATTCAGTGTTATAAAACCACACTATAGCTACGATAGAATCGAATACAAAATGTAGTCAGGTCTAATTTCGATATACGCTACTCTCATCTCGCGCATCCCTAGCGTAACACCGATTATCAGTCCCTTTCACAGAGCATATAAATGGCCCTTGTACGCCATGGTCACAAATAGACGACAAAATCGTGACGTCATATGCGCAGGGATCATTTTTAGTGAAGTCCATTAGATATTTTATAGTAGTACCTAGTATATTATAACAGTGATATTTCTATGAACTCATACTTAAATGACTGATTTATTTCAATAATTATTTATTTTATTTGTTTGTTTACATTACGTAAAAAAAAAAAAAAAACTAATGCGATGAGGCTATTTTTTTATTTACCTAAAAAATAGCCCGATTCATACTGAATCGAATGACATACATACCATTGTTCTTCCAAACTTTTGAAATACAAAAACGATATAAAATAGTTTAAAAAACACAGTGATATCCTTATTATAAATAATTAAACACAAAATCCAAAAAAGTAAGTAAGTGATAAAATGTAGTGAATGCGATTATTAACGCAGTTTCAGCCCAAGTGGATGAAAAGAAGTCCAAAATAGTTTGTAGTGAATGGAACAATCATTTATACTGCTTGTTTATTAGTACATATTTCACTTTGTTGACTTTTCTATTATCTATTCCAATATTGTTTATTTTTTAATATCAACTGATTAAAATAAATAATATCGGATATTTTGATATTTACTATAAATTATTATCAGTTTTTTACGAAACCTGTTATTAGATAGAATCGCTAAGCGACATTCTGTACTGCTACATCCCTAAATTAGATGCGAGGAAGTCATATAATGGCTGGCAGCCCACGCCATTGTCACAATATCAAGACAGCAGGGCCTCAAGTCTGCTATTACAATAGTGTCAGAACGGTCTATCATTGATTTCATAATTGTTGATTTTGACAAGTTTGGTAATCTACTAACATATTGGCGTCATTATGACTTTCCAATGGTCAGCCACTGACACTCCATTGAAAGAAATGGCATCTATTGGTAATCTCGTACATAATGAAAAATGAATGACTGACTTAGGCGGTAATCTGCTAAAATTTTGACAGTTCCTTTGATCAGTGACCTACCATGAGAACGTCATTGTGCAGTAATTTCTTTTAATTCGTTACGAGTATCGTGTTTGTGGGATACAATGATCAACCAATGATAGACCATTATGAATTTAGCAAATTACGAACTTTTAGCAAAATGACAATGGGATCGTGTTGGAATGACGAATTTATAAAAATAGCAGACTTGGGCCCCAGATCGAGAATAGTGCTGTACCATAATATAGTTTGTTTTCTTTTTGTCTCCTAGTTTCTGCTTTTACATTGATAAACTCTGTAAATGCCGCGAAATGACTACTATAGTGGGAATCAGTGCGAGGTTAAATAAAATTTCAATGTCATGAGTAGTGTTTATTCGAAAATTATAGACAAAAATGTTACAATAATATTGTTTATCGATAACATTTCAGGGTTGAGTCCCCGCTTGGGCCTGCGTCTGGGGAGCCCGCTGCTGAGAACCACCTCACCGCACTTAATGTCAGATTTTCTGCGAAGACTGTTGCTACGGTTATTAATAAAATGGTGAGAGGCAAGTCTCCCGGCCACGATGATCTCAGCATCGAGCACCTAAAGTATGCGGGAATACACCTGCCTAGAGTTCTATCGATGTTCTTTAACCTCTGTATTAGTCACAGTTACTTACCCGAGAGCCTTATGTACACTACAGTGGTACCGATCGTAAAGAATAAAACAGGTGACTCATCGGATCTGTCAAATTATAGACCCATCTCTCTGGCTACTGTTATAGCAAAGGTGCTGGACAGTTTGCTTGACAAGCAGTTGCAAAATCGTCTTCAGTTGCATGATGCCCAGTTTGGGTTCAGACCGGAACTTTCGACTGAGACTGCTATCCTCTGCCTCAAGCAGACTGTTCAGTACTATACTAGTCGGGGCAAACCTGTCTATGCATGTTACCTAGATTTATCAAAAGCCTTCGACTTGGTGTGCTATGACAAGCTGTGGCAGAGGCTGGAGAGTGATACGGAGGTGCCTCGGGAGGTGATTTCATTGCTTAAGTTCTGGTACGCCAACCAACGCAATAGAGTGCGGTGGGCGGGTGCATATTCAGATGTATACGGTTTGGAATGTGGGGTTAGGCAGGGTGGAATTAGCTCCCCCCACCTCTTTAATTTATACATGAACCGGCTCATCGGTGAACTCAGTGACACTGGTATTGGTTGTTCCATAGACGGAGTAAGTGTTAACAACATAAGTTACGCGGACGATATGGTGTTACTGAGCCCATCGATTGCAGCGTTACGGAAATTGGTGTGCATCTGCCAATCGTACGCGGAAGCCCATGGGCTCAGATACAACGCGAATAAGAGTGAGTTCATGTTGTTCAAGTCAGGAAGCAAAGGCTACTCCCATGTTCCTCATGTAACTCTATGCGGCATGCGTTTAAAAAAGGTAAGTGCCTTTAAGTATCTGGGTCACTGGGTGACCGAAGACCTGTGTGACAATGAGGACATAGAGAGGGAGCGCAGGGCGCTGTCCATCCGGTGTAATATGTTGGCTCGTAGGTTTGCACGTTGCACTAATCAAGTAAAGATAACATTATTCAAGGCATACTGTCAGACCTTCTACACGTGCAGCCTATGGACTAATTTTACATTGCGGGGCTACAGTGCTCTGCGTGTCCAGTATAACAATGCGTTTAGGATATTGTTGGGGCTGCCACGCTGTTGTAGTGCTTCCGCGATGTTTGCTGAGGCGCAGACTGATGATTTTTTCGCCATAATCAGAAAAAGGTGCGCCTCGCTGTTAAGGCGTGTGCGTGGCAGCCCGAATGGTATTCTTAGCGCGTTGTCCCAGAGGTGGGACTCACCAATGTTGACGAGATGGATGCGGCTGCACGCTAGCGGCCCCTCATACTTATAATAGGTATAATATTTTATGTGTTTTGATTATCTTTTTATTTCTGTTTAAATTATATTTTGATTATTGATTATTATTATTATTTGACCTAATTATTCTTTTATACACGTTTTGACATTCACGATTATTTTTTATAATATTTTTTAAATTATTGTATTTTTAAATTTATTCATCTTTGTGTTTTAATATTGTTTTTTTTTATGTAATACTATGGATTTTTATTATCTGCAATAAATAAATTGAATTGAATTGAATTGATAACATTTTGGAATCCCTTTTCTTTTTGTAGGTATTTGCAGTGAAATTGTGGCTTGGCTTGGAGGGTACGCGTGTGCGTTTATGCTCTGGCGTTTAAAAGGTTAGAAAGCATGGATTTTAAGTATTTTTATCTTGGAAACGGTATCAAGATGAGACGTGGAGCGACCTGTATATTTTTTAGATGAAATACTATCTACTTCTAAGTGGTCTGACGTTACATACTTACAGTACCTAATAAAAATGCTTTGTTACATAATATGTGATTTTTTATTTCATTAACCATTTATTTATTGGATCTCCAACAGAAGCTACACAATTTCATGCAAGCTTACATTCTAAGAATAGGGACAAATACAGTGTGCGCTTTCAATTATAGGAGACCACATCATTCTCTTATAAAATCTAGATACATTAATTTTGAAAAACCGAAAATAATGATAATAATAAAAATAAAAACACGAATACAACACGAAATCATAGAATTAAACAAAATGAAATACAAAACTAATTAATAATAAAAACATTAAAAAATATAAAATATTAATAACCATAAAAGACCACAGACAAAAATAATACAAAACCATTCAAAACACCCTGTAATCTTACTATTTATCACTGAATAGTGGATTATTTAAATAAATTATAATGCCAATGAGGCCAATCCACTCACCAAACAATAACTCTTTTAGTGAGTTTTTAGGTTATGATAGCATTACTCAGTATTCCCGTTAGACGAAGTATAATTATTACTACCACTGTAATTTAGAGATCATAAGGAACAAATCAACATGTGTTTCATTAATGGACGCCACAATTTTTGGAGGGCCTAATCGGCAAACAAAATGATGTCCATGGCATTCATTATTTAATTATATGTGTAATTACTAATAGATATTGACCGATAACTTGTATGTGTGGTGCAAACTGTAAACATAAGTTGCTTATCTAATAAAAAAATAAAAATCTATCGGCACTCAGAGCAACAACAAGCACAACACATCATACTTATAGCTAACACACAAGATTTTTTTTCCTACAGACCAAAAATCGCTCAACGCGCCGAAAGAAGTTTTCACTTCAAAATAATTTGTGCGGTCGGGAATGAACCCCCGTCAGGAATGAAGTTCATTCTCACGTATGATCTAAAAAAAACAAAAATTTCATCTTGGATTTACATTTTGACCACACTATCGTCTTTAGCACCCTCAAAAACTATGAAAGCGACAACTATGATAAAAAAGTTGACCAGCCGCCATCTTGAATTTTTATTTTGACCAAACTCACACTTTCTTTCTATCTCTCAATAGAGCTTCATACTTACGACTGTTTTCCTCTAATTCAAACAGTTTTATTTAACTTCTCTAATCTTTCGTCAAATGTACTAATAAACTTAAAGATCTGAATCTTATCTTTCAGATTCGAAGGTTGTGTGCCTTCTTTTGCAGCTTGTGCATAGGAAGAACTTTTGGTGGTTGCTTGAACAGGTTTTGCAGTTGTCTGAATATTTTTTTCCATGCCTGTTTGTCAGGATTTCTTATTGAAGGGTACAAGTTGGCACTACAATTTTTTTTTAAATATTTTTATTGTAATCATTTGGATTTCCTTGGCTATTTCACCCCCTCTGTAGTTGGCTGGGTGGGGTAAGACGCAGTGGACGCATTTTGGTTTCTCTTGCAGAGAATTCAATTCAATTCAAAAGTCATATAATCAAACTAGGTTCAGAATCAGCACTTTACGAACGTCAAAATAACATAAGACAGCCCCCCAAAAACGCCCGCCCTTCACCACTTCCTTCCTAGTGCTTTAGCTGGGAAGAAGAAGTGGCGCATCAAACTCCCCAGCAGCACAGCTGTCTGTTAAGTTAGAAAAAAATTATTCTATATAATAGTATGCAAGATAATCTTGTGTTTTTATATGTGTGTAAATAACCTGTTAAATAAAAAAAAAAATATTACGCAACACAAAACATAATTTAAATTATAAATTAATAGCCTTATGACAGCTAGCACACGCCAATATACCAACCAAAAACCTCTAGAACTATACTCAGGCAGAAATAAAAATAACTAAACGTAAACAATACCTATAAAAGAAAAAGAAAGCCTCCAGGCATAAAGGGCGTGCCCGCTTGCATATAGCTGTGACTAGAAGTTAAAATTGATAAACTAGAACAATCGAGTTAAAATAAATAATTGTCGAGGTCGGTAGCTAACCACATAATACAAAAAACATTGTAACATAACTCAAAAAAAAAACATTGTAATGAGTAGATTATGTCAACAATAAATTAAAATAAATTGACCTCGTAAAGTGAAATTATAAACAATATAAACTCATATAACCTGTCAGTAGGTAAGCTAATTCTGGAGAAAGAACATTTAAACATTGTCTGAGTTAATCACAGCGACCAACTATTCTTATCATTTAAGTAGTCGTTGAGATTTAGCACAGTTGACAGTAAGAGGTTGCTTGCCTGTGCATTTTACACACCTTGGCTCTTTTTTTGCAATATTTAAAAGTATGCCTGGCATCTCATATTTGAGGAATGAGTTTCAGATTTTTGAGATCTGTGTAGAATTTGGTGCCTGCGGTTTATAGGTAACTAACTTCTGAGTTGGTTGATATTTGACTAATTTGGTTGATTTGGTATAATATTATTAGACTGGTTATGGTGTGGTTCTTGGTTTCCGACTACCTACTGTTTCAATGATACGAAATAATATGTTTTAAAGGCTATATTAAATACTGGTTATATTTATCAAATGGTAAATCTAAGCTAAATTAGCACCAAGATAGTTTGATCTGGTTTGGTTTGAGCAGGGCCGGATTTAGGGGAGGGCAACCGGGGCGAAAGCCCCGGGGCCTCCACAAACGGGGGGCCCCCACAATAGAGAAGCTTCGAACCACGATGGGACAAAACCGTCTATCGAAGCTTTCTCTCCTGAGCATTGAAAGCGATTTACTCCGAGAACTGGATTTCAACGAAATCATCAACGATTTTTCGGCGAAAAAAGCTCGAAAGGTTCCGTTCGTTAACCCTAAAATTTAATTTCAGATAATTCTTGTTTCCGTTTATATTTATATGTGTTTGTTCAATACTAAGGGAATCTACTTGGTTTCACAATAAATTATTTATTGAAAAACTTCACTGAAAAAAATTTGTTTACTTTATTTGGAAAATAATTTGGGGCGAGGGGGCCTCCGCTCCTTTGTTGCCCCGAGGCCTCTGGACCTCTAAATCCGGCCCTGGGTTTGAGTTACGCGATTGGTATCCGAACACATACTAACTGGTAATGGTTGCGATACATGCATTTATGGAAATGCACGCAGGCAAAAGTGATGAGCTGTTCGGTTGCAAATATTGTACCGAACATATTCCCGAGCAGAAGATGAGATAAGAAAAAATAAAGTTCCTAATCATCAAATCACCTTAGTTAAATAAAACATTTAAGGTAAACGCAGCTATTAACGACCCATCGAAAATCTGTAGTTATTACCGACCTATAAAAGTAATTAGAAATCTTTACGTTTCCAGAACTATTCTAGCTATAGGTAGGCAAAGTTACACACGCGTTTATTCCTTGAGCATCGTATACTTTTACGTTAGTGTGAGTAGCTGTGCAAAAAAGAGATAAAATACGTCAGTTACTGCGGGGCAGCGTGGACGCAGGACGTGTCGTACTGTTCCTTTGTTCCTTCAAGTAAGTACGTGACTTTTCTATTTAGGACAATATTATACAAACAAATGACGTTTAGGTATACTTTATCTTATATTAGTAAATGTATTCATTTAAGTGTCAACTCTTGATTTCTTACGAAATTTTATTAATAAAAAGTAATTTGAAACGATAAGACTTTATTAAAACTGATGAAGCTAACACCATCCCAGTGTTAGCTTCATCAGTTTTAGTCGTGGCAGCTATCAACGACCCATAAGTCGTCAATGGCAGCAACGTAACTTTTCGTTTTATTTTTCTTTTATGTTATTATATCACACTAACACAAGTATTTTTATGGACCATTTTAAATCTAAGCTATCAGTCTTTATAAAAATCTATTAGCGACTAAACTTTTTTGTCTAGTTTTTACCTTTTAGCGTTGTCATTTTAATCAAAGTTATGATATTTTTCGAGGATCGATATTTAATAGTTACAGTAATAAATCATTGTTTTTGTGTTTAAAACAGTGTGCATTTGTTCATATTTTTTGTGACATTAATCAATTATAATCTATTTTATAGTCCGAAGGTCAATTGAATTAAAATAACCATTTTTTATGAGTCAGTAATACAATATATGTTTATACTTACATACTTTATTACCGACCCATGAGGGTCGGTAATACCAATTACCAACAATAAGAAACTATTACCGATCGTATATAGATTATTTAGTTTCTCACCTACTTTTATGACATAATAGGTAGCTATTAATAAATGCTACTTCTTAGCTAAAGCAACATAAAACATACAATTATACTTTTTTCCAGAAGTATGGAGCCACAAAAGCGGCGAAAAGTATACAGTAAAACACAACTCGCCGAAGCAATCAAAGCAATTAATGACGATACAAGTGTATCCAACTCAAAGTTATTCGAATATTGGAAGAAAATTACCCCCGAAAACGCCATAAATCAAGAGAGTGGAAGTATTCTGCTGTTAGGGGAATCAACACTAAATAACAATTTTGTGAATGAAACGCCAGATATATCTGAGGCTATCCTAAATTTTGATATAGTTGCTGAGAGTAATCTAATACTGCCAATAAGGTTCAGAAGTATTGGGAGAAGAGGCATCCAACTTATCCTTGTTTATTGAAAAACCGCTACCCTCGTCGCCTACTGTAAACTTATTAACTGTAGGTACAAGATGAGTTCAACCAGTTTCTGCAGACATCTACTCCTCAACAAGATATCTAATATACTTCTACCATCTACCAACGAGTTAACACCCTTGTCCACTTCGATTCTTGCACCAGAAAATAATAATTTAATTGAAATAACCGCGGAGCCGCTACAAACACTTCAGAAGTATACTTCATCACCCAAAAATGCAACCAAAGAGGCCGCTCCAAAAATAGGTGATAGCTCTGCTATTCCCACACCATTTAAGAATTATGCGACACCTTTCAAAAATTCTCTTTACTTTCAGAAGAATAATATCGATTACAATAAAAAGAAGACATTAACAAAAAACAGTAGCTATATCTGATGAGTTTATGGAATATCAAAGGAGAAGTAAAAAAGAAAAAGAAGAAAAAGAAGACAAAGAAAATAAAAAAATAAAAAGAAAACAAGAAATCTTGGAAAAAGGGAACAAAAAGAATTATTGAAGAAAAAAACGACCATAAAGAAGAAAAAACCTATTAAAAAAGTGAATGCGGTTAACAAAGATTCTCCTGTAGCAGGACCAATAGCAAGCAGAAATACCAATCAGATAGCGAATTCGATTTTAATTTACTTCCAAAGAAAGCAGCAAAGCGTCGCGTGCTTTGTAACAGTGAGTTAGAAAATCAATCTAAAAAAGGACATGAACATTCTCATAGTACTTTAATTAATGATAGAGATTCTTTTGAAACAGAAACTACCGTACGTCTATTAGAATCAGACTCTGCAAGAGAGACAGTTAAACGTCGAGTCATAAATAGCAGTGAGTCTGATGATGAATGTATTTTATGTGTTTAAATTAAAATACTCGTCAAAGTAACAGAAAGATCCAGAATTGAAAACAGGTATTCTGATTAACTTTCTCTCTAAGTTAAGTAAGAAAATGCTAATGTCTTAGTGAATCCAAGCTGTTCCTTGGTTTCTGGTTTGAACGATAGTCGGACTGTCGACGTCGGGTACTCCCATTTTCCAATCTCTCTCTTGTTGACAGAAAATATTGTAAACATTCATGATCTTCGGTGGACATTTCAATCTGCTAGTTGATAATTATGTTCGTTATTAGAATTTTATTAATAACCATTACCCGTGGTCAGCATTACACAATACGCAGGTGTTTGACCGCGACACATGTAACAATTTCATATTTTTTTCGATACGTTTTATTTGATGATTGCTGGCTTAATTTCTTCTGGTTTGCTTGATAATTTTGATGGTTTTGTGGTTGGGTGGTCATCTTTTGGTTATTTGTTTCTTGTTTATGCCGCGACGCTTCTAAGGCGGTAAACTTGTTTTTCAAGAAATTTTGGAATTCTTGAAGGAGTAATCTAGAAAAAATCTAGGAATTCTGGTTCTCTGGGATTCTTCACTGACTCAATGTATTCAGTGAATGACTCACTGTTAAGTTTTTGTGCTAACAAGAGTACTAACAGTGGATCCTAGGTGGTAATATCTACTCCTAGGTTCTGAATCGCGTGGAGACATTCTTTGGTCACATCACGCGGTATTTTGATCGCCCCGATGGATTGTTGCTGCATACGAGGAATGTTCAGTAGTCTGTTGACGTGAGACGTAAAATTGAGTCTACTGTTGCCATATCTGTGGGTTAATATTTTCCAGCATACTTCTTAATTCTCCGAGCTAATCTGAAGATGGTGGATCAGACGCTCAGCTTCTCTTGCCACTTTGTTCTTGAAAAACTACATACATTTGTGCGTTTGATAACGATGAGTTTTTGTGAACGGTTTCTGGAAATAAGTCTTTAAACGACGTCCATTGGTGGTAGTTGCCTAGGAATGCTGATATATCCATCTGTGGAGTAGAATTGTCACGATGAAATAAGGATCACGTTTTAGAGTTGACGGTTTTCTTCAGATCGTTGTACATTTTCTCATATCTGTTGAATTCCTCTTGGTACCAGACATCCACATCTCCGTTTTCACATTATAGGTTTCCCAGTGCAGGCTACCGATAATAGCCCAACGACTTTGAAGAGACTTTAATGCATCGTCGAACTCGCACTTGTTCTGTAGTTAGTCGATTTCTATAGTAGCTAATGTTCTCGTGAAACCTCTAAAGTAGATAGTCTGCTTTTTTATCGTTCCTTCTAATTTACTGTCTTCATGCATATCTCTACGTTGCTGCTGCGGCGCCTGTGAATGAGACACATCCTTTGCTTGCTTCGATGTTCCCACCTGTGCGGGCTGTTGAGGTTCTTGCTGTTTTGACAACTTGTTTTTGACTCCATGGTTTTGGTAATTAGCTGTTTAGGAGCATGAGGAACAGGGTGTAAAGTTCACTCATCCACCATAGAAAAGGGAGGATCCTCCAACCAGACGGGTGTTGTGTCTGGCGGGCCGATTGCCCGACTGTTGATGTCGGATAGTCTTATATATGTCGTTCGCGCGGTAAACTCTAATTGCGCGATGCAGGATTTGTCTGACGTCATGTCTTTGATGCGTAGTTCGTATGTGGCGGTGTAACCGCTACAGCTGGGTTTCCGATCACTGGTTTAACTATACGAAATAATATGGACGACTATATTGAAAATCTAAGCGAAATTAGCACTAAGATTATTTGATCTGGTTTGGTTTGAGTTACGCGATTGGTATCCGAACACATACTAACTGGTAATGGTTACGATACATGCATTTATAGAAATGCACGCCGGCAAAAGTGATGGGCTTTTCGGTTGCAAATATTGTACCGAACAGTGTTTTTAAATTTTACATCCATTCTTTTTGCCATAGATTTTGTTGACATCTTCGTCATTTTTAAATGATAAGACAAACATATTGAGGGGTTCTTTAGTATTCAAGCTCAACTTGCTGTCAACTTTTGCTATTTCCAGACCTTGCGATATTAAATCGTTTTTGATTCTGATCTGTTCTCGTATGAATTCCAAAGACATTTTTTTTTCTGAGACTCACTCTTTGACCTTCACACAATGTTGATTCTGCATTTTTGCGCTGAATGGACTTCTTGGACTCCGTCTGTTATGACCGGCGGTGGTGGGGGCACTTTTTTGACTAATGTCTGTGCTTTCCCACATGTTTGTTGTTGTTGGGCGTTTGTTCCAGGTTTGTTGTGTTGGTGTGGGAGGTAGGGAGGTGTTTAGCTTCCTTTTCTTTCTTCCTACTTTTAGCCACTCAGTTTCTTTAGTAAGTTGTTCCTCGTCTGTGCAATACTCGACATTTTCTTTTTCAGATTAAGAAAAATTGTATTTTGCTCTTAGCTTCCAACTCCTTAGGGCCATGTGCTAGAGCTGTGATTTTCTATTTGGCGGCTTTGAAGTTGTCACTGGAGGCTTCCTATTTGGACTTTCAGATCATTAACAAGAATTTCCAGCTTTTCTCTCCCTGATTTTTCTTGGATGTAACTGTCAAACAACAGCTTTTCCAAATAGGTTTTAATTTTCACCTTTGTTCACGGCATTCAAAGTCAAAGTCATGTAATTTATATCAATTAGACACATAAAACGTGCTTTTGAACGTCGAAAATTGAATTGATGTTAGTCGCCCCTTCCAAAACGTAGCTTACGTATGGAGAAGAATGGGCATGAAACACCTCCCATTTTTAGGTAAGTAGAAACTTCCCCTTTTCAAAATTATTTTATTTCACTGTTTACACTATAATTAATAACTGGGTCATCTTGGCGACCTACATAAACCGATTACGCAACGCGGCGACGATGACGGACGGTGCTATTGTTATGGGGTTCTTGATAGAACCCTGAACTGGTGATACATAGACGGATCTTCCACCTCCAGAGAGTTAGTTAGAACATATTCTTCACCTATTGAAGCTGTACAACTGGGTATCTTAGTCGTAAGGAAATTTGTGGTTTTCATTTTAGTAGAACCGATTTCAACAGTATTTGGCATTTTCATTGTCAGATCTGTTTCATCTGTTTTTCCAAAGTTTTTTGCAAACAAGTTTTGTATTAAAACTTGTTTACCAAACATGTTATTTGGCATTAAGAACACATTTTCCGAAAGTCACACGATACCTGCGACACCCGTGGCAAAAGCTATCAGTTTTCAATATTCTATGCTATTAGTGATCGCTTCAATCGCCAGAAGTAGGTATGCCTTGAGGGGCTTGAACTTGTGACATTAGCATCCACTAACACGACGTGGATCTGACTCAACTCATCATGTCACGATACGCTTGTTCCACTTGCTTGGCTTGTAAATAATAACGTTCCGTTTACTGTTATTGTAATTAGAACTTACACGTTCCAGTCGCGTGCCTTCTGGGGCACTCGCTTGGCTCACTCATCTCGTAAGTATATGTGTTCCACACACTCGTGTCATGAATGAGCTCGCTCCGATCATATCGTGGGTGAACGCGCTTTACATACTCGCGTCGGAAATAGACTCGCTACGCTCGTTGTCTCTTGAGTGTACGCGCTCCACCCACTCGATTGATAAGAGTTCTCACTCGACCGTTCGCTCGGCTTGAGATATGGCACGCTTAGTTCGTGAGTAGTCGCACGCCACTCACTGGTGTGCTGGTTGATGAACATTCGCGAGCGGACTGGAGTCACGAGTGCTGCTGAGCTGTTCCTCTTCCAAAGGATAAGAATAAATATTTGCAGTTGATAGTCGACATTCAGGAATTGGGGAGACACCAGAGGAAGAAATAGTACTACCTCGTTCGGACACAAGATCTTGGGGATTGATTTCCTCGTAAATATTTTCTATTTCTTCATTATGGTGTTCTCTAATTTCTTCATAGTCATGCCCTTCTATTTCGGCAATCTCTTGAGCACACTCCCTTCTGAAGAGCATATTCAGGTAGAACGGGGCACTTGGCTGAAAAAATGCATGAAGTCATATTTTATAATAATAATAATTAATTACGAGTATATTTATGGCTTGTTCCCGGTACAGGTGCGGATACCACTTATTTATTCAAATAATTAAAATTGTCTTGTTAAAAAGTGACGTTCAGTTTCAACACACCCCATGAGAAAGGCGTGAGGGTATGATCATAAACGTAGTGGTTATTACGGAACATCAAAAGGGTTCTGGTCCGTTCTGGACGCAGCCATAGGCATGCAACAGCAGATCGCTATGGTAGTAGTACTTTCCAGACTCACTGTTGCACTAGGAACACCAGTAGCAAATGATGTGCATTCTACTAATGCTGGTGCAGCGTCCACCAATTGTACATCTTTCTCGTCTCTTATTATTATAAGAAGGAATATATATTATTACAAGCTTACTTCGTTTATTGGTAGTCGGGGTGTGCCAGATGGATTGCGTTTGATCCCGCACCGTATCCAAATCGCAATAATAACGAGCAGGGTCAACGCTATTCCAATTGTTGAGGAAACTATGACAGTCGTGTTGCTTGTAGTTTCCGCATCTGAAACATTGACACTGTTATTCTATACTGTATCATCTAAGTCATGCCGTCTTTGCATTTAACATGTATTTTTATCGTTGTAGCTCAAACTGCTCGCAGTAATTCCACATTTGGTCAAACAAAGCCGCTATCGATGCTATAAATGATATCTTAATGTAAAAGAAAACTCTTATGTGATTGATTTGAAGTATTGCGGATAGAAATAACGGTTACCTACGACCTCAGTATACGAGAGTAAAGCACAGACTACTTAGAGATTGCTCTATGGAGACTAAGATTAGCCAGTCAACAAGACTGACTGATAAGATGAATCTGACTGACTGACATATCAGCGCTTAGCACTTAGAACGTAAAATTTTGCACAGGGCTTCGTATTAAAATAACCGAGTCCCAAAAAAATAAAAAAAACAAATGTGAAAAATTACTTTAATTTCGTAAGTCGGTGTTTTAGTTCTGTACTATCGTTTTTTGTTACCAACTTCCAAAATTAAAGTTATTTTCATTCTTTAGTGTTTTTTTTGGAAGTCCGTTGTTTTTTTTTTAAATGTTTTTTATTTTTCACTTTTTAACTGTGGTACCTACCCCACACCAATTCGTAAACATACACCAAGTGCATTAAATACGTATTATTGAAGCTAACTCAAAAATTACCCAAGCAAAATTAGTAAAATTGTTATGGGGCCACCGCACCAGCTTCCTCTAGCAAATATTTTTTTTTACAAAAAATGAATTATAAACAAATAAATTATGCCCGATGTATAATATAGTCTGGCCTTATATACTGTTACAATTAAAAATAAGAAAGATATTACATTTGAATTTGGAATCTGTCATTTTTATACGATTGTTCATTGAGTTTTCTAATTTTGGCGCCAATACATTGTACAATATTTTGCGATATTAAAATGGAGTGGGGTGATAAAGAGAACCGAATCGCTGTGATTGCATTACACAAAGTTGGTATGGAGCCAAATGCAATTTTTAAAACTCTCCTTACGCTTGGTATTAGTCAAATGTTTGTGTACCGGGCTATTAATAGGTACAATGAGACCTCTTCTGTTTCTGACAGTAAAAGATCTGGCCGTCCACGTAGTGTTCGTACGAAAAAGCAGCGAAAGCAAAAGATTTTATCTCGGGAGATGAAGATAGCACCCAGAACCATGTCGCGTATTTTAAAAGATGACTTAGGACTTGCAGCCTGGTCATTTTTTAACTGATAATTTAAAAAAGAATAGGGTGGTAAAATCAAAACAACTACTGAAGCGGTACGCAAAGGGAGGTAACAGAAATTTTTTGTTTACGGATGAGAAAATCGTTACAATTGAGCAACATTTTAACAAACAAAATGACCGTACTTATGCTCAAAGCTATAAGGAAGCTTCTCAATTAGTCGACAGGGTGCAACGTGGGCATTATCCGACTTCAGTGATGGTTTGGTGGGGTGTTAGCTATAAAGGAGTGACAGAGCCATATTTTTGTGAAAAAGGTATCAAAACATCGGCACAAGTGTATCAAGATACCGTTTTTGAGAAGGTAGTTAAGCCCCTTAACAACACCATATTCAATAACCAAGTATGGTCCTTCCAACAAGACTCGGCGCCGGGTCATAAAGCTCGGTCCACGCAGTCTTGGTTGGAAGTGAACGTTTCGGACTTCATCAGAGCTCAAGACTGACCGTCATCTAGTCCCAATTTTAATCCGCTGGATTATGATTTATGGTCAGTTTTAGAGATTACGGCTTGCTCTAAACGCCATGATAATTTGGAGTCCCTAAAACAATCCATACGATCGGCAGTGAAGAATTTTTCCATGGAAAGAGTCTGTGCTTCTATTGATAACTGGCCTCAACGTTTAAAGGACTGTATTGCAGCCAATGGAGACCACTTCGAATAAGCTTTTTATATTTTAAATTGTTTTATATTTATGTATTAAACTAACACACTGTAAAAGTAATAAATATTATTTGCAATAAAAAAGAAAATATTTTTCTTCGTGACAATATATATAAGGCAAGACTAGGTATACTTATAGACGAATTGAGAACCTATTCGTTTTTATGAAGTCACTTAAAAATCACATAAAGAGTGCATGTCACGACAATTCCAATAAGCCCAAACACGGCTAGGATACTTTGTTTTATTACGGAGTTCCGGTGCCTACCGGCTTCATCATAAGGTCAGTTTGATGGTACCATTTTGATTAAAATCATTTATTTAAATTTGCTTTGTCATAGTCGCTTAACTATCTTAATCGAGATATCTTATCGCCACCCATGAAATTCTTATCATTGAGGAGTTCTGGTGGCCATATAAGGTCTTCTTCATCAGTTCCACTTCACCAAATAATACTTTCTGAATGCAAATGCCTGACTTGTTGACAAAAATCTAAAAAAATGAGGTAGGCGCAGTTCGAGCCCGCTCCACAGACTATATCTCTCTTGACCTGTTCCGACAAAGAAAACTACGGGCACAGACTTAGAGATCGGAACGCGGAAGTCCCAACACAGCGTGAACGTGGAGATACGGCGGTGGGGTTATTATTATTATAGTATTTTTTTTATAATGTAGGTGAGTACTAAGAAGGGGTATTTGGAAAAAACAACCTTTAAGGGAGTGAAAAGGGGGGAAAGTTTGTATAAAAATCTTATTCCCTGAGTTAATAAACTTGAGACTTGGCACGAATACTTGCCTAACCAAGTAATAAGGTACGTTACTTTAGGGGCATGAGGAACAGGGTGTAAAGTTCACTCATCCACCATAGAAAAGGGAGGATTCTCCAACCAGACGGGTGTTGTGTCTGGCGGGCCGACTGCCCGACTGTTGATTTCGGATAGTCTTATCTATGTCGTTCGCGCGGTAAACTCTAATTGCGCGATGCAGGATTTGTGTGACGTCATGTCTTTGATGCATAGTTAGTATGTGGCGGTGTAACCGCTACATTAGCATTCGTTTTTCTAAACAACCCCTCAACGGGGGTTTAGAGGGTGTTAAAGTTTGTATAATCCTAACACGCGGTCCGATTTACTCAAAACTCGGTAGTAATACTTTTAACGTTCATTCATCCGTTCATTGTCGAACCTCGCACAATGAAAGGTTCCGTAGTTGGGATGAATTTATCCCAAAAACAAACTTAACATTGTAGTTGAAAAACATGTTCTCCTATACATCGATATACGTCACGGTCAATTCTCCAACTGAAAATGTAAGTTTGTAATCTCAAACTTTTCAACGTCGTCGGTTGGTGACAATACTTTAGATTTCGTATTTATGGTAATAATTAACCACACAACGAAAACGTTAACAAATATACAGGGTCGCCCAAAAATAGACGTCATAAAAAAAAATCCTCATGTTCAGGGGAAAATACGGCGAAAATACCGTATTTTTTGTAGTTTTAGAGTTATTATTTTTTATGAGTTTTCTGCCGGTGGAGTTTCAAAAAATCATATATTTTTTTGTAGTGGGGATTCCTCAGATTTTTTTTTTGCGACAGTATTTTCTTGTTTGTTACTTTCATATATTTTTTGTTATGTATTTTTGTGGTGTACAATAAAGTATATTTATATAAATAAATAAATTTTCAACTTTAATTTAAAAACACAAAAGTGAGGTTCCATAGATTCTAGCCGACTTTAAATATTTGGTCCGGGCTATGTACCTATGAAATTGGCGTTTTTTTCTCACAAATAGAGACCCTCATCACTTCTATGATTTAAAATATTCATCAATTGCTAAGCATATCGAATAATGACCATCATAGACAACTACCAATAGTATAAAAACCTTATTAGTTTTCTAAACATAAAAAATACCTTAAAAATGACTCCTCTTTTTGTTAGCAGAAATTACCATTAGGTATTTGTTTTAAAACTTAGCCAAAACTTTTTTTGTCGCTTAATCTAAGTGGCATACGTTATCCTAGTTTTTTAACATTAGTGCAAAACAGTTTTAAAACATTAGTGTTCATGGTTGTTAAATAAATTAAGAAAATGTTAGTATGAAAAATGCAACTTCTTTAAAATTCTCCATACAAAACGCTGATTTCATAGGTGGGAACCTAATACTATTCAGCTTTCTAATTACGCAACATATTTTCGGAAACGATAAAGACAAATCTGTTTCATTTTGACAGTTCAACAAAATTCATTGCGTTATTTACGTTGCTCTGCAGTTTTTTTTTTCGACATTACGAAGCAATGGATTAGCAATCTGTTTCAAAACGATTCAGATTCGGATTGATTTTGCATTACATAATTAGGGTCCTGGTCCCTAAGCTACCGAAAACATAAACAAACGCACGTCTTTTTATTTGAATAACTTTAATAATACACACATCGTTTAGTTAGATTGTTTTCAGAATAGCACTATGGTCAGTTACTGGCAATCCTGTAGCTGTCGCGTACGTTCACACGTGCTGGTTCTGCAGCCCCCCGCGACCCCTCCCACATATTGCATGCCAGCAGTAAATGTTGTGCAATTAACTTGCTTGTAGTTAACGTATACACATGAAAGTAGCTGGCATATGTGTATTTTCGCTATAAATTTAATTAAGTATCATTCATCTAATTATCTTATTTTTATTTCCATTCTTTTACCTGGTTTTTTTAAGAATAGCTGGTGCTGGCTGTGATTGAATTGTAATTCTTATATGAGAGCCTTGATTGCTAGAGGGAGCGCAGCGAGCTCGATTTTTTTTTTGCACGACTGTGGTGAAGCTAAACATGTTATGTTATGTGTTTGATCTGTATTTATGTATGTATGTCCGTTTCTATGTTCCCTCGTAACTACTAGACGGCTGAAATTATATGTCGGTAGAATTGTATTAATTGTGCGAGTGTTACATGGTATATCAAAATTATAAAAAATCCAAATGTCGGTTTTTTGGCGCTAAATTGTATAAATGTTAAAAAAAAAACTTCTAAACCTATCGAGTGGGGTATCAAAATTTAAAAGGTGGTTACAAAAATATACAAATTATGTGTTTAAATTTTATTTGGAATGAGAAATAATTAAAAAGCTAAAAATAAGCTAAGTTACTTATTTAAAAATAACATAAAACCGACTGCAAAAACACATAACTGAAAATAAAAAAAACAAGCATTACAATCAATAGAATTTTGGTATCGCAGGCAAAAGCTACAACATTTCCAGTTATTGATTTGTCCCCCGCCTGCGATACCAATATTCTATTGATTATAATTGGTTTTGCTGTGTTTGGTTTGCTGTATAGTGCGAAAAAGAGCGAGTGCATGGTCTTTCGGGCCAAGAGGAAGTGTACAGATTACTTGCCGGCAATTAAGCTCAACGGATGCCCACTTAATAGAGTAAATACTTTTAAATATCTTGGACATTTATTAACCTCTGACCTGGAAGACGATGCAGACATTGAAAGGGAACGCAGGGCGCTGTCTGTTCGTGCGAATATGATAGCCCGCAGATATGCTCGGTGTTCGAGGGGCGTCAAAATAGCCCTATTTAGGGCATTTTGTTCGTCCTTTTATACCGGCAGTCTGTGGATGGATTACACGCAGAAACAGTACACTCTTGGGGCTGCCTCGCTTCTGTAGCGCATCGGGGATGTTTGCCGAGGCGCGTGTGGATTGTTTCTACACGGTCATGCGCAAGTGGTGCACATCCCTGGTGCGCAGGTTGCGGGCCAGCTGCAACAGTATCCTGAAGGCTTTTGCTGAACGTTTCGACCGTCAGTACGTGAACCACTGTTGCATGGTTCACGTACTGACTAATGTCAAGATATTATTTCAATTTGTTTTAATTTTATAATAATTTTTTAATTGTGATGTTGATTCAATTCAATTCAATTCAATTCAAAAGTCATTTATTCAAACTAGGCTGAGAATCAGCACTTTTCGAACGTCAAAATTACATAAGACAGTCCCTCAAAACGCCCACCCTTCACCACTTCCTAGTGCTTTTGCTGGGAAGAAGAAGTGGCGCAACAAACTCCCCAGCAGCACATTGTTGATTTTAATTTGTTTTTTCATTTAAATTTGATTTAGTTTTGTTCATATTTTAATTTAAATTGTGATTTTAATTTTAATTGTCATGCCGATTTTATTTGTGTTGATATTTTTATAATTTTTAATTCTGTTTAATTGTACCTATGATCCAAAGTTGATTGAAATAAATAAATAATAATAATAATAAATAATGCTTGTTTTTCTCTGTACATTTATGTGTTTTTGTAGTCGACTTTTTATTTTTATCTTTCACTTTCCATAGTGGTGGTGTTTTTTGCAAAAGAAGTATGTAAGGATCGGAGCAGGCGGCGCTTTGTAATTTCTGCCTACCCCCATGGAAAAAAGGCGTGAGTTTATGTATGTGTGTGCGTGTTCAAAAACTATGGAAACACTTACTCTGCAAGATGAGCTGCCTCCGAGCTTCCACGGGTTTCTCCAGCGCCTCATGCTCGGCCCGGCAGACCAGTATCTTGGTGTCATCCTCATGCGTCAGGTTCCAACTGACGTACTGACTGATGTTCTGAAAGTCTGACCCTGGCTCTGACGTCACTACGGGCTGGGATTTGCCGTGCAGCAGTTCTTCTTGTCCTGGAAATGAGAAGAAGTTTTTAGAATAACATAACATCTCGCATATATTCCCCGAAGAGTTAGGCAGAGGTTACCTATAGTACTCGTACACCCACATGTCGCTAGTTACATATGTGTAGTTACATAAGTCCCTTATAAAGGGATATGGATATGGCCTATTGCCATCATTAGATATTATTAAGCCTTTATTACCAACACAATTTTTAATGAATATCTCAATCTTCAATTTCTCTCATCTTCAATTTTCGTAATGTCTCGTAAACCTACGGCTCTTTTATTTAAATTAATACATATTGCAATGCTGTTAAATATATAATAAGTAAGCGAGAAATTAATTCTAGAATCGGTAGGTGAGTATTACTTACACAAGAATTTACGTTTAAAATAATACACAAACCAGGGGCTCAAATGCAACATGTTAACAGCTTTGGGTCGAAATTGATACAAATTCCACCCACATATGCAATGAAAGTGTGTTGGCTATTACTGACGCAGATTAGTTATTACAAGATCCAAGTATTTGTGCAATCAGAGAAATATTGGAATCAGGTCAGGCCGAGCTTAATAAGAAAGTATAATAATATAATGAGTATGAGTTATTAGGGGTATACCGTCGTTGCGGGAAAGTCCGAAAGGGATACCGTGGCCCCCTGGCATTGCACAGGCAAGAGAAGGAACACGGGTGGGTTTTAGTCAGTAAGAGTCTGACACGCCCTCCCGCTCCACCCAGAGCGGGAGACGACATTTGATGATTTCCTACCCAAAAAAAAAAAAAAAAAAGGGTATACCGTCGGACTGACTATGGTAGACGGTGGGTTGTCGCCAAACAATGTATTTGGCAAATTATTAAAGCTAATCATGATGACCTTGGCCATTTTGCCCTGGATAAGACAATTAAAAGGATAAAATCATGTTATTGGTTTCCCAAAATTAAGAAAGTAGTATCCAAATATATACAAAAATTGCATTAACTGTATTTACTATAAAAATATCCATGGCAAAAAGGAAGGCTGTTTTCTATAACTAAAAATGCTAAGAACTTTCCCACGCTTCACATGACCATCTGGGTCTATTTGTATAGACCACGCGTAAAAACACCTACCACTTGGTGACTGTCGACTCTTTTACAAAAATTGTATTTATATCTCCTGTTTGTAACACTAAAACTCAAGTTGATATTAGTGAGTTAGAAAAATATTTAAAGTATTTGGTAATCCTAATTGTCTTATATGTGATGCTGGAATTTCTTTCACGTCTAAGTTATTCGTTAAGTACTGTCAATACTAAAATATACGTCAACATATTATAGCTACTGCTGTTCCACGCTCAAACGGTCAGGTGGCTTTAATGGCACCATCCTTGACGCATTGAGAAGTATGGGGGCTAATACCAGCTATGACAAATGGGACACTCATATTACCAGTATCCAACAAGGTATTAGCAGTACCATTAATAAAACCACTTCAGCCATTCCCAGTGAAGTATTCTTTGGATACCGACTTCAAATAGATGCTGACATGTTGACACAGGAAGATCAATCTGTTGACGTTACGTTATTAAGGAATAACGTCAACAGTCGCATTCAGGTCAGTGCAGACAAGCGAAACGTCAACGATTTGATAGTTATAAGAATTTCCGGTCAATCCAATGACGGGAAAAGTACCAAATTATGACCACTTTTCAAAACACCTTTTCAGGTGATTGAAGTATTAGGTCATGATCCCTAAAAGTAAAGGATATGCGTGGCGCTGAAAGAACAAGCAAGTCCTATGAGGCGACCACGTGTGCTGAAATATGAAACCGTAGATCAAGTTGGCAGACCTAGATGTTGAAGATTCGGAAATGGCCTAAGATATTGTCAGGCATTTATTAATCCTAAATAATGATCCAATTTATTAAAATTTTATCTTTCGTAGTATTTACAACTAATTGCAATACGCTGTCAGGTGAATTTGCTTTTTACATATTTTGGTATTTGGAGTATTTTAAGTTACAGTATTTATTCGTGTATAATAATATGTCATAATGACAGGATTTTTGGATTGGGGTATTTCATTGCTAGTCGTTGATGAAATAGTAGAGTAGACGCTCAATTCAAATGACGAGTAATTAAATTTAAGTTAAATAAAGTTTGTATTTTTTTTAATCCTTCGGCTACAGTCTTCGTAATTGGCGCAGTCGAGTCGGTAGGATACTCGCGGGCCGGTTCGCGAGAATAGAATCATAGGATCGCGGGTCACCCGGGTGACTTTCGGGCACCTAACGAGTATCCGGAACCTAGAAGAGCTGCAGCCAGAGGAGGAGTATCCAGAGATCGATACGTAGAGGTACAAGACAACTCAAGTAAGTACTTTGGAATCGCTCTAGAGTCGCTTCCTTTCTATTCTTATCTAGTTTTCCTATAAATCATCCAAGATTTTCCATCCACGGCTATCTCGGTTACCTAGATTAGATAGTATTAATAGATGACAACAGAAATTTAGAGACGGAACAGGAAGATATTAGTAGTGCATTAATCATATCCGATATGGCTGACTCAGTAGATCAGGTTTATAAGGCCCTACGCTTGGTTCCCGAGTTCGATGGTAACTCGAATGTATTAACTCAATTCATAAAACTATGTGATCAACTAGTTGAAACGTGTGTTAGACCTGTCCGGAATTTCGGTTAAGTATAAGTCACTACGTGGCAAAACCATTCGCACCACGGGCACCTCATGAGTGGGTTAGGGCTGGTAATCCACCACCCTCAAACTATTTTAGAACACGGGAATTTAACTTTAATGATTTCAATGATCGATTACAATATGATTATTATGGTGAATATTTTAATATTAATGATTTTTACCCACAGGAATATGTCGAGTACAATAAATATGTTTATCCGATTGAATGCATGTCTAATATGAATGAGCAACCGCAGCAAACAGATTCCTACTTTATAGAGGAAGTAAAAAAAATTCTTTCAGTTGAGAAAGAGGATTTTCAGAAGGAACCCAAATCAGACAAGTCAAAATAGAAATTAATTTACCAACGTAACGGCAACGGCTACTACTAACGGCCTACTACTGGTCAAACCCTCCACTTAAAATTGATATTGTTTTTATCACATATTCCATGTAATTACGATCCATTTGAAGTAACGAATATTCACGCCATAACTAGAAGTGATTACTCCATCACTTAACCGTGCATTCAGGAATTTAATGAACCAGGAGAAATAACCCTTTACGTTTGTACTTTCCATGACTTCTTTGACGGTTTGATCGGTTATGACCTACTAGAAAGGTTGGTCTAAAATAGACCTGAAAAATAGATTATTAGCCACCCGTAATTCCAGCATTCCTTTATTAATGTACGACTCCCGTAACAACAACCTTTAAGAAGACTGATCAAAACTGATTAAAGTCCCCTACTACTCTAAGGACGGTGACGTTTTTATTCCTGAACAGTGCCTTTTAATAGGTGATTGTATTACGACTGTTAGTAATAGTAGAGGTATAATAGAAGTTTTTTCTATGGATCCCCCTGTTGGTGAACAACAGTCCGATCGCGCGAAAGAAGTTCTATCCCGCCTACGAACAAGCATTTGAATCCTGAAGAAAAAGCTAATTTAGAAGTCTTTAGAGGTCTTTCTCAAACCAAGTGAAACACTCCACTCGAACCACAGACGATATACCAATTTAAACAAAAACTTATCGCTACCCATTTATAAATAAGCAGGAAGTTCAAGATCAAATCTGTAAATTGTTGGAACAAAGTGTCCACGCCATCTTCATTAATCCAAGACGCAACAACATAGAATCGAACGCGGCGCACGCCATCTCGCGTTGAAGTGAAGAAAACCATCATCACCTTCGAATCCAGTCGTTCCTTCGGTCGACACTCACATTCGGTCTCATTCACTCGCGCCTTCGATCAAAATTTTGTACTGTATTCTTCCCTTTTTACGAACCGCCGACCCGACTGCAAGCAAAATGTTAACAAAACGAATTTTTTATACAATATAAAACTATTTCTCAACAAGTCGCTTAATTTCTGTGGAACAAACCTGATCCTGAACACAAAGTATTATACGTCCCTCACAGTCAGCGTGGAGCTCCCCCATCTGAGTACTTCCCAAAAAAACCGTCGCTAGCGGTGAAACCAAATGGCGTTTAGTTATAGATTTCAAGAAATTAAATGAGACAACTATTGATGACCGTTACCCTATACCCAACATTACGGACGTCCTTGATACGTTAGGTAAGTAACTGTCATTACTTCACCAGCCTTGATCTTGCTAGTGGCTTTCACCAAATACAGATGGATCCTAACGATATCCATAAAACCGCGTTCACCGTGGAACTTGGGCATTTTGAATTTCTTCGCATGCCGATGGGTTTGAAAAATTCTCCTTCAACCTTTCAACGGGTGATGGACAATGTCTTACGGGGCCTCCAAAATGTTGTGTGTTTAGTATATTTGGATGATATTATTGTTTTTTCCGATTCCCTTCAGAAACACATGATAAATCTGGAAAAGGTGTTCCAGAGACTCAGAGAGTCAAATTTTTAAATACAGATGAAAAAATCAGATTTTTTAAAATTGGTAACCGCATACCTAGGACACATTATAAAAAAATACGCTATTAAACCAAATCCGGATAAAAACACGGCCATCAAGAAATTCCCATTGCCCAAAACAACAACTGAAATTAAACGTTTCCTAGGCTTGTTAGGGTACTATAGGAAATTCATTCCCGATTTCACCCGTCTATCAAAACCCATGACGCAATGTCTTAAGAAAGGCTCAAGAATTGTAATAACCGATCCAAATTATATCTGCTGTTTTGAGAAGTGCAAAACACGTTTAATCAATGATCCAATTCTGCAATATACACTTCGCTAAAGATTTCATACTGACAACTGATGCATCTAATGTTGCTATCGGTGCTGTTCTTTCACAAGAACAGATAGGCAGTGATAAACCTATATATTAGTGAAATTAATTATAGCAAAATTGAAAAGGAACTGTTGGCTATCGTGTGGGCAACGAAATATTTCCGCCCTTATCTATTTGGCAGGAAATTCAAAATTGTAACGGACCACCAACCTTTTCAATGGGTCATGAACCTAAAAGAGCCCAATTCACGCCTAACCCGATGGAAATTATAGTTAAGCGAGTATAATTTCACCACGATCTATAAGCCGGGTAAAATGAACGCCAATGCAGATGCTATCAAGTATTGAAATTAATAATGAAGATGCAATCTCCCTAGCAGTTAACGTATCCGAAAGGCCCCCTTCAGCGACAGGCTCCACAACAGCAAGAGCTCACACTAATGCTGAGAGCCCTATACTAGAAGTGCCCATATCTGATGATCCCTTGAATAAGTTTCACCGCTAAATATCTTTTGTAGTCGTAGGAGATATAAAAAAACAAACACCTGCACCGTGCGTAAACCATTCCAAACCCATACTAAAACAACAAAAAATTGTCAGAATCCAATCTTGAAGAGGATGTAATCAATGCTATAAAGGAATATGTAAATACCAAAGTAAAAACAGGAATTCTTATTCATCCCCAATTAGCCATGTATCAAATAGTACCAATAACCCAAGAAGAAGTTCTGCCTTGAATTTGATTTTAACAAAAAATGAAATAGAAAACGTTAAGGACTACTTGAGAAAACCAGAAATCATTCGTAATTACCACGAAGGAAAACCAATCACCGTGGTATAACTGAATGTTACCTTGCTCTATCATATCGCTACTACTGGCCTAAAATGAAAGAAGCCATATCAAAGTATATTAATGAATGCAGCTTAAGCGGACAAGCAAAATACCGTGCATCTCGATCTATTCACAGCTCAGAATTAAAAACTTCTTATCTCAGTTGACCTCTTCTCGAAATATGCACAGGCATATCATCTCAGAGATGATACCACGCTAAGTGTCGTACAGGCTCTGCTAACGTTTTGTACCCATCATGGCGTTCCCTATACTATAGTAACCGATCAAGGACCCGAGTTCGCTAATGCACTTTTTGCAGAATTCACCCTTCTCCATAAAATACATCATCATAAGATACTTGCACATACTCCTAACGATAACGGTATAGTAGAGCGCTTCTATTCTACCATTCTCGAACATCTCAGGATCCTGAAATTAGAAAAAAAAATGAACCTGCCATAAATCTCATGCCAACGCAGTTTTAGGCTATAACAGCTCCATACTCAGCTTCACTAAGTGCAGACCAATAGATTTGATAACAGGACACTTCGATCCTCGCGATTTCTTAGACTTAAACTTATCCGAGCATTTATTGCAACAATATTTACAAGATCATAAAAAACGACTAACTCAGGTCTACGAAATAATTAACGAAACTTCACTTCACCGTAGGACTGAACTAACCGAGAACAGAAACAAAGATCGCGAACCTGAAAAAGAATATAGAGGATTCCGGACAGATTCCTGTTGGTCAGGTAACAGGTATTTGACCGGAATCCTCTTGCAACCAAACAAAAATTAGCTCCGCGATTTACCCAAGACATAGTCTTAGCCGACCTGCCCATACATATTTACACCAGAAAGAAACGTGGTCCTGTTGCAAAGTCCAGATTGAAGCGAAGCCATAAAGACTGCGTTGTTACAGGATGCTACTACTACTACTCCAACTGACTCAAGGACAAGAAGTAACGATTGATTCCCTAGGAGATGGCCCTGGTGTACTTCCGTTTAACTTGGGAATGACACGTATCGTTTCCCATCATCATTTCATCCTCAGTTATATCAATCTCGATAGTATACAGTCTCAAGTAGATATAGTTAACAGGCAACTGTCTGACTTTAGACCTAAACTAAATAATAAGACATCTTCAATATTCGAACCGCATATGAATTATCTAAAATCTAAACTAACTAAAATAACTACCCAGCTAGAATCACTTGAACACACACGCCATAAAAGAGGACTGATTGATGGACTCGGTTCCATTATTAAAAGTATATCGGGTTACCTAGATCAAACTGATGCAGTTAAATATAATAATGCCATTAAGGTTCTTCAGCAAAATGAACACAGAATAGAGTCTCAAATCAATCAAAACGTCAGTTTATCCCAAACGTGGGTTTCACATAAGGTCAACTTATTAACTAATATAACAAAAACCAAAAAAGAATGGCTGATGTGCTCAATCGAATAATTAATGGTACAGTAGATCTCGATTTCAGTCATTACGCCCATATGGCTCAGCACTTAATTATCTTAAGTGATAACATAGACAACTTATGCGAAGAAATTCATAAGTTAGAGCACACTTTAGCTTTTATACGTGCACTAAGCACACCGCATACGGTATTTAGTTTAAAAGAAATTAGAGATATGTTAAATAAACTAAAGGTCTTATATCCAAGTGATGAAATCCTTAATATAGAATTAAGAAACTATTACGACATAATTAAGCTAGAATACTTTTATATAGATAATCAAATAATTTTAGTATTCAAAGTGCCGATCGTCTTTCCTCATATATACAACTTCTATAAACTGTCCCTTGTTCCCAATAAGCATAACAAAATCCTACTAAATTCCTCTGCAAATTAATTGCGATTTCCAGAAAAGATTCTATGTACATGGAGGCTGAATGCCCGAAGGTAGACACAATGTACCTCTGCAAAGCAAAATTAAAATACAAGACTCAAGACGACACAGATTGTATCCAGCATTTGATCTCCAAACAAGACCTCCTACCATCTTGCAAGTCATCATCAGTTGCATTGAAGAAAGAAGCTGTAGAACAACTCGACGAGAAACACTACACCATAAGCTTCCCATACCCAACTAAGGTGAAGATATCATGCAGACAGGAAACATATAAGACCCTTGAAGGAAGTTACTTGGCTATCATCCCATACAACTGCTATATCAAGACGCTCGAAATTACCATAGCGAATTCTAACAACCACATCAAGGGCTTCGCTCTGGAAATCATGCAAGTGCCTAGTTACTCCAAAGATGTAAAAGCAAGCGAGACACCAATCGTCTTAAACTCAGACGACCTAGAAAGCCTGCATTCGCTCAACACCAAGATTATGCTACAGACTCCAATAAAACTTGAAGAAGCTATCGACACCAGTCTCTACCATACCACGATTCCAATTTACTCAATACTATCCGGTGCAAGTGCACTCATTATTGCACTGATGTATCGACGACAACGAGCAAACCGTCTTCATAAAAGCCAATCAACCGGAATGGATGACGATACACCTATGGGAAATTATGCTGAAATCCAAGAACCAAATAAAACAGAATCCAGCCAAATAAGAATCAAGCACAGCAACATTTCATCATCTACCTCAAGCAAGATTTCGAAATAATTGCTGATCTTCGGGAGGGGGTGTTACGCACTAGCAACACATGTAAAACACTGACACGCATTATTATGACATTATATTATTATATTCTGACATTACATGCTTATTGATTGTAAAACTTATTAATGTGAATTTATGAAATGGTATAATTTGAATGGTGCTTAAAATATTGTAATAATAATTTTGCATGCCTGAATTGGTGCAACACAGTAGACTGAGCATTCACTTGACATCTAGAAATGTATGATTATGTACTGTGTTGAGCAATAAGCATTTGAATTGACTGTTATTAAATATATTTACCCAACATTTACCCGGTATTAACCCGGGTATATACCCGATAATATATCTTATGCCATTCTGCTGTGGGGATCGGCAACTGATTTAGATTCAATTTTCATTTTACAAAAGAGGGAAATCCGCGCTATCTATAAAATGGGCCCTCGCGAGTCCCTTCGAAACGAGTTCAAAGAAATTGATATACTGACTTTGCCTTCTCTTTATATCTTAGAAAGTATTTTGTATGTTCGCAAAAACTTAGGATTTTTCAAAATAAGAAGCGATTTCCATAATATAAATATACGTAGTAGACATGAAATTGTGATACCCAAATTTAGATTAACTAAAACAAGCAAGTCATTTCTTATAAACAGTATCCGCTTTTATAACCAGTTGCCTAAGTCGGTTACAGAACTTAGCGATGGGAAGATGGGAAGTTCAAAACCCACATCAAAAGCGTCCTTATGAAGAAAGAATACTCGTATTATAAAATTAAAGACTACGTTGAAGACAAGAAAGTTTGGCAATAATTCCTTCTGCACATGTGGCTTTCCTGGTAGCTCATTAACGGCTAATTCTATAAGAGTCTATTAACTGCTCCCAAATTACCATGTTTATATTTTTTACATTCTTCCTTGACATAATCAACCTATTATTTGAAATTATATACCTACAATTTAGTTTCTATCTACTCTTTATCAGTGGCTTTTGTGGACATGATAATTATTCAGATTTGTTATAGCTGTAATAGCAATCACGTCCCAATCACGTCATTTCGTTTAAAATACATTTTTATTTATTTATTTAAGTGCAAGCTGAAAAACCTGTTTCACAACGACATATCGTCGTACAAATGGGAGCAAGGTAGCCTTTTTGACTACTTCAGGGTATTCACTTCTAACACCAACCCAAAACTCATTCAGAGATCATACAGACTCAAATGTGTGTCCTTAAGGATGAACTTTGAAGATCTATGAATGCTTCATAATCCAGGACGGTTAGCATCGCAGGTTGACTTCTGAAGAAAAATAGATTTTGTACCCATTCAATATCAATAGGTACTATGCGGAAATACATCTTTTGCGCTATTTCAAAATAATTTTTGAACTTAACCGTGGTATTATTTAACAGCCTAAAATGAATAATTTCGCGGAACCCTGGTGACTTTTATACGGAACCCCTAGGACTCCACTTTAGGAATCGCTGGTCTAAATAACTGTAGCAAGAACGACTTGAAATAGTGTACGATTGGAGAGGCCTAAATGTCCAGCAGTGGACAGCTATAGACTGGACAGGTCTACCTACCTAAAAACCAGCTGATCTTCGCAGCAGGTCTCCCGTAGGGCACGACGCAATGTGCTATGAGCTTGTCTCCATCCTTGAAAGTTGGCTGTGATGTGAGCAGGTTGGGTTCTCCAGGCGCTCCTGAGGATATAGATGTATTGGTTCATTTAGATTATGGCTGGCCGCACCATAATCATGAGCAGGTCAAGATGACAATTAACAGTTGCATCGTGTATGCGTTGCTGAATGGGTCGCACACACCTTGGATGATAGCTTGAAATGATAAGTTACGAACAGACAAAGATGATGGTTTATTGAATATATTTAACTCCCACGTAACTAATGCTTTAAGAATGTTATGTGAATGAGTATAGCTGACTATGAACGCTGATTGTGTACTATCGCTTTACACTATGATTTGTGTAAGGCGAAGGAAAAGTGCTGATCTATGCAATGCGAGAGAGATGCGAGTGGATGATGAGAATGAGTTTACAGAGTGCTTAAATGTTAAACTTATAAATTTCACCCAAGTTACAATATAGGAATTAAATCTATTTTTAGCCATAACTTGACATTAGTCACTAACACCAGACACCGGTGTGGCGAATGCAGGAGCTGTCCTCTTGTGGCGCTTGATGTTACTGAGTAAGCTAGAAAAGTTTCTTCATTCAACCGCCTCTTCTTGTGGCTGTTTCGAGTCTCTAGTGCGTGGCGTCGGATTAACGACGGGGGCCGCGTGCTGTGTACGCGGCGGCTGCTGCGTCTCGGAGTCCGACTGTAAGTTGGCGCTCCTCTGCCGCCGACGACAAATCCACCGACACAGATTAACTGCGACTGCTAGTACAGCTCCCTACAACAACACGTAGATTGCTGAATATTGATGTATATCGTGGCTTAAAATTCCTAAGTTCAAGGCATTTTCTGATGTCATCTGCTCGATCTATTCTTTGATGTGCCGCACTGAGGTTTCGTGATCAGTGATGTTGATTTCAAATTCTGGCAAGGTGACATTGATGATGTGGTTGATAGGTGCGATTTGAGGTGATTGGTGCAAGTCAACTGCAGTTTTAATTTCTGAGTATCCAAGTTAGTGTGAAAAAACCGTTATGTCTTCTCCTTTAATTATGCAATCTGAATCCAGTGCTATGACCCCGGCCATAGTGATTTGTATTGCGGTAATCTGATGCTTGCATATGACACGAAGTGCACACTGTCCGCAACAATAATAAAGGTAAGTATTTAGTTTGTTCAATTCCATCCAATTATTACGGCATGTTGCTGTTTGTAAGACATCTGTTTGTGCCATGGATATCAGAGATATGCCTTCATTGCGGAAAGGTAAAGAATCCTAGTGCCACCGCTTATCTCCCATCAAAATAATTACGACATTAACAAATAGTGTACTTACGACACACACTTAAAATTTGAACACGCACACTAAGAAGAAAGCAGCTACAAACTCAAAACTCAAACTCAAAGCATTTATTTCAATTAAACCCTTTACAGGCACTTTTGAATTGTCAAAGAGTCATTTAGTCAGAAAGTTGAAGCTAGTTCCAAAACGTAGATCTCTATGGAGAAGAACGGGCAAGAAACTCCAAGGACACTCTTTTAAATATAGAAATTACAAAATCCTGGGTACATTACTCTTGTTGATTCTATATGTGAGAACAATGTGTATGTGTGTATATGTGTAAAAAAAAATAATATATAAAGCAAAAACGATTAAAAATAAGCCCTGGCAGATAAGAGATGACCAGTCTCAACTGACGGCGCCCGTTCACGAACATGACGCGTGGATCAGCACCATCCAGCTCAACCATTTTTTAGACATTTAAGTGAGCATGACATACTCTCAACTACCCTGCTCTTTCAAGTCAAAATCAACATAATAACATAGTAAACGACTCCATGGTACTCACATTTATTGTTATTGTTTATTTTGTTTTTTTTATTAAAACTTAGTTTAATAAAAAAAACAAAATAAACAATAAGTTCGTAGTCAGAAAAAATAAAAAAGGGGAAGCAACTCTACCAATTTTTTAATTTTTAACTAGTGAGCCCAAGTGGCTGTGGAGCAGGACCAGCATTTAGCCAATAATCAGCCAGCGTTTATAATCATTCAACTTATAGTATGCTTGTCTACATAGTGTGCGCTTAATGCAAGTTTTAAATTTCTTCTCATTTAGTTGAAGAATATCGAGTGGTATTTTATTATAACATTTTACACAGTACCCCATAAAAGAAGTGTGTACTTTAGACAATCTGAAACGTGGTTGACAAGCGTTGGTTGAAACGTGTTGGTGGTACACTAAATCAATATCTAATAGCACACATACATAGAATGGGCGGGGCTTTCACTTGTAAACAATTGCAATTTGCGAACATTCAATGCACACGCATGCAATTAGTCGAAAGCGATGGTCGATCATTTTTATCGATATTTAATTTTAGCACATTCTTGTATTATTATAACTTCGTTTAATTTGCTTTATATAATTTCTTTTGTTTTTATATTACCTATCCGAAAATATGGGTTATTTTTACTAAAATAAAATGGGAATATTTTTTTAGTTAGAGTTTTTTCTCAGTGAGTAACTGTCACATTTTGGATTTGATGTTTGCTTTCATTTGGTTGTAAACGAGTTCGCACGTATTGTGAGACATCTCGTATTGCACGTCAGCTTCATTGGGCAAGCTGTCAAGGTCCCAATAACGTGAATCAAATGCTTTCCACATTGACTCACCTTTAAAGCGTCTTCAAACTGCCAATTTTCTTTGAGGAGGTCCACGCTGATGTTTGATGCGGTTCTTTGGAACGCTTTGATATTGCTCCTTTGTTTGCATAGCATCTCGTCTGTTTTGGTATTACTCGCGATCTCAGCTATATCAGGCACCTTTATTGAAAGGGGTGATTGGTTACTGCCGGTCACATCTGTTGAAGACTCTTCAACGGGGGGAGTATGTTGAGACCACTACTCTCAACATCGCCGCGCGCTGGCGGCAGTGGGCGAGGGGTGCGGGGACAGCGGCGAGCCAGCCGGCCGTACAACGGAAGGTGGACCCCCACGCCGCACCAGTCAGCTGTTGCACACCTCCACGCACGGCTGCGTTTACGCGTTTTTCTTATTCTCCATTTTCTTCTTGTTTTATAACCAACCCGTTTGTAATTCATATTTTTCTCTTATTATATTTACATGTTATACAGAAGCAAATGAACGATGAGTGGATCTTTCATTTGCTTCACCACGATCTATCGTCGCGATCAGTTACCGTGTTCAGCTCCACCTGCACTTTGCTCTTGAAGGAGTTTTGGCTCCGATGACCGCGAGGTCGACGGAGCCAGCTCGAAAGTAAAGGCTTAATACGGGTGAAGCTGATTCTTGAGTTAAATACTTGATAAAGAGTTCCCTAGTGCTTCTGTAAAATTGTCTTGTCTGTTCATGGGAATCTCGCACAAAGTATTGATGAGAAGGATCTTCGCGTTCGCGAATCTTCTCATGGTAATTCTGAAATTGATTGACCAAAAAGATGTATGTGTTGCTGAATGGGTCGCACACACCTTAGATGATAGCTTGAAATAATAAGTCACAAATAGCTGAAGATGATGGTTTATTGGATATATTTAACTACCACGTTATTAGTGCTATATGAATGTTGTGTGAATGAGTACAGCTGACTGTGTATTGTCGTACACTATGATGATGTGTAAGGCGACGGAATAGTGCTGATCTATGCAATGCGCGCGTGCCATGTAGGTACGATACAAAACTCGTACACACCGCACATGATACAAAATCGTTTTATAAAACCCAACATTTTCTAAAACGCGATGTACCATAGTAACAGGCAGCCGTAGTGTTTCATATGAATGCCATATTATCGCTTGTTGTGGTTGTCCAGCATTTTGCGTTGTGTATGTATAGTCGAGCTCGTAAAATTTTCGTCAATAAAAAAAGAAAGAAAATAAATGTATTAGACTCAGGATAAGGTACACAATATTCACACAAAAAAAAAAAACATAAAATAGTATTGTGTGCCTCACTGCTGCGCCAAATAGGGTCTGTTCAGCATAAATAATACGAATACGGAACAGCAGTTACGAGGTCGACTAAAAACTCAGCGAAATGTATTTACGAGTATTTTAATAAATATGCATATTATGCGCTGTACAAACTGGCTAAATTTGTAAGCTTAGAATCACTTTTAATGCCTTACCATGGCTATGTTGCATCCACACTAAGATATGGCATAATATATTGGGGCAATTCGGTAAATAAAGAATAAGTATGCTTGCATAGCTCAAAAAAGAAGCATTAGGGCTATGTGTGGTTTACAAAGTACTGACAGCTGTCAACCTCTATTTACAAAGTGCTGACAGCTGTCAACCTCTATTTACAAAGTACGGACAGCTGTCAACCTCTATTTACAAAGTACTGACAGCTGCCAACCTCTATTTACAAAGTACTGACAGCTGTCAACCTCTATTTACAAAGTACTGACAGCTGCCAACCTCTATTTACAAAGTACTGACAGCTGTCAACCTCTATTTAAAAGCCTCAAAATCTTAACCTTGCCTTCTCTGTATATTTATGAAGTAAATGTATTCGTTAAAACAAACATCACCCTATAAGAGATAGCTTTTATAAGCCATTATAGGAAACTACGGGATACAAATAAGTTAGAGCTTAAAGTACCACATGCGGGTACTGCTGTAATGAGGAAATGTTTTTTTGTATAGCCCAAAAAATATTTAATAAGTTACCTTGCTCAATAAAAAGTCCAAATTTAGTAAATTCAAGCGTAAATTACGTACTATATTAATACAGAAATGTTACTATTCCCTCAGTGAATGTTTTGATGATAGCTCTTTGACGATATAATAATATTTGTTTCGTAATATGACTATTTATGCATGTAGACTCTAATAGTAATTCCGTGGACAGTGTCATTTTTTTTTTTTTCTTATCAGTAGCTCTTTGACATTATAATTATTTATCATTGAAATAATTCGATTTTCATTTATTATCGCATTTCGTTAAATATTGACATTACCAAATACTACCTTATGCATTTTTATTAAATTACATAATATTTATATAAATTGACATTGATACTACTGAATTATTATAAATTAACATACTTAATTGGCAAACGCCATAAATGTATATTTGTACGCCAAATGGCAAAACACAGAGAAACTATAATTAATTATAATTGTAGTTTATCTGTGTGACATCTTGCACACTGTTGGAACCTATGCTTGCAAATACAGACTATTGATTGATTGATTAGCAGATTACGTAAAGCCCTGTTATAATCACATCATTGAATACGATTTTTCATGATAAAGAATAACAGTATTTTTTTTTGAACGTTGCCCCACACTAGGAATTCCTCCTGTATCGTGGGTGCGTTCCCAACTTAACTTTTAAGTAGTCAATTTGAAAAAAAAAAAATGTTTCCCTAACTGTAACCGATGACTAGCAAACAGTAGGTTTTGAGTGTTGGCTTCAGCGACAGCGTTCACCTTCCGAATCGCAATGAAATTTGTCAAGCGCGCGCGCTGGGATGGGTTGATGATAAATCATTCAACCAATCGCAGCAGTTTACAAGCGAACTGCCCCTAGTTTACCCTTCTGTTTATTTATACCACAAATTATTACTTTTGATTTAATACTCACGTGCCACCACTAGTCTCATGGTCCCTGCTCCTGTCATCTGCTCAATGTCATCCGACTGCAACGATAGGCCGCAGGATATGTTCCCATTCCATTCTTCACTGATGTTCTTTATCAACGCACCGCATTCGCCGACCTGGGGAGAGGAAGATCATTTATATCCAGCTGCATCTGGTAAGACTGGAAGCCGACCCCGACATGTTGGGAAAAGGCAGACAGATGCTGACAAAGTTGCTTCTTAACACTCCTCTAATAAAATAATCGTCCGATGTACAGATAGCGGCGCGTCGTCGTGGATTGCACTATCTATAGGAATCTAATATCTATGTATTTGTGTATGTGAAATTTAAAGCGCATATTTACCCTATTTCAAACTCAAACTCAAAGCATTTATTTCAATTAAAACATTTACAGGCACTTTTGAATTGTCAAGAGGTCGGTCAGTCAAAAATATGAAGCTAGTTGCCCATTCCAAAGCGTAGTAGGTACCTATGGAGAAGAACGGGCCAGAAACTCCACGGAAACTCTTTTAAATAAAAAAATTGATACAAAATATTGGTTACATCATTCATTTTGAAATTATGCATGTGAGAACAATGTAGAAAGACGTGCACGTTCGTAAAAGCGTCCGCAATAAAAAGAAAAAATAAAGAATCATTCAAAAACTTAAAATAAATTAAAATAAGCCATGGCAGCTAAGAGATGACCAGTCCCAACTGACGGCGCCCGTTCACGAACATGACGCATGGATCAGCACCATTCAGCTCAACCATTTTGAAGGGAGCTAAATGATCCAACACACGCGCCGCCATCAGCGAGACATTTGAGTGAGCATGACATACTCACAGCCTCCAGGGCACATTCAAGTCAATGAAATACTACATATTACCCGGTAAATGGTAGCTCTTTAGTGCATACTACTCACACCTGTGCTATGCAATTATATAATACAAAGGAAATTGAGTTTATACAATACAAAGTCTTACAATCTTCAGCAGCTCCAACAGTATTTTCAAAATGTTAATCAGTGTGTATGTCAACTAGTTGTGGAGCAGGACCAGTGTTGATAACGACAAGGTTCACTTTACTTTGTATAGGATTTTAAAATGAAAAGACGTGTGTTCTACTACAAGTGTATTGAGCGACTATTTTATAAGTAGTTGTTAGCGTTGAACGCATTACGTCACAACATACCGCCCACCAAAAGGCCTGTAGGTCTTTTTGGAAACAATTATTCAAAGTGTTACATAATTATCACAATTGCTAACGTTATATAAATCTGTAGGTGGGGGTAATTATTTAATATGTAAAAAAAAATATATCAACAAAAATGAGCATTTCTAAAAAATAATATTATGTCCCATTGAATGGCAATAGACATAATTTTGTCACAGTTCTTTTTGTTACGGAATTACCACTTTTGACACTATACACCCTCGTAAGACCGTCCGGACCAGGGTGCTTATCGACGATTCGTCCCAAGGACCATTTTCCAGGAGGCAAGTTATCAGTTTTTATCAAGACAACATCTCCGATCTTAAATTCTTCTTCTATTTTATGCCGCTTAGGACGCTGTTGCAATCTGGATAAATACTCATTCTGCCATCGCCGCCAGAAGTCGTGAACAAGTTTCTGTGTGTGTTGCCAGCGAGATAAGCTGGACAGCCTTATGTCTTTCATATCGGGTGATGGGACAACAATAGGTACTTCTCCAATTAAGAAATGTCCAGGCGTGAGTGGGTTCGTGTTATCTGGATCAGTGTCGTTAATTGGACACAACGGACGGGAATTCAAGCAGGCTTCCACTTGGGAGAGTACCGTCGTCATCTCTTCGTATGTCAGGTGAGTTGTTACAATTCTTTTCAGGTGGAATTTTATAGATTTAACACCGGCTTCCCATAATCCACCGAAATTTGGACTGTAAGCGGGAATGAAATGCCATTGAGTACCCTCTGTGGCTAGTGTTTCTGCAATTTCTCCAGTAAACTGTAAGCTTGCTTCGTTCCAGGCATCTCGGAGCTCCTTGTCAGCTCCCACGAAATTACGTCCTTGATCGCTCCACAAGTGATTACATTTGCCTCTCCTGGCAACAAAACGTCGAAAAGCGCCGATAAACGCTTCCGAAGTAAGATCACTTACAAGCTCAATATAAATTGCCTTCGTAGACATACAGATGAATATAGAAACATAACCTTTAGTTGTCCTGTTTCCTCGGCCTTTTGACAACAAAATCTGAAATGGTCCCGCGAAGTCTACACCACTATTCAAAAATGGCCTGGATGGAGTCACTCTCTCATCGGGTAAATCTCCCATCATTTGAGATCTAGTAGTAGCACTAAGTCTAGCGCAAATAAGGCATCTGTGAACATGTTTCTTAGCTATCGTTTTGGCCTTTAAAATCCAGTATTTTGATCTTAAATAACATAACATTAATTGAATTCCTACGTGAAGTGTCTTAAAGTGTGCGTCGGCTATAATCAGAGGCGTCAACGTGTTTTTATTTCCGAGAATAATTGGATGTTTACTTTCATCCGCTATGTTTGCGTGTCTGAGGCGACCGCCCACCCTGAGGATATGTTTATCATCAAGATAAGGGTTGAGGGATCGCAACGGACTTCTCCTTTTCACTTGTTTATTTATCTTTAATCTTTCTATTTCTTCCATGTATTCTTCTTCTTGAACTCTTTTTATACAAATTGTCAGTGCATCTTCTAATTCTTGTGTTGATATTTGTTTATTTATGTTCACATTGACCTTATAGTTCAAGAATCTTTTGCAGTAACAAACAACTTTTAGTAATTCTGGTAAGTTGTTAAAATTGTCAAATTGTGTAGTTATAGATTTCTCTTGTTCTTCTGTGCTGAGGTGAGTAATAACTTTCTTTGTTTTTCTTTCCATGTCTGTTGTCATAACTTCCTGTTTACTAATCTTTATTTCCTTTTCAGATAACCAACCAGGGCCACTCCACCACAAGTCACATTTCTTCAGTTCGGACAGCAACATTCCGCGAGAGGCTAAGTCTGCGGGATTATCACTCGACTGTACATGATACCAGCGATTGTTATTTAGGTTTTCTACAATTTCAACGACGCGGTTGGCAACAAACGTTTTCCATCGGTTGGGATCACCACATAGCCACGCTATAACTATAGAGGAATCTGTCCATGCATACATATCGGAAGTTGGAATTTTCATTGCTAGCCCAATTTGTTTCATAAGCTTGGAGAGAAGTAATGCACCACACAACTCTAGTCTTGGTAAGGATATTGTCTTCAGGGGTGCTACTCTTGTTTTAGCAGCAATGAGTTTTATCTCAACTTTGTCATTTGTTTCAGTTCTTATATATACTGCAGCAGCGTAAGCCCGCCCGTATAGAAGCATCACTGAAACCATGTATTTGTATATTTGTTTTGTTTGTTTCCGTTGTACCAAGCCATCTGTTAACTTGTACATCGTTCACACTAGCAAAATCTGATCTTATCTGATTCCATTCTTCACGTAACCTTTTACTTACGTTCTGATCCCAATTCACCTTTTCGAGCCATAGTTTCTGTAATAGTATTTTTGCCATTACTGTACTCGGTGCAATCCAACCAAGTGGATCGAAAAGCCTTTGTATGTCAGATAAAATACTTCGTTTTGTTACATAAGTACTTTCAGATGTTGGTAAAGTCAGGTTGTAGTGAAATGTGTCAGTTTTCAGATTCCACACAATGCCCAATGCCTTTATTGTTCCATCAAGGTTCATGTCTATGTGTGCGTTGGTTGACCTTTTTTCTTCATCTATAGATTTAATAAAATTAATATCGTTTGATGACCATTTCGTGAGTTGAAAACCACCCATTTGTAGAATCTTTGTTACCATTTTGGCTAGAGAAATAGCAGTCTCAGTGTCATCAGCTCCATCAAGCCAGTCATCCATGTAAAAATTGCCCTTGATGGATTGCACAGCAAGTGGTTGATCTCTTCCTTCATCATCAGCTGTTTGGTGGAGTGTTTTAACAGCTAAATACGGTGCAGATGCTATACCGAATGTTACCCTCAGCAAACGGTATTCGTCTAAATCATCACCCTCATCGGGTCTCCAGATAAGTCGTTGGAAGTCTGCGTCTTCAGGAGTCACCAATATTTGGCGATACATTTGTTTGATATCGGCCATGAAGCAGACGCGCTTCATTCTCCATTTCATAAGAAGGTTTCTCAAATCATCTTGCAGTTGCGGACCAACCAATAATTCTTCATTTAGTGAAATGTTATTTGTGCCTTTGCAGGAAGCATCGAAGACAACGCGTGTTCGAGAGGTCTCCTTATCAGTACGAACCACAGCGTGGTGAGGTAAGTAAACTGATATTGTTTCTTTTTCTCTTTCAGGAATCTTCTCCATGTGTCCTTGTTCTATGTAATCATTTATGACTTTTGTGTATTCTTTTTTCAGGTCTGATGACTTCCTAAACTTCCGCTCAAGTTGAAAGAATCTTTGTTTGGCTATCTCCTTTGTGTTTCCTTCAGGTGTTTGTAGCTTTGTGCTCGTGCTCGTTTCATTTAGTTGTGGACTGTAAGTTTTGAAAGGAAATTTGACTATGTACCTTCCTTCCTCATTTCTAGTTGTTGTTTTTTCGTAGATATCTTCACAAAGCTTATCTTCTTTTGTTAAATGTCTGTCCTTGTCAATCTCTATTTCCCATATCGATTTCAACATTTCGTCTACGTCAACTTGGTGATGCATTACAAGGTAGGTATCGTTTTGTGGGTTTTCATAGATATCTCCGAAAATAATCCAACCCAGGTTTGTTTTGTGTGCAGTTGGTGTGCCTGGTGGACCTTTTATTAAATCTGGCTGTATAATCTGTGCGTATTCCTTGACTCCTAATAGCAGATCTACAGTACCAGGTGTTAAGTAACTCGGATCAGCCAAGTTAAGCCCTTCGAGGTGAGGCCATGACTGATTGACAATTGTTTTGGTAGGTATCTTGGTGGTCAGTTGTTTCGACATCACGTAGGCTTGGATCGGTAAACTATAATTATGGTCCCACTGTGATCTTACATTAAGCTGTACCACGTGTTTGATCTCTGTTCTCTTAGATCCCACTCCTACAACACTTCCTTTGAATGGTTGTCGCTTCAGTTTCAATAGTTGAGTCGCTTTCTCGCTTATGAATGTAGCCTGCGAACCCTGGTCTATCAGCGCGCGTAGTGAAATGATTTGACCCTCTGTATTTCTTACTTCCACTATAGCGGTCGCTAACAGTGCTATTCCATGTCTAGTTGTATGATGCGACGCAATCACTGTGTTCACATGAACTGCTTCCTTCTCTTCTGCTACATGCTGTGAAACCAACGGTTGTGAGGTGCTCGGTGTAGCCGGTGGTTCTGTTTTCTTAGTCTCATGTAGTAAAGAATGATGACGTCGATGACATTTCTGACAGGACACTGGTAGTTTACATCTCTTTACAGAGTGTCCAAGTCCTAGACAGTTAAAACATAAATGTTTGTTTTTAACATATTCGGTTCGCTCGTCTAATTTCATATCAATAAACTTCTTGCAGTGACACAGCGTGTGGTTATCTTTACACATGATGCAGGTCTTCTCTGTACTTGGTGTGGCAACATGATAAGAACGTTCTTTGATTTGTTTCTCTCTTGTATTATTTTTAGCTGTAATTCCGGTAACTAATTCCAAGGTACGGAACTTGGACTCCATAAAGTTTTTTAATTCACTCCAAGTAGGCAATGCTTCGCTGTCTTCCTTATAGGCATACTCTTCCCAGCCTTTATGTGTCTCTGGGTCAAACTTCTGAACGAGCAGAAATATTATTACATGATCCCAAGAGGCGGTATTTATTTTCAAATTTTCCATGTTGTTTAGGCATTCTGTAGTTGTATCTAACAAGCCTTTTAATTGGACGGCTGATTGCGAAGTCATATTCCTCTGGTAAAATAATCTTTTCATAATACAGTTTAATATTATACGCCTGTTACCATACCTCTTATTCAAAATATCCCATGCAGTTGAGTAATTGCTGGATGTCACTTGTATATGGGTTAATAATGCCTCAGCTTCTCCACTCACACTTGTTTTTAAATAATGTAATCTCTGTACATCACTGAGGTTATTATTTTCGTGCACCAAAGAAACAAACAAATCTTTGAAAGTCGGCCATGCTTCATAATTTCCATTAAATTTGGGTAATTCTATTTTCGGTAAATGCACTATATTTTGCGATGTATAAGATACATTCATACTTGAATTTCTCGCATCCATCGATGACGATTCCGTTAACGAGGTAAGCATATCTTGCAAATCCCCTTTTAATGAGCTGTATAGTTCTTCATAAATAAAGAATTCTTCGTTCAAAAAGTATGACAAAATTACTTTTTGTTCCTTGGGTGTTATTTTTACTAACCCGTCATGTGCGTTCTTGAATGACATCCAATATTCATCAATAATTTTCACACGTGCATCTATGTAACCTTTTGTTAGTCTTCCCTTTGGACACTTTTTCAAGTTTGTTTGAGTTTTTTGTAGCAAATTAGCACCATCTTCCAATATAGCGAGATATTGCTGTTGTTCTTTCGTAGTACTCATTGTTGTTTCACTATATTCCACTTAAAACAAATCTTCAATCAAAATTGTTCGTAAAACTTGATAATCTTCCGTAGTAGGTAGTGCTAATTACTGGTTGCCCACATATTCATAACTATCCGTGAAGGAGGTGTTTTTCTACTAATCCTTATCGCTGTGGAATGCGGTTCTTTTATTCAATCGGCCAGGTGTTTACCGCTCCGTAGTTGCTGCATTCGGCTCGAATACGACCATATGTTGATAACGACAAGGTTCACTTTACTTTGTATAGGATTTTAAAATGAAAAGACGTGTGTTCTACTACAAGTGTATTGAGCGACTATTTTATAAGTAGTTGTTAGCGTTGAACGCATTACGTCACAACAACCAGTAATGAGCCAAGCATTTTTATCAGTGATGTAATCCCCCAACTTATAATATGCCTGCCTACATAGTGTGCGTTTTATACAAGATTTGAATTTCGTCTCATTAAGTTGAAATTGAACGAGTATTTCATGAAACCATAGCCAATTCTAACTACATATTTTTTACGTCGCGAATCACACATCAAAAAAAGTTTGTGATCACTAGCAAAATTTGATATATTTTTAAAATTTTACTTTATCAAGAAAAAGTGTTTACGTTATATCTTTTTTGTTAAATAGAAAAACACTGTTTGAAATTAAAAAATAAAACTGTTATTATTTTTTAATAATAAAAATTGAGTAATTCAATCCTAATAAAATAAATAAATAAAGTAACAGAAATTTGATGGAAAGAAGAAGATCGTTTAACGAAACTTATACAAAAAATTGATTAATAGGTTTTTATTTAATACAATATAACTCCTCCCCTCGCACATATGCGGAGATCCTCCTGGGCATGTTGAGGATTAAGTTATTCAGCATTTCTTGCGGTAACATGTCTCATTCTTGAATAGCGGCTTCCCTGATCTCTGGCACTGTCTGGGGAGGTGGCTGACGGTTCTAAAAAGCTCGCTTAAGAGCATCCACGCGTGCTCTATTAGGTTTAAGTCAGGCGAGCCGGCAGGCCAGTCTAGCCTTGTGATGGCGTATTTTCAGACCTGTTCACATGTGTGTGACTGTTTTGTACCTACCCGCCGTCATGGAGCCTCGATTCGGAATCAAAGGCGTTCTAGCTCCAATCATAATTCCACCTCAAAAGAACACCGATTTCCCGCCTTGCTGAACGGTTCCAGTGGCAGTTCTTTGCCATTTAGAGTCTCCAGGTCTTCTCCAGACACGGACACGTTGGTTATCTAGATGAGAACTGATTTGCGATTCGTCAACGAAAAGACAGTTTTGCCTAATGTTTTCCTCCTGATCTTATTCATTTTGCCGGAGCCAAGCCCACTGCAATCTCCGTCGCTGACGTTGCCTTGAATTCAGAGGTGCTCGCCAAGACCTCCGTGCTCGTAGTCCAGCCTGGTGTAAGGAATTTCGAATGGTCTGAGTGCTAACTTCAAGTCCAGTGGCGGCCCGCACTTCTGATTTTATTGTAGTGGCGTTGATTGTTGGGTCACGGGCTGTTAGCAATCTGATATAGCGCTTCTGAGCAGTAGTCAGAACAGTTGGGCGACGACTGCGGTGTCGCTCAGCTAAATTATCCATTCTGTGGTACCTCTGCAACGTGACCACGACACAGGATTGAGATACAGCATTTCTGCGTGCTATTTCTCTCGTGGAATATTCTTCTTCCCTTAAAGTTACAATTCTTGCTCGTAAAACTTCTGATAATCTCTTGGCATTTTATCAATAACAACTCTCCTCGAAAAAATATTATAAATCCGTTAAAATTTTCTATGTCAGATTTCTGAATGAGCGTAAGCTTGTATTGAATTTATTTTTATATGGAAAAACAATTGTTTTTTTATTTTATATTCTATATTTTTAAGTAAAGAATCTAAAAAGAAGAAGAAATTATAATAGTCTACCGTAACAATAGAAAAAAAAAACGATTTTCATCACATCTATTTAAAAAGAGCTAGTTGGTTCTTCGTAAACAGGGATCAAAATTGGTCTTAGATCCCTAGGGAGCAAAATAGATTACTGTTATTGTTAGTAAAAGTTCCAATCACCAAAGAGATCAATCACGAACATTGTATGAACAAGTAACAGGCTGGCAAGAAAGAGAGAGAAAGTGTGAATTATTTGGTCAAAATGAAAACCCAAGATGGCGGCAACGACACATGGCGAAAATTTTAAAATTTCGTCATTATTTTTTTCGCAAAAATAAAAACGTTTTCAGATTATTAATTAATCGTTTTCAAAATACGTTTTTAGAAATCGATTTCTGGAGCGGCTCTGGTGCCTCCGGCTCGCAGTTTCGATCGTCTCTAGTAAATATTATAATTTGTAAGTTGTACGAGTAAATGCATCGCTCAAAACATAAACAAATACTTGCTTAGGCTAATCTATTGCTGCGGTTTTGTGAAATCGGTTTATAGTCCGGATTATCGATACGATACGATTTGTGACTGAAATCGGATTTTAGATACGTTTAGATATATCTGACGTATGTCTACTAACTTTTCCTACCTTTGATAGCTACTTCCATAAGGAGGGTCTCCTATGCAAAGCTATGAGGTCTTTCATTATTGGTATACAAAAGAGTCTTAATTTTAACCAAATAAATAATTTAATTTGCAAACGCAAATTATTGGAATCAGCCATCATTCGACAGTCGATCAGACGCCGACTGTAAGCTCATTTGATTCACGCCGCACGTGCGTTTTGCAAAGGAGATGGCTCGGTTCGCTTAATAGTTTTTATGAAAATACAGTAAATCACTATAGGTACCTACTTTGCACGCAGGGACATGCATGTCATTTCATTAGAACAAGCGAAAAAGTACTTAGTACTACTGTTTGTTTTTATTATGACTTTACCTTATTTATTTGGTCTGAGGACTTTACGTAACAACAGGCAAAATTAAACAATGCAGTTCCTTTCAATAATGTGCCAAAGTATTTTCTACTTTTACTCACTGACGATAAAGATAGATTTACAGAAAAGTATGCAATAGCACACAATTTAATTTTAATTGCACTTTTAGAATGCTTTTTTTGTTGTTCATGACAATAATCTTTTACTGGAGTTAGGTTGAAGTATTCTACCGCTCGTGAGGTGGTTCGCACCTGTCACTCGGCTTGAGAATGGATTCGCTTCGCTCGCCGGCTTTGAGGCGGTCCGCACCGGTTGCTCTGCTTAAGAATGGGCTCGTCTTACTCGCTGGATCGTGAGGTAGTTTGCGCCGGTTGCTCTGCTTCGTAATGGGCTCGCTTTGCTCACTGACTCGTGAGGTGGCTCGCACCGGTAGCTCTGCTTAAGAATGCGCTTGTTTCGCTCGCTGAATTGTGAGGTAGTTGGCACCGGTCGCTCTGTTTAAGAATGGGCTCGCTTTGCTCGACGGCTCGTGAGGCGGTTCGCACCGGTTGCTCTGCTTGAGAATGCACACGCTTCACTCGCTGGATTGTGAGGCAGTTCGCACCGGTCGCATTGTTTCAGGATGGGCTTACTTCACTCGCCGGCTCGTGAAGTGGTTCGCACCGGTCGCTCTGCTTGAGAATGGGCTCGCTTTGCTCGACGGCTCGTGAGGCGGTTCGCACCGGTCGCTCTGCTTGAGAATGGGCTCGCTTTGCTCGACGGCTCGTGAGGCGGTTCGCACCGGTCGCTCTGCTTGAGAATGCGCACGCTTCACTCGCTGGATTGTGAGGCAGTTCGCACCGGTCGCTTTGTTTCAGGATGGGCTTACTTCACTCGCTGGCTCGTGAGGTGGTTCGCACCTGTCACTCGGCTTGAGAATGGGTTCGCTTGGTTCGCCGGCATTGAGGCAGTCCGCACCGGTACGGCGCCTGGATACGCTTGTTCGGCTCGAGAGAAGGCTTGTAAGTAGGCTCGCACCGGTAGCTCTGCTTAAGAATGCGCTTGTTTCGCTCGCTGAATTGTGAGGTAGTTGGCACCGGTCACTCTGTTTGAGAATGGGCTCGTTTTGCTCGACGGCTCGTGAGGCGGTTTGCACCGGTCGCTCTGCTTGAGAATGCGCACGCTTCACTCGCTGGATTGTGAGGTAGTTGGCACCGGTCGCTCTGTTTAAGAATGGGCTCGCTTTGCTCGACGGCTCGTGAGGCGGTTCGCACCGGTTGCTCTGCTTGAGAATGCGCACGCTTCACTCGCTGGATTGTGAGGCAGTTCGCACCGGTCGCTTTGTTTGAGGATGGGCTTACTTCACTCGCCGGCTCGTGAGGTGGTTCGCACCTGTCACTCGGCTTGAGAATGGGTTCGCTTCGCTCGCCAGCTTTGAGGCGGTCCGAACCGGTCGCTCTGCTTAAGAATGGGCTCGTCTTACTCGCTGGATCGTGAGTTAAGAGAGATAAGCTAACTTAAGATTCTAAAGAGTGAAGTGCAACCCATTCAAAACGAGAAAGCGGCACTAGGGTGCCGCTTTAAAAATAGCGTGTTCTACCACCTTCTCTGGTCTATTTGCAACTCTTTTTTGTGGTTTCTGATTCTGACGCAGCTGTCGTTTCCTCTCGTTATTGGACTTGTTCTTTTTCGCTTATGATGCAAACTTAATGCAACATTCATCATTTGTGTTTTTTTTTTACAATTCTGTATGGATTTACGCATTACATGAGTCGATATCTTAATCTTTTTGTTATTTGCAACAAATTTTCTTATGGTTTTCGATATTGCCGTTGTAATTGTATTTGGTCGGCACTATTTTTTTTTTACTCATTGCATTCGTTATAATACTAGGCTTCTTCGATTTAGATTTTTTTCCTTTCTGAGCATATTTACGGCCGGGGCCGGGGTCGATATAAGAAATTATTTTACTATTGTCAACTTCATATGCATTTTTAACCATATTTTAATTGTTTGTAGGTCCTGGTAGTCCTTTGTACATCAGAATCCACCATTCTAGCTGAACACGTTTTTGCTCTATACGATTTGGAATATAGTGAAAAATGGAGGGCCACGCGCAATGCGCCTGCCATAGGCAAATTATATCCTACCTTTATATAAATATGACCTATCTTTTGAGTACTTAAAACTATTACTCTAGCTCTAAAAGTATCGTAGTTATTAGCGATTGAAATCTTACATATTTTTGCCGGTCAGAAATATTGAACTTATAGGGGTATGAGGAACAGGGTTCACTCATCCACCATAGAAAAGGGAGGATCCTCCAACCAGACGGGTGTTGTGTCTGGCGGGCCGACTGCCCGACTGTTGATGTCGGATAGTCTTATATTATCGTTTGCTCGGTAAACTCTAATTGCGCGATGCAGGATTTGTGTGACGTCATGTCTTTGATGCGTAGTTCGTATGTGGCGGTGTAACCGCTACATCACTCCCCTCCGGAGACCGGAGGTCGATAGTGCGCTGAGTCTTGTATCTTGCGATGCTTCACAGTCCAGTGGAGGTTCCAGTGAGTCGGAACCGGGTGCCGCATAGTTCGCGGTGAGTCAGAACTGTCTGCGGTGATGCCCCAGTGAGTCGGGGTGGCGCTGCGTCACGATCCAGTGAGTCGGATGTGGTATAGCGCCGGGTTGTGGCCGACTGCTAGCGTCGACCAGGAGAGGGTAGAAAGTGCAGGTGTTGTGCTAAGGTTGCTGATGAGGCAGAGGGTGATGACCAGGAATGCGTGTTCGTTGCATGCTGGTGGTCAGGATACCCGTTGAAGCCGTGGGTGCTGGCTGTCTGTGTGACTCGCCTCACGAAAGCTAGCGGGAGTGATGATGATGTTGTCATCACGCTGAAGTAGTTGCACGAAGGCTGCGTTGACGTTCATACTCGGGGTCACCAATTTAGGGGTATGAGGAACAGGGTTCACTCATCCACCATAGAAAAAGGAGGATCCTCCAACCAGACGGGTGTTGTGTCTGGCGGGCCGACTGCCCGACTGTTGATGTCGGATAGTCTTATATATGTATGTCGTTCGCGCGGTAAACTCTAATTGCGCGATGCAGGATTTACGTACGTCATGTCTTTGATGCGTAGTTCGTATGTAGCGGTGTAACCGCTACAAACTTACTACCAGTACTCTGAGCGAAAAGAAGTTATCGCGTCGAAAAAAAAAACGAGACATAATAGAAGTTTTATTGTCATTATGCTTTAGAGGCGTTTAGTGTCCCTCAATGTGTTCAGAAAGAGTAAGAAGTCACCAAAGTGAGTATACCTGGAACCCCTGGCCCGCGTAGACTACATCTCCCTGCAGGTTGTCAGGTACCAGCCTGTGGGGAATCCCGCCTACGATCATACTGGAACATACAGAGAAAATAAGTTATTATTGTACTTCGCTCCGTACATAAGAGAAACGCCCGTGCGTGCCCGGAAACTAAGTCTGGGGGCACGAAAATTGCGGTATAAAAATATAACACTATACTGGAACGAGCGGCCATCGAGCGGTGCAATCAATACAGTTTATTCACTTGCACGTCACCACACCGTTCCGCCAGCGGCCGTGCATCGTTCGTTCGCCCCGCACCGCTCTCGCCCGTTTCGTGAGCGTCACTTCAGAATGCTATGCTTTTGTTTACGTCGCCGCCAACCCACGCCACTCCGCTGTCACTGCCGCCCCGCACCGGTCCGCTGTCGCCGTCGCTCGGCGCTGCACGCCTTTTACTTCCAATTACGTCATCTCCATCTTTCGTCACACACTCACATGTGAAATACCAGAGGCATCGCAACATCGTTCAGCAGAAAAATCGCACTCTGTTGAACATATGCCTACTTCATGCATCGCCACAATCCTAGGGACAAGGGAACTATCCAAACTACGCCTGCGTGAAAGAGCTTGTACAGACTATACCTGCAGTATTGTTGTCTTTCCTTCTCCCTTAAAAAGCAATCTTCTAAAGACAACCTTTGGAATTGCATTCCTAATGATGCAGGCTTTCATCGATTGTGATATTTTTAGTTCTGAGCAGATTTACGGCCGTTATGAGACGACGTCTTTGCAACAATTTTTCTTACGGTTATACATACTAACCACCACGCAGCTTGCCATGTTCCCGTTTGAAGGCCATGGCTGCCAGGCTATGGGTGCCAGTTTGTTTAGAGGCTCTTAAGACATTCATGCATCTTGTGTGCCTCTGGTATTGCAGATGTCCATAAGCGGCGGTATTTACTTACCATCTACTTGTTTGCCAAACAATCACATAACAATCTATATACTGACCTGCATGAGTCTATGGGGTTGGGAACTTTACATAGCACGCTGAGCTGGTCTCCGATTCGTCTCACCGCTTCGAGAGGTGTAATGTCCACATCTGAAAAAAAATAGAAACGTTCAAAATTTGAATGAGAAGGCAACGCTGCTTGGTGGATGTAATTCCCTGGACAAGCTCCTTCACGCAGGCGTAGTTTGGATAGGTCCCTTGTCCCTAGGATTGTGGCGATACATGAAGGAGGCTTTTTCCAGCAGAGTGCGATCTTCTGCTGAACGATTTTGCGATGCCTCTGGTATTGCGCATGTGGTGAGCCGTCTGCTCTTTCCACAGTGATTAGTAGATCCACATTTCGCCAGTTATGTTTAACATAACATCACACCTGTATTCCCCGAATGGTTAGGCAGAGGTATACTTGTAGTAAGTACACCCACATTTTGCCAGTCATATTAAAGCCACAAGTAACAAGGGGCGAGCCTATTGCCATCACCCGGGCAAAGATTCAGACTCCGGGCTGCTACTGAGAAATTCCTGATGGAAAAATCCAATGACACTTCGCCCGACCTGGGAATCGAACCCAAGACCTGATGCTCTGCAGCTCTAGCTAACGACCACTAGACCACTATTTATGTTATAAGTAGTGTAATCTGTAATTATCTAAGCGCTTTGGGCTAAGTCTTAATTAAAATAAGTACTTAGGTACTAAATATGACACTCACTGATTCAAAAGAATGCAACTGTGACGCATATTTATACTCTTGATAATTTAATATTTTAGTAACCCGTGCGTTAATTTAGTTCATCGGAGTCAGGAGACAGAAATAACACTCTAAAAAGCCGAACTTTTTCACGAACACGATTCCAAATACAAAAAACCGGCCAAGTGCGTGTCGGAATACGCATAATGAAGGGTTCCGTAGTTGGGATGAATTTATCCCCAGAACAAACTTAACATTGTAGTTGAATAACATGTTCTCCCATACATTCCAACAGCAAATGTCAGTTGGTCGATTATTACTCGGTAACTTGTAGAGCATATTTAGCTGTGATAGTTTTCCTTTTAATTTCGTTATATTTTTTACAGCCGTTATCTATTTCACATATCCAAAAACAACCATTTAACTGACAGGGGGAAACTTGACTCTAGCAAAAATTAGCACTTTAAATAATTATATATTGAAGTGCTACCTACCTGTCTTGGGTATGGCGGGTTTTAAAAATAAATTTGAATAGTTAGTAGTTATAAATAGTTTGAATATAATATTGTTAAAGTGCTACCTACGTGTGTTAAGTTAGTGTATTTAGACACGCCAGACCCCACGGTCAAACCACTACTACGGTTTTGTGGGGCGTAGATTATTAAAAATTGTATCACTGAACTTATAAATAAAATAAATAAATAAAATAATAAAAGCTTAATATTTCGCAAACGGGTTGTTGGATCCAAAAATGGTTTTCACCCCACAATATTTTTGAACGATCTTTCCAATGACTCCCCAAATCATGGCATAGAAGAAAAAAAAACATCCTCACTTTACGAGTAGGGGAGAAACCCTAAAAAAATGTCGTGATTAACCCCTTAAGGGCGCCCCCTTATAGGTACCGCAATAACATTACCAAATTTTTTTTTTTTTGTGGAAATAAAATAGTTATTGTTCTTCACGTTTTTAGTAGGTACCAAAATTACACCAATTTCATTAAAAATTAGCATATTTTTTACAGAGGTCATAAGCCATGACTTGTAGACACCCGCTAAATGCCAGCCGTTCGCGCCCCATGGGGGTGCCCGATCAAATCTTAGAAATAATATATGTATTACAAAATATGATGCAGCCTGTACTAGGATAAACCTGTATCACTGGCGGCATGAGTTCTTACTATTACTACTATTAGGACAACAGATTAAAAAAATAATAATAATATAGGTTTTAAGAATATGTGTGACATATTACGAGTGACATAGTTAGTTAAAAAAAAAAAAAAAACTTGGTTTTAAATCGTCATAACTTTTTTTATTGGATGTAATTGCACGAAATAACTTTTATTGTATCCTGCAATGTATTCTTATTATAAATAAATCATTATTTTATGCAATTCATCTGTAAACAAATACATGTGATTCCAAAGTCAATTTTGTTTTTAAATGTGTGAAAAATTACCTACTACTTCTAAATTCAGTTTAAAAAAACTAACAGCCATTTTGAACATAGTTTTATTTAAAAATGTTCCTTATTTATTTAGAATAAGAATACATTGCAGAATACAATAAAAGTTATTTCGTGCAATTAGAACAATAAACAAAAAAGTAATGACTATTTAAAGGCGAGATTTCGGGTAATTTTGTGAAAAAAACATATCTCAATAACCGTGACACTTAGGACATGGGGTCTTTGGGTGAAACCTCCCAAATGACGCTCCCAATCCCCCAAATAATTGTGTCGGTCCATGCGCCAAACACCCTGTATTATAATCTACTTAAATATTAATTTTACTTAACGGCGGCGATCTGAAATATAATTATTTATTTAAATAACATCGGAGGCTTACAGCTAAAACAAACAGATCAAGGACAGTACATTAGTCTGAAAACCAATTACAGGTCGCCACTTATAAAATACAGAGAGAAAAAAATCTAAGGACATTCACACCAAGTTACTATATACTTCTGCATAATTAGTATGTTGCTCGCACTGCATAACAACCACCATAACACAATGAACTACATGAAAAAGACCATGAGTTTAAAAGATAAAAAAAAAAAAAAACGATAGGTAGAATTGACAGTCTGCCCGACATCAGGTGTTAAATTGGACCCGCAATTCATTTTCTGCAGTCCCATGCTTTCTAATAGAATAAATAAAACGCTTACAATTTACCCATGTACTCTCCGGGATTGCAAAAGAATTATTGATCAATGGCTTCATACTCTCACATAAGAAGAATTGGAGTTTCTTGCCGGCTCTTCTCCATAGGAAACGACCAATTGGAACCGTGCACCTAGCTTCTGACGTTTCATAAGTGCCCTTGTAGGTTTATGTGAAATAAAATATTTTGAATTTGAATTGAATTGAGAATTTAGTCAAACCCTAAAGATCTTTCTTCCGTAGACATGCACACCAAATAATAGGTAGCGTAGAGTGTGCACGTGGGGAGCTTCCACAAGCACACTCTACACTTACACCCTACAGACACGCACGACACTCACATACAACACTCCCATGTCGCACTTAACAATTTTAATTCTTACTAAGTTTTTTTTTTTTTTACTATTTCATTTATTCCTACTTTTTATATTTGTTATTGTTATTTTTAGGGTTCTGTAGTAAACAAGGAACCCTTATAGTTTCGCCATGTCCTTCTATCTGTCTGTCCGTCTGTCCGCGGATTAGCTCAGAGACTGTTAGTACCTACTAGAAAGCTGTAATGGGTATACATATTAATCAAATAAATATTAATATTATATTATTATATTTAGGACTAACTATTGTGTTTATTTTATTTTATTTTTGTCTTATTTTGTTATTTCTGTATATGCTGCACCGGTTTGACGTCATCACATCAACGCCGGCTGTCACTGAAAACCAGCGCTAGGGCTCCGTCTCGCATAGGGTCCCAGCATTAAGCTGAGAGATGGCCGTTTTGCGTGGATGTGACGCATATTTTCCCCCAAATAGTTTTTTAGTGTTTGTTTCTTTGCTTGCGAAGAGTAGCGTGTATTTCTTTTTCCCGTTTATCCCGTGATGGGGGGTGTCGTTGGAGAGGTCGTTCAAAATTATTGTGGGTGTATGGAAACTAAAATATTATACTTTAGCCTGCCAGCTAAACGGTTATACTTGGATTTGTGAACAAATTCACAGCAGTAGTATATATAACGAAGTTAAAAGGAAAACTATCACAGCTAAGTAGGCTTTATAGATTAACGAGTAATAATCGACCAACTTAATTTTGCAGTTTGAAAAACATGTTCAGCGATACATTCCGAATGGGAGAACATGTTTTTCAACTACAAAATTAAGTTTGTTCTTGGGATATAATTAATTCATCCCAAAAACGGAACCCTTCATTGTGCGTGGTCCGACACGCACTTGTCCGGTTTTTTAAAACCTACTGTATTTTCATTCACTGGAATCTGGGACGTTGTCGGCTCCCTCTTGGAGGAGGGCGTTAATAGCTGCGACACAGTTTTGTAACTAATGTGGCTATTTACGTACACAATCAATTTTATAAATGTGTTTTTGTTCCAATAAAGATTAAAGATATTAAAAGAGGCTATCAAAAGAAATGTCATAGAAAGAAAAACTGTGATCCCATATCTCAGTGACGCCATCTAGCATAATATAGCAAAATTACAGCCAAGTTTGACACGATCAACTTTTACCAACGCTAACATTTGATTAGGTACCAACCGTCAGATAGTTTGAAATTTAACTGAGAAAATTATTTAATTTATATAAAAAAATATTAAAGCTTTTAAATACATTGTGTTATCTTATAACGTTTGTTTAAATGGATATCATCCAATAACGCAACGCTTTATTTTGAAAATGTTTTTATTTACGTAGAAATTAGAAGTCGGTTAAAAAGGAACGCAACTCACGTAAACTTCAAAATGGCTGTTAAAAACTTAAAAACAAAATATTATGTTTTTCTCTTTCCGAAGTAAATGGATGCGCTTCGATTATTTTGTGGATTTTTCTTGACGACTTAGCTTGTATGGAACATTGATGATTCTGCTTCTAAACATTGACCGCGAAAATTATTGGATACCGCTTCGCATCGCTGCTTGATCCTTGCACAAAAATCTGGACTATTTACTTGTTTGTGAAAAACATTGTAATTGTGTTATATACACATTTAAACATGAGCGCGAGCAAGTGTTGTGTGCTGAACTGCAAAAATCAGGATACACCTACATACAACCGCACATTGATTTAACTACATTACCAATCGAATATCGACATAGAGGAAAATTTATACTGAGGAAATAATAATTTTTGGTCTCTTTTCAGGTCCTACTATGCATAAGTTCCCTGATCCAGAAAAGGAAAAAAAAACATGGAAAAATCATGGGATAAATTCAATTGCATACCTATATGCAATTGGTGGAAATGTATTAGTGATACTCGTAGACCCCAAATCTATCTTTAAGAATGGAAGAGTCTGCCACAAGATTGAAATAAAGTATTTGACATTGTATCTAAGTTAATCAAAAAAAAACTACTACCTAACTAAAAGGAAAGAAAGTAGGATAGGGCCTACTGAAGATTTGAAGGTAGACACGTATATTGCTTCGTGAATTGTTGTTTTTACTTGTTGCTAGAGGGTGCCATGAAATGTTCGAGTGATGTCTCTATCTCCCTATACATATACAATAATGGTGTGCGCAAATGTTCGCGGTAAACCATACTGATGGATTTCATGCATCATTTCATTTCATCATCCGCAATAAAACGGCCTCACTTCTGAGCAGAATAAGGGGCAGTCGCAATAGCATCCTGAAGGCTGTGGCGGCAGATACTTCCTCGCCCATAATAAGGCAATTTGTGAGAAGACTTATACCATAGTTTCCACTTCTCGGTGTCGAGTTGACGGGAGGTCTTCTCATGAATTCGTCTTTAGTTTAAGTTACTAACAATAGTGTTTTAAGTGCAAACCTGTTACTAACAATTTATGGATCTCTTAGTTGTCCGAATTAAAATGATTTTATTTTTTTATTGTTTATTTATTTTATATAAAATGTACTTTGTGACTAGACTGATTGACTTTTGCCCACTAGGACAAATGTATCGGATTAAGATTTTGATCTTTATGTCCCGTCAATTGTAAGTAAACAATTGAATGTCTTTGGTTTAAGCATTTGTTTGACTATTCGAATCAGGTATCATTTAATGTTACAAATCTCTGTAAAATTAAGGTTGCAATTTGAGTAAAGAAAGGCTTACCATCACATTTATTTTTTAAATTCACTAGTAGCAGACAATTGTCTAAGGAAAAAATATCATAATCTGTAAGAAAACAACATCAATCAATAAAATTACCTTCCTTTGCAAAGCATAAATAGGTATTAGCTATTACGATCACTTGAATTTTATAAAAATGAATTTACTCAAAAAGCGTTGCAGGAACTGACGGTTAAAAGCTCTCATTATTGTAACAATAATTATAATATTCTCTTACATTTAAATTCGTTGTTCATTGTCCCGTTCGTAATTTTCGAAGCATTCCTCGCTACTGCTACTAAAAGCGACGAACACAAGATCTTCGATCTGTATAACTTAACTTTAACTTTTAATTCAGTGGATTTGACAGGTACTGTGACCATATAAAAATGTTCCTCTCGTCTCGGACCATAACCCATCCTCCGCTTCTCCGCTTCGAAATTTCCATCATCTGAAACGTATTATAAAAACAAAATAACACTTTACATCCTGAATTAATTGTAGAGAATTAATCGAAAACAGAAGTGGATAATAGGCACACTAGGGTGCCTGCATGGTGGGTGAAGGCATGGGCGAAATTATTAAGATACCTAAGAAACATAAACCCTCCCTGGTTTATGTAGCAATTTACCTTCAAAAACTTCAAAGTCTATAATACTTAGTCTGGCCATAAATACTGTTACAATTAAAAATAAGAAAGATATTACATTTGAATTTGGAATCTGTCATTTTTATACGATTGTTCATTGAGTTACATACGTATACATTGTACAATATTTTGCGATATTAAAATGGAGTGGGGTGATAAAGAGAACCGAATCTCTGTGATTGCATTACAAAAAGTTGGTATGGAGCCAAATGCAATTATTAAAACTCTCCATACGCTTGGTATTAGTCAAATGTTTGTGTACCGGGCTATTAATAGGTACAATGATACCTCCTCTGTTTGTGACAGAAAAAAATCTGGCCGTCCACGTAGTTTTCGTACGAAAAAGGTGGTCAAAGCAGTAAGGGAAAGAATTCGAAGAAATCCTGTCCGAAAGCAAACGTTTTTATCTTGGGAGATGAAGATAGCAGACCAGAACCATGTCGCGTATTTTAAGAGATGACTTAGGACTTGCAGTCTATAAGAGACGCACTGGTCATTTTTTAACTGATAATTTAAAAAGAATAGGGTGGTAAAATCGAAACAACTACTGAAGCGGTATGCAAAGGAGGTCACAGATTTTTTTTGAGTAACATTTTAACAAACAAAATCACCGTATTTATGCTCAAAGCTCTAAGGAAGCTTCCCAATTAGTCGACAGAGTGCAACGTGGGCATTATCCGACTTCAGTGATGGTTTGGTGGGGAGTTAGCTATGAAGGAGTGACAGAGACATATTTTTGTGAAAAAGGTATCAAAACATCGGCACAAGTGTATCAAGATACCATTCTTGAGAAGGTAGTAAGCCCCTTAACAACACCATATTCAATAACCAAGTATGGTCCTTCCAACAAGACTCGGCGCTGGGTCATAAAGCTCGGTCCACTCAGTCTTGGTTGGAAGTGAACGTTTCGGACTTCACCAGAGCTGAAGACTGGCCGTCGTCTAGTCCCGATCTTAATCCGCTGGATTATGATTTATGGTCAGTTTTTACGTCAGTTAGAGAGTACGGCTTGCTCTAAACGCCATGATAATTTGGAGTCCCTAAAACAATCTATACGATTGGCAGTGAAGAATTTTCCCATGGAAAAAGTGCGTGCTTCTATTGATAACTGGCCTCAACGTTTAAATGACTGTATTGCAGCCAATGGAGGTCTCCATTGGCTGCAATACAGTCATTTAAACGTTACTTAAATCCCTCGCTTCGCTCGTGATTTAAGTTTTAACATCCTCGCTACGCTCGCGAGTAAACCTCGAGTCCTTCGTTACGCTCGCGATCTAAATCGTCACCCGCGACAGAAGACATTGCTTTATCCCCTTGGTTAATAATCTACTATTAAGTTAATATACCTATTAACTCATTAGTACAGCCAAAAGCAAGTCAAACTATACACTACTGGCTTATGTACTAGCTCTGATTTATACTGCGTGCCATACAAAACAGGGCTTTTTATTTTTTCTTCTCCCGCTCTGGATGGAGTGAGAGGGCGTGTCAGACTTTTACTGACTAAAACCCACCCGTGTTCCTTCTGTTGCCTGTGCCGGGGTCCATGGTATCTTTTTCGAACAACCTGCGACCCCGGCGGGCATCGGCCCTAGGGGACCCCATCCATTGGTGGTGACATCTCTTTGAGGCGCGCGTGGAACACAACGCGCCGTCGACCCGGGCCTGTTCCTTACCGGATGGCGAGCTGCCCATTGATCGCCGTCCGCAAGCCCGCGCCTAAGGTAGCCAAAGATCGGCTATGCGCTCTCGACGCCCAGGGCGTCTCCTGCGGTGACTAGGGGCGTGTGGACGCAGACGTTGTCTCTCCCTCACGCGTTCCAAATCCTCCTTCGCGACCATTACTGCTTCATAGAAGGAGGTGACGGCTTCCCATGCACTCTCGCTCTGCACCATGGCCTGGACCAGGACCGGACGCTAGAGGTCGTTGCCGTCGATCGCCTCCACGATGACGCGGCGTTGCTACGCCCAGCTGGGCAGACCTCAACCGCATGCTCCACCGTGTCCTCCAGGCGATCCACACAATGGTGACACCCGCCCTATCCGAAACAGGAAGCATCCTTGTCCGGTGAGGACCAGTGTCAGGTGCAAGGTGACAACGCCGTGGCGCCTCTCTAGCCACTCCTCAAAGAGGGGACTTACCGCCGCAATTGGCTAGTGCAAGGGTTTTGTGCGTCGTAAACAAGCCAATAATGATGACCACGGGAATAGCAAATAATGAACGAGTGACGACTGTGACTCTACATATATTCGTGACAATCTAAGAAGACAGCTATAAAAATACTTTTATTTGTGTGAGGGTAAGGGAAAAAAAAAATAACAATATTTTATAAAACCTAAACCTCACCCACGTAATTGAAGGACGTCGCCATAGTAAAAAAATAACTATCCTACTAGATGCTTCAAATGACATTTATTTCAAATCTGTTGGATGGTGGGGATGTTTCTTCTCATCATCCTTTACTTTTAACGTCGTTTTTGTACGCTCATAAACATTGGTGCTGATTCTCTTGTACACCGGACTAAACTAACTAAACTATCACTAAAATTCCTTACTTTTGGCTATGAGAATCTTAACGCTATTTTGTAGTAAAAAGTCTCTAAATTTAAAAAAATATTTTGACACAACTAAATCGAATTTGACAATTGCGACTCCACGTGGTACATACTTGTTTGCCCTACCCCGTGAATTTTTTGAGCCGGAGGCGCGCAGTGGGGGCATCCTCGACGTGTTTTATATGGAATTTTTCACTTTTTGTAAGGAAAAAAAAAAAAAATATTACCTACGTGTTGAGTATTAGGGGTATAAGGGCTTTATATAGGGGGTCGAAATTTTCATTATTTTTGCGATAGGACACACCATTTTCGAGATATAAGCAAAAGAAAAGAAAAAAACCAGTACAGTACTGTTTTTGCACCCGAACTCGAGATGTTCGTGTGAATTTTAGTTCATGACAACTAATAATATTCCACACCGTTTTCAGTGGCGATTAAAAATGGTCAGAATTAGTTAGAAAATTAAAATTTTAGGTGAAAAACGTCAAATTCAGAATAGCAAAATTGTCATTTTCACTAAATTAAAATCTCAATACAATCTTAGTGCTGTCAAACTAAAATATAGTTAAGTTATGCCACTTTTCTATTTCAGAATGGGAAATCATCGTTTGACAGGAGTAAACTAAATTTTGGTGATTTTTAGTCTAGTTTAGACGCATTTGTGACAAGAGAATCGGCACCATTATATGTAAATTTAGTTTCTCAGTAAATAGGTGAATCATTGTTAATTCTTAATGAGGAATAATAAAGCTCTTAAACCATGAAACTTGAGATCGGCATCCGCGAATGGTAAAAAATCTGCATCCGCAACATCCCTGATTAAAACCCTTACTTGCCCTCCTTAGTTGTGCCGTTTCCTAATGTCCTTCATGAACTCTCACATTTTTTTAGTTACTTATTCGTTAAAGTTCAAAGAAAGTACAAAGCCAGCATTTCTTCCTTAAGTGAGTAATCAGACGAGAATATAAACTCCGGTTCAGAAACCTCAGAACCGGGGTTTAACAAGTCATTCAGTTGACCAAAAGTAGGTCGTAAATCTGTTACCAAACTCACGGAGAGACAGGGTTCCGTATAATATTAGGAAGATAGTACAAAACATGAAGCTTACCTATTTGATATGTCACATTGATTGCAGTTACTCTCGGAGATTCATTAATCAATTTTATCAGAAACCAGAATTCATAATAAACCCCGTCATAACTTAACTTCAACGGGAACTGGGATACTCCGACTGGTTCTGCAGGTTCCATATGAGGTTTTGGATGATCTAAAACCAAAAAGAAACTTAGTTTTGCGACATGTTCTTTGAATTCACTCAAATTACATTGCTTGCAAAGTCAAATAATTTATTTAAAGAACGTCAACATTTACGATTGATTTTAGTCGCCCCTTTAAAAAGGTAGTTTTTTCGTATGAGGAAGAATAAGGAAGGAACTCCACCGTTACTCTTTTTTGAAATGTTTTACAATATTTTGAATGAATTAATTATATATATATTTGTGAAGACCATGCACCTGGAATAATATTACTATACCACAATATGTTTTTTTTTTAAATAAAGCTATTACCGATAAATTAATTATGTTTATATAGAATATGTTATTGAATTATGTGCAATTGAATTAACCAAAGAAAATATTTTATTACTAGCGATATATTGGAATAAAAGAGAAGAAGATATATTTATGAGTCAATTAAAAATGGTTCTAAACTTTAAAAGCAAAAATAAATATTCCAAATTTGATATTATAATTGGCGGAGATTTTAACATAAATGTTTTAGAGAGCAACAGGAAAACTAGTCAATTCTTAGATCTAATGCTAGAGTTCAAACTTACACAACACGTAAAAAAACCCACACGTATTACACAAACTACATCTACATGCTTAGATTTAATATTTACAAACTGTATCATAAATAGAATATTTATAAAAATTGAAGAATTTGGTTTGTCAGACCATAGCGGAACAACACTACAAATCTCTATACCACATGTAATCACATGTCAACCTACTTGGTATGCGAAAAAGAGATTATTTAACGACACCAATATATTAAAGTTTAAGTCTGCACTACAAGACATAGACTGGAACAAAATAATACTAGAAGGCCAAAATATGAACGATAACTACAAAGCATTCAATGATACCCTAACAAATATCCTAAACAAATGCATACCATTGCGTAAAATTAAATTAAGATCAAATTTTAAGAAAAAATGGCTAACCAAAGGTATAAAAAAATCCTGCAAAAATAAGAGATTATTGAAAATATTTACACTCAAAACAAATAATCCAATCCTATCACAACACTATAAACATTATGAAAACATATTAAAAAAGGCAGTAACAACAGCAAAAAAACAACAGTATATTGACAAAATAAAACAATCTAATAACAAAGTTAAAACAATGTGGAATATTATAAACGAGCGAACCAATAAAATCATAAAAAAAGAAAAATTTAACATAAAACTACAAACAAATAATAATAAAACAACCTCAGAGCCAAAGAAAGTAGTCAATATATTTAACAACTTTTTTGCATCTATCGGTGAGGGAAGTCGAGTACGAACTAACGATGAGTCGAAAAGTATACCAGTGACTTCACAAACCGAAAATACAATGTTCCTCACTCCAGTAGACCCATACGAAATCAATAGTATGCTAAAAACACTAAAAAATAAAAAAAGCCACGGCATAGACGAACTTCCACCCTGTCTACTCAGAAAATGCGCTGATGAGCTTACACTACCCTTCTATAAATTGCTTAACCAGTCTTTTGAAGGTGGCGTATTCCCAGACCAGCTGAAAATAGCGTTAGTGAAGCCTCTACACAAGAAAAATGACAAAACAGAGCCAAGTAATTACCGTCCAATAGCTTTACTGCCTACAGCTTCAAAGATCTTTGAGAAAGCAATGTGCAATCGCGTGTACACTTTCTGCGAAAAATATCAAATATTTGACGAATGCCAAAACGGCTTTCGAAAAAATCGATCAACAGCGTTAGCAGTTTATAAATTTATGCAGGGAGCCCTCAGCATAATAAATAATAAAAAATACGCAGTAGGGTTAATGCTTGACATGACCAAAGCTTATGATAAAGTGCAATATAATATTTTATTAAATAAATTATATCGATTAGGAATCCGCGGTAAAGCATACGAATGGTTCAAATCTTATCTGGAAAATAGAGCACAGCTAGTAGAGATAGAATACTTCAATAACACTATAAACGAACTTCAAAAGTTTCGATCTGACCTAAAGGCGATAAGCGCATCAATACCACAGGGTAGTGTTATTGGATGTCTTCTGTTTCTCATCTACATCAATGATCTCCCAAAATGTATTGCAGAAACCGGACCTTGCGTTTTATTTGCGGACGACATCTCCATTCTCACCCAATGTCATGACAATACGAACTTAAACAGTACCCTTAATGAAATTCTCGGGAAAATAATAACCTGGATGAATGAGCACAACCTTGAAATAAACTTCCAAAAGACTAAACTCATAACTTTCCATCCCCACCAAAAAACTCCTCTAAACGTACTCTTTTCCTTCAATAACCATTTAATAGAAACAGTTAATGAATTCAAACTACACTCGAAAGCAATGAATCCGGGTCACTTAAAGAATCCTAAAAATCTCGGAAACTAAAAATGCTAGGTTAATGCAATAAATTGTATTTAATAGACAATGTAATACTCCTTAAATGAAGGTATTAAAACTTCTTAGTTATTGTAAAGTTATATCATAAAAAAATCAAATTTGAAAAAGGGCCACTTTCGAAGATGGAACTACGAAATTACAGCATTTGGTTTTGCTTTTGTTTGTAATCTGTCATTTATGTGGGTACATAAACCATGTTGATAGTGCTCTATATTCATTATTCAAGCTGAAATTATGTCGCTTACGCCTGAAGAATGCACCAGAATACTTACAATGCTGGAAACCGGCCGGAGTCAGCGCGATACAGCCAGGACTGTCGGTGTGTCGCTGTCAACAGTACAAAGAGTTCTCCGACGTTACGAAGAAACTGGTTCTAACCTACGCAGACCAGGAACGGGCAGAACCAGGTGTACCACAGCACGAGAAGACCGATACTTGGTGAACACCATGCTTCGAAATCGCTTTCTTACAGGAACTGAACTCACAAATCAGTTTCGACGCCTCGGAGGAAGTAACCCAAGTGCATGGACAGTAAGACGTCGGCTTGCTGAATCTAACTTAAAACCCCTTAGACCTGCAAACGGCCCTAAACTGGAGCGTGGGCATCGTATTTTAAGACTAAGATATGCCCAGAGCCACGTAAATTGGAGTATTGAAGATTGGTCAAAAGTTATGTTCTCCGACGAATCAAAATTTATGCTCTACAAGCACGATGGAAGACACAGAGTGTATCGAAGACCAGGGGAAAGATTCAAGCAAGCATGCATCGAAGAAAAAGTAGCCTACGGTGGTGGGTCTGTACTTGTGTGGGCCGGAATTTCTTCTGAAAGTCGCACAGAGCTGGTGATCATAGAAAACGGCTCTTTAACTAGCGAAAGATATGTGGAAGAAATCGTCAATGATCACGTTGGTCCATTTATGGTCAATTTAGGTGAGGATGCTATATTTATGCATGACAATGCCCGACCTCATACAGGTAGGATTGTGAATGACTACCTTCAAGAGATGAACATTACTCGTATGGAGTGGCCAGCGCGCAGCCCGGATATCAACCCGATCGAGCATGCTTGGGACGAGCTAGGCAGATGCGTAAAACAACGAAACCCTCCCCCAATCACGCTTCGTGAGCTCAAAATTGCTCTCACAGAGGAATGGGAGAATATTCCCCAAAATCGTATAAGGAACTTGGTGTACAGCATGCCAAACCGCGTAAACGCAGTAATGGAAGCACGAGGAGGCAATACGAAGTATTAAAATTCAAGAAAATCGTAATAAAGTTCAAAAATTTTATGTTTCCTATTTTTGTTTTAAGGAGAGATCAGCAGTTTTTTTCTTTATGTAATTTTGTGTTAATAAAATGTATGGTGACTCATATTTTTTTTACTTTCATTTAAGGAGTATTACATTGTCTATTAAATACAATTTATTGCATTAACCTATCATTTTTAGTTTCCGAGATTTTTAACATTCTTTAAGTGACCCGGATTCATTGCTCTCGAGTGTATTAGGCATAACCATAGACAAAAATATAAATTGGAAGTTACACATACAAAACATAAAATCAAAACTATCAAAATTTATATATGCTTTCCGGGAAGTTAAAAAAACCACAAATTTACAGATTGCTCTGGTTATGTACTACGCCTATGCTTATGCATGGCTTAGCTACGGCATCATTATGTGGGGATACAGTACAGATGCCCCAACACTATTCACCGTTCAAAAGAAACTTATCCGTATACTGGTAAATATACAACAGACAGATAGCTGCAAACCCCATTTTATAGAACAAAATATCTTAACTCTGCCTTGTATGTACATACTAGAAATATGCAAATTTGCTCACAAACATCAAGACTTTTACACTAAACGAGAAGACATACAAACAAGGTACACACTCAGACACAAAACACGACTCAACCTACCATCATCCCGCTTAAAAATACATTCTACAAGTCCTCTGGTAATGTCAGTAAAAACATATAATGTGCTACCAGAAACAATAAGAAAAGAAAAAAAACTCCATTTATTCGTAAATAAATTAAAACAGTTATTACTAAAAAAAAATTACTATAGTGTCGACGAATATTTAAGTGATAAATCTCTAAAACTTGAAAAATGAAGCCTTTTGCAATTTTAATTCTAATGTTAATGATAAGTCTATGTTTTTAGAATAAGTTTGATTATAATAAGATACTTAAATGATAAGTCCTCTCCATCTTTTGCTGTGCCCGACAGGGTCCACGATTGTTACCTACCAAATAAATGTTTACCACCTTGACTCCTCCCGCTCTGGGTGGAGCGGGAGGGCGTGTCAGACTCTTACTGACTAAAACCCACCCGTGTTCCTTCTCTTGCCTGTGCAATGCCAGGGGGCCACGGTATCCCTTTCGGACTTTCCCGCAACCCCGGCAGGCAATGGTCTCATAGGACCCCTTCACTCGCTGACACTCTTTGAGGCGCGCGTGGGACACAACGCACCGTCGACCCGGGCTTGGTCCTTACCGGATGGCGAGATACCCATTGCTCACCGTCCGCAAGCCCGCGCCTACGGTGGCCGGGAATCCGCGATCGATTCCCGACGCCCGGGGCGTCTCCTCCTGCGGCGGCTAGGGGCGTGAGGGCGCGAAATTTGCCTCTCCCTCACGCGCTCCGCCTCCTCCTTCGCGAGCATTACTGCTTCGCAGAAGGAGGTGACGGCCTCCCATGCCCTCTCGCTCCGTACCATGGCCTGGACCAGAGCCGGACGCGAGAGATCCCCGCCACCGATCGCCTCCACGAGGACACGGCGGTGCTCTGCCCAAGCCGGGCATACCTCCACCGTATGCTCCACCGTGTCCTCCGGGCGATCCACGCAGTGATGACACCCGGGCGTTTCCTCCCGCCTTATCCGAAACAGGTACCTCCCGAAACAGCCGTGTCCGGTGAGGACCTGCGTCAGGCGGAAGGTGAGGACGCCGTGGCGCCTCTCCAGCCACTCCTCAAAGAGGGGACTTATCGCCGCAATAGTGGCGTGCCCAGCACTGAGTTGCGACAATCGCACTCTCCATGACGCCATGAGATCCCGTCGGAGCTCTGTCCGCTGTGCCGCGATTTCTCGCGGCATCGGAGTCAAGCCCCGGCGTTTCGCCTGTTACGAAATGTTTACCACCTAAGCCTACATTGTGGAATGCAATAAAGAATTGAGTATTGAGTATGTGATAGATACATGGTGCTCACATATTTTCAAACATTGTAGAATTATACGATATTCCTAAAATTTTAACAAGTAATTACAAATTACATTCGTAACTCTAACCGACTTCACGCTGGCTAGTTTGTCTATGGCTGGCTTGTAATTCTCTGCCGTAACATTCAGAAACAAAAATAAATATTCGTATTATATTTATCGGTAAGTTACAGTTTTATTTAAATCACGTATTTTATAATAAAAATAATAAAATAATATATCTTAATATACACTCCTTTGCAAAAAAAACGGGTGGTTTTGATTTTTCTACATTATTGGTAATCATTTAGTTCTAAAGAGGTTTTAATAGCCAAACTGGCACTTACTAAAGAGTTAATTCCAAATTGGAAATTATTAAAAAAAAAAAAAAACCCTTTTTCAGTTTGTGACATTTTGTTGCGGTTGAAAGTTTATCATGCAACTAAAACTAACTTCTTGTTATTTTTAGTAGAATAATTTATGTTTGAGGAGCTCGTGTCTAAGTAATAACTGCTGCACGGGTCGATCCATCAGCGTAAGCTATGCTTGCCGGGGTTGGTCTGTGGATGGGTGACCATCTTTACATAACGAGACTCCTCCGTGCCTCGGAAAGCACGTTAAGCCGTTGGTCTCGGCTGTCATTCGTGGATCTTTGATAGTCGTTACGGGTCGTCAGAAGCCCGAAAGTCTGACAACCAGTCTTACCAAGGGGTATCGTATTACCCAGATAATGGGTTGTGGAGGTCAGATAGGCAGTCGCTCCATGTAAAATACTGGTATTCAGCTGCATCCGGTTAGACTGGAAGCCGACCCCAATATAGTTGGGAAAAGGCTAGGCAGATTGATTGAATTTATGTTTGCCGCATAATCCTGCCGTAATGTGACTTAAAACAGATATCTTTGTGTCGATTGTAATGGCAGAAAAAGCAATGAGAGCTAATACAATTATAGCGCTGCTGGAAGAGGGGTGTAGCCAATGTTACGTCTCACAGCGGTTAAACATGAGTCATTCAACCGCCCAAAGAACTTGGACTCGATACCAAGAGACAGGTTCCGTTCAGAGAAAGCAAGGTTCTGGGAGAAAACGTTGCTCACAACCTCGAGACGACCGCTTTTTAGTGATTCAGGCGCTGAGGAACCGCAAATTCAGTTACTTAGACCTCAAAAGAAACCTTGAAGGAGGCTACGAGGAGCACAAATTAACCTTTGGGCAGTGAGGAGGAGGCTTTTAGCGGCTGATATACGCAGTTGACGACCAGCGCGGGCCCCCAAGTTACTCCGTGAGCACCGGATTGCTCGATTGAGGTTCGCTAGAAATTGCCTATCTTGGACACTAGGTAACTGGAGTAGCGTACTCTTCTCCAATGAGGCTCAAATTTGTCTGAATGTTGAGGACTGACGTCGGCGAGTGTTACGAAGAGCAGGGAAACGCTGTGCCGACGTGTGTTTTGATAAAATCATCCCTTATGGTGGAGGGTCAGTTATGTTTTGGGCGGGTGTAACTTCCAGCTATCGTACCGAGATAGTATTCATTGAAAATAGCTCACTAAATGCGCAAAGGTATATAACATAAATCCGTTGTCTACATGCACCACCCGCACTGACTGTAATTGGTGATGATGCCATTTACATAGACGATAATGCTCGGGCTGACCGTTCTGGCAACGTAGATGCTTATATGCAAGAGCTCGGTATCCGTCGTTTGGATTGGCCAGCGCGGTTCCCCGACCAGCACGTCTGGGACCTACCAGAGAACACCAGGGAGCTTTAAACGTGTGATCTCGGATGAGTGGGAACACATTCCACAGGACACCATCAAAAGCCTGGTGGAAAGCATGCCAAGACGATTACATGCCGTAATCGCGGCAAGAGGAGGTCAAACTCGTTATTGATTTTTAATGTTTTTTTTCAAATTAAAATATCATAAAAATCCTCGTAGTCTTAATTTCATTATACCGATAAAAAGGTCTATTTTAACACGGCTCGCCATTTTCATTGACTAAAACAGCGATTCCAGGATTCAAGTGTAAAAAACTAAATTAGGTACTAGTCATTTATGCTAATGACACACTAAAAATACACTTCTGGACACATCTATTGGCCCACCTTAGAGTTTAGGTTTCGATGGCCCCTACCGAAATATGATTGCTAGATTGAACAAAAACTGTTGATGCAGTTTTAAACCTGATACATTTTACCATCTTTTTCGATCGTATTGTTTTAAATTTGAATTCAGAATACCATACGACATGGAGCTACGCCTAACAAGTCGGATATGCGCCTTGTTAAAGGCAATTGATTTTTGAATAAAAAACATGTTTTATCAAATAAAGGTTTAATTTAATAACGCGTGTTGCCTCCATGGGCATCTACCACAGCTCTCATACGATTAGGCATGGAGTTTATCAACCGCTCTATGAAACTTTGAGGGATCATCTCCCATTCCTCTTCTATGGCAGTTTTCAACTCCTGCATCGTCTGGGCAACTGGCTGACGAGCCCTAACACGTATTTTTAGCTCGTCCCACATGTGCTCAATGGGGTTCATGTCTGGGCTTCTGGCTGGCCAGTCCATAACTGTGATGTTCACATCCCGAAGATATTCCCTGACGATGCCGGCCGCATGGGCTCTTGCATTATCATGCATAAAAAGGAAATTTGGGCCCACATAGTCCGCGTATGCTATCACGTGAGGTTCTAAGCACTCACAAATGTACCTTTCAGCATTTAATGTTGGCAGCCGTGGTCCTGTAACAACCTCAAGTTGAGTTTTGCCGCTCGCGGATATACCGCCCCAGACAGTCCATGAACCACCGCCATAAGCAACCCTCTCTTCAAAGCAGCATTGTGCGAAACGCTCTCCCTTACGTCGGTAGACCTTCTTACTTCCATCATTGCCATGTAACACAATTTTAGACTCATCAGAAAAGAGTACACGGCTCCAATCTTGCTGTGTCCAATTTAAATGACTGCGTGCGAAATGAAGGCGCGCTGTTCGGTGGGCTCGCGTTAGTTTGGGCCCATTAGCTGGCTTGTGTGGTACCATATCGCGTTCTTTTAACCTTCTCCGAACAGTTCGAGCGCTCACAGATACTCCGTGGAAGTCGCGAAGTTGGTTTTGTGTCTCAATGGAGGTAAGGTGATGATTTCTCAAGCTGGTCGTCACGATGAATCGATCCTGCCTTTCAGTTGTGACCCGAGATCGTGGCCTTCCTTGGCGACGAACAAAGCCGCCAGTCTCTAGGTACCTCCGATAAACATTTCGGACCGCAGATCGACTTAAATTAAGTTGAGCACTCACGTTTCTTTGGCTGTGTCCGGCCTGAATAAGTGCCACAGCTTGGGGGGCGACTTCAGGTGAAGTATCCATAGATTATTGATAGAACCTCACCTTAATGTTAAGAATAAGTAATGTTTGTTGCAAAACCAAAGATATCAATCACTCTTTCAAGAATTAAATCCAAGTAAACCAATAAAACCAAGTTTTCTTAGTATTCGATTGTTTGATATCAACAAACAGGCTCCAAATTGTCTTTTGTTTCTTTAAATTCTGTGTTCTAAATTCAAAAAAAGACTATTGAATGAAATTGAGAATGTGCCAGGTTCAAAACTGCATAAAAACTTTTTGCTCGACCTAATATAAAATTTTAGCTAGGACCAAACGAAACTGAAAATACAAGGTGGGCCAATAGATGTGTCCAGAAGTGTATTAATATTATCCATAGAAAAGCCAATGAATGTAAGGTGCCCGTTTTTTTTTTTGCAAAGGAGTGTAGGTAGTTACTAAGAGTAGGTGAAAATATGAACGCAATTTATATTGTGCTTTATAATTATTTTTTATTATATTTTTCTGTGTTTGTAAATTGTAATGCGAGATTATCATAACGTTAACGTTTCCGAACGCATTCCACTTCTGCAACGGGGAATTTGACGACTTCATTCATGGACAATGTGTATTGTTGCAACTAAAGTAAGGCCATTTTAATAGGTAACTTGACAATTCATCAAAATTCAACAACTTAACCTTGTAACGGCGGGCATAAAATAATATATTTTTTCGTTTAGTTAGAACTGCACAATTGCTTAACTTTTTTAAATTACGATTACATATTTACTGTAGTAATGACCGATACGAGTAATTTTACGATTTGCTTTCACTAGTAATCCATTCTAAACATAATAAACAATTTCTGATCTAAAGAACTGAACGTCGTTACAATGTTGCGTCAGTTATCCCTTTTTCTTTTTAAACACTAGGGATGTTACTCTAAAACTCGAAAGCTGATAAGTTGAATCAAATGCAATGATTACTTGTGAAGAAATATCACCATAAATTAATAACCACGTTGTGATTATAATAAAACATAATTATATTTATTATTCTTATAACTAACTATAGAAATACAAAAAATAACTAAATAGAAAAATCATTGATGTTAGGTACAATTTAGGTGGGATGTTGCTGGCAACACCAGTGCCTGTCGATGACACCATGTCATGTCGCCATTACATAACGCAATCTTTTGTCGTTGTGCGAAATGATTGTGCGTTTTTGGTGTGCTCTCTGTTATATTCTTCTGACCCGGCTTTTTTATTGGACTGATCTTACTGACTACGTTTACCGGGCTATAAATTGGACTCCGATTGCTTAATGATTAGTAAACAAGAACAACATTACAGTCTTACCATGTCGAAACGGGGGAAAACGCTAAACAGTCAATCTCGCGAACTAGTGGTGAAATTGTACAGTTATTTTGAACGTGAATCAGTTAACGATGGGCCTACCATGGGCTTACCATTGACACAACCGAGAGAACGCGTTGCCGAAGCATTGGGAATAGGGAAGAGGACAGTAACTCAAATTCCGAAAGAGAAATATGGACCATCAGGCTCAGAAGATAATACTTTACGTACACCGAAAAAAAGAAAGAAGGACAAGAAAATTGTTGGCGTTGATAATTTAGATTCTGCTGCAATTCGCAACCACATATATGGATATTACTCGAGAAAAGAATATCCTACACGGGAAAAGCTAATGATTTCGTTAAAAGGCGCAGGCTTATTTGTTCGGGTCTATATCAAAGGTTTTGAAATCGATTAAAAAATCTGAGAAGCGGAAAATCCTGCTAGAACGCTACGATATAATTTTGAAGAGAGTAACATTCTTACGTCAAGTAAATAAAATTACAGATTGGGACAATGTCGTGTTTATTGACGAAACATGGTTAAATGCGAACCATACGGTTTCGCAGACATGGACCGATGATACAGCGGCCTCCACCTCCAAAGTTCCATCGGGAAAAGGAGCCCGACTTATTATATGTCACGCGGGATCAGCTTCTCAAGGTTTTATTCCAGACTGCCTCCTCGCATTCGCCTCTAAAGCTACAAGTGATTACCATGAGGAAATGAACTTTGAGGTTTTTAAAGAGTGGTTTAAGAAGCTGCTAGTCAGCTTAGAAAACCCATCGAAAATTATAATAGACAATGCACCGTATCATTCTGTACAAGTTGATAAACCACCAACTCAAGCAAATAAAAAGCATGAAATTGTCTCGTGGCTGGTAAGAAATGGTGTGGATGCAAGTCCAACTTTATTAAAAGTTGAGTTGTTAAATCTGGTAAAAGCAACTTAGCCGTCCAAGCTCCGCTATGTAATCGATGAACTAGCCCTAGAGCATGGACACGAAGTTATTCGATTGCCTCCCTACCATTGCCAGTATAACGCCATCGAGCTTATTTGGGCACAAATTAAGGTTCATGTAGCGCGGAAAAATACTGAACCACCCTTCAGTACTGCTAAAATGATGACTCTGCTACAAACTGCGAGTGCAGAAGTCATTAAAGAAGACTGGAGAAAAGTCGTAGAGAAAACAAAGAAACGAACGAGATGTGAGAATAGACATTATTATTGAAAATGATTTAATAATATCTCTGAGTGCTGACAGCAGTGATGAAGATGACAATACTAATAACAGTTCTGATAGTTCAACTGAATAAATGCATTTTTTTGTTCTTCTTTTCGTGTGGTTAGTAAACTAACCTGGTGTCAGAGTTTTAAAGCCGCCCACGGGCCTCTGACTTGGCTTCACATGCCGTCGAGAAAAATCTCTCAGGCATGCCGGTTTCCTCACGATGTTTTCCTTCACCGTTTTTGAGCAAGTGATAATTATATAATACGCACATGAATCCGAAAAGTCAGAGGTGCGTGCCTTGGGTTCGAACTCGAGACCTACGACTTGTCAGTCTAACGGTCACACCACTAGGCTATCACTGCTTATTTTTTTGTTAAATTATGTACTTGTCTTATTTTGCTCCTTCAATTTACGAAAGAAAAAATAATAATGGGACAGGGTTCGCCTGAAGATTTTTAAAATTCACATATGTTTCAAGTCCGTATCGATTCATTTACTTTAATCGATGTTTTTAAGCAGGTCATCTCACTATGAAGATAAAACTGACAGACGTCAAATGTTACCTTAACTTTAACAGTTTTAATATGTCAAGAAATGTCAAACAAACGTTCATAATACGGTATTTCCAGCCAATAGTCGGGCAGAAGTCGGCCAGGGCGTCACGTGACCACTGACTGGCTTGTTTGACGAGTTCATAATACGAAATTGCAAGGCAGTTTTGTTTACGCCGTAAACTGCCTGGAAATAAGGGTGTATCTGTAGCAGGTAAAGAAGAAGAAAGAAAGAAAAGAAAGAAAATATGTTTATTACACCCACATTTCACCAGTTATGTTTAAGTCCCGTGTAATAGGGGGCGAGCCTATTGCCATCAACCGGGCACAAATCCAGACTCCGGGCTGCTACTGAGAAATTCCAGATAGAAAAACCCAATAACACTTTGCCCGACCCGGGAATCGAACCCAGGACCTCATGCTCAGTAGTAGCGCTTGCGACCACTCGACCAACGAGGCAGTCTAATTTTAACTGTAATCTCATTTAGATTGCTAGTATATGGGTCAGAGAGTCTAAGATTATATCACCTACCTGTGACTCAATTATGAAAATACTGGGATTATGAAATAAATCTTAGAGTTTCATATTATAAGTATAATAATCTTTCCATTTAGTTACGCTAATAGTGTAAATTGGGTGTTTTCTTAACCTTAAAATTCAATTTAAATTCAATTCAAAAGTCAGTTATAAGTAATCTTTAATATTTTGTATCTTTCAGCTATCGAGAGTGGCTAAAGCAGTTGGTAATAAAGAACTAGTCCAACCAATAGAAAAACTGAGCAGCGAAATGTATGTGCTAACCAATTTGGAAAAAAGGATTTCAATAAAAAGGGAAATCGTCTACAGAAGTGAAGTAGTTTAAGCTTTCCTCAAGTGATGATGTTACAAACAGACAGACCAGGAATAAATTCTCAAAATTGATTGAGTTAATTTGTGATCTATTGCTCATTTCAAATACATGTCCAGTGGCAGATTTCAACGTTTGAACAAACGTAATTTCTGAACGCGACCCGTTGGAGGGTGCGTCGTTGAAAGCGTAAGCGTTGCAGATTTTTTAGTAGCCATGTAGCGGTGGAGTGGAGAGCTGCGCACTTTTTCCGTTGAGGCGTACATTTTAAGTGGATTTTCGCTTTCTGAAGCACGTCGTCGATTTAATAATCGTTACGATATTCGTCGATTACGTGATGGACCATCGATTAACCTCATTCAGTCTTGGATAACCAAGTTCAGAGATACAGGATCAACATTAAACAGACCTAGGGACCTATACCAGCTGTACGGTGCACGTACATGGGTTTTAAAATATTTGATTGCAATAAGTTAGCCAGTAGGCTCGCGTACTTGCACTTTGGACGCGACGTACATTTGGCAGTGCATTAATACTGACACATTGCATTATTCTATGCATTTTTAGATATATTATTTTTAGTGTTCAATTAGACTTGGTTTGAATCGGACAACTTGCATTTTTATTTAGATTCATCCCTTTGAGCATTCACTGACATTTTATGCATTTAACTTTTGTTTGACATTCTGCATTACCTTGACATTTTACATTTGCATTGACAATACTTATGTTAGGGATGCACCCAACACCAGCGGTAGCCACAAACGAAAATGTTGACCGTGTTATGGTTTCTGTGACTAAAAATCTCCGTTTATCTCTTCGTGCACGTTCATCGATATTGGGAATTACGAAATCAACCTTACAGGTTATAAATCGAAAAAAACTCACGTTCCATCCGTATAAAATTCAAATCGTACAAGATTTACACGATTCTGACATTAAGTAAAACTTCCGCGGATGTGATGTTGTCGAGATTTCGTACTGCTATTCGTATGGGTAACATATTCTTTAGTGACGAAGCCCATTTTCACATTGGAGGATATGTGAATAAGCAAAATTTCCGTTACTGGGATGTCTGCAACCCAAGAGAAATGCATCAAGAACCTTTTCATAAACCTAAAGTTACAGACTGGTGTGCAATGTCTGCATCTGCCATCATGGGGCCTTATTTCTTTGAAAACCAACGCGGCCAGACTGTAACGGTCAATTCGGAGAGATATACCGAGATGATAAATGACTTTTTTAGATTGGAACTACAGAATAGTCCATATTTCAATCGTAACACGTAGTTCCAGCAGGATGGGGCCACAGCTCATACTGCTAATATGTCGATGAATAGGTAATAGGTAGGTACCTAATTGGTGGTTTCCGCAACTCCACGTCAAAGCGCGTATTTTGCGTACGGGTGGGAAAAATCGGTCATTCAATCCACCCCAGCTTCTCAAAGAATGCCAGCAACGCCTTATATGTTGATGAATGCAGTGCGGCAATTATTTCCTGAAAAAAACATATCCCGAAACTGCACCATACTGTGGCCACCCAGGTCACCAGATTTAAGCCAGTGTGACTTTTTCTTATGAGGATACTTAAAATCCATCGTTTACAAAACGAGTTATGTTGTAGCTCTGCCCTTTATGGGTAATGAACACTCACTTGTTTATTCCTGGTTATTCCCGACAAGCAAGCGAACGACGCTTTTGTTTGGATCGGAAAATGCAGGCGTCACCAAAATTAAAGGTGGCGTATGATAGTGTAATTCACGAGTATTTTGAAAAGGGTTTTATTGCACCTGTACCTGCAGACTTATAAACTTCGCAGTAGTATTTTATACCACATCACGGAGTCATCCAGGAGAGAACAAGATCACTACAAAACTACGCGTTGTTCTCGATGGTAGTTGTAAGACAACTAATGGTGTTTCACTTAACGACCTTTGGTATAGTGGTCAAAATCTTCAAGGAATCTTGTTTAATATTATATTTTCGTTTGTTTTTGGTCGAACTTTCCGCTGGTATTTGTCAAAACTTTTTGTTAGTAGGTATTGGCGTTTGAGGATGTGATAGACGTTTTCAACGCATTCTGTATCGTTTTTCCCCGCTACAATCTTTACAGATTTTAAGTAGTGTTTGGACTAAAGTCCATTCCATGCGCTACGCACTATTAAACTGCTGGCAGATGATGAAGGTGACATTTACCCTAAGGCTAGAGATATCTTGGACACTGGTCTGTACATGGATGATTTCGTCTATTCGGTTCAAAATGAGGATTCATCTCAAGTGATCAGTCTTATGCAGGTTGGTCAGTTTGAACTTGTCAAATGGATGTAATTCTCAAACGGTTCTAAATTAGATTCCATCATCAACACAAAATACATGGTTTGTGTTGGTCACCCACAACTGACTCTTTGGCATGAAAATTGGTACACCTTCTCATATTTGTACTAAACGCACCATATTATCATGTGTCGCAAAATTATGGGAAATTATGGGATTTGTTGCACCTGTCATACTGTATGCTAAACTAATTAGTGATTGGGCTGATACCCCACCAGTAGACATTGTCAAATTGTGGCCCGGCTTCAGGGAAGAACTCCCCTTGCTTGGTGATATAAAATTCCCACGTCACGTAGGCATCATCACTGAGAGTGTCGTTATTATCATGGGTTTCGCAGATGCTAGCGAAAAGGCATAATAATATGGTGTTGTCATTTATTTTCAACCGACTTCAAACAGCAGGAGGTTCTCAATTCGGTTGTGTTCTTTTTTTTGTATTTTTGTTACGCGATTACTCCGCCAATTATGAATTGTGAATTTATTTTAAGAAATATATTTGCATTCTCGAACTGAACAGTTGCGCTTTGTTGGGTACATGCGTAGCCGCATCGGAAACACCTTTGTGGCTAACAGGGTATCGAGAATACAAAATTATTTATTGCTTAAAAATTTGTTTCATGTTTCTAGTACTAAGAATCCAGCCGACTGTCTGTCACGTGAGCTTACCCTCGCAAATCATCGGCCATCCGCTTTGGTTCACGGGGCCCACATGGGCTCGCTCAGACGTCTCACAGGGGCCTCTTGTTCCCTTTAACCCTTGTGCAGTGTCGGATACGCCAGAGGAAATGAAAAATTCGTTCCTTACCTCGCTACCTCGGGAAAATTCCCCTATAATATCGTTAGGCCATTAATTTTCATCTTGGACTAAATTATTGCGCTGTATAATTTACGTGTGTCGATTCCTTAAATTGCTACCTCGTCACTATCGTATGACAGCGTCAGATTATGGCTTCGCTGAATTGTAAGTACGTCGTGAACTTCAACGTTTTTATTTCTCAAGTGAGTACGCTAAGCTTGTGGAAGGTAATATTTGTAGCCGTCAGTTTAGACACCTTAACGCCGGTAGCATACCTCCGCGTGACTCGCGTCATGTTCCGCTACACGAATCGGATGCGAGTAGTGGAAAATGACGCGAGTCTATTGAATTTAACTACAGCGGTTTCGCTGCTATGGTTTCGCGGTGGAGATAGGCTACCGGGGTGAACCATTCCTTAAGGACGGACTCATTTCAGTCCAAGGCCGTCTGAGGAACTCCTATTTAGACTATGATTCGAAATATCCAATCCTTCTCCCTAGTAAGGATCCAGTTCTAAATTTGTTGACTGACTATCATCACAAGTATTATCCATAGTATTTTTTTTTTTGTCTTATATTGTTATTTCTCTATATGCTGCACCGGTTGACATCATCACGTCAACGCCGGTTGTCACTGAAAACCAGTGCTGGGGCTTTGTCTCGCATAGGATTCCAGCATTATGCTGAGCGATGGCCGTTTTGCGTGGATATGACGCATATTTTCCTCCAATTTGTTATTTTCGTGTTTATTTGTTTTTTTTCTTTGCTTGCGTCATACTTTACCGCAAATAAACGTATTTTCTTTCTTTTCTTTTACAAGTCGAACTGTCATGCTGGTCCCGACCTGCTGTTGTCGCTCTTGCGTCAGAAATATTGGATATTTTCTGCGCGCACCCTTATTAGGGATAGGATCCATAAGTGGATTCTGTGCTTTCCGCTTCGCCCCAATAAGGTGTCGAAATTGACTGCTACAAATATTATCTTCCTCAAGCTTAGCGTACTCACTTGGGAAATAATAAAATCGTAGATATAATAATGATCAAACTTCACAACATGTATCTAAGTTCGTTTGATCACTTATTATACTTTAGGCTTCGTTGTCGATATAACATTTACATTTAAGAGTTTGTGAGGAAAATTGTGATTCCAAAGATGAAATTATAGGTACCTAAACAGTATTTCAATAATAAAATCTTTTAGTTTTTTGAAGCAAATGGCATAATAAAATGGCAATAATCATTCATGTTTATATTGGACTTATGGTTCAACTTCGTGAACTTCAACGTTTTTATTTCCCAAGTGAGTACGCCTGAACAGTTCAATAAATCAACTCTGCTAATCAAAGTTCTATATTGGACAACAAACCTTCCTTCTGCACATGTGGCTCCCCTGGTACCTCAATAATAGGTTTTTAATTGTTTTTTTTTATATAGATTCTCTTTTATATTTTGTGAATGTGAGAACGTTGTAGGCATAACCGACTTTTAGATCTGTCGATCGTTTTCTATCTTGCTAAGTACCTGGTACTTGTTGATAGGCCTACAGTGTCCTCACATACCTATAAACACTGTAACTCGAAAATATTGTAAATACCATTTATTTTTAAAAGAGTAACCGTGGAGTTTCTTGCCGGCTCTTCTCCATAGGAAACTACCAATTGGAACCGTGCACCTAGCTTCTGACGTTTCATAAGTGCCCTTGTAGGTTTATGTGAAATAAAATATTTTGAATTGAATTGAATTGAAAACAAATGCAATAATGTTCAAATAAAAAAATAAAAATGTTCAAATCATTATTCTTCGTATTGATTATTCTATGAAATGATAATATGAGAAAACATTTATGTGAAACGAAATTCTATAAAACTGTTGTCTATAAAACAACATTCAACCATATTTATGTCGTCAATGCATCGGAAATAAGGAAAGCTTACTTACAATAATCACGTTGCCTGTAAACGGTCACGTCCGTGGCCAAACCACTCGAAAGAGTCAAAACTATGCAAATTATTCCGTACATCTTGATATTAAGTAACACTTCAATTAAGTTATAAAAACGTGCAACTGCAAGTACAAAACAAACTGAAATCAGGAGCGAATTTGGTTCGTGGTCGCTTTTATAATCCCCTTTTTTTCAGTTATTTCCTCCTAATACACACATGAAACAAGTCTAAACAACAATACGGTTTTGATAATATATTTATATTTCTTTTATAAATAATAACTAAGCGTTTTTTGATGCATTAGTGACTAAAGCAACACAATCCTTCATTCAATTCTTCATTTAATCACAATAATTAACAATATGTGTTCCGTAACATTCGTAGTATACAATAAAGTTAAAACGAAATTTAACTTTTCATGGTTTACAAAATTAAATAATGTTTTTTTTTTTGATTATATGGTAATTCAATACAAAGTGTAACCGCCTCTGTTGTTTGAAACTTGTCGGCAATGATTTTTCATTGAATTTATAAGATTGTTTATCTGATCCTGCGGCATTCGCTCCCAATGGAATTTTAAGAAGTCTTTCCGTTGTTGGGTTGTCGACACTCCGTCCAGGTTCTTCTGGAGTATGTCCCATGCGTGCATGCTCGATGGGATTGAGGTCTGGTGATTGTGGCAGGCCACGGCAATACTCGGACGTTTTCCATTGCCAAGTACTCTCTGGTCCTCCGAGCTGTGTGCGAACGCGCATTGTCATGCATCAGCGTGAAATCTGAGCCAAGACCCTGTGCAAAAGGGTGAACATAAAGCCCGAGGACATGTTCAACGCCAAATATTGCCATCTACAAAAACGAGGAGCACGCGAGCTAAGGAGTTGGAATAGAAACATCTAATTTCGTATGATACTTTGAGTTCCTAAAATGTACAAACCACCATAATTGGTAAGTTTTTAGGGTTTCTCATTGAAGCGCAAGGATCGATTTTAGGGTTTTTGAAAATCTATTTTTATTTTCCAACGGTGTCGATTATAGAAAAAATAAAATTGCACAGCATAAGCACAAATTAAGACCCACCGTAGTAAAAAAAAAAACGTAGTTGTATGTCATGCCGTTTGAGAGGTACAGCAATTTGCTAAACGTTACCCCAGCGGCATCTTGAATAACTCTGAAACCTCAAGACGCACAAATTACATTTTTTGGGCACAATTAGGCACAAATGTGATCTATCTAAGTAGCTAGTTTGTACTCAGCTACGACCACCGGTAAAAAAACATGCCGCTGGGGTAATGTTACTCCAGAGGAATCTGTTTTTCGTGAATATCTTTGGATCGGCTGGACGCACAAATTCTAAACTTCGGGCATATTTAGGTACACGAGATGTGGTATTAATATTACGAGTATCTGTCAAACCGAAATTGTTTGGTGGCTAACACCAACACCGCTTGAGAGTTGTAGCTTTAAACCTATCTCCCGGGGGGTTAACATCGGCTGACGTCTTGCAGTCAGTTGTACGTATCGGTCCTGTCGAGCTGTTGTACTCCTTCCACGTCTGTCCTGTATTAACGTAACGCTGCCAAAGACGACAAATCACGCTCCTATTGACACCAAAATGCCGAGATACCTGGGACTGATTTCTTCCCGCTTGTAGCATTCCTACAGCTTTTTGCATTTCATCAGCAGTCAAATGGCGTCGCTCCATGACATAAAAAATGGCTCACCACTCAATTTAAAAAAAACTATACCTGTTTCTGTAAATCATGCGTGTTGCTTAGAATTTTTTGATGTGTGTATAAGTGATACCACAGTAAATGCTAAGCGCTAGCGATAATAATAAGGTCAACTATAAATTGTATAAATTCAGCATGTATACTCTTTATAATATTATTTTAAACCCGTAAACGTCCAATGTGGACCACTCTCCCAATTTCAGATACAATGAAGTTATGAAGATATCTACAAGGAGTGGTGGTCGCAGTGTTGTTAAAAGCAGACAGGAGGACGCTGCACAGTGTTTTATGAAGACCATTTTTCGGACATTGCTTTTTTATATAAAAAAACTGATAGCTTAAGTTATTTAAATGCAATATTTTGTGTCCCCATTTCACTAGCATGTTTAATTTGTCCGATTAAACTTTTTGAAAATAGTTATTTGTTATACAAGAGTGCAAAGTTGCTTTTTAACCGCGTGTTCAATTTTGATGACCGAGCAAGCGAAGGATTCTAAAATTGAATCACGAGCGCAGCGAGTGATTCAAAATTAGAATCCTGAGCGTTAGCGAGGGAATCAAAAGAGCACGAGGTGAAAAATCTTTGCACTCGAGTGCAACACGTAACTTTTCATTCCACCTCAGCGAGGAAATGACTAAATGCAAAAAAAAAAAACGTTTGCGCATTATTAACAGTTTCAGTCAATTCTGTTGGCGTCAAGCAAACTTCCTCGTCGCTAGAATCACTCATTTTAGTTTTTTCACTTGTTTTCAAGTTTCTTGTTTTTAATATACCTAAGGTTTAACAATGACGTGAAAAAATGCCGCGTAAAGAACCGCGTACAAAGCAAATTGAAAAAAGAACACCAAGAAGGTTCCGAGTCTGAGTTTTTAACAAATTAAAAAAAAGTTGTATGATATATTCGGCACCATAGAGGTAGCAGTAAATAGGTTTAATGTTTTTTTTAATTCACAAACTTAGTGCACACGATGTTCTAAATTCAATTTACTTTATCCTCTAGAGAATAAAAACGGCTTTTCCACTCAGATACTGAAGATTAAAAATACTCTTTCCGAGATGGTGGGATGAAAACGTCATTTTTTCAACCGGGTATTTAGAAAAAAAAAATCATTTCTCTGAAACTAAATATGATACGCAATTGTGACCTTAGAAACATCGACGGCGTTTTTTATGCTGCATATTTTAGAGTACAAATAAACCTCGGAACTTCGTTAGATTCAGACTTATACGAGGTTTTTGGTTTTTAGTTTTTTTCTCGGTAATTCCGTCGTATTTGGAAAAGTTATTTATACTGAAATTATGCTCTTTATCTTCCCTATATACCACAAAAATGACACATCCTAATTGCGTGGAATCTAGAAGTTATTCTAAATTAACTGTTTTTGCTAGGGTTGTCACTTACGAAGCTGAATTTTGATGACTCAATCTTTATTTAATGGGACGTATTGGTTATTAAAATTAAACCTAGGAACTTTGTTATATCCAGACTTAAACAAGGTTTTTATTTTTTATTTGTTTTGTTCTCGATACCGTAAAATGGGGTGAATAGATAGGTCTCCGAACTTTGGTAACGATTTTCGTAACGTTGCAGAATTGATACCCATTTTTTAAAGCATGTATTGTTTGAGTCTCAGGCCAAACTATTGAAATATATTTGTTTCTATTCGGATATGTTTGTAGTTAATAAGAAAAGACACAAAATATACGTGATTTCTAATTACCACCCATCAGGGGACAATAAACACACCTAAAGAAAAAGAAGAAAGAAAATATGTTTATTTTGCACAAACAAAACACACAAAAATACAACAGTAGCAGAAAAACATACTAAACTAAAAAAAGTAGCCAAAAGCCTCGTATTCAACCAACAAAAAACGTTTGGAACCAAACGTTGTTCATTGGTTGATGTCAAGGCCTCGGACCATAGAAAATATTGCGTAATTTACACCTGAGGGGTGATTAGAAAAATTTCGTAGGGCTGCCTCATTGTAGTTTCCCTAAATATTTTTTTAGGATAAAGGCAAGCAAACTCGAGAAGGTATCTTTAATTATTAGTTTTAAAGAAAAATCATATGTAATTTCAAATAGAAATCATCAATGATTAAAAAAAAATGTAATAAATTTAGAGAGTACTTATCACGAAAACAAAACTAAAAAAAGAAATGCATGTGACTTTAAAATAATTTTCTTTATATTAAATCAGTCAGGAATTATAATCATTATCATTCAAAATCAACAATTATTTATAATAATTACTAATATCTACATATCCTAAACATGAACTACAAACTCGAATTAAAACAAAAAAATGCACTTTGCCTCTTCTTCCATAATAAAATTATAATAAAATATTAATTAAAATTAAAAAAAGATAAATAATCAACTATCAAAATCAGTCATGATTAAAAATGAACATAGCATCATCTAAACAAACTTAAACATCAAACTCAAAAACAAAACTAAAAATTGCACTATGACTTAAAATAACATTTTTATATCAAATATTAAAATTTTCAAATATTTATATTAATATAATCAACGCTTTATGTAACTAAAAGTGAAATTTGAACTGTAGATAACCACTACAAACTTTGTGGCAGCCCTGACATAATCATGGCTAATCACCCCTCTTTCGTAACTAATCACCCCTTTGCTGTGTCTATTAACCATATTTGCGTGCCTATTAACCCCTCAGGCGTGTCTATTCACCTCTTTCGTGTATCTATTCACCTCGAAAAATTAAAGAAAACAAGGCTTACGAAATAAGAACAATTTTATATAATAATACATAATCTTACCTTAATAATTATAGCACAATATATTTATAACAGCACTGACCGTAATTTGAAGATAATTTTAAACTATTATGACCAAAATTCACCGAACTAGGGAGGTTCAAACTCACTCGTACTTAACGACTTGTTTTGTTGTCAACTTTGACATTGAGTTTTGACGTTTTTAGCGATGTTACCACAAATAAAAAGTTGCTAGGCTAAGAAAAATTACACCACCAAATTATTAAAATTGCGGGTTTTTTATTGGGGATATCGAGTTTGCCATAAAAAAAAGTTAGAAATTATCTCAAGATTTTTCTCTATTCCCCCCGTCAATTCTATTCACCCCGTTTTACGGTAATTAATTTAATGTTGTGGTTTCTAGATTCCACGCAATTAGGATGTGTTATTTTTGTGGTATATAGGGAAGACGAAGGCCATAATTTCAGTATAAATAACTTTTCCAAATACGACGAAATTACCGAGAAATAAAACTAAAAACCTCGTATAAGTCTGAATTAGGGAATCCAATCCCGCAAACGCGGGATCCCGCTAATGCGGGATCCCGCACCTTTTTTGCGGGATCAAAAATGCGGGATTACTCATGCGGGATCCCGCACGTTCGCGGGATTGAAAAAAAGTAAGAAAAATAGGCTCAGACGATGATCGGAACTATTATCGGACGGAACGGAACGTAATCAATGTCAGTTCCAGTACTCTATGACTGGGGATTCCCCTACGGCGCACGGGGATTTACCTTTGCGCGCGGTCAAGTGTCAAAGAATGTTATTGCGTCATTTGCGTCTTCCTTGTGATGTGAAAAGGTTACGTAACGTACGATTTATACTTGGATTATATCCAAGATAAAAATGCTTGGAAACATGCTGGTCCTGCTCCATAGGACAATTTAGAATCTAGACAAAATCAAACTGGTTGCTAATTTAATTGTATAATATTATTTTTTTAAACATTAATTTTATATTCTGTGATTACTTGAACTCACACACTGACTTATTATTAGTAGTACTTGTTAAAATGTTAAGAATATCGTATAATTTTACAATGTTTGTAAATATGTGAGCACCATGCATCTATCACATAATTAATTTATGTCATTCCTTCATTTTTCATTCTTTTTACCTATCGTGGTATAGTAATCTTATTCTAGGTGCATCGTCTTCACATATAATTATATAATTAATGTATACAGAATATTGTGAAAATATTTTAAAAGAGTAACGGTGGAGTTTCTTGCCCATTCTTCTCCATACGAAAACGACCTTTTGGAATGGGCGACTAGAATCAATTATTATATCTTTTTTTGTAAATGTTGACGTTCATAAGTGCCTTTTTTGTGCCTAAATGAAATAAATGATTTGACTTTGACTTTGACTTTGACGACAGGACTATTATTTTTTATTATCAAGTTATCAAAGTGCTAAGAGCACGTCACGTTGAAGGACGTTTTCCTGCAGAAGCCTGTGTAACTGCGCTTGAAAAAAAACTCTAGGATTTTAAAATTGACCTAAATCTAGATGTGATCGCAGCGACAACCGATGGTGCAGCCGTCATGAAGAAAGTTGGCAGATTATTATCAGCGCACCACCAATTATGCTTCGCACATGGATTGCAACTCGCTGTACTTGAAGTTCTGTACAATAAGAGACAAGAACAACAAGAAGAAGAAATGCAAGCTGAAGTACTCGGAAACAGACCAGATAATGAGAGTGATAATGAAAGTGAAGATGATAACGACGAGCAAGGTAATTTTTCGGTAGAGGAAGAAATCCAAGCAGAAGAGTTGCTACCACAATACAGAGAACTTATTCAAAAAATGAGAAAAATTGTCAAGGTTTTTAGTTCAAAATCTCCTGTAAAAAATGATCTGCTGCAACAATACATCAAAGCAGAATTTGGCAAAGAATTGCAGCTTATTTTAGATTGCCGAACGCGCTGGAGCAGTCTCGCATCAATGTTGTCGCGGTTCAACGAAGTCAAACATTGCATATCTAAAGCACTTATTGACCTTAAACTGGCATCATCTTCATTTTCATTCACACACGAAGAATATATGACTTTGACTCATATTGAACAAGCTTTAGAGCCAGTGAAGCTCGCTGTAAACGTCTTATGCCGCGAGGATGCAACATTAATTACCGCAGAAACCACATTGCGTTTCATGATTAATAAACTGAATCTACAAAACACCAGGTTAAGCCAGGAACTTGTTGTGTCACTGTCTCGCCGGATAAAAGAACGCCGCACATCAATAACTGCTGTGTTGCTTTACTTGGAAAATCCAAAAAAATATCTAGAAAAAGATTCAAGGTCTGCAAGTTTAGAGGACAATCCATTATTTTATCCAAGAAAAGCTACGCTAAGAACTGAAATGAAGTGTTTAATTGAGAGACTGATGTCAGACGTGCAACCTGAAACTGAAAACCAGCAAGATGATCACAGTGAAGAAGACATGCCTTTATCGAATCTGCCTTCACATACACTAGAAGAAGAATTAGAGCGCAGTCTCCGTACTGAATGGGTGGCAGAGTCTACAGCTGCTGTGCGTGTACCCACTCGAGATAATTCAACTGATTTGATATTGAAACGTGAGATGACACTTTTTGAATGTGGAGGGAATAGGGGGAAGTATTTGGAAGCTGTTTATACTTATGTAAAGTCAATTCCGCCTACAAGTGTGGAAGCCGAGCGTGCTTTTTCCGCCGCTGGCTATTTATGCAACAAGATAAGATCAAATCTAAAAGATGAAACGTTAGATACTTCTTTATCATTTCTTCGAAAGTATTTTTAAAAAAAATAAGCTGATTTTAAATGCCTCTAAAACCAATGAATATGGTCTATTTCAAATAAAAATCTAAATATGAAACGTGAAATATTGTGAATATTGTATTGTCTTATACATCATTTTATTTCATGGCGATCTGAAATATAATTATTAACAGAGTAGTATTCCTAATACACACCGTCTAACATCGCGTTTTTTTAGAGATAAAATATTGCAGATATTTTTTTAAATAGAATTATCCCCGTCGATGGCAACACATGAAATGTCACTTTTCTTTTCGCGCGCATTCTGACATCGCAAGAAAAATTCTCTCTCGTCAAAATATTAATTTAAAATAAGTTTATGATACTCTTTACTAACGTACTACTGCTAAATAACTATGCTATGTGATAGAAAGTGTACAAAGTGCATCATTACGGGAAATCCGAGACGTACTAAGTCCATCGTTATTGGAAATCTGAGACGGCCGCGGCGCTCATCAACGACACGAAGCACCCTAAGTCCTGACCAACATTGGAAGTACTTAGATTCTGAGGCCTCCCACAACCTTAATGCGTGAGAGTGCCTGGCTCCAACTGACCACCTTGTACGTGATACTGACAGTGTTTTACACTATGGTGGACAGTAACACTGCTTATTGCATGTGTGCTGCAAACTTGTTAAAGCATTATCTCTCCAGTCGACACGAGATGTCCTCAGCAACGTTACCTCCACGTTACTAGCTGGATGAGAAGCTGCCAGAGAGGCACGAGATGCCCCTAGCTTGTAGCTGTACATAGCTAGCTGGTATGCCCTTGCCACCATTACCCCTCCAGTCGACACGAGATGTCTTCAGCAACGTTAATTCCACGTTACTAGCTGGATGAGAAACTACCAACGCGGCACGCGATGCATTTAGCGATGTAACCCTACATAGCTAACGCTGGTATGTACTCGTCGTAAGAGGTAAGTCCCATTTCTATGATCTTGGCTAAGATATTGTAAAAAGTTGGTTCTATATGCTTTAATCCATGGGCATGAAGGCTGCGAGACAGCTCTACCTAACCTTGCACATCGTCTGTTTGTTATATATATACTTGCAAAAGGATTATACTCCCTATAGTGAGGGATTCCACCACACTATCTGGATTGTTATCAGCGAGTACGGGATACTCTTAACAACATTGGTTTTATGTTGCTAGCTGGTACATATTTGACATACTGGGTACATGCTCAGCCTTACTTAACCCTGCACATCGTCTGTGCGTTATTGTATATAAACTTGCAAAAGTATTATACTCCCTATAGCGAGGGATTCTACCCCGCCAACTGGATTGTTATCAACGAGTACGAGATACTCTTAACAACATTGACTATACGTTGCCAGCTGGTACATATTTGACATGGTCGGCACATGCTTAGCACGAGATGCTCATAGCATTTAAACCAGGACCATGCATGATCTAGCTTCACATCAAGGATGATAATATTATCAAAGCACACCTTGTCTTGACCGATTACCTCTTACCAGCTAATGTTACACTTGCCCGCTATGGCTATAAACACCAGCTGCAGCCCATTAAAATGCCATTATATTTATATTCATGGCTATACCGCTGAGTTGCCATCTTTAACAAACAAATATACCTAATTAAAAGGAATCACCGTGTACAAGATACTCAGTGACTTACCTAAGCACAAGGTGACTTAATTATCCTGATACAAATTGATAAATGATATTTAATTTCATAAATTAAAAACAATGCAAAATTGTGTAATTTTACACTCATACACTCAAATACTAGTACAAGATACTATGTTAATATGATACAATGGCTGATGACAAATTACTAATGGACCAAACCCCTACAAAGTACCATTCCATGTTCATATTTGCTCATAAGGCATATGCCCTACTCCCAGGTTCCACTAAACGGAGGGAACAAGGGATTGACATATTCCAGAAACAAATTGCACTGGTTACCTCTATCATAGGAAAAGCAGTGACTGATCCTATGCTTATGATTTATGAAGAACATAAGCACAAAACAAACTGTTGACTGACCTGGCCGAAGAAACAAAATACCTGACAATGTCAATGTTCACTTCCACCAAAATAAAACCAGAACAAAAGTAATATCATCTCTAACTGACATGAATTTCTATTTACTCTATTTGATAAACAAAGAGATACATTTAACAAACTCAAGCATACAACTTTATAGCCACAATCAATAACAATTAACCAATAAACATTAAAACCACAAGAAACTCACTCTTATGATAATAAAGAAAACTTACCAGTTCTATTGGAAAACGTAAAACTAGTACAACATGAGCTGGTCTGTCATAGTAAACAAAAAAATTCAAACATCCAACATGTCATAGTAAATAAAAAATTAAAACAACTAATTACAATAACAGGAATCACTCATTACTGAAAACAAAATTAATAGTTGTGGTAGACCTTACAAACAACCCGGCTTATATCTACACTCCAAGACAACAACTCAAACATAATAGAAAATTCAGTTTCACCCAGAACTTAAAACTATTACTAAGCCCCCCTAGGATAGTGAGAATTCCACCACTTGATTGGCAAAAAAAATGACAAATATTCCCAGTACTAACTCTAGTACTTAATACTGACAATCTGTGCACTATTCAACCATTGTTGTCCAACATACCAAAATAGATTGATGTAAGATCTCATCCTATAGGTCCAACATACCAATATAGATAGATGTAGGATTTCCCCTATCACTCTTACCTCCAAGAACTTTCCCATCACCGGATAACCAATAAAGGGTTCATTACATACATTGTCGGATAACTTCCTTGCATACTTTAACTGTATTGACTAAATTACCATTAGTGAATGACACTTACCGAAACAATATTTCCTATCAACCTACCCTGATTACTTACTTGACAAATAACAAGACTGCCATAAATCATAATACCTAAAGATACTACCATAATGTACTTAAATGCGATGGAATGGATGGATTTAATGGATTGTGATGGCGATCTAACACCTGACAAACTTATGTGAATTGCTAGGTTCTACTGCTAAGCCTTTTTTACATGAACCACATGACTTGAAATACCTATGTATAAACAAAAGTTAAAGCATTAGCGACCTTAGTCGCATTACATAACATCAGGCCCGTATTTCCAAAAGGGCCAGGCAGAGATGGGTGACCTAACTCAAAGGTTATAAAATCAAATATCTAATTAAACATTCAATAATATAAATACTTAATAGTAGATTTCAGTGATAATTACATCACTAAAATGAAATTTTCAAAGAAACAAAGAGGGGGGGGGGGGGGCGCATTGTGATGTGAAGATAAAGTATTGATGGATTGTGATTAGAACATGAACAAGGTCAAGTACCATATAATCAATGTAGAGAACATGAATGAATTAACTACAAATTATTCCACACTAAAACAATCTGCTCACCAAGTGCACACTATAGCTAACTATACAACTCCTTACTTGAACTATATAACCCGTCCCATAATTCAATCTTGGATATAGTATGAGGTCAGAGAAAGAAGTTCATAATTTTATGCTTCTAAAATGAACCTACTATTTTCGATTAGCTCTACACATGCCAATTATACTTTTGAACACTTTCACTCTATGTAAATTATGAAAGAAAAATATTTTATTTCGGACACACAGGCAAAATGGTAACAAACATTAAGAAGAGTAAGAGACTTGTGTGAGGTCACAAAGCGAAACTTCCGTGCTTGACACACTATTTTCCAAAATAACCTCAATAACCAAACTCGTAAGCTAAAGCGGCAAAACCTCCCTACCAAGTCGCTGAATCTGAAAGAAGATGAAATAGTTACACAATTACCCGGGCATAGACCATGTGGGGGGATTGATTAAGGAACATTGCCGCAATGGCGTAGAGGCGTCAAATACATAAGAATCCCTACCAATCCTGATAGATGCTATCCTAGTGACTAATGCTCGGTTACTATAAACAAAACGAATCATTTTGCTTAACAATGGTAGCATTTTATATACCAAACAAATAAATAGATTCTGTGATAGTACTCCCATATGGGAGTGCCTTCTATGTAGAGCTATGGGGCTTTTTGCCCCATTATCGGTAAAGATACAAGGGTCTGAATTCTAACCAATGAGCCAACGCCCATACTACGTTGAATACACCGGTTATCGTCAGATCACCGAAGTTAAGCAACACCGGGCGTGATCAGTACTTGGATGGAGGACCGCCTGGAAACACCACGTGATTTGGCCTACAAAATGCAGGAATTGACCATAAATACACAAAAAAAAAAAAAAAAAAAAAAAAAAAAAAAAAAAAAAAAAAAAAAAACCTACTAAGAAGTTGGCGCTAATGCCGACTCTGTGGACTAATAAAACAAATAACGTTTTAAAGTGACCCTAAAGTTTATAACTAAGAATAATAAAAGCGAGAGTGATTCACTCTTCCCTTCACAGGACAGCACATACAACACCACCTCAACTTAGAGCTGGCATCAATCGAGAGAGACACAATGTGGGGTTACTTGCTGTTGATTATGCTTTTATGCTGATTAACAATAGCTTATTATTCCGTAATAACCAAGGCTAATCGGGGAAATAAAATTACCTATTCAATAAACCAGAATATTTATAATTAGATAATTTACTAACTAGCTGAATTATTGCAGACAACTCTAAACATCTACTCTGTTAATAATTATATTTCAGATCGCCATGAAATAAAATTGGGAATCAAACGAGCTTACCTGTTAAGCGAAGTCTTGATTCTAATTTTATGAATGGCGATCTGAAATATAATTACCCACCCGCCACTAGCTAACAGCCCCAAAGCTGCAATAATTAGTCTTCCTAATTCACTTATCCTTTCAGGAAAACCTAGTGAATATAAGTATGCGGAACTACTCTGTACAGAAAACAGAGCCTGTTCCCTATCTTAAAAGGATCTCTAAAATAAGTGACATTTCATGTGTTGCCATCGACGGGGATAATTCTATTTAAAAAAATATCTGCAATATTTTATCTCTAAAAAAACGCGATGTTAGACGGTGTGTATTAGGAATACTACTCTGTTAATAATTATATTTCAGATCGCCATTCATAAAATTAGAATCAAGACTTCGCTTAACAGGTAAGCTCGTTTGATTCCCAATTATATTTAATTTATAATATAAGTGATAACTTTGCTTCATGTTGATAAGAATAATTAAAAATATTTGTGTGTATTTTCTTTCTTTAAATTACATAAAAAAAAAAAAAAAAAAATTAAAATCAATCCCGCAAATCCCGCGGGATCCGCGGGATTGGTGATCTTAATCCCGCAGGCTTGCGGGATCGCGATTTTGATGCTGGTTTGGATTCTCTAGTCTGAATGTAACGAAGTCCCGAGGTTTTTTTGTACTCTAAAATATGCAGCATAAAAAACGCCGTCGTAGTTTCTAAGGTCACAATTGCGTATCATATTTAGTTTCAGAGAAATGATTTTATTCTAAATACCCGGTTAAAAAAAAAGACGATTTTCAAAAAAAAATATCTTAAAACTAAACATGCTATTGAAATGGGGATACGAATATTGCATTTAACTAACTTAAACTATCAGTTTTTTTAATATAAAAAAGCAATGTCCGAAAAATGATCTTCATAAAACACTGTGCACTTCTGACATTCTCTCAACGTATTCCTCTAATCGCAATTTACGATACCCACGGGTAGGTATGGGGTTGTTTTTTGACCGACGAAAAAAAAGGAGGTTTTCAGGTCGACGCGTATTTTTTATTTTTATTGGCAGGAACGAGAAGTACATAGTCAATGATTAATACTTAACAGTTTTATAGCAAAGCCAAAAATATCTTGTTATGGTATTTAACCGTTATTGTTTGAAATAATAATGTGAGGCCCTAACTGTTGGGCTAAATAATATTGTGATTGCATAATGAAATTAGATGTTTAGTGGCATGAGGAACAGGGTGTAAAGTTCACTCATCCACCATAGAAAAGGGAGGATCCTCCAACCAGACGGGTGTTATGTCTGGCGGGCCGACTGCCCTACTGTTGATTTCGGATAGTCTTATCTATGTCGTTCGCGCGGTAAACTCTAATTGCGCGATGCAGGATTTGTGTGACGTCATGTCTTTGATGCGTAGTTAGTATGTGGCGGTGTAACCGCTACATCACTCCCCTCCGGAGACCGGAGGTCGATAGTGGGCTGAGTCTTGTATCTTGCGATGCTTCACAGTGCCAGCTAAGGTTCCAGTGAGTCGGAACCGAGTGCCGCATAGTTCACGGTGAGTCGGAACTGTCTGCGGTGATTCCCCAGTGAGTCGGGGTGGCGCTGCGTCACGATCCAGTGAGTCGGATGTGGTATAGCGCCGGGTTGTGGCTGACTGCTAGCGTCGACCAGGAGAGGGTAGAATGAGCTCTGCTTGTGAGACCGGCCGAAGGTGCAGGTGCTGTGCCAAGTTTGCTGATGAGGCTGAGGGTGATGACCAGGAATGCGCGTTCGCTGCATGCTGGTGGTCAGGATACCCGTTGAAGCCGAGGGTGCTGGCTGTCTGTGTGACTCGCCTCACGAAAGCTTGCGGGAGTGATGATGATGATGATGATGACGTTACGCTGAAGTAGTTGCACGAAAGCTGCGTTGACGTTCATACTCGGGGTCACCAATTAAGAGGTATGAGGAACAGGGTGTAAAGTTCACTCATCCACCATAGAAAAGGGAGGATCCTCCAACCAGACGGGTGTTATGTCTGGCGGGCCGACTGCCCTACTGTTGATTTCGGATAGTCTTATCTATTTCGTTCGCGCGGTAAACTCTAATTGCGCGATGCAGGATTTGTGTGACGTCATGTCTTTGATGCGTAGTTAGTATGTGGCGGTGTAACCGCTACAGATGCATTACACAAAATTATAAATGTTGTTGTTTTCCTTATTCAATACAGGAAAGTACTTATATTACAATACCTAACGTGGCAAATCACTCAGTTTGATCGGCGATTTGGTATAAAATAATGTCTGCGGCCAGGAATGCATTACATTATCTAGCTAGCCCATCTGTAATCGGTTTATTAAGGATGGATTAAAATAAAATAAAACAAAGATATCAAAATATTTATTAACATAACATAACATCACGCCTTGTTTCCCCGAAGGGTTGGGCACAGGTGTACCTACCTATAGTACACCCACATTTCGCCAGTTATGTATAAGTCCAATGTAATAGGAGGCGAGCCTATTGCCATCAACCGGGCACAAATCCATATTCCGGGCTGCTTCTATGAATATCAGAACGTACGGACAGTCGAGATAAGGAGCTGGCTGCTACTCCAGTTTTTAGTGACGATTATGTGACGCATAAAGATGCCAGCCAAAAAATTTGTGACAGAACAGTTAGAAAGTTATAAGCATTTATTTATGGCCGAACGACCTGATATTAGAATTTTCGGCCAACCTGAATCTCCATAACTGAGGACCTTAGAGAAACTGTTACTGAATAAAGATTTAGTGACGATTTGGTGACAAACAACCAATGCTTTACTTTTACTCGTAATGCCACCGGTTAAAAGTAAAATGAATTTTGGTTCCTGGAACATCAGGACGTACGGCCAACGTAATCTCCATAACTGAGGACCTGAGAGAAACCGTTAATGAATAAAGATTTTATGACGAGACTGAAACGAATTTTTATTGCTTAATTTTTTATGTGAAAATAAAATATAAAAATGAAAATTTAACATTTAGCCTCAAAAAATTGGGATTATCCACGGATATCGATATCTATGGGATTATCGATTCAGTAGATAAATAGGTACCTACTCGATAAATACTTGTTTCGTTGGAATACATGGTCACCCTATTTCAGTCGCCATTCGCCATAGTGCATTTTTATATATTAATCTTGAATCAACCAAAATACTGACACCATTGCACTGATAACTTATAACACATCAGGGATTTTACGAGTCTTCTAGGCTTCTTCGTTGTGGAGGAATCGATAGTCAGATTGTTTTGAGGTTATATGTTAAATTTTCGTTTTACTATTTAAAGGGGCCGTCACAAAAAAAATAAAGAAATTATAATTCGTTTCAGTCTCGTCACATTTTTTTTATTCTTTAACAGTTTCTCTCAGGTCCTCAGTTATGGAAAATACGTTGGCCGAACGTCCTGATGTTCCAGGAACCAAAATTCATTTTACTTTTAATCGGTGGCATTACGAGTAAAAGTAAAGCATTGGTTGTTTGTCACCAAATCGTCACTAAATCTTTATTCAGTAACAGTTTCTCTAAGATCCTCAGTTATGGAGATTCAGGTTGGTCAAAAGTTCTGTTATCAGGTCTTTCGGCCATAAATAAATGCTTCTAACTATCGAACTGTTCTGTCACAAATTCTTTGGCTGGCATCTTTATGCGTCACATAATCGTCACTAAAAACTGGAGTAGCAGCCAGCTCCCTATCTCGACTGGCCGAACGTTCTGATATACATCTGTTACTGAGAAATCCCAGAAAGAAAAACCCAATGACACTTTGCCCGACCTGGGAATCGAACCCAGGACCTCATGTTCAGCAGTAGCGCTTGCGACCACTAGACCAACGAGGCAGTCAAATATTTTTTAATTATTCTTACGAGTATAATTACTGTAGCGGTTACACCGCCACATACTAACTACGCATCAAAGACATGACGTCACACAAATCCTGCATCGCGCAATTAGAGTTTACCGCGCGAACGACATAGATAAGACTATCCGAAATCAACAGTCGGGCAGTCGGCCCGCCAGACACAACACCCGTCTGGTTGGAGGATCCTCCCTTTTCTATGGTGGATGAGTGAACTTTACACCCTGTTCCCCATGCCACTAAATACAGGTCTACATATTAGGTACCTATGAAATTGGCGTTTTGTATGGAGAATTTTAAAGAAGTTGCATTTTTCATGGTACTCCCTTTCTTCTCCTAAAATTGTTGGTCTGAAAATTATTATCCTTAACACGTTTGCTATAAATTTCAGTAACCATAATGTTCAAAATCCCGAAATTTTGTTTAACATAATTATCTTTAGTTCTAAAAGTATTCTGTCATAATATCGAGTACTTATAATAATTGAATCTCCTAATTTTACATGACCTAAAGTCATTATGTCCTAAATTCATTCATTTATAATATTTTTCTTAGTCCTAAAACATTTGCTAAAAATTAGGTTTAAGTGACAGAAACGAATCGCTGTAAATCCGACTCCACGCAGTCTTGTCTGCTCTACCCCTAGAGTGTAATTTAAAATCGCGTAGGCGCGGAGGGGCGAAGCGGCCCGCTAGTTGAGGAGCAGGTGGTTGTAACACCACCGAAGCTGCGGTGGTGGGCGTTAAACCCATCTGCAACGATAAACTCGCGTGGGACCGCCGGAGCCCCGCAGCGCCGGAGCCGTAACAGAAACCATGCCTGCTGCATGCTTGCTTGCATGCTGCATGTTTGCTGCATGCTGCGTGCTTGCTTGCTAGATGCTTGCTAGCTTACAAAAACCACATGTTCACAATCAACTGCTTTATTGAGTACATGTATAATAAATATTTATTTATGTATAATAAAAAAATATAATGCAAAATCAGATATTTTTTAATTATAACAAAATGATACTTAAACGTATACAATAATTATTAAATAATTTAGTCTTAATTATAATGATGATTCTAAGCTAATTTTATGTTAGCTGTGATTGCCTTTAAAAATCACATTTTGTATATTCTGATTGTTTTTTTTAATGTTTTCGTAACTTTCGGACTTATATTGAAAACGGTTTTATGTCTTCTGTATATTATAACTTACTTATATTGTAATACAGGTACACCTCTGCCCAATCCTTCTGGGAAATAAGGCGTGATGTTATGTTGATTGTAATATTTATGACAAACGGATTTAGGACATATTATATTTAAGGATTTCAATTTTATGGCATGTGATATTAAGTTCGGGTAAGTTATAATTCGGACAAATGATGATTAGGACAGAAAAAATTATGGCACTTTAAATTATGGATAAAACACATTGACACTATAAAGTTAGGTGACACAATAGTGAACCATTTTTCATACTAACAATTTCTTAATTTATTTAACAACCATGAACAGTAATGTTTTAAAACTTTCATGCACTAATGTTTAAAAACTAAGATAACGTATGCCACTTAGATTAGGCGACAAAAATAAGTTTTGGCTAAGTTTTAAAACAAATTGTGGTCATTTCTGCTAACAAAAAGAGGAGTCATTTTTAAGGTATTTATTATGTTTAGAAAACTATAAGTAATAAGGTTTTTTTACTATTGTTAGTTGTTTAAGATGGTCATTACTCGATATGATATCGAGCAATTGATGAATATTTTAAATCATAGAAGTGACGAGGTTCTATGATTTGTGAGGAAAAAACGCCAATTCCATAGGTGGGGGCCCAATATTATACTCGTCATATTTTTTTTATTTTTTTTTATTTATTTATTTATTTATAATAATAACCAACTTGAATTTACAGTTTAACCACACATACAAGTTATAGTCATATTGTAATGATGTCGAACCCACGTACATAGGATCGTGCCTGACCAGACATACTCTAGTGACATAAATAGTGTCAGATTTACAGTCGTGGACGGAGAATTGTGATACTGGTAAACGAGAGAAATTACTCCTTTAACTTCTACACAGTTCATTAATCAATCAACTCAACCTAGTCGCAGTGCACTGCTGGACGTAGTCAGAAGCCGCAGACCACCATCTACCACCCTCAGGGCACTAAAACAGGCCCTGATAGAAGAATGGGAGAATATTCCCCAACATCGGCTCCGAAACCTCGTGTTCAGTATGCCAAATCGACTCGAAGCTGTAAGCAGAGCCCAAGGAGGCAATACCAGTTACTAAAAAAATAATAACATGTAAAACATACTTGTAATTGTTAATTGAGATTTATGACACTAAGCTAAAAATGGCTATTTTTATTATTGATCTTTATTTTAGATTTAAAAATGTTACTAATGTATAATTTAGTATAGTTTCAAAGAAAGCTGTTAAGAATTGCTATAAACGTTATTTTAAATCTCTAACTTCTGTAGTTTAGAAAAAATTGAAATTTTAAAAGTGTAGTACTTACGAGTTTTTTTGCAGGCCAGTGTATTATGCAAGATAATTTACATTTCGCAACACAAAACATAATTTAAATTATAAATTAATAGCCATATGACAGCACACGCCAATATACCAACCAAAAACATCGAGAACTATACTCAGGCAGAAATAAATATAACTAAACGTGAACAAAATCTAAAAAAACGTCCAGGCATAAAGGGCGTGCCCGCTTACATATAGCTGTAACTAGAAGTTATAATTGATAAACTAGGACCATCGAGGTAAAATAAATAATTGTCGAGGTCACTAGCTAACCACACATTGCAATACAACTCTTAAAAAACATTGTAATGAGTAGATTATGTCAACAATAAATTAAAATAAATTGTCCTATAAAGTAAAATTATAAACAATTATATAAACTCATATAACTGTCAGTAGGTAAACTAATTCTGGAGAAAGAACATTAAAACATTGTCTTGAGTTAATCACACAGCGACCAACTATTCTTATCATTTAAGTAGTCGTTGATAGAATAGTATGCTTTTGAAGGTTTAAACGCATTAAAAGGCAAATGAAGCAAATAAGAGGGTAGCTTGTTATAATAGGTTATACCAAGCCCAACAAAAGCGAGAACCTTACCTATGCTCGAGAAATAGCTATTCACCACATTAACGGAGTTCTGCGTCCCCGCAGAACTCCGTTAATACTTCCAAGAGTTCTAAATGATTTGTTTTTCTTTAGGTTTGCGCTGTGATATTGTTAATGATATCCCAGGTTTTCTTAGGATTGTTATGTGCTTTAGATAGTTGGTCCCTGTCATATTTTCGTTTTTGTGTTTTGATAATACGGTTACAGTAGTTACGATATCTTTTATAAGTTATATTTAGTACCTCATTAAACGGGTCCAGTCTTAGTTTCTTTTGCATATTATTTCTATTGTAATTTTAGCGCAGTAAGCCAATGGTCATCCACGGTTTTAGGATTCTGTTTTTTATTATCGGAATATTCATGGTGATTGTACCAAGTGTAAGACAATTTTGGAGTATTCGAATTAGATTATTAGCAAGTATGCTAGGGTTAGTTATTTTTTGCAGGTCTGCAAGGTTACTAACTTTTAGGTATTCAATCCCCTTCTCTATATTACAGACGGTTTTTGTCTTTGAACATTTAAAAGAGTTTGTATGGTATGTTATTTAAAAAAAAGTCATGACATGATCTGTGATGGTAGTATGAACAATTGCAATGGCCGCGGAATTAATTGCAGGATTAAGTTTAATAATAATAATATATATGATCTAGACAATTTTTGACTCTTGTAGGAAGCGAATTACCGGGGAGAAGCCCATTCATGCCAACATATTGAGATAATTCAGTCTGTTTGTGCGCTCATGTGACCGCTCTTCCAAATTGAATATCAGATTTATATTTATATCTCCAGTGATAATAACATTTTTGACTGAAGAAATGGTATTTAGGTGATTATTTAGGGAGTCGATAAACTCTTCCGCGTTCGAGTTTGAGGGAGAACGATAAATTGCAAGGACTGTAAGATCAGGTGAGATCTGGATTTCTAAGCAAGACGCTTGAGTTAATATTATTTCTGTAGTTTTTACTTTATCTATACTTTTAATATAGGCGACCACTCCATCACATTGATTAGGATGGTTTGTAGTTTGTAACGATGTATAATTAGACATTTGTGGAATTTGTTTGTCTGGATTCAGCCTACATTCACTCAGGGTTATCAGGTCAAAATCAGTTTTAAGATTTACCAGATTTAGTTGAAGGTCAAAACTTTACTATCGTCTCGCAAAATATTCGATCTATTGAGATCGAATATTTTGCGAGACGATAGTAAAGCCGGGAGAATTTACCCTATATGCTTGGATACGTCGCCGATTTCACAGTCAAATACTTGGGCAATTTCTGAGTTGTCTATTTAATTAAATGTTAATAAGGTGCTATTCATGATTAAAAGATTCATTAGTGCAACAAGTGGTAACTAGGCTCTAAATGAGTGAGTGTAGGAATGTTTGTGGGTCTGTGAGTGTAAAAAGATATGTATTGCTGGTAAGTCTGTGGGTGTATGAACGGGTTTGAGTGTAACGTGTGTGTTAGTGCGCGTTTGATTAACATAAATTAACTACATTTTTAACTATAATATAATTTTAAGAATATTAAATCACTATGAAAGTTTTAACATATAGATGCAAAATAGTAGAAAACAAAATATAAGAAAGTAATAACGACAGTAGGCTGTGTGATAGACAGCAGTTAATCATTCAAGCTGCAGAAGATTATGCACCTGTGCCTCGCTTTTTATAAGAATTGGAAGAGAGTTGTCATCCTTCTTAATATGTACTTTCCCGTAGGCTGTCCAACAGTACTTGTATTCTTTCGATTTTGCTAAGTCACGAGAAAATTAAGTCGAGCTCCCTTTTAAGTTAACTGTTTCGAGACATCAATTGGTGTGTATTCTTCTGTCTTAAATCCAAGATGCTTCGCACATAATTTTTCAATATGTTTTCTATTAAATTCCTTAGTCATCTTCAAGAAGTCGGCTTTAAGAATAGTAGCCTTTAGCTCGACTAATAATTGTACTATTTTTTGTGTTAGTGCGTTTGTTCTTAACTCGAAAAATGTCACCAATGACCGATTTTGTGATATTACAGCCAACTTCATTGGATAAGCAAATTGCCATTTTTATTAGGGTTCACTGGATTCCTTAGTTACTTTTGGTATACATTTTTAATCTCATAGCTTGCCTTGCAGCTACCTCTCTGGAAGTCCTCTATCTTGTCCTCTAGTAATGTGATATAGCTTCTGCTTCTGATTCGTTGCTTGAACCTAGAGCTGCTCAATTGTGTGCTTTAACTCATCATTTTGTGCGGACAGCGAGGCCACGGAGGCTTCAATATTACAATTGGTGGTTTTAATTTTCATTAATGTCGGGTATATTTTCTTAATCTCTTCTTGATGTGGTGACATTAAAAAATATATTTGCTTTAACTTCCTCTTTGAAAGAGTAGGAATTTTCTCTTGAGCGTTTATTTTTATTACGTTGATTTACAAAACTACATAGGCGAAACGTTTAGTTCAAGTTGCTCGGCGATGTCCGATTCAGAAAGTGATTTGCCACTCATGTCTTTCATTTCGAGTACCAGGAGATAATAAACAATGTAGAATATAATTGATCTGGATAACCGTTGTTTTTATTATGTAGTTGGCTGGCTCGCGGTCAATTGTTACGTCAATAAACCGCGCAGCTTTGGTTGAGTTGAATAAATCCAAGTACCAGGAGAATATAAATGCAAGGTAGCCCGGCAACAGGCCAAACGCGCGCAGAGATAAGGAATTGTGGCAGTGTGATGTGACAAATCAGTATACGCACACAGCGTCAGACCATACAACATGGTAGGTTGTCCTTGAACGATCCAATGACAATGTTTTGCACTTCTCAGGGGCATTGCCGTGCGCGTGGGCAGGTATAAATATCAAATTGTACCTTGTTAGTGGCCGGATACTTCCAATGTACCAGGGTACTAGGAGAAGCGAAGAGGTCAGTCCTGTTGCTCCACTTAGGTCGCGCTGAGGCTCCTTCCGTTTATGTACCCCTATTTTTATGTGCGATTTAACGAAGACGAACTTTGAATTAATTAATTATTAAAATAAAGAAATACGGACTATGTACACGTTTGAACCAGGTGGCGGTCCGAGGGGAAGAGGAGCCTTAGCGTATATCTTATACAAGTTCGACATCAAACTTATCGGGCGGTATTTACCGATATGATCCCTACTGCTTTTCTTGTGTAGTAAGATAATCGTTGAAGTTGACCACTGAGAAGGTACTTCTTCCTCATATAATACTTTGTTGAACAGGTCCCGCAGGGTTTCCAATATGGCGTGAATATAGTTTCAAGAGTTCGTTTGAGATACCATCTTCTCCAGGTGATTTCCCGCTCTTTTGAGAATGTATCGCTTTTTTTTATTTCAGAATCTAAGATTCGAGGGACTTCATCGTCGCCATGCCCACTCGAACACCCAGCCTAATAGACAACTATTAGGCTGGGTGTTCGAGTGGGCTGCATGTTAGTTATCTTTCTCTTGTCTTTCTTGCGTCTTTTCTCATGTATTTTGGTATCCACTCCGTAAAATCTTTAAATACTTTCCAAGCCTTTTTCACTCTTCCTGTGATTTTTAAATGGAATATTATCCTTTCAATTCTTGTGTCTTGTCTATATTTCCTTATACATGCTTTAATTTTCTTGCATACGTGCGCTATCTCCTGTCTGTGTCTTGGTATGTTGTAATGTTTGGCGTTTTAGCAGCTCTCTTGCTTTTTCGCCCACTTTGTCTATATTGGTTTTGATTGTGGCTAATCTACTTCCTGCTTCTTATAATTTTTTCTTCCAGGGTATCGAACTCTTCGCATATGCTTCTAATTTCTTTTGCATTACACAGTGATTCTTCCAGCAGGACCAGAGTGTCTTCTGGTAGCGGCAGATGTACCTGTTTCTTTGTGTCTTGACAAAATCAAACTGGTTGCCAATTTAATTGTATAATATTATTTTTTTAAACATTAATTTTTATATTCTGTGATTACTTGAACTCACACACTGACTTATTATTAGTAGTACTTGTTAAAATTTTAAGAATATCGTATAATTTTACAATGTTTGTAAATATGTGAGCACCATGCATCTATCACATAATTAATTTATGTCATTCCTTCATTTTTCATTCTTTTTACCTATCGTGGTATAGTAATCTTATTCGAGGTGCATCGTCTTCACATATAATTATATAATTAATGTATACATTAAAGTTTTATTGTGAAAATATTTTAAAAGAGTAACGGTGGAGTTTCTTGCCCATTCTTCTCCATACGAAAACGACCTTTTGGAATGGGCGACTAGAATCAATTCTTTTTGTAAATGTTGACGTTCATAAGTGCCTTTTTTGTGCCTAATTGAAATAAATTATTTGACTTTGACTTTGACTTTGACTTTGAGCTCCTTATGTTCTTCCTTGATGGCTTTTGCTGGCTTCCATGGATTTTTCCGCATACCATGCGGTGGTCGGTGCTAAAGTTAAGCTGTTTAATGACACTAACGTCCATGAAAATTCTGCGTTTGTTGGTGAGTATTAGGTCTATTTCATTTCTCACAATGCCATTTGGTGAAATCCATGACCATCTTTTATGCGCTTTTTTATTGAAGAAGCAGTTCATGACGCAAAGGTCGTGCTTTTGGGCAAAATCTATCAGTCTTTGACCATTTTTGTTCCATCGTCCGGTTGTGTAAGGTCCCAAGTATTTACTTTCAGTACTTGTTCTTTTGCCTGCTTGGCCGTTAAAATCTCCCAATACAATAAATGTGTTGTGTAAATTCTCCATAGTCAGGGTGAGTTCTTGGTAAAAAGCGTATTTTATTTCTTCTTTGGTGATTTCGGTAGGTGCGTATACTTGGACTATCGATACAGGGTGATTGTACCCAGGTAACTTAATATTTAGAACTGCTATTCTATCCGACACTCCGATGAAACTTTCTATCCTGGATTTCAGGTAAGATTTTATTGAAAAACCAACACCATTGTCCCGTTATCGTGTTTTTATAGTAGAATACAAAATCTCTATGTTCATCAATTTTTTCTTCAGAACGTCGAATTTCGCATAAAAAACTTTAGAATTATCGAAGGGCATAGTCTTCTGGCTACTGGACTATAACCCAACGATGTCCCATTTTATTTGTTGAAGAGCCTGTTCTAGTTCGTATAGTTCATATTCATGTGTTTTGTCGTCCTTGTATTCAGGGTTGCAATATATAGGCTGCTTTTTCTTTTTATTCGAAGTTTTTATGTTTTATGGGTCCAGTCGAACTCACAGTATTTTATTCCAGTTCACAAGGTGGACAAAAGATGGCGCTTGATCTCAAAGAAATCGATAGCGTTCACAGAGGCACGCAAATGGTTGTAACAGTATTCCACAGTTACCCATAGAGGGCAGGATCAAAGACTTTATGGTGTATAACAACTATAATAAGATTATGTTATAATCTTTACAGGTGAACGCATTCGCAGCGACATATATAATCCTAAAACCAACATTAATAGTTCTAAGGTATTAAAGAAGAAATCACTGACTGTGTAACTGAGTTGTTAAAGTTAAATTGCAGTAAAATAATTTTGTGTACTTTCCCATATTTTGAAAGACTGACAAATATTCTTACGCTTAATGAGTATTGCAGCATTCCGCTGCCAATTAGGCCTCTTTACACGGAACAAGGCCGAATATATTTTATTTATAAAAAGTTAGCACGTTTGACAACAATTCAAAATTGATGTCATTAGAAAAGTAGGAAAAAATATTCGTGTTTATTTGAGTCAGTCGCCAACTACCCAACCATAGAAAACCAAGTCATTTTATACATTATATAATTCAGAGTTGAATTGATAATACTGTGAATATTTAAAACTATATCTACTCAGAGAAGTAGCAAGCCACTATAGTAAGGCCATTTTAATAGGTAACATTTGACAATTCATCAAAATTCAACCTTGTTTTTTTTTTTGTTAGAACTGCACAATTTAGATTACATATTTATTGTAATAATGACCGATACGAGTAATTTTACGATTTGCTTTCACTAATAAACCATCCTAAACATAATAAACAATTTCTGATATAAAGAATTGAACGTCGTTACAATGTTGCGTCAGTTATCCCTTTTTCTTTTTAAACATTAGGGATGTTACTTTAAAAATCGAAAGCTGATAAGTTGAATCGAATGCAATCATTTCTTGTGAAGAAATATCACCATAAATTAATAACCACGTTGTGATTATAATAAAACATAATAATATGTATTATTCTTAAAAATACAAAATATAAAAATACAAAAAAATAACTAAATAGAAAAATCATTGATGTTAGGTACAATTTAGGTGGGATGTTGCTGGCAACACCAGTGCCTGTCGATGACGCCATGTCATGTCGCCATTACATGACGCAGTCTTTTGTCGTTGTGCGAAGTGACTGTGCGTTTTTGGTGTGCTCTCTGTTGGTGTGTTTTTCTTCTGACCCGGTTTTTTTATTGGATTGATCTTACTGACTATGTTTACCGGGCTATAAATTGGACTCCGATTGCTTAACGATTAGTAAACAAGAACAACATTACAGTCTTACCATGTCAAAACGGGCGAAAATGCTAAACAGTCAATCTCGCGGACTAGTGGAGAAAATGTACAATTATTTTGAACGTGAATCAGTTAACGATGGGCCTTTTACCATTGACACAACCGACTTTAATAGAAAACATAACGAAAAATTACTACACACACCAATTTATGTCTCGGAACAGTTAACTTCAAAGGGAGCTCGACTTCATTTTCTTGCGCGTGATCTAGCAAAATCGAAAGAATACAAGTACTGTTGGACAGCCTACGGGAAAGTACATATTAAGAAGGATGACAACTCTCCTCCAATTCTTATAAAAAGCGAGGCACAGGTGTATAATCTTCTGCAGCTTGAATGACTAACTGCTGTCTATCACACAGCTTACTGTCGTTGTTACCTTCTTATATTTTGTTTTCTACTATTTTGCATCTATGTGTTCAACTTTCAGAGTGATTTAATATTCTTAAAATTATATTATATTAAGTTAAAAATTAAGTTAATTTATGTTAATCAAACGCACACTAAAACACACGTTTCACTCAAACCCGTTCATACACCCACAGACTAACCAGCTATACATATCTTTTTACACTCACAGACCCATAAACATTCCTACACTCACTCATTTAGGGCCTACAAAGTTACCACTTGTTGCACTAATGAAACTTTTAATCATGAATAGCACCTTATTAACGCAATTAGCGACACAATAGAATTTTATTGTTATTTGCACACATGGGGTGCAATCGACATTTTAAGAGTTAACATTAAATGAAATAGACAACTCAGAAATTGCCCAAGTATTTGACTGTGAAATCGGCGACGTCTCCAAGCATATAAGGGTAAATTCTCCCGACTTTACTATCGTCTCGCAAAATATTCGATCTATTGACTCTAACTATGATGACTTTTAACTAAATCTGGTAAATCTAAAAACTGATTTTGACCTGATAACACTGAGTGAATGTAGGCTGAATCCAGACAAAAAAAATCCATAAATGTCTAATTATACATCTTTCCAAACTACAAACCATCTTATTCAATGTGATGGAGTGGTCGCCTATATTAAAAGTATACATAAAATAAATACTATAGAAATAATATTAACTCAAGCGTCTTGCTTAGAAATCCACATCTCACCTGATCTTACAGTCCTTGCAATTTATCATTCTCCCTCAAACTCGAACGCGGAAGAGTTTATCGACTCCCTAAATAATCACCTAAATACCATTTCTTCAGTCAAAAATGTTATTATCACTGGAGATATAAATATAAATCTGATAATCAATCAGGAAGAGCGGTCACATGAGCGCACAAACAGACTGAATTATCTCAATATGTTGGCAATGAATGGGCTTCTCCCCGGTAATTCGCTTCCTACAAGACGCAAAAATTGTCTAGATCATTATTATTATTATTAAACTTAATTCTGCAATTAATTCCGCGGCCATTGCAATTGTTCATACTACCATCACAGATCATGTCATAACTTTTTTTTCAATAAAATTCCATACTAACTCAATTAAATGTTCAAAGACAAAAACCGTCTGTAATATAGAAAAGGGGATTGAATACCTAAAAGTTAGTAACCTTGCAGATCTGCAAAAAATAACTAACCCTAACATACTTGCTTATAATCTAATTCAAATACTCCAAAATTGTCTTACACTTGGTACAATCACCATGAATATTCCGATAAAAAACATAATCTTAAAACCGTGGATGACCATTGGCTTACTGCGCTATAATTACAATAGAAATAATATGCAAAAGAGGCTAAGACTGGACCCGTTTAATGAGGTACTAAATATAACTTATAAAAGATATCGTAACTACTGTAACCGTATTATCAAAAAACAAAAACGAAAATATGACAGGCACCAACTATCTAAAGCACATAAAAATCCTAAGAAAACCTGGGATATCATTAACAATATCACACAGCGCAAACCTACAAAAACAAATAATTTAGAACTCTTGGAAGTCACTGGACTGGACTCTTGGTATCAACGGAGTTCTGCGGGGACGCAGAACTCCGTTAATGTGGTGAATAGCTATTTCTTGAGCATAGGCAAGGTTCTCGCTAATAACATCGTAACACCTTCGCCCTCGGTAGCTAATTATCTAGATCCTAACTCATCCTCATCTCACGGGCCTCCTGTTTCATCTTTTGTTCTGCTGGATACTGATCCTTGCGAAGTTCATTCCATTCTTATGAGCTTGAAGCCAGATAGTGCCCCGGGTTGGGACAAAATACAAATTAGTTTTCTAAAAGCCGCACACGAGCATGTAATACCAATCATTACTCATTTAACAAACTTATGCTTTGAGCAGGGTATTTTTCCAGAGCCTTTAAAAATATCATTGATAACGCCGGTGCACAAGTGTGGTGACAGGACTGACCCGTCAAATTACAGACCGATCTCAGTTCTCCCGTCCATCTCTAAAATTCTTGAAAGACTGGTAAATTCCCGTGTAATCAAATTCCTGACTAAAAATAAAATACTTTCACCTTCTCAGTTTGGCTTTAGGCAAGGATTGTCTACTGAGGATGCGGTCTTGGCGCTAACGTCTACTATTGTAGACAAAGTGGACAATGGAAGCAGGCCTTTGATACAGTTTCTGTTCCCATAGTTTTGCACAGGCTTGAAAGTATTGGCATAAGGGGCTCCCCTCTTGATCTTTTTAAATGTTACCTGACCAAACGCAAACAGATGGTTAAAATAGCGGATTTTACTAGCTTAGAAGAAACTGTTACGTATGGCGTTGGGCAGGGTAGTGTCCTTGGTCCGACACTTTTCCTTATTTATATAAATAACCTCTGCGACATGAAAATAGACACATATTCTCATACGCGGACGATACCGCAATAGTTTTTGCTGCCAGGACGTGGTTAAGTGTTGGGCGGTTAGCCGAGAGTGGCATATCGGAAATAGCAACTTACTTGGCTCAATCTCAATCTCCTTACATTAAATGCTTCCAAAACTAATTACATTTGTTTTACCAAGTATAACCATACACAACCATCATCTGATTTCCAATTAAAGATTCACAACTGTATGAACCCCCTAGATCATGGTTGCTCTTGTGACAAAATAGGTAGGCTACAACAAGCTTTGGCGTAATGATCGATCAGCGACTGTCATGGCACATGCATACTGAACTGCTCATGAAAAGGATCAGGAAAATGATTTGGACATTTAAAACTCTCCGACACGTAGCTTCAAATTAAATTAAAGTCCAACCTTTGTTCAAAGGCATACTATTCTATCAACGACTACTTAAATGATAAGAATATATGGTCGCTGTGACTAACTCAAGACAATGTTTAAATGTTCTTTCTCCAGAATTAGTTTACCTACTGACAGGTTATATGAGTTTATATAATTGTTTATAATTTTACTTTATAAGTCAATTTATTTTAATTTAGTGCTGACATAATCTACTCATTACTAATTTTTTTTTATGAGTTGTATTGCAATATGTGGTTAGCTAGCGACCTCGAAAATTATTTATTTTACCTCGATGGTCCTAGTTTATCAATTGTAACTTCTAGTTACAGCTATATGTAAGCGGGCACGCCCTTTATGCCTGGAGGCTTTTTCTTTTTTTTTAGATATTGTTTACTTTTAGTTATTTTGATTTCTGTTCTCGATGCTTTTGGTTGGTATATTGGCGTGTGCTAGCTGTCATATGGCTATTAATTATAGCTATTTAATTTATAATTTAAATTATTTTTTGCATATTGTAAATTGTCTTGCATACTGTTGTATAGAATCATTTTTTATTTTTTTCTAACTGAACAGACAGCTGTGCTGCTGGGGAGTTTGTTGCGCCACTTCTTCTTCCCAGCAAAAGCACTAGGAGGTGGTGAAGGGTGGGCGTTTTGGGGGACTGTCTTATGTAATTTTGACGTTCGAAAAGTGCTGATTCTCAGCCTAGTTTGAATAAATGACTTGTGAATTTTGAATTTTGAAAAATAATCTTCTTAGGCTAGTTTACGTCTCTTTGGCCCAATCGATTCTCACGTACTGTTTGACATGCTGGGGTGGGACCACTAAAATTATAGAGACTAGAGAGAGCTCAGAGATCTCTGCTTAACGTTATGCTCTTTAAAACTTTCAAATTCCCTACTCAAAACCTCTACCTATCTTCTGACCTTCTGTCTGTAAGAAAGATTTATATCCTCCAACTCATTATTAGAAAACACAAATCCCTACCGTATGTTCCCTCAAAGGCCAATAGACAAAGGAAACTCGTAGCCGCTCCAACCGTCACAGTAAGATCAGCTTTTGCTAAAAAACAATATGTGCGGCAATCATTCCACCTATGCAACCTGATTGACAAAAAATTAAGCATATACTCTCTGAAATTGCTTGACTGTAAAATAGTGTATTAAATTGGCTTAAGACTAAAAGCTATGATGAAGTTGAGTCCATGGTATCAACGGTCCAATAGAATACTCTTTATTGTGCACCATAAAATATGCAGATATAAGAGTCGACATTTTACTTAGGCTAACACAATGGGTGAATTTATCGCATAGTCGATCATCTACAGACTAGACTTTATTCAGGTCCTGACTGTAATCATTCCGCGGTATTTAAGGTTAATGGATTAGGCTGTGACTTCTTCCGATCCCAAAGCACTGTCGTAGGGTTAACCACACACTAAATTAATCAAATTACACTCATTACTGTCCATCTTCACTCATCCTCATACACTCACTCACACACACACACACACCCACACATCCCCACAAACCTTACACTACACTTCACTCAAGCGCGCCTCTTTCTCCTTTTTGTTATTCTTTCAATCCACTTGGATGTTCTTTTCTAAAAACGTTTCTCAATTCTACATATTTTGGACGATGATAAGTGGAAGAGTGGATTATCCTAACACAAGCATTTCCTTGCTTAAAAGGTGTCTTCAAATTATATAATGTAAACCAAGTATGTTAATTGAAATAAACATTTTTATTTTATTTATTAAGGTAATTTTGGACCGAATTACAAAGGTATTAGACGAGAACCAATCAAAAGAACAAGCAGGATTCCGAAGTGAATTCTCTACGGTAGACCACATTCATACGATAAAACAGGTTATTGAGAAATACAATGAGTACCGTTTGACGTATTACTTTGCATTCGTAGATTACAACAAGGCTTTTGATTCTCTAAAACATCCGTGTATCTGGGAAGCACTACTGAATCAAGGTGTACACAAGAAGTACATAAGAATAATAAAAAAAATGGTAAAAACAGAAAGGGTGGGAGAAAATTTCGAAATAAAAAAGGGTGTGAGACAAGGGGATCCACTCTCACCAAAACTCTTTTCTGCCACTATGGAACAGGTATTTAGGAATTTTGACTGGGACGAATATGGAATTAAAATAAATGGAGCAACATTTAATCATCTACGCTTTGCTGACGATCTCATTCTTATTACAAATAACCCAAAACATCTACAGGAAATGCTAGAACAGCTAGTAAGAGAAAGTAACAAAGTTGGACTTCAGATGAACACATCAAAAACTAAATTAATGACCAATAGCATAAAAGTACCAATCTCGATCAACAACGGAAGCATCGAATATGTTGAAGAATATCCATACCTCAGACAAATTATTTACTCAACACAACTCACCACCAAAGAAATCCAAAACAGGATTAAATCTTCATGAAAAAGGTACTGGTCCTTAAAATAAATTGTTAAAAACCCATCTATACCGCTCAAGCTAAAAAGTCAAACATTCAACTCGTGCATTCTTCCTATTATAACGTACGGCTGCCAAACCTGGCCTCTTACTACCGAAAATATGAAAATATTTGAAACATGCCAACATAACATGGAGCGTAGCATACTGAACCTGAAGAGAAAAGATAAAGTAAAATTGAAATGTATAAGGAAAAAAACACGTATTACAGACGTGACATTCACAATAAAAAAACTAAAATGGCAGTGGGCAGGTCACACAATCAGAAGCAGGATAGATAAGTGGGCTAAAGACGTCACTGAATGGTACCCGAGATAGGGGATGAGGAAAAGGGGAAGGCCAGTACGTAGATGGGAGGATGATCTCAGTTCGATGGCAGGCGCCGCGTGGAGGAGAAAAGCACAAGATCGGGTTCTTTGGAAGAGTCTGAGGAGGCCTATGCTGGTGAGCAAGACAAACCAACCGATGATGTCTGATTTCACATTTATTTACAAAATTTGTAAAAGTAGTTTTAAGTTTGTCAATAAAGGCTATTTGAATTTGAGTTCGACTGGAAGAGAAACCATTACTAATTTCGATGTTGGAGCAAAAACAAAGGTTAAAATTTAAAGGGAACATTATTATTTAATGATTTTTGGGTTTTTAGTCATATTAACAAGTGGTTATTTGACATAGTACATTTGTTTATGACAAAGTGCTACCTGAGATGGCGCGATTTGCGAATATTAAGATCAATAACTGAATGCAATCATTTATTAAGAGAACTATATTTAGTTCAATAATATAAAACCAACTTTAAAGTAATACGATTATTTTACACTGCAATTTACTAATGAATACCTGTTGTTTGATTAAATTCCTTGAATCACAAGAAAGTGTTGTCAAAATAGTAATAGTGAAGTTGTAGAAAGTACCTAAAGAAGCTTCTAATTCAACTTTAATCGGAATAACCTTTGTATTTGTGAATATTAGCATTGTTTAATTATAAGACTGATAAGCAGTTTAGCATTGTTTGTAAGATTTATTGAACAAACTTAGTAGTAGTATTGTATGGAAATACGGGGTATGTCACTCGACTTTGAGAAAAGCGTCGCGCACCGAATATCGTGTGTGGGTAATAAACACGAAAAGAAAAGTTGTGTTAGAAAGGACTGAGATTGTAATTGTTGAACAAATAACCTCTGTAACATAACTTTTTGATTTAAAAGGGTATCCTTGGAGTTTCTTGCCCGTTCTTCTCCATCAGGAATCTAAATCGTTTGGAATGGGCGACGAGCTTCACCAAATAACTCAAACTGAATGACTCCTTGATAAGTGATAACTCACAAGTGCCTGTAAATGTTATAATTGAAATAAATACTTTGAATTCGAGTTAAGAGGTGTGTGATTGAAAACCAACTGCATATTATTATATCGACCATCAACGAAGAATTACACCGGAGCTTGGTCAGAAACGGCACAGGGTAGATACCCCGTCGTGTCATATACATTTCCTGTTACTGATGCCACTATTCGTTTGTAGGTTGACCCTGGCATTCAATAATTTTGAGTAGAATAACACAGGTTGTTACTAATTAATTTACCTAAACCTCTTCCTATACTATCTGAGAACAGAACTGAATGTTAATAATCATAACTACTGAAAGATGGAAAACTACCAATCTCAGGCTGTACCACTTGAGATAGATTTGTACACCAGATACATCTTGGTGGAGGATACAGTCTTGAGACTCAATTTGAGACGGGTCCTCCATTGCCTCAGGCTGGACAGCATCAAGGTTAAACCTTCTGACCAGTACACTGACACATAACTAACTCATTAGCAGCAAGAATAAATATGTTCTTTAATTTGGTTTTGAGAACCCAAATATTTAATGCTAGACTAATGTTTGAAAACGCAATATATAGGTCATATTTATAACAATTTTGAGGCAGGATATAATTTGCTAATGACTTCACATCGCGAGAGCAGGCGCATGCGCTCGACCCTTTATTATTTTTTGTCGAAATTCCAAAAACGTGTTCAGCTAGAACGGTAATTCTGGTGTTGTTTCCACTGGTGTAATTGCTTTAATATTTCCATAATTATGAATTATTTATTTTATACAACAATATTAACGAGCGGATACGCAACGTCGTATTCAGCAGTACATTTCAGTGAGCATGATAGACACCTCTGCCAGACAATAAACAGTAACTATAGCCGACACCAAAATTGTTTTAATACACCAAATTACAAATAAAATAACAACAAATACCTGATGAATAAATGTTTTTTTTTTGTTATTTTATTTATTATTTGGTTTATTAAAACAATTTTGGTGTCGGCTATCAATTTTGGTGTCTTACCCATTCTGGCAGGTGTCGACATTATTTATTTATTTTATTATTTATGTACACACATAAAAATAGATACAGATAAGACATAATCATAATTATGAGTACAAAGGTACCTACTGCTTATTTCTTAAGAAATTTCTTCCAGCAGACCTGCGACAGGAGAAATGAGAAAGCAATGTAGACAATAGTGTGTGTATTATATTAGAAGCTTTCAGGATTCATTAAATATATCTTACATTTTATGTAACTGAATACGTATTTCTTGCATATCAACATCCTTTTTTTTTAATTCAGAAAGAGAGAGAGATTTACATTTATTAAGTAAAAAAATCATAGTTGTTGAAATTCACCCGAATAATATTAAGTCTTTAACATTGTTATACTTTAAAAATACTATCAAAATGTAAGTATTATGCACCCTTTAAGCTATTAGAATACTAAGAGACATATATGGTGGTAATCGAATGGAAATAATAACAAATGAGTACAAAAGAGGAAGTGACACTGGTGACTGAAAGTTGTGTGGAAATCGGTTGTTAAGTATGGTATGGGCATTCGATGCGGAGCAATGAGGAAAATCTTCAAGAACGTTTTGAGTATGAATGTGGATAGGGACGAGTAGGGGAAGAACAAAAGAAACGATGCAGCTATAGCACTAGGAAGTGGTAAAGGGTGGGCGTTTTGGGGGACTGTCTTATGTAATTTTGACGTTCGAAAAGTGCTGATTCTCAGCCTAGTTTGAATAAATGACATTTGAATTTGATGGATGGACTTTGTGAAAGATGATATGGTGGCCCAAAATGCCATAGGAATCTTTTGTGACCTTTCCAAGGCATTTGACTGCGTAAATCACGAAACCTTGCTCTTGAAACTTGAGCATTACGGACTAGGTAAGCTTGCGCTCAGTTTGGTAAACTCTTATTTAAATGATAGACAACAGCAAGTTCAAATTAACGGTGTCAATTCACTCAGTCTGAAAGTAAAAATGGGTGTTCCACAAGGCTCAATATTGGGTCCTTTCCTTTTTTTAGTATATATTAATGATCTACCCCATTTATTAAAAAACAAACCACAAATGGTGTTATTTGCTGACGATACTGCTCTAATTTTTAAGATACTATTACTTTCATAGTATCATGTCTTACGGTATTTTACTATGGGGACGGGCTGCAGATATCGAATCGATTTTTATTCTGCAGAAAAGAGCCATCAGGGCAATATATGGCCTCCGCAGACGCGATTCCCTAAGGGAACTATTTAAAGATATTAACATTATGACGGTACCTTGTCAATATATCTATGAGAACATCATGTACGTAAGGAAAAATCTAAGTATTTTCAGTAAAATAGGTGATAGACACAATTATGGGACTAGAAATAGGGACCAATTAGTTCAACCGGGTTTCAGACTGGCTAAAGTAGACTCATCTTTCATGGGGTACTGTGTAAAATGTTACAATAAAATACCTCCCCACATACTCCAATTGAATGAAACGAAATTTAAATCTTGCATAAAACGCACACTATGCTGCCAAGCATATTATAATTTGGGGGATTACATCGCTGACAAAAATGCTTGGCTCAACGCTGGTCCAGCTCCACAAGGGCGCATAAACTAATTGATTAGCATTGGAAAATATTGTTGGAGCTGCTGAAGATTGAAAAACTATATTTACATTGTATAAATTCAATCTCTTAGTATTATATAATTGCATTGCACATATGTGAGCACTGTTTACCTACTTTAAATCTACCATTTACTGAGTACGTCTTTCATTGACTTGAATGTACCCTGGCGGCTGAGAGTATGTCATGTTCACTCAAATGTCTCGTTGGTGATGTGTGTGTTGGATCATTAAGTTCCCTTCAAAATGGTTGAGCTAAATGATGCTGATCCATGCGTCATGTTCGTGAACGGGCGCCGTCAGTGGGGACTGGTCATCTCTTAGCTGCCATGGCTTTTTTAATTATTTTTGTTTTTATATTTTTATTATGGTCGCTTTTAACGTGCACGATTTACTACATTGTTCTCACATGTATAATTTCAACATGAATGATGTAACCAATGTTTTGTAACAATATTCTAATTTAAAAGAGTGTCCATGGAGTTTCTTGCCCGTTCTTCTCCATAGGAACCTACTACGCTTTGGAATGGGCAACTAGCTTCATCTTTCTGACTGACCGACCCCTTGACAATTCAAAAGTACCTGTAATTGGTTTATTTGGAATAAATGATTTGAGTTTGAGTTTGAATGGCTAGAAAGGCAGTGAATACCGAGATGATGACTGATAGAGAAGTATGGAAGAAAAAGACATGTTGCGCTGACAACTAATAAATTGGGATCTGATAGATAGATAGATAAATCGTTTATTTAGTGCACACAAAAAACAGCACAGCATACAAAAGCACGATTCTCAACATCTGGACAGGAGAATAATGATGATGATGATACTCTTCTACTTGATCACTGTTACTGTATATTGTCTGGCAGAGGTGAAATGTACTGCTGAATACGACGTTGCGTATCCGCTCGTTAATATTGTATATAAAATAAATAATTCACAATTATGGAAATATTAAAGGAATTACACCAGTGGGAACAACACCAGAACAACCGTTCTAGCTGAACACGTTTTTGCAATATGATTTGGAATTTCGACAAGTTCGTGCGCGACAGCGCCTGCTCTCGCGGTGTGAAGTCAGTAGCAAATTATATCCTGCCCTGAAATTGTTATAAATATGACCTACCTTTTGCGTTTTCAACCATTACTCTAGCATTAAAAGTCTTGTAGTTATTAGGGATTGAAATCTTATTGTTTTTGCCGGTCAGAAATATATAACTTACTACCATAACGAAAAGGCGGTTCCACGTCAATAATGGAAATATATTAAACATAATAACCACAGATAACACCACGCCTGTTTTCTTGTTGTTTCCTTGTTCTTGTTTAGGCAGATTTGTATAAATATTACGTCCATATTTCAACAGTTATATGAACGTATTATATACCTAATTGCGGTGACCCTATTGCGTACATGTTGTTATGATACCTATACTACCTAATTAATATGTTTATCAAAATTTTAATTAAAATGAATAAATCCATTTTATTTCGTATAGCTACCAAAAACAATGATTTTCCGTATGGAGGCACCAGACGACTGTATCTAAGGAAAACCATTGTCACTAACCACAATTATTTGAGTTAATTAGAACATGTCAAAAACAATAACAAGCTATATTTAGCTTTGCGTGTTGTAATGAAAATTATGAAAATGATAAACTACACCATTAAAATGATAATAAATTGGCTAAATAGTAACAAGTTACAAATAAACATACAAAAAACAAAGATAATGCATTTTTACCAAAGACTTCGTATCAATGATCTAAATACATACACATACATACATAAACTCACGCCTTCTTCCCATGGGGGTAGGCAGAAACTACAGAAAGCCACCTGCTACGATCCTTACATACTCCTTTTGCCTCGTTTACGTTCATACATCTGGTCATACACGCACGCCGGTTGCGAGTACTACGCACCTGTCCTTTCTGAAGAACATCACCAATAAGGTCAGTATATGTCCTCCTATGATCCTCCTATGATCTAAATATTATGTCAAAATGTGGACAGAGTAGATGTTACAAAATTTCTTAGAAATTTTAATTGACTAGTCAACTGACATGGTAGGTACAGGCAGAAACAATCTGTCAAAAACTTAGCACATCTGCACTTTATCTTTAAAAAGTTAATATCAAAACAGTATTACTAGCATATCATAGTCTTGTCGTTTCCATTTTAAGGTTTGGTATTACGAGAATTATAGGTATATTGCAAGGGCAATTATAACGAAAGAGAGGGTATTTTTAAGGCCCATATAAACGCTACCTAGGAGCATTATTTGGTTTGAAAGTTTTAAGTTACTGACAGTTGTGTTCCAATTTTTTAAAGTCATAATTTGTTGACATTCCCATGCCTTTTTTACATTTTAGAAATTGCTATTTTTGTTAAATGTAATCAACATCTAACAAAAATAGCAATTTCTAAAATGTTATTATTAGTATTACTTGTTATAATGTCAGGAATATAGTATAATTTTACGATGTTTGTAAGTATGTGAGCACCATTTATCACATAATTAATTTATGTCATTCCTTCATTTTTCATTCTTTTTACCTATCGTGGTCTTCACATTAGTAGTCGTAGTTATTCTAGGTGCATTGTCTTCACATAGAATTATATAATTAGTGTATACAAGATATAATGGAGTTTAAGGTGGAGTTTCTTGCCCATTCTTCTCCATACGAAAACTACAATTTGGAATGGGCGACTAGAATCAGTTATTACTATTTTTTGTAAATTTTGACGTTCAAAAGTGCATTTTTTGTGCCTAATTGAAATAAATGATTTGACTTTGATCTATTTTTAACTTTATCGGAAAGCAGATACCGAGATGTAGCTGCTTTCCGTTTTGGTATTGAGATCACAATCTCAATACCAAAACTTGTTACGCACAGTTAGATACAGGACTGTTTTGTTGAGGAAAAGTGTTTTTGGTATGGCACCGGCTATTTTTAACCACATTCCTATTTCAATAAAAGAGGAACCAGTAACAATTTTCAAAAAGAAACAAACTGTCGTTCTATTAAATAAATGTTACTACTCCGTATCGGATTTTCTAGCTAATAAATTTTAGTTGAGTATCCAGTGTATCAATGTTTCAATGTTTGATGATGAATTGCATCAATGTTTGCATGCCAAAATGGTAGAATGTACAAGGATTCTTCAATATTGTAACCACCCTATTGTACCTACTACCTACATTCTGAGCAAATAAATGAATATGAATATTGTGTTGTTACCGACAAAGGGTCGACCACCCTGACTCAATTTTTTTTTGTACACATATACACACCACACCCACACATCCTCGCGCTACAAATACCACATATCTCATACACATGCTTACCCACTACATCGCGATACCTACACAAACACACACTTACACACAAACGAACCCACACATGTAGAAACACTCACAAACATATTCTACACCCAGTGTGCTCCCTTACTGATATAAGAATTATAAAATATTAATTAGTCTTAAATCAATCTTTTTGCTTATTGTTGCTTATTTTTGCTTATTTCTCACACATCTGTAGAATGATTGTAAACTGGAGGAGCGGAACCACCTAATACAAGCAAATCTTTGCTTAAAAGGTGACTCCAAACCTAACATAGTTATATCCTTAAGTGAAGAAATCATTTTCACTGAAAACAAAGTTATGAAACCTATGCTGCTTTACGGAGGCGGGTTCTCTAACCGAGTTTTAACAATCCTAAGTCGGTGCTAGCTATTTACCTGAAGTTGCCCCATCGTTGAATGACAAAAATAAACAGGAATAACAATTTTCATTTGTTGTCGTATTAACCCGTGGGCTCCATAGAAACCTCACCCCCTAGCTATGTAAAAAACAACGCAAGGGGGTGAGGTTGCACTTGTTAATAACACGAATATGGTCAATTACAAACTCAAACCCAAAGCATTTATTTCAATTAAACCATTTACAGGCACTTTTGAACTGTCAAAGAGTCAGTTAGTTAGTCAGAAAGTTGAAGCTAGTTGCCCATTCCAAAACGTAGATCTCTATGGAGAGCGGGCAAGAAATACCAAGGACACTTTTTTAAATATACATGGTGTAATGGACAGCCCTCCGCAAACTAAGAGGGTGCATTCAGCTCTTTATTTTGAATCATATTCCACTGAGCTGTTTTATTTACATTAATAGAGTATTGCGTACAGAGAATGTAATTTTAAATTGAAGTAAAGGAATAGTAACTGAAAATTTTCTCAGAATGGATGTTGAAATTATAACGAATTACGCGTGAAATCGGCGGGCAGGGCGTCCGAAAGCTCGCTGCGCTGCCGTTCGCTACGTGCGTTTTGCCACGGTACCGATACATTGCGTGAAGGGTAATCAAACAAATCAGGTTTATTGGATTCCCATAACGTTCCTGAAATAATTTTCATGTACCGGTCATCTTAGTATGATATACTGAATTCACCCCATCAGTCTGCGGAGGGCTGTCCCATACACCCTGTAGATATTACACAATCCTGGGCACATTATTCTACGACGGTATGACGGTACCTTGTCAACATATCTATGAAAACATCATGTACGTAAGAAAAAATTTACATCTTTTCAGTAAAAGAGGTGATAGACATAATTATAGTACAAGAAATAGGGACCTATTAGTACAACCAGGTTTCAGACTGGCTAGGGTAGACTCATCTTTCATGGGGTACTGTTTAAAATGTTACAATAAAATTCCTCCCCACATACTTCAAATTAATGAGACGAAATTCAAATCTTGTATAAAACGCACACTATGTAGGCAGCCATATTATAAGTTGGGGGATTACATCACTGATAAAAATGCTTGGCTCATTGCTGGTCCTGCTCCACAAATAATTTAACATATTTTAAATAATTTAACATTTTGAAAATACTGTTGGAGCTACTGAAGATTGTGAGACCATCTTTGTATTGTATAAACTCAATTTCCTTTGTATTATATAATTGCATAGCACAGATGTGAGTACTATGTACTAAAGAGCTACCATTTACCGGGTAATAATGTAGTATTTCATTGACTTGAATGTGCCCTGGTGGCTGTGAGTATGTCATGCTCACTCAAATGTCTCGCTGATGGTGGCGCGTGTGTTGGATCATTTAGTTCTCTTCAAAATGGTCGAGCTGAATGGTGCTGATCCATGCGTCATGTTCGTGAACGGGCGCCGTCAGTTGGGACTGGTCATCTCTTAGCTGCCATGGCTTATTTTAATTTATTTTAAGTTTTTGAATGATTCTTTATTTTTTCCTTTTATTACGGACGCTTTTACGAACGTGCACGTCTTTCTACATTGTTCTCACACGCATAATTTCAAAATGAATGATGTAACCAATATTTTGTATCATTTTTTTTATTTAAAAGAGTGTCCGTGGAGTTTCTTGCCCGTTCTTCTCCATAGGTACCTACTACGCTTTGGAATGGGCAACTAGCTTCATATTTTTGACTGACCGACCCCTTGAAAATTCAAAAGTGCCTGTAAATGGTTTAATTGAAATAAATGCTTTGAGTTTGAGTTTGGTACGGAGGGATCTATAGACGCTCCTTCAAACAGGCGCGACTCGCATCGCGTGTCACGTTTGTTTGCAGGAGCCTTAAAGTTATTTTAAGATTTTTTTATTTGTATATTAAATCTACACGTCTATATTTCTGTAAGAATATCTGTAATATGGAATCGTAAAAGTTGGGAAGGCGTTTAATTTCCGTAAGAAGGTTTTTTTCTATTGAAATCATGGAAAGATCTGTAAGACGTTTCTGGCCTTGTGTATTTCTTAAGTAGGTGTGTAATGTGTGTATACGTTTTAGTGACGAAAATGACGTTTCAGTTTCTTCTGCACTGCTCGCGGGAACTGTAACAATTAATTTTGCCAACCGCAGTATTTCCGGAAAAACTGTATTTATGTTATTTTCGTAAAAATGTTCTATGATTTTGTAAATACTACAGTTTTTGAATACCGCAAATTTATAAACACATTTGAGCTCATTGCTAAGGCGGTCTTAGTCAAAGTTGTGTGATTTATAAACATTTACGAATTGCGTTACTAATTCTACCGGAAAATTGTCATTATAATTATTGAAATTTTCGCATGATAGTAGTCCAAAATTGTTTAACTCTTTCAGATTTTTATAACGGTCGCGACATTCGTTCGATATATTGTCTATAACTTCAATAAAAATTACAACATTACGTTTCCGTTTTGGCGGTCCGGTAATTTTTTTTACGCCTTCAAAAATGAATTCAAACCTAGATCTAAATGATTCTAAAAACGATTCAAACTCTTTAATTTTTTTGACGCAATAAATCACATCTGACATCTTTTTTTGCATAATTTCGTAAAGCATATCGGTTTCTGCGAATATTTCGTTAAATACATGGAGTAAAAACTGGAATTCAAAGTCTTTTAAATTGTCTAACAAAGAGGAAACTTGATCTAACGTCTCATACGTCTCGCCATCCCAGGACTCTATGTGTTCATCCATATCTAACTCAAGACAATGTTTAAATGTTCTTTCTCCAGAATTAGTTTACCTACTGACAGGTTATATGAGTTTATATAATTGTTTATAATTTTACTTTTTATGTCAATTTATTTTAATTTTATTTTTGTTTATTGTTGACATAATCTACTCATTACAATGTTTTTTTATGAGTTGTATTGCAATATGTGGTTAGCTAGCGACCTCGACAATTATTTATTTTACCTCGATGGTCCTAGTTTATCAATTATAACTTCTAGTTACAGCTCTATGTAAGCGGGGACGCCCTTTATGCCTGGAGGGTTTATTTTCTTTTTTTAGATATTGTTTACGTTTATTTATTTTATTTCTGCTTGAGTATAGTTCTCGATTTATTTGGTCGGTATATTGGCGTGTGCTAGCTGTCATATGGATATTAATTTATAATTTATATTGTGTTTTGCGTAATGTAAATTATCTTATAAATTATTGTATAGAAACATTTATTTTTTCTAACTGAACAGACAGCTGTGCTGCTGGGGAGTTTGTTGCGCCACTTCTTCTTCCCAGCAAAAGCACTAGGAAGTGGTGAAGGGTGGGCGTTTTAGGGGACTGTTTTATGTAATTTTGACGTTCGAAAAGTGCTGATTCTCAGCCTAGTTTGAATAAATGACTTTTGAATTTATATTTTGAATATACTCAAATAAATCAATTAAATGTGAAGAAGAATTGAAAACTACATTTACAGTGCGCGAATTGTAAGTCCATCGAGTGTCAGCAACGCGAGGTAATTTTTTCACATCAGCCATTTTATTGTAATGGTTTTGCGTTTTGGTACTATTATTAAAGAAATTGGCTAATGTTTTTATGCGACTGAAAAAACGTTTAGTTTCATGAATACGTTCGCACGACTTGAAAAGTATCAAATTAAGGACATGGGCGGAACACCAAACGTATTCAACAAGAGGACGTTGCTGGCGAATCATCGACTGAACGCCGTTCCGTTCAGATGATAACACAGCAGCACCGTCGTATGTCTGAGCTATTAATTTCGCCAAACAGTTAAATTCTGATAAAATCTGCAGTATAATGGCACTTAAAGTTTTCGCGGTACGGTCGGAACTTACGTCAATATACACTCGAGAGCAATGAATCCGGGTCACTTAAAGAATCCTAAAAATCTCGGAAACTAAAAATGCTAGGTTAATGCAATAAATTGTATTTAATAGACAATGTAATACTCCTTAAATGAAGGTATTAAAACTTCTTAGTTATTGTAAAGTTATATCATAAAAAAATCAAATTTGAAAAAGGGCCACTTTCGAAGATGGAACTACGAAATTACGGCATTTGGTTTTGCTTTTGTTTGTAATCTGTCATTTATGTGAGTACATAAACCATGTTGATAGTGCTCTATATTCATTATTCAAGCTGAAATTATGTCGCTTACGCCTGAAGAATGCACCAGAATACTTACAATGCTGGAAACCGGCCGGAGTCAGCGCGATACAGCCAGGACTGTCGGTGTGTCGCTGTCAACAGTACAAAGAGTTCTCCGACGTTACGAAGAAACTGGTTCTAACCTACGCAGACCAGGAACGGGCAGAACCAGGTGTACCACAGCACGAGAAGACCGATACTTGGTGAACACCATGCTTCGAAATCGCTTTCTTACAGGAACTGAACTCACAAATCAGTTTCGACGCCTCGGAGGAAGTAACCCAAGTGCATGGACAGTAAGACGTCGGCTTGCTGAATCTAACTTAAAACCCCTTAGACCTGCAAACGGCCCTAAACTGGAGCGTGGGCATCGTATTTCAAGACTAAGATATGCCCAGAGCCACGTAAATTGGAGTATTGAAGATTGGTCAAAAGTTATGTTCTCCGACGAATCAAAATTTATGCTCTACAAGCACGATGGAAGACACAGAGTGTATCGAAGACCAGGGGAAAGATTCAAGCAAGCATGCATCGAAGAAAAAGTAGCCTACGGTGGTGGGTCTGTACTTGTGTGGGCCGGAATTTCTTCTGAAAGTCGCACAGAGCTGGTGATCATAGAAAACGGCTCTTTAACTAGCGAAAGATATGTGGAAGAAATCCTCAATGATCACGTTGGTCCATTTATGGTCAATTTAGGTGAGGATGCTATATTTATGCATGACAATGCCCGACCTCATACAGGTAGGATTGTGAATGACTACCTTCAAGAGATGAACATTACTCGTATGGAGTGGCCAGCGCGCAGCCCGGATATCAACCCGATCGAGCATGCTTGGGACGAGCTAGGCAGATGCGTAAAACAACGAAACCCTCCCCCAATCACGCTTCGTGAGCTCAAAATTGCTCTCACAGAGGAATGGGAGAATATTCCCCAAAATCGTATAAGGAACTTGATGTACAGCATGCCAAACCGCGTAAACGCAGTAATGGAAGCACGAGGAGGCAATACGAAGTATTAAAATTCAAGAAAATCGTAATAAAGTTCAAAAATTTCATGTTTCCTATTTTTGTTTTAAGGAGAGATCAGCAGTTTTTTTCTTTATGTAATTTTGTGTTAATAAAATGTATGGTGACTCATATTTTTTTTACTTTCATTTAAGGAGTATTACATTGTCTATTAAATACAATTTATTGCATTAACCTATTATTTTTAGTTTCCGAGATTTTTAACATTCTTTAAGTGACCCGGATTCATTGCTCTCGAGTGTATTTTATAAATCGATCAAACACTTCTGACTCACGAAAATACCTTAAAACCCATACTAGTTGCTCTTTCCGCTTACGTCTGGTGTTTCATCGACCATCACAGCAACAAAATCAGTGGAAGTTATTTCTTGTTTTATTGTTTGAATCATTACAGACGCTACACTGGAGATTAGGTCATTTTGAATTCGATTTGATAAACCCGTAAATGAGCTAGTGCAATTTAGCAAATGGTTTTCCAAAACTCCGTCGTATTTCGCGAGCACGTCAACCAGCTCTAAATAATTTCCCCTATTCTCTGACGAAGCAGATTCGTCATGTCCACGAAAAGCGAGCTCTTGTTTCCCCAAAAAGCTGAAAAATATTTCGGTTCCGATTGACTTTCGCGTTATGTCTATCAATGACGATTTTGTATCTGAGAATTTAAATGCGTCTCAATACGATTTTTTCCAAAGGTGTGATATTTAAGGGAAGCTTCTAGGTGTTTTTCAGATTGATCATGTTTTTTAGCTGCAGTAGGAAAGTTATGAATATCGATGTAACCGGTATCGTTCCAGACCGTTTTATTGTTTAAAAATAGTAGACAAGGGAAAAGAAACAACCTAGTTATGGATACACCTCGCCCGTCTGCTCTTGGTTAAGCTAAGTACACATATTATGTCTATCGTTTGCTAGCTCAGCGGTCTATGCCCACAGGATGAGCCATGTACGCTTTGGAATTCAGAATAAAACTCGTCTCTAAATCGACAGTACGTGTTCTCATTTTTATCCTCGGTAAAAATCCTGAGCAGTTAAGTTTATTGTTAAAAGGGTTTCTCACGCTCCGAAAAGAAAAGTGGCGCAGCCGGTAGGATTTCCTCCTAGAAATCCGTAGTTTCGCGTTTTTCCGACGTCAAAATTCGACCAGAGGAAGATTAGGCGTAAACCTACGAAAGCAGAGGAAATCCTTCGAACCAAAGAAATATTATTTTGAATCGCGTGAGTGCAGAAATCATCGAGTATGGGAGTCGCGGGCGGTTGGTGAGTAAATCTTTTCGCCAATCCTTTGTTTCCCTAGTCCTTCTATATTTTTCATAAGTTTTAAATGTTATTTTTGAGATCAAATCTTGCTCATTATAACAGTGTTTAATCTTTAGTTGATAACTCTGTATCAAATTATATGGTCTTATCTCTGTTCAATTCACAGAACATATAACATAGAGTAGTGTCAATGTTAGAGAGTTCACATTTTTAACATAATATTCTAATCTTAAAAAATTAATTTTTAAGTAAGTAAGTATTTATTTGCATAAAACATGGTATACACGGTGTTACAATAATAAACCGAAAAAAACTGTAAAAAAAAATTAACTGTATTAACTGTTAATACTATGAAAAGTAGTAATCTAAAGTAACTTTGTAACTTTTAAGGAAAAACTATTTTTACTAATTCTTCATTATAATATTATAGTAGAAGTTTTATAAATTTTATTTTCCAAATGTAACCAGTATTCCCGAATATAATAGTGGTTTAATTGTGTGTTCGTTGTATTTAAGTGTGTGTGTAAATTTTAATAGAATTGTTTTAAAGCGAGCTGCAACCTCTGGCCAAATCATTACTCTATAATCATGACGACGCCCACGCCCGTAATAGTTGCAGTTGCACCAATACCAAACGAAATCGTAAACTTAATCCCACTGTACAATGGTGATAAAAGACAGTTAAATCTTTATTTGACAAAATGTCAGTACGTAGTTGATCGATTTTTAAGGGACGTGTAGAACAAAATCTTTATGTTTTTAATGTTTTAACTAGTAGATTGAAAGAGGATGTTGTAGTTACATGGCCGGCATTCAAAGATTTGCTGATTCAACATTTTGGAGACCCACGTAGTGAAGCGTGTGTTATTTTATTCGTAATGAAAACTTTTTAGACTTTTGTAATAGAATCCAAAATGTTCGCTCGTTATTAATGTCGAAGGTCAATACAATTGATGATACGGAATTAAGACGTGCTAGGTCAATTATCTACAACAATACGGCTCTAAATGTGTTTTGTACAACCTTCCTGAAAATATGGTGCGTATCGTTAGGCTTAAATCGCCTACAACCTTAGAAGCAGCTTTGAGTATCGTACTTGAAGAATTCAATTTCTTAGATCAGTATAATATGCGTAACCGCATTCGTGGTAATAGTCAAATTTCGGGATCAAGTTCAAGGCCATCGGTAACTCAACCAGAGACGAACAAACCCACCGTACCTTTTCAGTCTACACAAATTAAGACACCTCAAACAATGTGTCAAGGTCAATCATTCAAGCCAGCATTCGAGTATCGTCCCCAGGCGGGTTTGCAACAGTTTGGTAATAAACCACCTCAACCGTTTGGCTATAAGCCACCTCAACCGTTTGGCTATAGGCCACCACAACCGTTTGGCTATAGGCCACCTCAGCCATTTGGCTATAGGCCACCCCTACAGTTCGGTTACAAACCACCGCAACAGACTGGATCGAATCTTCCCCAGATATTAAAGTCCCAAAATCAAGACAGTGACGTATCTATGAGAACAGCCCAACCTAGGCAGCAACATGGTTTTAATTTAAATGAACTCACTATGAATGATTACGTATATGAATACGATCCATATTATTACGAATTTTACTCGTACTATTATAATCTAACAAATGACTATGACTACTCCAACGACATTAACTATTACTATGGTAACGAAGGGTGCGTGAACGATTCTAAAGCACTTGATGACAAATTAAAACCAACAAGGGACAGTAATAAAGTGGATTTTCAGGAAAAGCCTCGTAGAAGGACAAGAAGTCTTAGAACTAAATTGCGATCAAAATTTAAAGCCTCCCTACATTTACATAGAAGAAATACACGCAAGAATGATGATTGACACTGGTAGCATGAGATCTTTCATTAGTCCGCAAAAGGCTTATGAACTTTTCCGTGAATATATTAGGAAAGAACATTTTCAAGTGGTAAGCACCCATGCTTCGAGTATACACGATGAAGTAATGGAAATTCCTCCGTTACCTACCTTTGTAACTAAAACTTGGCATAAGTTTTATTTATATGACGTTGACGCACGATATGACGGACTTATTGATACCTTTTATTACAATTAAACGCAGTAATTGATTTAAAAAAACAAGTATTAACAACTAACAGTACTTGTATTCCAATAATTAATAATAACTTAAATTATATTATTCATATACCGTCACGAACAGAACAACGAGTTAAACTACCTGTCAATCATTATTCAAGCGAAGCTATTCTTGATTTTCAAGAATTTGAGAATGGTCTGCGTATGCCTAGCGCTATAGATAGTGCAAAACGACTAAATATAAAACAACCCTTTACAGTGACTAAATATGAAAATAATGAATGTAATATAAATTTTACTAAAAACAATACTGACATAGAGATAGACAGGTTACTTGAAGACAATTTGAGGAAACTCAGACTAGACCATACTAACGAGGAAGAACATGAAAAGATTTATAGACTTTGCGAGGAGTTCAAAGACATATTTTACTGTGACCAAATTCCCTTGACATTCAATAATTCGGTAAAACATCACATAAAGACAAAAAATGAAGACCCTATATATGTGAAACCGTTTAGACATTCCCCGTTTGTTCAAAACGAAATTAATAGTCAAGTTGACCAGTTAATAAAAGACAATGTGATACAAGAGTCCCATTCTCCTTGGAATGCTCCTGTTCACCTTTTGCCTAAAAAAATGGACGCATCTGGTGAAATCAAATACGGGATGGTGATTGATTTTAGAAGACCTAACGAAATTACTATTGATGACAGATACCCCCTACCGAACATTCATGACCTTTTTGACAAGTTAGGAAAGAGCACGTATTACACTACGCTTGATTTAGCTAGTGGATATCATCAAATAGAGTTAGACGAAAGGGACAGGCAGAAGACAGCTTTTTCCACTCAAAACGGTCATTTTGAGTTCCTCCGAATGCCGTTTGGTTTAAAAACCAGTTTTGTCACAAGGAAAATTTGGCAGTGACAACCCTATTGCTTACGCTAGTCGCACTCTTAGCGATACCGAATCACGTTACAGTACAATCGAGTGGGAATTGCTCGCTATAATTTGGGCAGTAAAACCTTTCAGACCATACTTATATGGTCGAAAGTTTTACATACAGGGTGTTTGGCAGAACGTTGAACATACGAAAATGGTGGATAGATTGGGTCATCTGCTACTTACTCAGCCCTAATTTAATTGGCCCTGGACCCCAGGATATAAAAAAAAAAATTTTTTTGCTTTCTTCTACTTAGTTTCACCACTTTCTTAACTTTAGAGTGTATTTTTTATCACAAATGGATAAAACAGGCATTTTTTTTTTATCGTTAATGTTGGTAGATTCTTATAAAACTATTGCTTTATTCAGATGTTAGCTAGAAAAAAAGTTATAAGTCCTCAAACTTACAGAAATATGTAAAAAAATACTTGAAACTAAATTTCAACTTGCATTTAAAAAAAAAAAAATGGGTTGAGTAAGTAGCAGATGACCCCACCTATCCACCATTTTCGTATGTTCAACGTTCTGCCAAACACCCTGTATATACTGACCACCGTCCTTTAGTATGGCTTCGATCTCTGAAAGATCCAAGTAGTAAACTTACACGTTAAGGACTTCGTTTGCAAGACTACGACTTTGAATTGATTTACAAAAATGGCAAACAAAAGACCAATGCCGATGCCTTTTCTAGAATTAAAATTAATGGTTTAGACTCTGACGATGATAACGAATCACTTGCAGTTAACGTTGATGAAGAAGGTACAGAATACCTAGAGAGTAGCTACAGAAAACTCCACGTTTAAAAAGAAAAGAGAACGCAGCAATGCACCGACTATATCAATATCCGATTAAGTAGAACAGCGACTGCTAGTTCTATAGAGTTTCCCGACGAAATCATTAATGAATACCCTGTTCCGTTAGAAGTTAGTAAATCGGATACAATTCATTCAGCTTCAAACGAGTCCACTGGAATACCAATTTTACACGAAGAATAATTCAGCTTTTTATGAAAGTACAGAACGAGATATTTATGTTGAAGATGAAGGAGAACAGAGAGCTATAATAGTTAAGAATCATGAAGGACACACATGCCTTCGCGGCATCAAACATTAGTTAGGCTTCGTAGGAATTATTATTGGGATAGAATGCAGGAGACAGTAGCGGCAGTTATAAATAATTGCGAGGCATGCCAGAAAATGAAATATGATAGACAGCCCATTAAACCTATGCTACAGCTGACACAAACACAGAATGCTCCGTTTCAGGAATTATTTATAACTTTTTAGTATTGAAGGTAGAACTTATCTAACCCTTATAGATGCCTTTAGTAAGCTAGGTCAGGGTATCGAAATTCAGAAGAAATCTACCCCAGAAGTTGTCCGTGCTCTAATGAAGTATTTTTCATACTACGGCGTTCCTAAAAGGATAAGTTCCGACCCAGGGTCTGAGTTCAATAACGAGTTGATGAAGGAATTTTTAAGCTTACATAAGGTTGAACTTCACATTGGCACACCCAATAACCTTAATTCAATGGAAATGATAGAACGATTTCACTCCACTATAATTGAGATATACAGATTGGCGAAGTATGAAAAACGATGTACCGATGCGGCATCAGTAATGACGTACTCGGTTATGGCATATAATCATTCCATTCACTCTGTTACAGATCTCACCCCATTCGAAGTTATTTTCGGACATACTGATACAAATAACCCGTTTAGCATAGAGTTAGAAAAGTAATATTTTCAAGAAATGGTCAAGGAGCATGCAAAACGAACCAGAGTCATGTACACACATTTGACAGATAAAATGGTAGCAATCAAAGAAAAACGTACAGAAAAAAAGGGTGATGGAGTTGAAATTGAGTTTAATGAAGGCGAGTTTGCAAGTAATTTTTGTGAAAGACGTGAACAAGCGTAAAAGTAAAGACAAACCAGATACGTAAAAGCAAAAGTTATAGGTCAGGCTGAAAGAAATATTTTACCAATTCAAATAGGAGAAAGGATTACTAAATTTCCTATTAAAAATGTAAAACGCCCTCCGCAGATGGTGCGGCATCCTGTGGGTAGTGATGCCTTCGCTGGCCCTTCATCTGCAGAATCTTGAAGGAAACCCAGGTATATTCCTGATAAAAGAAGGTCTGGCACATATTCAAACTGATCACTGGACTATAGTCAAGCTCATTAGTTTAGAAAGGATTTATAATGATTTAAGTTACATATCCAGCAACTACCAACAAATGTGTAAACGCATCGATTGGAATGCATCATATTCTCAAGATGTCACAAGTATGAAAATACATACAGTTTTTATACGCGATATAACTATAGAAAAATATCGACAACTAGTGCCGCAGAAACGTTCCAAAAGAGGCCTTATAAAACCATTGGGTTCTATTATAAAATTAATAACTGGTAATCTAGATCACGATGACGCCGTTAGATATGAAGAACTTATTTCCAAATTAAATCATAATCAAATAATTGCTTCAAAAAAATTAACATTTGTCTCCAAGTAACAAAAAAAAAAAAACAAAAAAAAATTATGCTGCTTTTCGGTTTATTTTATGACAAAACTAAACTGAATTAAATATAATTAAGAACTACCACAAAGATTGCTGTTGACTTCATATTCAAATGATGAATGAATGAATGAATGCATTTATTTGTCAGAATATTGTACAAAGTTGTTATGTGCTACAAGTATTACGATCATAATATTCTGCCGTTTCCGGCGTACAAATATGATTATGGACCATTATTACATTAAAAATAAATGATTAAAATTAGATTTACAAATAGTTTAAATAAATTAAACAATAAAATAGATTAGGTAATTATATAATGCAAAATTCAATAAGGTCAAAATATTTAGTAAATGTCAAATATTTAGGTAAATTTTTCGTTCATAAAATCTTCAGTCGAGTAATAACATTTGCTAAGAAGAAAGTTAAATAATTTACATTTAAATGTTCTGAGGCTGAGAGTTTTGAAGCTATCAGGTAATTTGTTATATACCGTAATGGACATGCAGTATACATTATAAGAAAACAATTTAATTCTACGCCTAGGAACATTAAGCGTATGCACTCTGCGGCTGGGTCTGGATACAACATCATTATACAAGTCAAATTCATGTCTGTTTTGGTGTACAAAGATACAAATTTCAAAAATGTATAGTGCTGGAAGTGGCAGTATTTTAAGTTTCTTAAATAGTGGAACACAGCTGTCCAGCGGGTGCGCTCCATAGATTGAGCGTACGCATTTTTTCTGAGCACTAAACACTCTTTTAAGCTCAACCGAATTACCCCATATTACAATGCCATAGCGCAAAATTGATGAGACATAGCCATGGTATGCACATATTGCCGCGTTAACACTAGCCACACATGTAAGTCTATATAAAACAAATACAAATCTATCTATCTTCTTACATAAATCATCAATATGATTAAAAATTATAGTTTTTTATAGTGTAAAAACGATCTTCCGTTGCCATTTTCCACAAAATAAACGATACCGGGTTGAGTTTAGGTACAGTTTTTGTTTGTTGTTTGAAATATTGAAAAATAAAATAATATGTTTTAGAATTGAGTAATCTGCCTACTATAGTATTTTTAGAAACCTTGAAATATGTTGATAATATAACAAAAACTGTACATAAACTCAACCCGGTTCAAAATGTCACAATTTGTCGCAAAAAAAATAAAACCCAAAACTAACTTTTTTACATAATTTGCTATTACGGATGAATAATAATGAATTGGTTGGTATGATTTATTGCACAAACATTTCAAAAGAAACCACGGTCCGCGCTCGGCTGCTGTCGTGAGTGGACCCTGTGTTGCCTGTTTGCAGCGGCTCGTGTGGAAAAAGATCGCTGTACAAATACAAAATATTCTTTAAACCAAATTTGATACTTGTTTTGGTAAGATAATTTTATAATCACACATTTTTATTTCGGTAAAAGTAAGTAAGGTTTTATGCCTATTCGTCTGGGACTTGATGGAGTGACCGGAAGGTGTACTTCGGTGACAGCTACTGGTACTCCACGACAAGTAGAACTAGGTGTGCCGAGTTTGGGCTCGTTTTATTAGTTATGACGAGACCTTTTTTTTTAAAATTTTGGTTGCGAAATCATCAAATGACCTCCCGCTCTGGGTGGAGCGGGAGAGCGTGTCAGACTCTTACTGACTAAAACCCACCCGTGTTCCTTCTGTTGCCTGTGCAATGCCAGGGGGCCACGGTATCCCTTTCGGACTTTCCCGCAACCCCGGCAGGCAATGGTCCCTTTCACATGCTGACATCTCTTTGAGGTGCGCATGGAACACAACGCGCCGTCGACCCGGGCCTGGTCCTTACCGGACGGCGAACTACCCATTGCTCACCGTCTGCAAGCCCACGCCTACGGTGGCTGGGAATCGGCTTTTGATTCCCGACGCCCAGGGCGTCTCTTCCTACGGTGGCTAGGGGCGTGAGGGCACGAATTTTGCTTCTCCCTCACGCGTTCCGCTTCCTCCTTCGCGAGCATTACTGCTTCGCAGAAAGAGGTGACGGCATCCCGTGCCCTCTAGCTCCGTACCATGGCCTGGACCAGGGCCAGACGCAAGAGATCCCCGCCACCGATCGCCTCCACGAGGACACGGCGGTGCTCTACCCAAGCCAGGCAGACCTCCACCGTAAGCTCCACCGTGTCCTCCGGGCGATCCACGCAGTGATGACACCCGGGCGTTTCCTCCCGCCTGATACGGAACAGGAACCTCCCGAAACAGCCGTATCCGGTGAGGACCTGCGCCAGGCGGAAGGTGAGGACGCCGTGGCACCTCTCTAGCCACTCCTCAAAGAGGGGACTTATCGCCGCAATAGTGGCGTGCCCAGCACTGGGTTGTGACAATCGCACTCTCCATGACGCCATGAGATCCCGTCGGAGCTCTGTCCGCTGTGCCGCGATTTCTTGCGGCATCGGAGTCAAGCTCCGGCGTTTCGCCTCCTCGCGCCACTCCCAAATATGCGCGAGGACTTTTGCCTCCAGATCCCATGGTGGCAATCCGGCAAGGAGGCTCGCCGCCTCACCGGAGACCGTACGGTATCCCCGGACCAGCCGGGTGGCCATAACCTTCTGGGACGCGTTCAACCGGCGGGCTGGCCGCCGCCTCAGCGAACGCGCCCACACCGGTGCCCCATAAAGAGCCATGGAACGCACGACCCCCGTTATGACGAGATTTTACTTGCGGAATTGATGGAGTGACCTGAAGATGTACTTCGGTGACTGCTACTGGCACTCCTCGATGAGTAGAACTAGGTGTGCCGAGTTTGGGCTCGTTTTATTGGTTATGATGAGACCTTACCTCCGGACTTGATGGAGTGAGCTGATGACACCATAAACGAGTAGTGATGAAGATTTCCGGTTCACCAAAGTACACACTTTGGTGAATGCTACCGGAAATCTTATATTAGTATGAACACTACACGTTTATCTTGTTTATAATAAAAAGCATATTGTGTAACTTTCATAACTCAAAATTATTGTTTTAGATGCCGAGATATAAGACAATTGTTTGGCAAAAACTCTCGTAAAACAGTTCGTGCCAGTATAAGTAACATAAAAAAGTAAGGTAAAACCGTCTCCTCCCAGAATTGATTGACTTAAGACAGGCAAGAAATATGAAGCTAAGAGCACATTCTTCACATATTCAGACAAATATTCTTAAAAAAAGATTTGATTTCGTTTTTTGTTATATTAATCATAGAAGTAAGTACACCTTCAGATCACTCCATCAAGTCCGGAGGTAATGTCTCATCATAACTAATAAAAGGAACCCAAACTCGGCACACCTAGATCTACTCGTTGAAGACTGTCAGTAGCAGTCACCGAAGTACACCTTCAGGTCACTCCATTGAGTCTGGAGGTAAGGTCTCATCATAACTATAAAAACGAGCACAAACTCGGCACACTTACTACTACTCGTCGAGGAGTTAAAGTGGCAGTCACCGAAGTACACCTCCAGGTCACTCCATCAAGTTCAGAGATCAGGTCTCGTCATAACTAACAAAACGATCCCAAATTCAGCACATCTAATTCTACTAGTCGAGGAGTACCAGTAGCAGTCACCGAAGTACACACTCAGGTCACTCCATCAAGTCTGGAGATAAGGTCTCATCGTAACCAACAAAACGAGCCCAAACTCGACACAACTAGTCTTACTCGTCGAGTAGTTCCCGTAGTAGTCACCAAAGTACACCTTCAGCTCACTCCATCAAGTCCAGAAGTAAGTTCTCATCATAACTAACTTAACGAGCCCGAACTCGGGACACCTAGTTCTATTCGTCGAGGAGTACCAGTATCAGTCACCGAAGTATACCTTCACCTCCATCAAGTCCGGAGCTAAATCTCATCATAACTAACAAAACTAGCCCACAGCCCACATTTTTCTACAAGAAGTGGGCTTCCAGTGCCTCCTAGCAGTCACTGACGTAGGTATGCATTTGTATCTTTATTTAGTAAAAATATAAACAACAATAAGAAAAAAAAAATTTAGGTGCCTATGTATTATAAATAAATGAGAAATAAAAAGAAAACTTTCAATGTATCAAAATTAGTTCACTTGAGTACTTAAGGTTCCAGGCTGTCCGGTTGAATTCAATTAAAACATATAAACCCTATGATAGCTATTAAGCTTTTCGGCAAATTAAAATCAAATTGACCGAAGATCTATGGGGACTATCTATCAAAGTTTCTACATCCATAATGGAGACTATAGCACCATACTTAGCTTTAATAAATAATTTGTGTGTGGATCAAGGAGTCTTTAATGAAATACAATAAGTTTATACTACTTTTTAAATATGGGGACAGTAAATAAACCAACAATAAATTATAGACCAGTATCCGTGCTGCTGGTATTCAGCAGTGTTCGAAAAGGTAATGCTAAACCAAATGCTTAATCATTTTAACATCAACCAAATCTTACACGATCAGCAATATGGTTTCACGAACGGACGTTCCTTATTAAAACACATATTTACAGTGTGGGAGGACGCTCAAGATGCCACAGGAATTTTTTGTGACCTCTCCAAGGCATTTGCCTGCTTAAATCATGAAGCCTTGCTCTTGAAACTTGAGTATTACGGATTAGGTAAACTTGCGCTCAGTTTTGTAAAATCTTATTTAAATGATAGACAACGGCAAGTTTAAATTAATGGTGTCAATTTACTCTGTCTAAAAGTAAAATGGGTGTTCCACAAGGCACTATACCATTCCTCTTATTAGTATATATTAATGATCTACCCCATTTATTAAAAAAAACAACCACAACTCGTGTTATTTGCTGACGAGTACCGTCAGCAAATAACACGAATAAAACTGTTTTCCTGGGGATCACGCTCGACACAAGGCTGCAATGGGGTCCTCACTTAACATGTTGGAAGAAAAATCCGTCAATTTACTGATATACCGCAAGTCTAGTCTATTTCAGTTACTTTCATAGTACAGTATCATGTCATACGGTATTTTACTATGGGGACGGGCTGCAGATATCGACTCTATTTTAACACACATAACATCACGCCTTGTTTTCCCGAAGGGTTGGGCAGAGGTGTACCTGTAGTACACCCACATTTCGCCAGTTATGTTTTTTTAGTCCCATGTAATAGGGGCCTATTAGTCTATTGCCATCAACCGGGCACTATTCCAGACTCCGGGCTACTACTGAAAAATTTCTGTTGGAAAAACCCAATTATACTTTGCCGGACTTGGGAATCAAACCCAGGACCACTCAGCAGTAGCGCTTGCGACCACCAGACCAACGAGGCCACAACGACCCTATTCTGATGACTCTATTTTTATTCTGCAGAAAAGAGCCATTAGAGCAATATATGGCCTCCGCAGGCGCGATTCTCTAAGGGAACTGTTTAAAAATATTAACAACATGACGGTACCTTGTCAATATATCTATGAAAACATCATTTACAGTCACGAGCTTTAATTTGGGACCCATTTCCGTTAAATGTTGTTAGAACAATCATAATGCAATAAGGTCGAAACTTTGAAACTTTGCTTTAAGGTTGAAATGTTAAATGTCAAGTTAAGACATAAAATGTCTTATCTAATCGACCTATGAAATGATAACCTCGTTGCAAAAAGCTATCATTACGATTTTCTAATTACGAACATGTGTCGTGTCAGTGTCATTTAAGAAAATAGTTTAATGTGATATTTTCACAAAATATAATTTACCAATTAATAAAATGCTTGCGGCTAATCGTGACCAAATAAGGCTCCAAATTATTGATTTGCACGAACAAGGAGTAGGCATTCACGAGATATCGCGACGAATAAATGTGACAAGAAACACAGTTCGCCGCTGGGTTCGACGCCACGGGAACGAGGAAAATATTATTGACTTACGACGAAACAACCATCACCCGCAAGTTATAACACAAGAGCAGAGCCGCTTGATGCAAAGGCAATACCTGATGAATGGATTTACGCCAACGAGGCATTTTGCGGAAGCGTTTGAAGTCCACCCTTCAACAGTTAGAAGGCATCTTAAAGCTATGGGACTGCATCACAGGCGGCCTGCAAAAAAAATTGCGTTGACGGATGCCCATAAAGCTGCTCGTCTTATTTTCGCACGTCAGTATCTAAATTTTGATTGGACGACGACGGCTTTCATCGATGAAAAGACTTTTCAATCTTCCCAAACGGGCAGACTACATTTGTGGCGAATTGACAGGACGCGATACACGGAAGACCACGTCATAGCTAACAACGCGTCTGGTCGCATTACAGTTAACATGTCTGGCTGGATTAGTTCAGCCGGCATTGGAGAACTAATAAATTTACCACCCAGGGCCACTGCTCAAGATTCTGTCGATTTATTAGACGAGAGTGTCCTTCCAACATTGCAACTATATTATCCACAAGAAGATGTTGCTCCAATAAACTTTGTTCAAGATAACGCAACAATTCATACGGCAAGAATCGTTAGAACTTGGTTCGACAATAATAGAGCAAATTTAAATCGTATTCCGTGGCCTGCAAAGTGTGCCGATTTAAATCCTATAGAAAATTTATGGGGCTTAATGGTTCAAAAATGGTCAAATAGAAACGAAAGAACTAGAGAAGCACTTATGGATCACTGCCTCACAGTCTGGGAAAGTTTAAGGGGTACTGACATATGTGACAAATTGATTGGATCCATGCGTAACCGGTTCCAGGCTGTGATTGACAATGAAGGTCAAAACTAAGTGAAAAAATTACTGGAGAGATTTAAATTAATTTAGTCGTAGCCTTCGGTGATAAGTGTTTATTTTGTGCACCGCTAACCATGCTTTCTATATAATTGTGTTAAGATTGAGGTTTGTGTCATAAATGTCTTAATAAATATAAAGAATAAATAACTTTGTTTTTCTAAAGATTTTATTAATCAATATTTTAGCTGAAATCTTCTAAGCCCCCATAATCATAAACGGCCTTTAAACCTATTTTATTTTAAATATGTTGTTTTGGTCCGTCACTTTGATATTTATGTTTGAGAAAGAGACAAAACTTTTTAACTACTATAGGTTTGAAGAATAAGCGGGTTAGTTGACTAGCTATCATATATTGACAATATAATTTTGTTCTTTTTTATTTGTTTCTTTTTTCTTATGGGACCACAGGACCAAAAAGTAATTATTACTCGGAAATCGGTAATGATCGTTTGCCCTCGCTCCAGTTGACGTTAGCCCCTAGAAACGTAAAGTTGTCGATGGTAAACATTATGACGTTTATTGTTTGTGCAGTGACAGCGTTAACATAATAGCTCTAAATGGCGAAAGTTTGCTACACGATATTCAACCTTAGGTGGGTCCCAAATTAAAGCTCGTGACTGTACGTCAGGAAAAATCTTGTTTCAGTAAAAGAGGTGAAAGACACAATTATACTAGGTACAGTCTGTTGTCAACATTATCTGACCCACCCTAAAAACAAACGAATTTGGACCCTCTGACATTAACAATAAGGTTTATTCAATTTAAATGAGCCCATCAGACAAGCTCGACGGCTTGATGTACAAATACAATAATAATACAGACACGCAAATTTGATCTTTAAAACGTTAGCGTTAGGTTATATGTTATAACTACTTGTTATAATATAATTAGTGTAATAACTTATTTTAATAACTATCTTCAAGTAATTCTGGTCTCGTGGTCTGAATATAAGACTGAGAAAAACAAGTTGCGAGATCAAATCCTGCGACAAAATAGTTGTTTTGCTTTCAATTTAGAATTTATTCCAATACCATTTCTTGTATATTGTAAAGAACTATAGGCGGATAACCTTCAAATATAAACTTTCTAAAATGGTAATATTTTCGCATAATTTGTAATAAGTGGGTAGTTGAAAAATAAATATTCGTATTCATTATAAAACCTAAGGGTATGCAGTGACTACGCGCAAACATATTTTACCTTGCCTTACTAAATTGCAAAAACAACGTCTGTTTACAATTTTTTATTTTTTGTTTTGTAGGTAGTTTTTTTATTAACATGTGTGTTTTTATTTATTAAAAAAGGAACTGATAATAGGTGGACTGTGTTCTCGAACCCACATGTTGTTCGTCGCCAATCTGATTCCATCCCATCTGATTGAATCCAAGAACTTATTAATAATGTGCGAAATTAAAGATTGGGTTGTAATTATGTAGTGTGACTTAAAAGATTTTCAACTTTACTGTCAACGAGATAATGATTAAAATAGCATAACAAAATGATATATAATGCCGGTGGCTCCGACAATGTTGGGTGGGTTTACCTTAATGTTACGTGTTAAAAATCAAATTTGCGTGTCTGTATTATTATTGTATTTGTTCATCGAGTCCTCAAGCACTAACTAGTCTGATATGCTCATATAAATTGAATAAACCTTAATGTTACAAACACAGGGTCCAAATTCGTTTGTTTTTGTAGGGTGGGTCAGATAATGTTGACAACAGACTGTACTAGAAATAGGGACCAATTAGTTCAACCGGATTTCAGACTGGCTAAAGTAGACTCATCCTTCATGGGGTACTGTTTCAAATGTTACAATAAAATACCTCCCCACATCATCATCATCATCATCAGCCTATAACGTTCCCACTGCAGGGACACGGCCTCCTCTCAATGAGAGGGAGTGGGCTATAATCCACCACGCGTGCCCAGTACGGATTGGTAGATGTCACATGTCTTCGAATTTTGGTTCTAGGACATGCCGGTTTCCTCACGATGTTTTCCTTCACCGTTTTGAGAGCAGTGGTGATGAAATAAATTACACAAAGTAATGCGCCTGTCTGGGTTTGAACCCACGACATACTGTTCGTAAGTCGGGGCCGCCACAACTGGGCCACCGCTGCTCCTCCCCACATACTACAACTAAATGAAACGAAATTTAAATCTTATATGTATAAAACGCACACTATGCTGCCAAGCATATTATAAGTCGGGGGATTACATCGCTGACAAAAATGCTTGGCTCAACGCTGGTCCAGCTCCACAAGGGCGCATAAACTAATTGATTAGCATTCGAAAATATTGTTGGTGCTGCTGAAGAATAACTTCAATCTCTTAGTATTGTATAATTGCATAGCAAATGTGTGAGCACTGTGATCATGTACCTTTTTTAAAGCTACCATTTACTGGGTACGTCTTTCATTGACATGAATGTGCCCTAGTGGCTGAGAGTATGTCATGCTCGCTCAAATGTCTCGCTGGTGGTGGCGTGTGCTAAGGTAATGTTCGTATTTTTTTACTTACGTTTTGGCTATTTTAATTAGATATTATATGTTCTCTCCAATTATCTGCATGGCCATTGTCTGTAGTTTAAGCATTCCTAGGCCTCTATATTTCGAGCTATTTAGATTTTCTAGTGCTCTCCGAATGTTTGTTTACGTTTTGTAATGTCAGATAATGACAAGCCTAGGTTTTATTTTTAATTTATTGCTAGAGCTGCTAGTAGGTTAGGTTGTATACGTATTAGACCTTGTAATAAATTATTATTCTTTTATGTTCTAGAATCACATTGCTAAAATCTTTGAAATGACAACCGATCCGAAAAGTAAGGGAGCCCCATCAGACCAGTTTTACTCTTGGGCTCGCCTTGGCAGGAGGTCCTGTTGGATATAGCGCTCGGTGGGAGGACTGTACCCTCTGATAGTGTGGGCTGTGCTGGAAGACAAACTCAAACTCAAGTCTACGCGTCTTTTTACACCGGACATCGTTCGTGGGATGACGTCGTCGTTGTCCGCAAACTTGTGACGCCGACCGCTGATAGCTCTCAGCCCTCTGCCTGTCCTCTCTACCACGGCCTGCCCCTCCGAGGTCGGTGACGTAGAGGCCTGACTCGAGGCCCTTTTCATCACAACCTGCGAGCCTCTTTAAACACTTGGATCTTCAATTTTTTCTACCCCGGTTTGCCTGGCCTTGTATTCACATACATTAAATTATTTTACCATTTACTTTTTTTACTTTTTCTTTTAAGCCGGGACTCCTACAGTTCTGGTGACAGTTACCTCGTTGACCTTACATTTTCCCCCTCCCGGGAAAATGTAACGTTACAATCTGGCGCCCAATTTTTACTAACCCCTCCCTCCTTAAACTTTTTCAGATTTCTCAAAATACTAAAACCAACTTGCTCAAGTGATTTTTATTTGGTAAGCTTTTATTTTCATCACCTCATCCATCTCAACTTTTACAACACTTCTTTATACTGAAACAAACACACACACACACACTACTTTTACCCACTGGTAATTGTCATCCATTCTTCGCTTGCAAGTTGGGGTTTGGCTTACTCTACGACGTACTATAGGAGAATATCCTATAGTCGTTACCACGTAGATACATTATAACTCTCTACTAATACCTCACTATACTGCATCCCACACACTTGCACACCACTGCGGTTACCCTCTGGTAATCGTAACCAGTCTTCGCTAGTGAGTGTTCTTAAAACCAGTCGTGGTCACTTACTAGTTGGGGGCTGGCACACTTCACGACGGCTGCACGACAATATCCTGTGGTCGTTTATACAAAACTTAACATAAATCAACACTTTAAACATTACTTCATTTAGTTTGTTTTGTTACCACGGCTAGTGCAACCTGTATGAAGATTACTTGAAAATTTACATAAACCTAGACTTAACTAATAAACTATTAATATTTTAAAATCTTAAACATGGAGAGACCAATAAAATACTCATACCTAAATAAACTTCAACTTGAATACGAGGTGTCCATCAGAGCTGAAAGACCTGCTGAAACTTTGACGAATCTGAGAGATAAAATGACTAGACTATGTCATGTTCTATCAGATGACATAAAATCCTCGCCTATACCTCTTCAACTTGATCTATCACAAGCTGAAACTACTCTCAACTATGTTGAGACTAAAATTTCGTATATTGAAACATCTAGGGATCGTAGTAGTTTAAAAAAGATAGAGTCGTTTATGAATCATCTTTACTATCTATCGACTAGAACGTATTAGTGCTGTTCCACCGTTAATCGAATTAAGCTCGAATATTAGATCTCGGTTTTACTTACTCCAAAAACGATTTGAAGTTCTAGGTTTGGATCATATTGAAACTGAGGAGGACGTGTTGGTGGAAGTATACAACCCTCCTGCTCAGAACCAATCTAACCCTCCTGCTCAGAATCAAGCTGACCTTCTCTTCGGTCCTCGAATTTCCGAACCTTCTGAGGTTCTCGCTTCTTCTCAATCAGAAGTAACTTTGGTTAAACATGCTTTTGAGATTTTTGTCGGTGATGCGCTACATTGGTTCAGGTTTCAGCATAGTCGGAATCCTTCGTTGACTTGGAACCAGATCCATATTCTACTGATTAAAGATTTTGGAATTCAGGACTATGATTACAAATTACTAGAAGCTATTAGGAATCGCACTCAAGGGGCAACTGAGACTATCATTGTCTATGTGTATATTATGTTCGGCATGTTCAATCGTCTTTCCAAGAAACTTGTAGAAAGCGACCAATTGGAAATTTTACTTCACAACATAAAACCTTGTTATTCAGTTTTCGTTGCGCTTAAAGATGTTAATTCAATCGATTCCTTGATCTCAACCTGTCAGAGCTATGAAAAGATTTCAGAAAGAGATCTGAATTTTCATGAACCCAGATATTCAGATACCCCTTCTTGTGCTGCAGAGTTCGCTTATCGTCCGTTGACTCCTAAAAATAATTCTAATCTTAGTCACTCTAACGCGATACAGAATATGCAACCACATTTTTCTTCAAAATTGCCCTCTTCCTCGCAAACTCCATCATGTCCAAGTCAAGATAAGCCCAAGGAAGATTTTTGTTGGCGTTGTCGTGTTAAGGGTCATTCTTTGAGAGCGTGTACTCAACCTAGGTACTTGATCTGTTTCAAGTGTGGTCTGAAAGGCGTGAAAATTTCAAATTGTCCTAAATGTACCCCGGATTCTCAAGCAAAAAACTAAATAGTGACTTGAATAGTTCTAAAGCTCAAAATTTTAACCTTAGCGATTGGAATCAATGGTTAAACACTATCCGAAATTTTAAGTTTTATTATAAAACAACTTCTGCGATCTATGACAGGGAAAGGGACTGTAATAGACCTTTTATTAACGTATCTATTAACAACGTAAGTTTTTCAGGTCTTATAGATAGCGGAAGCTGTTTTACTATTTTAAGAAATAATTCTCATAAGGATATTCAAAGGCTAGGGTTTAAGCTATTCAAGTCATCAGCTCAGGTTATGGTTGCTAATAAACAAAAATCATCGTCTTCTGGTTATTTCCATTTACCGTTGAGTTTTAATAATCAAACTCGTATCATTAAAGTTTATGTTTTTCCGGAGATATATCCATCTTTGATTCTTGGCTGGGACTTCTGGAAAGAATTTGATCTGTGTCCTAAGTTACTTTCATCTAAACTTAATCTTGATAGTAGAGATTTTACGAACTGTGCTATTGAAAATAAAATCATGTCTTTCGATCACCTTTCCGATAACCAAACAAATATTGCCAGGGTTATGATCGTTATAAAGATATTTCTTTTGAACAGAAAGGTAAATTAGGTCTTACTAATCTAATTTGTCATCGGATTAATACCGGTAATGCTTTGCCTATTAAGCAACGTTGTTATCGTCTCTCTCCTGAAAAGCAAAAGATTCTTATTGACGAAGTCGATAAAATGCTCGAATTAAAGGTCATTGAAAAATGCGAAAGTCCTTGGTTATCTCCTTAACCCCTAAGTCGAACGGAGAATGGCGTTTCTGCGTTGATAGTAGGAAATTAAATTCAGTTACTCGTAAGGACGCTTATAATAGCCTTCCTTTTATTTCTGAAATACTTGATAACCTTAAAGGCTGTAAGTATTTGTCTAGCATAGATATTGCCAAAGCATTTTGGGAAATCCCTTTACATCCTGAAGATAGAGATAAAACTGGTTTCTATGTGCCTGGCAGAGGTTCTTTTAGGTTTACGGTAATGCCCTTTGGTCTAACTAACAGCCTTGCGAATCAACAAAGGCTCATGGATCACTTATTTACTCCTGAATTCGATAATAAAGTATTCTGTTACTTAGACGACATTATAATCATCAGTTCCACATTTGAGGAACTTATTCTCTACTTAAAGTTCATGAAAAACTTTCTTATGCTGGGCTTACTATTAACTTTGCGAAAAGTAAGTTCTTTCGTAAAGAACTCAAATACCTTGGCTATGTAGTTGACGAGCTAGGACTACGAGCGGATCCTAGTAAAATTGAAGCTATTTTAGCTTATCCTGTTCCTACGTCTAAAAAAGAGGTAAGGCAATTCTTGGGTACATGTAGTTGGTTCCGTCGTTTCATTCCCAATTTTAGTTATATTGCCTCGCCCCTCTGCAAATTAACTGCTGCTGGGAAGATTTCTCCAAAATTTGTTTGGAATCCGGACGCAGACTTCAGTTTTGCCAAACTGAAAGAATGTTTGACTTCGACCCCGATTCTAGCTTGCCCTGACTTTGACCTTCCTTACTTTGTTCACTGTGACGCTTCTAGTTATGGTATAGGAGCTATGTTGACTCAAGAACAAAACAATGTTGAAGTGGTTATTGCTTATATGAGCAGAACTCTTAGTAAACATGAGCAAAATTATTCTACTATTGAACGCGAAACATTAGCTGTTATAGCTGCACTTGAACATTGGCATTGTTATCTTGATAATGGTAAACGATTTACGGTTTATACTGATCATGCTGCACTGAAATGGTTTCAAAATTTATCTAATCCTTCTGGGAGATTAGCACGTTGGACTCTTCGTTTATCATGCTTTGATTTTGATCTGAAACATAAGAAAGGTAAGGATAATGTAGTCCCGGACTTACTTTCTCGTTACAAGGGCCCTGATACAGAAATTTTAGATGGGGTTGCCCCTGTGTCTAGAGACAACGCGACTCAGTTGGAAAATTTCAATAAACTTTTTACCAAATGTCGTGATAACCCTGATGATTATCCTAACTATAAAATCCACGAAAATAAGCTATATCGTTATTCTAACTCAATAGATGATCTTAATGAAGATTTTTCATGGAAGGAAGTTCCTCCTCCCTCTGAGAGGCTCGACCTTATCAAATCTTGCCATGGCTTGGTAAATAATAATCCTCACATTGGTATCTTTAAAACTTACAAGAAGCTTTCCTTAAGATACTACTGGTCTGGTATGTTTAGAGAAGTGGCAAAAGTGTGTTCTACGTGCGAAACATGTTTTGCCTATTTAAACATTCGAATCATTCACCCTATGGCCTTATGGGTAATCCAAAAATTTGTTCGAGGCCTTTCCAGAATATATCATTGGATCTCATAGGTCCTTTGCCTATGACGAGGCAGCGTAATCAATATATTCTCGTAATTACGTGCTCATTTTCAAAATACTGCCTTATTTTTCCTATTAAACGAGCTACTACTACTATTATTAAACAACATCTTGAAAACTTTGTATTTTTAGTACATGGAGTACCACAAACCATTATTATGGATAATGGCCCACAATTTCAGTCCAATGAGTTCCAACGATTTTTAAATAATTATAAAGTACCTTTTATATTCTATTCGCCTAGATATTGCCCTCAAGTTAATCCAACTGAACGATATAATAGAACGATTATCACGGCACTATCGCAGTTAGTCGGGGATGATCACCGTTCATGGGACGTTCCGTTACAAAAGATTCAATTAGCACTAAATAGCTCTGTAAATGCTGCGACAGGATTCTCCCCATCTTTTCTTGTCTTTGGCCGTGAAATCATAACATGTGGTTCACTCTATTCTAGTTGCTCTAACCTAGACGAAATAATTTTCCTTCCTCGAGATGTCTATGCCGCTAATATAGGGTCTGTCATCTTCGATAAGGTACAGGTTGCACTATACAAGGCACATACAAATAATGCTTTTCATTATAATACAAGGCACAGTTTTAAAGAATTTAATATTGGTGATACCGTCTGGCGGAAAAATTACGTCCTTAGTAATGCCGGCGCCTATTTTAGTGCCAAGTTAGCCCCTAAATACGTAAAATGTACAGTTGTTGAGAAATTGTCACCACTGGTTTTCATTTTGGAGGATCAGAACGGCTTAAGAGGAAAATGGCACGTTAAAGATTTTAAAGTTTAGTTTTCTTATCTGCTGTGTTTTTGTATAAAATTGTTTTATCTTAGTGTCTTATAATATTTTATGCTTAAGTTTTTTTTTTTTAATGTTAACATCTAACTTAATTTTTAATTGACTTAGTGGTTATTTTGTTTTTAAACTGGAATGACTTAACGGTCGCTTTTTCCTTGATGTCTCTAAAAATATTTTTTACTTATAATTGTAAAAACCATTTATCATTAAGTTCATTGTAAATACTTCACAAGTTTTACTATCTCCAAAAACTTTTGGCATTTTTAGTCCACGTTTTATTTTTGTAGAGCGGTACACAACTCTTTAAATAAGCTATTGTGTCGAGCGGTAACATAACTCGTAAAATAAAGCCTTTGTGTCGAGCGGTAGCATAACTCGTAAAATAAAGCCTTAGTGTCGAGCGGTACTTAACTCGATAAGGTCGTGTAACTTAATTCTTGTTCTCTTTTCTGTACGTGTCACTGAACTGGTAACAATATAAAAGCTTATGTTAACATCTAAGAACAGACCCTGAGTGGTGTCCATGTCCGTAATATTGAGTTGCTAAAAGCTAATATCAGGATATAATGTTGCTTAACAGAAGTTCTGCTTTTATTGTAAAATGGATTGAAATAAGGATCATCAGATCACTTCTGGTGAAAGATCGACTGACTACAATGTTCATGTAAGTTAAATTGTCATTATTATCTTGATTATTGCTGATAACTATGATGTTCTGTATGTCTTAAAATATCGCTAATATTGCTACATAAGTGTTAAATCGAATTAAGGAATATTCATATTCTATTTCTTGTCATTGATAAAGTTGTTAGCTTTAAGAAATGGTCCAAGAGATTAATGTGATAACATAACTAAATGCTAATGTAAAAATGTGTTGATAAAATACTTCAAAACAAGCTTCCGTGGAGTTTCTTATCCTTCTTCTCCACGAAGACCTAGATTTGGAACGAATAACTAGCTTTCTCATTAACAATACCTATTTATTGACAAGTCTAATTGAAATAAATGCCTAGTCTGATAAGACTAGGCATTTATTTCCATGTGCTTTCTTATAATCCTTTTCCCTACATACCATATTCATAGATATTAAAATACCTACATGATTAAATAATTAACTAATAGGTAACCATCCTGACACTCAAAAGTTGATAGTTTAATATAATTAATATATTAATATAATTTAATTGATAGTAGTATATCTAATAATCCTTTTCTCACACGTGCACAAAAAACAAAGTAAACGTGATCATAACAGATCGCTCACTAATCACTAACAATAGCACAGTAAGGCACTACACCACCTTGATGCAGCAGCAGTACATACTTACCACTTCCCACTTGATGTCCAATCCATCCATCCTCCATTAGTAGCTGGTACCAATGAGTTCAGTAGTATTCCTACATGTGAGTAGACATGTAGGGTATTAGATATTTAGTTTACTAACTGGCTGTAGGTAAGTATAGGTAGGTGAGTTCAGTGTAGGTAAGTGTTGGTAAGTGAGTTCAGTGTGAACTTGTAGGTGTAGTTAGGTATGTATGCACATGTAGTTACAATGCCAAAGTCTTTATTAGATTTAATATTAGTATGTACTTTGGGCATTCAGGTAACAGATAGACAAACAAAAAAGCTAAGGGTAGTTATAATAGTGACCTGCTCTGCAATAATAAATAGACATCCCTTGGGAGCAACAGCATTCCCTAAAATAGTGCCAGTGCAGCATATGTTAAGGATAGTATTAATTAGTAGATATAGTTTACTTTTATGTGATCATCCATCAGTGAAATATCTGCTGTGATAACTTCAAACAATAAAATAGAACACTTGGATTGAAGGCTAGGTTTCGATGAATTAAAGTCTACGATATCATGGCCTTCTGACACGACTTTATCAGCTGTCCGTTTCAGGGTTCCGCCAACACCTTCAGGCGCTCCCTTACCGTGCTTGGGTTCAGAATAAGGCCATGAAAAGTGTGCGATTTCTGGATAGAGATCTTTAAGATGGCGACACACCATTTCGAACAAGAATTTATTTTTATATTGATTAACAGTCCCATCGGTAATGTAATCGGGAAATAGGTAAATGTTGTGTTTTTATCCACTCAAATATGGGTTTTAAGTGAGCCCAAACAGCCATTGTGTCATGTCTAGTGTCGCTTGAGAAAGAACAAAAGGATACAGGTATGATTGCATTATCCTTACGCAAGTAAAGCACTTCTGTATGCATTGTTATCTGCTTCCTTCCTCCACCAAAGTGGACAGCTTGTATTTCCTCATTATACTTGCAGCAATAGTTTTCACTGGTATCTTCATGAATTAGAATGTCGTTTATTGTAAAAAAAATCTTTGTTTTGAATGGCTTGATATTGATTGATGTGCTTATATAATATCTGAAAAAAAAGTGGTAATGCTGCTTCCAAATTATGAACAAGCTGTTTCAATTTAAATTCAAATTTCCAAATTCAAATTATAGTATTTATTGCTCAATACAGTACATTTTATACATTTCTAGATGTCAAGTGAATGCGCAGTCCATGGTATGGTACCAATTCAGGCATGCAAAATTCATAATTATAGCTATACCATTTCATTTTATATCCAATTAATCCATTACATAATGTCATAAATTCAAAAAAATACCTTATACAATGATATAAGTTCAAATTTATAGGTAAATAATGTCATAGATTCAAATTAAAAAGTAATGTCAGAGTATATTACATATAATGTCCCGATTTATGATTTTTCATGCATTGTATTATTCAAATTAAAATATATATTAATAAAATTACATTATATAATTGCACTTATATAGAATTAAGCTTCAATAAATTGGAAATATTTTGATATATCTAATTATAATTTATTTAACTTGTCATTTATGAGTGCACCAATAGAATAGTACGCTTTTTTAACCATAAGGTCTGTTAGCATTCTTTTGAATTTGTTTATTTATTTATTTTTGTACACACAAAACACTTAACAGGACACAATATTAACTTAAAAGAGCACAAAGGTACTGCTTATTTCTTACAAAATTTCTTCCAGCAGACCTGCGAGAGGAAAGTAGGATTGGATGTGTAGACACAGTGTGTAGAAAAGTCGAAACAAGAAAATTTAAATTAAAACTCAAAACAAAACTATTCTATATAAAATAAACATACATACACACATATTTTAAAAAAAATACTAGTATTAGTAAATATTTATCTATAATATACATACATATATATGTAGAATAAATAAATAAATAAGTTTATTTATTTCTCTCACAATGTTTTTGTGGCACTTTACAGTTTTTAAACTATATAAATTCACATTGTGAGAGCTGGTGCCTGAAGTAGGTTTTAGAAAAAACCTGTATTACAGGTCACCAGGCCCCACATGACGGCATCATACAATTAAGCAGGCATAAGATGTTAAAATTAAAATTAAATTAAAACTAAACAATTAAAACAAAAAGGAAAATTAAAAAAAATAAAAATAATATAAACAAAGAAAAGAAAGAAATTAAATAACAACAAAAGCAGTCCAAGGGTGTGTGGTGAATGTGTAGGTGAAAGGTGGAGAATGTGTAGATGAATGGTGGTGAATGTGTAGGTGAATGGTGGTTAATGTGATGGTGAGTGGTGCCGGGTGTATGTGAATGGTGGTGAATTTGTAAGTAATTATTTGAATAAAGTATTATTTAATCGAGTGCAGTAATTTCTCTGTGTCCTCATAAGAAAGAGTTTTCAAGAAGTCAGTTACTTTTTGCTTACAACTGGGTTTGTGTAGTGAATAAATATTTTGATCCTTGTTAATAACATTATACAGATAATCCCCTAGGTAACAGTAAAATTTATGGGACTGACGTAAACGGAAAAATGCTGTACTGCATACTGTACCCTTTTGTCGTTTATCTTTCATTAGATCCGGATCATAAACTAGCTGCGAGTGCTTTTTGAGGACTGTATGTAGTACGAAAGTTTGTCTTACAGACAATACATCCCACTTTTTGTATAAGTCGACTGTAGGAAATCGGAAGGGAAGACCTGCAGCAACCTTAAGAATAAGAATATTACTGTAGAGAAGAAAGGTAATGCTCTTTGACTTGCTTTTTGAAGAGAAATAAAGTTTTAGAATCTCGAATGTTAGGTGAAAGTGAGTTCCACAAACGTACTGCGTGAACAGAGAAGGAGTAAGAGTACAGTTCAGTTTTATGGGATGGGAAATTAAGATGATGCCTGAGGTGGGATCTACACAGAGCATCCGGAGGACGGGTAAAGGAAAAGCGATCACGCAGGTAGCTGGGATATGCAGGGTTATAAAGGATGTTGTAAAGGAGACATAATATCCGAGTGTTCCTGCGAAGACGGATAGGGAGCCACTTGAGCTCCTTGCGGAAGTGAGAAACATGGTCATATTTCCTCAGACCAAACACAAAACGAATACCAAGGTTTTGTAAGCGCTCAAGCTTATTTAACAGCTCCTCGGTGGCATCCAAATAGCAGGCATCAGCGTAATCAATGATCGGCTGAATCAGAGTTTGAGCTAAATAAATTTTGGTTTTGAACGGCAAGAAGCTCAGTAAGGATTTGAGCGAGTGAAACGAAAAGTGAACCTTACGACTAACCTCACTGACTTGAGCTCGCCAAGAAAGATTGCTGTCAATTAAGACACCAAGGTCCTTGGCTGTTTCAGTATACGCAATGGTTGTGCAGCCCAGAGATAATGGAGTCAAAGATGACAAGTCAAGTGCTGTGCGGTAGTGTCTGCTGCCTATGATCATGGCCTGCGATTTAGCAGGGTTAATCTGTAAGCCGAACGACTTAGCCCATTGATATATGCTGTCTAGGTCATGATTCATGGCATTGATTACCGATTCTGCATCAGCCAGCAAGAAATGTCGATACAGCTGCAAATCGTCTGCATAGAGGTGGAAGCTGGAAGTGATAACTTTGGTAACGGTATTTATAAATATAGAAAAAAGAAGAGGAGAGAGAACGCCACCCTGAGGAACACCAGCAGTAAGATCACACCAGTCAGAATAGATCTCTTCTTGGCGGACACGCTGAGATCGACCCCGAAGATACGAGTCAAACCAGGCTATTGCAGAGGCAGAGAAGTTAAAAGATTGAAGGATCCCAAGAAGGATGTCGAAATCCACCGAGTTGAACGCGCAACTAAAGTCAAGTAACACTAAAACAGTAAGAGATTTACTGTCCATAGCCCAGCGGATATCGTCAGTAACCTTCAGGAGTGCAGTGACAGTACTGTGGCCAGTACGGAAGCCAGATTGGAAAGGGGAAATGAGAGCATTAGACAATAGAAATTTAGAAATTTGACCATGAACAATGTGTTCGAGAACTTTAGAAAGGAAAGGAAGAATGGAGATGGGACTGAAGTGGGATAAGGAAGAAGGATTGTTAACTTTAGGAAGTGGAATTATGTGAGCCTATTTTCAGGCTGACGGAAATATACCAGAGAATAAGGAAAAATTAACAATATGAGTAAGGATAGGGAGTACTTCTGAAATAATGGGTATTATCATTCTCGAACACAGATTATCATGGCCCACAGCAGAGGAGGAAATAGAGAGAAGGGACTTTTTCACAACGTCTTCAGATACAGGACTGAAATCAAAAAGTGTGCATTGGGGTAACGGAAAGTTAGACAGCTCAAGTAAGGTAGAAGCTTTAACGCTAGGGTCTAGAGAAACAGGTGGTAGAGAAAAGTGCCTGTTAAGAGCGTTCAAGTCAACATCTTTACAGGTATTCGTGGGTGATTTGCCGATACCGACAGACTTTATAAATTTCCAGACATCGGAGGAGTTACGATCAACGAGAGATTCGTGGAAGTAGCGTCTCTTCGCATCTCGACACAGACGATTGCAGCGGTTACGTAGAGCTTTAAAGTGAGTGAGATTAAGTTCCGTGGGTCTGTGTCTGTACCTACTCTTCGCCTTATCCTTACGAGCAATAGCATGTTTAATTTCAGTAGTCATCCACGGAGCCGGATTATGTTTAATTTTAATACGCCGACAAGGGGCATGTTTATCATAGATATCTAAAATCATTCTAATAATATCATTTGTTAACATCATTCTCAAGTCTTATTGTCGTGGGTATCAAATTATAATTTTTTGGAGCCATTCCCAGATAACTTATTCTGTTTTATATGGCACAGCGTGAATTTTGTCCCGGTGACGTTTACTAGTCAGGATTTCAAATAAATTTAAGTTTTTTTTTAACGAACATTGCTACTTCAAACGCGTATAGAGATCGGAAAGTCATTATTCTTAGGTCAATAAAGTGTGGTCTACAACTATCAGAAGCTTTTATTTGGCACACAAAAAGTGTTTAAGGGCTCTTAAACACTTTTTTGTGCCTTAAACACTAGCTCCCTATCTGATGAATTTCCCCAGAACATTATGCCAATGTTTAGAAGACACGGACGCATGATATGCAGTCAGTACGGTTTCGCGGCTTGCTATTTTACTGAGATTATGCAAAGTGTACTGGAACTGATTTAGTCTTTTTATTATATGTTCACTATGTTTACTCCATTTCATATGCTCGTGTATATAGACGAGAATACTACATATTCCATACTCCACACCATACTCCATACTATACCATACTCCATTTTTTTTCTAATTTAGACAAAAGTATGTTAAAATTTATCCCTATATTATTCCTTCACGGGTTTACGAACTGTTTTTCTCCGTCCTTTTCAAATAAACTGACTTCATAAATCCACTGTCGATAAGTCACCAACTGATTAGGCATTGGTAAGTAGTAAAAATGCTTGGAAACATGCTGGTCCTGCTCCGTATGACAATTTAGAATCTAAACAAAATCTACTTGGTTGCCAATAATTTGATTGTATAATATTATTTTTATGACATTGATTTTATATTCTGTGATTACTTGAACTCACACACTGACTTATTATTAGTATTACTTGTTAAAATGTTAGGAATATCGTATAATTTTGCAATGTTTGTATATATGTGAGCACTATGCATCTATCACATAATTAATTTATGTCATTCCTTAATTTTTCATTCTTTTTACCTATCGTGGTACGAGTATAGTAATCTTATTCTAGGTGCATCGTCTTCACATATAATTATGTAATCAGTGGTTTACAAGATATTGTGAAAACATTTTAAAAGAGTAACGGTGGAGTTTCTTGCCCATTCTTCTCCATACGAAAACTACCTTTTGGAAGGGGCGACTAGAATCAATTATTATAATATTTTTGTATATTTTGACGTTCAAAAGTGCCTTTTTTGTGCCTAATTGAAATAAATTATTTGACTTTGACTTGTAAATTTGTAGTATTCCAAAGAGCGTTCCTTGCAGGTTGAACATTCCCTGAATAGACATTTTGTGGAATGCACATTGCAGGTTATTGTCGCTAAAGCTGAAGTCACGCTGCAATTTAGATATCATCAGATTAATATTGCCATGCTGTATGCATTGACAAGTATTTCGGTCATTCACGTTTTGCCACGTAACCCATAACGGTCTGAATCTGCAAAAGGTTGATAAGCTTATCTTATAATTGACTGAGCTTAAAAACTTTTGATGTAAATTATGGAGTGTATCATATAAAACACGCTTTTGTTGAGTTTTCACATCTTTGGATTTAAGATAGTCTTTTTTCCCCGGGCACATTCAGAGTTTTAATTTTTCTCCAAAAATTGAATTACAATGTCCTTCACCATCAGCATTTTATCGCTTATTTATTGAGGTTTTTCTCTTTTGAAAGTATCATGTTTAAAAAAAGGTTTCGATACATGAAGTAACTTAGAATAACTCGACTCTTCACGTGACCAGAGGGCTGGCCAATTCTTAGGACAAAGAATCAGTATTGGCATCCAACGTGGCAATGCTGCCAGCCTTTTGGGCACTTTTCCCGCTGACAGCGATGCGGACGAATTTTGATGCCCAATAAGCTCTTCTCTTAATTTTTATTTTCTTATTTCTATGTTAGTTAGTTTTTAATTTAGTGTTAGATGTTATATTGTATATTAAGGTTGAAATGCACATAAAAAATGATCCGTCCATTTAAGTTATGATTATGTTATTTTAATGAAGGGGGACATAAAAACTTATAACTTAATAAAATAAAAAATAGCAAAATTATATACTAACTTAACTAAAACGATTGAAAAACTAAATTATAGCTTCCAAAAATTTATCCACATCGCTGTCGACCCAAGAGACTGGCCGCACTGCCACGTTGTATGGCAATGCTTAGCCTCTGCCCAAGGTAAAAACCAACCCTTGGGTCACGGGAAGTGTCAAATAGCCGTTTTGAGATTTCATTGAAGAGGCCGTGAGCACTCGGACCCCACGGCCCGAGGGTTTCAACCTGAAACGACTCGAAAATATAATTACCTATAAGGTTATTTATTATACTAACGCCGTTTGAGGTTTTCTGCATCCGCAGCAGCAGCGCCAGCACAGCACGCCGAGCCAGGAAGATGGGATGGCGCAAGTGTGTCGACACAGGTTGCATCCCACACAAAAGGCCTACCCATCTTCCATGGAGATAAAGACATGCCGTCCGGTCTCTTGCCATCGTCGCGTGCCAAGTCATTGGGTTCTAATACAGCAGGAACGCCACGGTGACAAGAGCTCGTCGGATGATGTCGTTAATGTTCGCGTTAATCGATGAGGTGAAAAACAAGAAGCTCCTAGTCGTAGGGAAGCAGTGAGGCGGAAGTTAGTGTCGTCGAACAAAGTGCCTATGTTCGACCACGGTGGTGCATGAAGCCACAGACCCGGTTCCCACTTACCCACACCCAGCAGGCGCGCACGCTCCGCAGTGGTAGTAGACGTGTTAACTGAATTGTTCTGTACTACTCTGCAGAGCGGCTCATCCCACCGTCTTTGGGAAGATGGATAATAGGGTAGATCTGAGTTCGGGCAAGCCCAGCAGAAAAAATTAAAGTAATTGTTATTGAAGAAATGTTATTACAGCATTGAAGAGTTTCTCAAAGATAATATTCGTATGAACTAATATGAGATTGATTATATTTAAATTACTAAGTAATATATTCAACATTCTATCATGACATTACATCTTAATGAATTTTATTGACATACATTTCTTGAATTGAATATATATTAAGTTAAATTATTGTAATTAATAATATGACTAATAGTGTTGTGACCAATGTGTTTGTTTTTTTTTTTTTTTGCTTGCTTTACGATGATTGTTTTAATTCTTGTGTTAGATTTATTGTTAAGAACCACTTCGTGTATTATTATTAAAACTACTGTTCGACACAAATGTAAATTTGTTGAGGAATAAATAAATAAAAATAAATCCTACTTAAAGGCGAAAGTTTGTGAGTGTGTATGTTTGTCTCTTCTTCACGCTAAAAGTACTGAACGGATTTGGATTAAATTTGGCACACAGATAGTTTATAGCCTGGATTAACACATAGGATACTGTTTATCCCGATATTCCCACGGGATCGAAACTTATGCGGGTGAAACCGCGGGGCACAGCTAGTAATAAAAAAAGCGAGCCTCCAGGCATCCATAGCCTCGGTGAAGCACGGCACATCAAAATTAATCAGTGTGGAGGCGTGAATTTTTCTGATTAATTTTTCAGTTTCGTGGACCGAGGATATGAAAGCCGGTAAACTAATACTATGAAATTTTGCGGACGCCGAGGCCTCCCATACGAATGGGAAGAGTAGCCTGCCCCCAAGCTTGGTCGTCCATGGCCACATTTGAAATGAAGTTAATGTGTGTCTGACAATTTAGTCCATTTTTTAAAATTGTTTATAAAAAGTGTGTGCTTAAGCGCGAAGAAAATATATTAATTTAGGACCGAAACAGCAGTAACGAATTAAGGTGATGGCCGAATGCATTTTCATTTATAACAATCTAAGATTATGTTGCACTGATCTCGAATAAATTGGCATAAGAGCGTCTTCTTCCTCTTTGAATCTATGATTGCATGAGAGCTGGAGAATGATATTAGTAAGTATACGTCGAAAATATAAACTTAGAGCAGTTTTATAGTGGTTGTATCGCACTAATGACCGTACTGTCGCTGGTAGTTGTAAGGGAGATTTTAATAAATAACTAAATAAACTATTTAGGGCCCAGTAAATTATTTATGATTGACATTTAGCTGTGTTTTTCCACGTTAGGTAAATAATAATTATAAGGACTTTCCTGTTCCAAATGAGGAAAATAACAAAATTTAATAATTTTGCGTAATTCATCTAATTAATACTATATTTATTATGTCGCACAATAATGGTTGTATACCATAACAAGATATTAAAGCTTCGCTATGAAACTTCGCTTAAAAATGTCATTAAGTATCTTTTCGATATCGAAAGTATATCTGACGTCAGAGCGTCCATAATCAACAAGAAGAGGTAAGGACTTAAAGCCGAACCTTGGTGTAAGCCTACAGCCACAATGATCTCGTCGGTATTGCCAACAGCCGACCGGACGTAGGTACGAGATTTACTGTACATAGCTTGAATTAATTCTACAGACTTCCCTTGCAAACCACTATCCCCACCACAACACATATTCAGGTACCCTATCATACGCTTTCTCCAGATCAATGAACACCATGTGCAAGTTTTTGTGTGCACGTCTGTACTTCTCGCACAGTTAGCGGAGTGCAAAAGTGGCGTCCATTGTTCCTCGACCTGGCATAAATCCAAACTGGTTTGGGGTAATCTCACTCTCCTCTTGCAGTCGTTTCTCTATTACTTTCTCCCATACCTTCATACTATGTGACATGAGCTTTATCCCTCGATAGTTGTTGCAGCCCTGTACATCACCTTTATTCTTGAAGATGGGCGAACTAGAACTGTTGCACCATTCTTGTGGGATCCCTCCTTCATGCAACAATTTATTAAAGAATAAACTCAGCTACATACATTTATCTTCTTTATACGCTTCTACACTTCTACTGGTATATCATCTGGGCACATGGCCTTTCCATTTTTCATGCTTTGCCTTTCTTACTTCGTCCCTGCTAATTTCCCTCACCAAACCCATATTTACTTGCACCTCTTTGAGCACTCCATTCCATTTATTCTATTCGTTCATTAGCTTTTCAAAATAAATCTTCCATTGTTCATTTATTTCGTCATCTTTGAACAGAACCCTACTGGCGTCGTCTTTTATAAATTTAATGTGAATTATATATCTCGTTCTCCTTTCTCTTGGTTTTGTAATCTGGTAGAGATGCTTCTGGCCTCTAGGGCTATCCAGTGAGTCGTACAACTTCTCCTGCACCTTAAACCTCGAAACTGCTTTCTATAAATCTTATTTATAAATAAATAAGTAAATAAATTTATCTTATCTTACATAATCTTGTTCTTATTATGTTTCAAACTATCTTTTTTTACATCTTGCCATTATTTAAACGTAATTTTCTTTTCTTTAAGCATCTTTTGCACGTCTACATTCCACCACCATGTATCCTTTTCTATCATACCTTTCTTTTTCGATTCTCCAAACACATCTATAACTACTCTCCTTATACAATCCGCCATCTCTTTCCAACATTCATTCACAGATTTCCCTTCCATATCCTATCCTTTATTTCAGTCTTTTATTTATTTATGTACACACAAAACACTTAAACAGGACAAAATATTAACATAAAAGAGCACAAAGGTACCACTTAAGGCGAAATGGGTCCCAAAGAAGAGGTTTTGACGCATTTCGGCTGCACGCAAAATCAATATTTCTCCTCAAAAACTACAAATTTGCCTTATTTTTTTTCATGGTTAATAAAATTGAAGATTTTTTTTAGTGAATTATGAGGGCCAAAACACGATTGAAATAATTTGGCTCGATACAAAAAAATCGCAAAGTTTTCTCAAAATGTAGCGTTTTTATGAGAAAAAACGGTTTTATTCGATTGTAATTAAAGCGATTTCAATAAAATTTCGTCTATAATACGTTCACCATTAAAGACTTTAGGGGATTATGGACTTATTTTAATGTAACAACAAGCGCTCTCACTTCTGATAACTCTGTAGTTATCCGTGTGAGAAGCAGCTCCTTCTGAGGTCTAAATGCGCAGCCTTCAGTAGCAATTTCCCATTGCTTGCGAAGTTTTTCATTTTAAGTGAATTATTAAACGCCTGCGTTCCTTCGTAAAATACCTAATGGCACAACACTGATACACTAACTGATTCTTACAGATTATTCATGACTACCTCGGCTATCACTAAAAAAAACCCGTGTGCAGTTTGTACACGGGATTTCTCATTAAACAGTCCCTAACCATAGATATTGATTTTTATTAAAACCATAGATGACAGAAGAGGCCTAAACTTCATGTTTTTCTGTGTACGTTCTACGAACTATCCCATAACACTATATCAAAAGGTAAACATTTTGTTTCTTTAATAAATAAAAATGAATTGATTATCACATCACAGCACATTAGCCGATAACGACACCGACCCGACATCGGCACGATATCGGCGGTGAGATGATCGGATACGTTTAGTGCCTACCAAACGCTTTTACATTGTCTTGCGATTGTCACCTATATCGTCGCAGACAGCGACCGACACCGATATAGGCACGACATCTACCGGCGAAGACACAGTGCGGTGAGAGTAGCGGCATTTTTTCACTTGAGCACACTTTTTCGCACTGCCCAACTTCAAGACGTCGATACTTAGTAGGTACTGTAGTTGTTTGGTGCGTCACGATGGTCACCAACATCATCGGGTTGATAATAATTATATCGATATCGAATCGATGTCGGTATAATAGCTGCCGACATATCGGTATCGGGCTGATGTCGTTATCTATTAATGTGAAAACGCTCAATAGGTACACAGGACATTTTAAGTAATCATTTTAGTTCACTACACCATAAGTCCCATAAAATGTAAACTTATTGAAAAAAATCGAATCTAAGAAAAACTAGTCCAGTTGGTCAACTGCAAATATTTTATGCTGTGGCATGGATTTTCCGCGAAATGATCGGCGGCGAATCGTAAATAAATACGTCACTCTGCATTTAGGGGAGGCGGAGGTAGCGTTTCAAAGGCCTACAGGCCCGGAAAACGTCGCCTTAACTCTTAAACATACTGGCGCATTCCTCTTTTTCTATCATAAGCCATCTGGTTTTGGGTGGGGGCCGTTCCTTGTTCCTGCTGGACGAGACACTGACTTTTACCTCCATTATTATGAATCTATGGTGTGAGACTAAGTCTTCCTGGGAGCACTTTACAGTTTTTGATACTTTTAAGACTGTTCAGTCTTACCAGCAAATAATTAATTTGTGTTGCGTGGTAGCCACTTTTGTAAGTTATAAGATGCTCTTTTTGTTTTACGTACCACATTTTTGTTATTGCCAGGTTGAAGGCCGAAACAGCTTGCAGCAGTATCTCACCATCAGTGTTACGGTCTCCGCATCCCCAACCGCCATGCACTCTCTAATACCCATCCTTCTGCCTTCTGTGTCCTACATGCCCGTTAAAATCACCTTTCACATACACTTCTTCACTATCTTGCACATCACCTGATCGAAGTACTTCCAAAACTTCTCTTTCACACTATCCTCACACCCTGACTGGGGTGCATACACACTAACTATATTAACCAAAAAACTCTCCACAATTACTTTTACCACTATCAATCACTCTATCACTCACTCTCCACATATTCTTTCAACTGACTATCCAAAACTATACCCACACCATTTCGCTAGCCATCGCCTTTACAGTAAAAAAACTTATATCCTTCTCCTATCTCTCTAGCCTTCGCACCCTTCCACTTCATCTCTTGCAGACACGCTATGGTCAGTCGTCGCCTTTTTAGAACATCTGCTCCTTCCCTTGCTCTTCCAGTTCTCGCACACCTCAGTATAACTTCTCTCACGCTCCGAGCTTGCGTCTTACGTTGCAACCACCCGTTCTGGTGCGACAACCCTTGTCCATTTCCCACAGAAGCCGGGTGCTGTCCCTGCGCGTCACCAGTGGGGTACGCCCTAGCCCTATCGCGCACCATATACTTTCCACTAATGTTGCTTAAGGTTTTGGCAAAGATTTACAGTCAACCGCCAGCCTGACACCATAACCACCAACTCAACTCTCTTTGGGAATGCTTTTGTTGGTTTTACCCGCCACCGCGCGGGTGATCCAAGGTGCTACAATGGTGTGCACTAGGTGTCCAGTTCCCTTAGTCACTTCCTACGACACCCACGGGATGAGATGGGGTGGCCAGATTCTTAATCCGGGACCACACAGACAATTTTTCGCCCCGTAAACCACAAAATTGTAACTTTCATCAAAATCGTTAGAGCCGTTTTCGAAAACGTGATTACAAATATACGAGTATATATATATACAAATATTACTCATTTAATAGTATAAGATATAGTATAAATTGTGTGTATAGGCTGAATTAATACAATGTATAGATGACCTTATTATTATCGCTAGCGCTTAGCATTTACTGATGTGTGTGATGAGGAAATTACTGAAAAAGGAGGATTATAAAAGCGACCACGAACCAATTTTGATACTGATTTCAGTTTGTTTTATACTTGCGGATTCACGTATAAATAATATCGAAGTAGAAATCATCGTGATTGTAGACGTACATTTATTATATTAGTTTAATTTGCGTGATAAATATATTTTACAATTTAAATTTAACAACCTAGGTACTTGTGTGATTATTTCGTAAGATGTTCATTATAATTTGCTTTGTTATCACAATTTCCACTAGTTTGGCTACGGACGTGTCCATTTATATCACTGATGATTATTGTAAGTAAGCTTTTCCTATTCCCGATGCATTGACAACATAAATATATTGTACATATATCAATAAGGATTGACATGGTTGGCTCAGTGGTTAAGCGATTGACTGCTGCGTTGCGTGTCGCGGGTTCGAATCCTGCACGGAGCAAATATTTGTATGACCTACAATTATTTGTTCCGGATCTGGCTGTTTGTGTATGTGAGTTCAAACGTTTGAAAACGCATCCACAATACAAGAGAAATTCCTAGTGCGGGGCACGAGTTATAAAGAAAAAAACTCACCGGACACGGTTATTTCGGGAGGTTCCTGTTTCGTAGCAGGTGGGAGGAAACAAAGACACGCTGGAGCTTACGGTGGAGGTCTGCCCGACTTGGGCAGAGCATCATTCTCTTTATATCTTAGAAAGTATTTTGTATGTTCGGAAAAACTTAGGACTTTTCAAAATTAGAAGCGATTTCCATAATATAAATACACGTAATAACATGAAATTGTGATACCCAAATTTAGGTTAGCTAAAACTAGTAAGTCATTTGTTATAAACAGTATTCGATTTTATAACAAGTTGCCAAAGACGGTTACAGAACTTAGTGATGGAAAGTTCAAAACCCACATCAAACGTGTCCTTATCAAAAAAGCATAATATAAGATTAAAGAGTACGTTGAAGACAAGGAAGTTTGGCGATAATTCCTTCTGCACATGTGGCTTCCCTGGTACCTCAATAACGGCATTACTATGTAAATGTCTATTAACTGCTCCCAAATTAAGATGATTATTTTATTTTACCTATTTTTTTTTTCTTTTACGAATCGAATGGAAGATAGTCACATACTATGACATGAATTCATTTTGGCAAGGTACAGAAGCATGCAGTAAATACCTAAGCTACTTGGATCAGTTATGCAATAAGTTTAAAGAAACGTCACATTGTGACGTCATACAAGTTCAATTGCAGCAAGAATTCTCAGAACTCGAGTACTATAACCACCTGCTGCTGAGTCAGCATTCCAGCACGCGCCGCGCACGAGATCTGCGCCGCCGCAAGCGAGGCCTTATCAACGGTATAGGGTATCTAGCAAACAGCTTATTCGGTGTACTTGATGAAAGATTCGCAGAGCAATATAAACAAGATATTAAATCAATACTTACATGACAATGAAAATCATTTGCTTTCGCTCTTGAAACAACAAACAACGGTCATTGAATCAGAATACAACGTTTTGAAAAGGAACGGGCAAGCAATTAATAAGCAACACAAGATGCTTAATTCACTATCAATCAAGTTAGATAAGATGGAGAACGTATTATTAAACGAATCAAATAGAAATCGAGTCATGAACGATTTCAGTACGGGAGCAATTATTATGAGCAATTTAAGACAACTAAAAACAATCCAAACAAGTTTATTAGATACCATAACAGATGTTTATCACGGGAGACTCAATTTTCATTTATTGTCACCAGAACAACTGAAGGACACTCTGAATACAATATCGAGTGGTCTTTCAAAGGATCTTACGTTACCGATCAATAACTTACAAACTAACTTTAGAAACATTTATCATTTATTGACAGTCAAAGCAAGAATGACTGAAGAATTTTTAATCTTCGAATTGAAATTGCCTCTGGTGTCTAGAGATACATTTTCAATCATGAAAATTATTCCAATTCCTCAACTTGTAGGTAAATCAAGCATGGCTACTTTAACTCCGATTGCTGAACATGTTGCAATCAATTTGAAGAAGGACTCGTATTTACCAATGTCTATATACGACGTCCAGATATGTCTACGTGAACTGAACTAATTATTATGAGTTGAAATGAATGTGTTGCGTAAACTGCTGAATTGCAGAATGTGCGGTTGCACCGTACAGTACTTTTTTGACATAATCTTTTCGTTATTTGACATTATATAACTTCAATATACTATATTTTTTATTAAATTAGATTTTTTACAACTTTAGTGGCAGTCATGTCATTTGGTTTAAATAGGTCCAGTGTCCTCTCATACCTTTAAACACTGTAACTTGAAAAGATTGTAAATACCATTTACTTTTAAAAGAGTAACCGTGGAGCTTCTTGCCGGCTCTTCTCCATAGGAAACGACCAATAAGAACCGTGCACCTAGCTTCTGACGTTTCATAAGTGCCCTTGTAGGTTTATGTGAAATAAAATATTTTGAATTTGAATTTGAATTTTTGAATTTGTATGAAGATTCGTTAAGGTTAGGTTTTCTTTTGATAGTCAAAAGAAAACCTAACCTTAACGAAGCAGTGCGCTTAAAATGCACTAGCTCTGATATCTATAAAAATGCCTTTATTTGCTGACCAAATAAAATACAGTTTTAACTTTATAAATTTAGTTTTAACCTTTATAATACTGGTGTCTCATATTGGAGACAGATAACAATAAAATTCTATTGTGTCTGCTAATTGCGCGCGCGACAGATTAAGTCTAGTTTAATAAAATAGCTCTCTCAAGTACACACTCTTCAGAAACCAATTTGTTGGTCAGGTTGTCCTTCGAAATAGGTCTCCCCTAGCTACTCTTCTCCATTCTTTTGGCAAGTCATCTTCCCACCTCTTCTCTTCTCTATTTGACGTCCCTTTTGTCTTTTTCCATTTCTAGGATATCATTCCATTACGTCTTTTGTCCATTTTCCTCGGTTCGTTCTCAATATAATGAATGTAATATGACCAGTATTTTATTTGAGTTTTATTTTTATTTTTTGGTAGTATATTTGTTATTACAAGAGACTTTTGTCCTTTTCCTTATTTTTGAGGTCGTCCACCTGTCACGTAGCCTTTTGTTTAGCATACTTTGCTCTATATTGCGTTGGCAAACTATAAGATTTTGTTTGTTTTTGCTTGTAACAGACCACGTTTGACACCCATAAGTGAGACATGGGAGCACGTGTTATAAAGTTTGCTTTTCACTGAAATAGTTAAAAACGAAATAATACCAATGTGTATTGTTTCGTTTTTAACTATTTATTTTAGCGACCAATAACGTTTCCAAGTTTTGCTTATTCTTCTATCAATTTCTTTTGAATATTGGTCTTTGATTGATATTAGCTGTCCCAAATAAATGCATCAACATATTCGATAAAATACTGTCCTATTTCTATCTCTGTTTCTATCTTTTTCTTTGTTGCATTCGTCATTACTTTTAGACTTCGCTGGATTCATTGATAAACCTGCTTTCCTGCTTTCATCTAATCGCTGTAACTTGGTTTATAGTTAGTATGTCTGGTCTCTCTGAATATCAGAGTGTCGTCAGTGAATCTTAGATGATTTAGATTTTTAGAGTTCCATTTACGTTTATTCCAAAATCTTCCCAGTCTATATTTCTGAATATATTATTTTCTAGCACAGCAGTGCTAGAAAATCCCAATCTACTTTCCCCAAAATCGTTCACAGCAGTGAACAATTTTGGGGAAAGTGGATCACCTTGCCTGACGCCCCTCTGGATACCAAATTTTTCTCTTTGCTGTTCAAGTTGGCACTTTGCTGTGGAGTTTTTGTATATTTCTTTTAGGATTTTTATATATTTGATTTCTACGCCCTGGTTTTCTAGTGTATTCCGGATATAGTTATGACTCAGAGAATCTAAAGCCTTATTATAATTGAAGAATGCCATGTAGTAGTGCTGGCCATATTCAGTAAGTTTTTCAATGATCTGTTTCACCACGTGAATATGATCAATGTTAGAATAATTGGCGCGAAACCCCGCTTGTTCTCTTGGTTGGTTCTTTTCTAGGTGTTTAGTTATCCGGCCAAGTATTATTTTAGAAACAACTTTGTATAGATTGGACATTAGACATTTAGGTCTGTAGTTATTTATTTAATTTTTATCTCCCTTTTTATGGAACTGGACAATAATGGACTTAGTTTCGGAAGAACATAATGTTGGTGTCACACTAGTTACTGTTAATATCACGGTTAATACTGTCTTGAACAGATAACTGCACTTAGCAATGATTATAACCAAACTGTTACACAGGTGGATGCTATATCTAATCGCAATGTAATTTGAGTGAATTCAAATTTGAACATGCGGCAACACTAAACTTCTTTTTGTTTTTAGATAAAACAAAACCTGGTATGGAACCACAACCAATCAGCGTATCCCAGATCCCGTGGAAGTTCAGTTATGACTCGGATGATTGGGATCGCTATATTCGTATAAAATTTATTAATCAATCTCCAAGTGTGGCTGCGATCGATGTAAGATATTATTCAGGTAAGCATCAAGTTTGGGACTATCTTCCTAAGACACAACCTTGTCTCTCCGCAAGTTTGGTAACAGACGAATAAGATATAAAGAAGCATGTATTCCTACATTTGTGAAGGACTTGTGTGGCAGTCAGCAAGCTGCTCGCGTCACCGCCGCCGTGAAGTCGCGCGCCGCCGTAACACGTTGCGTGTAGTTACTAGCCTGCCCGACTGTTTAGATCTTCTTGAACGTTACATTGTATTTAATCAATGGAGTTAGGATTAAATAGTATAGCTGCGCAACTAAAACTGCTCGCAGCTTCTCTGCCTGCCGGAATTGGCCGAAACTGACCCCTCGTCTTCGCGTGCTCCTTAAGCTCATCAAACACATCTAGATAATAATATATATAATAGCACTTAACGTAAATATAAAATCTTGGTTTTCGATTTGTTCATTGACAATCCCACTTTTTTTACTCTCTTTAGCTAGTTCGATCACCATACCCTCCAATTCGGTAGCGCTTTCTGCGAAGACCACAATATCATCCGCGAAACGTAGGTGATTCAGTATTTCTCCGTCTACTTGTATTCCCTTCGTCTCCCAATTTATACGTCTGAAGATGGATTCGAGCACCGCTGAAAACAGTTTTGGGGAGAGAGGGTCTCCTTGTCTTACTCCTTTTTGTATTGGAAATTCTGTACCTTCGCGCTCTAGGCGCACTTTTGCGTGACATTTTGTGTAAATACTCTTAAGTTTATGTATTTCTGGTTTGCACCTTGTTCCGCAAGTGATGTCCATATGGCTTCAAAGTCTCGAGAGTCGAATGCTTTTGTGTAGTCTATAAAACACATATATAACGTCTTCCTATATTCCTTTACTTTTTCAATTAATTGCGTTATGACTTGTATGTGGTCTGTAGTCGAGTAACCGGAGTACCTCGAGACATTACAATAGACAAAGAAGAGATAGAATATGTAAAAGAATATATATATATTTAGGACAGCTAGTATCATTCGGAAATAACACAGGAAAAGAGATAGAAAGAAGGATAACTTTAGCCTGGAAGAAATATTGGGGACTAAGAGAAATAATGAAAAATAAGGACATCAATATAAATATAAAGAAAAAACTCTACGAAGTAGGCATATTGCCTTGCCTTACATATGGTTGCCAGACATGGTCACTAAGGAAAGAAGACGAAGAAAAAAATTCTATATGCCAACGCAAAATGGAGAGATGTATGCTTGGTCTTAAACTATCAGATAAGGTTAAAAACTCCAGCATAAGAACAAAAAAAAACAAATGGACAAAACGTTTAACGGAATGGATACCAAGAGACAGGAAAAGGGAAAAGGGGAGACCAAACAAAAGGTGGAGAGACATCTTCAAAGAAAGATGTGGACCCTTATGGATGCGAAAGGCGCGTGAAAGAGCTGTGTGGAAAGGTCCGTCCGTCAGTCCGTCAATACCCTTTTTTTCAGGAACGCGTAGGGACTTGAAAGAGCAGGGTAGTTGAGAGTATGCTCACTTAAATGTCTCGCTGATGGTGGCGAGTGTGTTGGATCATTCGGTTCCCTACAAAATGGTTGAGAAGGATGCTGCTAATCTACGCGTCATGTTCATAAACGGGCGCCGTCAGTTGAGACTGGTCATCTCTTATATGCCAGGGCTTATTTTTAATCTTATATTTTTAATAGTTTTTGATTTGTATATTTTTTTACATTGTTCTCACATATAGAATCAACAAGAGCAATGTACCCAGGATTTTGTAATTTCTATATATAAAAGAGTGTCCTTGAAGTTTCTTGCCCGTTCTTCTCCATAGAGATCTACGTTTTGGAATGGGCAACTAGCTTCAACTTTCTGACTAACTGACTGACTCTTTGACAATTCAAAAGTGCCTGTAAATGGTTTAATTGAAATAAATGCTTTGAGTTTGAGTTTATCAAGTTGAAGTTAATATCAAATACGTACCTAGGTATGTAGTCCCTTAGAGCTCAAAATAAAATCAAGCAGGAATTATTTTTAACTATTCAGGTGCTACAGTGTTGATTATGCATTTTGTAACCACTACAGAATTTCCCCATAGATCATTAGTTTTTTTTTTTTTACATTAAGTATATCGAGAACTATCATAGTCGAAATTCATAGTTACAAATGTCAACATTTTCTTTCAATAGGGACTCGGCAATAGTGGGTAAGGAATTGAAAGATTTTGTGGTTGAGACTGGAATATCTGCAAAGAAATTTTCAAAAACTGTGGCAATTTCAAAATTCTTTTTAATAACTGTATTGTTAATATTGAGGCTGTAGTCCCTCCTACGCTTTCTGTTTCTTCCAGTCTCGTTGTTTATAATTTCCTAAGTCGTTTTTATTTTATTTTGAATATATTAAATTTTTGAGCTCAAATATCATGCTCAGATAGGAGCCTTTTGGCCTTGCACAGGACTTGCTTGGTTTCAATTTTACTTTGTTTTTATTGGTATTGTTTTTTTTTTTGCTTTTGTTTTTAATGAGTGTGTGTTTTAAATGATCTCCTGTGCTTGTTCCAATAAATACTTTTTCTATATTTCTATCTTTCTTTCTTTCTAATTATTGTTAGAGTCAACTTTGACAACCTTATAATGTCGGTACGGTTGGCGCAGTGGTTAAGCGATTGACTGCTGCACTGCGTGTCGTGGGTTCGATTCCCGCACGGAAAAAATATTTGTATGACCTACAAGTAGTTGTTCCGCGTCTGGCAGTTTGTGCATGTGAGTTTAAATGTTTGTAATCGCACCCACAGTACAGGAAAAATTCCTAATGTGGGGTAACTTTAATAAAAAAAATATATATAAATTACTTCAAGATGTAAAGTTTATTTTACTTTTATAATACGTTTCAGATAAATACTCATTTTTATTAAGAGCCAACCACGATCATCCAGAGACTGGTGGTCCGAGACAAGGTGAAGAAAACTATAGGGTCGGACTAGTGCGTCATTCCACTAAATTAAAAATTAAAGTTTTCTTATACAAATCGAAGATCATGTGTTCGTCGCTTCTAGTAGGAGAAGGGAGGGCGTTCTCGAACATTACGAACGGGAAAAAGAACAAGGAATTTGAATGTAAGAGAATGTTATATTGTTACAATAATGAGAGCTCAGTTCAGTCAGCAAAGTCAACAGTCAACTGATCATTATAGCTGTCATTGTGACCATGTAATACTTAAGTTTTTCAAAGGAAGTTAATTATTGATTGGTGTTATTTTCTTACAGATTATGATGTTTGTGCTAGAAGAAACCAATGTCTGCTAGTGGTTGATTTGAAAAACAAATGTGACGGTAAGTCTTCCTTTTCTCAAACTGCAACCTTTGTTATACAGAGATTAGTGACTTAATTCTAACAATCTAACAAAAATACGGATGTACTGCCTTATAATAATCTCTTCTCTAATCTCTATCTCCTCTATTTAGTAAACAAAGTCGCTTTTTGTGTCTGTCTCTGTTATTTATTTATTTAAACTTTTCACACTAAAAAAGTACAAAGGCGGACTTAATGCCTTAGGCATTCTCTACCAGTCAACCAAGGGTGGTGAAGAGATTAGATGGCAGGTGCTCTGTTTGAGAGGAACACAGGAAAATCTTTTTTTTATTAAAATATATCATTATAAATAATTATTATACACACAAATACATACATATTTAATAAAATATATACCGTAGACCGGGGTTACTTTGATCAGTATTAAACTTTGAAGGTTCATATCTTTTAAATTTGTGGGTGTAAAAAAATACTAAATAAATCTAGTGATCGGTTTTTTTATTACTCTCGATTCCTGTAATAATAAGTGAAAAAAATTGGTTTGATTTTGAGAAAAAAAAATTAAACTGCCTGATCAAAGTTATACGTAGGATGGGGTTACTTTGATACCCCTTATTTTATTGCGTAACTACAAAGTAATTATTTCGTAATTGCAAAGTAATTACGCAATTAAATAAACCCAATTACAATGCCAATACAATTTAAATATAATTACCCAATTATAATGCTAATACAATTTAAAAAATAAAATCTATCAACGAGAAAAATAAATATTGTCGCATGGGGTAACTTTGATCTAACAATTGATTTGATTGTTTGAATGACAATATATTTACCTTTTTCAATTAAAATGATTGGTGGATTCCCAGCGTGTCCTCAGGAAAGGATTAAACAGTTGTTCAGTGTTCATAACTCAGAAAAAAAACTACCTAATTGCGTTTCGTTTTAAGTAATTCACGATTTTATATGAAATGGAAGTTTCTATCAAAGTTACCCCGCGATTCAAAGTTACCCCGCGATTCAAAGTAACCCCGGTTTACCGGTACCTATATTATATATACATCATAAATACAAATTTAAGGGCAAGGTGTTGAGATGACTCTACTCTATTTATTTTGATAAAAAACTCTGCAATTTCCGCTTAAATGCATACCGACTGGTCGCCGTCCTGATATCAAGAGGAAGCGCATTCCATAGAAGAATGGACTGAATATGAAAGGAAGAATGAACAAAGTCAGAAGTATGAGAAGGACAAAGTAGGAGAAGATTGTTAGAAGAACGCAGATTCTTATTGTGTGAAGAACATAGATTTTGGAAGTGAGACATGAGATAAGAAGGAGGAGTGGGAGAGTTAAGGGAAAAAACGCGTGGTCAAAGCGCGCAAACTTCTTCTTTGGGGAATGGACATCCATTTGAGCTCAGACCTATAGCTCGACGCATGATCATATTTCCTGAGGTTGAATATGAACCGGATCCAATTGTTGAACAGTCTGTTACCGGGTTATTCTTCTAAAATACGCAAAGGATTCGGTTTTCACCATAGTTTAGATAATATATTACGGAAGGTTTATACATATTACATTAAACGTACACGAGTACAGATATCTTGACGTTTCGTCAAGTCGTAAAAATGTCGCTTTTTTTCTTACATGGCGTGCGCTGACCAAACCGTAAGAGATACATAAAATTAATGTTCTACAGGATTTTACATCTTAAAAAGATCAACAGAAAGTTCCTCTATAGCATAAGTCTATCTTCTAAAGATGTCACAATAGGATCACACAAGGAGAATGGAGGATGTCACAGTAGGTAAAGAGTCTTCCCTTTCAAAATTTGATAAAAAAATATTGTTATTTCCGAAGCAATTTTGACTGGTATATTAGTAATCCTTAGCCAATAAAATATGTTATTTAAACTAGGCCTTTCGAGGTCTTGATGAGAGAAAACGTTTGACCTCGTGAGCTGTGCAAATAACTAACAAAATAGCTAATTTTTTTAATGATATTTTCTATTGTGAGATCTTTATTTCGGAACCAATTAGAGATAAAGTTGAGTGCCACCTGGGGATCCTAAGTATGTATACTTGGGTACACCACACGGTCTCACTGGTGTGCTCCTTTTAGTAACGTTTTATGCAGCCGTCTGTTCCTACACTATTTCGTAGAAGTAGCGATAGGGCAGAGCGATGACTATTAAGGAAACCGTACGATGCTCCCTTATTAAATTGATCGGACAAAAAGGTCATGACCCGTGGAATTGAAACCTCAAACACGCTAATACTATTAAATATACAGAATTCCCACAGTTTAAAGGTGACTTTATATTGCTGTACAGTGTTTTGAGACAAAAAAGCTGACATTATTCAAATGTGGGGATTGTATTCCGCCCATACGATTGATATAACTAATGGATGTTGTATTATCAATACGTAATATTAAAGCACAGTCAGAATAATTGTGAATGAATCATTTTAAAGCTAAAAATACCGCTAAGAGATCGAGACAGTTAATGTGAAACCTTAATTCTGAATTTTCCCAAGCGCCATTAAATGCTTTCGTTATTGCAACAAGCACCCCAGCCGGTCCTGGGCGCATCAGTGAATATTTCAAATGTAAAAGATTGAGCCCTAATGGAATTGTAAGTTGTGGAAATATTTTTTTCACCACTCCCGCACGAAAGAAGTGTCTTTCCTCTACGAAAACAGTGAGGAAAGTTGGTTTTTCCTCACTGTTTGAACAGTGAGGAAAGTTGTATTTTCCTCACTGTTTGAACAGTGAGGAAAGTAATGATCCCGTTCAGAAACAAACCTTGCCTGATTTTTTTATGTTAAGTTTTAAAGATATTTAAAAAAATAAATAATTTGATGCTTAGAATAGAAATATTTATATGTTAGATTAATGTTTTTTATTTATTTACCTATGATGACTGAATACTTTCTTACTGGTCGTGGTGAAAAGTTTTGTATGCAACATGTGAGCAAGTTCATTTGCTATTCGTTTTGTTGAGTCTTTCGCTTACTCAGGATTGAAATTTATAATCACTCGCTGCGCTCGTGATTCTATTTTTCAATCCTTCGTTCGCTCAAGACTCAAAATCAATACTCATAGGAAAAACGAACTTTCCTCACATGTTGGATAAATAACTATTGACCACAATTCAGATCATACAAAATTATAATAGATAATATAATTTTTGTATCAAAATTGTTGTTAATTTTTAAGGCCAAGAAATTTTGGTGTAAATCCATCCATATTTTTCTGCGGGACAAGCAGCAGTAAGTACCTCAATTAATTGTGCAAATTCTCTTATAGTGCAGAGTGGTAAGCGTATAAAAGTACTATTGTTTAATAGTACATTTTATAGTACTTTATTGCGTTTTTCGTCTGGTAGGGACATAATATTTTTTTTAAATCAAATCATCAAATCTGTTTTGATTGTAATGAACTCTTATTGAAATTAATAACGAAACCAAGGGATTCTAATAATTTAAAAGTTTCTGTTAAATTATCACGACACTCAGAATAAGTATAACCAATACATAATACGTCATCTAGGTATTGACTTATTTATAACCCTGGTTCCTAAGATGGGACATTACCTCGTTTTGTGCTTTGTCATCCTCGAAATTAAAGCGCCGGTTATTATTTCCGGTGATGTTCAGCAATAGGAATTAAAATATACTCCTCTGGCCTCCACCCCCCCCCCCCCCCTGTTCGACAGGTAACGCGAAGGACCTGGCCAGTTTTCCTGGTAGCGAGGTCGTGCGACTGCCGATTGAACTATCTGTGGAGGTTTTTGGGGAACCGAGGCCATTTTTATTTGCAGTCCCTGTATTTCAATAGCTTTTGAAGCTTTGATTTTTTTGGATAGTTTTATTCCGAATAGATAGATAGATAGAATACTCTTTATTGTACACCATAAAAATTACAGACATAAATTAAGAAATTTTACATAGGGTGACACAATGGGCGGTCTTATCGCTTATAGCGATCTTTTACAGGCAACCTTTGGATGGATTAAAGGTAACAGGAGAGACAATACTGCAGATAGTCAGCGGTGTACCATCTACATATACGAGATAAATATGTACATGCATACATAAAGCATAAACTTATTCATATAAATATATATACTTATAATATAAATCTATAAATATGAAACAAGAGCAAGGAACTAAAATGTAATGATGATGTTTAAGGAGAGAGGAAGTGTTTTTTTACCAGAGTTTTAAAAGTGGGCAAAGATTGAGCTCGCCTTATCGACAAGGGCAAGGCATTCCATAACCGTACTGCTTGAACTGTAAAAGGTTTGTCATAAAAGCTGGTTGAATGCATCGGCATCTCTAGTCTCAAGTTTTCCGATGATCTCAGATATCTATTATGTGTGTCATGTAGGAACTTGAAACGTTCTTTAAGATAGGAGGGGGTTATAGGATTGAACCGAATACTGTAGAGCTGAAATAAGATATGAGAATTCCGGCGAAGACGTATGGGAAGCCACTTGAGCTTTGTACGAAATTCAGAAATGTGATCATATTTGCGCAGGCCAAATATAAATCTTATACAAAAGTTTCGAAGTCGCTCAAGTTTATCTAGTTGTGCCTCAGTGAGGTCGAGATAACTTATATCAGCGTAGTCAAGGATGGGAAGTAAAACGGATTGTGCAAGCGCAGTCTTAGTGGCAGTAGGAAGAAAGTTCCGCAATCGTCTCAGGGACTTACCAGATGCAAAAAAATTGCGGCTTACGTCCTGTAGCTGGGGACCCCAAGAAAGATGTTTGTCGATCCAAACTCCGAGGTTCTTAACCTTTTCGCTAGTTGGAATGGCAGTTCCGTTAAATTGAAAAAAAAAAATTCGTTTCCCTTTCGTTATCCTTGATAACATTTAGGAACGATTTTTCCAAGCCGGGTGTCACCAATTTGATACATGCTTCAGTATCCATATGGTGAAGATGGGTTAAGATGCGACAACTGTCACTTAGCATTTTTATGGCTTGGAGTTTTTCTTCGCCAGTAATGAGAAGAGCCTTATTCGCGGCTGCGATGCCAGCACCAAGAACTTGTTGCTATAACTCCATCGTCTTATCGCGATTTCTTGCCATATTTGTAATAGCTGCCGAAATTTCGGCATTCAGTTTTGGTTCTTGTTAAAGAGCACAGTTGGAGAGGACAAGATAAACATACACGAAACTTTGGCACAAAGATGGCAGCTCATTTAAAACAAGACAAATTATTAAAAGTATTATTTTAATAATTTGTCCTTAACTTCCCTGGAAGTCCTTTTTTCCCAGGAAAGTTAAGGAATTACCAAAATCCAAAGGGCTGTGAAAATTTAAAATAATTTCATCATGGGTATCGTTCTCATGGTTTTTGAGGGTGTTAAAGCCGATAAAAAAATAAGTACCTATCATCAGCCTGTAATTTTATTGTATTTGAAATAGTTCGTGAAAAATTTCGCTTTGTAGAGCATCGTCTCTGTCACTCACACGTGTATCACAGTCTCTTTATAAAACTCCGATGTACTAACTTATGGTTTAATAAAACTAAGATATTAATTATTAAGAGAATACTTTTTTACCGCTTTTTGTTCTAGTGGTTCGACCACCTGTCTCAGACCCAGAGGTATCGGGTTCGATTCCCAGTCAGGGCATAATTTTCTGCTGGGTTTAGTTGGTGGAAGGGCTTGTTCTAAGTCGGCTTGGCTAGCTACCACCATCTTATCTAAGTCTGTCGCCATAACAACAATGTTAGCAGCATTGTCACAGTTGCATTCTTTTGAATCTGCCATAGTGCTAATTTTGCTTTAAATCATATTTTTCTTTAATTAACATTAGCCCAAAAAGCTTAGATAATTGCAGATTACACTACCCATAACATAAATACTGGTCTAGTGATCGCAAGCGCTACTGCTGAGCATCAGGTCCTGGGTCCGATTGCCAGGTCGGGCAAAGTGTCATTGGGTTTTTCCATTAGGAATTTCTCAGTAGCAGCCCGGAGTCTGGATTTGTGCCCGGTTGATGGCAATAGGCTCGCCCCTTGTTGCATGAGACTTAAACATAACTGGCGAAATGTGGTTGTACTTAAGTGCACCTCTGCCTAACCCTTCGGGCAATACAGGTGTGATTTAAGTTATGTTAAACATAACTGGCAATGTGGATGTACTACTCACATCAACTACTTCTTCGAGGATATATATTTGTCCTTCTAATTCTAATCATATACATTGCTTTTTTTTTCAGATGTGATCATTACACCTGTCGAGGCGGTGAGACAAATCGGAGAACACCTCAGCGTGCTGTGCAAAGTGCCCTACCCCATAGAGGACTGCAGGTCAGTAGATTGTTATGTGATTGTGTGGCAAACAAGCCGATGGTAAGTGAACACCGTCGTTTATGGACATCTGCAATACCAGAGGCATCGCAGATGCATGATTGTATCAAAAGCCTGTAAACACACTGGCACCCATACTCTTCAAACGGGAAAACGGCAACGCTGCTTAGTGGTTAGCATGCATGGTGGATGTAATTCCCTGGACAAGCTCCTTCACGCAGGCGTAGTTTGGATAGGTCCCTTGTCCCTAGGACGATCTTTCAGCTGAACGATTTTGCGATGCCTCTGGTATTGCACATCTGATGAGCCATCTGCTCTTTTCATAGAATATTACACCTCCATTTTTTCCCAAAGTTGGAGTGTGTGACGAAAGATAGAGATGACATAATAGAGATGTAAGGAAGTAAAATGCGTGCTGCGCCGACCACCAACAAATAGGACTAAGACACAGAACACGAAACCGCCGCGCCAGCAGCGTCCAGAGACGGCGATACTAATAAGATTCGTGGCGCTGGATATCGGTTGAGCGCACAACTTCTGTCGTGGATATCGGTTGAGCGTACAACTTCTGTCGTGGATGTCGGTTGAGCGTACAACTTCTGTCGTGGATGTCGGTTGAGCGTACAACTTCTGTCGCGGATGTCGGTTGAGCGTACAACTTCTGTCGCGGATGTAGGTTGAGCGCACAACTTCTGTCGCGGACGCCATTGAAAGCGATCAGTTTTTATACGTAATTAGAGTCGTAGTGCGAGAAACGCTTGTTTTGTATGAAAAGTGTTAACAATACCGTCTTTAGCAGCGGCCGCCGAGGAATCTCCGTGCTCTGTGGGCTTAGGGTAGGGGGTTGATGATAGGGGGCGACTAGAATCAGTTTTATTATTTTTTGTAAAGTTTGACGTTCAAAAGTGCCTTTTTTGTGCCTAATTGAAATAAATTATTTGACTTTGACTTTGACTTTGATATTTTCCCTTAGGTAACGAGCGAGGTACAATAATAACTTGTTTTCTCTGTATGTTTCAGGATGATCGTAGGCGGGATTTCTCACAGACTGATAACTGACAACCTGCAAGGAGATGTAGTCTACGCGGGCCAGGGGTTCAAGGTACACTCACTCTGGTGTCTTCTTTAGGACCATTTAGACGGAGCCAATCCCGGAGACAATCCAATGCAGTGGACTGTCGCTATTTACACGAAGCTATTATTGGATTGCCTTAGTGGATTGTCTCGGGGATTAGCCCCGTCTAAATAGTTCATTGCGCTTTCTTAACACTAAAGCTTCTATTGTCTCTCGTTCAGTGTCCTTCAACCGATTAAGTGGGATGCGCTAAGGTAGCCCGAAAAATTCAAATTTTCTGAACTGTTTTTGCCATGTTCAGGACAGTGTCAGATAAAAATATGATTCGCGACCGTAAAATATATATTATGTAGTTAGAATTGGCCAAGCTTCCATGAAATAGTCATTAAATAGGGTAATATGAACTGAGAAAGTTGTATTGATGATTTTAATTAGGTGTATTATGCAGTTTGTTTATATTGCTAACGGTCGCAAATCATATTTTGATCAACAAATAGCCTGATACCGACCTGCAAATTGCAAAAAAACGTAACAAAGTTCACGTACACAAATATTAGATTCCTACATCGGACGATTATTTTACTAGAGGAGTGTTAAGGAGCAACTTTGACAGCATCTGCCTAGCCTTTTCCCAACATGTCGAGGTCGGCTTCCAGTCTAATCGGATGCAGCTGATGAACAATCTTCAAGCGAGTAAAGAAATAAGCAATACTAAATATAATTAAATAAATAATAAATGAGTAGATAGACCTGTACATAAAATACTAATAGCATAAGTAAATGAATGGAAATATAAGTACATAGGTAATTGGATATAAAATAATTCTAACTTAATAACAAGGAAATTTAATAAAGCGCTCTTCCTCTCTCTACTTATTTAAAAATTTGCTGTGCCCGACAGGGTCCATAATTGTTTCTATTTTTATTTATTTTATTTACCACCTGTAATTGTACGAGTATATTAAGGATTGCAATAAACGATTTGAGCTGGATATAAATGATCTTCCTCTCCCCAGGTCGGCGAATGCGGTGCGTTGTTAAAGAACATCAGTGAAGAATGGAATGGGAACATATCCTGCGGCCTATCGACGCGGTCCGATGACATTGAGCAGGTGGGGACCATACGACTAGTGGTGGCACGTGAGTATTAAATCTAAAGTTATAAAATTAGTGATATAAATAAACAGTAGGGTAAACTAGGGGCCAGTTCCTCGAACGAAAATTATCGTAAAATTAATGTGACAAATCATCATGCGCTTGTAAACTGCTGCGATTGGTTGAATGATTTATCATCAGCCCATCGCAGCACGCGCGCTTGACAATATTTCACTTTAATTTTGCGATAATTATCTTTCGAGAAACTGGCTCTAGATCTGCCATTGCGACGCGGAAGCTGTCGCCGAAGCAACACTAAAATCCACTCTTTGCTAAAATCACCCGTTACTGTCAGGGAAACGTATTTTTTTATCAAATCGACTGTCAACTGTCTAAATAAAATTGTCTATTCATCAAATTATAACTGGCATTCTTAATCATGAAAAATTCGGCATGTAAAGTTTTTTTTCAGGTATATCTAATCTAACTATAATAATATCTTTCCTGATTTATAATATAATAATAATAATTAATAAAAGCACATTTAAAGCCATCAATACATTCGCAACGAATAACGGCCAATATTTACTGCGCTTGTACGTAGCAAGCTGGAAACCAGCTCTTGCGTGTGGAATCCACATGAAAGGACTTACGCACTTTTATTAGAAAAAGTTCAAATGCGTTCCTTAGGTACCTATATAAGCAGAAACACGGCTACTATCCTTACCTCTATCCGACAAAATTCTTACTGGGTTGCTTCGGATACAACTCGCTAGAGGTAAGGCGAACTCGAGATCAGCTCACAATAGCCTGTAAGACGCTCCGTGGCGCTATTGATGCTCCTGATCTCCTTGATGTGCTGGCGCGCTTCTTTATCCCACACAATTACTGCCGGGGCAGAAGGCACAGGCTGTTTGCCGTGCCTCCATGTCGTACTGTTGCACGTGCTAAGTCACCAATTTCTCGCACTCTGGCCGCGCTAAATGATCTCTTGGATTCTAAACCAACAGGCGACCTGTTTGCGGATGGATGGATGAATATTTTATTGGTATGTCAGAAGTACTGTGTGAGAGGAATTTATGACTGTGTTGTTAACCTTCTTTTATTTTATTTATGTTTTTATTTTGTATATTTTAATGTGTTTCTAGAAGTTTCTAGAAGCACAAAAGATGAGGCCTGTGAATCCGTCAAGTTATAAGTCTCACTATCTTGCGATCAATTGATAGAGATGATTTCCTCGACCAAGGTTACCAATGGACCAATGTTAGAGAAATAGTTATTGACGTGATTCACTGACTCATGAGAGGTTTTTTTTCATGTAACGCAGTTTTTACACTTTTTATTTTGTATTCTTTCCTTTTATCTTATTTTTTTTTTCTCTTTCTACTTGTGTGCCTTTGCTTGTTGTGCCAAATAAATGTATTTTCTTTCTTTTCTTTCTTTCTTTCTTTTATATATATAATCAATTAAAATTTTGAGTTTTTGTTTGTTTGCGATGTGTGATCACTACATAGTATAAAACAAAGTCGCTTCCCGCTGTCTGTCTGTCCCTATCTATGCTTAGATCTTTAAAACTACTAATAATTTGATGCGGTTTTCACCAATGGACGGAGTGATTCATGCGGATGGTTTAGGTGTATAATTAATTCATTAAGGTTTTGTGTAAATTGGCTGAAATATGACGATTATTGTCGAAGATGTTGGAAAAAATCATGCAGACTGGGAACTTTACTGGCGTGCGCCGCGTAAGCCGTTTGAGGGTTTCAATCCCAAACGGCTCGAAAATATAGTTACTTATAAGGTTATTATACTTTCGCCGCTTGAGGTTTTCTGCAGCTGGCGCTGGCGCTACTGCTGCGGCAGCGCCAGCACAGCACGCTGAGCCAGGAAGATGGGATGGCGCAAGAGTATCGACACACGTTGCGTCCCACACTAAAGACCTAATCACCTTCCATGGAAATAAAGACATGCCATCCGGTCTCTTGCCATCATCGCGTGCCAAGCCATTAGGTTCTAATACAGCTGGAATGCCGACGGTGACAAGAGCTCGTTGGATTGATGTCATTAATATTCGCGTGCCGCGCTAAGCGACCCGCACTTCAGCTGCAAGACAAGCCGTGGTACCCGAGGCGGTTGACAACTTCCCCATTGTGACAGCGATGAGGAAAACAACAAGGAGCTCCTAGTCGCAGGGAAGCAGCGATGCGGAAAGTAGTGTCGTCGAACAAAGTGCCTAAGTTCGATGACGGTAGTGCATGAAGGCACAGGCCCGACTCCCACTTACCCACAGCCAACAAGTGCGCACGCTCCGCAGCAGTAGCAGACGTGTCAAGTAAATTGTTCTGTACTACTCAGCACAGCGGCTCATCCCACCGTCTCTGGGAAAATGAGTTGTTTAGTTAGTTGTATACAGATAGTTTAGATAGTCCTTTAAATAAAATAATATATTACAATAAATAAATAGAATATTATGATTAATAAAAAATTGAATTTAGATTATTTTATGACATGACATCATATCATTAAAATTAATACTTTAAAAGATATCACAGATTCAAAATAACGCGTAGCAAAATAATTATAGTTAACGACAACGCGGGTGCAGCGGTAGAAGTCAGTGACCTTTTCCTCGGCTATTAGGTATTTAATCCCAGTAGTACCTGCGTACCCGTGGGATATTTTCCAACATCCACGCGAGCGAAGCCGCGGACAAAAGCTTGTATTATTTAAATTTTTTTTGTGTCTTTATTTGCTTTGTCTATCTGTTCTTTTGTATTATTGTTATTTTTTTATGAGAGCATTTATGCACCGTTGTGATATTTGATAACTTCAAGAATATCATTAAATGGTCCGTTATGGTAGTATCTGGAACTGCAATAGAGGCAGCTTTTTTGTTTGTCAATTTTTAATATGAAATGATCCAAACAGTTTTCACCTCTAGTTGGCAGTGAATGTCCTGGTAGTAAACCTTGCATTGCCAGCATGTTTAAGTAGCTATGTCTATTTGTACACTCGTTAGTTTGTTCGTGAGTCTTAATAATAACATTTATACAGTTATTACAATATGTTTGCAAGATTTTAGGGAGTTCAGGTGCTTATTATGAGAAGTTATAAAGTTGTCAGCATTACTATTTGATGGTGAGCGATAGATACCCAGGATAGTAAGATTGGGCAGGCTTATTTGTAAGCATGACGCATGAGCCAATATTACCTCTTGGACACTCACTTTGTGCGTGTTTTTAACATAATATGCTACTACGCCGTGGCAGCGGTTTATATGATTAGTAGTGGAGAAGAACAGATAATTTTGAATATCCGGGATGGGTTTGTTCGCGTCCAGTCTGCATTCACTTAAAATAATTACGTCGACATGAAATATCAAAACTCCTAATATGGAACTCACCCTAGGTCGGGCACACAGAATTCTGAGGATCAGGGAATAGCTTTCACCAGCTCAGCAAGCGGAAACGAAATGCCAGAGCGTCTCCGGCAGGGAGATTAATACTGTATCCCATTTTTAATGGTGTGGTTAGGAACTTACTAGGTAATTGTGTTATTTTAGCATCACTCGACTATTTGCAGTTGAGAACCTCACAACGCTACAACATATACACGCCAACCTTTGTGTGTGCTTGTCGTTGACTGTAGCTGACTGTTCTCCTTCTGAATACTAATAAATACTATAAACCTATACATCTCTATCCTCAGGAGCGCCAGGACAACCTACCCTGCTCTCATCACAGCCAACCTTCAAGGAAGGAGACAAGTTCATGGCACAGTGCGTCGTGCCGAACGGAAGACCTGCTGCGAACATCACCTGGTTCTTAGGTAGGTAGACCTGTCCTTCATCACCAGCCTATCACAGTCCACTGCTGGACATAGGTTTCTCTAATCGTACGCCATTTGAAATCGATCCTGCTAAAGTCATTTGGGCAACTAAATTGTTAATTTCTTGGCAATTGTGGTTTCGCGAAATTCAAATTTCTTACAAATTGCGGCGTTGTTGTCTTTTATGTTGATCATAATTCAATTCGTGGCAGTTATGATCAAATAATGATTAAATTATTTTAGTGCTCTATATAACATCGATAAACTATACTTAATGTATGACAATGGTTAGAGTTTGAGTAAAATCTTCAATGCAATCTAATTTTAATGAACCTGAAATTAATTTTCGATGATTGTATAGATTGTGCATTCCACGACGACGCGCCCCACTCCGGTCCGCTCCGTACTAAAGTACTGCTTAAAGTGCAGTGATCGCGGAGTGGGGCGCGTCGTCGTGGATTGCAGTATCTGTAATAGTTATCTTGTCTAATTAATGAAATCTAAAGTGCGACATTATATTTCCTGTACATAAGACATCTTCGTGAAAGTAATATGAAGATTTGCTAAAATTACATAATTTATTCATGATTTTAATATAATTGCCGCTTATTGAATTTGAATCAACATACAACTTAAAATACTGCCACAATTTCCAAAAAACCTAAAAAAAATAATTTTGCGAGCTACACCCACGGACACAACATCACGCCTTGTTTCCCCGAGGGTTGGGCAGAGGTGTACCTGTAGTACACCCACATTTCGCCAGTTATGTTTTTAAGCCCCATGTACTATAGGGGGCGAGCCTATTGCCATCAACCGGGCACAATTCCAGACTCCGGGCTACTACTGAGAAATTCCTGTTGGAAAAACCCAATAATACTTTGCCCGACTTGGGAATCGAACCCAGGACCTCATGCTCAGCAGTAGCGCTTGCGACCACTAGACCAACGAGGCAATTTTCGCGGGCTACTTTGTTGGAATCCCCTTTACTATGTATGAATTTTGATTACACCGAGCAATTTACGGCAATAACAAGATTGTATACACGAGAATTGCATAATTTACATAATTATGAAGCCCACGTAAGTAACCCATTAAGCGATGTTATACGAGCAATTATAGCTGGCATTTGTTGCCTCTGTAATTTGGAGCAACATTGATCCATTATCATTATATCTTATTATAATGGAAATTCATAGAAACCAGTCGACGCCGAGCAGTGATGGCCCAGTGGCCCATAGGCCCCGACTCTTGTATTTACTACAAGAGTCGGCGCCTGCCTGGGTTTGAGCCCGTAGGTCGTGGGTTTGAACCCAAGCAGGCACTTTACTTTGTGTAAATAATTTCATCACCAAAACGGTGGTGACGGTTTCTCTCAAAACGGTGAAGGAAAACATCGTGAGGAAACCGCCATCTCCCAGAACCAAAAATTCGAAGATATGTGACATCTACCAACCTGTACCGGTTCCACGTGGTAGATTACAGCACACTCCCTCTCGACGAGAGGAGGAGGCTTGTGTTCCAGCAGTGGGTACTGACTCGATGCCTCTCGATGACTCTTGCCGTGGTTTTGTGAAATTGGTTTGTCTAGTTGGATCATCGATACGATTCAATTTGTGGGTCGTTTTCTACGATGAGTAAAGAGAAAAAGTATTGCGTAGTGCAGCTAAACCAAACTTAATCAAAAGATTTTTCATTTAACTTCATTCTAAGTAGCTGACTACTCTTCTATAGCAGTGGACTGCGGTAGTTGATATATACATAAGTATAATACTAACTTTATAAATACAATTACAAAATGTTTACAGTAAAAACCTTTTGTTTTTTTTTTGCCATCTGGTACGTTTGCCTATCACGTGAAATGACGTCATTTCGTAAAGGCCATCTTGAAGTGAATGGGTAGGGACTTACGAGTACACGTAACTGGCAACATGTGGGTGTACTATATAGGTGTTATTCTAAAAACCCGTTCTCATTTCCAGGACAAGAAGAACTCAAATACAACAAATACCAGCCCGTAGTGACGTCAGATCCAGAGTCAGACCTTCAGACCATCAGTCAGTACGTCAGTTGGACCCTGACGCATGAGGATGACACCAAGATACTGGTCTGCCGGGCCGAGCATGAGGCGCTGGAGAAACCCGTGGAAGCTCGCAGGCAGCTCATCTTGCAGTGTAAGTGTTGCCATAGATTTTGAACACGCACACACATACATAAACTCAAGACTTTTTCCCATGGGGATAGGCAGAAACTACAGAACGGCGCCTGCTACGATCCTTACACACTCCTTTTGCTTCGTTTACGTTCATACTCGTACATTTCTCTGAAGAACATCACAATTATGGAAAGAGAAAAAAAAATGTCAGTCATGGGGGGTGCAGATAGAAGTGAAAACTTAAAACTTTGGAATAACTGTTTTTTTTATATAAAAAATAATTATAGTTCATACTATAATTCAAATTTTAAAAAATAATTAATTTGTAAATTTAAATTATTAACATTAGTCTGGTTTTCACATCTATTGGCAGTCCAAGCAATAATTATTCACCCTAAATTGTATGTGGAGTACAGTACGGGCTGGGACAATGGGCCGAAGTGGTTCAAATGGCGTCAGCTGATGAAACCTAGTTCAATTAGGATATTTTTTTATTATGGGCACCATAAAATTGGCCCATGGATAAAATAAGTTATACAATCCAGAATTTTTAGGTTAGGTTAGGTTTCCCCAGAATCGGCACACGCTGGTGAATGCTGCTTGGGAGTTGCCGCGCCGTGCTCTCATCTCAGGTGTCGGCAGTGACCTGTCGCTGCCGGCCGTTGTCGACTCGATTGTCGGCAGCGAGGAGTCCTGGGACGCGGTGGTATCTTTCTGGAGGTAGTATCTAAGGAAGCTGCGGAAAGGGAGCGGGAGATTGCTTCCGCTAACCCGATCCGCAGCAGACGCACCGGTCGTCGGCGGAAGGCTGATCGGCCCTCTTCCAGCCATTATCTAAATGGGTCCAGGGGCGACGGATCTGGGGAAATCTTTCGCCCCCTACTCCTTAGGACCCGAGATGGTGGCGCGTAGTGTTCCACGCGCGCCTCTCTATAATGTAAGGGGGGCGTTTAACACCTCACTCCTCCCGCAGCATGCGCACTGAGCGTCGGCGGAGGGCAGATAACGCCCTCTTCCGGCCCCCTAAATGGGTCCAGGGCAACGGATTCGAGGACATCCGTCGCCCGTCATCACACAGGACCCGAGACGGTGGCGCAAAATGTTCCACGCGCACCTCTCTAGGACGTAATGGGGGGAGTTTCAACACCTCACTAGTAACATCCCCTAAGGGACGGGGCCCGCAGAGCGCGGACCGACCAGTCCGGGGAAGCGGAAGTCTCAATTGCACTCGCAGCCCCCCGACGCAAGTATGCGAGGGATCACCGGGGTGGTTAAAGTCAGTAAGAGTCTGACAGACCCGTCTGCCCGCCCCAGGACGGAGGACTTTCATGTGGATTTCCAGCCCGTTACAAAAATGAAAAGCGGCCAAGTGCGAGTCGGACTCGTCCATGAAGGGTTCCGTAGCAGCAATTGCGGTTTACGATTTATAACGTATTAAAAAAAAACTACTTACCAGATCTCGTTCAAACCAATTTTCGGTGGAAGTTTATATGGTAATGTATATTATATTTTTTTTTTAGTTTTATCATTCTCTTATTTTAGAAGTTACAGGGGGGGGACACATTTTACCACTTTGGAAGTGTCTCTCGCACAAACTATTCAGTTAAAAAAAAAAAATTAGAAACCTCAATATCATTTTTGATGACCTATCCATAGATACCCACAATCAGCCAACAACCACCAACAACCAACAATCCCCACAAGTATGGCTTTGATGAAATTTTTTTTTTTGAGTTTCAGTTCTAAGTATGGGGAGCCCCCAAAATTTATTTTGTTGATTGTTGTAGTTGATTGTAATCAATTCATTACTGATTATAAACTGACAAATTATAGAATGTATTTGCCACCTAGTTGTAGAAGACAAATTGCTAATCTTTTAGCATACAATATACACAGTGACACGGGTACCTGTAGTGTACCATCGATTACTGTTAGTAGTGGTACTAACACTACTTTTGATACGCCTAATAGTTTAAACTATTAGGAGCGACAACGGATGAGCCGCATATATTGAACGTTGTTCATCAAAATATGCAGGGTTTGTCCGGCAAAGAGCTAGAATTAAGTTTATTTATGGACAACTATGATGTTCAGGTGTTATGTTTGACTGAACACTGGTTGAAAGAACATGAAGTAGTGTTTATTAATGATGATAATTTTACTGTACAAAGTGCGTTTGTTAAAAAAAGCGCCATTCGCGGTGGATCTTTAGTTCTTGTTTCAAACAAGTTGAAATGTAAACAACGTTTAGATTTAGTTAATCTTTCCATAGAGCGCACTATTGAGTTGTCTTGTGTTGAACTCGAGCGATACATTATAATTTGCGTTTATCGACCCCCCTCTGGTGATTTTATTAGTTTTGAATCGGTAATGGAGGATTCACTCAATAGGTTAAAATCAAGTAATAAAAGTATAATTTTATGTGGAGATTATAATATTAATATTTTAGATGTTACTCCATTAAGTATTAGACTTCTTAATCTGTTTAGGTCTTATAATTTAATTAACTTGTTTTTTGAACCTACTAGCATCACGGCATCTTCGTCAACTTGTCTTGATAATATATTTAGTATTTGTGATGCCAAAAATAAATTAGTGTTAAGTGACTTAACGTCTGACCACTGTGGTTTATTAGCTAGTTTCCCCATGCCATTACATAAAAAGCCGCATAAAATAGAATGTAGGCCTTATACAGCTAGTCGTTGCAATAAATTTAAAAATAATATAGCTCATAGAATAACACCATCTATAATATAACACGAGAATCCTAATGAAATGTATGGAGCCCTTTTTGATGTTGTGCAAAAAGAGTACCAATCTACTTTCAAGACTAAAACTATTAACATTAATGGCACCTCCGTTGGCTTTAACCAATGGGCCACTCCGGGTATTTATAAAAGTAGAGCGAGACTATACGAGTTATTTATTTATTTAATTAAGGTTCACCAACATTGTTACAGATAATAAGAGTTTCAAACCATATGGTTTGAAAAAATATAGATTTGATACTCCTTTCCTAGAGTATGTCAAAAATTATTCAAAATTATTTAAAGAGGTTAGTATTTTTGCTAAATCTAAATTTTAAAGCGATACAATTAAAAATTCCATATATAAAGTAAAAACCACTTGGAAAATTATTAATAATGAAACGGGTAAATCGGTTAAGCAAGATAAACAACTTGAGATTATGGTCTAAATTTGTTACAAAAGCAGCTGACGTAGCTGAGGCGTTTCATGAGTTTTTTGCCAACATACCTATAACTACAACTCGCTCCTTCAATTCGTCCCCATCTAAAGCTGAAAACCTTTTGTTTGGTAGTGTGTCTAAAAGTAGTCGCTTATTTAGCTTCGAACATGTAACGCCTCGTGATGTAGTTAATGTTTTCAACACACTCAAGTCTAAAAACACTGGTGATTACTGGGGAATCTCCATTAAACTTTTAAGTAATATAATAGACATCGTAGCCCCCTATCTAGCTGTTACGTTTAATAAATGTGTTGATTTAGGAACTTTTCCTGACCTCGTGAAGAGTAGTAAAGTCATACCATTATTTAAATCAGGTAATAAAAATGACGTTGGCAATTTCAGGCCTATTTCTATTTTACCAGCGTTCAGCAAAATATTTGAAAAGTTAATACTCAAGCAGTTGCTAAGACATTTTAATTTAAATAGCCTCCTTAATAATGAACAATATTTATTTATTTATAATTCCAACGGCTTGCGCTAATAACAGTAATTCACAGGTACCTAAAACTAAACATATTACAATAATTAACACGATTAAAAAACAAACAATTCAGAGATCAAACATAAGTACTTAACAATAACTTTAAGAAAAGAAAATTAAATAAAACCGAATATACTGATAACAACATACAATATTTATCTAACAAACATAGGCTTCACAAAACAGTAGACAATTCGACATGATCACTCTGAGTTTGTCATTAAATATGTCACATTCCGGGACTGTCTCCATTAGGGAGTTTATAGCACCATGCATGCGACACAACGGGGATTGCGCGCGTGACACAGTGCGGCAATGGGATGTGGCGAACAGTCGGTGTCGTCGAGAAGGCCTATGACGCAGGTAGTTGTCAGGCACATAAAGTGTACACAAAGTATTGTGTAGCACGAAAATAGAAATAGACACAAAATTCGAACGCATCTATATGTCGGACCCTAAACTTGTAAAATTTGGCGTTCCCCAAGGAAGTATTCTTGGGCCTCTTTTATTCGTTATATATATTAATGACCTACCAAGGTCTATAGACCAGGACATTATATTGTTTGCGGATGATAGCACGGCCATTTTTGCAGATACCGGTCAAGAAAATTTTGAAGCTCAGGTTAATAAATCTCTCGAAGATATTATAGACTGGTTAATAATTAATAATTTAAAAATAAATATTGATAAAACAAACTATATGACCTTCACAAATAAAAATTCAAAATCAAATAAAATCAATGTTAATTATAGAGGTAATTCAATAAATCAGGTCAGTAACACTAAAGGAGATTGCCACGGAGCAGGTCCCTTTTGTGGTATCGGGTGCCTGATTTTAATAATAACCAAAAAATATAACAATTTTTTTTTGTGTACATGGTATTTTTTATACAATTTATTTCATCCTGGGAATAAAGATAAAGTTAATTAATAGTTAAACATTACGTCGACATCCGTTTGATTCAATGTAGTCTATGGTTTGATTGGCATACAAAAAAAGTTGCCAGGTATCAAAGAATTTAATAACTAATGCTATCTTTTAATCAATTGAGTAATCGATATTAATTAAAACGATATTAAATAATAATAAAAAAACTATTCTTTTTTTATTTTATTATATATAACCTATGGGCAGTTTACATCTCAATTAGATCTCAACATTTGACAACTTCAACGCTACTGTGTTAGTATTTTGTTTTATGACGATGAGATAGAATGATGTTATCCCTGTCCTTTTATACGTATTATTGTACCATATATATCTGAAATGAATAACAATACGTGTACGCCAAATATGAGTTTATGTAAAGTATTCTTGATAACGAACACTATTGGATAAATAAACAATGCTCATAGTCGATGCGAGTAAAACCGATGGAACGATGATAATAATAGGTTGCTTAAACTCATAATACTCATTGATAAATAATAAATGTTCAGAGAAGTAATAGACACAAAAATAACAGCCATGTTTATTTAGATAACTCCTTAGTAGAAAAGTAGTTTTTATCGATTGATCTATAACGATTTATTAATATAATATTAAAAAAAAAACTGGCAACATTTACTTGTGCATGTCACAGAACTCGCAGACTTCGTTCTGTGCACAGACTATATAGAGATACTTACGTATGTTCTGTGGTTCGTTACGTGCGTCATTGCTTTTTTTAGATATTTTGAGTCTTTTACTTAGTTATTATTTACGATACGTGCTTTTTCTGCTACTACCGAGTTGAGTTATTAAGTTCCTGGAGTGCATTACGTTTTGTGAGATAAATTGACTCTTAATAGTGCTGTTCTTTGTGAGATATTTGACTCTTAGTGCTACAACAGAAAAACAATGATATCTCTTGAACCAGGGTGAATAAATGAAAAATGGTTTCTGATTATGAAAATTCTATGTTTTTACTATTATTTAAAATAAAAATCTTCAGGGCACAACAATTTTCCAGTGGGACCCAACTTTCCTTACAAATCGGGCAATCTCCTTTCTAGGAGTCCATATCGACTCAAAACTTGACTAGAAAATGCATGTGGATGGTGTCTGCAAAAAAACTTAATCAGTATTCATATGCTCTCTATTTACTTCGAAAAATTGTAAATGAAAACGTATTACTCAATGTTTATCATGCATATGTGGGTTCTACTCTAAAATATGGTATACTGTGTTGGGGTAACTCTACTAACAGAGAATTTGCATTCAAAGCCCAAAAAAAATGTATCCGAAGTATATGTGGGCATAAACAGACCGATTCATGCAGAGCAGAATTCAGAAGACTAAAAATCTTAACCCTAGTGTCAATGTATATATTGGAAGCAGCAAAAGTCAAAGTCAAATAATTTATTTCAATTAGGCACAAAAAAGGCACTTTTGAACGTCAAACTTTACAAAAAATAATAAAACTGATTCTAGTCGCCCATTCCAAAGGTAGTTTTCGTATGGAGAAGAATGGGCAAGAAACTCCACCGTTACTCTTTTAAAAAAAATCATTATATCTTGTATACACTTATTATTTATTTATATGTGAAGACAATGCACCTAGAATAAGATTACTATACCACGATAGGTAAAAAGAATGAAAAATGAAGGAATGACATAATTATGTGATAGATGCATGGTGCTCACATACTTACAAACATTGTAAAATTATACTATATTTCTAACATTATAATAAGTAATACTAATAATAATAAGTCAGTGTGTGAGTTCAAATAATCACAAAAAATAAAATAAAATAAATGTTTAAAAAAATAAAAAATAATAATTATACAATTAAATTAGCAACCAGTTCGATTTTGTCTAGATTCTGAATTGTCCTATGGAGCAGGACCAGCATGTTTCCAAGCATTTTTATCTTGGATATAATCCTCTAATTTGTAATATGCTTGTTTACAAAGTGTACTTTTTATATGATTTTTAAATTTTCTTTCATTTAATTCTAATATATCACAAGGTATTCTGTTGTAACATTTAACACAGTACCCCATAAAAGATGTATTTACTTTAGATAGTCTGAAAAATGGTTGATCTATTTTATCTTTATTTCTAGTATTAAAATTATGTCTATCACTTATTTTATTAGCCGCCTCAATGACAAAGCGAGATATCAGTAAATATGAGACAATGAGAAGTACAAGATATAAAAATGACCTTAAGGCAGCTAAGAGTAGAACAGTTAAGTTTATATCAAGCATATTTGGTATGGGTGTGAAAAATAATAAATTGCCAGACTTTATTAAAACCACTGAAACATTAACTACTTTTAAATACAAACTTAAAAAAACTACTGATACAGAAAGTGTATTATACAATTAATGAATTCTTGAATGACAAATGTCTTGACTGAAATTTATTTAATGGTATTATGATAATGCATAATTATGAAAAGTGTTAGTTATTGTTTAATTTATTTATCTGTAATGTAGTGGTAATGAATATTATATTGCCTTGACTATTTTGTATACTTGATAAGACGGTTTATATTTTTTTTTTTTTTTCTTTCTTTGGACATCAATTAATTCAGTGACAAAATGTTTTTGACTAAAATTTATTTAGTATGACGTTAATGATGCAATAATTATGACAAATACCAATTGATATTTATACTTAATTTATTTTCTCTAATGGTTATTATGTTACTTGAATGATTTTATTTTGTTTTTCTTTTGACATGTAATTGTAAATTTTAAAGATTGTACACCCCATGGGTATGTTACAGTGATACTTTGTTATAATACTAATTTTAAGAGCTGAACACAGGTGGAAACTGTGACAAACAATAAATAAATCTTGAATCTTGAATCTTGAAGCACTGATGAATCTACCATGCTAATTAAATTTTTTATGGCTATCAAAATCTGATCTCTGGCTCTACGCACTGAAAGGGAATTATATCCTAACATTCCCAGCAGGAAATGAGTAGGATACATAAATGGATAATATCCGTAAATCTTTTTATATAAAAAACGCAGGAAGGCTTTTTGACCCTTTTCAATCAATAATTCATATGTGGATTCATGGGGATTCCAGACGGCTGCAGCAAATTCTAACTTACTTCTAACTAGACAATTAAATAATAATTTGATGACAATAGGATTATTGAAATCACGGGCATTGCGTAGGACAAAACCTAGGCGTCTGTAAGATTCAGAAGCTAGGACAGACATGTGTGCATGGAAAGTCATTCCACAGTCAAATGTCACGCCAAGATCTCTAATGGTAGATACACGCTTTATTTCAAAACCTGCTAAGGTATAGGTAGCATGTGTAGGTTGTAACTTGCGGCTAAAGGTCATGACGTAACATTTACCGGCATTAAACATAATTTTATTGTGTATACTCCACTTATGGATTCGGTCGATGTCAACTTGAAGATGTTCGGGAGTTACATCCTTATCAATTACTTGAACTAATTTTAAATCGTCGGCATATAGGAGACATTTGGCATACTTTACTACTTTAATGAGATCGTTAACCATAATGAGAAAGAGAAGAGGACCCAAAACTGAACCCTGGCTTACACCTGAACGTGTATGATATGACTTCGAAATAAAGGATCCATGGCTAACATACTGTTTTCAATTTGAAAGGTAATCCGCAAAAAAAATTAGAAGTTTTGGGGTAAAACCCATGGTGTATAATTTATTTAATAGAATATCGTTATCCACTGAATCGAACGCCTTTTTAAAATCTAAATATAGCACATCAACTTGTTGACCTTTATCCATGTTAAGAGATATATAGTCAACGAGGGATAACAAGTTAGTCTCTACTGATCGACCCGGTCGGAAGCCATGCTGCTCCTTACAAAGCTGCGTATTTACCTGCACATATATTTCTTTGTGAGCGATATTCTCAAAAAGTTTTGCAGCGCATGATAGTACTGCGATAGGACGATACTCTTCAACCAATGTCTTATTGCTTGTTTTAGGTATCGGAGTGACTTTCGATATTTTCCACTGTTCAGGGTATATGCCGGTTTTTAAAGCCAAGTTAAAAATATAAGAAAGTACAGGAGCAACAATATTCTTGCATCCTTTTAAGATGTAAGATGGGACTTTATCTGGACCCACAGAACTAAGTGGTTTTAACTTACATATTTATTCCAATATGGCTTTACAAAGTGTCTTTCGACTACAGATGCGGGTGTTGCTCTCCTGAAACACATATTTAACGCATGGGAAAACTCTCAAAATGCTATTGGAGTTTTCTGTGATCTCTCCAAAGCCTTTGATTGCGTGCACCATGACACGCTTTTGCGTAAACTGCGTCATTACGGTGTGCTAAACGAAGCTCTCAATGTTTTAAATTCATATTTAAATAATAGGTCGCAATGTGTAGATGTTGATGGTGTAAAATCTTCCGGGCTACCAGTTCAGTTAGGTGTACCTCAAGGCTCAATACTGGGTCCATGCTTGTTCTTAGTATATATCAATGACTTACCATTCTATTTAAAGGGTATCTGTGAAGTTGTACTGTTTGCAGATGATACCTCTCTTATTTTTAAAGTAGACAGGAATAGACAAGATTTTGACGATGTAAACAGTGCACTGTCAATGGTTACGGATTGGTTTACGACAAACAACCTAGTTCTCAATGCCAAAAAAACGAAATGTGTAAAGTTTGCCCTTCCAAATGTTAGAAATCTAGGACCCAACATCGTCTTAGATAAAGAGGTGCTTGAAACTGTAAACTCGGCAGTTTTTCTGGGCTTAACAGTAGATACCAAACTTCAGTGGGGCCAACATATATCGAGCCTAGCGGGAAGGCTCAGTTCCGCCGCCTACGCCGTCAGAAAAGTAAGACAATACACTGACGTTGATACAGCTCGGTTAGTCTATTTTAGTTATTTTCATAGCGTTATGTCCTACGGTATTCTGCTGTGGGGCAAAGCAGCAGATATTCAAAATATATTTGTCCTTCAAAAACGAGCTATTCGAGCAATTTACCAGCTAGGTGCCAGAGTTTCTCTGAGAGATTTTTTCAAAGATATCGGTATTCTCACAGTGGCATCACAATTCATCTTCGCCAACATCTTATATATTAGGCAAAATATACACATAAACACTAAAAATAGCGATATTCACAATGTTAACACAAGAAGTAAGGATAAACTACGTGCTCCCTTTCACCGGCTTCATAAGGTTCATAACTCATTTGTTGGGCTTGGTATAACCTTTAAGCTACCCTCTTCTTTGCTAGATTTGTCTTTTAATGCGTTTAAAACTAAATTTAAGTCCAATCTTTGTGCAAAGGCATCCTATTCTATCAACGACTACTTAAATGATAAGAATAGATGGTCGCTGTGATTAACTCAAGACAATGTTTAAATGTTCTTTCTCCAGAATTAGTTTACCTACTGACAGGTTATATGAGTTTATATAATTGTTTATAATTTTACTTTATAAGTCAATTTATTTGAATGATATTTTAATTTATTGTTGCAATATGTGGTTAGCTAGCGACCTCGACAATTATTTATTTTACCTCGATGGTCCTAGTTTATCAATTATAACTTCTACTTACAGCTATATCTATGCGGGCACGCCCTTTATGCCTGGAGGCTGTATTTTCTTTTTTTTAGATATTTTTTAATTTTAGTTATTTTTATTTCAGCTTGAGTATAGTTCTCGATGCTTTTGGTTGGTATATTGGTGTGTGCTAGCTGTCATATGGCTATTAATTATAGCTATTTAATTTATAATTTAAATTATTTTTTGCGTATTGTAAATTGTCTTGCATACTATTGTATAGAATCATTTTATTTTTTTCTAATTGAACAGACAGCTGTGCTACTGGGAGTTTGTTGCGCCACTTCTTCTTCCCAGCAAAAGCAAAGTTTGATTAATTCCTTGAATCACAGGAAGTGTTGTAAAAATATGTAGTAATAGTGAAGTTGTAGAAAGTAATGGAGCTTCTTATTCAACTTTAATCTGAATAACCTTTGTATTTATGAATATCATTAACAATGTTTAATTATAAAAGAATTAACTGATAAGCATTTTAGCATTCTTTATAAGTTTGATTGGACCAACTAGGTAATAAGATATTGTACTTGACTTTGAAAAAGCTTCGCACACCGAATGGCGTATGTGGGTAAAAACAGGAAAAGAAAAGTTGTGTTAAGGACGGATATTGTAATTGTTGAACAAATAACCTCTGTAACGTAACATTTTGATTGAAAAGAGTGTCCATAGAGTTTCTTGCCCGTTTTTTTTTTCATCAGGAACCTGCTTCGTTTGAAATGGGTGACTAGCTTCACCAAATAACTCACACTGAATGACTCATTGATAAGTGATAACTCAAAAGTGCCTGTGAATGTCATAATTGAAATAAATACTTTGGGTTTGAGTTAAGAGTTGTGTGTGATTGAAAAACAACTACTTATATCTACCATCAACAAAGAATTACACCGGAAACTAGTCAAAAACAGCAATATGTCACGACAGGGTGGCAACCCCGTCGTGTCATATATATATGTTTTTTTTTTGTTCCGCGCTGGAAAATCTTCATGGTTGTCCTCCACCCCGGGGCGGGCGAAGGGGTCTGTCAGACTCCTACTAACTAAAAACCACCCCCGGTGTTCCCTTCCCACACTTGTATCTGGGATCATGAGATCTTATGCGACTTCCATAATTTCCGACGGGGGCCCGCTTCTGCAGGTCATTTCATGCATGTGAGACTGCCCGCACCCCTCGTTCAATGCTGCCAGCGCGCGGCGTTGTTGAAAGGAGGGTCTTAACGGTATAGAATAACAGTGTCAATGTTTCAGATGCGGAAACTACAAGCACCACTATTGTCATAGTTTCCTCAACATTGGGAATAGCGTTGATCCTGCTCATTATTATTGCAATTTGGAAACGGTGTTGGATCAAACGCAATCCATCAGGCATACTACCAATAAACGAAGTAAGCTTGTAATTATATTATTTCTTATAACGAGACGAGAAAGATGTATAGTTGGTGGAATGCACGTCAAGTGCTACTAGTGTTCCTAGTGCAACAGTGAGTCTGGAAAGTACTACTACCATAGCTATCTGCTGATGCTGCGTCCAGAACGGACCAGAACCCTTTAGATTTTCCATAATAACCACTACGTTTGTGTTCACACTCACGACTTTTCTCATGGGGGTGGGTCGAAATTTTTACCATGATATTTTAAATTATATATATAAATAAGTAGTATCCGCAGTTGTACCGGGAACAAGGCATAAATATAATTAATTATTTATTGCTTTATTTAATTTTCAATACTTATTATTAAATTTTTTAAATATTTTTATTAAAAAAATATAAAATATAACAATTTATTATTATTATTATTAAAATATGACTTCATGCATTTTTTCAGCCAAGTGGCCCGTTCTACCTGAACATGCTCTTCAGAAGAGAGTGTGCTCAGGAGATTGCAGAAATAGAAGGGCATGACTATGAAGAAATTAGAGAACACCAGAATGAAGATATAGAAAATCATTACGATGAAATCAATCCCCAAGAACTTGTGTCTGAACGAGGTAGTTCTTCTTGTTCCTCTAGCGTCTTCCCAATTGCTGAGGGTCGACTATCAACTGCAACTATTTATTCTTGTCCTTTGGAAGAGGAACCGCTCAGCAGCACTCGTGACTCTAGTCCACTGGCGAACCAGCACACTAGTGAGTGCCGTGCGACTACTAACGAACTAAGCGAGCCACATATCTTAAGCCGAGAGAGCGGAGTGAGAACTCTTATGAATTGAGTGGGTGGAGAGAGACTCAAGAGACTACGAGCGCAGCGAGTCTATTCCCGATGCGGGTATGCAAAGCGCGTTCGAGCGGAGCGAGCTCATTCATGTCACTAGTAAGTGGAGCGCATTTACTTACGAGATGAGCGAGCGAAGAAAGCGCCCTCAAAAGGCACGCATTGTGCAAGACACGCACGAGTGAAGCATGTGAGCTCTAACAATATCAGTGAAACGAGCGCGAGCCGAACAAGTGGCACGAGCCACTGTCGCCGAGTCGTGATGAGTTGAGTCAGATCCGCGCCGTGTTAGTGGATGCTAATGTCAAGTTCAAGACCGCAAGGAATTCATCTGGCGTTTGGAGCGATCACTAATAGCATAGAATATTTTAAACTGACAGCTTTTGCCACGGGTGTCGCTGGTATCGTGTGACTCTCGGAAAATGTGTTTAATGCGTGATGAGTCTATGTATATTATGTGATCGTTAAGTGTTTACTAACGTTCTCCGGGTGAAACACAGCACAACGCTCCAGCTGTCGACGATACTGCACACGTGTACCTGCGATGAATAAGAAGGAGTACTCGGTGGCAGTATTCCTCGGCAAGGAGAAGGCCATTGACCGTGTGTAGCACGATGGCCTTATACACAAGCTGGCCACTTCCAATGCGCCCCGTAGCGTCGTAAAGGAAGTCTCTATACTTCTGTCAAACAGAACTTTTAGGCTGGTGGTCGACGGGGCGCTATCTGGTACCCGCCTGGGACTGGCTGATGTGCCGCAGGGCAGCTGCGTATCGGCGGTATACTCGGCAGTTAAAATGCAGCGCCCACTCGACTTACTTCCCTGGTTCATGCTGCGGGGGTCGGGGAAGTCTCCTACTGTGGGGAGCGCCAAACAAAACCGACACCCTCGTTGTTAGACCGGCCTTTGTTGGGCCTTCCCTAGGGAACTGGGGATATCACCCGGCAGGGGCCAGGTCGCACGGGCGCCGAGAAGCACTTCGGGCGCTCCCACAGATACACCCCAGAAACACACCCCAATGTGCTGAGAGGAGGTAAATCTCTCAGGGAACAGGTGTGCATGAAAGCAATCCCACCCTCTCCTAGGAGAGGGAGGGAAACCCAACGACCAGAGAGAAACATTACTCGGGGCAAGGGGCCAAAAAAGCCCCAAAACCAATTCCTCGCGCCCCCTTCGGGATCGCAGAGATGACCTAGACGATCGACCGTTGGCTCACGATGAGGACACACGTTCGTGAGGCCGCTGGGAAAGATAGAGTCGCCGGCAACCTACTTATACTGGTGCTCAGGTCCCGAATCCCGGCGCGCGTCAAGTTGGGCGTGTACAAACTATACGTCCGCCTAATTCTGACGTACGCCGCCCTTGCATGGTTCGCCCTTACGATCGAGACAAACCGCAAGCTCTTTCGCGCGCAACAAAATCTTCGCTGTACACTATTGTCGACGCCCCTCGCTTCGTGAGAAACGATTTCATCCAGTGGGACCTCGGGATTGAGAGCCTGGACTAGTTTGTGCGGTGCCTAGTACCATAGCGTCCTGGCATACACGCCCCACTGACGCCCGCCCCCCGCCTGACCCGCACCCCGCGACCTGATAGTGGATGATGACCCTATCCATCAAATTGAGGCCTCGAGTAAGCTGCACTCAGGTTACACATGGCTTACTCGACTAAAATGACTCTACGGATGTACACACACATCTGTTACGTGACGTGTTCTAGGTTAATATAGGCATGTCACGTAACTAACACACACAACGACTACTCCACAGACGCCTAAACACACACGCGCAGGCGCGACGCGAGTTGACACTGAGCGGTGTTACACTACAACACAAGCCGCTTACATACACGCTTCAGTCTTTCCTTCAATCCGTGAACGGCTAGACCTGTGACTGGGGCAAGAGGGAGCTACATATCTAGTATGTCGAACCCTAAAGATGCTAAACGCCCTCCTGACTGCCGACCCTGAATGTGATGTGTTTGCTGATGAATGGAAGAAGATTATGCGTGCATGTCTGGAGTTCTGTGAGAGACAATATGCGAGGGTGTCCACTGTTATATATTAGTTTGTGACGTGTATAATTAATTCAACTATTTAATCAAATAATTATTAATCATTTTATCCACGTATTGAATGGAATTGTATTGTACATGTTTATGTTATGTTATTGTTATTATTGTTTTTCATTTTTATTGTTATTTTATTTTTCTCAATTCTATGTTAATTAATGTAATTGGACCTGTGCCGTTTTAATTAACTATAAATTAATAAATAAATAAATAAAAAATCTACCCGTAGGTGCGTCGAGCCGACATTTGTTCGTTCCGTTGCTAGTCGTCCTCTGCTAGGCCTCTCCCAGGTAACTGGGGGTATCACCTGGCAGGGATAGACCGCCGAGATGTCGTGAAGAAAGCGACGCCACTATAAGCGTCGCGGCGCCCCTACGGAATTATTCATTGCAACCAATCACACGGCCCACTACCTACAGCCGCTGTAGGCGCACAAATTGAGGTGTCCCCATTGGCATGCCACCTTATAGCCTGCGAAGTAGAGGAGTGAATTAAACAGTCTTGAAGCAAACACGCATTTTAAATTACCAAATTCTAGCTAAGCAAACATCAAATTTAATCTCAAGAACATAGTGGGCAAAATGGAGCCGGTCTAATTAACGGAAAAAACCAGTTAGACCAAGATAAGATACGGGGCGGCTGACGCGAACAATAGTGAGCCGCATTCCAGAGTTGATCAGTGAATATTAGCAAAACATAAAAGGCGCGATAAGTACTACGTATAGCTAACAAACTTTGCTTTAATTGTTTGGTACCAGGCCATTCCGCATATCAATGTAAATTGCAAATGACCCCTCGCATATGCAGTCGACGTCATCATACTCTTTTACACAGAAATAAGGACTGTTTCTTCGTTACAAACTAAGGACTCTAAACAACCGAAAGCATCACAACAACACAGTGTAGAAGAGAAGGAGGAAATATTCAACACTAAGATCGCGTCGCATCACAGTGCCAAACAAAGCACAAGTGCCACGGCCACGGCAACTGTTTAATCAAGAAACGAGCATAATCACACTGTTGCTCTACGTGCACCCAACCACCAAGGTTCGCAGGCGTCATTCATCATCGAGAAGGCGAAATGATTGCTCAAACTAACCAGACATTCAGCAAAAGTAAATATCATTGGGGTGGGATCTACAAAAACCAACGTCAATCACGAGGTGCAGCTAAGGGTTGGTTCTCGATAGAATCCAAGCATACGTCATGAGGAAACATTTACAACACACCTAGGCTACACCTAGAAGGACTCAGCCTGGCTGACCCAGTCTAACAAACCAGGTCCTATTGACTTGCTACTAGGTGTTATTAAAGAGTATGCACAAGTCCTTTTCGTTCTCCGTGTGCCCAAGAAACAAACCTGTGGTGGATCTTGTTTGGAGAAATCAACACCAATTTACAAGAGGAATCTTTTCTGGTCCTTCATCAGCAAATAGAAGTAAGATATTGACCCTGAAAAGAAAATAAAGTTAACAAGAGAAGAAAATCTATGTGAAACAGTATGTAAAAACACTCATTCGACAACAAACGAAGAAAGATATATACGTAGTAAAGTTACTTTTTTCAAACCGATAATCGCCCTTATCGCCTAACGAAAACACAAAAAAATAGCAAGACATAAATTACTACAGCTAGAAAGAAAATTTAGAAAATCGCCTACACTATAACAAAAGATCATGCAGGAATACATAAAATCAAATTACATGGAAGAAATACCTGAAACTAAGAAAAACAAAGCGGTGTAACTTACCTCATCACGCCGTTGTCTGTGTCGAAAAGGAAACCTCAAAGACACGCGTCGTGTTTGATGCTTCAGCTAAAGCCTCGAATCACGTCTCTGTCAACGATGAACTGCTTGTAGGTCCTCAACTGCAAGATGAGATGATAAGATATTGATATGAGTTCAAACTCAAAGCATTTATTTCAATGAAACCATTTACAGGCACTTTTGAATTGTCAAGGGGTCAGTCAGTCAGAAATATGAAGCTAGTAGCCTATTCCAAAGCGAAGTTAGTGGAACCTACTAACTGGAGATGAACGGGAAAGAAACTCCACAGACACTCTTTTAAATCATAATATTGTTAAAAAATATTGGTTACATCATTCATGTTGAAATTATACATGTGAGAACAATGTAGAAATACGTGGAAGTAAAAAGCGTCCGTAATAAAAATACTTAAAAACAATTTAAAAAATTAAATTAGCCGTGGCAGCTAAGAAATGACCACTCCCTACTGACGGCGCCCATTCACAAACATGACGCATGGATCAGCACCGTTTAGCTCAACCATTTTTAAGGGAACTTAACGATCCAACACACACGCACACCAACAGCAAGACATTTGAGTGAGCATGGCATACTCTCAGCCGCCAGGGCACATTCAAGTCAATGAAAGACGTACCCAGTAAATGGTAGCTTCATAGAAAGTATGGTCACAGAGCTCACACATGTGCTATGTAATTATAAAATACTAAGACATTGACTTTATACAATTCAAAGATAGTTTTTCAATCTTCAGCGGCTCCAGCAATATTTGCTAAAAAAAACTAGTATATAGTATACTTGTGGAGCTGGACCAGCATTGGGCAAATCATTTTTGTCAGCGATGTAATCCCCCAGCTTGTACTCGTAATATGCTTGACAGCATGGTGTGCATTTTATATAAGATTTAAATTTCGTTTCATTTAGTTGGAGGATGTGGGGAGGTCTTTTATTGTAACATTTTAAACAGTACCCAAGGTACCCAATGATGGATGAGTCTACTTTAGCCAGTCTAAAACCAGATTGAACTAATTGGTTCCTATTTCTAGTAGATACTATAAGTGTGTCTTTCATCGATCATTCGATCGAGATTATATCGCTGGAAAAAAGATTTAGAAAAGCGCCTACACTAAAAGAAGACTCCACAAGGTCATGCAAATATAAAATCAAATAACATGGAAGAAATAGCTGAAAATTAAACTAAGAAAAACAAAGCGGTGTACTTACCTCATCACGCCGCTGTCTGCATCGAAAAGGAAACCTCGAAGACACGCGTAGACATGTCTCTGTCAACGATGAACTACTTGTAGGTCCTCAACTGCAAGATGAGATAGTGAGATTGTAGCGGTTACAGCGCCACATACGAACTACGCATCAAAGACATGACGTCACACAATCCTGCATCGCGCAATTAGAGTTTACCGCGCGAACGACATAATATATAAGACTATTCGACAGCAACAGTTGCACGCGCGCCCTCCTGACGTGTGACCCCTGCCCCGCGACCTGGTAGCAGACAACTGACCCCATCTATCGGGTATGACGCCTCGAGTGAGCCGCACCCAGGTTACACGCAGCTCACTCGAAATAATAAGACTCTACAGATGTACACATACATCTGTTGCGTGGCGTGTTCTAAGTTAATATAGGCATGTCACGCAACTAAATACAGACACATGCCTTTACTATACATGCATCCTACATAACACGTGCATGTGCGATGCGGGCCGCGACGCACGTTGACACTGAGCGGTGTTACACAACAACACAAGCTGCTCACTTACACATGACTGTTTATCCCTCAATCCGTAAATGGCTAGATCTGTAAGCGGGGCGAGGGTGAACTACATATCTAACTGTAGGTGCATCGAGTCGGCACCTCTGTCGCTGGCCGTCTTCGTCGGGCCTCCCTCAGGTAACTGGGGGTCTCACCTAGCGGGGACAGACCGCCGGGGTGTCGTGAAGAAAGCGACGCTACATACATTCGCGTCGTGGAGCCCCTACAGAAATACTCATAGCAACCAAACACACAGGCGTAGCTTGCTACACCAAACTCTACAGGCCGTACTAGGCCGCACATAGTGAGCGGGCCCGTAGTAGCGGGCCACTGTTGAGCTTCCGCGGGCGAGGGGCGGAGCCCTAACCCCACACGCCACGTCACACATCTCTAGCCAGTTGGGCAGTTGCCCGCCAGACACAACACCCGTCTGGTCGAAGGATCCTTCCTTTTCTATGGCGGATGAGTGAACTTTACACCCTGTTCAGCATGCCCCTAAAATATATTGTTATGCGATCGAGATTATGTCGCGTCTCCTATGCAAGCGATATAAAAAAATTACCTGCAAGTCTTACCTACTACATAAACAAGACGCCGATACACATCAACGCCTTCGATGGAGAGAGGAAGAGTCCGATCCGATCAAAGAACACCGTAAGCTTCGTGTCACGTTTGGTACAGTGTCAGCACCCCATCTAGCAGTAAGAACTCTTCATCAAGTGGCTGAAGATGAAGTTCAAAATCACCAGAACTGCTGCTGCGGCTGTACGTACGCCTTATCAAAGCTGACTTGTATATGGATGATTTGATATCTGGTGATGACACTACAGAGAAATCCATACAGACAGCTCATGAAGTTTCATAAATACTACAAAAAGGTGGCTTCATATTATCCCATTTTCAATTATTGGGCATGCAAAAACTATTTGATCCGCTGGGATGGATCGCTCCGAATTTAATCTTGGCTAATATTATAGAAAACTATAATAGAAAAGGTTGGCTGGGACGACAATATAAGCCAACACCTGGTGGATGAGTGGTTGACTCTTCGTGAAGAATTTGAAGAAGTATATATTGATCGAGGCTCGGCACATTATGTATTGATGTAGAAAAAATTGAAGTCCCTGGCTTCAGCAACGCCTCTACGCGAGCATACGCAGCAGTGGCTTATATCCAAATAAAGATGCGAGATGGCATGGTGTCAACAAGCGGCAAAGACTAGAGTGGCGAACGAACTGTTTCCTTACCATGGTTACAGATTCTACAGAATTAGAACAGAAAAATAATAAAATACAAGCAAATTTAAAAATAGAACATGAAGAAACAAGAACGATTTGGTGCCTTTAATTATTGCTGATGACACATTGCATGGCGGCGATCAATTTATGTTAAGTTCCATAAGCTCAAAGTATTGAGATGTACGAGGTAAGGCACATAAAATCCTGCCCACACAAGTGTCTAGTATGTGCTAGACTCAGAGCACGCTCAAGGACACAGATAATGGATGACCTGCCTAAAACGAGAGTAGCTCCTGCTCAAGGTTTCATACATACCGGTGTTGATTTTGCCATGCCAGATAGAAAACATACATCTGTGTATTCATATGTTGAGCTTGTTAGCGATTTAAATTCCGAAGCCTTTATCGCTGCGATTTATTTCCAGAATAGGAAAATGTAGCGATCAGGGGAGGGATATGGAGTAATCAGGGCTGAAATTTTGTTGGTTCCAACAAAGAACTGATAGCCGTGTGGAAAGAAGCAAATCCCGTATTTGAAAGTGATATATTAAACACGTTGGCACTGTAAGGAACACAATGGCATTAAATACCAGCATACTCACCAAACTTTCGAGGCTTGTGGGAGGCGGATCTAAAATCTGTAAAACACCATATGGAACGCGTGCTCACCACTAATCTGACTTATGAAGAAACTACCACAGTGTGCTGTGCCAAATTGAAGCTTGTCTCAATTCTAGGCCATTGTGTTGTATTTTGTGTGCCATGTCATGCAATAAAAGACTATTGCATGTCATGGAACAGAGGTGTGGTGATACTCCTCTTAAAAAAGGCAATAATGCACTGTTTTAGAATTATAAAAATTATAAATTATTATAATTTTTTTCATCCCGTGTCTACAAGCTGTTTTCAAGAGTCATCATGAACCGTCTCGCACGCAGGTTTGACAACTTTCAGTGTCCCGAACAAGCCGGATTTCTTAAAGGCTTTAGCACCATATACCACATACATACGCTTCGACAATTTATACGAAAGACCGAAGAATACTCGTATAACCTGCCTCTCTGCTTAGCATTTATGGAATACTCGTATAAGAAAGCCTTCGATTCGATAGAGACTTGGGCTATATTACAGTCTCGCCAACGGTGCCAGATTGACTATCGGTACATCGAGGTGCTGAAGTGTTTGTATGATAACGCTACTATGTCAGTCGGACTCCAGGACCAGACCTCGAAACCTATCCTTCTGCAGCTAGGGGTGAGACACGGAGACGTTATCTCTCCAAAACTATTCACCGCTGCACTGAAAGATGTCTTCAAGGTTCTGGCCTGGATACGGGTTAGCATCAACATCAATGGTGAGTACATCACTTACCTTTAGTTTGCCGACGATTTAGTAGTCATGGTTGAGACTATGGAGGACCTCAATACAATGCTGCATGACCTCAGTACAGCTTCCGAAAGCGAGGGTATTAAAATGAACATGGACAAAACGGAGAACATATCAAATGCCCATATAACAATCACCCTCATGAAATCGGAGACTCCACACTCGAAGTTGTGGATGATTATGTTTACCTAGCACAGACTGTCCAGTTAGGTAAGTCCAACTTCGAGAAAGAGATCAATCGTCGAATCCGACTTGGCTGGGCGGCGTTCGGGAAGCTGCGTACTATCTTCTCTACCACAGTGTCTCAAGACGAACGTTTTTGAACAGTGATGACCTATGGCACTGAAACGTGGTCGCTCACAATGGCCTCATTAGAAGGCTGAAAGTCATCCAAAGGGCAATAGAGAGGGCTATGTTTGGAGTTTCCCTACGTGATTGAATCAGGAATGAAGAGATCCGTAGGAGAACTAAGATAACAGACATAGACCGAAGAATTGCCAAACTTAAATGGCAGTGGGTAGGGCACATTAGTCGCACAAGAGATGACCAATGGGTCCGAAAGGTTCTGGAGTGGCGACCGCGTACCGGAAGATGTAGCGTTGGATGGCCTGCCACAAGGTGGACCGATGAAGGCCACAAGAATCCGCTGGATGCGAGAAGCACAGAACCGGTCGAAATGGCAATGCTTGGGGGAGGCCTATGTCCAGCAGTGGACGTTTTTGGTTGAAATGATGATGAATGATGTGTTCTATCGATGACAAGGCCCCAGACTGCATATAAGTACTGACACCTAGACACTTTCTAATAGGCGAAGCTCCTTACCGTTGTACCGTCACCCGATTTCAAAGATACAACGATTCATTCATTATCGGTGGCAATACACTCAAAAATTGCTTGGCAATTTCTGGTGACGTTGGCAACAAGAATACCTAACACGAGTGCAACAACATTCCATTTGGTTAACGAAAACTGAAGAATTAGCGATGTTTTTTTAATAAAAACCGATGCATTGCCACCGGGAAAATTCTCTCTGGGTCATGTAATCGTGTTGTAGACAAGCAACCTGGAGAAGATGGTATTACCAGAGTCTACAGCATAAATGTGGCAACAGTGTAGTGAAGAGATGTGTGTTGTGACGTGCTCCCTTTCACCGGCTTCATAAGGTTCATAACTCATTTTTTGGGCTTGGTATAACTTTTTATAACAAGCTACCCTCTTCTTTGCCTTTTAATGCGTTTAAAACTAAAGTAAAGTCCAACCTTTGTTCAAAGGCATACTATTCTATCAACGACTACTTAAATGATAAGAATAGTTGGTCACTGTGTTTAACTCAAGACAATGTTTAAATGTTCTTTCTCCAGAATTAGTTTACCTACTGACAATAATCGTCGGTCCAGTGGTCAAGTAGCCAATCTGCAAAAACCACTTTTTCCAGGATAGCAAAAAGAATATTGAAATTGGTCCTGTAAATCGGAATCTTAACGTATCTTTCTGAAATTTTAAATTTAGTATTAAAAAAAAAATGTCTTAAAATTTATGTTAAATTAAATATTCATTTATTATTATTTATGTAAATAAAGCAGATTGGTGACTTTACCGTGGTCATTTTAGATTTCAGTAATCTATTCTTATGTTTTAAAGTAGCCTATGTGGTAATTAGTCTAGTTTACCATGGATATTATTTACTATATAAAATGAGCTGGATGAATAAGTGGCCAAACTGCACTACAACAGTCACAATATTCGTGATATTTGCAGGAAATTGTAGATATTTAGGTTGGTATTTTAGGAAAGTAAGTGTTTATTGTATGACACAGAAAATAAAATAAAAACATTTGTGAAAAAATATTTATTCTTTCATTTATTTTAGTATGAAATTGAGAAAAAATTAAAAATAAAATGTTATTCGAAATATTCTTATTGAAAAACGTAATGAAGAATTATGTAAAGTAACATAAATTGTAAGTATTCTGTAGAATCTTATAACTAAAACAGGGTTATTTGCTGCCCTCTGCGGCATCAGGCTCTGGAAGAGCATCTCTTGTAGTTTCCGAATAAGGAAGATTAGCATAAAAGCTATGGTACATTTTCGGTATTTGTAAATCCGTGCATAACTTCATGAGATCTTGTTTCTTGTTTGAAGAGATCTTAAATCTTTCTGAATACGCAGGTATCGGATAGGGAATCACTTTGCCTCTTCTTTTTTTTTAAATTAATTTCTATAAAAGATTCATTTTTAACGAAACTTTTTTTCAAAAAGATCGTACTAGGCATTAATTTCTGTATTGTAACCAAACGGCATCATTTATTCCATATTTTCCTTGTGAGGTTGAGGGTTTGCTATGAAATTGGTTTGTCATTCCAAAATCCTTAAAATCGTCGTGCTGTAATGACGTAACGGAAAAAGGTCGCGGGTTAGTTCTAGCTAGCCGAACTAACTGAGTCCAACCATCTGGAGTATATACGGGTATATTTTTTTATTATATCTAACTTTGGAGTGGATGGAGTCATACTGAAGCGTGAACTTGTGCGTGTTATACATATAAATGTAATGATTGTGTCTAAAAATCAATAATATGATATATAAATGTAATTATACTTGTTATACCTATAAATGTAATTATTATCTACGATTAATTTACTAAATGAATTTAATAACAAACTTATTTTTTATAAGTCAAACACTGATTTGACTCAACTGTTGTTATTGTCTCCAATATCTTGGTTGAATTATGTAGTAGGGTCACACTGATTTATTTGTTGTTCCTATATTTAAATACTAAATGATTGAGGATACAAGTTTTATTAAATTATTTTGTTAAGAATATCTAAGAGATTAGTTTACGTATAAATTATATTTTTGTAAAGGTATTATTACAGTTTTTATTTTAAAAGTATTTGTTTTGTACTAATAGTTCAGTTCATTTTGTCTGTGGCAATATTCATGTTAGATAGGGTAAGGTAGACAACTGTCATTTGAAATGTTTTAAAAGGTCGTGTAACTTAATTCTTGTTCTCTTTTCTGTACGTGTCACTGGACTGGTAACAATATAAAAGCTTATGTTAACATCTAAGAACAGACCCTGAGTGATGTCCATGTCCGTAATATTGAGTTCCTAAAAGCTAATATAAGGAAATAATGTTGCTTATCAGAAGTTCTGCTTTTATTGTAAAATGGTTTGAAATAAGGATCATCAGATCACTTCTGATGAAAGATCGACTAACTACAATGTTCATGTAAGTTAAATTGTCATTATATCTTGATTATTGCTGATAACTATGATGTTCTGTATGTATTAAAATATTGCTAATATTGCTACATAAGTGTTAAATCGAATTAAGGAATATTCATATTCTATTTGTCATTGATAAAGTTGTTAGCTTTAAGAAATGGTCCAAGAGATTAATGTAATAACAAAACTAAATGCTAATGTAAAAATATGTTGATAAAATACATCAAAACAAGCTTCCGTGGAGTTTCTTATCCTTCTTCTCCACGAAGACCTAGATTTGGAACGGATAACTAGCTTTCTCATTAACAATACCTATTTATTGACAAGTCTAATTGAAATAAATGCCTAGTCTTGTCTCCATGTGCTTTCTTATAATCCTTTTCCCTACACACCATATTCATAGATATTAAAATACATAACATAACATCACGCCTTGTTTCCCCGAGGGGTTGGGCAGAGGTGCACCTGTAGTAGGTACACCCACATATTAAAATGCCTACATGATTAAATAATTAACTAATAGGTAACCTGAAAATCCTGACACTCCAAAGTTGATAGTTAAGTGGATATCAATGCCTCTAAATGTAGTATATCTAATAATCTTTTTCTCACACGCGCGTAAAAGTTCACATGCGGGGCAGGGTAAGGCGCGTGAACGCGCGTCTACGGCGCGTGTTATTCAAACAACAATATCTCTTAAATTACGCTAAGTAGCTTTATAGAAGTTATGTCCCTGGAATCATTACTAAATAAGCTAACTCATTCTAAATGGATTAGTCCAGTTTTATTTTCTAATTAGATACCGATTCTAATTAGAATTTTGTTAGGGGGGTTTTCCCACTTTTGGTACAAAAGACGTTCTATTTACAAAATAGAACCATTATTTCAAAAAGTATTTGTTTTATCTTTATAAATATACATCATTTCACATTAATAAATAAAAAGAACACACCTCCTTGTACATTTTTTTCTTATCACACATGTTTACATTATCGTGACTCATTTGTTTGACCGTGCGCGCCGAGCGATAACAATAGGGTCTATTCATTGTTCGATTCCTTTGTAACTGAAGGCCAAGTGGCTTGGGTTACTATTTTAATCTATTGTTTGGTTTTAACATGCATATCACAGACGGAGTTTCGGCTGCTACAAATATTTATTTAGAATGTATCGTATACCCAACTCAACCACTTGAAAAATGCCTTAATTTGGCCGTAAAAAAACTACCTCTTGAACTTAGGGTCTCAGTTTACATTCGGATCCTTTTTTTAAAATACAAATTAACATTCTATATTTTGAAGATATTTAAAAATCGATAAGTACAATAAAAATGCATGCTGCCTTACAAAAACATTATGGGAATCAACGACAAAAACGCCCTATGAGGAGCCCTAAAAGCAACCGAATTTGGCGGCCCGAGTAGGTATTTTTCATTTCAATTTTATGCAAGTATAATACGATAATATTTAAATTAAATGCCTAATATCAATAATACGATACATATAAACATATGTAATAGTGACAGTTTCTATAATTCACATATTTACTAATAGTATTACCTCGAAATAAGTTCCTGCCGGCGCGGGATGTCACTATGCCGCCGCAACGGGTCACTATTTTCACAAAAATCACTATTTTCTGTTGAAATCTTTATAAATTACACTTTACAGGTAGTTAAAACTGTTTATTAACTACCCAGGCATGATATTATACACGTTTACACCCACTTTCACTGCACTTTCACTTTATTTATGTAATTTTTGGCGGACTTTCGATGATCGCGTGGTGCGCGCGCAACCTCTACTGTGCGGCCGAACGAATAGCGACCATTACGCATCAGTCATTCATTCAATGTACTTGACAAGGACAATATATCTTTCTTGTTTTGTTTCCTAGACTCTGTGCAAGTTAGAACAGGATAGATACAGGTTATTTATGGAAATTTCCGTCATAATTGACGGCAGACAGTGCTAGCCCGAAACGGGCTTCGACACCAATGTCGTATTTTGACAGGTCACCCGAAACGGGCTTCGACACGCCTGAGGGGCGTGTTTAATGTTATGATGTGCCATAATGTACGTATGAATGCAGGTTGATATTTCAATACTACCACGCTTCCCTTCCGTCTCATCCCACATATAACATTTTACATCTTGATTGCCCAAATTGTAGACGGTCAAATTGTACACCGCTAACTTACGCACATAAAAAATAGGCACAGCTGCTCCTTTGGGTGTATTGAGAACAGCTTCCAAATCAAAATTAAAGGAGAGTATTTTGTCATCACTTTGAGCTATCTCTTTATCTTCATCTCTACATTGTCTTGCTTCACTTTTCCGAGCTAAATGTAATGTATGAGTATCATGATGTTTGCTCTTTTATCGTTACTCATTTCCTTAAACGCTAAACACCGTTTGCATAGGTCTTTCTTAGGTTTGTGGAAACTTAATTTATAAGTTTTAAAGATTGAGCGATATTTCTCAAATGATACCCCTTTAATTGTTTTTTTTTTTTTTAGTTATACAATTTTTAATAATCTACGCCCCACAAAACCGTAGTAGTGGTTTGACCGTGGGGTCTGGCGTGTCTAAATACACTAACTTAACACACGTAGGTAGCACTTTAACAATATTATATTCAAACTATTTATAACTACTAACTATTAAAATTTATTTTTAATACCCGCCATAACCAAGACAGGTAGGTAGCACTTCAATATATTCAAACTAAAAATATTTTTAATTTATCTTCAAAACCCGTTAAACCTAAGACTTAAGGTAGGCAGCACTTCAATATATTAAAACTAAAAATATTTTTAATTTATTTTTAAATCCCTTCTAGACTCAAGACTTAGGCAGGTAGTACTTTAACATAATTCAAAGTAATTTTTTTTTAAATTTATTTTCAAATCTTGATTTACTTGCTTCACTCCTTATGTCTGCCGGCAGACTATTTAATAGATATGGTATTCGTTTTTTTAGAGTTCTGTCACCAAAGTAATTGGTGACTCTGGGTACATTGAGTTTGCCGGCAGCCATAGATCGCGTATTATAAATGTTGAGTACATCAGTTAAGCTATGCTCTTTGGTCCCATGGTGGTTTACCGCTAAAAGATATTTATGCTTGAGACTGATCGATAGAATTTTACATATTTTAATTATTATTTTATTTATTATTTTTTTTTTTTTTTATTTAGTAGGACTTATCTTTTGGTATTCTCTATGCATTATTGTTATATTAAGAGATGGATCTAAATATCTTACAGCACTATCACGACGACAATAATGAGACTCAACGGCTGGGAAAGACTGAATCTGGTCATGAATAAATTGTTCTTCAGATGGCATTAATTTATTAGGGGGAGCTTTTTTGCCTTTATTTTCTGGTAGTAAAAGACCTTGAGCATTAATTTTTTTAAGAGCACCTTTTACAAATGCACCCGTAATATTTAAGGTATCTAAAAATAACTCTCGGCATACAATTTTATTTTCGTTGGCAACAGTTAGTGAGTAAATGAGAGTAAATTCTCTCCGTGAACGTGATTGGGTCGTTTCTCGTTTTTTTTTACTCTTTGTCACGTGATTTACGACAAAATGTCGTTGTTCTTGTACTTGATAGGTTCCGAAATTCAGTGTAGATTTTAAGTCGCTTATCTTCGGGAACTAGAGATATACATTTATGTTTAGGTAGAACTAAACACTTAGCTGGTTTAAGGGGTCTGGCTTGAATCACTTTACCTTTTTTAGTCATATACTGTTCACCCCTCAATCGTTATCATTTTTCGACATTTATTTTCCATGTCATAGGATCTCTGTTTTTTGTTTTTTTTTAAATTAACGTTTGATTCTTCAAAATTACCCGATGGCACTAAAACCGGAATGTCTTCATTTTCCGCAATCAAGTTGCCAGAAATTTCAGTTAATATCGACGAAGAATTTTTAGCAGCAGGTTTATTTAATTTACTAATTTGGCTATTTTCACGCGCATCTGAGTCGTCATCGGTAGTACTTTTATCAGAATCCGTTTCATAATTGGGATCAACTACGGAATCGTCGCTATCTTGCTCTGTTCCAATTAAAATGTTAAAAATTTCAGTAGTTGCAGGAGACATATCCGGCACAGGGGACGATAATGGAGAGGCATGTTCGTTGTCAGTTCTGTTTTCAGTACCATAAAAGTTTTCAAGCGGCAGAGATAAAAAATCGGATCCTTCAACACTTCTTTCGGCTATTACTAACTGAGACGCTTGCTTAGGGGATAATTGTGAAATAGCTGGGGCTTCAATAGTTGTTTCACCTACTTCAAAAGGTTCTTTATAAACATTGTGTAAATAGGGTTCAATATCATTGGGTGTTCCTTTTGTATGGTGTATTAGTTTAGGTGTCAAAGGTGAAAATGCGGGTGCTTCGATACTTATTTCACCAACCTCACAAACCTGCTCACTTGTCATTGTTGTGCTAATTTCATTACCATAGCTTGCTTCATTACCTGCGTATTTATTCGTCAAAGTTGTATAATTTTCGATTTCCTGTCTATCACACTTCAAATGAGCTGTTAAAAGAAAAAGACTTGAAATGTTTGATTCTATAATTTTACATAAATTCACTTTAGTAAATAATATAAAACAACACTTACTTGATCGGGCTGCTTGTTTGGAACAATTTTCTGGGCTTACAACTGGTGTATTTTCTATTATATCTGTAATGCAAGTTAGCAGAAGCTGTAATGCAACGGTGTATCTAAGTTTGAGCTACGAATATCTAGATCAGGCATGCAGCATTTAAAAGAGAAAAAAATTTATCAAATCCTTTGAAAATGTATGCCGTGTAAATCCATTTTTTATCCAGATTTATTGACTATACGTGCGTACTTAATCATACCCGGTATAAAACTTGCCATTGGCACTTAGAAAAATTACTACCGTTATAATATTATATTATAGCTAAATTTCTTAGGATAAAAAGAAAAATAACATTTAGATGATTGTCGAAACTTTAAAATTTATATAATTTACACTGATATCATTTTTAAGTTATAATTAAGTTAGTTATGTTTACCTGAATCAGCACTTTCATTTTCACTTGAACTATCAATTACACCAGCATTTTTAAGAATTTGATGCGCACGAGAATATCGTCGCTTCATCTTATTTCAATTCACATGAAAGATTGAACTTGAAAGCAAAATAATTAGGCGCGCAAAACTTCTCAACGTCGCTGAGCAAATGGCGCGTATTTAGCATGACGTGACAGTCTATAGTAACCATAGAGTAAAGTGTAGTTACGTAGAGATGTCCTAGCTTACTAGAATCGACAAAAGAAAGTTAGTATTTTCAGATGATTGCTTATGATAATTTTAAAGGTCTGTAGGTGACTCACATTATATTTACAATATGTACATAATATATTTATGCGTCCTACACTAACAATCACAAACACACAATTTATAAACAAAAACACTAATCAATCTTTAGTAGCATTTATTATAATACACTATCACATTTACCATACGGTCCGTCCGTCATTAATATAATAGTAGTACACTGGACACGCGCGTCGCCTGCTGAGTCCCTTGGTCGAAGGCGCGTGAAGATATATGCGCGCGCGCAATCCTTTCCTTCACCGCACATTCGGAATTTGCGGGTCGCCAGTCAAGATCTACCTATGACGTTGGACGCACGCTCACTTGCGCTAATCTTTGTAATCGCGACATACCCGCGCTAAATCGCTGTCTATCTTTATTCTTACGAACTGTCTTCTGCTTACTGCTTGAGTAAACAAACTCGCTATTGACTGTGCCTTCCTATGTTTAACGGTATAGTGTATTGTGTGGAGCATTAAAGTGTTGGACTACGAATTGGACTATATTTTCTTCAGACCCAGTAAGTCTACCCCCACACACCACCCACATGACCAAAGGTCCATGTATCTCGGTAACAAGTTTAACGATTTAGTTAAATTTTATATTTAAGTATATTAGGTTTTTATTTGTATGTTTACGTAAATATAATACGTTTTATTACTTGTAAAGTCAATTTCAATTTATTTAATGGGTCAGTTATGCTACTAGACACAAGTGTGAAAAAAATACCAACCACTTAGGCTGGTTGATCACTGTAAATTTTAGCATTGCAATAAATTTGTACCAAGGTAAAATATACAATCTGCCACTTAGGCTAGTTGATCACTGTGAATTTTAACATTACAATAAATTTGTAGCAAGGTAAAGTATTCAATCTGCCACATATACTAGTTGATCACTGTGAATTTTAACATTACAATAAATTTGTACCAAGGTAAAGTATTCAATCTGCCACTTAGACGAGTTGATCACTGTGAATTTTAACATTACAATAAATTTGTACCAAGGTAAAGTATTCAATCTGCCACTTAGACTAGTTGATCACTGTGAATTTTAGTATTACAATATTTTTTTACCAATGTAAAGTGTTCAATCTGCCACTTAGACTAATTGATCACTGTGAATTTTAGTATTAAAATAAATTTGTACCAAGGTAAAGTGTTCAATTTGCCACTTAAGCTAGTCGACCATTGTGATATTTTTGAAAAATGAAAATTGCCTGATTTGGTCAACTAACTTATCGTCACATAGAACAGTTTACTATTGCACACATTGTATGGTTCGCATTTTGGCACCAGGAAGATTGTCCAAATCTTGTACAATTTTAATGTTACGTTTACCATATTTTGCCACAATATGTATTAAAAAAAGACAGTAATATTGACATTTTTAACTCAAAAACACCAAAATGGCAGATTGGCTACTTTACCACTGCACCGACGCATAGTATATTTTTTTATAATTTTACTTTATAAGTCAATTTATTTTAATTTTATTTTAATTTATTGTTGACATAATCTACTCATTACAATGTTTTTTTATGAGTTGTATTGCAATATGTGGTTAGCTAGCGACCTCGACAATTATTTATTTTACCTCGATGGTCCTAGTTTATCAATTATAACTTCTAGTTACAGCTATATGTAAGCGGGCACGCCCTTTATGCCTGGAGGCTTTATTTATTTTTTAGATATAGTTTACGTTTAGTTATTTTTATTTCTGCTTGAGTATAGTTCTCGATGTTTTTGGTTGGTATATTGGCGTGTGCTAGCTGTCATATGGCCATTAATTTATAATTTAAATTATGTTTTGCGTAATGTAAATTATCTTGCATACTATTATATTTAGCGAAATATATGACAAATGTAAAATACAAACCAAAATTAATTTAGGCAAAAGGCATGTTACTACATGAATTAATGATAGAATGCGACATATTATGTGTAACAAAAAGCACGAGCTATTTGATATATGGAAACAAGATGAAAATAATGTAAAAAATTGATTATTGTAGATATATAGATAGATAGAATACTCTTTATTGTACACCATAAAAATTACAGACATAAATTTAGAAATTTTACATAGGGTGACACAATGAGCGGTCTTATCGCTTAAAAAGTAATTGTATAACATGTATAGAAATAAAACAAATAAATATATATCTAAAATTAAAATTACTCAATTAGAAAAGAGGTGTCAGAAAACGTTAGAAACACTAGAAAAATATGGCAAATAATTAATAATGTATGTGGGATAATAATAAATGTGTAATGCAGTAGATGACGTAATTAAAAAGCATTTTAATGAAGATTTTAGTTCTTTAAGTAACAAATTTGCTCATGGTTTTGAAGACAACATTAACAAAATCTGTAAAAAATGTGAGGTACCTCTACTGCATGACATGTCTTCCCAAAAAGTGTTAAATGTGTCTATTAGATTTAAAAAAGTCAACGACAAATTAGTTTTTAATAGTTATTTGTGCAACAAGAGAGCAAAGTCCTTTTTTGCTGCGAGTGTTGATTTTGAATGTTGATTCAAAGACACGAGATGCAAATAACTTTGCTCTCGTGTAACACATACAACTTTTCACCTCAGCAGCGAGAACACACAACATGTAAAAAAAAACCCTGTCCGATCCGTGAGGGTGTTGTAAGGTATCGTACTGTTAGCATATTTATGTGAAAATTTTCAGGAAAAAAAAAAAACCCCACATTTTTTTTCAATGGTGAATTTGAATTTGACCGAATTTTACATTTGGTGCGGGCGGCGGCCATCGTTTAGCGGGTGTCTAAAAGTCATAAGTTATGAGTTTTGCAATTTTTTTATGGATTTGGGGTAATTTTGGAACTAAAAATGTGAATTTTAAATACCAATAACTTTTTTACTATATGTTACTGCAGTACCATATGCCCCCATTTTTAGTTTTGTTTGTCACTATCGACTTTAGCACCCTCGAAAACTATGAAAACGACACCCATGACGAAAAATGTGAAAATTTTCGCAGCCGCCATCTTGGATTTTTATTTTGACTTCACTTTCGGATTAAGCAACCTTGAAAACCATAGAAACGATACCCATGAAGAAAAATTTGAAAATTTTCGCAGCAGCCATCTTGGATTTACATTTTGACTTCACTATTGGCTTTAGCAACCTTGAAAACCATAGAAACGATACCCATGAAGAAAAATTTGAAAATTTTCGCAGACGCCATCTTGGATTTACATTTTGACCTCACGATCGGCTTTGGCACCCTTGAAAACTATGAAAACGACACCCATTATGAAAAATGTGAACATTTTCGCAACCTCCATCTTGGATTTTCATTTCGACCAAATTCACGCTTACTATCTCTCTCCGTCTTTCTTTCTCTTTGAATTAGAAGAAGACAGTCGCAGGCGCCTTTTCACGTGACGATTTCTGCCACTGCACTCTTACCGCAAGCCGCTTAAAAACTTCGTTCCAAAAATTGAATAAAACCAAATTTAAATAAAACCTTATCAGATGATTTGCAATTTTAATGTTTTATGTACCTATATCCGAACGTTTTATTGTTTGTTTCTTTTTTGGGCCTAGTAGGTAGGTATGGAATTTTGAAATCGAACTTCGAATCGACTTGTTTCTCTCTCCCTTTTTTCGTATCGAAGTGAAAGTGACAAAACTAATTGAAGTTCAAATCTTTAGAATTTTGTGAGTAGACCCAACACTGCTCTCGGCATTTAAAAAAAATAATTAAGAAGTTACTTTGTCTCACGCTCGCAGCAAAATCGAATTTTGCTCACTGTTTTTTGACAACAAAACCTGCTTGTTTGAGGTGCTGAGGTGAAAAATAATTAGTCATTTGAATAAGAAAAAAAGTCCGGGTATAGATAGCATTCGAGTTAGTGACCTACAGTGTATCAATTCTGAAATAACACCTGTCATTACTCATCTAATAAACCTATGTATTTCACGTCATCCTATCCCGATGAATTAAAGACTGGCATAATTAGACCCATACACAAGAAAGGTCCTTTTTTTACATCTTTCTCTTTCTTTTCGTTGCATTTCCCCTAGTATGACGGGATCATTCCATTTTTTTTCTGATCTCCTCCTTTCTGCCATCCTTTTCCTCTCCAAGAACTCTGCGTGTACCAACTTTGATTTTTTCTTTGTCATGCTGTACCTAATTCAAAATATTATAATAACCAGCATTTTTTTTTGCTGAGACTTGTATTTCCTCACTTTTTAATCTAATATATCGGTTCGTTTTTCTTTGAGGCCACTAAAAATAATATTTGGTATATTTTGGTTGGTAAAATACCACCAAAACCACCAAAATTGCACTACCAAAATTAGAATCTTGTTTACTAAATTTATTTAAAAAAAATATACTATTATGAATATTATGATAACTATATATTTTTTTAAGCATACCAAACCTTTTTATTGCTGACTTAGTTATAAAACGTTTTAAAACATTAACACCATAATTGTAGGTTTTTTGTCCGATCGCTACGAAAAGAAGTTTTTAGAAGGTAATCACAACAGGATGGCCCAAGTCTGTCACTGCTGCCGTCGGCACAAGCCGATCGCTAAACGAAGTGAACGACCGACGACGGTAGTGTCGTCCATCTGGGTTTATTCTGATTTCAATACTCCCACCAAAATGTTTAAATTTCGCGCGGACAGTCCTTTTCTATTTTCTCTAGAAAAAGTATTGTCATCAGATATAAAAACTAATACTGAATTAAAATAAAATTAGTCATTTCTAGTAAACTAGTGTAGTTTAATTTAAACGGTGCAAATTCCCTGAAATACAGATTGTGGACGCGCCACCAAACTTAGAATATTGCTAAATGACATTTATTTTTTATAATTACTAAAAATGTTTTCTACTTAAATATTTACGGCCTGATAAAGGCCGTCATCTTTCTTTAAAAAAAAACATTATTGTACGTTTGGTTTAAGATATGATTTTATGCAGCGTGATTTTAGTTGCAAAGAACCAAAAGGTAGTAGGTACCTACGACCCAACTAGCAAAATTATGTTCTATAAATGGTTGAATAACGTTTTTGATGCTACTCTTAGTCATAACAATATGGTTTTATACAGTTTAAGATACTTTCATTATTGTATGGAAATGGGATCAGATTATAATAACGTTTAAATCGTGTAATAATTGTGGTCGCATCAGCGTCAATTATGTATATTTATTTTGTGTGATAAAAATCACACGTTGCAAGTACAGCTAGCTTGTTTTGTAAAAAGTAAAGTATCTAGTAATACTCCTAGTATTACTAGATACTTTTCTAGTAATACTAGGAGTATTACTAGATACTTTACTTTTTTTGTAACTTTATCCTTTTAAAGACTAACAAAAAACATACAAAATCGTTGTTATGGTTTCACAATAACGTCCGGTCAATTTGTAATTATTTTATTTTTGTATTGTTTATGTGTCATTGGGTTTTTCCTTCAGGATGTTTTCAGTAGCAACCCAGTCTGGATTTGCGTACGTTTCATTTTTTTTACTCAAAATTAGGGAGTTGTCGTTTATGTGAACGAAAATCTTAAAGTCACAGAGACTTTAAGATTTTCGAGCGAGTGCGTGAGGAATTAGTGCTTATGGAAGCAAATTGTCTTCAGGTACGGATCGATTACAGCACCATTTTGTTGGCAATATATCGTCCACCAGGGTATAGGGACGTAAACAATTTTATAAACTCTCTAGACGCTGCCCTTAATAAAATTGCGAAGTATACAAATATTATAATTACTGGTGACATAAATATAAATATCCATGACCAGTGTCACGATCCAGCTAAGGACAGTTACCTAAACCTACTGGCCTCGCATGGCCTTCTACCAGCACATGTATTACCCACACGACAATCTGCTTGCCTTGATCACTTTATTTTGAAGACAACCCTTCCTGCCTTTACACTAGTTGCCTACTCTTCACTAACAGACCATGATACTGTACTATTATTCCTTGCAAAAATACCTCCGAAACAAATGACAACAAAATCGGTCGTCCGGATCAAGCATGACCAGCTCGATGCGGACCTGAAACAACTTGATTTTCGAGCAATATACACGTCAACAGATCCACATGAGGCAGCTCAAATAATGATAACACTCATTACTCAGTTAATAGAGACACATTCTGAAACAGTAAAAGTTCCAAACCGTAAAAAGATTGTGAAGCCATGGGTCACCACTGGTCTTCTACGATGCATTCGGCATAAAGATAACTTGCACAAGAAGTTAAAAACGGACCCTAAAAACCACATCTTAAAAACATCGTTCACCAGATACAGAAATTACTGTGATAAATTACTTAAACAAGCAAAACCGAACACGAGAAAAAACAAATAAAAGACGCTAGTAACAACACTAAACTGCTATGGACAGCTATAAATAATATATCAAATAGGACCAAAATGAATGACAATCCGCGAGAATTACTATCCATATCAGCAACACCAAAGCAATCCGTCAACGACGTAAATAGTTTCTTCGCAAATATAGGTAGAAACCTGGCCGAGAAAATGGGTAATCGGACAATGGCATCAACTAGTGACAATCCAAGTGGTGGCTCGCAATCCATGGTACTGATGCTAACTGACGAAGCTGAAGTCACGCGACTAATACTGTCTCTCCGAAATGAATGTGCCATGGGTTGGGACCGAATATCTTCCACCTTTCTCAAAAGACATCTGGCGTCACTGGTTCAACCTATAACCTTCATCTGCAATCTTGCCATCAGTACTGGTAAATTTCCAAAGGTCTTCAAAAAGTCCATCATTCACCCGATCTTCAAGGGTGGGGACAGAAACCGTGTCAATAATTACAGACCCATAGCTGTACTACCAGCCATCTCCAAGATTCTAGAATGCATATTGAATAAACGCCTAGTGGATTACTTAGAGAAATATAATCTTCTCTCCCCGTCACAGTATGGAGTTAGGGCCGGAAAATCAACTTCAGATGCGGTTCATTACCTCACCAATCATATCGTCACTAACTTGGATAGTGGCCAAAAAGTCTTGGGGATCTTTTTAGTTCTTGCGAAAGCTTTTGACACGGTCTCTGTTCCCATCTTAATAAGGAAGATGGAACGGCTCGGAATAAGAGGAATCCAACTCGAACTTTTTGAGGATTATCTAAGTGAGCGCACCCAGAGCGTCAAAGTGGGAGGGAGTGTCAGTGACGAGTGCCAAGTTAATTACGGTGTGCCACAAGGCAGCGTGCTCGGTCCGACACTCTTTTTCATATATATAAACGAACTAGGTATGCTCACTCTCCCGAAAAGCAAAGTCATAACTTTCGCGGATGATACAGCCCTCGTATTCACTGCAGACACCTGGAATGAGGCTTTTATGTGCGCCCAGTCAAGATTCAATATTGTATCGAACTGGCTGCGTGACAATGTTCTCACCCTAAATGCAGAAAAAACTAATTACGTCCCCTTCTCCATAAAACAGCATACACCGTCTCCATCCATAACGCCGAACACTATCCTAGCCCACACGTGTGCATTTCCTCCCTCCACTACATGCACGTGTATTCAAATTAACAAAGCCGATTGTATTAAATACCTGGGTTTAACAATAGACAGCACTCTCAAATTCCAAGAACATATCAACACCTTAAGTAGGCGACTGAGAAACTGATATATGTTTTTAAGACGCTAAGAAACGTGACTGACGATAAAATAAAATAAATGGTATACTTTGCTCTTGCTCAATCTTTATTAACATACTGCATCGCCTCTTGGGGTGGTGCACCAAGAAGTACCCTCTTGAAACTGGAAAGAGCACAGAGAGCTATTCTGAAGGTTTCTTTGTCCTTACCTTATCGCTACCCTACAGCACTACTATACCAAAAAGCGAAAGTCTTGACGGTTCGTCAACTGTTTATACAACAAACCATCCTGAAACAACATAAAAATTAATGTAAAAAAATGCTCGGTTATAACCTTTAGCAGAATGAGAGTGCCACATCATCATGGGTATGCGTTAGATGACACGCCAATTGAGCGGGTAGAAAAGGTACGCGATCTGGGGGTGCGCCTGAACACCGAGTTCACATTTCGTGAACATATTATAAATGTTTGTAAAAAATCATATAGAAGCCTGGGTTTCATACTCCGTCGGGCATCGGGTTTTACAAACATTACAGCGGTAACAGCATTGTATAATGCTCTGATACGAACTCAACTTGAGTGTAATGCTGTCATACGGGCTCCACATGAGATTAAATATAGTCTTATGTTGGAACGCATACAGAACAAATTTATCAGGTATTTGTATATGAAACTTTACGGGGTCTACCCCTTCTATCCGTTGATGTACCCAACCTTGTTCGTAATTGGCATGGTTGGGTACAACAAACTGGAGACAAGAAGGGACCTGGCTTTTACCACGTATATTTTTAAGCTGTTGCGCGGTAAAATGTTTAATGCTGGTGTTTTGAAGGAGATATATCTGAATGTGCCTGATAAGTACGCATTGCGACGCCGACGGCCACGGTTGTTAGCAGTGCCACGCGCGCGAACCAACCTGCTCAGTAAAGCGCCCCTGACGCGAGCCTTGCATACACTGAATGACACTGCTGATAGGATAGATTTATTTAATTGCTCTCTGAATGAATTCACAAAAGTAACATTGTTTGTGTTATGTTATGTTATTATTGTTAAGTGTTCTTTAAATGTTTAGTTTTCTTTATTTTTCTTTTTATTTGTTTTTTTAATTTATTTTTATTGTTTTCATTATTCGCATCAAGCTACGCTTTCCTATTTTGGACGGTTTGTCAATGATTTTGTATTATTATAAAGTTATAATAATACAAAATCATTGATGTATTATTAAATATTATACAGACCGTAAAACACCCGTGTATGCGTGCTTCCTTGATCTGTCCAAGGCTTTCGACCTTGTAGTGTATGACCTGCTGTGGAGCAAGCTGAGGTGCATAGATTTGCCGCCGGAACTCATCAGCGTGTTCCAGTACTGGTATGCGCACCAGTCTAATAGTGCTAGGTGGGGGGGATGTCGGATGCGTATCAGCTCGAATGCGGAGTCAGGCAGGGTGGTTTAATATCTCCTACCCTGTTTAATTCGTATACATATAAGTAGTAGCTTTAATTTTAATTTAGAATGTAAGTAAAGACCACGCTACCGCATTAGGATTATTGCCTGTAATGATAGTTGTGTGTGTGATAAATAAATAAAATAAATAAAATAAAACATAGACTACTAATCTACAATCCTTCACTGCCTCGAGCTAAAAGAAGATTTAATCCTGTTGTCAACTACCATACTTCGCCTTCAACATCTTTTTCAAAACGCTTCTTTTTTCACCTCGGTCGGTATCTCTACAATAAAGTAAATAGGGTCATACCTATTTATGAACTCAATAAGATAAAGTGCAAAATGAAACTATATAGTTGGCTCCAAGAACTCAATTACGATGACACTGAAAATTTATTAACAGTTTAACATAAACATCATTATGCAATATGCTACGATAAAAACAAAAAATACTCATAGTCACACACACACACACAACCCCCCCACACACACAACCACTGCACACACTTCTCTCACTACACAAACACGCAGTACACACTCAACCTCACTCCCACCCTGATGCTAACCATACTACTTAACTAAAAAAAAAAATACAACTAATAATCAATAAGCTTTATAAAATTAAAATAAATGTTAACATGTCCTAACTGCATACCGTTTGTACGAGTACATAACATAATTTGTCAAACATAAATGGAGGAGTCCTGGTGACCTGAAATACAGGCCCTAAGCCTAGTTTTGGCACCAGTCTCCCACAATATAATGCCCCTCCTGTATGTCACCGTTTAAATCGTGTAATAATTGTGGTCGCATCAGCGTCAATTATGTATATTTATTTTTTGTAATAAAAATCACACGTTGCAAGTATAGCTAGCTTGTTTTGTAAAGTATCTAGTAATACTCCTATGTAACTTTATCCTTTTAAAAGACTAACAAAAAAACATACAAAATCGTTGTTATGGTTTCACAATAACGTCCGGTCAATTTGTGTAAGTCTTTATTTTTTTTTGTATTGTTTATGTGTCATTGGGTTTTTCCTTCAGGATGTTTTCAGTAGCAACCCAGTCTGGATTTGCGTACGTTTCATTTTTTTTTTTTCAAATAATGAAAAGGCCTTTATTTACTAGGCTAAAAATGGTAGTCCGTTGGAGCAAGGTCTGGCGAATACGGAGGGTGGCGAATGGTTTCTAATTGCAGTTTCTGTAGAGTTAAAACGGTTGCTCGTGCTGTATGAGGTTTCGCGTTATCATGGAGCAATAATGGTGAAGATCGATTCATGAGTCGGGGCTGTTTCACGGCTAGTTTTGCTATCATTTTTCGGAGTTCGGCACAGTAGATATCTGCCGTTATTGCTTGACCAGATCGGAGATAGTTATAGTGAATAACACTATGCTGAGACCACCAAACAGTTACCATTACCTTTTTATTGGTAAGCTTTGCTTTAGGACACTGTTGCGGCGTTTGACCTGGGGTCAGCCATTGCATTTTTCGCCTAAAGTTATCGTAAAGAATCCACTTTTCATCACATGACACAATTCGATCCAATATTCCTTCATTTCTGTATCGATTCAACAAGGCAACACAAGTTTCAACACGCGTTTCTTTCTGCAGATCAGTCAAATCATGAGGCACCCTTTGATTTGACGCAAATAAGACAATATTGTTGGTAAGGTACCGTTAAACCATGCCGCTAATTCCTGGGTAGTTTGGCTCGGATCGGCTTCCACCATCTCTTTCAATTAATTGTTATTCACCTGTGTGGGCGGTATTCCACGTAGTTCGTTCTTCAAATCAAAGTTTCCATCACGAAAGCGTTGAAACCAAAATCGCACGGTGCGTTCATTAGCAGACTCCTCTCAAAACGCAACATTGATATTGCGAGCTGTTTCTGCCGCTTTAGTTCCGCGTCGGAACTCGTATTAAAAAATAACTCGAATTTTCGAAGTATCTGTCTTTCTTGTCTAAGCTGAATAAAAAAAACAACTGAAAGTCGATAATCGAATGTTGCGCATTTTTTCAAAGAAGAACTTCATAGGTAGTACCACGTGAAAAAAGTTTCACTCAAAAATCTCAAACCATGAAGGTTCTATGTCATTTCGAAGTACCTATTGTAATAATACGGCAATTTCATACTTTAACATAACATCACATAGCATCACGCCTTGTTTCCCCGGAGGGTTGGGCAGAGAGGTACGTAGTACACCCACATTTCGCCAGTTATGTTTAAGTCCCATGTAATAGGGGGTGAGCCTATTGCCATCAACCGGGCACAAATCCAGACTCCGGGCTGCTACTGAGAAATTTCAGATAGAAAAACCCAATAACACTGCCCTACCCGGGAATCGAACCCAGGACCTCATGCTCAGCAGTAGCGCTTGCGACCACTAGACCAACTAGGACTTCAACCTCTATTATTTATAGTTATTGATGTCCTGATTTCCTCGTTCGCGAGTTTAATAATAATATTAACTTATTCAGTGCCAATTTTGTACATAATTGACTGATTTTAGTTTGTTTCCATGATAGTTTCCTTTGTGCTTTTATCAAATACCTAATTTAGACATTACCAAATAAATGAGTGCTAATTACTAACTGGGACTTTTCGGTTGCGAATAGGGATAACCGCAAAATATTTTTGCATGGCGCAATACCCCAACGGTAAGCACCATTAGGTACAACAATTATGTCAAATTATGAAGGTTAATTTTAAAAAAAAAAATTTTTGGCGTAGCTATCAAACTAATTGCATATGTATGTTCTTTTCATTTCTTTCTATAAAATTTTCGTCGAGAGGATGTGCAGCAGTGTCCTCCTGTCTGCTAATAACAACATACGACCACTCCTATCTTCAATTTTTTTTTAATTTTTTATATAAAACAGAGGTGTTATTTAATTTTAATGATAAACTCGCCAAACTTTTACGTTTGATGGCGAGAAAATACTTCATTGTATCTGACATTGGCAGAATGTTTGGCAGTGGACGTTTAAGGGTTTAAAATAATAATAAATTGTGTGTTACTGTACCTATTGGATAATGTTGAACTTTTACAATAATTAGCTTTTGATTGCACCTTCACCTGTGTGGAGATTCGAAATTATCCCACGGGAACGTACTACTAGGAAGAAAAGTATCCTATGTCCTATGTCTAGCCAGGTCATGGTCTACCTGTGTGCTTTTCATCGACATCTGTTCAGCCGTTAAGCTGTGAAAAGTAGAATTTATAATAGTAGTAGGTATGAATTATATTATTAGAATAGCGTTGTTGTGTCACTTATGTTAGGAGGAAACGCCTGAAAATTATAAAAGCGACAGCGAATCGATTTTGTTACTGATTTCAGTTCGTTTTGTACTTGCAGATTCACGTATAAATAATAATAATATCGAAATAAAACTCATCGTGAGTGATATACTTATATCTTATTTACAATTTCAATTTAGCTACCGACTTGTTTTGTGATTATTTCGTAAACATGTTTATTATAATTTGCTTAGTTTTCACTCTTTCCAATAGTTTGGCTGCGGACGTAACCGTTTACAGGTTTTCTGATTATTGTAAGTTAAGCTTTCCTTATCTCCGATCCATTCACGACATAAATAAGTGTATTGTATATTAATAAGGTCTTGACTGTTTGTGTTTGTGAGATGTGACTCGAAAACGCGCTAACGATACAGAGGACTGCCTCGGGCTGCTCCGGGCCAGTTCTTAAAAATGTGACTTTTTCAATTCATATGACATTCTGAGTTTATCTTAGACATTACTGCCATCGGTGAAGGGAAACATCGTGAGGAAACCTGAACTTATAGTTAATATAAGTCTGAAATCACCAACCCGTCTCAAGCGAGCGTGATCAATGCACGTGCCTTCTCTGTATGAGAGGCCTTTGTTCTGTGATGGGACGATAATAGGCTGTTTCTTTTTTTGTGTAACTTAATAAGGATTTCTGCGTCAGTACTGACTCTTTGTATAATACCATAGCAAAGTCAGGAGTTTGTGTAGTAGGCATTTGTGGCTTATTTTTATGGTTCCGTAGTAAATAAGGAACCCTTATAGTTTCACCATATTCGTATGTCTGTCCGCGGCTCAGCTCAGAGACTCATTGGACTTGAAAGCTATAATTTTGCATTTTTTCGGGAACCTCCCTTACACGTAAAGTACGGATTTTTTTTCTCATCTATGCCATGGTGCGGGGTGTGGTTAGGAAGGTCGTTGAAAAATTATGGAAGATTATGAAAACCATTTTAGGATTCAGCTATTGGTTATCAAAATATTAAGCTTTAAAGTGCATTTTTTTGTTAGAGACTAGTGTTCCCCCCTCCCCTGTCAGCTAATGGATTTTGGATATGTGAAAAAATTCACAGCAGTTACTGCTGTATATAACGAAATTAAAAGGAAAACTATCACAGCGAAGTGGCTTTACAAGTAAACGAGTCATAATCGACCAAGTTTCATTTGCGGTTGCGAAAACATGTTCTCCCATACATTCCGTATGGAAAAAAATGTTTTTCAAGTACAAATTTAAGTTTGTTCTTGCGATAAATTCATCCCAACTTCGGAACCTTTCATTGTGCGTGGTCTAACACGCACTTGGCCGGTTTTTTTGATCTGTAGTGCTATTCTGTAAAAATCTCACCGTGAAAACTCAGGTGAAGTGAGCGTGAAGTGAGCTGTAATTCCACCTGCTGCTATGGACTGACAGCTCACTCCGAGCTCACTTCACCTAAGTTTTCACGGTGAGATGTTTACAGAATAGCACTGCTGTTAATTTATTCAATTCATATGTACGCTGCATATGTACAGTTTTCCACTTATATAGGTTTGATTCCAGGTTGGCGAAGTGTTTTTATTTTAGTCATCTGTATTTGTGTCCGGTTGATAGTACACTCGCCCCTATTACACGGAACTTGCACGTTACTGGCGAAATGTAGGTGTAGGTACTTAGGGTAGATACACCTCTGTCTTTCAACTTCGTGGATAAAAGTGTGATGATGTCATGTTGTGTGATACAGGAGAAAATCATATTTATTTCGACATTGTTTTAAATTAAATTTATGAATAAAAAAACCGGCCACGTTCATGTCGGACCACGCACAATGAAGGGTTCCGTAGTTTGGATGAATTTATCCCAAGAACAAACTTAACATTGTACTTGAAAAACATTTTCTTCCATACGGAATGTATGGGAGAACATGTTTTTCAAACTGCAAATTTAAGTTGGTCAATTATTACTCGTTAATCTGTAAAGCCTACTTAGCTGTGATAGTTTTCCTTTAAATTTCGCTATATATAAATACTACTGCCGTGACATTTACATTTTCTAACTACGACCCTTTAGATGGTAGAGGGGGGGACACTTGACTCTAACGAAAATTGGTACTTTAATGCTTGATAAGTCACGAACGGTTTACTTAATCAAAAAACGGTCTTCGCAAACCCCTGATATTTTGAAAGACCTATCCAATGATATCCCACACTATGGGAAGGACGAAAAAAAAATTATCATCCCCACTTTACATTTAGAGGAGGTACCCTAAATATTTTTTTTTAACAAAATTTAACTTTACCACTTTTCTGGCGTCATTAACGTGTATACTCATGCCAAATTACAACTTTCTAGTACCAATCGTTTTTGAGCTAAACCGCTGACAGACAGACGGACATGGCGAAACTATAAGGGTTCCTTGTTGACTACGGAACCCTAAAAAACAAGCAAGCCTTGCAGTAGTCGCATATGTTGCGTAACATCTGACATCTCACCTTGGTAACAAGCAACATAAAGGTATAAAAAATTAAAGGGGCGGGGCCTCGTCAAGGTCTTTTCCGACGGCCAATTCTAGCAACGCACGCGCTCGTTAGTCTAATCAAATAGCGCGCGCTTCCTGTGACACACTTCTATCCCATTTCACGAAATCACTTGAAGTGTTACGGGCAGACGCAATAAAATACTATTTTGGAACTATAAGACTTGTATTCCTGCCTATTTCGGCACTTCCTTAATATATAAAAGTACAACACAAAGACTATGACTTAGGACAAATTGTACGAACGGAAACAGATATTACACGAAATGAATAGAGGCTATTAGAGAGATCTAGGACTTTTAGGAAGTCTAGATTTTGGGCAGAGCGATACGTGCGTTTGAGTTCTTATGGGATCGTACACTGAGGTCGCTGACTGAGGTCGTTGAACCCTGCGAACGATTTTCTGCTGGTCATATGTGTGTCCCATTTCACTGCTGTAACGCACGTTCCGTTTCTTCCACATATGACTAATTACATTAAGTTATAGTCTTTGTGTTGTACTCTTATATATTAAGGAAGTGCCGAGGTAGGCAGGAATACAAGTCTTATAGTTCCAAAATAGTATTTTATTGCGTCTGCCCGTAACACTTCATTGGTGACCCCGACGTGATCACCAATTTAGGGGCAGTCGGCCCGCCAGACACAACACCCGTCTGGTTGGAGGATCCTCCCTTTTCTATGGTGGATGAGTGAAATTTACACCCTGTTCTTCATACCCCTAAACACTCCTACAGATTAGATTACTTAGTTTTTTTTTTTTAATTTTGTTTTTGATTGCAGGAAACGAGAAAAAATTTTAAAATAAAAATAAACCCGATTTAAAAATTCCTTTAGTTTCGGAAGCACATTATGTTGGTGTTGCACTAGTTACTGTTAATGCCACGGTTAATACCATGTTGAACACTTGACATTGATTTTAACCAAACTGTTTCCTCTTAAAGAGCCGGATTCTATAAAGCATGTAATGTAATTTGTGTGAATTCTTATTTGAACATGTCGGATAACTAACATTCTATTTGTTTTTAGATAACGTAATACCTGGTATGAAACCAGAACCAGTCGGAGAATCTCAGTTCACATTGAAGTTAAGTTTTCACTCGGATAAGTTATGGCTTCGCATAAAATTGATTAATAAACCTCCAAATGTGACTGCTATCAACGTAACATATCAATTTGGTAAGCTTCGTGTTTCGAACTATCTTCCTAAGACTAGACGGGACCTTGTCTCTCCGTGAGTTGGTAGCAGACAAGTACGAAATATACAAGCATTTATCACACGCCACGTGAAATGATCTTTGGCAGTTAATCTGCACTTTATTATTTTAGTTGTGACTTTCAATTAAAAATTGATATGTCAGCGCAGACAGCAGCAAAATGCTCGAGAAATTTAGCATGTAGAATGTTAGTAGGACGTTCATGCTCATTGTGAACTTTACTAATTAAGCAACCACAGAACAACTACTGTAAGAAAAAATTTCGCGGCGTATTACTGTAGCATTTTTCGTTTGAAGATTTTGAAAGCAAATTGCCTACATACGAAACACAAAATGCTTCTTTTTTGTTTTATTCTGACCCTCTTAATAAATTCCTACGTTTTTCAGGCCCCTGATGAAAAAAAAATACCCAAACCATGAAGACAGAAGTGGATACTACTTTAGTACAAGCCACTAGACTAGTATCCACTTCTGTCTTACGTTAATTCTGTACAATTATTTCAGGATGTAAAGTGTTCGTTTTTTTTTTTTTCCTTTTAGATGACAGAACTTTCGAAGCGGAGAAGCGTACAGATGATCCGAGAGAAACTGAAGAATATTATTGGGTCAAAGGGGATTATAAATTCACTGAATTAAAAATTAAACTTATCCTTTATACTTCAAATAATATGTTGTGTTCGTCGCTCCAAGTAGCTGAAGGGAGTGCGTTCTCGAAAATTACGAACAAAATAATGAACAAGGAATTTAAATGTAAGAGAATGTTATATTGTTACAATAATGAAAGCTTTTAAACGTCAGTTCCTGCAACGATTTTGAGTATTTAAATAGATTTTTATGAAAGTCATCAGTCAACTCAAGTTTGATCATGGCTGTCATTGAGAAAATCTAATATTTTATGCTTTGCAAAGGAAGGTACGTAATTATTGATTGGTGTTAATTTTTTCCAGATTATGCTGCTTGTGACAACCACATTTGTGTTCTACTGGTGGATTTGAAAAATAAATGTAACGGTAAGCCTTGTTTTACTCAAGTTGCAACCTTCATTATACAGAGATAACACAGCATCACGCCAGGCAGAGATTTCTGACATTAAATTAGACAGTCAAACATTTTTTTTTAAATTTAGAAACTAGAGAAGTCGTTTTGATTCCGCGTATTCCCCTGATACCAACAGATCTACCGTTTTAATTAAAAAGACGTCAATAACCAGTCAATTTGTATTTTTCAATGACCGTTAATAAATTAATAATACCAAAACCATGGTCAGTAAGACGACCAGACACCACAAGCAGCAGCCGTCCACGAGCATAACGCAAAGATCAACCATTACCAACATCCTTATACAGGGTGATTGGAAGATGGGTGCAAAGCTTTAAAGCGAAGATAGTACAGACAATTTAGAACCATTTAAACCATGGTTGTATTAGACGAAGTCTTACCAATTTTTTTAAACTTAATTTTTAAGTTTTTTAGTAAGTCTAATGTTCACAGAAGCCTAAAAAATGTTTTGCTTGATTGTTTACACATTACTTTGATTAAATAAATAAAAAATGAACTCATATATCATTCAATTTGGCCATAATTATGCAGTTTACATAGAATTTTGGGAATTTACGAAAAAAAAAACAAATATTACGTTAAAAAAATTGGTAAGACTTCGTCTGAGACAACCATGGCTTAAATGGTTCCAAATAGTCTGTACTATCTTCGCCTTAAAGCTTTGCACCCATCTTCCAATCACCCTGTATATCATATTTAATGGAAGAAGGTAACCCGACTCCGACGCTACCGGTAGATCACGGATGATAACTTGCTGCCGGCTACCCATAATGTAACGTCTTACACATTATGATTATTGTGAATTGCAGATCTCCCTCCAGCAACTGAATCAAAGACGAAGACAACCACAGTGAAGCATTCAAGCAATAACACTGTGAAGAATAATTTTCTTAATATATCGACGCCACGTGACACCATAGAAATAACGAAAAGAAAAATTTATGCAAATGCAACTAGTAAGTATAAATATACTTGTGGCAGAGTTCCTGATTTAAATACGGTTTAAGTGCGAGTCGGATTCGCGTGTTAAGGGTCCCTTACTACCAAAACTATTACAGTTTACTGACTTTTTAATTTTAGCCATAGTGAAAACGTTATTTATGCGAATTTCAGTTGTCGGTATAAAGGTATCAGAGCTATTACGGTACAGCTCCGTAACACACAGACACACAAGGATTTAGTAATACACTCGAGAGCAATGAATCCGGGTCACTTAAAGAATGTTAAAAATCTCGGAAACTAAAAATGATAGGTTAATGCAATAAATTGTATTTAATAGACAATGTAATACTCCTTAAATGAAAGTAAAAAAAATATGAGTCACCATACATTTTATTAACACAAAATTACATAAAGAAAAAAACTGCTGATCTCTCCTTAAAACAAAAATAGGAAACATGAAATTTTTGAACTTTATTACGATTTTCTTGAATTTTAATACTTTGTATTGCCTCCTCGTGCTTCCATTACTGCGTTTACGCGGTTTGGCATGCTGTACACCAAGTTCCTTATACGATTTTGGGGAATATTCTCCCATTCCTCTGTGAGAGCAATTTTGAGCTCACGAAGCGTGATTGGGGGAGGGTTTCGTTGTTTTACGCATCTGCCTAGCTCGTCCCAAGCATGCTCGATCGGGTTGATATCCGGGCTGCGCGCTGGCCACTCCATACGAGTAATGTTCATCTCTTGAAGGTAGTCATTCACAATCCTACCTGTATGAGGTCGGGCATTGTCATGCATAAATATAGCATCCTCACCTAAATTGACCATAAATGGACCAACGTGATCATTGAGGATTTCTTCCACATATCTTTCGCTAGTTAAAGAGCCGTTTTCTATGATCACCAGCTCTGTGCGACTTTCAGAAGAAATTCCGGCCCACACAAGTACAGACCCACCACCGTAGGCTACTTTTTCTTCGATGCATGCTTGCTTGAATCTTTCCCCTGGTCTTCGATACACTCTGTGTCTTCCATCGTGCTTGTAGAGCATACATTTTGATTCGTCGGAGAACATAACTTTTGACCAATCTTCAATACTCCAATTTACGTGGCTCTGGGCATATCTTAGTCTTGAAATACGATGCCCACGCTCCAGTTTAGGGCCGTTTGCAGGTCTAAGGGGTTTTAAGTTAGATTCAGCAAGCCGACGTCTTACTGTCCATGCACTTGGGTTACTTCCTCCGAGGCGTCGAAACTGATTTGTGAGTTCAGTTCCTGTAAGAAAGCGATTTCGAAGCATGGTGTTCACCAAGTATCGGTCTTCTCGTGCTGTGGTACACCTGGTTCTGCCCGTTCCTGGTCTGCGTAGGTTAGAACCAGTTTCTTCGTAACGTCGGAGAACTCTTTGTACTGTTGACAGCGACACACCGACAGTCCTGGCTGTATCGCGCTGACTCCGGCCGGTTTCCAGCATTGTAAGTATTCTGGTGCATTCTTCAGGCGTAAGCGACATAATTTCAGCTTGAATAATGAATATAGAGCACTATCAACATGGTTTATGTACCCACATAAATGACAGATTACAAACAAAAGCAAAACCAAATGCTGTAATTTCGTAGTTCCATCTTCGAAAGTGGCCCTTTTTCAAATTTGATTTTTTTATGATATAACTTTACAATAACTAAGAAGTTTTAATACCTACATATAAGGAGTATTACATTGTCTATTAAATACAATTTATTGCATTAACCTAGCATTTTTAGTTTCCGAGATTTTTAGGATTCTTTAAGTGACCCGGATTCATTGCTCTCGAGTGTAGTTTCCCGATTACAAACTTTGTCTGTTCCAAAAATTATAAAAGATACGGAAATCAAACTGTCACATGGTTTTAGTATATTCATTTTTAATTAACAGGAACCATTTCAAACACAATTTGTGCTACCCATATTTTTTTTTTTTTTTCCTTTTTAATGAAATTGGTAGAATTCTATTGAAAATGGCGATTTTCTCTCTTCCGTTAAAATTATGATGTTTCAAACTACTGAATAACAGACTTATGTGGTTACAGATGCATGCAATACAAACTATACTATTATCATTATCGCTATTATTTCATCAATATCTGGGACGTTGTTGATCCAGCTAATTATGATTGTGATTTGGAAACGTTGTTGGTTCAAACGCAATCCATCAGGCACACCCCAACTACCAACAATCGAAGTAAGTCTGTACTATACATATTGTAATAATATTAAGCGCAGATTATTAGAGCGCAGAGGACGCGCCACCAGCATTAGTAGAATGCACCTCAAGTGCTACAAGTGCTCCTAGTGCAACAGTGAGTCTGGAAAGTACTACTACCATAGCGATCTGCTGTTGCATGCCTATGGCTGCGTCCAGAACCAACCAGAACCCTTTTGATGTTCCGTAATAACCACAACGCTTGTGTTCATACTCTCACGCCCCATTTCATTCCCATGGGGTGGCTAGAAGCTACAGAACGCCAACTTCTACAATTCTAACATACTCCTTAAAATAATTTAATTGAGACTATTTAAATGTAGGTAAGTACATATTTAATATGTACTTACCTACATTTAAATAGTCTGAATTAAATTATTTTAAAAATAATTTAAAATAATAAAAAATAATAATTTAAAATAATTTAATTGAGACTATTTTTATTATGTAAGTTTATTATTTTTCTTTCATAATAGGAATTTAACTTAAAACAATGTATTTGTATACTTAGGATAGCTAGGAATTCTTTGTTTCCAGGATATAAAGAATTGTTAATGATCCGCATTCATTGTTCTCGAGTGTGATAGATAATATACATATAGATAATATGACTTTGTGTATTTTTTGCAGCCCAACCCTGACCCGTTCTACTTGAACATGCTCTTCCGAAGAGAGTGTGATCAAGAGATCGCGGAAATAAACCAACATCAGTATGAGGAGATTGTTCCCCAAGTTACGGAAGGTAGCTGAAAGTATTACGATGGATATGGGCTAATATAATTATCTAGTATGAGTGGGCGCGAATACAAGTCTCAGGTTCCATACATCTCAAACCAAAAGGAACAAAAACTTGGGTTTGTCGATGAGGTGAGGCTTTAAACAGGCTGACATGACACAATCGTTGCTGGAGCGTTTTTTCGGTCACTTATGTGAGCAGTATTAAGTCAAGCAGACACAAGATGATCACCTTCAACGGTTAAGCCTGCGGTTAAGCCTGTCATGCCAGCCATGATGTACTCCTTCGACATACTCAAGTGAACGCAAACGGAGCTTGCTGCCCTGTCGTGCATCGTTGACTCGTCATACCACATTATTCTTTAATGAAAAAATAAGCTTTTTGTATTATATTAGGTCCCCATCTATGAGATCAGTGTTTTGTATGGAGAATTTTAAAGAAGTTGCATTTTAAATACTAACATTTTCTTAATTTATTTAACAACCATGAACACTAATGTTTTAAATCTTGTATGCACTAATGTTTAAGAACAAAGCGTATGCCACTTAAATTAAGCGACAAAAATATGTTTTGACTAAGTTTTAAAACAAATAGTGGTCATTTCTGCTAACAAAAAGAGGAGTATTTTTTGTTTAGAAAACTATTTGTAATAAGGTTTTTTACTATTGGTTGTTGTCTATGATGGTCATTATTCGATATAATATCAAGCAACTGATGAAAAATTAAAACTAATATATTATTATGCAAACTAAAATATAGCGTCGAAAAATTCATCCGCATCGCTGTCGACTGGTAGTGTGCCCAAGAGACTGGCCGCATTGCCACGTTGTATGGCAATGCTTAGCCTCTGGCCAAGGTAAAAACCAGCCCTTGGGTCACGGGAAGTGTCAACCAGTCGTTTAGAGATTTCAGAGAATAGACCATGAGCACTCAGACCCCACGGCCCTAGGGTTTCAACCCCAAACGGCTCGAAAATATAGTTGCCTATGAGGTTATTATACTTTCGCCGCTTGAGGTTTTCTGCAGCCGCAGCGGCAGCGCCAGCACAGCACGCTGAGCCAGGAAGATGGGATGGCGCAAGAGTATCAACACACGTTGCGTCCCACACTAAAGGCCTACCCACCTTCCATGGAAATAAAGACATGCCGTCCGGTCTCTTGCCATCATCGCGTGCAAAACCATTAGGTTCTAGCACAGCTGGAACGCCGACGGTGACAAGAGCTCGTCGGATGATGTCATTAATGTTGATGAATATTTTTAATCACAGAAGTGACGACGTTCTCTATTTGTGAGAAAAAAACGCCAATTTCATAGGACCTAATATTTATTATCATTAGTTTATGATGTTTTGTTAAAGATATTGAGAGATATAAATATTTTTAATCAACAAAAGAATGTTTCATATAACAGGTTTGTTGGTAGAGGATTATTTTTGTGAATAAGTACCTCTGGACTATACTTTTCTCTTAATTATTTTTGTCTTTCTTGTATGTATGTAGTAGTTAACTAGTGTATGTACATTTTTAAGAATTGATCTTATTTTAGTTATATCTTGTTAAGTGTTCTTTAAATGTTTAGTTTTCTTTATTTTTCTTTTTATTTGTTTTTTTAATTTATTTTTATTGTTTTCATTATTCGCATCAAGCTACGCTTTCCTATTTTGGACGGTTTGTCAATGATTTTGTATTATTATAAATTTGTTATAATAATACAAAATCATTGATGTATTATTAAATATTATACAGACCGTAAAACAGCCGTGTATGCGTGCTTCCTTGATCTGTCCAAGGCTTTCGACCTTGTAGTGTATGACCTGCTGTGGAGCAAGCTGAGGTGCATAGATTTGCCGCCGGAACTCATCAGCGTGTTCCAGTACTGGTATGCGCACCAGTCTAATAGTGCTAGGTGGGGGGGATGTCGGATGCGTATCAGCTCGAATGCGGAGTCAGGCAGGGTGGTTTAATATCTCCTACCCTGTTTAATTCGTATATAAACGGGCTGATCGTGGCGCTCAGCAGCCATCATGTCGGCTGTCACATTGACGGTACATGTGTCAATAATTTAAGTTATGCTGACGACATGGTGCTGATGAGTGCTTCGGTATGCGGCTTGAGGAAGCTGTTATAGGTATGCGAGGAATATGCTTGTGGTCACGGTTTATTGTACGAGTATAATGTAAAGAAGAGCCAGTGTATGATCTTCGAGACCGCCAGTGCAAAATGTCCGGGAAGCATACCTCTGGTCAGACTAAATGGGGTTCCTTTGAAAAGGGTTGACCAGTTTACATACTTGGGGCATGTTTTGACTGTCGACCTCAAAGATCACGCAGACATGGAACGGGAGCGGAGGGCGTTGTCTGTTAGAGCTAACATGATCGCCCGCAGATTTGCGCGGTGCTCTAATGAGGTTAAGGCTACGCTCTTTAGAGCATACTGTACTTCCTTGTACTCATGCAGTCTGTGGGCTAACTACTCTAACAGAAATTACAGCGCCATCCGCGTCCAGTAAAATAACGCGTTCAGAGCGGTGATTGGACTACCCTGGCACTGCAGCGCTTCGGGTATGTTCGCAGAGGCACACACCGATTGTTTTCACGCGCGTCGCCTGCAGTTGCCTCCTTTTTTTTATTTTTTTTGTTGGTGGGAAATCATCAAATGACTTCTCCCGCTCTGGGTGGAGCAGGAGGGCGTGTCAGACTCTTACTGACTAAAACCCACCCGTGTTCCTTCTGTTGCCTGTGCAATGCCAGGGGGCCACGGTATCCCTTTCGGACTTTCCCGCAACCCCGGCAGGCAATGGTCTCATCGGACCCCTTCATTCGCTGACATCTCTTTGAGGCGCGCGTGGAACACAACGCGCCGTCGACCCGGGCTTGGTCCTTACCGGACGGCGAGCTACCCATTGCTCACCGTCCGCAAGCCCGCGCCTACGGTGGCCGGGAATCGGCAATCGATTCCCGACGCCCAGGGCGTCTCCTCCTGTGCAGTTGCCTTCTGCGGTCGGGTAGGGAATGGTACCTTTAAAATAGAAACCGAATATAAAAATGTCATACAGTAACTTATACTGTGTTATAGATAGTTCAACTCACATGTGCGCGCGGCGCCATGTGTGCGTGCGCTGTAATTATACAGCTTTAATTTGTGTGGCAGTGACGCGGCAGTCGTCGTCCGAACGCAACAATAAAGCTGTATAATTACAAGCGCACGCACACGGCACCGCGCGCACAGGTGAGTTGAACTATCTGCAGCATTAGCAGCCATCGTCACTGCCACTTCATAAGGCTACTGCACACTATGCCGGTTTTTATTTTTTGTCGTAAAAACTTATTTTCGTTCGGAGTACTGGTAATAAGTTCAATATTTCTGACCGGCAAAAACATGTAAGATTTCAATCGCTAATAACTACGAGACTTTTAATAAAAAAATAAATTTATTCATATTTATAACAATTTTAAGACAGGATATAATTTGCCTATGGCGTCACATCGCGAGGACAGGCTCATGGGTGCGACCCTTTATTTTCACTAAGTATATTATGTCGTGGTTCCTAATCATATAGTGAAAAAACCGATGCCGAGAATGTACAAGGGACTACCAGGACCTAAAAAGACAGAACAAAAAATTATCATAAATAAATCGAAATCACAAATACAAGTCATCGGGATTGGACGGCAGAATTACTGGCTGCGTTTCCAGTGAAGTTGAGAGAAGTCCAACTATAACGGCTAAAAATGCAGTTATAGTTTTAATGATTTTAGGTTAGTTTCTGGTGTATTTACCCTTGTTTCGTTTTTTAGAATGACGTAAATATTTCCCAAAATTGAGTTAAAAATGCATATGAAGTTTACAATTGTAAAATAATTTCAATATCGTCTCCTAACGACTGATATGCTCAGAAATGAAAAAAATACCAATGGAAGCAAGCTTTTTATCTAATGCAATGAGCCAAAAAATCTAGTGCCGGCTGTAAATCTGCTCAGAACTGAAAAATATTACAATCAATGAAAGCTTGCATCATTAGGAATGCAATGAGCATATTTTTTTGTAATTCGTTGTAAATATTATATTAATATCGTTAAAGAATTTGTTACTATTTCACCACATGTTTTCACGAAACTCTGCGGCGCGGGCTCGAAATGTGCCTAACTCAATTTTTACAATCGAAATGATGTTCAGCGGGCTGCTACGCCGTTCAAAATAAAATGTGACTGCGCGGTCCGCTATTACCAGAGTGACATATTGACGGCAAAGACTTTGAGGATTTTATATAGACTTGGAACCAAACTCAAAATATCGTCAGGTTCATAACACATCCATCGTAGATTTATCCCAACTAGGTACGTTGTGGTCGGCTTACAGCTTAACCAGGTGAGGGTGACTATCAGTAACTGTACACAGAGCGACTGTTAAGTGTTTTCTGACTTAGCGATCGATTACTGGCGAATACCGATGTCCTATGCAATCCAATCGTAGCACAGTATGAGCTACACCATAGCACAGTGTGAGTTACGACGTAGCACAGCATAAGCTACGCCGTAGCGCAGTGTGAGTTACGACGTAGCACAGTATAAGCTACGCCGTAGCGCAGTGTGAGTTACGACGTAGCACAGCATAAGCTACGCTGTAGCGCAGTGTGAGCTACGATGTCTATGGCTGTGATGTGTGTGTATACCAACGCTATTCCAAATATTGATGAAATTATAACAATATACATAGTATACTTTGTAGTGTCTGAATCTGGAACTTTGTCATAGTATATTATTTTTAGTCTGTAGGTACTGGGTAAACTTGGCAACAACTAAACATGGCCCATGTTACCAGTGTGATATATACCTAGTCTTGCCAAAAATATTGTCACGAAGATTTTTTTATTTTTTTTATTGCGAATAATATTTATTTATTTTACAGTGTGTTAGTTTAATACATAAATATAAAACAATTTAAAATATAAAAAGCAAGTGGTTTCCATTGGCTGCAATACAGTCCTTTAAACGTTGAGGCCAGTTATCAATAGAAGCACGCACTCTTTCCATGGGAAAATTCTTCACTGCCAATCGTATGGATTGTTTTAGGGACTCCAAATTATCATGGCGTTTAGAGCAAGCCGTACTCTCTAAAACTGACCATAAATCATAATCCAGCGGATTAAGATCGGGACTAGACGACGGCCAGTCTTCAGCTCTGATGAAGTCCGAAACGTTCACTTCCAATCAAGACTGCGTGGACCGAGCTTTATGACCCGACGCCGAGTCTTGTTGGAAGGACCATACTTGATTATTGAACATGGTGTTGTTAAGGGGCTTAACTACCTTCTCAAGAATGGTATCTTGATACACTTGTGCCGATGTTTTGATACCTTTAAAAATATGGCTCTGTCACTCCTTTATAGCTAACAGCCCACCAAACCATCACTGAAGTCGCATAATGCCTATGTTGCACTCTGTCGACTAATTGGGAAGCTTCCTTAGAGCTTTGAGCATAAATACGGTTATTTTTTTTGGTAAAACATTGCTCAATTGTAAAGATTTTCTCATCCGTAAACAAAATTTTTCCCTTTGCGCTTCAGTAGTTGTTTCGATTTTACCACCCTATTCTTTTTTAAATTATCTGTTTAAAAATGACCAGTGCGTTTCTTATAGGCTTCAAGTCCTGAGTTATCTTTTAAAATACGCGACATGGTTCTGGGTACTATCTTCATCTCCCGAGATAAAATCTTTTGCTTTCGGACAGGATTTCTTCGAATTCTTTCCCTTACTGCTTTGACCACCTTTTTCGTACGAACACTACGTGGAAGGCCAGATCTTTTTCTGTCACAAACAAAGGAGGTCTCATTGTACCTATGAATAGCCCGGTACACAAACATTTGACTAATACCAAGCGTATGGGGAGTTTTAAAAATTGCATTTAGCTCCATACCAACTTTGTGTAATGCAATCACAGCGATTCGGTTCTCTTTATCACTCCACTTAATATCGCAAAATATCGTACAATGTATTGGCGCCAAAATTAGAAAACTCAATGAACAATCGTATAAAAACGACAGATTCCAAATTCAAATGTAATATCTTTCTTATTTTTAATTGTAACAGTATTTATGGCCAGACTAAGTATTTATAATAAAATTGTATGAATATTTAAGAAAAAAAAGTAATTCTAATGCCAAAAATATAGTTTTGTTTTTTATCTGTTTGTCTGAATGTATGTTCCAGCATCACGTAAGTTCTTCCCGATACATTCAGTTCAAATTTTGCAGAGATATTCGCTATAAGTTTAGGTAAACTATAACTGTAAACTATCATCTTCCTTTGCAAATAGCGTGATATCAAGCTATTTGCTACGGGGATGAGCAATATATTCCTCCTTAGTTTACAGTAAATTGTATAAATACGAGGCAAACGGTTAGAAAACTTCAGATTTAACCTTTTAAATGATTATCGCTATGCGCCCCGCCCACAAACCCCTCAATGGCGAGCAATACGTTAGTAAAATTCTCGTAGTTGTATTCTTTTACTGACTAAAACCCACCCGTGTTCCTTCTCTTGCCTGTGCAATGCCAGGGGGCCACGGTATCCCTTTCGGACTTTCCCGCAACCCCGGCAGGCAATGGTCTCATCGGACCCCTTCATTCGCTGACATCTCTTTGAGGCGCGCGTGGAACACAACGCGGCGTCGACCCGGGCTTGGTCCTTACGAGCTACCCATTGCTCACCGTCCGCAAGCCCGCGCCTACGGTGGCCGGGAATCCGCAATCGATTCCCGACGCCCGGGGCGTCTCCTCCTGCGGCGGCTAGGGGCGTGAGGGCGCGAAATTTGCCTCTCCCTCACGCGCTCCGCCTCCTCCTTCGCGAGCATTACTGCTTCGCAGAAGGAGGTGACGGCCTCCCATGCCTTCTCGCTCCGTACCATGGCCTGGACCAGGGCCGGACGCGAGAGATCCCCGCCACCGATCGCCTCCACGAGGACACGGCGGTGCTCTGCCCAAGCCGGGCATACCTCCAACGTATGCTCCACCGTGTCCTCCGGGCGATCCACGCAGTGATGACACCCGGGCGGTTCCTCCCGCCTTATCCGAAACAGGTACCTCCCGAAACAGCCGTGTCCGGTGAGGACAATAACACTTGGCCTGAATTTGGAATCGAACCTAGAATTTCGTGCTCAGCAGTGGCGCAAGAGGCAGGTGGCAGGCACTAGAAGTATATCTTACAAGAAAAGGTCGAAAACAATGAGAAGATATACATTAAGTATTTTAAATTCTCTGCTATTTATTATTTACTAGCTGCGCGATTTCACCCACATAAGTCAAGAGATAAGTCAAGAAAGAGAGAAAACAAAAGAGAGAGTCAAGAGTCATAAGGATCGAGATCCTGTGGGAATATTGGGATAAAAGTATCATATATCCTTATCCAGGTCATGGTATACCTATGTGCCAAATTTTATCCAAATTGGTACGTCCGTTTTAGCGTAAAAGCTTAACAAACAAACTTACTTTCGCATTTTTAATATTAGTTAGGATTAGGATATTAACGAGCTTTCCAAATTCATCCAATCCCCCACGGCTCTGTACGCTGACAATAGTACTGCAATACTTCTATCTGAAAACCCACACATCAATGTACACATGAATAATAATATGAAATACACTATCATCTACAGATAGCTACATTTAAATGAACTGAGAATAACCTAAGTAAAACATTTAAAAAATTAAGTACAACATAACATATCATCACGCCTGTAATCCCGGTAGGCATAAGCAGAGGTGTACTTATAGTACACCTACATTTCGACAGTTATGTTAAAGTTCCTTTTATCTAATAGGGGGCGAGCCTATTGCCATAATCTGGGCACAAATCCAGAGACCGAGCTGCTGCTGATTTTCCTAATAGAAAATCCCAATAACATTTTTCCCGACCCGGGATTGGATCCCGGGATCTCATGCTCAAGTTCAAACTAAGATTTAAAAAAATAAGAGTAAGAAAGAGATGAGAAATGACAACGACGATGTGATGAGACATTAATAATAATATTCAACATAAATTAAGAAATAATAAATAGTACATCTTGTATAAATTCAAACATGACACATATAGTGAACAAGTATGTACAAAACTAAGTTGGTATTAAAACCTACAAATGCATGGCATGACGTTGCAATAAGGAGCCAGACTGGCGTAGCAAACTCAAAGCTTTCCATGCAACTATAAACTACTCGAGACTTGCATAACAAAACAGGATGAAGAATTGTCAATACTTTTATCCAAATTTGAAAGCGTGAAGTTATTCATCAAGTTCATTAGCAACAAATATGATTGTCTAGATAAGAAGACGAAGAAATTAGCCTCTCGTGTTTCGAAGCTCGCGGAAAATGTTTCGCTTCCCCGCAGTTCCACAACGAATTGCTACAATAGAAGTAAAGTTAGAAAGCGCAGAACAAAAATTCCAGAACCTCAATATCGATTTATGCAATCTACATGAGAAGCACGGCGAAAAACTAATGTCGATTTTTGAAAATATAATTATTTTGACCACACAACCGCTATCGCCTCGTCATTTCATAATTAAATAGTAATATGTTATTTTGTTTACCATACGGTCTGTGCTCTCTGACTCATGTATTATCTGTGTTGTTTACGCAGTTTCTGCGAATGACGCGCGCCAAACATCTAAAAATTCTAACATTAACTTAAAATTTAATATGTTACACAATAGCTCTTTGAACTCAAAATTGTAATAATTTAATAGAAGAACAAATTTGTCTTCTATTTTACAACATTTAGTCTTTTAGGCATGACTAGACTTCATCTTTTAACGTTATTTAATCATTTAATCATAATCATAATCATTTTTATTTGTGTAACATAGGTAGTGAATACAGTTCTTAAATTAAAGTTCATAGGTCGCTATGTTATGCCAAAAAGCGTACAAATTTTAATATAGTTGCATGCAAATTATGAGAGAATAAAAATAACAAGCGAGAGGTAAACACAAATTATTTGGTAGGTATGTCAAAATTAATAGAATAAATGCTACAATATGGAGTAATTTCTACAGTCAATTAATAAACAAATACTCACAAATTTACAATTAGTCACAATAGTCAATTAAAAAATTTGTTTCTACAATAAAATAAATAAAATAAAAGTCTACATTAATTTATCATTTAGAAATTCATCAGTCGTATAATAACATTTTTCAATTAATAATTGTTTTAATTTTTTTTTGAATTGCGTAACATTCAATTTTTTTATGAATTCAGGTCATTTATTGTGACACCGCGCTGTCATGCCTAAAACGCTCTTTCTCACTAAGGCAGTCTTACAACGCTGATTGCCTAAAGAGTTTGCGTATTGGCTACGAATCGCAACATCTCGTAACATTGACATTTTTTCGAATAACTTCGTGTTAGTTTTGACGAAAACACTAATTTCAAAAATATATAATGAAGGTAAGGTAAGTATTTTCAGCGATTTAAAGAAAGGTACACAGCTATCATCAATTTTCAGACCACACATTGATCTTATGCATCTTTTTTGTGCCTTAAAGACGATATCTTTATCAGTAGAATTTCCCCAAAAAATAATGCCGTATCGCAAAATTGAGGCTACTAAGCCGTGATATGCAGCTAGTAGCGCATCTATATTTATTTTCCTAGCAATTTGGAAAAGTGCGTATCCTGATTTATTTACTTTCTTACTTAGGTCATCTATGTGGGCCTTCCAGTTCAGTTGGTTATCAAGGAATAAACCTAAGAATTTTGCTACTTTAACTTCTTCAATGTCACAGTTATTATGTCTGATATTTACTTTTGGTACTGGAGTTCTTTGGTGAAAGTGCATTATTTTGGTTTTCTTTAAGTTTATAACTAAATTATTTTTATTAAGCCAATTAATTATGTCCGATAATGTATTATTGATGTCATCTTGATAAATATTGCTATCAACACATTTCACTATGGCAGTACTGTCGTCTGCAAACATCACCATTTGATGTTGAGTCACCCTTGGCAGATCATTTATATAGACTAAAAAAAGTGGTGGCCCAAGGACGCTACCCTGTGGGACACCAAACTTTATCAATCTTGAATGAGATAAAAAACTCTTTTCAAATTTTGTTTTTTCACATACTCTCGCAATCTCTGTACATTGCATTCTGTTGGAGAGATAGGATTCAAATAGTTTCAAAATGTTACCTCGGATACCGTAGCTACGCAATTTGTCTAGTAATACGTCGTGATTTACGTAATCGAAGGCTTTAGTCATATCTGTGTAAATAGCACAAATAGGGGCCTTTTGGTCTACTGCTAACATAACGCTACGTAAAAAATTAAAAATAGCCATGTTGATCGTGGTATTCTTTCTAAAGCCATTTTGTTCCTTGCATAATAAGTTAAATTTATTTAGATAGCAATACAGAGACTTATAAATAATTTTTTCGAAAATTTTGGAAAATACAGAAATTTTAGCTATGGGCCTATTAGTTCTTCATATCCGTTTTATTATCTTTTTTATGAAGTGGTTTAATAATAACTTTCTTCAAGTCTTCTGGATAAACTCCGTCAACAATGCCAAGGTTCATAATATGCGCTAATACGGGTGCTATGAGTTCATTTACAAATTTTATCACCTTTGTTGACACACCGTCAAATCCTACAGTACTTGTATTTTTAAGTGATCTTATAGCAGAAACAATGTCGGTTGATAGAACAGGCTGCATAAACATTGATTGTAAGTATTGTCAAATTCCATATCAGTTTTAATATTATTCTCAATGTCATCTATGAAATAATTATTAAAATGCATTTGCAATGTCAATAGGTTTTGAAAAGGTCAGGTCACATTTATTAATGGTCATAATTTGCTCCTTAGGTGAGTTATTTCTTGGTCTATTAACTAGTTGCCATGTAGCTTTCGACTTATTCTGCGAGGTTTTTATGAAGTAATCATTTTGAGCTTGCTGTGTTAGTCTTATAATTTTCTTAGAGTATTTTTTAAAGTTGCTTTTATTCCTTAATACAGGATTTAGTCTGTATGCCCACAGTAATTTTCGTTGTTTTTTACTACAGCTTTTTATGCCGCGCGATATCCATTTTACTTTTTTATTAGTATGGATAGTTATTATTTTATCAGGGAAGCAAAGTTTGTAGAATAGGGAGAACGTTTCATAAAATAATTTGTAAGCTATATTGGCATCGTTACTTTCATATACATCCTTAAAAGTTAAATACTGATAAAACGAAATACCTGACTTTCAGTATCATTCAAAGCAAGCAGGTAGCAATTACAACATATTCCCTCACCAATGTTCCCTAGATATACACTGCACTTGTAAGCCAATAGAACGTGTGAATACAATAAAATACTTAGGGATCCTCTTCGACGGCAACCTCAGCTTCAAAGATCATATAAAATTACCCAGCGCGCGAGTCAAAAAGTTTATGCTACGTCACGTGGTTGATGCTTGATTATTGAAACAAATCTACTTTGCCTTGTGCCAGTCAGTATATTGCATTTCATCCTGGGGAGTAGCTCCCAAAACTGTAATTAAACCTATTGAGATCGCACTGCACCACAATTCTAAATAATTGCACATATAAGCCTTGACTATTTTCCACTACATTGCTATATAAATACTGCGAAGTACTCATTATTTATTTATTTATTAAGGAAAAACAAACAATAACATATTACAGTGTTATAATAAGGCTTACATACTAAACTGTGATAAATATGCTACCCTCTACGTTTTCCACAGATTACTTTATATACTTACTTTATAACTAGAGAGACATATACTTGTAAACTAAAGTTACAGTTAATTATAATTTTGATGCACAATATACAAAACTCACACACAATAAATACAAAACTCGTACACAATATACATAAACCAGGCCACAGTTCATATGAACAGATATGCATACATTACAAGTTCGACTGCCGATCCTTAAGTATTGCGCGAATTCGCTGCCTAAATATATTTTTACTCAGAAAAAAGTATGTCGACTACATTAAACTCACCGTTGTAAGACTCAACCAAGCGATGAAGTGGAGAGCGCGACCCAGCATTGGATTTACAACGGCTAGTAGCAAACAAACGCCGAGCGCGCACTTCACGAACATGTACAGCAGTGCTATTCTGTAAAAATCTCACCGTGAAAACTCAGGTGAAGTGAACGTGAAGTGAGCAGCATGTCGATTCTCGTAACTACTTCACCGTGAAAACACGTGAAGTGAGCGTGGAGTGAGCTGTCAGTGTCATCTCACCCTGTTTGGAATGACAACTCACTTCACCTAAGTTTTCACGGTGAGATGGTTACAGAATAGCACTGCTGTTATTCCACCTGCTGCTAGGGACTGACAGCTCACTCCGAGCTCACTTCACCTAAGTTTTCACGGTGAGATGGTTACAGAATAACACTGCTGTTCGAGGAACGAGGTAGCATAGATTATTGACTAAGTCGGGACAATATCTGTTAGGCAGCTTTACCTACTAACTATAATTCTGAAGCAACATCAAGACTTAGCATATGACCCCAACCTTAACCATAGGCGTAGGAAACAATTTTAGTGTGTACTCGTGAACGTGACATAAACCTATGGCTATAATAAAATTAACTCTATTCCAGATGTTTACCCGGTTAATAGGGTTCGTTGCAAAGACAGGGTAAAATAGTACTGATTGACCCTACCTTATGATGATACAGAAAGACTAATAAATATTAATAGAATAAGTGAATGAATGGAAATATAAGTCAATAGGTAATATGATATAAAATAATTCTAACTTAATAACAATTAAAATTAATAAAGCGCTCTCCCTCTCTCTCCTTATTTAAAAATTTGCTGTGCCCGACAGGGTCCATAATTGTTTCTATTGTTATATATTTTATTTACCACCTGTAATTGTACATTATGGATTGCAATAAACGATTTGAGATTTGAGATTTGACTATTAATCGTTCCAGAGTAGATTTTGAGCAACTTTTAAGGTATTTACTCTTCATCTACATATCACTCAAACACTCACATTTGCTTACACTCATCATTCTATACATCACCACACGTACACACACATCCTAACACTCACTGCCCCTTACACGATCACTTTCCCCTCTCTATACATACACATCAACTCACTTAGTTTACTTTATTTTATTTTATTTTTACTTGTTTTTCTTTTATCTACATAAAGCTGTACTTGTTAGCTTAATTTCTTACGCAAATAACATACTGAGAGGTTTGGCGCTGCATGCCGAAATACAGGTTTCACCTAGTTCGGTTGCAGATTCTCCTACAAGATAGTGCAATCCACGACGACGCGCCCCACTCCGCGATTACTGTACTGTAAGCTGTACTTTAGTACGGAGCGGAGCAGAGTGAGGCACGTCGTCGTGGATTGCACTATCTTATATTTTGTATTGTATTTGCTTCCTAGTTTTAAGTTGGTTTTGTACAATCTTTTTTTTTGGTAAAATTAAATTATTTCCTTTACTAAGGAAATGGTTAAGACCAATCACCATAATACGGTAAATGTCTGTACCTACTTTAAAAAAAAAACTAAATAGTCAATTGCAAAATATCCGCCTCTACACGGCACTTCCTTAATATTATTTTAGATAATAAAACAGTATTTGTATTCTTTTGCTTACTGGCGTCCTACACTACAATCCAAGTTTAAAGTGGCGATGGACGATAATATTACATAGCCTTGTATCACGATATAGTGACAAGCGATGGACTGTAGAAGCCACGAGATGGAAAGGACCTAGTGGAAAAAGACGAAAGGGACGACCTATAAAACGATGAAGGGACGACATCATAGCTACAGCGGGGAAAGAGTAGATTTAATGAGCTAAAGACAGAGAGAACTGGATCAAACTGCAAGAGGCCTATACTCAAATAGGGGTCCTATCCAAGAAAGAAGCGCAAGTAAATGACACAATCAACGTCAAAGAAAAACATTGCGAGAAAATCGTATAAAAGTGTGAACACTGCTTAATTAAAATTGAATATACTCGTATCTATATTGAACACATACGTAATTTTAATGTCAGTGTCCGTAGACTTTCTTGCCCGTTCTTCTCCATAGGAACCTACTACGCTTTGGAATGGGCAACTAGCTTCACAGAAAATTTCTTAGCTTAAGTACACACATTGACAATTCACAAATACACGTGCACTCACAAACATACGTATAACATACAGACACTCTCCTACAACAAGAACACAACTAACAACAAGACACATATCGCAACACCATACATACACTCTTTAAATGCCTATTTTAAGTTTTAAAGTGTACCTACCTTTCTATATAAAATTGTAAACGAAGGAAGTGTGAGGTCTAGGAACTCAATCCACTAGTATGTAAACTTAGTGAAATAATTGTATTCTTATTCTATTAATGATTCCAATGTTTATAATTCTGTAAATATCTGTTCTGAATGAATTTCGCGGCTTCAACTGCAGATTCACCTTAAGAGTACTTCTTACTTTCTGCAAAATTAACGCACGCATTACACTATCTGTAAACCATTATTTCGCGGACATTGGTGTGCGTTACACGTTTAGCTAGTTTTTTTTTATTTTTATTTTTTTAACGTTGCCCCACACTAGGAATTTCTCCTGTATTGTGGGTGCGTTAACATACATTTAAACTCACATACACAAACCGCCAGACCCGGAACAACTAATTGTAGGTCATAAAAATATTTGTTCCGTGCGGGAATCGAACCCGCGACACTCAGCGCAGCAGTCAATCGCTTAACCACTGCGCCAACCGTGCCGTCGTATGTGTTTATTAGGTCCCAGTAAAGTAAAAGTGCGGGCGTACACTACTTCGATTTCGATGTCAGTACATCTTCCGTTGACGTCTGACAACGGTGTACCCACTCACTTTCATTTATACATGTTTGGTTGGTCGACGAAATTATTGCCTAAGGGTTGGGCAGAAATCTACGTTAAAGTGGATACAAACTCATATTCGCCAGTTATGTTTAAACCTCAAGTAATTGGGAGCGGCCTATTGCCATGAAACGGGTGAAAATCCAGGCTCCAGGCTGTTTTCCGAAAAATTCCTCATGGAAAACCCAATAACACTTTGTCAGACCTGGGAATCGAACCCAGGACCCCACACTCAGCAGTCGCGCTTGCGACCACTAGGCCGACGAGGCAACTACTAACAAATTCAAATTCAAAATATTTTACTTCACATAAACCTACATGAGCACTTATGAAACGTCAGAAGCTAGGTGCACGGTTCCAATTGGTCGTTTCATATGGAGAAGAGCCGGCAAGAAACGCCACGGTTACTCTTTTAAAAATAATTGGTTTTTACAATATTTTCAATTATCAGAGTTATTAGGTATGGGAGGACAGTGTAGGTCTTTCAACAAGTACCAGGTACTTAACAAAATAATTATGGTCAGCAAAAATACAGTCCACTAAGACTACAGCGTTCTCACATTCACAAAATAGAAAATAAACTCCCTATACTAGGTACCATTTTCAAGCTCTGTACCAAAAATCAATTAAATAGGAGCAGTAGTTTAGTCGCAAATGATTTTTTAAGTTTTTACCCCGTTTGAACATGATGTATCTTTCCTAACAGCTGATTATGTCTATACGCATAGGTTATCCACTTTAAAACTATAAATCTGAGTATAAACCTACGATGCGTTGTTGCCGCTCTGACGCAAGTCACAAGTACAACCAACTATTTTTCGCTAAAAAGATGGCAAAGCAAACAAGGAAGCAATAAATACACACACTTGCACTTTAATTACGAGAGTGACAATCATAGCAAAACATCCAGCGCGTAAAAGAAATATAAATAGGTCAGTGTGTTGTTATTGCATCTAAGATCCTTGCGCGATAGGTAAGTGGGGGCAGTGGGCCTCACCTCAGTGGGTTCACCTCAGTGCACCGACGCTATTCTTTCGGAACGTATGTTACGTAACACGGAAGCTCCTGCGCCCATGCGCCGCTTTTGTTTTGACAAACACGTTTGCAGACAATTGTGATTTTGTTTTGATAATGTGATAGGACACTAAATTGAAGACAATATTTCTTTTTTTATTGTGACAGGAAACGTAACATCGGATTATTATTATTTATTGGTATTTTTTTTGTGATAGACTTTTTTATTGTGATAGGACACGTAATTAAACGTTGGTTGTGTGTGAGTGTAATTAAAATAGGTACAATTGTTGAACTATTTTTTTTAGCATTTCACAAATTAAAGTGCTTAGCAACGAACAGTGATTTAATTAGAAAAATAAATAACAATTTTCTCCGTCGGTATAATTTGTGCATTCATGCGAATGCGAATATTGTTTTTGTTGTTGTGTGCGTACTTACTTCAAAACCGTACCTATCAAAAAAACCGAGCGAAGGCCTAAGCCGCCGCTCACGCCACCGCCCCGGCCGCCGCCTAGACACGAGATAACACACGCCGCGGTTCGGCACGCGCGCCGAACCGCGGCGCTTTGCTACCTAGGTATCTAAGGTCAGTTAAATTTATTTACACAGGGTGGTTGCGTTTTACTCTGATTTGTAATCTATTTAGGTTGTTTGAAAAAAAAACTCATTTTTGATTCTTTTTATACCGTACCGAATTAAACAACACACGCATAGTATACGTAGTGAAATTTAATGCCCCTCTGTCATATCAACTCTGTATAATGTCAAATAATAGCCTGATTATGTCAAGGAAGAATGTAAAAATAAAAATGTAAAAAAATATATATAATTATATAAACATGGTAATTTGGGAGCAGTCAATAGACTTACACAATTTGCCGTTAATGAGCTACCAGGGAAGCCACATGTGCAGAAGGAATTATTGCCAAACTTCCTTGTCTTCAACGTAGTCTTTAATTTTATAATATGCATTCTTGATAAGAACGCGTTTAATGTGGGTTTTGAACTTCCCATCGCTAAGTTCTGTAACCGACTTAGGCAACTGGTTATAAAAGCGGATACTGTTTATAAGAAATGACTTGCTTGTTTTAGTTCATCAAATTAGGAAACAACAGAAAATCTTTTCCAATAATATTCCACGGAGAAAAGAACGTGTTGATCTAATCAATAAATTAAATAATTATCAAATCAAATTAGAAGACAGCAAAAAAATCTATGAAATTGATACACAGCGCTTACAGTCTGACATACAGTTACTTGAGGACAGACTTAGTTCCCTTTTCATTAAATATGTGGGTTCTCAAAACCAAATCAAAGAACACATTCTTGCTGCTAATGAGTTAGTTATGTGTCAGTGTACTTGTCAGAAGGTTTCAAACCCTGTTGCTGTCCAGTCTGAGGCAACGGAGGACCCGTCCCAGACTGAGTCTCAAGACTGTATCCTCCACCAAGACGTTTTAGTACAAGATCAAGTGGTACAATCTGAGATTGGTAGTTGTCCAACTTTCAGTAGTCATGATTGTTATCCTTCAGTTATGTTCTCAGATAGTATAGGAAGAGGTATAGGTAAATTAATTAGTAACAACCTGTGTTATTCTACTCTAAATTATTGTATGCCAGGGTCAACCTACAAACAAATAATGGCATCAGTAACAGGAAATGTATATAATCCTAAAACCAACATTACTGTATTTGTAGGTAATAGTTCTAAGGTAAAAAAAGAAGAAATCACTGACTGTGTAACTGAGTTGTTAAAGTTAAATTGCAGTAAAATAATTTTGTGTGCTTTCCCATATTTTGAAAGATTGACAAATAGACAAAACAATTATATTCATATGCTTAACAAGCATATGCACTTCTTAGTTAGTCATTATAGTGACAAGCTTATATTTCTTGACACCAACATTTTTGTGGAAACTTTGAAATCGACTAGGAATACTGTGTATTTGCCTGTTAGTTTTAGACACATCAAAGCAACACACAGCAAGGCTATTAGCTTTTTATATAAACTCAGACATAGGTAGTATGTCGAAGTCTTGTGTTATTAACACCACAACGGTTAGTAATAGTACTAATTATAAGGTGGTAAGCCTGAATAAATGTAGCTCAAATGCTATAAATATTTATACAGATTGTACGAAGGAGGTTCCATGTCCCTCACTCACTATGAGCTCACTGCCTGGTGATGACACTGAGGTCATGGGGTCAACTCCGGATAGTCATTTAAACTAGTTTGTAAGACAACAGGAGGTACAAGTAAGAATATTTTTATAACTAACAACAACAAGGTATCTTCTGGCTCTAAAATAAATATTTACCAAAAAAGAGATCAGCAGAATGCCTTGAAATTATTTCATCAAAATATTCAAGGTAATTCTTCCAAGTTATTAGAAATTGAAATGTTTTTAGAAAAAACAAAGTTTGACATTGTTTGTTTCACTGAACATTGGTTAAAGGATTACCAAATGCTAATTAATTATAAGAACTATAGTATGGGCAGTTGTTTTAACCGTAAATCTATGCTACGTGGAGGTTCTCTAATCTTGATTAAAAATTGTTTAAAAACTAAGGCACGTAATGACATAGTTGGTTTATCAGTTGAACATTGCATCGAACTGTCCTGTGTTGAGCTGGATAAGCATGTTGTAGTGTGCGTGTACAGACCCCCTAATAATCAGAACTTTTCTTTATTTGAGTCAATAATGGAAGATGTCCTAGCGAAACTTGCATCCAGTAACAAAACCGCAATTATTTGTGGTGATTTTAATATTAATATTCTGGAAAATACTTTAAATAGCAATCGATTATTAAGTCTTTTTAAATCATTCAATTTATCTAACATTTTTACAGAACCGACTAGAGTAACTTCAACTTCCGCTACTTGTATTGATAATGTCTTCTGTGATTGTGATTATTTAGCTAAAGCCATAGTAAATTATTTGCCGTCTGATCATTGTGGTCAAACGGTAACTTTTAAGTTTAAAACAGCTTTGCAAAAAGTGCAAATACAATTTAGACCAATAACAAATGGCAAATTAAATAGATTCAATAGTATCCTAAATAAGGAGTTAAATGTTCTAGGCCATAGTATGGATGATGCAAATAAATTGTATGAGGATTTCTTTTCAGTAGTGCACACTGAATTCAATAAAACTTTTGAAAAGAAAACAAAAAATATTAGCCCTATTTTTATATTTAGTGACTGGGCAACTAGAGGTATTAGGATAAGTAGGGAAAGGCTTTTCGAGCTGTATGGCCTTAAGCCTTACATTAACACTGAAACTTTCAACAAGTATGTTGCTACATATTCCAAAATTTTTAGAAATACCTGCAAGATAGCTAAAGCCCTGTACATTAGCAATAAGATCAAATCAGCAGAAAATAAAATAAAAACAGTTTGGAAAGTTATAAATAATGAAACTAGTAGGGAAAAAAAACGAAACACTGATTACACATTGGAGACTTCACGTGGTGCAATAAGCTCTAACTTAGAAGTAGCTCAAGAATTTGTACATTTCTTTACTAATATACCATCTAAAACGACGGAAGCTTTAAATTCTTCACCCGATGTCTCAATTGATTTATTAAGAGCGAATGTCCCAGGCTGTCCGGTTGAATTTCAATTTAAACATATAAACCCTATGATAGTTATTAAAGCCTTTCGGCAAATTAAAATCAAACTGACCGAGGATCTATGGGGACTATCTATCAAAGTTTGTACATCCATAATCGAGACTATAGCACCATACTTAGCTTTAATATTTAATTTGTGTGTGGATCAAGGAGTCTTCCCGGATTTAATGAAATACAGTAAGGTTATACCACTTTTTAAATCTGGGGACAGTAAAGACACCAACAATTATAGACCAGTATCCGTGCTGCCGGTATTCAGCAAAGTGTTCGAAAAGGTAATGCTAAACCAAATGCTTAATCATTTTAACACCAACCAAATCTTACACGATCAGCAATATGGTTTCACCAAAGGTCGTTGTACAACTGACGCCGGTGTCACCTTATTAAAACACATATTTACAGCGTGGGAGGAGGCTCAAGATGCCATAGGAATCTTTTGTGACCTCTCCAAGGCATTTGACTGCGTAAATCATGAAACCTTACTCTTGAAACTTGAGCATTACGGACTAGGTAAACTTGCGCTCTGTTTAGTAAAATCTTATTTAAATGATAGACAACAGCAAGTTCAAATTAATGGTGTAAATTCACTCGGTCTAAAAGTAAAAATGGGTGTTCCTCAAGGCTCGATATTGGGTCCTTTCCTCTTTTTAGTATATATTAATGATCTACCCCATTTATTAAAAAACCAACCACAAATGGTGTTATTTGCTGACGATACTTCCCTAATTTTTAAGATAAATAGACGTGCATCAAATCTTGACGATGTAAATAACGCCCTACTGTAGGTCCAAAATTGGTTTACTGCTAATAATTTAGTATTAAATGGGAAAAAAACTAAATGCATAAGATTTGCTTTACCGAATGTTAAAAGTAGTGATTGTGATATAGTATTGAATAAGGAGAAGCTAGAATTTGTAGATAAAACTGTTTTCCTGGGGATCACGCTCGATTCAAGGCTGCAATGGGGTCCTCATTTAACATCTCTTGCAGGACGGCTAAGTTCAGCAGCATATGCTGTCAGAAAAATCCGTCAATTTACTGATGTAGATACCGCGAGGCTAGTCTATTTCAGTTATTTTCATAGTATCATGTCTTACGGTATTTTACTTTGGGGACGGGCTGCAGATATCGACTCTATTTTTATTCTGCAGAAAAGAGCCATTAGAGCAATATATTGCCTCCGTAGGCGCGATTCTCTAAGGGAACTGTTTAAAAATATTAACATCATGACGGTACCTTGTCAATATATTTATGAAAACATAATGACGTCAGGAAAAATCTTAATCTTTTCAGTAAAAGAGGTGAAAGACACAATTATTGTACTAGAAATAGGGACCAATTAGTTCAACCGGGTTTCAGACTGGCTAAAGTAGACTCATCTTTCATGGGGTACTGTTTAAAATGTTACAATAAAATACCTTCCCATATACTACAACTAAATGAAACGAAATTTAAATCTTGTATAAAACGCACACTATGCTGCCAAGCATATTATAAGCTTGGGGATTATATCGCTGACAAAAATGCTTGGCTTAACGCTGGTCCAGCTCCACAAGGGCGCATAAACTAATTAATTAGCATTCAAAAATATTGTTGGAATTGCTGAAGATTGCAAAAACTATCTTTGAAATGTATAACTTCAATCTCTTTTTTTTTATTGTATAATTGCATAGCACATGTGTGAGCACTGTGACCATGTACCTTCTATAAAGCTACCATTTACTGGGTACGTCTTTCATTGACTCGATATGCCCTGGCGGCTAAGAGTATGTCATGCTCACTCAAATGTCTCGCTGGTGGTGGCGTGTGTGTTGGATCGTCGAGTTCCCTTCAAAATGGTTGAGCTAAACGGTGCTGATCCATGCGTCATGTTCGTGAACGGGCGCCATCAGTAGGGACTGGTCATCTCTTATCTGCCACGGCTTATTTTAATTTTTCGAATTGTTTTTTATTTTTATTTTTTATTACGGACGCTTTTTACGTACACGTCTTTCTACGTTGTTCTCACATGTATAATTTCAACATGAATGATGTAAACAATATTTTGTAAGAATATAATTTTTTTTAAAGAGTGTCCGTGGAGTTTCTTGCCCGTTCTTCTCCATAGGAACCTACGCTTTGGAATGGGCAACTAGCTTCATATTTCTGACTGACTGACTCCTTGACAATTCAAAAGTGCCTGTAAATGGTTTAATTGAAATAAATGCTTTGAGTTTGAGTTTGAGTTAATCTAAATTTGGGTATCACAATTTCATGTCTACTACGTGTATTTATATTATGGAAATCGCTTATTATTTTGAAAAGTCCTAAGTTTTTGCGAACATACAAAATACTTTCTAAGATATAAAGAGAAGGCAGAGTAAGTATATCAATTTCTTTGAATTTGTTTCGAAGGGATTCGCGAGGACCCATTTTATAGATAGCGCGGATTGCTCTCTTTTGTAAGATGAAAATTGAATCTACGTCAGCTGCCGATCCCCACAGCAGGAAATAAGCAAAGTATACTAACTTAGCTGTGGCTATTTCAGTCAACTGCCTTATTTTTCTTACTGCATATGCAACTGAACTGAACAGCTGCCTGAAAGAGTTCTAATGTGGGAGCCTCATTGCAATTTTGAATCTAATGTAATTCCCAAAAATATAGTTTCCGTTATTGCATCTAGTTGTTTGCCATCAAGTTTTAGATTTAGACCAACTTTAGGTACATTTGGTAATGAGAACCTAATACACTCGAGAGCAATGAATCCGGGTCACTTAAAGAATCCTAAAAATCTCGGAAACTAAAAATGCTAGGTTAATGCAATAAATTGTATTTAATAGACAATGTAATACTCCTTAAATGAAGGTATTAAAACTTCTTAGTTATTGTAAAGTTATATCATAAAAAAATCAAATTTGAAAAAGGGCCACTTTCGAAGATGGAACTACGAAATTACAGCATTTGGTTTTGCTTTTGTTTGTAATCTGTCATTTATGTGGGTACATAAACCATGTTGATAGTGCTCTATATTCATTATTCAAGCTGAAATTATGTCGCTTACGCCTGAAGAATGCACCAGAATACTTACAATGCTGGAAACCGGCCGGAGTCAGCGCGATACAGCCAGGACTGTCGGTGTGTCGCTGTCAACAGTACAAAGAGTTCTCCGACGTTACGAAGAAACTGGTTCTAACCTACGCAGACCAGGAACGGGCAGAACCAGGTGTACCACAGCACGAGAAGACCGATACTTGGTGAACACCATGCTTCGAAATCGCTTTCTTACAGGAACTGAACTCACAAATCAGTTTCGACGCCTCGGAGGAAGTAACCCAAGTGCATGGACAGTAAGACGTCGGCTTGCTGAATCTAACTTAAAACCCCTTAGACCTGCAAACGGCCCTAAACTGGAGCGTGGGCATCGTATTTCAAGACTAAGATATGCCCAGAGCCACGTAAATTGGAGTATTGAAGATTGGTCAAAAGTTATGTTCTCCGACGAATCAAAATTTATGCTCTACAAGCACGATGGAAGACACAGAGTGTATCGAAGACCAGGGGAAAGATTCAAGCAAGCATGCATCGAAGAAAAAGTAGCCTACGGTGGTGGGTCTGTACTTGTGTGGGCCGGAATTTCTTCTGAAAGTCGCACAGAGCTGGTGATCATAGAAAACGGCTCTTTAACTAGCGAAACATATGTGGAAGAAATCCTCAATGATCACGTTGGTCCATTTATGGTCAATTTAGGTGAGGATGCTATATTTATGCATGACAATGCCCGACCTCATACAGGTAGGATTGTGAATGACTACCTTCAAGAGATGAACATTACTCGTATGGAGTGGCCAGCGCGCAGCCCGGATATCAACCCGATCGAGCATGCTTGGGACGAGCTAGGCAGATGCGTAAAACAACGAAACCCTCCCCCAATCACGCTTCGTGAGCTCAAAATTGCTCTCACAGAGGAATGGGAGAATATTCCCCAAAATCGTATAAGGAACTTGGTGTACAGCATGCCAAACCGCGTAAACGCAGTAATGGAAGCACGAGGAGGCAATACAAAGTATTAAAATTCAAGAAAATCGTAATAAAGTTCAAAAATTTCATGTTTCCTATTTTTGTTTTAAGGAGAGATCAGCAGTTTTTTTCTTTATGTAATTTTGTGTTAATAAAATGTATGGTGACTCATATTTTTTTTACTTTCATTTAAGGAGTATTACATTGTCTATTAAATACAATTTATTGCATTAACCTATCATTTTTAGTTTCCGAGATTTTTAACATTCTTTAAGTGACCCGGATTCATTGCTCTCGAGTGTACATTCAGTTTTGTTCGCATTGAGTAAAAGATTATTAGCTGCGAACCATTTCGAAAAAACAGCTAGACTATCGTTGACATGTAAAACATCTGTTTCTTTACTATCTATTTTAAAAATTAGAGAAGTGTCGTCAGCAAATAACTATATTGTTATAACTAGCGAATAATAAAAATAAAGGAGGTGGCAAAATTTTTGGATGGGTACTTAATAATTTTAAGTAATGGTAAAATATTAAGCATAATAACAGATGGTCATGGCCACCCGGCTGGTCAGGGGATACCGCACGGTCTCCGGTGAGGCGGCGAGCCTCCTTGCCGGATTGCCGCCATGGGATCTGGAGGCAAAAGTCCGCGCGCAATTTGGGAGTGGCGCCAGGAGGCGAAATGCCGGGGCTTGACTCCGATGCCGCGAGAAATCGCAGAACAGCGGACAGAGCTCCGACGGGATCTCATGGCGTCATGGAGAGTGCGGTTGTCGCAACCCAGTGCTTGGCACGCCACTATTGCGGCAATAAGTCCCCTATTTGAGGAGTGGCTAGAGAGGCGCCACGGCGTCCTCACCTTCCGCCTGACGCAGGTCCTCACCGGACACGGCTGTTTCGGGAGATTCCTGTTCGGTCATCACTGCGTGGATCTCCCGGAGGACACGGTGGAGCATACCGTGGAGGTCTGCCCTGCTTGGGCAGAGCACCACCGTTTCCTCGTGGAGGCGATCGGTGGCGGGGATCTCTCGCGTCCGGCCCTGGTCCAGGCCATGGTACGGAGCGAGAGGGCATGGGAGGCCGTCACCTCCTTCTGCGAAGCAGTAATGCTTGCGATGGAGGAGGCGGAACGCGTGAGGGAGAGGCAAAATTCGCGCCCTCACGCCCCTAGCCGCCGCAGGAGGAGACGTCCTGGGCGTCGGGAATCGATAGCCGATTCCCGGCCACCGTAGGCGTGGGCTTGCGGACGGTGAGCAATGGGTAGCTCACCATCTGGTAAGGACCAGGCCCGGGTCGACGGCGCGTTTTGTTCCACGCGCGCCTCAAAGAGATGTCAGCGAGTGAAGGGGTCCGATGGGACCATTGCCTGCCGGGGTTGCAGGAAAGTCCGAAAGCGATACCGTGGCCCCCTGGCATTGCACAGGCAACAGAAGGAACATGGGTGGGTTTTAGTCAGTAAGAGTCTGACACGCCCTCCCGCTCCACCCAGAGCGGGAGAAGTCATTTGATGATTTCCCACCCAAAAAAAAAAAAGAAAAAAAAGGGGTTAGGCAGATGTGTATAAATAGCATTTTTACGTATCATTTAATAGGGGTGACCTTATTGCGAACATGTTATTATGATAACCATAACTAATTATTATGTTTATCAAAGTTTTAATTAATCAACCAATTAACAACATTTCCAAGCGTTTTTTTATTGGTTAAATACAGGTTGGTTGGTAGGTTTTGGCTACTTTTTTTTTTTTTTCTTTGAATGTGCGTTTTGTTTGTGCAGAACAAACATATTTTCTCTCTTTCTTTCTTTTTTCTTTCTAAATAAATAAATCCATTGCATTTCGTAAGTAAAAATAGCCACCAAAAACAACGATTTTCCTTATGGAGGCATCAGACGAATATACAGGAATAATATATATATATAAGGAAAACCATTATGACTTGAGTTAATTACAACATGTCAAAACCAATAACAAGATAGGTATATTTAGCTTCGCGTGTTGTTCCCGACAAAGGACCACGCTAACTCATTTTCTCTGAAAACAAAGTTATGAAAACTATGTTGCTTTACGGAGGCAGGTTCTTTAACCGAGTTTTAACAATCCTAAGTTGGTGCTAGTTGTTCACCTGAAGTTGCCCCATCGTCGAATGACAAAAAAAACAGGAATGATAAAATGCATTCGTTATTGTATTACTTATTTTATTTATTTTATATTTTTTGGAATACTTACAGTTAAGCATGTATGTACAATAGTGCACTAGTTAATAACATGAATATAGTCAGTTACAAACTCAAAGCATTTATTTCAATTAAAACATTTACAGGCACTTTCGAATTGTCAGAGTTAGTCAGTTAGTAGAAAGTTGAAGCTAGTTGCCCATTCCAGAACGTACCTACGTTCTGGAATGGGCAACTAGCTACAACGAGTGTCCTTGGAGTTTCTTGCCAACTCCAAGGACACTCATTTAAATATAAATATTACAAAATCCTGGGTACATTGTTCTTGTTGCTTCTATATGGCAGAATAATGTACTTAAAAAAGAAAAAAGAGCAAAGATAATTAAAGACAAGACTAGACTAAAATCTCAAAAACAAAGTCTGTTTAATTGTTCCTATGATCCAAGGTTGATTGAAATAAATAAAATAATAATAATAATAAAAAAAAACCGGACAGATAAGAGATGACCAGTCTCAACTGACGGCGCCCGTTCACGATCATGACGCGTGGATCAGCACCATCCAGCTCAACCATACTCAGATTTTCATTTTTTTTTTAAGATCTAAAATAAACAAACTATAGTTAGCAATGTATTTGAGAGATTAATAGAATCTTACTAACAAAACGAAAGAAAATCATTGTTATCTATTGGAGTTGTAGCGGTTACACCGCCACATACTCGTACTAACTACGCATCAAAGACATGACGTCACACAAATCCTGCATCGCGCAATTAGAGTTTACCGCGCGAACGACATAGATAAGACTATCCGAAATCAACAGTCGGGCAGTCGGCCCGCCAGACATAACACCCGTCTGGTTGGAGGATCCTCCCTTTTCTATGGTGGATGAGTGAACTTTACACCCTGTTCCTCATACTCCTAAAGAGTATTCAACATTTTTTTTATTTTTAATAAAATAATAAATAAGCATTAAGTTCGTAATGTCAGATAAAATAAAAATAAAGGGGGAAGCAAGTCTTCCAAATATAAAAAAAAAAATACTAGTGAGCCCAAGAGGCTGTGGAGCAGAACCAGCACTAAGCCATGCATTTTTATATGCGATATAACTATCCAACTTATAATATGCTTGTCTACATAATGTGCGTTTAATGAATGTTTTAAATCTCTTCTCATTCAGTTGAAGAATACCTTATTTTAAAGTGCTGATATACCTACAGTTTTATTTATTTATAAATTAATACTTCAAGCACAGAAATGTACAGAGGCGGACCTAATGCCATAGGTATTTTCTACCAGTCAACCTTTGGGTGACCTTTGGTTTTATAGCTGTGTTCATCAAATTTAAAGTGCTATTAAATACATGCCTTAATATTGTTGATTTAAATATACATTAACAAAAGTTGATACTATTTTAGGTTGCCAAAGAAACGGTTACAAATAGTCTCTTTTACCCGCACCAGTATTAAAGAGATCGTTATCAACTTCCTGGCAAGACGTACTGTGTACGAGTACACAGCTCGCCCCAATCATGTACGAGTGTTGTCTATGGATGCTTCTTGTCGCTGGTACATGCAACAAACGAGGTAGATAAAATTTGTAGTAAATCTAGACGGCCATAAATACCAGACGCATTTTCAGTATGGCACCGCGTATATACAACTTACCAAAGAAACTCCATCCATCGATGAATTTCAAAAGAAATTAAGAAGATTCTTGCTATTCAAATGTTGTTATAGTATTCAGGATTATTTAGTAGAGGATGTAAGGACAAATTGTACTCAAAAATAATGTTGTTGATGTGACATGTGATTAATGCACTGATTAATTATTTATCTATTATTATTATTTTTAACATTAATTTACAAATCTATCTTGATATTCTCATAATTTTAATTTTCAATTATTCTAGTGACATTGTTATTTGCTAATGTTTCATTATTATTTGCCACGGTGAAATTACCAAAATTATGTTATTAATTATAAATTGTTGTTGCAATGAATTGTATAATAAATAACAATGTTGTGCTTGTGACACAGTCAAAGCTTGAGATTTGCATGCCTCAAGGCGTAATTATGGTTGAACTATTTTCTATTTTTAACAACTTTATGTAATTACCCATATTAGCAAATAAATGATTTTGAATTTGAGGTTTGCGCAGAAACGAATAAGATACGCGCTACCCAATTTTCTCAACAACTCGGGGACGTCGTTGAAGCCGTTTGTAATTTTTTATAGAAAAGCTAAATAAGAAATTTCGTTCATAAAGATGAAGAACATGTTTTTTTTACAACGCTTATGTTAATCTTATATATACGTTTTAGAACGAAATTGAATGTATCTTAGAATTTTCCTTTGTTTGCCCCCCAAACGATCAATATAAATATTGTAATTTGGATTCCAGTCTGAGAAGCATACTTGAGGTTACTTCGAACAAACGAGCAACATAAAAATTTGATGGTTTTTATGCTTTTGAACTCAGACGAGACCCTGATAACGAAACCTAGTGCTTTGAATGCTTTGCTAACGATATTATAAATGTGAGTGACAAACAAAATTGAGTCGAAAGTAATCCTGATAATATTAAACTTAGCTATTGAAGTATCCAAAAGTGTACAAGGGAAGAATAAAGGTGTGGTGCGCGACTGAAAGAGCACATAGCACTTGGAGACGTTCAAGAATAAGTTATTTAATTTGCAGTAGGTTAGAAAGGTGTCCAGATCCTCCTGCAGTAAGAGAGCGTCTGCATGAGTAGTTACTTTTTCATGATTGTCATGTCGTCTGCATAAATAAAACAATATTATAAAGTGCCGAAAACAGGAAATGACGTCATTCATAAAGTCTATATAAATAAAAAGAAAAGTCGTGACTGACTGACTGATTCATCAACGCCCAGGCCAAGCCCTTGGACCTAGAAAGCTGAAACTTTGCTCAGAGGTTCCCTTTATAATGAAGACAAGGAATAAGGAAGGATTTTTAGAAATTCAATCCCTAAAGGATTCAAATAGGGGATGAAAGTTTGTATGAAAATATTTTAGCAAGTTATCTAATTAACTTGAAGTCGGTACTAATAGATACTTAAAACATAAAATAAAGAATTGTGTTTCAGGGTTTTTCGAAAACCAACCCCTGGCGGGGCGGTATAAGGGGCGGATTTTACTGAGAAAATGTGTTTAATATGACAATGGTGCCGATTCTCTTGTCACAAATGCATCTAAACTAGACTTAAAATTACCAAATTTTAGTTTACTCCTGTCAAACGATGATTTTCCATTCTGAAATAGACTAAAGTGGCACAACTTAACTATATTTTAGTTTGACAGCACTAATATTGTACTGAGATTTTAATTTAGTGAAAATGACAATTTTGCTATTCTGAATTAGACGTTTCTCACCAAAAATTTTAATTGTCTAACTAATTCTGACTATTTTTAATCGCCACTGAAAATGGTGTGGAATATTATTAGTTGTCATGAACTAAAATTCACACGAATATCTAGTCTTCGGGTGCAAAAACAGTACTGTACTGGATTTTTTTCTTTTCTTTTGCTTATATCTCGAAAATGGTGTGGTGGAAAATAGGTGTGTCCTATCGCAAAAATAATGAAAATTTCGACCCCCTTTATAAAACCCGTATACCCCTAATACTCAACACGTAGGTAATATTTTTTTTATTTTCCATACAAAAAGTGAAAAATTCCATATAAAACACGTCGAGGCTGCCTCCACTGCGCTCCTCCGGCTCTAAAAAAATTCACGGGGTAGGGCAAACAAGTATGTACCACGTGGAGTCGCAATTGTCAAATTCGATTTAGTTGTGTCAAAATATTTTTTAAATTTAGAGACCTTTTACTACAAAATAGCTTTAAGATTCTCTTAGCCAAAAGGAATTTTAGTGATAGTTTAGTTCGGTGTACAAGAGAATCGACACCAACGTAAAACAAAAATGTAACGATTTTTCATAAAAACAAGCCCTATCGAAGTGAAAGGTCTTATTCCTTTGATTGAAGATCACTTGAAAATTGAACTTGAAAATCATTAGTTTTCAAAACTAGCTTTTAAAGGGAGTGACGGGCAAAGTGATATGAGTAATAACATTAAAATCTTCTTTATATTTCCAAGCGTGTCGCTTTCTTTCGTTACCAAAAAATTTGAATATTAGGGAACAGCTGATTTATTTTGGCGATTTCAGTTTTGGTGCTAGTAAAACTTGAGTACAATGACCACTTAACAGTTAAGGGTAATCAAATATTAGTATTTGATTACCCTTAACTGTAACCTAACCTACAACCTTAGGGTTGTAATATTGAAAGTCCAAAGAAACGATAGATGAATACGACTTTAGGAAAGAGATATTTTGGCCTGAAAAGGGGGTGGATATTGATATGATCAAATCTCAGTATTGAACCCAATTGTCAGTGTATATGTACCTAAGTTAAGATATGTTGCGCTGACCTCGAATAAATTGGCATTAGAGCGTCTTCTTCCTCTTTGAATCTATGATTGCATGAGAGCTGGAGAATGATATTAGTAAGTATATGTCGAAAATATAAACTTAGAGCAGTTTTATAGTGGTTAGTATCGCACTAATGACCGCACTGTTGCATTGGGTAAATACACCAGCAGTGCTATTCTGTAAAAATCTAACGGTGAAAACTTAGGTGAAGTGATCTGTCAACAGTGTAGGTACATCCCTAGCATCAGTGGAATGACAGCACACTTCACGCTCACTTCACCTACGTTTTCACGGTGAGATGTTTACAGAATAGATCGGCTGTAATGATAGTCATAAGGGAGATTTTAATAAACAATGAAATAAACTATTTAGGGCCTAGTAAATGATTTATGAGATTTAATTGTGTTTTGTCACGTTAGGTAAATAATAATTATAAGTACTTTCCTGTTTCAAATAAGGAAAACCACAAGATGTAATAATTTTGCGTAATGCATCTAACTAAAGCTATATTTATTATGTCGCACAATAAAGATGTATACCATAAAAAGATATTATCGCTTCGCTATAAAACCGTTGCATAAAAAGTCTTGCGTATGTAGGTACTTCTCGTTCCTGGCAATAAAAAGTCACCCCATCTCTACCCGTGGGTAACGTCGTCGATTAGAGGTTTACGTTGAGAGGATGTGCAGCAGCGTCCTCTTGTCTGCTACAACATACTGCGACCACTCCTTGTAGAGATATCTTCAATAACTTCATTGTAGCTGACATTAGGAGAATGATGACAGTAGAGAAAACGAATTTTCCCAGATATGAGACCTAGCTAGATCGACTTTTTGCCCCCGTAAACCCCATAAACCTCAAAGTCAAAGTCAAAGTCAAAGTCAAAGTCAAATAATTTATTTCAATTAGGCACAAAAAAGGCACTTTTGAACGTCAAACTTTACAAAAAATAATAAAACTGATTCTAGTCGCCCATTCCAAAAGGTAGTTTTCGTATGGAGAAGAATGGGCAAGAAACTCCACCGTTACTCTTTTAAAAAAAAAAACATTATATCTTGTATACACTTATTATATAATTATATGTGAAGACAATGCACCTATAATAAGATTACTATACCACGATAGGTAAAAAGAATGAAAAATGAAGGAATGACATAATTATGTGATAGATGCATGGTGCTCACATACTTACAAACATTGTAAAATTATACTATATTTCTAACATTATAATAAGTAATACTAATAATAATAAGTCAGTGTGTGAGTTCAAATAATCACAAAAATAAAATAAAATAAATGTTTAAAAAAATAAAAAATAATAATTATACAATTAAATTAGCAACCAGTTCGATTTTGTCTAGATTCTGAATTGTCCTATGGAGCAGGACCAGCATGTTTCCAAGCATTTTTATCTTGGATATAATCCTCTAATTTGTAATATGCTTGTTTACAAAGTGTACTTTTTATATGATTTTTAAATTTTCTTTCATTTAATTCTAATATATCACAAGGTATTCTGTTGTAACATTTAACACAGTACCCCATAAAAGATGTATTTACTTTAGATAGTCTGAAAAATGGTTGATCTATTTTATCTTTATTTCTAGTATTAAAATTATGTCTATCACTTATTTTATTAAAAAGTAACTAAAACCTATTGCAACTTTTATCGAAAACCTTAGAACCATTTTCGAGAACGTGATTACATATATATATTTAAATAAGTACAAATCTTTATATAGGATGTAGGATTAATTGTGTGTACACGCTGAATTAATACAATTTATAGATGACATTATTATTATCGCTAGCGCTAAACATGTATGACGTGAGTGATGAGGAAATGACTGAAACAGATGCATTATAAAAGCGACCACGAACCAATTTTGTTACAGATTTCAGTTTGTTATGTACTTGAGGATTCACGTATAAATAATAATAATATTAATATAGAAGTAGACGAACATTTATGATATTCGTTTAATTCGTGCGATAAATATATCTTACAATTTAAATTTATTTACCTACTTGTGTGATTGTTTTGTAAAATGTTTATTATAATTTGCATAGTAATCACTCTTTCCGTTGTTTCCACTACGGATGTGGCCATTTATAAGAAGTCTTTATATTGTAAGTAAGTTTTCCTTATTTTCGGTGCATTGACGACATACTTGTATATCGATAAGGTCTGACTGTTTGTGTTTCTGAGATGTGATTCGAAAACGCACTAACGATACCGAGGACTGCCTCGTTGGTCTTGTGGTCGCAAGCGCGGCTGCAGTTCATGGGGTCCTGGGCTTTCACTCTGAAACTTAAATATTCTATTACACTTATGTGTTAAACACATTATGACTTTAAAGTTTTATTCAGAGCTAATAAAGAGAAAGTAACTACTTATCTTGCTCTAAAAGTTTATAATAAACAGCACTTTGCCCGCGATTTCGTCCGCGTGGATTTCGTATTTTCCTCTAAAAACTTCAACACACCCTCCACCTCCTTTGAAGGATAGGTTTTGAAAATTAATATTTACTATCCTTAACATTTGTTTAGATAAATAAATATTAAGGATATTTTTTTAAGTTTATATATCAAAGGAATAAGATTTTTCAAATAAACTGTGTCCTCCCTATTCATCAAAAAAAAAAAAAACGTGTTTTAAAAAAAAGCGTTCGGTACGTTTCCATTGTATGACTAAAACATTATTTAAACTCATTTACGAGTTATTAAAGCAAGTTGTAAAATCCAACCCTTAAACTTTATTACCCTTTTACACCCCGTTAGGAGTTGATTTTTGAAAAACCCTGAAACATGTGCTTTTCATTTTAAGTATTAAACATAACTGGCGAAATGTGGGTGTACTGTAGGTACACCTCTGCCTAACCCTTCGGGGATTACAGGTGTGATGTTATGTTATGTTATTAATACCGAGTTTAGAGTTATTGCTATAATACTACTTTATTACTACGTTACTGCTACGTTATTACTATACTATTACTAATATAAATAATTATATTTTTTTTATAATTTGGATTAACACATTGGATTTACTGTTTTTAATCCCGGTGGTACGTGCCCTTGAAGGAATATTTTCCGACAAAGAAATAGGAAGCCAGGAGACCTGTTTTTTTTTCAATTCATTTTACTGCATAATTATGTAGGTAGATAGTTTTCCACTTATATAGGGTCGATTTCAGGTTGGGAAAATGTTTTTATTTTAGTCATAATATGGTATTTCTCAGTAGCAGCCCGGAGTCTGGATTAGTGCTGGGTTGATGGCAATAGGCTCGCCCCCTATTACATGGGACTTAATCCGTGAAGTCTGTATTAGTGTCCGGCAGATAATAGACTCGCCTCCTATTAAGGCGCAGGGTTCCGATTTGCCTTTGTCTCTGTCTTTAAAGAAAATAAGAGTAAAGAAAATAACCACTCTTTTGTACTTTTTCAATGCTTTTCGTTGTTTTTTTCATCATATTGCTCATATTACTCATCATAATCCATCACTGAATGCGGCTTGGCATTAGAAATTTTAAGGTATATTTTTAATTATAATTATAATTGTTCGTGAAGGTATAAATTGCTTTTAAGGATAATTAAGAGGTGTGTTTGAAGATTTTTTGACGCATTAATGATATTTAATTATGATTTGAGTTCCATCACTGTATTAAAATAAGACTTGAAAATATCTTCTTTTTTTTTTTGTCAAAATTATTTACAGTTTAAGAGATACACTGCTTTAAAAAACCCCGTTTTCGGAATGCTGCGCCTTAAAGTTAAATTGCACATAACTGGCAAAATGGGGGTAGTACTTAGGGTAGACAGTACACCTCTGTCGTACAACTTTGTGATGATGTTAGTGTCGTGATAAGTGATTCAGAAAAAAACATATTTATTTCAGCGTTGTTTTAAATAAAATCGATGAATAATAAACTTTTAACGTTAAATTACGGACTTCAAAGGAACCCGACTTCAAAAATATCTTTAGTTTCGGAAGAACATTATGTTGGAGTAGCACTCAAAATTCAAAAAAAATATTTCACATAAACCTACATGGGCACTTATGAAACGGCAGAAGCTAGGTGCTCGGTTTAAATTGGTCGTTTCCTACGGAGAAGAGCCTGCAAGAAACTCCATGGTCATCCAATCCAAACTTTAAAAAATAATTTAATTTTACAATATTTTCAAATAACAGTGTTATTAGGTATGGGAGGATAGTTTAGGTCTTTCAACAAGTACCTTATTTTTCTTACTGCATATGCAGTTGAACTTAATCTAACTGAAAGAGTTCTAATGTGGGCACCCCATTGCAATTTTGAATCTAAAGTAAGTAATTCCTAACAATATAGTTTCCGTTATTGCATCTAGTTTTTTGCCTTCCAGTTTTAGATTTAGACCCACTTGAGGTACATTTGGTAATAAGAACCTAATACATTTAGTTTTGTTCGCACAAAATAAAAGATTATTAGCTGCGAACTATTTCGAAAGAACAGCCAGACTATTGTGACTCTGTATATTTTCTATCTATTTTAAAAATCAGAGAAGTGTCAGCAAATAGAATTATATCCGATAAGTAAGCCATCATGTAAAGAAGGTCATTTATATAAACTAAAAATAAGAAAGGGCCAAGAATTGAACCTTGAGGCACGCCCAATTTAACTAGAGACCAAGAATTCGTCGCCCCATTAACATTTACTTTTTGCTGCCTGTTTGACAGATGGGAAAAAACAAAGTCAGCAGCTTATCCACGAATTCCGTAGTGGTGTAATTTACAGATCATTGTATTGTGGTCAACGCAGTCAAACGCTTTTGAGAGGTCACAGAAAATGCCAATTGCATCCTGGGACATTCTTCCAGGAATCCAAAATGTGACATGTGCATCAGTCGTCGACCTACCTTCCGTGAAACCAAAATGGTGATTATGTAAAATCCCATTAGAGTTAAAATGTGACAACATCTGGTTTAGCATTATTTTTTCATATATTTTACTCAATGCTGGTAGCACTCTATAATGAGAAGGAGGAGGCTGTTAGAACAGGGGCCATTGTATCAATGATATCTCCAAGAACCTATCTTCAGTGTTTTTTATGTTGAGACTTTTGAATGATTTTTTTATTGTGATAATAGAAATGCTTGAATTCAAAACTCGGAATGTCCTTACTGAAGTTTTCTTTTAGAAGAGATCCAGCTAATATAGATGATGAGGGGAGAGATTTTGTAACCTCTATTGGAATATTGGTAAAGAAATTCTAGTGTCTCAAGCAACTTTTAACTTATCTGAAACGGTTTCATTTTGTGTTCCCAGTTTCTTTGTTAATTAACACAGCTTTTATTTTATTGTTAGAAATACAAATTTTGTTACTTATTAATTTAGATTTAGCTTGGGCGCAGACTCTTTTAAATATCTTTGAATAGTTTCTTACATAATTATGAACAGCTTCATCAGAAGTCAATGATTTCTCGTTATATAAACTATACAGGCTGGAAAATAATTTACCGTACATTGATGTATTAAAAGGAGGAAGATATGTTACGCGCTAACATCGCAATCAGTAAACTTGGGCTCGGCGCACGACTACATGCACCGAAAATCACACATCTGTGATCAGTGTCATCTCACAGTCGCAAAGCTACAGTTACCGATAGACGAGGATAGATATAGGAGACGGCGGCGGCGCTGACGTGTGAGCGAAATCGTGTTAGCACCTCGCGCATTGTGTGCGTATCGTGTCTTTCACGCATGTTTTTAATATCTATCTCGCTCTCACAAACATGGCGAAGCAAACGTTAAAATATTATTGTAATTTTCAACAAAGATTTGGTAGGTAATCCCATGTGTCTTATTTTTCTTTCTTGTATCATTAAAGCACTGTTTAGCTGTACAAGAAGTCATTTTGATGCGTATTTATTACAAAAAAACTGAAATTATTGAGCTGTGTGATCAACGATGTTCCGTGCGCGACTGAGTGCCAACTACGGGCAATCACTTAGTTGAGTAAGAACAGGCGCTGTGACTAAGTCCCGTATTTACCTCTTTTAATACATCAATGGTACCGTAGTTTATATTGGGGTCTTGTGACTACACTTAGAGTTGATTATAACTACATATTGTATATCTAATGCACGCAAGGTTATTTCAGGGAATTCAAATTTAAACATGTCACAAAACGAATCTTCTATTTGTTTTTAGATCGCGCAGAACCTGGTATGGAACCAGAACCAGTCGGAGTATCCCAGTTCCCGTTGAAGTTAAGTTATGACTCAGATGAATGGTTCTGGAGTCGCATAAAATTGATTAATAAATCTCCGCGTGTGACTGCGATCAATGTTACTTATCAAACAGGTAAGCTTCATGTTTCGGAGTATCTTCCTAAGACTACACGAAACCTTGTCTCTTCCTGTGTTTGCTAACAGACGAGTAAGAAATATACAAAGCATGTATTCCTACATGACTTTAAATGGAATCAGAGCAAACAGTGAAAAAAAATTTTGAAGCATGATTTCCGACCTACTTTTGGTAAAACTCAAAGACTTGTTTGATAGAATTAAGTTACAGGAACTTTAACCACCGGTTCTGACGTTTCTTAACCGGAGTTTAATTTATAGTTTATTCTGAATACACAGTTCAGGAAGAAATGCTTTGTACTTTTTACTTTCTTGAACTTTGTGGAATGAAACAGTATTGTGAGAGTTTATGGAGGACATCAGGAAGGAAGGAAGGCAAAGAAGACACAGCACAATCCGGCTCGTCAAGGGTTTTAATACGACCCGCCCGACGCGGCGATATCATTTTAACAGTAATGGCCCTCGGAAATATATTTCGGCGTTCTTAACGACACTTTCTAAAAGTGCATAAAACTCCGTAATAAGTATATGACGGAGGAGGGTACTTGTCTCTTTCGTTATTATCAATTATATTTTAAACTACTGTGGGTACAATCTGCCTAGCCTTTTCCCAACTATATTGGGGTCGGCTTCCAGTCTAACCGGATGCAGCTGAATACCAGTATTTTACATGAAGCGACTGCCTATCTGACCTCCACAACGCAGTAACTGGGTAATACGATACCTCTTGGTAAGACTGGTTGTCAGACTTTCGGGCTTCTGACGACCCGAAACGACTGTCAAAGATCCACGAATGACAGCCGAGACCAACGGCTTAACGTGCTTTCCGAGGCACGGAGGAGTCTCGGTATGTAAAGATGGTCACCCATCCACAGACCAACCCCGGAAAGCGTAGCTTAACCTGATGGATCGACCCGTGCGGCAGTTATTACTTAGCCACGAGCTCCTCCTCCTAAACTACTGTGGGTAGTGTTGGTTATTGCGCAATATTACAACTCCCGGTCGAGCGTTATGTTGTAGACTCTGTCGAACGTCGCTCGGCGGCGCTGGCGTCCCGATTAAGTTTCGGAATCCAAGAGTTTCTACGGGTGACCAACTCTCTTCCCTGCCCTCCACCCGCGGCAGACTGTGTTACAACGCTCGATATTAGACGTGGCAGCGTCTCCTGCCTTCGTGAGTTGATGGAGTCTACGAACAGAAAAAATTGTGTGGCAGTCAGCAATTGCTCGCGTCGCCGTCGCCGCGAAATGTTGCGCCGCGCTGGCGTAACAAGTCGCGTGTAGTTACTAGCCTGCTCGACTATTTAGAGTTTCTCAAACGATACTATGTAATTTAGAGCAAGGGAGTTAGGTTTAAATAGTGTAGCTGCACAACTGAAACAGCTCGCAGCTTCTCGGTCTGCCGCAATTGGCCGAAATTAACTCCTTGACGTCGCGTCACCGTTTTACGGTCTGCGCCCACTGAGTGACAAAATTCTCGAGTATACTCGAGGATGGTGTACTTGCAGTCAAGTTGTGAGTTAAAATGCACGCAAGCATGTGCGAACACACACACAGGGAATGGTCCTATATTTTTTAAGCTTTATTTTAGTTGTGATTTAGTTCATTTTCAATGCAACATTTCTCTAGCATTTTGCTGCTGTCTGCGCTGGCTCATATGATGTTAGTGATATGGTCATGCTCATTGTGAACTTTACTTACCTACTACGTAACCACAGCACAACTGCTGTAAAAAAAGCGTAGCATTTTAGCCTTTAAAGCTTTTGAAGGTAAACTGCTACATAAACATAAAATCCTTTTTTTAAAATTTCCTACGTTTTTAAGCTTTCGATGTTAACCTTTGCCCATGCCTGTACTAGAGTATTATCTATTTTTGTCTTCCATTAATTCTGTACAATTATTTCAGGATGTAAACTGTAATTTGGTTTTAATAATTCGTTTCAGATGAAAGAACTTACGAAGCGGATAATTATACAGAGAGTGTTGGTCCAAGAAAAGGTGAAAAATATTATTTAGTTGAAGTAAGTTCGGGGTCAGATAAATTAAAAATTCAACTGAACTTATATACTTCAAACAAGTTGTGTTCGTCGCTTCTAGTATTAGATGGGAGGGCCGTCTCGAACATTACGAACGGGAAGAAGAACAAGGAATATAAATGTAAGAGAATGTTATATTGTTACAATAATGAGAGCTTTTAACCGTCAGTTCCTGCAACGCTATTGTGTAAATTGATTTTTATGAAAGTCATCAATCAAGTGTTATAGCTGTCATTGAGAAAATCTAGGGTTTTGTAAACAGCATGTAACAAAAACCCTGTCCGATCCGAAAGGGGGCGCAAAGGTACCGCATTAACATTACGAAAAAGTAATACAAAAAAGTTTTTTTCTGAAAATAAAAAAGTTATTGCTATATAAAAATTCCGTTTTTACTGCAATTTCATTATAAATTAGCAAATTTTCTACAGAGGTCATAAGTTTGGACTTTTAGACACCCGCTAAAAGACGGCCGCCCGCGCCCCATGTAATACTCGTAAACCGATCAAATTCTCCATTAAAAAAAACGGTGATTTTTTTAAAACGTGTTTCAGAAAATTACCACATAAATACTCTCAGTATGATTCTTATCAACACCCTCACGGATCGGACAGGATTTTTTTTTTGTTACTCGCTGTATAAACGTAGCTTAAAGTTAAGTAATGATTAGCGAATGCATATCCATACATGTTTGATTGTTTGAACGTCACTTAACTTTAAGCAACGTTTATAAATAAAGTCCCTAATATTTATGCTTTGCAAAGGGAGTGTAACCGATGCGTAGTCGTCGGTGGTGAGAAATAAAGAAATACTGAAGTTTTGGAAAATCGACCGGCAGAAAACGGAATGCGCGGGCGCGCGTTTAGCGCACCTTAATCGTGCGGCGGCTGGGATGACACTGAGTGGGGTGAGGAGGTCGTGCATTGACCAATCAATGCACACGCGCGCGCAGTTCGTTCTTGTCGGTCTATTATTTAAAATAACAAAAAAATACAAACAATTGTAATAAGAAACGTTCTTATTAGGTAAGTTACATTTAAGTATAACTTAAATATTGCTATTAGACGAGCGGACCGCGACACCATCGGCAACAGGAAGGTAATCATTGATTGGTGTTATTTTCTTACAGATTATGCTACTTGTGTACAATCCGTTTGTCTGCTACTAGTAGATTTGAAAAACAAATGTGACGGTAAGCCTTTATTTACTCAAACCTTTATTAAACAGATATTTATTAAATGATACCTGATTCTAATTGTCAAACAAATACTTAAACGAATAGATGTGACCATGAAGTAAATATATGGATGTAGGTACTTCGTAGATATAACTGTCTATAAAATCTCTTCAAACTCAAACTCAAAGCATTTATTTCAATTAAACCATTTACAGGCACTTTTGAACTGTCAAGGGGTCGGTCAGTCAAAAATATGAAGCTAGTTGCCCATTCCAAAGCGTAGTAGGTACCTATGGAGAAGAACGGGCAAGAAACTCCACGGACACTCTTTTAAATAAAAAAAAAATTGATACAAAATATTAGTTACATCATTCATTTTGAAATTATGCATGTGAGAACAATGTAGAAAGACGTGCACGTTCATAAAAGCGTCCGTAATAAAAATAAAAATAAAGAATCATTCAAAAACTTAAAATAAATTAAAATAAGCCATGGCAGCTAGGAGATGACTAGTCCTAACTGACGGCGCCCGTTCACGAACATGACGCATGGATCAGCACCATTCAGCTCAACCATTTTGAAGGGAGCTACTAAATGATCCAACACACGCGCCACCATCAGCGAGACATTTGAGTGAGCATGACATACTCACAGCCGCCAGGGCACATTCAAGTCAATGAAATAGGTACTACATATTACCCGCTAAATGGTAGCTCTTTAGTACATAGTACTCACACCTGTGCTTCTTTAATCTCTATCTCTTCTCTAAATATTATAATTACAACAAAGTCGCTTTTTGTGTCTGTCTGTGTGACCGCGTTGTTCTTCTAAAATACGCAACAAATTTTGATGCAGTTTTCACCATCATTTAGAGAATTTATTCCGGAATGTTTAAATGATACACCATAAGATTGTGAAAACCGTGAGTTTATAAGCTCGACATTATTTCCGTTAGATTATGAACTGTCGAAAAATTTATATTAGGTCAGAACTGTGACAAACAGCGCGCGAGCGATGCGAGCGATGCCGTGCCGCGGCTGTGGCCGGTGAGCGCTACTTCCAAGTTGCTCACAGCTAGGTAGGTGATTTATCGCAAGCAAGTTTGATACTAGTTCACCTTTTGTCGGTTTCTCATGGATAGACTAAGGAAGTTCATAATTATACGGTGACATAAATATATTACCTACATTATTTTAGTACAGAAATATTGACGTTTTGTCAAATCGGTAAAAAAATACGCTTTTTTGAGCACTTACATGACTTGCGCTGACCATACCGTAAGACAGCCATACTCTAAGTGTGTTCCGCGGAACCCTAGGGTTCCGCGATACCGCTGTAGGGGTTCCTCAAGAATTAAAAAAAATAATCAAAACACCTCTCTCTGGTCGAACGTTTTGACTCCGCGGCCGCGCGTAGGTATATTTATTTATTTATTTGTATTTGTATAAACATGTGTTACAATAGCTGGTACAATATCTCATAAGTTTGGTATCAACATGATTGTATACTTGTATACTTCTGAGCGCGCAGTCCCTTTGATAAAAGCCGCCTCTGAATTAGACGCTATAGTTGTCAACAAGCGACTTTCGACTCTAACTTCAAAAAATAAAGTCGAGATTGTTTACAACGCAATTTTTATATTTCTCTTTTTATTTTTTGTTTATCAAAGGCGCCGACTCGAGTATTTTCGAGAATATTCGAGATCGAGTCTAGGACTAAGTATAAAAGCGGCGATGGCGCGTCGCGCCTCGTCAGTCAGTTGACAATTAGCGTTCGGAGCGATAAGTTCCTACCTACCTACTTACAAGATCGCTAGCGAGAAACTAGTGTTCATTGTGCCTGCTGTATTCTGTTGTCTCAGTTTTATACATTTCTTCATTGTACTAAACTTAGTATCTTATACGCAGTAACGATTGTGCATTATTTAGACCCCACCATCCTGACGTGTAACATTATAAATAAAGAAGAATGGAACGTTGGCTTAAAGGTGTTAATCGTGTTGCAACAACATCTTCTAATGACGCTGAATGTTCAAAAGCAGTACGCACGGAGAATATAGCAATCACCGATCCAGACGATGATACCACGACGTCAAGTTCGACGGTTTCAAAGACGAAAAAAAGGAAGTATGATGAATCATATCCGTTTCGGATTTGTTGATTCCAACGGCTCACCTCTCTGCATGCTAGGTATGTAGTAAACTGCTTCCTAATAGTTCCATGGCACCTGCCAAATTGCGCCGACATTTAGAAACTATACACCTCGAGTCTAAAGACAAGAATAAAGAATTTTTTCAATAAAGATCAGTTATTGGAAAGTCAAAAAAATATGATGCATGTAGCACAAACTATCAACGAAAAGGCCACGGAGGCATCATATTTAGTTAGATATCGCATTGCACAAGCAGGTGAAGCGCACACTATCGCTGAGAATTTAATAAAGCCATGTGTATTAGACATAACAAAATGTATGCTCGATGAAAAATCTGCAAAGCATCTTTCTACTGTGCCGCTATCAAACGATACTGTTTCACGGCGAATCTATGATCTGGCAAGCTACGTCAAACAAGAACTAGTTACACGTCTACAAAAAACACGATTCGCCTTGCAAATGGACGAGTCAACTGATGTCGCTGGTTTGGCTATCTTGCTGGTTTTCGTGAGATATCCATATGAAAGTTCTTTTGAAGAAGACATGCTTATGTGTTCACCGCTGCTCACAAACACTACCGGGGAAGAAATTTTTAATAAAATAAATATATTTTTTGAAGAAAATAATCTCAGTTGGAACAATTGCATTGACATTTGTACAATGGGGCCAAGGCGGCGACAGGTAAAACAACAGGAGCAGTGTCACGAATAAAAAATAAAGCGCCTAATTGTAGTTCCAGCCATTGTATTCTGCATAGACAAGCACTTGCGATGAAGCAAATGCCGTCAAATCTAAAATTAGTTATGGATGAAGCGGTAAAAATAATTAATTTTATCAAATCACGACCACTAAAATCCCGATTATTCTCATTATTGTGTGAAGATTATGGCAGCAAACATAAAACACTGCTGCTCCATACAGAAGTGCGATGGCTGTCTCGGGGTAAAACTTTAACAAGGCTATTTGAACTTAGAGCCGAGTTACAAATGTTTCTTTCAGCAGATACTTCTTTTAATTTGAAGGACCGTTTGTATGATAAAACTTGGTTGTTCCGATTGTCTTTTATGGCGGATATCTTTCAAAAACTGAACAAATTGAATTTATCATTGCAAGGTAAACAGACAACAGTGTTTCAGACCTATAACAAAATAACTGCCTTCAAAAGAAAATTAGATTTTTGGATTATTTGCGTTGGTAAGAAAGAAATAGAAAGCTTTACGTCACTCAATGAGTTTGTTAGCGATAACGACTCAGAAATGTTTCAAGATGATGTGCTTGAAGAATTGGTCCAATATCTCAGTTCGATGCGCGCATCTTTCGAAAAGTAATTTCCCGAAGAACAGAATAAAAAAATGAAACTGAATTCATGGATTCATAATCCTTTTTTAACCCAACTTGGAAAAGCCCGAAAGTATGTCAAACGAGATATATGAATCTTTTTTAGAAATGTCATCAGACACAAGTATGGAGTCACTGTTCATAACGACGCCTCTCAACGATTTTTGGTGCAGAATCCGTGATGAATATCCAATGCTTGGCAAAATGGCTCTGAATATTCTTCTCCCGTTCCCAACAACACATTTGTGCGAAACAGGATTCTCAACCTATGCAGCCACGAAAACAAAATATCGCAATAGACTGGACGCCGAACCTGATATGAGACTTCAACTGTCTTCTATCAAACCTGATATCAACCAATTGATGAAAAATAAAAAACAGTTTCATACCTCTCATTAGTTAGATTTTTTCTTTTTTAATATCTTCTATTATTGTACTTGCCATGTGGTAAAGTAAGTAATAATTAGTAACTGTTACATTGTACTTTTATTATGCTTATTAATAAAGAATACACTTTTAAAAACTATTATTTTATTGTAGGGTTCCATCAAGTATTTTGCTTCCCGAAAGGGTTCCGTCACCAAAAAAGTTTGAGAACCACTGCCGTAAGATAAACATAAAATGTATATTCTACAGGATTGTAGGTACATCTTAAAAAGATAAATAGAAAAGTCCGCGATAACATAATATGTCTAACTTATAAGAACGACCCACATTTTTTACTTACTGAATTTAATAAAAATTTAATCGTAAAATCTGAAGCTATTTTGACTGTTATATTATAATTCTTATCCAATAAAATATTATTTAAATTAGGCATTTAATTTAAATAAAAATATGCCTTGACATCATATCATTCAAATGGGTACACACTACATAAATACAAAAAAACTTTATTCCGTCAGTCACAAATACGAATTTCAAAATATCGTTTTTCATAATTCCATAAGATTCAAAACTCCTAATACGAGTATAACAACTCCGATTTACCATTCATCCTATTTTTATAATTCCAAAATTTCAATATTCCTAACGTTTATAATTACTATTCTCAAAATACCGAAAATAAAAGTCCAACTTAATGATAATTCGAAACATCAAAACATACGAATTCACAACAAAAAAGAACATTAATATCACAACAAAAAAGACTTGTAGCATGGTTCAAGATGTGGGAGACTGCTCCAATAAGGGCTTACGAGACGGTTTCAGCTCTGAAACAATGTAGGTACCTACTTATCGAGAAAAACGTAAATATAAAAAAAAACCGGCCAAGTGCGAGTCGGACTCGCGCACCGAGGGTTCCGTACAAACCTGTAGGTATATAAGTAAAAGTTCACCCATCACGACAATCGAGTCATGGTATTTTTATTGCAAAATGAAATCCATAACATTATAAGTGCTTACTAAATTCGTTTATCGAGGTACATTCCCTTGGACAATGCTGGGTCCCCTGCGTGAGCCGCGCGCCGCGCCGCAACTACTTTGAGACGCGAGCGCCGCAGTGTCTGTGTTGTAGGGAGTAACGATAATCCCGACTTTTTTAGCTTTGTCTTTTTTGTGTTTTTTTTTTTCAAATCCAATGTCATGTTTTTTATTTATTGGATGCTATAGAATGGTAGTAGATCATGGTCTGAACAATGTTTGTTCTAGCAAAACTGTGATTCAAATGTCACCGTGTATAAGGGGAAGGAAAAACACAAAAAATAATATTAATACACAAATAATAATAACAAAGTAGACGACTTCAAATTACATTAAACGTTACTTACTTATAGATTTTGAATTTATATGCATAACTGAATATTAAAACAAATTGAATCAGAATCCTAATTTGAGCAGTTTATTCGAAGTATTTAAAATCAGAATGTCGTTTTTCGGACCGAGAACCCATCGACCATTTGATTTTTCGAACGTATGAAAATCGGAAAACAAACAAATCACATTTAAGACTTTCGATAAAATAAGTTTCGTGATTAATAAAATTCGGACTTTTGAAAATCGGAACATCGATATTCGGAATAAAATATTTCGGAGTATTTGGGTGTGCCGCATTTAAAACGCAATAAAATAATTATGGTTGACGGCTCTCACTCCGTTGGGACTCAGGACAGGAGGGTAGCACAGCTCTGCCCGAAACCAAAGCGACGAAACACGAAACTACTCGCATTCGATTCGAGTAGCGACAAAACAACTTTCTCCGCGAGACCAACGTCGATTTAGTGAAAATTATCAGCTGTCCCATACAAAATTTCAATACCTAGATACTCGACGTAAATATTAGGACAGCAGATTATTTTTTCGCGATTACGATGATGACAGAGTTGGACAGTGTGACCGTCATTAAAAAAAAAAGGTTGAAAACATGGTTGTGTGATTCGTCGTTACGGGTCATCAGAAGCCCGGAAGTCTAATAACCAGTCTTACCAAGTAAATGATAAATAAATGATAAATGATAAATGATTTATTTCTGCAAGTAGGTTTGTACAAACACTTTTACACGTCAATCATATTTTAAAAACTAGATGAGGTCGGCGTTTCCTATCTGACTACTCTGAGAAGAAAGGCCGAAACAAACTCAGAGGTCACAGTCTCTTTTAAAGTCCAGACATAATCTTGGTCAGATCATGTGAAGACGATGTAGATTGATGTCTGAAATGGTCTTTTGAGGAAATAACCATTCAGATTGAGAAGACCTGTCCAGTCAGTGCACGCATTTGTCAGTTATCGTGCAGCTCAACTCAGAATTTAAGGAGCTCAACGATTCGACGAACAATACCAAAGAAAGGACGTTTGGGTAGGCCACATAAATTACTCAAACTGCCAGACCATGATAAAAACTAATTGACAACAAAAAAAAAAATTAAAACAAAACAAAAGGGAATATCTGCATAGTCTTCACATTCACAATAATTAAAATAATATAAAACTTTAAAGTAAATATTCATGTCAATGAATATATAACATTCATTAATGTCAATGTGTATATAATAACCCGGAAATAATCTTGGTCAGAGCATTTCAATTTGAGGACCATGTAGATAAATGGGTATCAAGGGGCCAAGGGGGCCAAGGGGTATCATATTACCCAGTTACTGGGTTGTGGTGATCAGATAGGCAGCCCAGCGCAGTGCTCCATCTAAAATACAGGTATTCAGCTGTATCCGGTTAGACTGGAAGCCGACCCCAATATAGTTGGGAAAAGGCTAGGCAGATCGTTTGCATGGTGGTGTCATTTGTGTCAGTTGTGATCTGAGAGTGTCTGCTATAGGTACGTATGTTAGTCAGTGCATATGATATATTTGTGAATGGACAATGTGTGTACTGTGAGTTATTATTTAAACTGAGAAACTTTCTGTCATGTTGTAAGGCCTGAATTCCTCCTACGCTGATGTCGGTCGCGTACAGCCGGTCCCCTACAGCGCGTCCAACTTATCTATGCAGGCGTCAAAACATAGAACAAAAAAATAATGTACAGAATTTGTTATGCTGTTGCATTTTTCCTTGAAAATTAGCGCCACCAAGAATAGCACACTTAAGCTGGTCAGGCTGTATTTCACGCAGCTACGTACGTGCTGCTGACGTCAGCGTCGCAGTGTGGTGCTAATAGAACACAATGTATATTCGTGCGACCGACGTTTACGACCGACATCAGCGTAGGAGGAATTCAGGCCTAAGAAGTCAATATGTTACCGTCACTTTGCATTTTTAAAAGGAAGCCTTGTGCAATTTTTTTTAATTTATTTATTAAAACTTTATGCACAGGTAAAAAAATACTGTAGGTACAAAGGCGGACTTAATGCTTGAGGCATTTTCTACCAGTCCATCTTAGGGTTGTGCAGAGACGCGTCGGGAATCGATTACCGATTCCCGGCCACCGTAGGCGCGGGCTTGCGGACGGTGAGCAATGGGTAGCTCGCCGTCCGGTAAGGACCAAGCCCGGGTCGACGGCGCGTTGTGTTACACGCGCGCCTCAAAGAGATGTCACCAAGTGAAGGGGTCCGATGAGACCATTGCCTGCCGGGTTGCGGGAAAGTCTGAAAGGGATACCGTGGCCCCCTGTCATTGCACAGGCAACAGAAGGAACACGGGTGGGTTTTAGTCAGTAAGAGTCTGACTCGCTACACCCAGAGCGGGAGAAGTCATTTGATGATTTCACACACAAAAAAAAAAAACGGGTGGTGCAGAGACAAAATTAATAACTACTAATACATAGATACATACATATAAACCGAATAAACTTTGTCAGGAGAAATAACGATAGATAGAGGAGAAAACAAATCCAGCAAATCAGCGCTGCAAAGATTCTGCCAACTTTTCACGAATATGTTCACGTGCCTTCAACTTGAAAGATAACCGACTGGTTGCCATCCTGGGGCCCTACCACCACCTCTTTTAGCAGTACTATTTTAATCCTACTTGAGCGTGGGAAAGAGTTGGAGCTAACGTTCTGTATAGCTCAACTTCTTTCTCGCACTGAGGTAACATTAAAATAATACTGCTTAAAGAGATTGATGTTCAGAAGAAGCGCAAAATTTCACGTTCCTAGCCCCAGTAGTTTCGGCTAAGCGCTGATATGTCAGTCAGTCATTCAGTCAGGTTCATCTTATCACTCATCCTTGTTGAATGGTTTATCTTTATCTCCATAGATTTATTCTTGTATACTGAGACGCTAGGTAACCGTTATTTCTATTCGCATATCGTTCACATGAGTCGGTTCTTCATTTACGTTAAGATATAATTTTAAATCCCTGTAGCGGCTTTGTTTTACCGAATCTGGAATTCCTGCGAATAGTTTGAGCTACAACGATAAAAATACATGTTAAATGCGAAGACGGCATAACTATGATGATACAGTATAGAATAACAGTGTCAATGTTTCAGATAAAGAAACTACAAGCAACACGACTGTCATAGTTTCCTCAACATTGGGAATAGCGTTGATCCTGCTCGTTATTATTGCGACTTGGAAACGTTGCTGGATCAAACGTAATCCATCAGGCACACCCCGACTACCAATAAACGAAGTAAGCTTGTCATATATTCCTTCTTATAATAATAAGAGACGAGAAAGATGTACAGTTGGTGGACGCGGCACCAGCATTAGTAGAATGCACGTCAAGTGCTACTAATGTTCCTAGTGCAACAGTGAGTCTGGAAAGTACTACTACCATAGCGATCTGCTGTTGCATGCCTATGGCTGCGTCCAGAATGGACCAGAACCCTTTTGATGTTCCGTAATAACCACTACGTTTGTGTTCATATACTCACGACTTTTCTCATGGGTGTGGGTTGAAACTACCGAACGACACTTTTTAACATGACTTTTTTAGGGTTCCGTAGTCAACAAGGAACCCTTATAGTTTCGCCATGTCCGTCTGTCTGTCTGTCTGTCCGCGGTTTAGCTCAAAAACTATTGGTACTAGAAAGTTGTAATTTGGCATGAATATACAAATTAATGACGTCGAAAAAGTGGTAAAATAAAATTTTGAAAAAAACAATTATTTAGGGTACCCCCCCTACATGTAAAGTGGGGATGATAAATTTTTTTTTCATCCTTCCCATAGTGTGGGATATCATTGGATAGGTCTTTCAAAAATATTAGGGGTTTGCCAAGACCGTTTTTTTTATTAAGTTAACCGTTCGTGACTTATCAAGCTTTAAAGTACCAATTTTCGTTAGAGTCAAGTCCCCCCTCTAAAAATTAAACAGTTGTAGTTAGAAATTCAAATGTCACGGTATTAGTACTTATATATAACGAAGTTTAAAGAAAAACTATCACACTTAAGTGGGCTTTACAAGTTTACGAGTAATAATCGACCAACTTAAATTTGCGGTTGCAAAAACATGTTCTCCCGTATGGGAGAACATGTTTTTCAATTACAAAGTTAAGTTTGTTCTTACGATAAATTCATTCCAACTACGGAACCCTTCATTGTGCGTGGTCCGTCACGCACTTGGCCGGTTTTTAATTATTTGAATAAATAAGTGGTATCCGCACCTATACCGGGAACAAGCCCTAAATATAATAAATTATTATTATTATAAAATATGACTTCATGTATTTTTTCAGCCAAGTGCCCCGTTTTACCTGAACATGCTCTTCAGAAGAGAGTGTGAGCAGGAGATCGCAGAAATTGAACGGCATCACTACGAAGAAATTAGAGAACACCAGAATGAAGAAATAGAAAATCATTCCGTGACCGTACGAGGTAGTTCTACTTCTTCCTCTGGTGTCTCCCCAGTTGCTGAAGGTCGACTATCAACTGCGAAACTTGGAAGTGGCACAGCTCAGCAGCACTCGTGACTCCAGTCCACTCGCGAATGATCATCAACCAGCGCACTAGTGAATGCAGTGCGACTACTCATGAACTAAGCCATACCAAGCCAACCTCTCAAACCTAGCGAGCGGAGTCAGCGTCTCATGAGTTGAGCGAGTAGAGCGCGCAAACTCAGGAGTCACGACGCGACTATACAACGCGCCTACCAACGATACGAAAGTATTGTGTGTACCATTCAACCACGTGTGAGTGGAGCGCATTTACTTACTAGATGAGCGAGCGAAGAGAGCGCCCCCACAAGGCACCCGAGTGGAGCGTGTGACCTTTATTACAATATCAGTTTACGGAGCGATATCACTTACGAGCCGAGCAAGTGGCGTACATGACAAGTCGAGTCAGATCCGCGCCGTCACAAGTTCAAGCACGCAACGCATACCTCTGAAACTGACAGCTTTTACCACGGGTGTCGCTGGTATCGTTTGACTCTCGGAAAATGTGTTTAATGCGTGATGAGTCTATATTATGTGATCGTTAAGTGTCTAATAATGCCCACACCACAGTTACCCGCTTCGTGGAAGGAAGGGCGCGTCATTGTGCTGCCCAAGCCTAAGGGAGAGCTATCGACCAATTACTATGCTGCCGACGGTCTCCAAGGTTTTTGAGTACTCCTGCTGCGACACCTTTGGCCCCACATTTTGCCGCGTCAAGAGCAATTTGGGTTCCAGGTGGAACACAGCACGACGCGAGGGTACTCTACCTTCTCGCAGTTGCGATGAACAAGAAGGAGTTCTCTGTGGCAGTATTCCTCGACATGTAGAATGCCTTGGAGCGTGTGTGGCACGATGGCCTTATATACAAGCTGGCCACCTCCGATACGCCCCGTCTCGTCGTAAAGGTGGTCTCTACTTTTCTTTATAATGAGGTGGTGGTCGACGGGGCGCTATCTAGCGCTCGCCCAGTGCTGGCAGGTGAGCCGCAGGGTAGCAGTGTGTCGCCGCCGTGATACTCACGTTACACCGACGATATTTCCACCACTCCAGACGCGACGCTCGCGCTGCTCACTGATGATGCCGCGTACATTACTACCTCGCTTAGCGCAAATTACACGGCAGGCAAGATGCATCGCGCCCTCGAACTACTCCCCGAGTGGCTCTCGAAGCGGCGGGGGTCGGTAAACGTGGATAAGCTGTAGGCGATGGTCACTGGATCTGCGCCTCTTCCACCAACCTTGAAACTGCAAGGGGCTGACATTGAGTGGTCACCCCGGGTCAAATATATCTAGGTGTCACCATCGACTTCTTAAACCTGTGCTCTCGTCCCACATCCTGGCACGCATCGAGTTTGGCGTATACAAACTTTACGTGCGTGCAATCTTAACGTACGCCCTTACGATCGAGACGAACCGCAAGCTTCTCCACGTGCAACAGTGCCTTGCGCTGCAGACCATTGTCAATGCTCCTCGCTTCATGAGGAACGATGTTATCCACCGGGACCTCGGGATTGAGAGCCTGGATGAGTTTGTGAGGCGCCTCACGAAGGGAATGTTCGCGCGTCCGGACGCATCAGATTGGCCACATGTCACGTCATAACGCGAGACCCTTGTCCCGCGACCTAATAGCGGATGACGACACATTGCACCGAATTGACGCCTCGAGTAAGCTGCACTCAGGTTCCACGCGGCTTACTTGACCCAACTGACTTCACAGTGAACACACACATGAAGTGTGTTACGTGAAGTGTTTTAGGTTAATATAGACATGTCACGTAACTAACACAGACAACATTTACTACACATGCATTTATAATATCGCGTGAAGGCGCGGCGTGGGCTTGCGATGTGCGCACATACTGAGCGGTGTTACGCAACAACACAAGCTACTCACACACACGCAACAGATTCTCCTTTAGTCCGTGATCGGCTAGCTCTGAGAACGGGGCGAAGGGGAGCTACCTACCCGTTGGTGCGTAGAGTCGACATCTCCGTCGCTGGTCGGCCTTCGCTGGGCCTCACCCAGGTAACTGGGGGTCTCACCTGGCGGGGTCGGACCGCCAAGATGTTGTGAAGAAAACGACACTACGATATTAGCGTTGTGCCGTCCCTACGGAAATATTCATAGCAACCAAACACTCGGACGCGTTAACCCGCGCCCACTACCATCAGCCGCTTAGGCGCATAAATTGAGCGGTCCGCATTGGCGTGCCACTGTAATAAACATTTTAAAATTACCAAATTCTAGCTAAGCAAACATCAACCTTAACCTCAAGAAAATAGTAGTCAAAATGGAGCCAGACTAATTAACGGGAAAAAACAAGTTAACGAAGATAAGATACCCGGCGGTCGGCGCGAACAATATCGAGCCACATTCTAGAGGTGATTACTGAATATTAGCAAAAATAAAAGGTGCGATGAGTACTCCGCAGTAGGCTGTGGAGTTAATAATAACGTTCTAGAAGACAGCTGCATTATTACAAAAAAAGTGAATTTGAAGAAATGTCCTAAACCAAGATAACAAGAATTTACCTACGTTGAGGCAAGAATTAGATGTATAGAATATTAGACAGCGTTCAACGAAATTCATCAACAATACTGAAGATAACACCGAAAGAACAGAAACTAACTTTACACTACTTTGAGGTTTCTTTATTAACGAGGACTTATATCGTCCGCGCCATCCGCACTATCGAAAAATAACTCATTTATAAATACGAATAATGATCAGCTCGTTAGTTTGCCGAGGATACAACTACCGTGAAATATGCCAACATTGCCCCCAAGGGACACTTTGCCCGAAGGATCATTTATAAGCACATGTTTGATGTCTAAAGGCGCGTCATTATAAAAACCTTTGAGCAGATTGATACACTACGTCAATTTGCCGTAATTAAGACTGACAAAGAATCACATGCAATTTATGTGTAACTTTATTAAATGGTGTTGTTGGTCTAGTGGTCGCAAGCGCTACTGCTGAGCGAGCGGTCCTGGGTTCGAAGGGAAGTGTTATTGGATTTTTCTATCTGGAATTTCTCAGTGGCAGCCCGGAGTCTGGATTTGTGCCTGGTTGATGGCAATAGGCTCGCCCCCTATTACATGGGACTTAAACATAACTGGCGAAATGTGGGTGTACTATTGGTACACCTCTGCACATCCCCTCGGGAATACAGGCCTGATATTAAATGTTATGGGTTTGTTAAATGTAATATTAACTTTAAGATCTCTCAAAAACATAATTTATTGGCTCGCAGATTGTCAGAATCTTGCTTATGGAATGAAAATATAGAAATTTTGAGCTGTTCTCTTAATGGTTACTTACCACTATCCTCGGCCAGTATGTTGTAATAAACTTGGCACTCAGCACCTTGCCCTTGATATTAGAAATTCCAATTGGTTGTAAGACCTCAGAATAATCTACGGTTATCGCCATTCTCAATAGAGAGATGTCAAAATTTGGTTATCCATAAATGTAGTATGGATGAATTTCTATTTTCTTGATGGGGACCACCGTACCACCTTTTTTGCAATCCACGGATTCTAGTCTTGCTCTGAATAATTTTAAGGAATCTCTTACGCTGTAAATTCGATGATAAAAGAAATTAGGAAACAATGAGAGGAAACCACCATCAATATCAGCCAGCCGGATAAGGTCAAATGAAGAAATTATTTTTAAGACTTGAAGATCAAAATAAATTAAATACTTACTTAAAGAACTCTCCAGCTACGCTCAAAATCCATCTTTTATCTATCAAGGCGCCAGAAACGTAATGCGCTCCTTTTTTCTGTATTGATACAGAAAAGGGATAGTCGATTAATGTACTCTCCGAATCATCCACATCTTCCTCTTTGCTGCTGTTGTACTGGTACCAGCAGGTTTTACTTTCAGTTACTTCCTCGATGGTGGCCGCCTCGGTAACTGCATCAATATCAATTTCATTGCTTTTTTTTGGTTGCATTTAATATTATGGCAACATTTATTGACTTAGGTGGAAAATAGGTTATATGTATGGCAATACTGACTATCGTGTTTGTTGATAACTTCTCTTAGTAGCTTGTAGGAACTCGTCGAATGAGGTGCGTGTTTTAGCGGGCAAATTTTAGTGCAAGGTCAGGATAACATTGCCCAGTCATTTTAGTAAAAATCTTTTCATAATGTCGTTTACATTCCTAAAGTAAAAGCCTTCTTTACCAAAATTCTTCTACTGGTTTTTATGTCATCTGCATAAAGGCCATATTTGCGTCAAAAAAATTAATGTGGGCAAAGTTTGCTCAAACTCAAACTCAAACCATTTATTTCAATTAAACCATTTAAAGGCATTTTTGAATTGTCAAGGGGTCGGTCAGTCAAAAATATGAAGCTAGTTGCCCATTCCAAAGCGTAGTAGGTAGGTACCTATGGAGAAGAACGGGCAAGAAACTCCACGGACACTCTTTTAAATCAAAAATTCAATACAAAATATTGGTTACATCATTCATTTTGATATTATGCATGTGAGAACAATGTAGAAAGACGTGCACGTTCGTAAAAGCGTCCGTAGTAAAAAGAAAAAAATAAAGATTCATTCAAAAACTTAAAATAAATTAAAACAAGCCATGGCAGCTAAGAGATGACCAGTCCCAACTGACGGCACCCGTTCACGACGAATGGATCAGCACCATGCAGCTCAACCATTTTGAAGGGAGCTAAAAGTCCACATAACTTTGCCAGCCAACAAAATCTAATAATTATTTATTTTTTAATTTAATAGTAAATTTAGCGATCCTAACACATGCACATGATCTTACAGTTGTCGCTGATGAAGGAAAATACTTACGTCTCCATAGAAAAATCTAATCAAAATTGTAATTATTCGAGAAAAGTGGGCAAAGTTGTCATGTTTCACGGTACCGAGTTTTAGTGGGAATTATAAAATTTACCTACATTCCAGGACTTATTTATTTTATTAGTGCATGAAAACACGGCGATCGTTTATATTCAAAAGTTACACTAATTAAAGAGCAGTGTCACCGGGGAGACAAGAATGTCACGATTATTGAAGCCTATTCAAATTACACAAAATAATAAAAAACAAGCATGGAGTGTTCTTAAATCAAGTTACGGAAATAAAAGATTGATTATCAATTCAGTGTTAAATTTTGTACTCAATCTGCAAATTAAATAAAGAATTTATTAGACATCACAAGCACAACGGATTCTTTTGTAGCGGTTACACCGCCACATACGAACTACGCATCAAAGACATGACGTCACACAAATCCTGCATCACACAATTAGAGTTTACCGCGCGAACGACATATATAAGACTGTCCGACATCAACAGTAGGGCAGTCGGCCCGACAGACACAACACCCGTCTGGTTGGAGGATCCTCCCTTTTCTATGGTGGATGAGTGAACTTTACACCCTATTTGTTCCTCATGCCTCTAAATTGGTGACCCCGAGTATGAACGTCAACGTAGCCTTCGTGCAACTACTTCAGCGTGACGTCATCATCATCACTCCCGCAAGCTTTCGTGAGGCGAGTCACACAGACAGCCAGCACCCACGGCTTCAACGGTTATCCTGACCACCAGCACCAGCAGCGAACGCGCATTCCTGGTCATCACCCTCAGCCTCATCAGCAACCTTGGTACAGCACCTGCATCTTCGGCCGGTCTCACAAGCAGAGCCCATTCTACCCTCTCCTGGTCGACTCTAGCAGCCAGCCACAACCCGGCGCTATATCACATCCGACCCACTGGATCGTGACGCAGCGCCACCCCGACTCACTGTTGAATCACCGCAGACAGTTCCGACTCACCGCGAACTATGCGGCATCCGGTTCCGACTCGCTGGAACCTCCACTGGTACTGTGAAGCATCGCAAGATACAAGACTCAGCCCACTATCGACCTCCGGTCTCTGGAGGGGAGTGATGTAGCGGTTACACCGCCACATACGAACTACGCATCAAAGACATGACGTCACACAAATCCTGCATCGCGCAATTAGAGTTTACCGCGCGAACGACATAATAGGTTGGGGAAAAAGTTGCTTCGCATTTTTTAAGAAAATTCAAAACATTATTTAATATAGTTTATTTAAATTTACCTAAAGTATGTAGGTACTATTTTATTCGATAACTATCCTCATGCCCCTAAACTTTGAAGAACTTATAAAGTTAACATATAATGACGAGCTCATGGATCCTTTAACGAAAATGTCAACATCCGGCACCCTTGAAAAAACCTATATAACAACGTTCACACCATGTTACTGCTGCAGCCACCACTTCAAACACACTTTATGCTATTCTGAGAGATCTGAAAGTTAAGACAAACAAATTTTGCTTTCATTGTTTGATACAAGGCTATTCCTTTTATCAATGTAATTTGCAAATGGCCTCCCGCATATTTAGTCGACGAAATAAAACCCGAAACCAAACCGAAAAAAGAAACCAACATAAAGACTGCTTCTTTGGTACATACTGAGGGCTCTAAACAACCGAAAGCATCACATGTGTTGTGATGCTTTCGGTGTGTAGAAGAGAAGGAGGAAATAATCAATACTACGATCTCGTCGCAACACAGTGCCAAACAAAGCACAAGTATAGCACCACTGGCCACGGCAACAGTTTTATCAAGAAACGAGCATAATCACACGGTTGTTCTACGTGCGCTACTGTACCAAGGTTCGCAGGCGTCATTCATCAGCGAGAAGGCGACACAATTGCTCAAACTAACCAGGCATACAACAAAAAGAAGTACCATTGGGGTGGGATCTGCAAGAAACAATGTCAATCACATGGTGCAACTAAGGATTGGTTCTCGATAGAATCCAAGCTTCGAGATCAACACACAAGCATACGTCATGTGGAAACAGATGACCACGACAATCCCAACTAAAACTGTTACTGTCACACATTCGCCACACCTGGAAGGACTCAATCTGGCTGACCCGGACTATCACAAACCGGGTCCTATTGTCTTGCTTCTAGGTGTTTAAGATTATGCACATATAGTGCAAGAACAATTAATCAACCCTTGATTAATTAACCCTCCAAGAAACAAACCTAGGATGGATCTTGTTTGGAGAAATTAACACAATGTAAAAAAAAATGATTTTCAACACCAATTTAGAAGAGGAATCTTTTCTGGTCCTTCATCAGCAAATAGAAGTAGGAAATTTACCCTGAAAAGTAAAGAAAGTTAACAAGAGAAGAAAACCTATGTGAAACAGCAGGTATATGAAAACACTCATGCAACAACAAACGAAGGAAGATATATATAGATATATAGTTACCTTTTAAAATCGACAATCCCATATCGCCTAATGGAAACACAAACAGGTGGGCTGGGACGACAAAATAAGCCAACACCTGGTGGATGAGTGGTTGACTCACCGTGAAGAATTTAAAGAAGTATACTCGTATATTGATCGAGGCTCGGCACGTTATGTATTGATGTAGAAAAAAATTAAGTCCCTGGCTTCAGCGATGCCTCTACGCGAAGATACGCAGCAGTGGCTTATGTCCAAATAAAAATGCGAGATGGCTCGCTGTCAACAAGTGGCAAAGACTAGAGTGGAAACGCTACGAACTGTTTCCTTACCATGGTTACAGCTGTGTGGAACCCTGTTGTTGTTGCTTGCTGTTCTTGTCGAGGATGCATAAACAAGTATAACACGTCATGCGAAAACCTACATCAAACATCTATGCATGGACTGATTCAACAATTGGCGTTCCCCACAAATGGAAAACATTTGTAAAGACCGCTGAGAATGTAAAAACAGACGATGGTTTCATGTCTCATTTGTAGACAATAATAAATTTGAGGATTGAATTGTTTTTTTTTAATCTTTTTTTTTTTTTAATTTGATTTGATATAATTCTGCAGACACTGGGTCCCAGGGCATGTTACTAGTTGATCAGCAAAAGTCCGATTTGTGGTGGAAGGGTCCAGCATGGCTTTCTGAAACAGAAATAAGATTAAAACAAGAAAATAATTATATCTACAGAAGTAGAAAAGGCTAACGAATACTATGCAAAACGATACCTATGACGAAAAATGTTCTCAGCCGCCATCTTGGATTTACATTTAGACTTCGCTATTGGCTTTAGCACCCCCAAAAACTACGAAAACGACACCCATGACGAACAATATGAAAATGTTCACAGCCGCCATCTTTGATTTTCGTTTTGACCAAATTCACACTTTTTCTCTCTCTATCGAATTAGATGAAGATAGACAGGTGTATGAAGCCACGTTAAAGAACTTTGTTCCAAAAATCCGGTTACTATGTCACACTATGAACTCGCAACAAGAAAGACAGCCTCTAGATTATGTCACATGGTTAACCCGTGCTAGCATTTAAGACATGGTTTTATCGCCCAAACTGTGATAAAACGTGTGACTCAAGCCATGTCACAATAGACCGTGCTCACCCCGCTGACCTCGAGACATATCAGCGAGGTATGAGACAGGGAGACGTTATCTCTCCGCAACTGCTCACCGCTGCGTGAGGATGGAGGATGTCTTAGAGGTTCTGGACTGGAAACGGGTTAGTATCAACATCAATGGAGAATACATCACTCACCTTCGGTTTGCCAACGATATAGTAGTCATGGTTGAGACTATAGAGGACCTCAATACAATGCTCGATGACCTCAGTACAGCTTCCGAAAGAGAGGGTCTTAAAATGAACATGGACAAAACGAAGGTCATGTCGAATGCCCATGTAACAGACACCCTTTTTTTTTTTTTTTGGTTGGGAAATCTTCAAATGACTCTTCCCACTCTGGGTGGAGCGGGAGGGCGTGTCAGACTCTTACTGACTAAAACCCACCCGTGTTCCTTCTCTTGCCTGTGCAATGCCAGGGGGCCACGGTATTTTCGGACATTCCCGCAACCAGTCATCGGTCCCATCGGACTCCTTCAATTGCTGACATCTCTTTGAGGCGCGCGTGGAACACAACGCGCCGTCGACCCGGGCTTGGTCCTTACCGGACGGCGAGCTACCCATTGCTCACCGTCCGCAAGCCCGCGCCTACGGTGGCCGGGAATCCGCGATCGATTCCCGACGCCCGGGGCGTCTCCTCCTGCGGCGGCTAGGGGCGTGAGGGCGCGAAATTTGCCTCTCCCTCACGCGCTCCGCCTCCTCCTTCGCGAGCATTACTGCTTCGCAGAAGGAGATGACGGCCTCCCATGCCCTCTCGCTCCGTACCATGGCCTGGACCAGGGCCGGACCCGAGAGATCCCCGCCACCGATCGCCTCCACGAGGACACGGCGGTGCTCTGCCCAAGCCGGGCATACCTCCACCGTATGCTCCACCGTGTCATGTAACAGACACCCATAATGAAGATCGGAGACTCTACACTCTTTGTGGACGATTATATTTACCTAGAACAAAGTGTCCAGCTAGGTAGGTCCAACTTCGAGAAAGAGGTCAATCGTCGAATCCGGCTCGGCTGGTGTTCGGAAAGCTACATACTATCTTCTCGTCTCATATACCACAGTGTCTCAGACGAAAGTTTTTGACCAGTGCGTGTTGCCGGTACACTCAAAAATTGCTTGGCAATTTCTGGAGACGTTGGCAACAAGAATACCTAACACGAGTGCAACAACGTCCCATTTGGTTAACAAAACTGAAGAATTTAAGGTTGCCGATGTTGTTTTAATAAAAACCGAACGGATTGTCGCCTGGTAATTTTTTTCTGGGTCGTGTTGTAGACAAGCAACCTGGAAAAGATGGTATTACCAGAGTCTACAGCATAAAAGTGGCAACAGTGTAGTGAAGAGATGTTGTCAAAAGTCATGCCCTTTACCCATTGCTACTGAGTAAAATGTTAAGATTAAGTTAATATGTTAGAGTAAAATGTTAAAGTTAGTTGAGTATGTTAGAATGTATTGTTGTTGAATGTACGATTAATTTAAAAAAACTCCGTCCTTTTGGTGGGCGTTAGTCATGTGATCGCTAAGTCTTTATTAACGTCTGTATGCTGCCATCACAGTTAGTCGCAATTAAACAATCTTGAAACAAACACGCATTTTAAATTACCAAATTCCTGCTAAGCAAACATCAACCTTAACCTCAAGAACATTGCCATAAAAAATACAAAGGAGAATGGGCATTTTGGTACTCGCTCCAATAGCAATGTGGCGTCATTGGATAGATCTTTTAATCAGGAAAAATATTTATATGACGACTTGTCCCAAATCCTTGTCCGAAAACCACGGGAAGCCTCCAAAGTTAGTTCATATCATAATTGCAAATAGAATAATATTACATACCTATCATGGTTGAAAATAAGAAAAATAACATTATTTAAAACGAGAAATATATTGTTTAGCTATTCATGCATAATATATCGTGATATGATATGATAATGGTGATGACTTTTGAAAATATGTGTTTTTATATAAAACAGTAGTAGGTATTACATTTAAGATATTTTTTTCTGTTTTTTGTTACTACGGTGACTTTAGACCTCGGGGATAGGGAACCAGCCGCGGGGTGTGGTGGGGGGTGCGCGGTGCCAGTGGACAACCTTTTGTGCCGCATGGCGCATCCTTCATTAGTCGTTGTATCGTTCTGTGCGTGAGACGACGTTCCGCAGCTGTTTATTATACATATATATCTAGTACTTTCTTATACCGTTTTCATCACTGACCCCGGCTACCCCTTTTGGACATTGTTACCCGCTATAAACGTTTATCTTGGCAAGTGTTGTGGACTATTGTTGTGCTTTTCGATTTGGAACATCACAACTGTGTGATGTGTCGGCGAGGCCTACATCGTGCTAGATACCAACAGCATGTATTGACTGATGATTTTCCAAGAATGCGTCCCTGGCATACATACGAGAACATATACGAGTTCGCAAGTTTATACTTCTTATTATTGAAACACTTTTTTGACCACTTATTGTGCGTTTGCTATTGTTATCTATTCACTAAGCCGTCGCTTCGGCTATTCATAAGATATTTTTTACTTGCATTACTTAAAATGAGAAAACAATACAAGTATGCCATGGCTTTAGGCCTGAACACCTACAACCCGCATTGCCTTAAATGTTTCATAAAAATACAACATAACATCAACAAGATCGTATTTTACCATTTTCAGGTGGAGTTCAACAACACACGACGTGTGTGTCACCGATGTTGGCAGAGAATTGACAACGTTGTAGGAAGACCACCTGCCATAGCAGAAGTAGAACAGAATGTACGAGAACTTCAGGTTCCAGACTACACTCGAGCTCCAAACACTCCAGGGCATTGTATCTTTAACACCTGCCAAAACACATTCCGCCATCGAATACCAGAGACGATCAAGATTCACATTTTCTGTGAATATAAGTTATATATTCCTGATGGTGCTAGAGTATGTGGACAACACCTTGAGAGCAATGCTTGGGAAGAGCTGCCTCAATTCTGCAATGTCACACATAACTTCAATGCACAACAGTTTAGTGACGTTTGTGACATGTTGAGGATGGCTTTAAATCGTGGACCTAGGCTAGATTTCAACACGAGAGGTGCTTTAAGCAACGAGGATATGCACTTTTGGGCAGGACGCAACTGCGAACAGTTTGATTTCATACTACAACAAACACCGTCACTAAGTGAGAAGTGCAAGGAGCCTAGAACTGCGTTAGGCATATATCTTAAGAAACTACGTACCGGAGACTCAGATGAAAGACACGCGACGTTATTTAATATGTCACGAAGAAAACTGGAACGTTTATTAACTATTGTGCGCGAATGCCTCATAAATGAATATGTAATATTATTATGTATTTAGCTAATGGTTTTCAATGTTACTCTCGTACCTACCTACAACCAATTTCAAGACAATTTGGCATTTACATTGTGCGATGCCGTCCAATGTTTTTCACCTCAGCTCCTCCAACAAGCAGGTTTTGCTGTCTATAGACAGTGAGCAAAATTCGATATTGCTGCGAGCGTGAGACAAAGTAACTTTTTAATTATTTTTTTATGCCTAGAACTGTGCTGAGTCCACTCATAAAATTCGAAAGATTTGAATTTCACTTTATTTCTGTCACTTTCACTTCGATACGAAAAAAGCGAGAGATAGAAACAAGTCGATTCAAAGTTCGATTACACAATTTTTTCGAAATAATTAAATTATATTTTTATTCTTTTATAATCAAATAAAGAGAATGTTGAAGAAAAAAATACGAAGTTTATCATGTTGTATTTTTTACGTTTAGGTAGGTACATACAATATGCTAAAAACCTGTTCGATCCGAAAGGGGCATATAGTAACATTACCAAAAAAAAATTTTTTTTCATACCTAATTAGAAAAATAAAAAAGTTATTGCTTTTTAAAATTCACATTTTTTATTCCTAAATTACCAAATCCATTAATTTGCAAATATTCAACAGGGATGACTAGACTAGTAAGACACCCGCTAAGCGACGGCCGCCCGCGCCCAATGTAAATAATCCGGTAAAAATCTCAATAAAAAAAAGGTTTGTTCTTTTCTTTTTTCCTGATAATTTCCGTATAAGCCCACGTTCGAACGGACGGAAAAATATTGCAGCGGGATTATATCGCGCATTGGATTTTCAACTCTCGGTGTTGAGCCGTGAATTGAGAATCCAACGCGTTGGGGTGCACTTGTCCCAGCGCGTTGATAAAACACTGTTGAATTTTCAACTAATCAGCAGAGCGTTGAAATTCCAGTGCACGAAAAAAAATCGCCGCCATTTTATTAGACTCAGTACGATACCTAACAACACCCTCACGAATCGGACAGGGTTTTTTTTACATGTTGTATGTTCTCACTGCTGAGGTGAAAAGTTGTATGTCATGTGTTACACGAGAGCAAAGTTACAGTTAAAGCATCTCGTGTCTTTGAATCCAGAGCGCAGCGAGGAATTCAATTATAGAATCCTTCGCTTATTCGGGATTCAATATCAACACCCGAAAAAAAAAAAAAAAAACTTTATTTAAAAAAAAGTGACAACATTGTTACAGACATTTACAACATACAGAAGAAGTGTCTTAAACATAGGTCCCCTGGCTCCCAAACTAGGTTTATACCTGTGACTTGGGAGTTAGTGTTCCTCCATTGTAAAAGTCGTTACGTATGTCGTGTAAACAAGTTTTGTTTTACAGCCTGCAATAAGTCAAGGATATGTTCTACCCAACTCTGAAGGTGGAAATTCTAAATCAACCTACATAGGCTTACTACAGGGCATATAACCTAAGGGGCATTGTCACCCCATCGTCATATTGATTCTTCTTGATAGTTGCGGCACACGATGCAGCTGGCACACCTAAACAGGGTGGTCACTTAAACAGGGTTTGGTTAGAGCTGTGACCAAACGTTTTCATTAAACATACGACGCGAAAACGAACTGCGCCTACTCTTTGTTTTTGGCTTATTTCCTGAACTAGCTTCTACCCGCGCAAGAGAAAGAAACCACAATATATACTAAAATAACAGCCACATTTTTATATAAAAAACTGCTTCGTTGACCTAGTGGTAGAGCAGCTAGCGCTACTGTTGAGCATGAGGTCCTGGGTTCGATTCCCGGGTCAGGCAAAGTGTTATTGGGTTTTCATCTAGAATTAGTCAGTAGCATGGGTATTACATGGGACCTAAACATGACTGGCGACATGTGGGTGTACTAGGAACGCCTTCGACCTTCGCGGACCTACAAACGTATTTTAAAGAGGTTTTTGATATTTTGAGTTACGTAACCCTAATAAAACCCGACTACTGAAAAATCACGTAGTAATAATGCCTTGGCCGCATGCCTCTATACCTATAAAATTATAATAGCATGCGAGTACGGCTTTACATTGACCATTTTGATCATTTACCTATGTCTTGATTGCTGTCTGAAATATATTAAAAAAAACCGGCCAAGTGCGTGTCGGACCACGCACAATGAAAGGTTCCGTAGTTGGAATGAATGAATCGTAAGAATAAACTTAACTTTGTAATTGAAAAACATGTTCTCCCATACGGAATATATGTGAGAACATGTTTTTGTAACCGCAAATTTAAGTCGGTCGATTATTACTCGTAAACTTGTAAAGCCCACTTAAGTATGATAGTTTTCCTTTAAACTTCGTTATATATAAGTACTAATGCCGTGACATATGAATTTCTAACTACAACGGTTTAGTTGGTAGAAGGGGTGACAGTTGACTCTAACGAAAATTGGTATTTTAAAGCTTGATAAGTCACGAACGGTTTACTTAATCAAAAAAAAGTTGTCGAAAACCCCTAATATTTTTGAAAGACCTATCCAACGGTATCCCACACTATGGGAAGTCCGAAAAAAAAAAATTATCCCCACTTTACATGTAGGGGAGGTACCCTAAATAATTGTTTTTTTCAAAATTTTATTTTATAATTTTTTCGGCATCATTAACTTGTTTACTCATGCCAAATTACAACTTTCTAGTACCAATAGTTTTTGAGCTAAACCGCGGACAGACAGACGGACATGGCGAAACTATACGGGTTCCTTGTTGACTACGGAACCCTAAAAAACGGTAATTCTAACAACATGTGGGATGTTGTTAGAATTACCGTTTTTTTTCATATCTATAGATTTGTATAGCCGTCTCCTTAAATGTAAGATTAATTTCCCCTCCCTTTTAACATATTCCTCTCCAGAACTGCTTGTGGCTGATGATTTTCATCCGTCACAATAATATCAAATTATGATCTGTTTCCTTAAAATATTCTGGCTGTATCAACCTATGGATGTGGTATTTATTATATGTGTATTTAATGTTCTAACAATAATTAAATATTTATGTAATTTAATCTTCTTGTTTGTTTCAGTCCAGTACCCCACAAATTCTACCTTAAGTTCAACTGTATCATCGGAGATTTATGATATTTTTTTTTTTTTTTTTAGTAAAAGTGCATTCCCTTACTTTTCTAAATTCACTGTAGACATTGGCAGAATTGTCGACATCGGCTTTGCTTGCCATAACAACAAATACAATAGAATAGAATATTCGATAATATACATGCAATAACAACTCAGTGACTAATTTATTTATACATGTATTACAGCTTAATTAGGTACTAATTAATTTCAAATAGGTACATATCGAGTCATTATTGAAAATCAATCATAAGGAAACCTAAACTTAATTTCAGACAATACTGTCATTAAAGCGACATTTCAATCCAATTTTTGGGCGATAGGTACGTGCTGAAATTGAATCCTTGGATTGTGTTTACCATCTTTTAAGAGGGCGGATCACAGGTTGCTTCTGTTCAAAAGTTATAGTCTTTACGTGTCAAAACCTGCTGATACACGGATCTTCTGCATAACCCTTCAGGTAGGGAGCTGTCAAAATTTCAAACAAAACAGTCAACATTGATCTATACCTACTTTTAATAATGCAACAAAGTAATACTATTAATAGTAATAATATGATAAGGTCGATCAGTACCAAAAAGGTCTCATTCCAGTACAAGATATTTTTATTTGGCACTGCTTAGTAAAAATATCGTAAAATAAAGTTATTCAGGCATATCTGGTTTCAGGCATCAGTCACCCCTGTCCACGTCGGTATCATAAATTCAGGTCTAAAGATTACAGTCAGCGCGTGTGAAAATCTGCAAATGAGTACCAGCAGTGCTATTCTGTAACCATCTCACCGTGAAAATGTAGGTGAAGTGAGCTCGGAGTGAGCTGTCAGCCCCTAGCAGCAGGTGGAATAACAGCTGACTTCAATATTACTTCACCTAAGTTATCACCGTGAGATTATTACAGAGTAGACCGGCTGCTGAAAAAATTACTGAAATCATCAAATGACTTCCGCCGCTCTGGGCGGAGCGTGAGGGCGTGTCAGACTCTTACTGACTAAAACCCATCCGTGTTCCTTCAGTTGCCTGTACGTTGCGAGGGGCCACGGTATCCCTTTCGTACTTTCCCGCAACCCCGACAGGCATCGGTCCCATCGGACCCCTTCACTTGCTGACAGCTCTTTGAGGCGCGCGTGGAACGCAACGCGCCGTCGACCCGGGCCTGGTCCTTACCGGACGGCGAGCTACCCATTGCTCTCCGTCCGCAAGCCCGCGCCTATGGAGGCCGGAAATCGGCCTGTTATTCCCGACGCCCAGGGCGTTTCCTCCTGCGGTGGCTAAGGGCGTTAGGGCACGAATTTTGCCTCTCCCTCACGCGTTCCGCCTCCTCCTTCGCGAGCATTACTGCTTCGCAGAAGGAGGTGACGGCCTCTCATGCCCTCTCGCTCCGTACCATGGCCTGAACCAGGGCCGGACGTGAAATATCCCCGCCACCCATCGCCTCCACGAGGACACGGTGATGCTCTGCTCAAGCCGGACAGACCTCCACCGTATGCTCCACCGTGTCCTCCGGGCGATCCACGCAGTGACGACACCCGGGCGTTTCCTCCCACCTTTTTCGAAACAGGAACCTCCCGAAACAACCGGTATCCGGTGAGGACCTGCGTCAGGCGAAAGGTGAGGACGCCGTGGCGCCTCTCTAGCCACTCCTCAAAAAGGGGACTTATCGCCGCAATAGTGGCTTGCCCAGCACTGGGTTGCGACAACCGCACTCTACATGACGTCATGATCCCGGCGGAGCTCTGTCCGCTGTACCGCGATTTCTCGCGGCATCGGAGTTAAGCCCCGGCGTTTCGCCTCCTTGCGCCACTGCCAAATGTGCGCGAGGACTTTTGCCTCCAAATCCCATGGCGGCAAAGTTGGCAACCCTAGTCGCAAATTGCTGTCAAATATTTACCTGTTTTAATTAATTTGCCGATATTACTTATGAAATGACTATAACTAGTGAACTAAAATATTGATTATGAAATGCAATAATTAATATCGTAAGATCGTAACACCGAATATTTAGTTTTAGGTGTAAAAAAAATATTTGGAAACTTTCCGACTGCTTTTTTTACACCTAAAACGGTTACAACATCAAATTCAGTGTTATAATTACAATTCATGAGTAATATTCCAGTTCGCTAGTTAGCCACATTTCATTTTTCCATATAGTAGTAATATTACCAAATTAATAAAAATCATATAAAAAGTACACTTTGTAAACAAGCATATTACAAATTAGAGGATTATATCCAAGATAAAAATGCTTGGAAACATGCTGGTCCTGCTCCATAGGACAATTCAGAATCTAGACAAAATCGAACTGGTTGCTAATTTAATTGTATAATTATTTTTTTTATTTTGTTTAAACATTTATTTTATTTTTTGTGATTTCTTGAACTCACACACTGACTTCTTATTATTAGTATTACTTATTATAATGTTAGAAATATAGTATAATTTTACAATGTTTGTAAGTATGTGAGCACCATGCATCTACCACATAATTAATTTATGTCATTCCTTCATTTTTCATTCTTTTTACCTATCGTGGTATAGTAATCTTATTCTAGGTGCATTATCTTCACATATAATTATATAATTAGTGTATACAAGATATAATGATTTTTTTAAAAGAGTAACGGTGGAGTTTCTTGCCCATTCTTCACCATACGAAAACTACCTTTTGGAATGGGCGACTAGAATCAGTTTCATTATTTTTTGTAAAGTTTGACGTTCAAAAGTGCCCTTTTTGTGCCTAATTGAAATAAATTATACTAATGTGACTTTGACTTTAATGAAAATATCGAAATATTTGACATCTATTTGCGACGTTGCCCACTTTTAGAAACGCTCTTAACCATGATCCTCAATCAGTATTGCAACCATGCCTTTTTATCGGCCCCGCTTAGCATAGCATTCACTGTGCTGGCACTTATATTAGGAGGAAATTATAACACACAATAATAGGAAAACCGACGACGAACCAATTTTATTGTCTGTATATCTTGTACTGACAGATGCACGTATAATTAACAATTATAATAAAGTGTTATTCATAGTGTTTAAACATAATCATTAAAATAATAATTAAGTTTAGTAAACTATCGTAATCTTTTATTTATTATTGAAACGAACTACAGACAGTAGTTAATCGTCAATATGAAAACGATCATTTTTTTCGTTGTAGTTTTAACTGTTAGTGTAGCAAAGGACGGTGAGTTGTTCATTTACAATAGTCTTAATCAATGTGAGTATTTCATATTTAATATTATACATCTCTTTTAGCCTTATTTTAACGATATAGATACATAATTATGTATATGACTAAATCGCTAGTGTGTTAACGGGCCGGCGGCGGAGCATGCGTATTTCATACAAACGTAATACCAAAATAATTTGTAAATCAAACATATTCTTAAGGTAATGTGTATTTATTCCGATTGGATTACAGAATATCTATGCTTCCAAATATATATGTTTAATGGACACTGATTTAAATTCGAGATAAGAGAAAAATAAGTTTTCTATAGAAATTAAATTCCTCATATCTCGTCTTTATATCAGTGTCCATTCAAAATATATATTTGGAAGCCTAGATATTCTGTAATCCAATCGGAATAAATACACACTACCTTAAGAATATGTTTAATTTACAAATTATTTTGGTATTACGTTTTTATGAACAACGCATGCTTCGCAGGCCCCTTAAACGGTGTTCCTTTGTTTCAAGAAATTTCATAGAACTTCGTTTCGCAGCAAATGTTTCACATAATATATGGTCGTCCTTGTATTTTTATTTCGAATATTATTGTTTTATAACGAACATTTACTTAAATTAAACGGGTTCCCTCTATCTGGCATAATCTTGATGCTCCGAAATTTATTTGTCATAACACACTTGGCATAATCTTCTTTAAAAAATTGTTTTAGCCATAAAAAATATGTAATTATTGTTTGGCCGAATGTTTATATCTGAATTAACAATGGCCTACTTTTAAGATGGCATTATTTTATTTGGAATAATTTTATCAAGCATATTGCGTATTTTATCTTAAATTAAATTAAAAGTCAATATGTTGTGCTACAAAAGTTAGTGACAGAAACGAATCGCTGCAAAACCGACTCCACGTAGTCTCGTCTGTCCTATGCGCGGAGGGACGAGGCGGCCCGCGAGCTTTTAATTATTATGAATATGTTTAAATATCGATTGCATCGAAATATTGAAAATTGTTATACCTATGCTTTTAAAATGTCTAAGTTTGAAATGACGAGAGATTTAAATATCGAATGATTAAAAATGCCGATAGTCATTATACCTAAGTTCAAAATGTCAACATTTAATACACTTAAATTTGTAGCGGTTACACCGCCACATACGAACTGCGCATCAAAGACACGACGTCACACAAATCCTGCATGGCGCAATTAGAGTTTACCGCGCGAACGACATATACAGGGTGTCCAGTAAATAGCACGACATACTGCAGGGGGTGATAGCTTGGGTCACTACCTATCAATACAACACAATATATGTTCAGCAAAATCTTACATTTTTTTTCACCACTGTAGGTTAAACTTAAGTGATAAGAAAATAGTTCTGTGAAAATTTAAACAAAAAAATAGTATTTCTAGAAAACATTCTTGTCTTTGATAAAAAAAGACTTATCAATGAGTAAAGTAACTATTCACGAATAATTTGATGTAAAAAAAAGTACTAGAAAAGGATTTTTTCATTACGAGATGCTTAAAAATCTGTTTCAAGGTAGAGATCTTTCGGTATTTCGGAAAATTTTGTAAAACTGTAAATCCGTAAGATTTTGCTGAACATATATTGTGTTGTATTGATAGGTAGTGACCCTAGCTATCACCCCCTGCAGTATGTCGTGCTATTTACTGGATACCCTGTATAAGACTATCCAAGATCAACAGTCGGGTCTTGTCCGATGAAGCGCCAGCCCGCGTCGCAGCTGAGCGCGTAGCTTTAAATTTCCCTCAAAATAATAATGATATATCCTTGATCCAGCCTGTCCCATCTTGCTGTCCTCCCCTCAGCGACGCCCTAAGCCAAGGTTCGTACCCCACAGGGGGTGCCCTTAGCGAGCGTTCGCCTAATTCTAATTTAGAATAGTTTTGCTCCTGGCTGGAGGCTTTGAGTGTAGTAGCTTGAGGCAGCCACAGGATAGTCCGGTTAAGCAGTAAATACCTTAGTGGTACACCTGCAAGATGCCATAGTTAAAAAAAAAAAACTGTCGGGCAGTCTGCCCGCCAGCACAAACCCACAACACCCGTATTGTCGGAGGATCCTCCCTTTTCTAAGGTGGATGAGTGAACTTTACACCCTGTTCCTCATGCCTCTAAAAGTTCATAATTGATAAATCCAAAATATAATTTCCAAACCACCGTTTTTTTTTCCACACATACTACCTATATCAGTTCGATATTTTAACTAGTAGTTTAGTATTTTAACGTAAATATAATGGAAATGAATATAATGATCGACAGTTGTACATACATAATCACGTACGTTGGCAATTTCATTATTATCATCATGTGTGATAATCATAAACGGTTAAAAGCCCTGGTGTGTTGGTCACGTAGATTATTAATACATACACACCTGTCAACTCTGCTAATCAAAGTTCTATACAGGACAACAAACATATTCAAATAAAGAAGTCTGCAATCGGTCGAGCACGATCTATTATAGTAATATAACAATTAGGGCACTCCGACCAAATAGGTTAAGTTAGAACTGTGACCTACGTCGAAATTGGTCGCGGTAACAAAATTAGGGCACACGGGTCCAAGTAAATTTATATCTATAGATTTCAGTTGTATATGCATTTATTGCAAATAAAACTGAAATCTATATGATGCATATAAGGTGGTTGTTTCATTGTTTTGTGAAAGAGCGCCTCTCGCCATCAAGCGTAAAAGTTTGGCGAGTTTAGAATTAAATAACACCTCTGTTTTATAATTTCATTAAATAAATATATATTAAATATAAGTATTAAAAAAAAAAAAAAAAAATATTATAGTGCATTTGGCATTTTGTCAAAGGTTATAAATTGAAACGTTCAGAAACTATAAATCGATAAAATGTTTTTCTTTGTAATAATTGTTACATTAACTAAACAATATGAGGATAAAAAATATTTGATTTGTTATTCTATGATATGAAAATATAGAAACATTAAATTTTCTTTGTAACAAAAATCTATGATTTAATCTTTTTCAAAGTAAGTTTTCTGCGTATTGATTATTCTATGAAATGATAATAAGAGAAAAAAATTATGTGAAACGAATTTCTATAAAACTGTTATCAATAAAACACGTACAACGTGTTAAATCGTTGGAAGGAGCTACTGCCTGCCGGTAAAGAGTAAACCTACCTTACTACCAGACCAGTACCTACCCTAATTACGTAATACACTATCAATCGGAATTTGAATCGTTTTGAAACAAATTGCTAATCCATTGCTTCATAAGTTCGAAAAAAAAAACCATTGTAATATTTGAAATATTTATAATATCAGATCGGCTAACTGGTACAATAAGGCCAACATTTAAACAGGCATATGAAGAATAAAGAACAAAGCATATAAGAAAATGGTTATACGTTTAGAATACACTAAGTATAGAAACAAATTCCATAAAGTATTAACTAAATGTAAAAATAAATACGACAGGCAAAGTATAATAGAATGTAACAATAAAATAAAAAAAGTAATGGGATAGAATACATGTGATGATAGGGAAGAATAAACAATCCTTAGATAGCGTAATATTAAATAACATTAAGGTGCAAGGCTGTGTGAAAGATATTTGTGATAAATTCTCGTCAACATTTGCAAACGAAATTGAAAATATAGAACACGATTGTAATGCGAAATGGTTAGATAGAAGCACATAAATGTTAAGGAGAAGAGTGTGTGTATGCGATGGCGACCGGTGAATATTCAGGATGTTAAGAAAGTTATAACATGTATGATTATTTTTGATTAGATTGAGATTAAGACAGATTAGTTTGCGAACGTTCTCATAAAATACAGAAATTGTTCCTCAGACCTAAACTATGGTTAGGTACTCTTAAGCCGTTAAGCCGTACCCACATTTTTCTTAAAACACTAAAAACTACGGATTATTCGCCATGTGTTGGCACGGTCGTCAGTGTTGTATGGATCACCATGCAAGTTAGTTGACAGACACGTTTTGTAATGTGTGGCGTCATCTTGCTCCACAATAGTGTTAATGGAGGTGTATATATATATATTTTTTTTAGATGCAGCTAATTCTGTAGCAGAACGTAAGCCGTCTCCATTCACATTCAATTACCACTCGGATGAAATGTTATCTATGCACATATATTTAAAAAACTTAGTACCGAATGTGGCCGCAGATATGTATTTAAAATATCTATCAGGTAAGTGTGTGGTTTCTGGCAATGTATCGCCCAAACTTCTTACCTGTAATTCCGAATTCAATTTGTTAGCGAATCTGAGACGTGATGGAAATCAAAATCTAAACGCGAGAAAATAAAATTACTCATAATTTCATGTAGTTACCACTACCTGCGACCTTTTAGTACTTGAAATTATGGCACGAAGTTCTTTACCGAGGCTTGCGGCCTGGCAGAAGTCGTAACGCTAATAAAATAAAAGTTGTAAAAAATAAAACCGAACTTCGACAAAAAGTCAACTAAAAACATTGATGTATTAAAAGGAGGAAGATATGTTACGCGCTAACATCGCAATCAGTAAACTTGGGCTCGACGCACGACTACATGCACCGAAACTCACACATCTGTGATCAGTGTCATCTCACAGTCGCAAAGCTACAGTTACTGATAGACGAGGATAGATATAGGAGTCGGCGCTGACGTGCGAGCGAAATCGCGTTAGCACCTCGCGCATTGTGTGCGTATCGTGTCTTTCACACATGTTTTTAATATCTATCTCGCTCTCACAAATATGGCGAAGCAAACGTCAAAATATTATTGTAATTTTCAACAAATTAACATTTTTGGCTGTACTTACGAGTGGTAGGTAATCCCATGTGTCTTATTTTTCTTTCTTGCATTATTAAAGCACTGTTTAGCTGCACAAGAAGTCATTTTGATGCGTATTTATTACAAAAAAACTGAAATTATTGAGCTGTGTGATCTACGATGTTCCGTGCGCGACTGAGTGCCAACTACGGGCAATCCCGTAGTTGAGTAGGACCAGGCGCTGTGACTAAGTCCCGTATCTACCTCTTTTAATACATCAATGACTAAAAAGGTATAAACAAGACATCACAGACTAATTAAAAATCCGGATTCACACGTAATCTATTCGATTTAACACGTGTGAATGTCTTATTTAGATGATAAAAGTGTTAACTTGCTTTAATACATTCCAGGTGGCATCATGGGGACGATGGAAATAGATGTGATTAAATCAGAAAAGCAATTTAATATCAGACGTCTTTTAAAGTACAACAAAATATTCATCGATCTTGAGTTATCTACGACAGCTGGCGTTTGTACCACATATAATATAGTTAATGCGACAAATGTGCCAAGGGACATGACACCAAGACGACAAGACATGTCATGTAGGTAGAAGAAAAATCTATAATATTTTAAGTGATAAATCAGACTGCCTCAATGGTCTATTGGTCGCAATTGCGACTGCAGAGCATGGGTTCGATCCCCAGGTCGTGCAATGAATTACTTTTTGGATTTTTCTAACAGGAAATTCTCTTTAGCAACTCAGGGTCTGGATTTGTGCCCGGTTAATGACAATAGGGTCGCTCTAATATGGGACTGAAACATAAATGACGAAATGGGGGAACACGACCTACACCAAAGAGGTACACCCAAGAGTAGGTACACAACAACATACCCCTCCGGCAAATGCAGGCGTGATGTTAGAAGGGTTGTTTTTTCGTGATTAGGTATAAAAAGCAATGGACTTGTTTTTCTTTCAGATAACGACATTTGCTTAAAAGAAGAACCCTGTGTCATTGAAGTGGATTTGTTAAATAATATTTGTGAACGTAAGTCTTTAACACAGCATTAATTTGCATTGTTCTATAAATTCAGACTAAATTCTAACTAAAATACAACAACTAGCTACTAGGTAATCAGGAAATTAACTATAACCCAACATAGGCACTATGCTGGGTGATACCACCTTCCGGCTCGCTGCCTGTCAGCGTCTGGGCGCTCCTTGTGTGGCTCCGCATCGCTGCCGATGCGGTGAATGTGTCGACTGTCTCGGACACCATGGCCTATCCTGCAGTAAGAGCGCAGGCCGGATAGCACGGCACGCCAGCATCAATGACATCATCCGTCGTGCTCTTGTCACAACGGCCTACCAAACTTCCAAGGCATTATGGTCATTCCGTCTGGCCTCTTCCCACCGTCGCGTGCCAATCCGTTGGGTTCTAAAACAGCTGGCACCTGGTGCCAAGTGACAAGTGCCTGGTGACAAGAACCCGACGGATGATGTCACCAATGAACGGCCGCACGCCTACACGCCTACCACCTCCGGACTCTTCGCTTAGCTCCGCCTCGCCGCCGCCGGTACTCAGCCCCACTATGAGCGCTGTGACGACACCGGCCGCGGCAGTTGCGTCGAACTCGAGCGACGAGTATTTCTCCCCGCCCACGACGCCACCACCTGCTCGTCGACGGGGAGGACGCCGGCCGCCGGATGGTTTAGGACCTCGAGGCCCACCGGCCTCTGATAGGGTCCCAGCTCCCGGCGGCAGTGTGCAGCGCATGAGATGGACACAATCCATCAACGAGAACGTCATGCGCTCATACTATGGGGCTACAGAGGGGGGAAACAACCTGACCGCGTACCGTGTTCGGATGCTCTCTCTTTTCCAGGTGCTTGAGCCAGCTGTCAACGTTTCGGCACGACTGTCGGATGGCGTGCCGTGCCAAATGACCAGCGCTCTTGCTGCAGGATAGGCCATGATGTCCAAGGCGGTCGACTGCTTCACCGCACTAACACCGATGATTTTTTTAAATGTTTTCAAATTGCGAAATGTATGCTAACCCTACATTCAAGGGTCCTAGGTTCTCTTCATCCGCTACTAAGAGTTAATTCTAGCGACCTGACCTAGACAACGCTGCCAATACTTTTTATGAAATAGTGAAAAGTTATCAAAGTTTAATTAAATATCGTATGTTACAGTTCTCTCTAAGCCTACAAATGAACCTTTTAAGCCTTCGGATGAAACAGCGACTAACAAAAGTACTAGGAGTGATAATGGTGAGTGTACTTTAAAAAAATCTACATATTTATGTAATCAGTCACCCTTGATAAGTGACTCATTTGTTTGAAATGAAATTGTTAATTCTGTAAATAGGATATCGGAATCAATTTTACACGTCATATAAAAAAATATTAAAAATAAGCTAGATGTGTTCGGCGTTTCCTATCTGACTACTCTGAGGAGAAAGGCCGAAACAAACTCGGAGATCGCAGTCTATTTTAAAGCCCAGACATAATTTTGCTCAGGCCATATGGGGACCATGTAGATAAGTGTCTGAAATGGTATTTATTTATTTATTTAATACTTCAAGTACCCAAATGTGCAGAGGCGGACTTAATGCCATAGGCTATATTCTACCGGTCAACCTTTTGAGGAAAGAACCACACAGATTTGAGTGGACCTGTCCAGTCAGTGCAAGCAAATCGTGGCACAACTCAGAACTTAAAGAGCTCAACGACTTTTCACCACTACACAAAATATTCTCGAATATATCGTGCCTAAGACCGCGTCCCAACCAAAAGCGATCGTTGGAAAAGTCAAAAATGTTATAGATTGACATAACCTACCGAAAAGCTAAAGTCAATCGTGTTGAAAGTCACTGCAGAACTTCGTCGCAATCATATTTCACTTTTTTTGTTTAATGCCGCAAGGCGCCCCTCTTTCGGCGCGACCACAGAGATGTTCAAGACAAGAAATGTTTAAATTCTCTCTGAAACTCCTAAATTTGCGTAACTGCTTTACCAGTTTTGTACCTATTTCTGCAACGACTTTCAATAGGATTGACATATGCTTTACATTTTTTACCTTATCATCGTTATCGCTGATGGAGTGTCACCTTCCTGTCGCTTGTTGATCCGCAAGTGACATTCAAACTGGTGGTAAAACAATAAAATAGGTCGACTATAACAGAACAAGCAGCAGTAACAATAGTAGATTTCACAACAAGTGCACAAAACGAATCATTTTTATCCGAGACTTTTAGCAGCCCGAGACGAAGGCGAGGGCTGATAGAAATGTCGAGGATAAAATGGTTTTGTGGACGAGTTATAAACTCTGCTTTTCACTTCGATTGCGAGGAAATAAAACAGTAGTATAACATAACATTTCTTTTCCCGAGACTGGCGGTAATATCTGTTGCACAACTCTGTGCATTAATTTCCATTAGCGTATTATGAGAGACTGTTAAATCCTCTTCTTCACTGGACATTTTTAACAATTTTAGCAAATTGAAGAAATTAATAAACGCACGAAAAAACAAGCTGTTTCCCGCCGCTTTATTTTATTTTAATCTTACGACATTGATATTATCTTGGGCTGCAGACCTATACAGCCTACTATTAAATTAATTTTGTAATAATAATTTTCTTAAGTTTATTAAATAACCTGCCGTACTTGAATTTAAATTTTAATATCTTTTATGTCTTAAAAAACACATAAGGCAAATAAATTAAAGTAAATATCATAAAATAACAAATTCTATCTATGAACTTCTTATTGTGTTTGGCTGTATGGCTCAATTTCTTTGCCTTAATATAGATACATTTATGAGTAGATACGTTAATGCATTTGTGCACAAAATTCGATTTTGTGCAGCCTATATCCTGCACAAGTAAGCACTTTCAGAGCATGAGAAGTGAAAAAGTTTTATTTTGTTTCAGAAGGTAAAGAACAAGAGAAGCTACAGGCTGTGTTAATATACGTGATACTCGTACTATCCGTGAGTGGGATGTGTGTTATAATATTGGGAATTTATATAAGTGTCAAAAAATATTGTCATCGAAATTTGCACCCAACAGAAGCAACGGAATTGAATACTTATGTAAGTCCTATGTTAAGCGATCCTTGAAATGGTCATGAGCATGGTATTCCACCGACACCCAGACCAGCTGCACTGTTGACGAGAACCATTCTTAAAATATATAGGAAGGGTGACAGGAATAAAGAATTTTTAAAGACCATATGTTCATAATAGTAATTTATATATTTCCCAGGCCACCGCACATGAAGTTGTTTATGCGGATCTCAGTTTGGTGCAAGGAAACAGTCGACCACCAAGATGTGACGAAGAATCGACATATGCAAAAATAATTGGGGTGATGAGACCTGTTCCTCGCTGATACGTAAAAAAAATATCGACACTATATACTGGGCTCGGATAACGGTATATTGTTCGAAACGGTTTCGTCTTAAAACCCTAAGAAACGATTTGTTTCCGTTACGTTCGAACGGAACGATAAAAAAAAATGTTTTTGAAGAAGAACAAAATTTAAATCGTTGTCAGTTAATAGAACGTTTTTTCTTCAATTTTTCGGTTGATCGATAGGAAACTCGTTACCCAACCCTTACGGCAAGCGCATTGGAATCAATGATATGATGAGATGTAGATAAGGTAGAATTTAACTAAACAAGATCATGCTTGTTAGTGATGGATTAATTAGCATTCGCATTCATTGTTAGCATGCGATTGCTCATTTAGCATTTAGCAAATGAAATGTAGTTGCGAAATTCTGTGAAATGCTAAATGAATTAGTCGCTTCTTCGTATTTTTTGATAATAGCATACGTCAGAGCGTCGACGCACGCAGCGGTAGCGTGCGCTCTCCGTCGCACCCACGGGAAGTCGGGAATACTAAATCTATCGGTTTCACTTGACCGTTTCTCGTGAATTCGCAAGTGAAATTTATTAGCAGGTTCTGCGAATTTGCGAAGAACGGGTTATGCAATTGTTATCTTAATAACTTTGATTTGCGCGTACTTAGGGTTGTATATTGAATGAATGCTTGTGATTGTATTATTATATTTAAATTATTAGCATTAGCAGATTTAGCAGGGTGGTGCGAAGATTGCTGTTTAGCAATTATTACCTTATTGTCTTTGATTTGTTCGTACTTAAGGTCGTGTATTGATTGAATGAATTCGTGATTATTTAATAATATTTGGTGTGACACGCGCTTGGCGCGCGTCGTTTTGTGCCAAAGTTCAGTACGTTTTGGCAAGTGATAGTGAGAGTTTAGTTTACGTATTCGTTAATTTCGTTATACAGTAATTAAATTATTTCGTCTTGTGCTTATTATTGTACATAAATAGATAATAGTGTGAACTTAATATCTACCTATAAATAATAGGAGGTAATAGTAGAAGTATTAACAAAATTCGCATAAGTACTTCATTAATATCAATTATCGTCATACTAGCAAATAGCATAGCAATAGCAATTAACACGCTAAGACTTAAGAATTCACATGCTAATGAAATTATTGCGAAATCGCAATAATTGACATTACTAATGCTTGTCGGCGCACACCCCGTGCGCGGCTGCGTCCTGCGGAATAAACCAGTTTTTGTTTTGCGGAATAAACGTTCTCATTTTGCTTCCGAACAAAATATTGTACAAAGAACTGTTAGAAACGTTTTAAAAACGTTATTTTGACTATACATATGCTGCGTCGTAGATCATTCTATGCTATGACATAATGTAGCTCACCCTATGCTACGGCGTAGCTCACACTGTACTACGGCGTAGCTCATACCGTGCTACGGTTGGATTGGATAGAACATCGGTATTCGCCAGTAGTTGGTTGCTACGTCAGACAGCGCTTAGCATTCGCTCTGTGTACAATACTGACAGACAAGCGCATCTGTTTAGACTGAAAGCTGACCACTACTTAGCCCAGAAAAGGTTTAAAATATTTCTACGCATTCAATTTGTACGACACTGTCTATCATTGGTAATAAATGAAACCATAAAAACAATGCTATTTTAATTTATTTTTACCTAATACATAATCGGCCAATAATGCGCCCATTGCTGGGCCGTAATCCGCCACGCAGCGAGCCCGCACAATACACACAATTCCGCCTAAATCTAGAAATTCATTATTTTGGACGTCAGATGTGTACAACATCCGTCCCACTAGGGGTGGATAGTGGTACAACGGAGACCATACTGTGCCACTGTGCCAGTGTCCACCACAAAGGAATAATCCACTGTAACGGCCTCAATTACTATTAGAGTATTAGAACTTGAAACAAATTGTTAAAACTAAACAGATCGTTTCGTGTATGTCCACGCACCCGGTCAGAACGATCCGGCGCAGATTCTTCTTCTTCTTAGCGTGTCAATAGCAATCTAAATAGACTCGGCCCAGAATTCGGCGACTTGTTTGGCGCCATCACCAACGTCCACCAGTTCCTGTAACGTGCAGCTGACAGGACACGCAGGACACGATATTAAGAGTCCCATCGTTTGTGGAACTGCACCACATTTACATTCCAAGGCGGAGTTGAAGGGTTCTCACGAGACAAATCCGAAATTCTTTCTGATGTCTACCGCAAGACTCACTGTGACATTCTTTGCGTTCAAGAGACCCATCGATACGAAACCCAAAGCCAGCCACACATCCCTGGACTTACGACTTGTGACGCAGTGTTTGCTGCTCCCGGAGTAAGCATACTATCCACCAAGTGCAGATTCATCTGTTCAGATAAATCTTTGCATGTCTTTGTCTGGAAGACTTCATTAGTCGAACTTCACTTCAATTAACAGGCTGTGTTATTCGCAGTCTACTGGACAAAGGTCTCTCCCAATTAGCGCCACTAGAGCCGGCTCTCCGGCTCCCGCATCCTGCTGGTGCATCCAGCTGGGCTGCGTCCCACACTATGCTTGTCGATACGCGGTCTTCACTCCCCGACTCGCCTGCTCCATCGGCTCTCAGTCTTTCGACAACCATGGCCGGTCCACTGCCACTTCAGATTAGTAACTCAAGCTATGTCGGCGACTCCATTACTTTTTCGGATAATCTGATTTCGGATCCTATATGAGATAACCCTCAATCATTTGTAAGATTCACACAAATTATTGAGGGTTTATTTCCTCATAGTGATGTTGTTCTATTAGCTCAATCTCCTGCTCACATTCTCTTCTAAAGAGTAAGTTCAGGTAGAATGGGCTAGTTTGCTGGAAAAAAGAATGGTTATATTATTATCATTTTAAAGAAAGTGATAGCCTAGTGGTGTGACCGTTGGACTGCCAGTCTCGAGTTTGAAACCAAGGCATGCATCTCTTACTTTTCGGATTCATGTGCGTATTGTATAATTATCACTCGCTTCAAAAACGGTGAAGGAAAACATCGTGAGGAATGTCATCATGTCTGAGAGATATTTCTCGACGGCATGTGAAGCAAAGACAGAGGCCCATGGGCGGCTTTAAAACTCTGACACCAGGTTAGTCACTAACCACACGAAAAGAAGAAGATTATCACTATCCTCCTGCCCTTATTCCGTTTTATTTCTGGTCAGTGCAGCATGTGTTCACCTTCCGTACATCTCTATTAGCCATCATCTCTGAAGTTAATAAAGAATACTAACTTGAATGTAACTTTAACTACGTAAACAAGATATAAACTTACGTCGTGCGATAGTAATTCAGGTGTGCCTGGTGGATTGCGTTTGATCCAGCAACGTCTCCAAATTGCGGTAGTAACGAGCAGGATCAACGCCATTCCAAATATTGCTGAAACTATAGTGATGGTATATTTTTTAACCACTGCATCTGAAAAAACATAATTCGATTATTAATCAGAAGTTTTAACCTGTTGAGGTGCATCTAAAGCTGTTTCGACGCATCATGTACAATCAGCTCAATCTATATCTCCCACTTTGCTGGAAATAATTTCCAACATCGTGTGAGCTTTTTTCAAGAAAATTTAGTAATGTACATGCCATGATTAGTTTAGGGTTTGAGATCCTGTTCCCGAAACTGGTTGGGTTTCACCAGTTTAAATAATACTGTAAAAAAAAAACGTGTGCGGTCGGGGGACCTCCTTCAGGAACGAAGTTCCTTACGGAATACTCGCACGCACACATACACTCGTATATATAATAGAAAGAAACAGAGAGAGAGAGAGAAAGGTGCATGGAGTGGGCGTAACGCGTTTTCCTTACGTGACGATTTGTACCAGTCAACCTCTACCCGTGTTAAGAAACTTCGTTCTTACAAGAAAATAAATATACAAAAGCAAAATGAATAATTTAATTTATGAGAAAACAAACCGTTTCTTCCGATGACCGTTGCATTTGAAGTATCCGACATATTCTGTATTGCAGTTGGAGTATCCGATAAATTTAATGTTGTATTGAAAGTATCCGCGATATCCCAGACGACCCTTGTTGCATTTGAAGTGTTCGATATATTCCGTGCTGACTTTGAAGTATCAGAAACATTTTGTGTTGCGTTCGGAGTATCAGAGATTGCAGGGTTTGGAGTTACCGAAGTGTTTCTCGTTATATGTGGGATATGCTGTGGCGATTTCGGAGTATCAACGATTGCAGGTTTTGGAATAATCATTGTTTTTGGCGTAGTATGTGAGATATTCTGTGTTGCTTTCGGACTAGTAGAGATTGTAGGTTTAGAAGTAATCGAGGTGTTTCGCGTTGTGTGTGAGATATTCTGTGTTGCTTTTGGAATATTAGAGATTGTAGGCCTAGGAGTATTCGTAGCTTTTCGAGTAGTATCTGGAATATTCAGTTTTGGTTTCGGAGTAACAAATATTTTACGTGTTGGAGTATTTGAAGTATTTCGAGTAGTATTTGAGTAATGGAGTGTTGGTTTTGGAGTGACAAAGGTATTTTTACGTTTTTCATTTGGATCTGCCTTGCTTTCTGTAATAAAATTAAATCAACAGTTACCTATACTGATCTCAGCAAGAAAGGCTTCTATCTATATAAAAAGAAAGAGCACCAATTCAGATAACACAGGATACATGGTAAGAGAAGGAATACTTTTGATTGAAACGTAAGCACGGCGTGACAGGAAATATTACAAAAATTAATAATTAATAACACATCAGCACGCCTGTATTTCCCGTAAGCATGGAGGCGAACAGTGCACCCACATTTTGCAAGTCACCTATTTCAAGTCTCGAGACTATTCCATCCATTCCAAGTGCCCGTAACTCTATTGTACTCGTATGACCGAAATCGATCTGTCCGAATTTAGAACATTTTGGTGCCGTTCTGAAATTTGTCATTTCATCATTTGTCGGACTACTGTCCAAGAAATGATGAGCTTCCGAAAGAATGGGTCTTAATATGAACATTGACAAAATGAAGGTCATGTCGAATGCCCATGTAACTACGAGATCACCAAGATCGGAGACTCTACACTCGAAGTTGTGGAAGATTATGTTTACCTGGGACAAACTGTCCAGTTAGGTAGGTCCAACTTCGAGAAAGAGGTCAATCGTCGAATCCGGCTCGACTGGCCGGGCGTTCGGGAAGCTACATACTATCTTCTCGTCTCATATACCGCAGTGTCTCAAGACAAAAGTTTTTGACCAGTGCGTGTTGCCAGTGAAGACCTATGGCACTGAAACGTGGTCGCAATGTGCCTCATTAGAAGGCTGAAAGTCACCCAAAGGGCAATGGAGAGGGCTATGCTTGGAGTTTCCCTACGTGATCGAATAAGAAACGAAGAGATCCGTAGGAGAACCAAGTTAACCGACATAGTCCAAAGTATTGCCAAACTTAAGTAACAGACTGATGGGGCAGAAAGTTTCTGGAGTGGCGACCGCGTACTTCGGGGCCTTCCAAGACGTAACGTCTTGGAAGGCCCCCCAAAAGGTTCACCTTGTGACCTTGTCAGATGACCTGACCTGAAGGCCGCAGGAATTCGCTGGATGCAAGAAGCACAGAACCAGTCGAAGTGGCGTTGCTTGGGGGAGCCCTATGTCCAGCAGTAGAAATCTTTCGGCTGAAAATAATGATGATGATTTCTCGCACTCAGACACTTTCTTTCACAATCCGAGGGATGTTGAAGGACATTCGTAATCCATTGCTTCATACGTTTGAAAACTTCGTCTGCTTGACAACGTAAATAACGCAATGAATGTTGTCTAATGGTCAAAATGAAAGGCACGCAATTTATGACGTGTTACACAATTTCCCCGCTGATGCAGGGCGCAAGGGGCGTGGTAACTATGCTATTAGCAACTAATTAATAAAATACAAATACATTTTTATAAATAGGTGGTCTTGAAATACAAATAACAGAAGCTTAAAGCTGCAATAGTTATTAAAATGCTTACCTATACAGTAATTTCTCAAATCTATCTCAATGGCACAGGTACTACTTGGCAAGTTTAAACAAAAATGGCCAGCTGGAAAAAAAAACAATCAATAAATCACGAAAGTGGAGAGAGTCGCAGATGGAGATGAGAGAAGCCGCCAAGCAGTTAAGGCGCCGCATCCACAGCAGCCCACGGGTTAGCTACGCACGTATATTTAGGTAGCTCCATTTTGAACGAAAATATAGTGCAATTATCAACTGCGAAACACAGCTACACTAGGCACGTTAGGCAGCACCCCTTTATTAGAGGGCCAGCCTATTGCCATAAACCGGGCACAAATCCAGACTCTTCAAAAAAAATCCTGATGAAAAAACCCAATAAGTTTTCGCCCGACTTGGGAATCGAACCCAGGACCTCATGCTCAGCACTCGCTCCTCACGCTTGCGACCACTAGAATATAATAGAATCAAGGAACCAACCGACCAACGAGCCAGTCCGTGGTCAGATACCTTATACCTACTATTAAAAGCAAATCGTTATTCTAATCCATTAAATTTATTAGTAATCCAAATTTATTAATTAGTTGAGCTCCTTAAGTTCTGAGTTGAGCTCCACGATAACTGACCAATGCTTGCACTGACCGAACAGGTCCACTCAAATCTGTGTGGTTCTTTTCTCAAAAGACCATTTCAGACTAATCTACATGGTCCTCATATGGCCTGACCAAGATTATGTCTGGACTTTAAAAGAGACTGTGACCTCTGAGTTTGTTTCGGCCTTTCTTCTCAAGTAGTCAGATAGGAAACGCCGAACTCATCCAGCAATTTTTTTTTTTTAAGATGACGTGTAAAAGTGATTCCAATATCCTATTTACAGAATAAACGATTTCATTCCATTTCAATCGTTAGGTCGTGTGTCAAGTACACGCATCCGGTCAGCTGCTCTTGCGCAGAATCGCCTCTTTAAGCTTTTAAAGAAGCAAACCGATTTATTGTTATTCAAAATAAACACACTTACATTCATAAGTTGAGTCAGCTACCCCGTGTCGTAATATCCTCGCGTGTCTGCCTTCCGACACTACTTTTGTGGCACACAGTCCGTTAGATGAATATAATTCTAAGCCAATATCTACTTTATTATATGTCAATTCGCCACAGAGCCTGAACTGGTCTCCAGCACCTCTATCCCATTCATATTTACTCTTCGATGCAGGATCATCTGGAATAAATAATAGATACAGGATGTAAAAGACCCATCACCAAGTAGAAATCAACGCCTTCTGTATTAAAGCTGATAACAGATGCCTCACTCGAGTTTTCTGCCACGGCAACTATCGGATATCTTCACTAATCTTATATATAAAATTCTCGTGTCACAATGTTCGTTCCCGTACTCCTCCGAAACGGCTTGACCGATTCTCATGAAATTTTGTAAGCATATTGAGTAGGTCTGAGAATCGGCTAACATCTATTTTTCATACCCCTAGGTAGGGTAGGTAGGTAGGTAGGGTAGGTAGGTAGGTAGGGTAGGTAGGTAGGTAGGTAGGGTAGGTAGGTAGGTAGGGTAGGTAGGTAGGTAGGGTAGGTAGGTAGGTAGGGTAGGTAGGTAGGTAGGGTAGGTAGGTAGGTAGGGTAGGTAGGTAGGTAGGGTAGGTAGGTAGGTAGGTAGGGTAGGTAGGTAGGTAGGGTAGGTAGGTAGGTAGGGTAGGTAGGTAGGTAGGGTAGGTAGGTAGGTAGGTAGGGTAGGTAGGTAGGTAGGGTAGGTAGGTAGGTAGGGTAGGTAGGTAGGTAGGGTAGGTAGGTAGGTAGGGTAGGTAGGGTAGGTAGGTAGGTAGGGTAGGTAGGTAGGTAGGTAGGTAGGTAGGGTAGGTAGGTAGGGTAGGTAGGTAGGTAGGGTAGGTAGGTAGGTAGGGTAGGTAGGTAGGTAGGGTAGGTAGGTAGGTAGGGTAGGTAGGTAGGTAGGGTAGGTAGGGTAGGTAGGTAGGTAGGGTAGGTAGGTAGGTAGGGTAGGTAGGTATTTAGGTAGGGTAGGTAGGTAGGTAGGGTAGGTAGGTAGGTAGGGTAGGTAGGTAGGTAGGGTAGGTAGGTAGGGTAGGTAGGTAGGTAGGGTAGGTAGGTAGGTAGGGTAGGTAGGTAGGTAGGGTAGGTAGGTAGGTTGGGTAGGTAGGGTAGGTAGGTAGGTAGGGTAGGTAGGTAGGGTAGGTCGGTAGGGTAGGTAGGTAGGGTAGGTAGGTAGGGTAGGTAGGTAGGGTAGGTAGGTAGGGTAGGTAGGTAGGTTGGGTTAGGTTAGTGTTTGTGTTCATACGTTTCACTTCTATTGAAAGATGCTGAATGTAAGACAAAAACCAGCCAAGTGCGTGTCGGACTATGAAGGGTTCCGTAGTTGGGATGAATTTATCCCAAAAACAAACTTAACATTGTAGTTGAAAAACATGTACTCCCATACATTACAACTGTAAATGTAAGTATGTACGCACAATATTGAGATATTTACTATGTTATTTTAAGACCATATGACTTTTTATAGGTTTTCCTGTAATCTACGAGTAAAGAACCATTCTCTGTATTTTTTTCAAAATTTTAGGCTCAGTAATAGGTATCGGAGATAATGGCGGGCGAATGGTAAATTTTCATCTATTTTCATAAAATAAACCCATATTCAAAATTCATTTATTTAAGTTACGTGTCCGTGTTTGGATCACAGAAATACAAATGTGTACCAAATTTCAACATAATCGGCCCATTAGCTTCGGAGCAAACTGGCTGTGACAGACGGACGGACAGACACGCAGACTGACAGACAGACACACGGGTGAACCTAAAAGAGTTGCGTTTTGGGTATTATTATTTATTTAACATGAAACTGAAGTAGAATTATTTACGTGAAGTGAATGCGTTGATCAAAAGGCGCCTCAAGACAACCTCGCTCTACCCTGATCAAGCGCTAGGGCAGGGCGGCGCGACTTGATTGATTGCGCGCTTACGTCATATTTATATAAACAACGATCCCTTTCGGTAATTAATAAGGACGCGACCTCAGCTTACCTGTTTCAACTGCTACTTTGATCGCAGTTATTTTCGGTGATACATTCTTCAATTGCATTAAGATATTAAATTGTGACCTGCTCAAATATGCGAATTTAAATGGTGCATTCTTTACTCCGTGTCGCGCAGCATCTTAAAGTAAAAAGCGGTTAAGAGCATGTTGAGCGTAGGCCGCGCCTACGCTAAGACAAGGATATTTTCCTAATCATTTATTTAAGGCGTAGTAATTTTTTTTTCACTTGTTTACATTTTGTATGATGTAACAGCAAAAAACACAAAAAAATAAAAGTTTGTTTAGTGATATTTGCCAAGGTTTCTGGCATTTTTGAACTTTTAATTATGAACAAAGATCTGCTACGGCATCAACTATGATATTAACTTGAATTTCAGTACAGTCGCGCTTTAAATCATTTTTAAATTGGCTCCAAATGATTTAATCTGGGATTTTTCATAAAAAATCTGAAAATGTAACTAGCTCAAAAACTACTGAACTTCGGTAGAACATTTGGTGGCTTAATTTGTTGCGTTTTAACCCTACTATGACGTCCTGCATGGAATACGTCGAGTTCCCAGTAACCCTTAGGAACGACGTGGCGCGGAACATACAACGCCCACGCCGCACCGTCGCCTCGCCAGCGCCACGCCTCTTGTGTATGTCCCGCGCCTTACACTAAGGCGCGGGACATACACAAGAGGTTGGGTTCCGTTGCAGTTACTACTACAAAAAAGCGGCCAAGTGCGACTCGCACACGAATGGTTCCGTTCCGAAACGCCGTACAATATTTAACACTACATTGTTTTAAATACTTTAGTTAAAAAACACGTTTATCAATTTTTTACTTGTATTATATTATTTTTTGTTATAGCTGCCATAGTAGTAGGTACCTTCCTACACGCTGAAAATTTCAAGTGTCTACCTACCACGGTTCAAAAGATACAGTCCTGTTTAAATTAATTATGGCATGCATTGCGTATTCGCATGACGAGCGTTTTTTATTGGGACATGTCCCTAGGCAAAATAAAGCTAAATTAATAATGAAGAGAATTCTAGGATGCAAAAGCGACGGCCATCTCAAGAATTGGGGCCGGCGGCGGTGGGGCGATCATGAGACTTTTATTTATCTCTGGGTCGGTATTACAACTCAAATACGGTTGATATTTGAGTTGTAGGTTTCCATAGGTGGCGGCAATCATGACTGTAATCACTCAGTTTAGAAGTTGGTGTTTTGACGCCCCTGTGCCTCAGAAAGCACATAGGTAAATCCGTTGTTCTTCCGCCTGATCTCTCCCTGGTCGTATCGGATTATGAGTGAGGGCAGAGGGAGTGCACCTGTGTTTGCGCACACACTAACACACTAGATCTCCTACGTAGTCTCCGTCGAGATTAGCCGCCGCGCCGTAACTATTATTCGGTCGGGAGGATATAATTATTAATCGCTCCATCAAAAGACCGTGTCGCTGGGTTTACTAATATCAAAATTTACTTCTTAGATAATACATAAAAGCAACTTACATTCTTCACATCTCCCCAACACAGTATTTACCATAATGGCAAAATATAATCCAACCAAACAAATTTTAACAGAATTCATTTTAACAGTTTGAAGGAAACAATTTTTATTATATTATAACTGCTAAACACTTGTAGGTACGTCAGTTAGAACGGTAATGAGACCTTTGTATAGACGCACGGACATTTCAATTATAGTCTATTAATTATTTACCTAATTTGTTTATCCTGTTGGAAGATTTTCCTGTGTAATGTAAAATCCTAGTGTATCACATGGAATTTACATTTTGTACTGTGCATTCCTAATCCTAACGAATATTATTATAAATGCGAAAGTGGTTTTGTTACGCTTTCAGGCAGGGACTGAAAGCGGTTATGGTTAAAGGTTAAGATACCTCAAAAATATACCGGTACCGGTTTAAAATACAGGTTGAGCTATACCGATACCTATAAAAATAAAGGTTGGGCTAAACCGTTATTTAACCTTTACACGATTTCGGTATCAAAAACATGCGAGACGGCGCGGCGTCGAACACTTTAGAACTTGTGTACCTATTTTGTAACAATCGGCAAGTGAACGACAGACAGAGTAGCGAGGCGGTGTGTCAAAGAAAACCCCTATTAATTAAGGTTTAGGTACTGCTACCGAAACATTTATAAAGGTTATAGTACTTCTACCGAAATATACCGGTATGCATATCCAACCTCAAAATTCCGCTACTGAAAAAATTAACGGTATCGAAATATTTCGGTAACCTTTATTTAACGGTATGACGTCATACTGAAATTTAAAGGTACCTTAATTTTTCGGTAATTCAGTCCCTGCTTTCAGGTCTTAACTCTACTCAACCGATAATCTTGTCGCTATCTTGTTGCTTGTGTGTTGTGTGTGTGAAAATGACTGAAATCTTTAACTGAAATTGTTTATTCTGTAAATAGGAAATTGGAATCACTTTTACACGTAATCTTATAAAAATATAAAAAAAATAGCTAGATGAGTTTGGCGTTTCCTATCTGACTACTCTGAGAAGAAAGGCCGAAACAAACTCAGAGGTCACAGTCTCTTTTAAAGTCCAGACATAATTTTGGTCAGGCCATATGAGGACCATGTAGATTATCTAGTCTGAAATGGTCTTTTGAGAAAAGAACCACACAGATTTGAGTGGACCTGTCCTGTCAGTGCAAGCATTTGTCAGTAATCGTTTAGCTCAACTCAGAACTTATGGAGCTCGACTAACGGTACCTTTCATCCAGAAAAAATACTGTTCCCGAGGGGTAGAAAAATAACTGTTCAAAATCTACATTAACACGAGCGAAGCAGCGCAAAATCTAGTATAATATAGGTAATACCAGCCTATTACTGTCCCACCGCAGAACAAAGGCCTCTTCTCATACACAGAAGGCACGATACAAACCACCACGCTTGCTCAAGACGGGTTGGTGTCGGTGATTTCAGACTTACCTATAGGTATTAACTATTAACCTTTGCTCACGGCTTCGCCCTCGTGGATGTCGGAAAATATCCCACGGGAACGTCAAGTGCCCTACGTGTTAGTCCAGGTAAAGAATGTATTAATTCCGTAATACATGGTTTTCATATAACTCTATTGGTTAACGCGGCGCACGTCAGTAAGGCTCCCAGTCGGCTTTTTTTTTTTTTGACATCTTCAACAATCATCGTCATATTTCAGCCAATTTACACGCAACTTTAATTAATCACCTTCCTCGTTAATCACTCCGTGTATTGGTGAAAATCGTATGAAAATCCGTTCAGTAGTTTTTGAGTTTACCGTGTTCAGACAGACGTAGCGTAATAAATAATAAATAAAAATATATTTATTTTCTCTCACAATGGTTTTATAGCACTTACAGTTTTGACCAATATGAATTCACATTGTGAGAGCTGGTGCCTGATGTAGGTTTAGAAAAACCTGTGTTACAGGTCACCAGGCCCCACTTAGTGGCCTCATATAAATGAACAAGCAGGTAACATGTATAATATTACTACTAAACAAAACAAAAAGTTAAATAAATGAAAACAAAAATAAAAGCAACAAGAAAAGCAGTCAAAGGGTGTGTGGTGAATGGTGGGGAATGTGTATGTGAATTGTGGTGAAGTGTAGAGGTGAATGGTGGGGAATGTGTATGTGAATTGTGGTGAAGTGTAGAGGTGAATGGTGGGGAATGTGTATGTAAATTGTGGTGAAGTGTAGCGGTGAATGGTGGTGAATGTGTATGTGAATTGTGGTGAAGTGTAGCGGTGAATGGTGGTGAATGTGTATGTGAATTGTGGTGAAGTGTAGAGGTGAATGGTGGGGAATGTGTATGTAAATTGTGGTGAAGTGTAGCGGTGAATGGTGGTGAATGTGTATGTGAATTGTGATAAAGTGTAAAGGTGAATGGTCGTGAATGTGTATGTGAAATGTGGTGAAGTGTAGAGGTGAATGGTGGGGAATGTGTATGTAAATTGTGGTGAAGTGTAGCGGTGAATGGTGGTGAATATGTATGTGAATTGTGGTGAAGTGTAGAGGTGAATGGTGGGGAATGTGTATATAAATTGTGGTGAAGTGTAGCGGTGAATGGTGGTGAATGTGTATGTGAATTGTGGTGAAGTGTAAAGGTGAATGGTCGTGAATGTGTATGTGAAATGTGGTGAAGTGTAGAGGTGAATGGTGGGGAATGTGTATGTGAATTGTGGTGAAGTGTAGATGGAATGTTGGTGAATAATAGTGAATGGTAGTTATTTGAATACAAGTGTCTGTGTGAACATTGGAAATTGGAATTATGGAGCCATAAGAGCATAAATAATATCGATATTCGTAACAAAGATGTGGAAGGGGGATGAGGTTTATTTAATGGTGTCGAAGAGTTTCTCTGTGTCATCACAGCAAAGGGCTTTCAAATATTCAGTCACTTTTTGCTTAGAACTGGATTTATGTAATGGGTAAATATTTTGACTCTTGTTAAATAAAGGAAATTATAAAGATAAGTACCTAACCGTAAAACTTGTGGGCCAGACTTGTCCGGAAATATTCAGTTCCGCACACAGAACCTTTTCTCCGTTTATCCTTCAACAGATCCGAGTCATAGACCAGATGCGAGTGCTTTTTGAGGACTGTGTGCAGAACGAAAGTTTATCTTATAGACAGTACATCCCACTTTTTGTACAAGACTGTAGGAAAGCGGAAGGGAAGGCACGCAGCAAACTTAAGTATAGCACGTTGTGCTCTTTCCGCCTCTATCAAGTGCGTTTTAGCAGCTCCTCCCCAGGATATGATGCAATAGTCTATAAGCGACTGGCATAAGGCATAGTAGACCATCTTGATGGTACGAAGGTCGGCTACGTGTTTATGACTCTTAAAGATGTAAATGAGTTTGCGCAATCTCGTTACCAGGACGTTTATATGTGGTTTGAAGCTGAGGAATTGGTCCAATATAACTCCAAGATATTTAATGTGATCGATTTTTTTAAGAGAAGGACATGAACATGGGTTGCTGGTTGACCAGCACGTGTGGGTGGGGGAGGCCTATGTTCAGCAGTGGACATCCTATGGCTGAAATGATGATAATGATGATATTACTCTGTAACCAATCAACAACCCTGTTGAGCCCCTGCTGAGCCACACCAAAGACCTCATTAAAGCTATCACCACTAAAAAAGAGGGCCGTGTCATCGGCAAATGTAAAAAAAGAGGTCGTTGGTGTAGATCAAGAAGAGGGTCGAGCCAAGTATGCTGCCCAGAGGGAAAAGTTACTGGCAGTTCATTACTCGCCCTATTATCAACTCTAACATGCTGAATCCGGTTAGATAGGTAGTCCTGAATTGATTTTAGGGGAAGACCTCTTACTCCCATTTTTTCCAGTTTGCTCAATAAGTGTGGAACAGAAACTGTGTCGAAGGCCTTTGCCAAGTCCAGGAACACCGTGAGACATTTTCTTTTTTTATATAAGGTGGTTATGACCGAGCTAACCAATTCGTGTACCGCGTCATTGGTAGATTTACCTTTACGGAACCCAAACTGGGAAGATGAAAGAAGGTTGTTAGTCTCGAGGAACCTAATCAACCGGTCATTCGTCAGGCGCTCCCAGGACCTTTGAGAGCGTTGGAAGAATAGAGATCGATCTAAAATTGTTGACACAGTCCCTGTCACCACCTTTATGTATTGGTTTTATAACTGAGTATTTAAACGCCTGAGGAAATATCCCTGTTGATATGGCGAGGTTACAGATGTGGGTAATAGCGGGGGAGAGAACGTGAGCATATCTTTTCAGTAACCGGCCCGGGATCTGGTCAATTGCGACAGCACAACTATCCCTTGATCCTTCAATGAGTTTTAGGACCTGGGAGTCGTCAGTAGGAAGCATGACCAAGGAATGAAGAGGAGCGGTGTCCGGAGGTAATCAGGTTTATTTCTGAGGGAATGAATGAGAAGTTATTTGCTCGGCTAGGTTACGTCCAACGTTTGCAAAGAAACTATTGACCTCATTGATGCTGTTTTCCGGGTTCACATTTGAGATGAGGCAGGAGGAGTGATCTGTTGCCCTGTTGAAGCCGCTAATCTGTTTTATTACCTCCCATAGCTTCTTTTTGTTGCCACTCGCGTTCTCAATGTCATTGTTTTTCATTTTTTATTTTAGCTTTCTTTAGAAACAAAGAACAGAAGTTTCTATAACGCTTGTATGATATCTGGAGTATTTCATTATTTGGGTCCCTTTTCAGCTTTCTAAACAGATTGTCCCTGTTGCGCATGCATTTTAAGTGCCCTTTTGTAATCCACGGCTTACTAATCACTTTTCTTCTAGGTATTTTTACTACTTTGGAGTTATCTTTCATAGCACTTGACAGACAGCTTACTAGCAAGTCCGTTGCTTCGTTTACATTGCTACAATTTAAGATAGTTTGAAAGTCTGTCTTACGCAGAGCTATGTCTAGGTTATCATAATCAATATCAATATGGTGACTTATTTTGTTTGAGTATTCTAACTGAGACTTGTGTGCAACATCAAGGCTAATGGCCGCACTCTCGTGATCCGTAATTGATGATTCGACCACAATGCAGGTAGCTTTCAGTATGGTCCTAACAACAATTTGATCCAGGCACGTAATGATAGTGATGTAGTGATATGGCCCGTACCCTAATTACGTAATGCAAAATCAATCCGAATCTGAATCGTTTTGAAACAGATTGCTAATCCATTGCTCCGTAAGTTTGAAAAAAAAACTGCAGAGCAACGTAAATAACGCAATGAATGTTGTTGTACTGACAAAATGAAACAGATTTGTCTTTATCGTTTACGAAAATATGTTGCGTAATTAGAAAGCTGGTTTCCTCACGATGTTTTCCTTCACCGATGTCAGTAATGTCCAAGATAAACTCAGATAGTACATATGAATTGAAAAAGTCACAGTGCGAGGCTAACCACCACTAGGCTATCACTACCCCCACCCACAAACCATATTTTGTACTGTATTGAGACCCAAATTAAAAAGAACTGTAAATTATTAAGCACACAATTAAGGTTCCGTCCTAAACAAGAAAAGATAATTTATTTGTCCGAACGGCACAAAGGATTATCTCGAAACATAACGTAGGAATTTGAATTTTGGCATGATGTTATTATGTAGGGTCGACCGACGGGCACACGGATCACAGTTAAAGGCCAAAAAATGTGTAACTAAGTATTTCAGTTGCTTTTAGGGTTCCGTACCAAAATGGTAAAAAGGAACCCTTATGGTGTGACTCAGTCTGTCTGTCTGTCACTGCTGGATATCTCAAGAACTACTAATGCTATCAACTTGAAAGGACAATGCTCACAATGTATGGGGAAAAAAGCCAGGCCCGGCGCAAATGAAATGTATCTCAGATTTTAAGTATTTATATGTGACATAATATTCAGTAGGGGGCATTACCAAAATCTTTTTTAAATGTCATAAATTGCTAGTTGTTTTATGTTTTTTTTTTATATTTATTTTACACATTACAAGTTCCTTACACTTAAACAAAGCACACAATTAGACCTCTGGGGTCTGTCTTAGCATGCCATGGCCTGAGATTTGATCAACGCGCTATTAACAGTTAAGTTATGATCGAGTTGATAAGGAGCAACTTACTTACTTAACTTAATTACTTGCGTGGGGTTGTAAGGAGCTTCAAAAATGTGATTTTTTTTAAATTATTTCTTTCTTTACTCTTATTCTATAAATGACATTTAGGCATCTATTTTGACAACGCCATCTACATTTTGTGCAATATTAGGGTAAACTTAATAAAAAACAAGAATAGGCAAATGAAATTATTTTATTATTATACACATTATTGGTTCTCTAAGTCTATGATTACATCTTCCAGAGTGTATCCGGGATGATTAAAATCATCTTGATGTCTGGCCCAACCCAAGTAATACAGTACACTCATAATATGGGCGCAGCTACCCAAAGTTCTTCTTCTTCTTTTTCTTCTTCTTTCTTTTCTTTCTTTCTTTCTCTTGCTCTTCTTCTTTTCCTTCTTTTCTTTTTCTTTTTTTCTTTTCTTTTGCTTATCCAAGTCCAAAGTAATGCCAAAGTAGTATGCAGGGTTATAAGTTCACAAAAGTCGATTATAAACAATGAAGCGCACAGATCTCAACGAAGTATAATGAAGGACTGCGCATTGGTCACGTGACGTGAGCGAGACTACACAATGAGTGACACTCGGCCGGTAACTTGATAAGGTACGAGAATACAGGGAACCTATAAGTGCGAGTGAAATAGCAGTTGACTCTTGGTTCGTTTTTGTAGCGAGCGACGACGACGGAAAGGTATTGTGTGAACAAACAACCGGTTTAGTTTAGTGCCTCTCCGCCTTGCAACAACCACTGAGAATATTATAATGGTTAGCGTAGTATGTTAAAATATATGTATTATTGTGAATACATAAGAAATCAAGAACCAATTCGTATAAAAGGAAGCGCTGTCACACAGCGCGCCCCCCATCCAACATCCTAGCAGACCTTCAGTCGCAAAGGATACCAGTCGATGAAGTGCACCGCATGCACCGTTCGCGCGGTAGAGAAGCATACGACATGATCTTAGTCGTGTGCTCCCCGACCGAGGGGCATCACCCCATTTTCAACGTCAAGACGATCTGCAACCTAATGGGCTTCACCATTGAGAAGCCCTGGAAAAACAGCGCCATAGGGCAATGCCATAATTGCCAGCTGTACGGCCATGCGCAGAAGAACTGCCATGCCAAACCCAGGTGCGTCAAGTGCCTGGGCGACCACGGCACTTCGGATTGCTCACGGCCAAAAGATCGCAATCTCTGCGATAGCCCACCTAGCTGCGTGCTATGCGGGAATATAGGGCATACTGCCAATTACCGCGGATGCCCTAAGGCACCAAAGTCGAACCCAGGCAAACTGACCCAGCGTCTCGACGCTCGGCAGACAAAACAGAGGGAATTCCTCATTCCCTCCTCCCAAATCCCCCAGCGGCTAAGTCCTCAGAGACCTAGCCCCTGGACTCAACTCCACCACCAGCAGGCTTTTCCAGCCATGGCCACCGCGAGGCCCCCGCTCCCTCAAACCCCCATGTACTCTCTCATGGATCCGCGTAACCGTGTCCCTCCGCCCTCAGCGGCCACCCCACCCACCGCGCCCGCCGCGCCCACCGCGCCCGCCGCTCCCCCCGCGCCCTCCGCGCCTACCACGCCTTACGCTCCCCCCGCACCCATAGCGCCCGCCTCGAAACCCGTACGTGCTCCTCAAGCACCGCACCCCGCGATCAATTATAATATCGCTGCGCAAAACATTAACATCATTGCCAGCGCCTTCGCCATATTCAGCACGCCCCGGGCGGCTCAGATGGCAAGCGATATCGTCGCCGCTAAGCAAAGCGGCGACATCCAATCTCTCCTGGCCGTATTAGTCGCGAACCAGGACATCACCCAAGCCCTCTCTGTTATCTCATCATGAATAACACGGCCTTAAGTAGATTTAAACCCAGATCCCTCAACCTCGGCGTCTTCAACGCAAACGGCATCCATGGTCAACGAGATGAAATATCGGAGTTCCTCCGTGATCATCGAATTGACTTATTCCTCTTACAGGAAACCTTCCTAAAACCCAATCACCGTAATCCAGCCATTGCAAATTACCGTGTAATCCGTAACGATAGGTCGCATGCACACTTGGGCGGCACACTAATTTATTATAAAAAGGATCTGTACTGCATCCCTATTGACCCTCCCCCGCTAGCACAATTAGAAGTCTCCATCTGCCGACTAGCTATGACTGGCCATCAGCCGGTCACCGTAGTATCGGCCTACATCTCTCCCAACCACGCAGGGGGATTCCAACCCATCGCGGACGACCTAAAAATCCTATTTGGCATGAGTGACTCTGTTATCATAGCAGGCGATCTCAACGCTAAACATCCCTCCTGGAATAGCTCCCTTACCAACTCCAGAGGGCACCAATTGTACAATCTCTCCTTCGCTCAAAACTTTGACGTCATCGCTCCGATGACTCCAACCCACTATCCCCACCAAATTAATCATGCCCCCGACATTCTTGACGTGGCGCTCCTTAAGAACGTCAACCTAAGATTAGACTCAATAGAAACGGTTCACGAGCTTACCTCGGACCACCGACCAGTAGTCATACGACTGGCTCCCCGCATAGGTCCCTCTGACCCCAACCAACCCCCAGCCACCAAAAGGGTGACGGACTGGAGGCAAGTAGGCGATAAGCTGAAAACCAACACGTCCCCCCAATTGGACTCCATCCCAAACGTTTTCGACTCAATCGCGGACACGACGGCTGCAATCGACTCGCTCACTGACCATGTGCAAACCGTCCTGAACGACAGTTCAAGGGAGGTTCCTGAAGCGGATAACCGCTACTTGAAACTCCCGGACGATGCGCGTGCTCTGTTGACCGAGAAGAACGCGGCCACCCGTGCATACAGCAACTTTCCCTGTCCCGCCAACAAAGCCCACATGCGCTACTTGCAGAGATCTGTAAGGACACGCATGGCGGAGCTGCGTGACGCGAGCTGGGATAAGATGCTGAGCGAGTTACAGCCCACCCATCAGGCCTTCTGGGAACTCCAGAGAAAACTCAAATCCAAGCAGATAGCTGCCATGCCCCCCCTAGTACGCCCCGACAAAACCATAGCCTTCGACGACATCGACAAAGCGGAATGCCTAGCCGACAGTCTCGAGGCTCAATGCTCTCCCAGCTCCCTACCAGTAGACCAAGCTCACCTCTCAGAGGTAGACGCTGAAGTCGAACGTAAAGCTTCACTGCCCCCCGTCGAAGACCCCGAAAGTCCTCTGCCTCCCGTCACTCCAGACGAAGTGCATGACATCATCAAAGGTCTCCACATCCGTAAAGCCCCCGGCTCAGATGGAATCACCAATAGGGTGATCCAACTCTTCCCCGCCCACCTTATTATGCTACTGACCACCATCTTCAATGGTGCTCTAAGCAACAATATCTTCCCCCAAGCGTGGAAAGAAGCCATAGTGATAGGTATCCCCAAGCCTGGCAAGCCCAAAACCGAACCCTCCAGTTACCGCCCCATCAGTCTGCTCAAGGTATTAGGCAAAATCTATGAGAGGCTTATTTATAAGCGTCTCAGGGACTACGCTGAAACCAAAGGCCTCATCCCCAACGAACAGTTCGGCTTTAGAGCCCAGCACTCTAGCGTGCATCAGGTCCACCGTATCGTCGAATTCATCGGCGGCGGCTTCTACCGTGGCATGTCGACAGGTGCGGTCTTCTTCGACATAGCGAAAGCATTCGACAAGGTCTGGCACAACGGCTTAATCTTTAAGCTCTACAAACTCGGAGTGCCCGATCGTCTCGTGCTCATCTTACGGGACTACTTGTCGAATCGTACTTTCCGCTATCGCATCGAGGGAGCCCTATCCTCTCCCCGCCAAATCCGCGCCGGAGTCCCTCAAGGCTCCGTGCTCGCCCCGCTCATGTTCTCGCTCTTCACAAGCGACATCCCCAAAAGCAATACGGCGCAGTTGGCTCTGTTCGCAGATGACACGGCCATATATTGCAGGGGCCGGTCGCAGACTCAGATCCACCTTCTCTTACAACGGGCTGTCAATAACCTTGGCGCCTGGTTTAAGAAATGGAGAATTGAAGTGAACCCCGACAAAAGTCAGGCGGTTTTATTCATAAAACCGCGATCTAGACCCCCTCACATTCCCCGACCACTCACCTTGTTAGGCAAGCCTATCCCCTGGGAGAAGCAAGCCAAGTACTTGGGAGTCATCCTCGATCATTACCTCAACTTTACAGAGCACATAAGGTCGGTTCGCTCGCGGGCCGCCTTCGCTCTCAGTAGACTTTACTACATCGTTAATGCACGCAGCAAATTGTCACTCAAGTGAAAATTGCGCATCTACACAGCGTGCATCCGCCCCATCATGACCTATGCGGGTGTAGTCTTTGCACACACATCCCCCAGAAACATCCATAAGATGCAGGTGATCCAGAACAGATTTCTTAGAAGAGCCACGGGCGCTCCCTGGTATGTCAGGAATATTAACCTCCACCTAGATCTCAAAATCCCCACAATCCATCAGTTCCTAAAACGCATTTCAAAGCGTCATTTTGATTCCGCCGCCAATCACCGCAACCCTCTGGTTGTTGAAGCGGCCAATTATACCCCCTCCCGTATTAGTCGATTTCGCCGTCCTAGGCATGTCCTCTCCGATCCAGATGATCCAACCACTCTCCTCCAGGAGAGCAATAGGGCCACCAGTACAGTGCACAAACACACCCGACACCCGTCGTACCGACCTCGCCGCCGAGGTCCTCCGCGCGCGCGACCCTCACGAGTAAATAATACTCCCCCCCGACCCTTGTCCGATGAAGCGCCAGCCCGCGCCGCAGCTGAGCGCGTAGCTTTAAATTCCCCGTCTAATAATAATATATCCGTGATCCAGCCTGTCCCATCTTGCTGTCCCCCCCTCAGCGACGCCCTAAGCCGAGGTTCGTACCCCACAGGGGGTGCCCTTAGCGAGCGTTCGCCTAATTTTAATGTAGAATAGTTGCTCCTGGCTGGAGGCTTTGAGTGTAGTGCTTAAGGCAGCCACAGGATTGTTCGGTTAAGCAGTAAATACCTTAGTGGTATACCTGCGAGATGCCATAGTTAAAAAAAAAAAAAACAGCGCGCCCCTTTTCGCTCGAGAACCATCGGACCGTCAACACGTCATAGCGACCGACATTTATTTTTTCTAATTTCGTGCCATTTTCTTTTGTTTTGTTTATTATTTGATTTATTAAAATTAATATTGTAGCCGTTAGAGTTTTGTCTTTTAAAATAAATAACTTGCCATCTAGTTTGCAAGATCAGAAGTGGGATTCGATCTAATTTCTGTTTTTGTTAATTGGGTTTGAGCTTATTTTAAAAATTAAAATGTCGGATCGCTCTCGAAGTCGTCACCATAGCCGTGAGCCAGGTAAGCGACATAGCAGACAACTGGATCGTGCGCAGACCCCGGAGAGCAACCTACAGCGGGAACTGCACGTCATGCGAGCGCGTTTGCAGACGTTAGAGGATCAAGCATCGTTTGTACAGTCGAAACGATCGCGTAAACGGAGGGTATCTCAACATGAATCGTCCGAGCGTGGCGCGTCGCCGCCGCCTGGCCGGCGCCAGACGACCCCGACATCACGGCGCCATGCCGAGCGCGTCGAGTCGCCGTTGCTAGGGCGATCGGCGCAAGCGCCGCGGTCACGTACGCCACCCCTGCCGTCTGTGCCGCCTAGCGTGCTTCATGCAGGCCATATGGCAGAGTCTTTGTTGGAACATGGTGCAGCTAGTGATATTACCGCAACGGATCGCATAGTGGACGCGATCCGTTCCATCAATAATCGGGTGAGATCTGACCAACATTATTTTATTTCTAGTTTTGATCCTAGTCTGAATAATATTAGTGATTGGTGTGACGAAGTTGATCGGGCAAAACTTTTAAATAACTGGAGCGATCATGAATGTCTTTCGCGAATAGGCAATTGTTTAAAAGGTGATTCTCGTACGTGGTTACGCGAGTGGGTTACGAGTGATCGTACGTGGAGTAACTTCAAAAAGGAATTTACGCCTTTGTGTCCGAAAACGCCAGACATTGCAAATATTTTATTCGAAGTAATGAACACAAATTCGGATAATTACTCTACGTATGCGGATTACGCCCGACGCTCGTTACTTCGATTACGTATAGTGCGCGGACTCAGTGACGAGCTTATTTCTGCGATTGTTGTTCGTGGTATTGTAGACCCTCACATTAGAGCATCAGCTACTAATGCTAAGTTGTCACCCAACGACATAGTTGAATTTTTGTCGATTTATGTAAAACCGTCTACTTCTAAGACACAAAGTTCACGTCCTACCTCACAAAATAATTATGTTAAAAGTAATCACGCGAGTAATGTAATTAGAAAGCGTAGGCTTGAGGAGGGCAAGTGTTTTTCGTGTGGTATGGTCGGACATAAACAGGCAGCTTGCAATAAGAAAGCCAAAATAGATTCAAATGAGAGTTTGAACCCTAGTAGTTCAAATAATTCCGTCTCCAAACCAGTGTTCATGCCGTTAAAATCTGAACATTGTTCTTTTTGCAAAAAACCTGGTCACAAGGTAGATAACTGTTTCGCAAAACAAAAATCAGAGTCGCGCAACAAAAATAACGTTAATTTTTGTCTAGAAAATAAGATTACCCACAATAACGACGTTGTAGTAGCCGTTATTCAGGGTATACCGGTGGACGTGTTAATCGATAGTGGGTCAACCATATCGCTTATATCATCGTCACTGCTGAAACATTTTAATAGTGCGCACAAGCCAGCATTTCGCGTATTACGGGGATTGGGAAGTCAAGAAATCGAAAGCACTTCATATGTCACCTTACCAATTGAGTTTGATGGTTTAACACTTGAAGTAGATTTATTTGTCGTAGCACCCGAGTTTATGAATACGCCAATTATTGTGGGAACCGACGTGCTCAATAGGGAGGGTGTTCGGTACATTCGCACGCGCAATTTTCAATCACTTACTAGAGAGGTAGACAGTGCGGAAAATGTGATGAGTGTTCAGTACGATGAGTCAATACCAATTAACACGCCTCTCGTAGGTGATCAGTTACAGCGCTTGCTCAATATGATAAATGAGTTTTCTACATATTTCATATCCGGTACCGCGACATCGACTGTCAATACAGGGTGTATGACGATTAGACTTAGCAACAATACTCCCGTCAACTATCGACCGTATCGAATGTCCCATGCAGAAACACTTCGTGTTCGTGAGATAATTAAAGATTTGATAGCAAAAGGTGTTATTCGCGAATCAGAATCTGACTATGCAAGCCCAATTCTTTTGGTTAAAAAGAAAGACGGATCGGATAGGATGTGTGTAGATTTCCGTAAGTTGAATGAAGTCACAGTTAAGGATCGTTTTCCGCTACCGCGAATTGATGATTACATAGATCGATTGGGACGTAATAAGTACTTCACCAGCCTCGATATGGCAACTGGCTTCCACCAGATTACGCTTCATGAGGAGTCTGTTCCACTCACCGGATTCGTCACGCCTGAAGGCCATTTTGAATATCTCAAAATGCCCTATGGATTGGCAAATGCTCCGGTGGTGTATCAACGCGTTATCTCAAAAACACTGCGCAAATTTATCGACTCTGGTGATGTACTTGTTTACATAGATGACGTTTTGATTTTGAGCCAAACAATGGACCAGGGCTTCGATCTTTTGCACCAGGTGCTTAGAGCTTTAACAGAATCTGGGTTTTCTGTCAATTTGAAAAAATGTTTCTTTTTAACGACAGAAATTGAGTATTTAGGACGTAGAATTAGCCAAGGTCAGGTACGACCGAGCCCCAGCAAAATTAAGGCCCTGATAGATTCCCCTGAACCGAAAAACGTGAGACAGGTTCGCCAATTTCTGGGCTTAGCCAGCTACTTTCGTAGGTATATATCGAGTTTCGCTCAGAGAGCTGCTTGTATAGCTGCCCTTACAAAAAAGGGGATAGAATTTAATTGGGGAAAAGAACATCAGACTGCTCGTAAAGAAATAGTTGAATGTCTCACTAATGAACCTGTCCTAGCGATATATGATCCTTCCTTGCCGATTGAGGTCCACACGGACGCTAGTTCCATTGGTTACGGAGCTGTCCTGTTCCAAGTACACGATGGTGGTCACAAGCGAGTGGTTGCCTACTTTAGCAGGCTCACACAAGGCGCGGAAAATAAGTATCACTCATACGAGTTAGAAACCCTCGCTGTGGTCAAAGCTTTGCAACATTTTAGACCTTATCTTGTGGGTGTGCGTTTCATCGTTGTTACAGACTGTAATGCTCTGAAGCTCACACAGCGCAAGAGAGATTTATTACCTAGGGTAGCCCGATGGTGGGTCTACCTTCAAGATTTTAATTTTGGCTTGGAGTATCGCAAAGGCACACTTATGTCCCACGCAGATTATCTGAGTCGGAACCCTGTCAATGTGTGTACAATTCAGAAACCTCAGAATTGGGCACGGATTGCACAGGCTGCCGACGAAGAAGCCCAGATTCTTATACAAAGACTCAATGACGGGCAACTAGATGCCACGAGATATATTGTCAAGAATGACGTCCTTTACGTAAAGTATTCCCCCACTGGCGAATCTTCCCGTTTCCTTTGTTATATCCCTAAAGGACATCGGCTTAGTCTCCTTCGTGTGTTTCACGATGAACATAATCATTTTGGGGTTGATAAAACTGTTGATTTGATTACAAAGCACTTTTGGTTCCCTGGTTTGCGAAATTTTGTTTTAAAATATATTTCACATTGCCTAGTGTGCATTGCGCATAAAAAGGTCGCACGAGCCCCATTCCAACCTATTAGTTCTTGGGAAAAGCCAGACCTACCCTTTGAAACCATTCACATGGATGCCTTGGGACCTCTCCCTGAAGCCAATGGCTACCGTCATGTCTTAATAGTTATTGATGCATTTTCCAAGTTTTGCCTCCTTTACCCTATGTATCGGCAGGATGCAAATGAGTTAAAGCAACATTTTAACAATGTGATATCCCTATTTGGAACCCCTAAATTAATAGTAGCCGACAGAGGCCGTATGTTTCAAAGTGCTGAATTTCTTAATTGGGTTAAAAGTATGGGTTGTGATACACACTTTATAACGCCTGAGATGCACCAATCTAATGGGCAAGTCGAGCGTTATTGTCGAACGGTTTTAAATATGATACGTGTCGAAACTAACTATCGACAAAACGCATGGCCGACTGTTATCTGGAAAATCCAGTTGGTTCTTAATATTACCAAGCACAGAACTACGCAATGCTCTGCCCTCAATCTACTGGCAGGTATTGAAGCAGCAACTCCGCTTATAAGAAGTTTGGTACGCGATGTTGCGTTCGAGGGCTCCAGTCCTAATAGAGAGACCTTACGTGAAATGAGTAGACAGAGAGCATCGGAACGACTTAAGCAGAATCAGCACCAGCAAGATGCTTATGTTAACCAAGGGAGGAAGCCTTCCCGAGTTTTTGAATTAAACGGTTTGGTTTTTGTGCGAAAGCAGGCTCAATCAACTGGAAAGTTAGACTCCTGTATGCGGGGCCCTTACCGCATCGTGAAGACGCTGCCACAAGGGCGCTATGAGCTCCAACTCCTGGCCGGCTCGTATGGGAAGTACACGCAGGCGGCTGCGGAGTACATGATTCCTTGGCGTGGAGAGTGGACTCCTGAAGTATGTGCTGCTTACTTCGATGGTGAGTGCTTTATGCCTCTTATATATGAAGCTTCATATGGTGTTTGTGTTGTATTATGGTGTGTTGGGATAAGCTTCACGTAGTGCCTATATCCTGACCGAACCGAGTTACGAGTACGCCTCGCGGCTAGCCTCTGACTCCGCTAAGTTATGCCACACTTCGGGGCTTTTTCTTAGCTGAATATCAAGATGCGTCTTGATATATGACTTGCCCGCTAATGTGTCGAGACAAGCTTCACGTCGTGCCTCTATCTCGATAGCTTAGTGTGTGCCAGACAACGGTCAATTATGTGCGTATGCACAATGCGTAGCGTTGTGCATAGAGCATATGTTTTTAATGTCATGTGCAGATGCAGACCATGAGGATGAGGAGTCCACACCTGCTACTGCCAAGTTAATCTCGTCAGCCAACCAGTCTGTCTCCCAGCCACAACCTAGTACCTCTGGGACCGAGACTGAGGCGTCGCAGCATCTCTTCGAGCCTGAGCCACTACAGCTTCAGGTCCAGCCTGAGCCATCACAGCTTCATGCCGAGCCCGAGCTACTACAGCTTCACGCCGAGCCTGAGACACTACAGCTTCAGGTCGAGCCTGAGCCACCGCAGCTCCAGGTCGAGGCTGAGCCACCGCAGCTTCACGCCGAGCCTGAGCCACTGCAGCTTCACGTCGAGTCTGAGAGGCCACCAGCAGAAGTGGAGTTCTCCATGCCTGTGCTGACCGACCACCAGAGCTGAAGACATCATGAAGGAGCCCGGGACGGCCTCCTGTCAGGAGAGGCCGTATTGTGAATACATAAGAAATCAAGAACCAATTCGTATAAAAGGAAGCGCTGTCACACAGCGCGCCCCTTTTCGCTCGAGAACCATCGGACCGTCAACACGTCATAGCGACCGACATTTATTTTTTCTAATTTCGTGCCATTTTCTTTTGTTTTGTTTATTATTTGATTTATTAAAATTACTATTGTAGCCGTTAGAATTTTGTCTTTTAAAATAAATAACTTGCCATCTAGTTTGCAAGAGTATATACATATTTTCTTTAAATAATTCTATTTAAAAATTACTTTCACGAAAGAAGGATTAGCAAAATATTACGTTTAAAAAACGAATTTTTGGCTATATTTTTTTTTTAGTATGAAACTACTATTTTATACTAAGAATTTGAGATATGTACCGTTTGCGCCGGGGCCTGGGTTTTTTTTGAGCATTATCCTTTGGAATAGTTTTATAAAACCTTTGCCCAACTATTTTGCAAATCAGAAAGAGATTTTTTATATTTTTTTTTGCAACAGGGACTGAACGGGAGTCTTTAAAATTCAAAGTTGGCTACAAGGGCATGTGCGATATCGTTTGAAAGAGCGCTTTTTGCACATTTGCTCAGTTTTTTTTTTTTTTACACCACATAAATTTTCGACTTATGAGAAAAAATAAAATACCGACCCCCCTTATCTCCGAAGTTTGCACAGAAAAAAATTGAAATTATTCTCTGTGATATAAGTTTATGTGAAGATTACAGGAAAAATAAAACGATAATACTTACACTTATTAGACAAAAATTACATTAGTTCCACTATCGGTCACGAGATGGCGCTGACTTAAAACTGCAATATTCTACACCGCAGTGTTAAAATTCTCTGACGAATATAGGCCTCAACGATGAAAATTTAAAAACATTTAACGGTTCACAACCAAAATGTCTTCTTACCTACTCGCAGGTTGCTGTGGGTGAAGCACAGTTGTAGTTTTTCTGGGCATAGAACCATTTAGGTACCTATACGAATGAAGCTAATAGTAAAGTACTGTCCGCCTGTTCGCCCTTCCACTTGTCCGCCTGTCCGCCTCTCCATTCATCCACCTGTCCGCCTGTCCATCTATCCTACTTTTGAAGGACTGTACGTAAAGTAACACATCCAAAATATTTATATATGATGGTACGGAACCCTCGGTGCGCGAGTCCGACTCCATCTTGACCGGTTTTTTTTTTTATTTACATAAAAGCCCAATAAAAAAAAAACTTTTTTGTTGAATGAATCTTTTAGTCGCTACGTTATAAGCTTGGGAGGCCATATTGTTTCCCCGACTACCACGTGGACGAACTCGCGAGCACAGCTAGTATTAGGGCAAGATTTATAGACCGCACTTTGTCTTTACTTAAACAACGTTGCATACTAATATAAACATTATTCATATAGTTGTCATCATCATCATATAAGGCTCTCTTTTCTGATGTCAATCCCCACGCTCTTGTGCCAGCCTCACCACATTCAGGCAGACGACATTGGTGCCATAGCGAGCAAAACCTTGCTGGCTATGGCACCAATTAATGTCGTCTGCCCATCTCGCCGCCGGACAACCGACCCTTCTCGTCCTTGGACGCCATTTGGTCACAGCCTTACTCCACCTGCTTGACATGAACCATGCTTGGCATAAGGCTATTAGACGGAGTCCCAAACGTCGAGATCGGAAGACGTGAAATTCAAATTTGGGCAGGAAACCTGACAAGGCCTGTCATTACTGCAATGACAGGTGGAGTAAGTGTTCATACACACGAGCGGCACGCGTTAACGGTAGAGGCAACTGCAGCCGTCGTCGTCGACACTCGTCGACGGCTGCAGTTGATGTGGCGGCTGCAAAATGCCGCCCGTGTTTCTGAGTACGGTAGTCAAATACACGAGCGGCACCAAGTTGTCGACGGCAGCAGTAAACGCGTGCTGATCGTGTATATAACATGAGTTCTAAGGCTATGACCGTATAGTATTAATGTTCATTAATTCGAATGAAACTTGCTTACATTCGCTAATACGAATATGAACATTATGAACATAAGAATAATGTTCATATTCGTATAGAACGCGTATTTGATTTAGTAAGGTGAACGTTGACTGTGTGAATCTCGCCCTTAATATCAAGTAAACAGGATTGATTTTGAGCACAACTCTTCCAAAAAAATATGTATGACACACACAGATAATATTGCAAATATTAACATATTAATTAATATTATATTATGAGGATGAAATAATTAATAATGATGATGAATCAATTAAAATATAATGACATATTAAGGATATAACTTATGTAACCTACATTAAACGGGCGATAGAGGACGCAAGTCTTTTAAGCAAGGTTTTTCCATTAGAAATTTCTCATTAGCAGTTTGGAATTATTCCTGATAAATGGAAATGGGCTGGACCCCATGAGTAATATAATGATTTATAATTTATGACTAATACTTGAATTATAGTCCTCCAGTTCGGCCACGGCGGCCAATCTCAACGAAGACCAGCCTTCGGCGCGGGAGATATTATAGTGCACGAGTGTGTGCGCAGACACAGGTGCACTCTCTCTTCCTAGAAACTTCACGAAGGTCGAAACTATCAGATCGTCGCACAGACAAATGGACCTTGTTGTTAATGACGTGCACGTCACATTCAAAGTGATAAAGCAATTACAAGGTCGGCTATACTGTGCACCTTTGTCTACAGGGTGTAAGGGACAGCCCTCCGCAAACTAACAGGGTGCATTCAGCTCCCTGTTTTGAATCAAATTCCACTGAAAATGTTCTCAGGAAAATTTTCATTTTTTTTATTGGGTTTTCAGTTACTATTCCTTTATTTTAATTTAAAATTTCATTCTCTCTATGCAGTACTCTATTAATGTATCTAAACAGATAAAATAAAAAAATAAAAATCGAAAAAAAAAATTTAAACTAACGAACTACGCGTGAAATCAGCTGTTCAACCACCGCGCGGGGCGGGCAGGGGGCCGCTCGCTGCGCGTGTTGCGCGCTAGCGATCCATTGCGTGTGGGGTAATCAAACAAATCAGGTTTGTTGGATTCCCATAACGTTCCTGAAATAATTTCATGTACCGGTCATCTTAGTATAACTAACTGAATTCACCCCATCAGTCTGCGGAGGGGTGTCCCTTACACCCTGTATAGATAGTGACATCCACGAAGACGTGCCCCACTCTTCGGCATGTAATAGTGGGGCGCGTCTTTGTGGATGTCACTATCTCTAGATACAAATAAAGCCGTGATTTTATGAATAAACAAAATCAAACAAAAGTTTTTTTTATAAACAATTATATTTAAACTTAAACAACGTTAAAACTAATCTTTCTCCATAATTTCCGGTAAATCTCTATCACTTTCTTGATCGAAGTAATCTTCAGGTATCACATAGTTTTCCGGCGGCCGCATGGGTCCATACATCTTCTTAATTTCAGGCTCTTCTGTCTCTCTACTTACATCTTTTGTATCTTCTTGACTCTTCTCTGCATCTCTGCTTGCTTCTTTCGAAGTGGATTCTTTCTTCGTGTTGTTGGGTTCTGAATCGTCATCTGAATCCATCTCTTCGACAAACTCTGATGCTTCTTGTTTCACTTCCTTTCTTATTTTTGTTCTCTTCTCTGTGTTTTCTTTTAGCCTTATTCTGAAAATAATTTAATTTAATTTTGTATTGTAAAGTCGTATAGTGATAAGGCTTGTATATTTAAATGGAGCTATTCTCATGTACAGTCAACCGAAGTTCAGCAGTAACTACGAAAAGCGCCCGTCGAATGTACAGTATATTCAAAACTTTGTTTTCACCACCAATTGTGACGTTACTTCCACATAGTCCAATCCACTACGCCGCGCCCCACTCCGCGACGACTGTACTGTAAGCTGTACTTTAGTGCGGAGCGGGGCGGGGTGGGGCGCGTCGAGGTGGATTGCACTATCTATAAACGAATATGAACTTTATGTCAGTGTAAATTAAGTTGATTACAGAAAGACCAGTGAATTCAGTCTTACTTTTGTAAGAGCTGTTTTCGTATTTCGTAGTTCCAGTGTTATCTATCACTGACATGCGTTTTTTTAGCAACTATGTAAAGCTCCCCCCCCCCTCCCCCGTCAACTTAAAAAAAATCAGCATGTTTTGTCTTTAAATAAAGGAATAAATCGTCGCTTTTCGGGTTAGAAACGCGCGATGAATATCCAAAAGTGTTCGGGGGTGTATGACGGGGGATCATTACACTCCCCGTCCCCCTCGTTTTTTGTTATTTTTTATTTTTATTATAATTCACAAAACTGATGTTTGTACATCAGTATTATAAATGCAATAAAACATTTATAAAACAACAGATCTGATTGACATCTACTAGATGTGAATCTAGCATGCTTAATTTATGCTAAACACTTAACTATTCAAAACAAAAAAAAAAACAAAGTTAAACAAAATTTACAAATTGTGAGCTTTTCCTTAGCTACCTGATGAAAAAGTATTGGGAAAGAACAACAAATATAAGAATAACAAAAATAATTATACAATTACTACACTAAGTTTAGTCCTAACTGAGGCTACTGAACCAGCAAATATATCTATTTCACCACGAATGGAGTTCGCAAGAGAAAGCATACGGCAAATGGGTGAAAAATGACCTATATTAGTTCGACTATGAGGCAACACGAAAGTCCTTCGGTTAATTAAGCGGCTACTACTACGTGGAATACTAAATGTGGAATAGTAAACCATTTATTAATTTAAACAAAAACCGGAAATCCAATAATTTCCTACGTGCGCTTAAAGATTTCATTTTATAATGACTCAGCCTAGAGTTATACGAGTTCAGACTACGACATCTGCAGTGCTATTCTGTAACCATCTCACCGTGAAAACTTAGGTGAAGTGAGTTGTCATTCCAACAGGGTGAGATGACACTGACAGCTCACTCCACGCTCACTTCACATGTTTTCACGGTGAAGTGGTTACGGGAATCGACATGCTGTTATCTGAGTAACTTAAGCGATAAAGAAACATTTTTGGAACGCGCTCTATCCGGTCAGAGTGCACCTGATAAAACGGGTTCCATACCGTACTGCAATACTCCAGAATACTTCGAATGACGCTGTTGTAAATGGAAATAGTCTGAATTGGTTCTTTAAAAATTTTCATTTCGCTCACGATGAAACCTAACAATTTAGACGCCCGGCTAATCATTTGGTCGTAATGACTCCTAAAACTTAAACTACTATCCATTAAAACACCAAGGTCCCTAATACTATTAACTTCTTGGAGCGGGCTGTTATTAATCGAATAACAATTTTGAGATACTTTCCGTTTTCTGCTAAATTTAATGAAGCAACATTTATTTTTATTTAATGTCATTTTATTTTGTATGCACCAATTATGAACGTTATTTAAATCCAGCTGAAGCTGAATAATATCGGATTCGTTGTATATAGTTCGATATATTTTTAAATCATCAGCAAACAGTTTATATTCAGAATCAATTTTGCAGCCCAAATCATTTATAAACACTAAGAAAAATAGAGGTCCCAAGTGTGACCCCTGAGGCACCCCTGATGGTACGTACAATATTGTACAATACTGTCTGGATTTTAAACCCTTGAGATACACCAATTGTGAGCGATTTCTTAAGTACGATTCGCACCAACGCAGCAATGACCCATAAATACCCACCCTTTCTAATTTAGCAATCAGTAAGTTATGATCTACCAAGTCGAAGGCCTTTTTAAAGTCAGTGTATATTGCATGGACTTCTCTACCGTCATCCAATGCAGATGATATAAATGAAACATACTCGACTAGATTAGACAGTGTCGATTTTTTGGGGCGAAAGCCGTGCTGGTTATTATCCAGCACATTTTTTAAGTGAGTAAACATTTTTTCTGAACAAGCGATTCAATAATTTTACCACAAGCGGATAGAATGGACACTGGTCTGTAATTTGCAACATCATCAACACTACCAGATTTAAAGATTGGCGTGATCCACTGATCATGAAATAAACCCTGTGCCAAAGAATAGTTGAAAATTGTAGTCAGAGGATCAGCCAGGTTCGCTGCACATTTTCTAAGAAAGAGAGGAGGAATTAAATCAGGCCCGGGTCCTTTATCACAATCTAGGACAGACAAGTGTTCAAAAACTTCTTTTACTTCAAGTTTGCACTGGCTGAAAGTGTTATTGTTACAGGGAGTGGGTTCAATTGGCGTTGAATAGTGTATGGCATTATTGACACCATATATGGACTTAAAATTATCGGAAAACAAGTCACAAATTTCCTGACCGCCCCTGGCAAACCTAGTGTTATTCAAAGTCATTTTGTTGGGAATATAATTGTTATCAATCCGTTTATTTTTTAAATACCTCCAGACATGCTTAGGATTGGTACGCAGGTGTTCAGCTATATGTTTTTTAAAATTAGCGTAACAGTGTTTTATCAACTTGCTGCAACACACTCTCAGGCATTCAAACGTAATGTTATCTCTAAAAAAAATATGATCCCGAGGTCCATGAGGCGTCGCAAGGCATGAGCAACGCATCGTGTGGAATGTTGTTTTATTTTACTGCTTTTTATTTTATTTTACTATATTTTTTTCCCATTTACTGTAAAACCTATGTAAGTTATTATTCTGTATTCTTAATTTTCATTTTCATCTATCGTTTCACAGCGGGGATCATTTCGTATTGGTATTGGTTCGGAACAAAAAAAAATATTTTGTGGGATCCGATCGGATTAAGCCGCCTGCGGGAGTCTTTTATTTTATTTATTTATTTAATACTTCAAGCACAGAAATGTACAGAGGCGGGCTTAATACCATATTTTCTATCCTGGGAATTCCTTATTCCTTGTCTACACCATAAAAGGAACCTCTGTGCAACATTTCAGTTGGCGGCTGGGCGTTATAGACTCGGTCAGGACTTTTCATCCATCCGTTCTATCAATAATTCCATGCTTGCTAATATTATAAACGCGAAAGTCACTGTCTGTATGTTTCCTTTTCAGGCCATAACGGCTTCAACGGATTTCGATGAAATTTGAAACACAGGTACATTAGTTCTCATCATAGTAGTACGTTCCCGTGGGATAGTTTCCGACCACCACGTGGGCGGAGCAGCGGGCAAAAGCTAGTTTAATATGTATGGACCTCACCTCTTGCCATACACGACGCAGTTGGCCTGCTTGATGGGCAGCTTGTCGTCTTTCTTCAGCAGCGGCGGCAGGTGCGCCGGCCGCGCCAGCTCGGCGAGGCGCCGCGTCTTAGCCAGCTCCGTCTTCAGCTTCTGTATGCTCATCTGTTGAATAAATCATATTTATTTCTGTAAATTGGTTAAAAAAACACATTTACACGTCAAAAAGAAATTTATTTTTAAAATTTGAAGAGTGACACCAGTCAGTATTCCACAAAGATAAGCAGAGGAGTATATTTCACCTACATGTCGCCAGTTATGTTTCAGTCCCATGTAAAGGCTCTCCCTCACCGGGAGCATTCGCCAGTAATGTAAAGGTGGGTACTGACCGGTGTTACGGGGTGTAATGTAACATGTTACAAAGCAAGCATTCGTGCAGTCAGTACGTGGAAACGAGCACGAACACTCCAGCAGCTAGCCACTCGTTGCTCGTTTCGAGTGCTCCGCCCGCTGTCGGTTTTTTAGCGTATTCCTTTGAATGTTACACGGTTCTTTCAGTACGCCCGCATCAAGTCGTCACGAGCGCACGGCCACACGCGTCGATTCTTGGCTATTGTATATAGAATATGGAGTACAGGCGAGCAGAGTTTGAAACGAGCACTCATCAGATTTTAGGAATGGTACATTACGGCCCGTAACACCTTTACAATTCAGATTCAAGCATTACATCAGTGAGTGAGGAGAACCGAGCATTAGTAGTGAGTGGGGCTACCGTGATACAATTTGTAACATGCATGCGAATCTTGGATTGTTACATTACAGGCGAGTGCTCCGGCGATCCCGAACGCCTTTATAAGAACTGAGCCTAGCGACTAGGTAAAAATGGGTACCCGGGTTTGATACTGTGGAATTCAATAAGGACGATACCCTATAACACTTTGCCCATACTGCGGGTTGAACCCAGGACCCCACGCTCAGTAATCGCGCTTGCGTTCATAAGACCAGTGCCGAGCAGTCCACCGTACATTATTTATTTATACTATAAATGAAAATACTAAACGAAGAATAATTATTATTATTCATCTTACATTTTAAAAATCGCAAAGATAAATTTGTATTTCATAATGATACTATAAAATCACCCATATTTAAATAAAATACCTTATGAATCGGCGTTTTTAGTATTTGTTGACTATATACAGTATATGGTACATGATATACAGAAGTTTTAAATTCTTAACTTATTCAGTTGTTGAGATAGAGCTAATACAAAAATGGCCTAAAACTGACCACTTTTACGGCCCCCTATTTCATCATTTTTGAAGATAAACAAAGTAAAAAATATTTTTGTTCTCTACCAGATGGATGAGTGCTACACATCCCACAAAGACGGGAGATTTTTTTTTTTCAAAATCTCCAGTTATGTATGGAGACCCCCCTTTACTTTTTATTATTTAATGCTATAGCGGCAATAGAAATACATTATCTGTAAAAAATTCATCTGTAACTATCACGGTTTATGAGACAGCCTGGTGACAGACGGACGGACGGCAAAAAAATCATGTCTGTCGTATGGGAGCCCCCCTTAAATATTTATTTTATTCTGTTTTTAGTATTTTTTGTTATAACGGCAACATAAAAATACATAATCTTTGAAAATTTCAACTGTCCAACTATCACGGTTCTTGAGATACAGCCTGTTGACGGACGGACAGCGAAGTCTTAGTACCTAATAGGGTTCCGTTTTTACCCTTTGGGTACGGAACCATAAAAAAATGTGCCAAATCGGTCAAGCCGTTCTCAAGTCATGATCTTCTACATGTGGCAATTAATTTACATATATAGATTGTTAATTCAAAAATAAATCATTTAAAATATTAATAAAACGAATTATTTTTTAATAATTAACTTTTTTTTCTTTTTTTACCCAATTTCTTACCTTAGTCTTGGAGATCTCCGCCTTCTGCGCCATGCTCTGACCCTGATTGCCCAGGCTACTCATGTACTGGTCCAGTTCATCCACATCCTCACTGTCCTGCTGACTCTTGCCTGCAGAGGATCGTAGTTTCTCTAGCGTTCGCTCTTCAGAGGTTATTTTGGTCTCGATTTCTGTTATTTCTTTTAGCTGTAACATACAATATAAAAGACATTATAAAATTGCCCAAGTGTCCACTTAAAATAACGCTTAGGGCTTAGAGTGTGTCAAAAACAGTTACGTTACGGAGCTTGGATTCCGACTCCGAAAGGTTGCGATAATTTTGAATCGGAGTTATATACCGAAGATCGAAACTATATATCATAAATTAGTAGATTGTTATACAAGGGATGAAAGGGATATATTTAGGCACGAGATGGCATGGCGCGCGAGCGTAGCGTGGTCGCCTATAGTTCGAGTGCCTAAATAGGTCTTTCACCCGAGGTAAACACTGCTTTTCATTTCGAATATATATGAGGAAAGTAATTAAAAACCTAATTAGTTAAACAACTGAAGATCGAATTTCGGCTTTCCCGCCTTTTTTATGTTTCTTTATCTGTGGCACTCTACCAGCCAGTATTTTTTACCATTGATGATGGTAAATATTTAGCCTAAATCTATGTAAATTAAATAATAATTTTGTGAAAAGTAAATTATAAGTAACACAATGTTGCCGTCATGTTACACAATTGTTGAGTGTCTGTATAAAAAGTTGGGAGATTGCTTGCATAGTTGTAAAAATTTTGACAGCAGGGAAATCGTTTCCCCGGGACGAAAACTACTGTTTTCTATTGAAACACGATGAGTAGTTAGCTTTCATAGACCGTAAACAGTTTATAGTTCTACATTCTTATAACGCCGGTTCCACACGCACATGTTGTCTTTGTGTCGACATTGGAGTAGCTTAATTAGTCCCAAGCCTTTTTGTCGTCTGAGTAATCTTTAACTTTATAGAAACCTTTTTGACATTGTTTGTATTATTAATTATTTAAATTTATTGAGGCTTAGTTCTGTAACATAGCTTGGGAGTTGTAAAAACGTATACTTTGGCACTTAAATGAATTACAAATTTTTGGAACCTATAAATAAATCTTTATTTCTAGTATTTATGCTATGAATGTCGCTGTTCAGAATATAGATTTATATTCTTTTTTACATAGATCAGGTTCTCATATACATATTGAGACGCGACTGTCATTATGTTCATTTCCTTAAAGTTATCCCTCAGTTAATGCTGACAACTTAGGTTATAAATTGCTCGAATGGTTCCAACTCCGATCAATCAAATTTAAAACCTCCGGACTCCGGCTCCGGGTCCGGTAAAACTACCTCCGTAACATCCCTAATTTCTACATAAACAAATATCTACTTCACCCCTATGTAAATAAAGTTGCTTTTGTTTTTGCTGCTCGATGCTTTCTTTTAAAGTGCGGAGCGAAAAACACAATGAGTTTTGTGGCCCCTGTGTTAAGGTTAGGAACCAAAACTGATTTCTGTGGAATTTTTACTCAAGTATGATTTATTTGCAGATGTAATGATTACACCTTAGAATTTAGAAAGCTTGTCAACAACTTCTATTCTAAGGTGTAATCACTATATCTACGAATAAATCAGATTTGAGTAAAAATTTTATACTTTTGTCAATCTCAACTCTCAAACTCAAACTCAAAGCATTTATTTCAATTAAACCATTTACAGGCACTTTTGAATTGTCAAGGAGTCAGTCAGTCAGTCAGAAATATGAAGCTAGTTGCCCATTCCAAAGCGTAGGTTTCTATGGAGAAGAACGGGCAAGAAACTCCACGGACACTCTTTTAAAAAAATTATATTCTTACAAAATATTGTTTACATCATTCATGTTGAAATTATACATGTGAGTACAATGTAGAAAGACGTGTACGTAAAAAGCGTCCGTTATAAAAAAAATAAAAACAATTCAAAAATTAAAATTATGCCGTTGCAGATAAGAGATGACCAGTCCCTACTGATGGCGCCCGTTCACGAACATGACGCATGGATCAGCACCGTTTAGCTCAACCATTTTGAAGGGAACTCAACGATCCAACACACACGCCACCACCAGCGAGACATTTGAGTGAGCATGACATACTCTTAGCCGCCAGGGCATATCGAGTCAATGAAAGACGTACCCAGTAAATGGTAGCTTTATAGAAGGTACATGGTCACAGTGCTCACACATGTGCTATGCAATTATACAATAAAAAAGAGATTGAAGTTATACAATTCAAAGATAGTTTTTGCAATCTTCCGGCTTCAACCCCCGGTAACTAACCCTCACGAAAGCGAGGATTATTTTGTATAGGAAAATTTCAAAATTTCAAATCCTAGTTATTTCGGTTCTAAAGTTACAGCCACAAAATAAAAGACGACGTAGACTTGGTAATAAGGACCGGTTGGCTTTTAACTTTCATATCACTGGAGTTTGTCTTTATAGAGTCTTGCTATAAACTTTGATGCCCCAATAAAATCTTCAATTTTGTTTCTCTTTATTTGGGCTGAAGGAAGATAATATCATATATTGAAGACGCTGTTATTAAATACAGCTATAGCAACATATATCTACCTACGAGTACGTACACAATATTAAAACATGTCTTGTAAACAAAATATAACATCAATTTTATTGGAAGGTTTGAAACGGAGCAACAAGAAAACATAATCCTTTACATAATGAGGACGCATTTTCAGATTTTAATTAAATGAGGTAAAAGTCAAGAAAAAGTAATTCCCATAAATATTGTTTTGACGTTACTTAGACGCGAGGTGCTCGTGGCTAAGTAATAACTGCCGCACGGCTCGATCCGTCAGGTTAAGCTACGCTTGCCGGGGTTGGTCTGTGGATGGGTGACCGTCTTTAGGTACCGAGACTCCTCCGTGCCGCGGAAAGCACGTTAAGCCGTTGGTCCCGGCTGTCGTTCGTGGATCTTTGACAGTCGTTACGGGTCGTCAGCACCCGAAAGTCTGACAACCAGTCTTACCAAGGGGTATCGTATCACCCAATTACTGGGTTGTGGAGGTCAGATAGGCAGTCGCTCCATAGAAAATACTGGTATTCAGCTGTATCCGGTTAGACTGGAAGCCGACCCCAACGTAGTTGGGAAAAGGCTAGGCAGATAATAATAATATAATAATAAATCGTTTATTTATAAAAAGGGGCACATTGACAATAAGTATCTTAATAATTAAAATAGAGCAAATTTGCTTAATTGCCTGAACTAGGTTGAACCTGTGCTTCAGGCTAGGAAGTGCATAAATATGAGGGTCATTCAATAAATACTTAGCCTACAAAAAGTAAACGAAAATTTTGGAAAAGTGGCAATTTATTTTTCAACATAGTCTCCTTTTAGTTCGATACACTTAGCCCAGCGATGCTCCAACTTTTTTAACCCGTCCGAAAAATAGTTTTTGTCAAACTCTGCAAAATAGGCCTCCGTGGCGGCGATGACCTCCTCATTCTATCCATATCTATTCCCGGCGAGTGATTTTTTCAGATTAGGAAACAGAAAGAAGTCACAAGGGGCCAAATCTGGAGAATACGGTGGATGGGGCAGCAATTCGTAGCGTAATTCGACCAATTTGGCCATGGCAACGGCAGACGTGTGAACCGGTGCGTTGTCGTGGTGAAACAGCACTTTTTTCTTCGCCAGATGGGGTCATTTTTTCTTTAATTCGGCGTCGAATCGGCCCAATAAATCGGCATAGTAAAGCCCTGTAATTGTTTTACCCTTCTCGAGGTAATCGATGTAGATCACACCTTGTGAATCCCAGAAAACGGTGGCCATAACTTTTCCGGCCGATTTTACAGTTTTCGCCTTCTTTGGAGCACGTTCCCCGGTCTGGATCCATTGTTTTGATTGCTCCTTGGTCTCTGGTGTGTACCAGTGGATCCAGGTTTCATCGACGGTCACAAAACGACGCAAAAACTCCGCTGGATTCCGCTTAAACAGCGCCAAACACGTCTCCGATGTGGTCTCACGGTTGCGCTTGTTTTCTGGTGTGAGTAAACGCGGCACCCATCGCGCCGACAGCTTTCTCATGCCGAGTTCCTCGTGAAGAATATGATGCACTGTTCCTTCTGAAATGCCTACAGTCTCAGCTAGCTCCCGAACCTTCAATCAGCGATCTGCCGATACGAGATCATGGATTTTTTTAATGTTTTCCTCCGTAGCAGCTGTTTTCGGTGCACCTGGACGTGGTTCATCAAAAACCGACGTACGGCCACGTGCAAACTCGTTGAACCAATTCTTGACGGTGGCCATCGATGGAGAAGAGTCACCGTACACAGCATCCAAGCGCTCTTTGATTTCGATGCGCGTTTTCCCTTCCAAAAATAGGAATCGAATCACCGAACGATATTGCTCTTTTTCCATTTTTGTAAAACCGATCGACACGTTCGCTTCCATAAATTGTCAAATTAAAACAAATGAAGGGATTGGAATGAAAATTTGAAAAAATAATTAAAAAAGAATGTGCTACACTGTGGTAAAACTCTTTTGAAACTACAGCGCCCTCTGGCGATGAGGCTAGGTACTTATTGAATGCACCTCGTACTTTATGTAATAAATTAACATGGAGTTTAAAGTATATAAACTAAAATAAAATTAGGTCAATCAAAGTAAAATGGCATGTTAGCGATTCTATTTGCAGACAACAAGTAGATCTTCTGTCTGTGCATAATCTATGGTTAGTAAATATTCAAGTATAATTTTTTGTACAGCTAAAGTAATTTAATTTATAAACACTAAGTTTTCTATTTAATCTATTGTACAGAAATGGGCCTTAGAATGTAAAAAATCTTTCTACAAAGACATGTTTTGAGGTTGCATTTGATGTGCATACTATATCATTCCGTCTCTTGTTAGTATTGTCAGCGGTGTAGGTAAGCATGGTGTGCTGTTTTAATACTAAGTGCATAATGAAAAGTTGGCGAACAGTCAGCACGTTGCAGGATTTATATAGCAGATCTGTGGGAAAGAAAAAGAGATGGAAGTTTGCTACCTTTAAAATTGATCTCTGAGCTCTTTCAAGAGGAAGTAGATTGGTTTTTGGTGCGCCACCCCATGAAGTAATGCAGTATTGAATTATAGATTGACATAGTGCCAAATAAACTTGTGTGATTAATTTTGAATCTGCAAATGTTCGCAATTTTTTAAAAACATATATTAATGATGAATAGTGGACTTACCAAGTCGTCATAAGTCCTAGGTCTCTCGTGCTCTCTCTCAGCGGCGCCTAGTTTCTGCATGCGTAACTTCCGCTTCCGCTCGACGCTGCCGGTCCGGTCTAGGAACGTGTCGTCATCCGAGTCGTAGAAGTCGTCTGCTGACCAGTCTCGCTCTTTCCGTCGACGAGATTCTGCAAAAGTAACGAATGAATGAGTGAGTGAATGAGTGAATGAATGAATGAATGAATGAATGATCTGTTTATTTGCTAGAATATAGGTTACTAGGGTTTGGCCGCGGTTTCGCCCGCGTGGAGGTCGGAAATTATCACAAACTCTCAAACTCAAAGCATTTATTTCAATTAAACCCTTTACAGGCACTTTTGAATTGTCAAAGAGTCAGTTAGTCAGAAAGTTGAAGCTAGTTGCCCATTCCAATACGTAGATCTCTATGGAGAAGAACGCGCAAGAAACTCCAAGGACACTCTTTTAAATATAGAAATTACAAAATCCTGGGTACATTACTCTTGTTGATTCTATATGTGAGAACAATGTAAAAAAAATATATATAAATCAAAAACGATTAAAAATAAGCCCTGGCAGATAAGAGATGACCAGTCTCAACTGACGGCGCCCGTTCACGAAGTTCACGAGTAGGGAACCGAATGATCCACAGGAACGTACTACGGGGATGAGAAATATGTTATGTCCTAACGCAGGTCATGGTCTACCCATGTACCAAATTCCATCTAAATCCGTTCAGCCGTTCTAACGTGAACAACAAACAAACCACACATAAATATTATTCTCAGTATTATTGTCATTTTTTTTAATATGTATTATAATATATTAATAAAACTCTGTATATTATATTAAATACTTTGTTTTAATTACTACTCAAGCACACGCCAACACCATGAATTCCAATACTAGAGGCGAGCATAGAGAATAGAACACACCGTGTCACAGGTAAGAAACGTTCCAGTTCTCACAATATGTATTAATTCATAATATTATAAAATGAAAATATTAGTATTTTTGTTAACACAAAATCTACTTAACCGATTGAATAAATTCTTTTACCAGTAGAATGCTATATTATTACTTACTAGCTGCGCCCCGCGGTTTCACCCGTATAAGTTTCGATCCCGTGGGAATATCGGGATAAAAACTTTCCTATGCGTTAATCCAGGTTATAAACTATCTGTGTGCCAAATTTTATCCAAATCCGTTCAGTAGTTTTAATTAACGTGAAGAAGAGACAAACACACACACTCACAAACTTTCGCCTTTATAATATTAGTGTGATCACTGAGTATCATAGGCTATAATTTATAAAGATAGCACGCGAAGCCGCTGGCGAAAGAAGCTACTATGTATTAAAAGGAAAGAAATTATTACAAATAATGTTCTTTCTTAACGGGCCTGCGGAGCATGCGTAGTTCATACAAACGTAATACCAAAATAATTTGTAAATCAAACATATTCTTAAAGTAGTGTGTATTTATTCCGATTGGATTACAGAATATCTATGCTTCCAAATATATATTTTTAATGGACACTGTTTTTAATTCGAGTTATGAGAAAAATAAGTTTTCTATAGAAATTTTAAATTCCTCATATCTCGTCTTTATATCAGTGTCCATTCAAAATATATATTTGGAAGCCTAGATATTCTGTAATCCAATCGGAATAAATACACACTACCTTAAGAATATGTTTGATTTACAGATTATTTTGGTATTACGTTTGTATGAACAACGCATGCTCCGCAGGCCCCTTAAAAACATATAAGCATAGTGTCCCGTCCGCAGCGAGGTGGTCATTATTATAGATAAGTGAATCCAATAAATGTTCGTTACCATGTTTGGACTGCCTCAAGAGGCCGGCCCTGTCCAGTATCCGGCACGCTTCCAGTGCGCACGCGATGACGGCTTCCTTCTTCTTCCCTCTGTGGATCACTTCTGCGATGACGGGGTTGCCCCGCGCGTCGTCGATCGGTAACTCCACCCTAAGTAGAGAATGTGTGGTTAAGAGCGCCACAATGTTTTCGACGCGACGACACTCACAGACGGAGTCGATCTGTCTGCCAACACTAGCCACAACGTAACCACATCGAAACTACTAGTGACAACGCAACTACGACATCAACCGATGAACAACATTTTCAAGCGTATAATTGTTGATTGAATACGAGGCTTTTGGCCTACTTTTGTATTTGTGTATTTTTTCTTTAAATTTGCGTTTTGTTTGCGCAGAATAAATATATTTCTTTCTTTCTTTTCTTTTACGATGCAACTGCAAGAAGTTGCAGCGACACTATTCACACGTAACCACTACTTGCCCTCATTTTTTCGCTGCGATGTGGTGTGGTTGTGGTACGTGTGAAGGGGCCCTATGAGACCTATCCTGTCACAGGAAATCTAAAAGTGGAATAGGTAACCGAATTTTTTTATGGAAATCGGTTGTCATTGATGCTGAGCAGGGACTGAAACCGGTATGACACATACAGGTATTTTTTAAAGAAAAGAAAGAAATAATATTTATTGGGACAAGCACAGGAGATCAAATAAAACACACACTTATAAAAAATAAAATCAAGAAAAAAACATCAATAAAAATAAAAACAAAGTAAAAAATTAAGCAGAAAGTCCTGTGCGAGGCCAAAAGGCTTCTATCTCAGCATGATGCTGCGACATTTAACAATAAATGACGCAGCGCTGATTTTCTGATAGGGCCCGGTTGCGGGCTGGTTTTTTCGGTTATAACTTTATATTTTTTTTACAGGTATTTTTATATGTTACTTTAAATTGAATACAACCTGTATAAATATATATATATATAATAAATTACATCTATATTACACGTGCCGTCGGCATTAGTCAAAGGGCGCGCATCGCCGGTGTGTGTGTAACCGGTATTAAAACGGTAACTAAATAGAGGTAACGTGTTTCTTCTTCTTGGTTACCCAAATAGCGGTAACCTCAAACCAAAATTCTTCGATACCTGTACCGTCATTTATAAAGGTTTTCGGTCCCTGATGCTGAGGAGTGAGAAAATTCGTTCAAGCTTTGAGTATGAATGCTATGTGAGTAGAGATATGCGAAAGATGATAATTATAGCTAAAAAGGGGGGCTGACTACCAAAATGTCGACTAATAGAGAAGTGTAGCGGTTACACCGCCACATACGAACTACGCATCAAAAGACATGACGTCACACAAATCCTGCATCGCACAATTAGAGTTTACCGCGCGAACGACATATATAAGACTATCCGACATCAACAGTCGGGCAGTCGGCCCGCCAGACACAACACCCGTCTGGTCGGAGGATCCTCCCTTTTCTATGGTGGATGAGTGAACTTTACACCCTGTTCCTCATGCTACTAAAGTTGTGTATGGAACAAAAATACATGTATTGCCGACCACAAATAGCAGTGGACATGCTGATAATGATGAGGCAGTTCCTCACCTGCACATAAACTGCCCCACGCCCCTCTCGTCACAGTTGTAGGTGAGCTCATGACCCTCGCGCTCGAAGTAGCCTCGCAGCGTCTTCTTGGGGTCCTCAAGATATAACTCCTCATTGGCTGTGACTGCGTACGGGTTCTCTGCTAGGTCTGGTTCCTCTTCAGCATCCTCGCCTGTGGAAATGGAAGGAAAGATGATGAGATATTGAGAGTGGCAAGTTTACAATCCCGTTAGTGTGTTGATAGGCGGCTGTTAATGCTGTGATAGATTTGTTCCATAAAAACCAATATCTTGTGGAAAAGTTCACAAGGAACAAATCTAAACTTAGAGAGATGTATTAATGATTCCAATGATTATAATTCTGTAAATACATATCTGTTATAGACGCGAATCATATTTTGATCAAGCTACAACCTGACACTGGTCTGCAAATTGCAAAAAACGTTACACAATTTGAATTTCGCGCGCTACAACTGCGGATCCACCTTAAGAGCGTTTTATCTGAAAGTGAGCAACGTCACAAATAGCTGTCAAATATTTCCCTTTTTTTATTAATTTGGCAATATTACTGTATGGAAATATGAAATGTGGCTAACTAACTAGTGAACTAGAATATTAATAATGAATTGCAATTATTATAACACTGAATTTGATGTTGTAACCGTTTTAGGTGTAAAAAAAGGCATTTGGTTTCCAAATACTTTTTTTACAAACTAAATATTCGGTGTTACGATATTAATTATTGCATTTCATAACCAATATTTTAGTTCACATTTCCATTCGGTATTATTAACAAATTAATCAATACAGGTAAATATTTGACAGCTATTTGCGACGTCGCCAACTTTTACGATAAGCCCTCATAAGGCGAAAGCGTCACGGTAGCACGCTTAATTCAAATTTTCTTACTTTTTTGCAATTTGCAGATCAGTATAGGTTGTATGTTGAATATGATTCATGATCCTAACAATCACAGGTGCCAGCACATCAACCTACCACAATATGTCAAATTTATTTAATTGAGTTTCAACTTTAGCACAAAAATATAAGGTTCACAGTGGATTGGGAAAATTTGACAGTTTCGGGTAGGTTGACGTGCTGGCGTCTGTACATATTTACAGAATAATAATCATTAAAATCATCAATTAATCTCTCTAACTTCAAATTACCCTAATGCCTGTTTTATGAAATCATGACATTTGAGGCCAATTCTAACTTCGAGAGTTTTATTGATGAATTCCGTAAATACATATTTGTTACGATCGCTAACCATATTTTGATCGACATACAACCTGATATAGACCTGCAAATTGCAAAGCACATAAGAAAATTTTAATTTCTCGGGCTACCTTAGCGCATCCCCCATATGTTGGATTCCGTCGGCAAGGTTACCCTAAAAATCGATCTGTTTAATTAAAAAGCCTGCAAAAATGCATCGTAACAGTACCTCTTGGTCTACTACATGAAGGGACAATGCCTGGTCTTCACGGATTCTAGATACACACGCAGTTACTTTGATCGTCAGCGACTCGGTAGCGATCTCAAAATCTCACGTCCGCACACAGATTTTGAAATTGCTAGTAACAAATCGGTTGCCAAGATTTGAAAAACCCAAACAAACAAGCCAAGTGCACGCGCATTCCCAGAAACAGCTAATAAAGATACTCACCCATCCCCCAATCAATTCCCTGCGCCTCCCTTCTCTTTTCTTCCTCCTTTCTATCCCTCTCCCTCTGTTCCACGGCTTCTTTGATCATTCTGTCTCGCTCTACCTTCATGTCTTGTGATCTTCTCTTTATTTCTGTGACTGAGAGCTCTGATTCTCCTTCGCAGTCGAAATCTGGACCCTGTGGACATGGTATTATGTTAAGAATCTGGACAGAATAAAAATGATAGTTTTTCACTGATCAGGGGCAGTATTAGAATTTGTTAATAGCGCATATTACAGCCGCATCAGGTCGCAGCGCATTGCATTTCAATACAAAAAGCGCGGTGCGGTCCACCTGGCGTGTATGATAGTTCATACAAAATGTACGAACATGATGTAGGTACGAGAATTTTTCGTTGCAGTGTGGTCCGCCTTAGGCATCTGTCCGACCGCTGACGTTAAGCGACAGAGTGAGATACAAGTATTTGAAATACAAAAATACTTTGTAACGAGTTTAAAATATCGTTACATGCTTCTCGTCAGTTAGTCGATTTCGGAACGTTTTTTTTTGCTGTCATCGATTGTCTTTGGTGTTTGGTGGAAGCTGTCAATTTTGACGTTCTCACTTTGGCGACGAACATTCTTGATGTAGTATTGAACTTTAACTAATTTTTTTTCCAATCGGGATAAATCCTGGGTATTGGCGGCCTATTGATGCCGTAAACTTCAAAAACTTTCCCTCAGGACGTGGTGACGTAGGAATAATCTTTCATTTCTTTGGTAAGATTGAATTCTTTCGGATTGATGAATTGGATAGCGTGACTAGTGCTCGATATCATACTAAATTATTGTTCCAGGCTTCTAAGTGATTTGTCGCCCGCCTGAATTTTGTGGTGCACTTAAATTTGCCATTTGTTGGAAAAGACGGTAAGTTATTATTACTCGTGGAACGCCACGCTTCCCAACGTTTGGGAATCCTGAACAATTTATTAATTCTCTGTAAATTTTGTTACAGCCGGATTGTGACCGACCCTGGCGTCTTTTCTTTTCGTTTTCTTTTCTTTTCGTCTTCTTTACTTGATATATTTATGCAGAAGACTACTTTACGGTATTTCTACAAGGGATATTTTTATCCCTACCTTCAACGCCACGTTCCTGAAGGTTTTATTTAATCATCTTTTTTACTACCTACCTTTTTCTTTATCAACAAAGATGCAATAATGATCTAAATTCAACAATAATAATGTAAATTCAATAATAATAATAATGTAAGTAACTATAACATTTTGTATTTAATTTCATAATTACTCAGAAGCTACTGGCAATCATTAAACAAGGTATTAGCAAAGGGAAATTCCATTGTTTTATTACCTTAGTTTACCCACCCCCCGGCAGATTAAAAGTCTGACTCTCCGAGGTGTTCTATCTGGCAAGTTTGTTTATTTAAAACATACTGTGTGCATCTCCAAGGCGCCCGAAATTATTTTATTGTTTAATTTGTATTTTTTTATAGGAGAACACACCAACTTTACACATTTTTTTATTAAATTGGGCAAGCTCCCAACACATGTGACACTCATGTACAACCCATCGATTACAACTTAAATTAAATTTTAATTTTGTATCTGATGGCGCTGCCATCACGCAAACACGCGCTCCGTTTGTTTTTTTATTAAAATATGTTTATAATAGTTTTTCCGTCCTAATTTTAACATAATTACGATCCATTTAGTACAGTCAATGATCGCTAGTGTTATCTAAAGTTAACAAACTCTGTGGACCTATAAATAGTGATTTTATTAACCCTATTACATAAGTGATCCGTTTTCATCCCAAAACTGTGTTTGTGCTACGAAAGTGACTTAAAACCATAATACTAACTCAGGGAACACAAAAACAGGCATATTTCAATAGTTTCTAACTTTCATTATCATTAAGATAATCAGTGTAAAAAAATTCTAACAGTGCGTCGATTTTTGAAATGAAAGCTTGGTAACGACATTCCAACAAACTTTTTAAAAACTGTATCATACTAAACAGTAATTTCGTCATCATTAATAACTCTCACGTTGACTCTATTCGTATGATGTGCGCATGCCATACATGGGTGGTCGGGTTCGGATCTCATGAAATGATTGTCTTTTTGTATTAATATAATTACAGAATAATATTATTCTCAACATTAAATTGGATTGATTTTAACTATTTTCTATAATATTTTTTTTTTTTTTGGAACTGTACAACTGGTGTAGCAAGATCAAAGACTGTTATGAGGGTAAAATCCTTAAAGAGAACGAAGCTTGCGTATTGTCTGAGGTTCCGGAAGGCAAACATTGCAGACAAAAATTCAACATCCTTCAATTCGTTTTAACCTGTTCCACCTTAACCTGTTAACAGATGGCAGGACCTGTCCTAAGGAAACGGTTTCTACAGTCTGCAGCTACGAGAACGCTTCTTCTAGTTTTATTTTTTATTTTTATAATGTGGTGCAATATTACCTATGTTAGGAATATTTTTATCTATGGAAGATATATATATATATTTTTTTTTTCTTTAATTTTGCAATTGTTCAACTAATACTTGTAGTTAAATTTTATAATTGTCAATTTGAGCTTTGTGTGATATTGCTGGTAGCCAGTTTTAATTTATTGTATATGTCTACAATGTTGTCCTGTCCTCACTGCCCTGGATCTTCACGTGCTTTTAGCTCGCATGGGCTCAAGATCCATATAGGCCGTATGCACAGAAATGCGTGTCAGCCGGTTACCACTCCTGAGACGTCGTATACTGTGACCGATTCCCGGCTAGTGAGACAGGTGCCGCTTGTTTCGCGACCCTGCCCTTTGGAGAGGCTCTCTGCCTTGAAGGTAAGTACGCCAGTTCTTAGGCACGTACCTAAGGGTGCGCGAAACCAGGCGGCAGGCAAGCTGTGCGACATTATTGATAAATGCGTTAGCTGTAACGGTGTGGAGGACTGGGGCGCGCTTCTCAGTTTTGCGTTCGGTGGGTTGAGAGTTCCTTCGAGGGACGCACCTGGAAATATGACTGCAAAGGTGAAGGCAAACGTCGAGTCAGTCGGTGCTGACCAGTTTTGCGATGAGTCGGGTTGTGTGGCAGGTTTTTCTAAGTCGTGCAGGATTCGAAAAGCCATCGAGTCTAAGGTGTTCGACGGAGACCTCCGGGGGGCGGTTCGGTTGCTGGTTTCAGACGACTCATTCGCGCAACACGACCCTGGCATGCTAAGCGCCCTTACGGTCAAGCACCCAAGCCCATCGCGTCCGCTTAATTTTCCATCGGCGCCGGACTCGTCATTTCCAGGGGTAACTGCATCAGTAGAGGACGTCGCGTTGGCTTTGAGCTCTTTTAATAGTGGCTCTGCGGCAGGCTTGGATGGAATTCGTCCGGGGCATTTGAAAGAGCTAACATCTGGTTCTGCGGGTGAAAACGGGCGGCGTTTACTGGAGTGTTTGACAAAGCTCGCAAACTTTCTAATGAGTGGTCAGCTCAATCCGGTAGTTTGTCCTTATTTGTATGGTGCTTCTCTTTGCGCACTCAAGAAAAAAGACGGAGGCCTGAGACCAATAGCCATCGGTAGCGTGTTCAGAAGGTTGACAGCTAAGCTGGCGTGCCGGTCCGTAAGGGTAGCTATGTCTGAATACTTGCAGCCGCATCAACTAGGGTTTGGGACGCGTCGGGGGTGCGAGGCCGCTATCCATGCGACGCGTGCGTTCGTCATGGATCCTGAGAACTCGGACTGCGTGGTGCTGAAACTTGATATACGCAATGCTTTTAACACCCTAGAAAGAGACGTTCTTTTGAGTGAGGTCAAGGATAAAATTCCTTCTCTATACCCCTTTCTCTATCAGGTATATTATTCTCCTTCTAATCTATTCTTTAGTGAGTCTCATTTCGTCTCAAGTGGGAGCGCAGCAGGGGGATCCATTTGGGCCACTTGTGTTCAGTTTAGCAATCCACAAAGTCATCTCTGGGTTGAAATCGTCTCTGAACCTGTGGTACCTCGATGATGGCATTATTGGTGGATCACTGGAAGAAGTTTGCCAGGACCTGGAGGTTCTTGTTCCTCAACATAAGGAGCTGGGTCTGGAGGTGAATTCCTCTAAGTGCGAATTTTTTTCCCTGTGGCGTTGGTGCTCGTACACACTTCTCACGCTTTGGGTCTCATTTACCTGGTCTCAAGGAACTTTCTCCTCTCTCTTTCTTCCTTTTGGGATCTCCCATTTTTCTTGACGGAGTGCCAGAAGCCATTTCCTCCCGTAAACAGCTTCTACTCAATGCTCGGGAACGTCTCAAGGATCTCTCCGCGCACGTTGCGATTTTGTTGTTGCGCATGTGTTTTGCCTTACCCAAGATTACATATCTCTTGCGGACCGCTCCCACCTGGCTTTGCCCTGAGGAGGTATCTTCTTTTGACTGTGTTTTAAAATCTTCGGTTGAGTCGATCCTGAATGTGTCTTTTAATGATGCGCAGTGGAGGCAGGCAGCTCTTCCTATCCGGCTCGGGGGTCTTGGGGTGCGGTGTGTGCATGATGTGGGCCTGTCGGCTTTCCTGGCGTCGACTCATGGGGTGGCTGACCTCGTGTCTGTTATTTTACATTCCAATGGCGATGGGGCAAACATACCATATATGCTGGATGCCGGGTCAGCTTGGTCTGTCCTCAACATGGGTGCAGCAAGCCCCGACGCAACGCATGTTCAGCGAGCTTGGGGTGACGTCACGTCTAAGCTGATCCAGGAGCAGATGCTGGTGGGTTCCTCGGGGGCTGATCTATCCAGACTCAGGGCTGTATCGCAGCCAGAATCGGGAGCATGGTTGCACGCGCTTCCTTCGCCTCACCTGGGCACGTTGCTTGATGATGACTCTTTGCGTGTGGCGGTGGCCCTCCGCCTGGGCTGCAAGGTGTGTGAACCCCACAGATGCACCTGCGGTTCTATGGTGGAGGCTGATGGCCATCACGCTTTGAGTTGTCGTCGTTGCTCGGGGAGGTTCCCGCGTCACCATGCGCTCAATGATATTGTGAGGAGGGCATTCGTGTCGGCAGATGTCCCCTGCGTACTGGAGCCGCCGGGTCTGTCCAGGACTGACGGCAAGCGGCCGGATGGGCTGACTTTGGTGCCTTGGTGGAACGGCAAGTGCCTAATATGGTACGCAACTTGCGTCAGCACTGTTGGGCCAGCCACCTTGGTCGCACGGTCCTCTCGCCGTCGGCTGCAGCTGAAGACGCTGCTGTAAGGAAGAGGGCGAAGTACGCTCCGTTGGCGGAACGTTACCTTTTTGTGCCCGTTGCACCCTAATTGTTCCCGGCACCTTTGCGCCGGGAACAATTAGGGGCGGGTTATTCGACTAATTTTTTGACTTGTTGTTGTATAGTTTAGTAATTAAATAAATATATATATATGTTTAGTTAATAAGTGTTATTTGTGGAAGAAAAAATATAAACACTATTGTTATTTGAAAAAAAAAAAAAAAAAATTTGCTTAATAAATAAATTTTGTATCTTGTATTTAGATATATTCTTTTGGTATCTTAGTATTTTGTAATACTAAGTTTGGTAAAATACATTTATTAATTAGGTAAGCATTTTTTTGAGACGCGAAGTAGAACTGGCAATTAGAGGCAGGTTGAGCAGCAACAAGCGAGCGTGTAGTTCAAATAGTTTTGTCACTGGGCTATGAACGAGTGCGCGAGTGCACCGAAGCCCGAGTAGGCAGACTGCTCAGTTACTTGCTAGTATGTGTGCCAAGCGAGAGTCTCTCAGCGAGTGTACTGCCCGCCAAACGAGAGTCACTTTGATAGCTCTTGCCGCTGCGACAAACTAGTGGAGAGAGATTCCACGACGGCAGTGTGAACAGTCAGCGATATGAGACCTACAACATCTATTGTATTTTTCTTGAGCGAGAAAATAGTCGAAAGCCAGTTGCTTCCTAGTCGGCAGTGGGACAAGTACCTTAAGACTGATTTACATGGTGCAAATTAAAAGCCTGTGGCATACAAAAAGTTGCACCGTCTTGGAGATATTTAACCTGTCCAGTCGGTTCTTGCAAGCAGTTCAGTGTGGGAATGCTATGCTTCAATTTGTTGTTTAAATGGGGCTTTAAATGTGCAAAAAATCTTGTGGACTTTTATCTTTGACCATTCTTACAAATGCATTATTTTAAAACGTATGAACTTAAAGTGAACTCACCAACATAATATAAGTCCTTGTACTGTTACCGAACTTGATCTGATGGCCGACCCTCACCCTGGTGTAATGGCTTGCCTTCAGACGGTCTTTATTGAGGAACGTGCCATGCGTACTAGCCAGGTCGTAGAGATACCAGCCGCAGGGAGGCTCCCCTTCTTCTGCAAAAGCTTTGTATTGGAGGACAGAGTGGTGCCTGGAAACAGATTATTTTTTGTTGAGAAAGTAATTGGAGATTATAGTTTATTGTTATGCAAACGGCACCGTAATGGAGTAAAACACGCAGAATTATAATTTATAGATCAGATAGCTCATTTGGCCTGATGAAGATTATATCTGGACTTTAAAAGAGACAGCAACCTCCGAGTTTGTTTCGGCCTTCTCATCTAGCTTATTTATTTTTTACATGACTTGTAAAAGTGATTCTGATATTTATATAAACAATTTCATTTCATTTCATAGAATCCATTGCATTCGTTTTTCTGCATACAAATACTTTCTAATAATATTTATCCTAAGAAATGAATTTTGTAAATGAAAAAAATTGGCATTCTTAGTGTGGCCACAGATGAATACAGATGAGCCACTCCGCAGTTTAGGTATGAAGCTCCAAGTACGCGGTGGGCCCGTCTTGCTGTGCCAATTCTGTGAGTGTACCGTAGTCAGAAGATCTAAGAGTCACGCAATAAAAAAAGAGGCAACTTCTAGGTAAATATATAACTATCGTTGATTAGCGCTGTGTGACCTGAATTGCACTTTATTGTGTCTTAGTAAGAATCGCTTTTTATTTAAATGATTTTGTGGAGTGTCCCATCTGTGTAATTCTGTGGTGTGACATCAATGCCGCCCATACGTGCCTACTGCTACCTACTTTTATTAAGAATCAAATAATATGCAAGATTAATAATTATAAAAATCTCTTTAATCCTCACCTGGATATAGTTGGATGCGCCATTACAACATCACAGTTGGCTAGTCTTCCAAAGACATAGTAAGGTTTGTTCATCAAGTCCACATTATCCACGATCATTCCTGATTTGATCACCTCCAGGGCATACTCGGGACCTGAAACGTAAATTTTCAAAGAAGACCATATTTAGATATTATAAAGCTAACAGAACAGGATCAGTAGGTTGTCTTAGAACAGACTTAAAATAATAATATCTAGGTACATGTATAAAAAAAGAGGGGAAACAATCATATAGGGCATCAAAAAATAAGTTGCAAAATGAACAACAATAGTATTCTTTAAAAGTTAACTTAACTTACTATTAATAATTTTTTACTCATCAAACAGAAATAGTTTGCATTATTTAATCTGCCAAATGTTTAGTCAGATGAAGTAAAGGAAAGGAAAAAGTTCCTAAGAAAGCCCATTGTGTCACCCTATGTAAAAATTGTAAATTTATGTCTGTAATTTTTATGTGGTGTACAAATAGTGAAGTATAAATCTGGGATATTTACTATAATAACTCGAAAACCGTAACATTATGATTAATAAACCCTGCAACCACTCACCGTCTGGGCAAATCCCGGACCATTTCGGCTCTTTGTAAGGGATAGGCGTCGACAGTTCTTTTAAAAGTACCGCTGGTGGTAAGGAACTTTTAGATGTTGATTCTGAAGACTTTTCGACTGGCTTTTCCACTTGCTTTTCTTCTGACCCTTTTTCTGGCTCGCTCTTAACCTTTTTCGGCAATTTTCCGATGCGCCCGAATAGCACAGGCTTCTTAAATTCGATTTTATCTTCTATTTTCGGTTTTTGATTTGGCTCGTCCATTTTTGTAGGTTACGTTTTTTATTAATTTTTAGTTTCCTGTTGTAAATCTTTTACTATTAGTTGCCTCGAACAATAAAAGCAGTTTCAGATTACAAATTATGCGAAATTATTCTTCTAAACTAATTTTATAATGTGACTACGTATTATTATGACTTTACGACAACGTAAACAGAAAGATTATTGGTATTTGTTGCACTCATTGACTATGTTTTATAAGTCAATGGTTGCACTACACACACACAGCCAGCAAGAATATTTTACAAAATTATTTAGAACCTAAAAACATTTGTCATCTTTTTCTAGCAAATTTAGAGAGAGACTAGAGAGAGAGAGAAACACAAAATTCAAATGATATTGAATCTATGAATTGAATACAAAAAACTGGAACGCTTCGTCTTGACACTTTCAAATGCGTTCCGTTCATTCTATGATTTATGGAAATATCGTGGCACTTATAATCAGTCAATAGGTACCTTTTTTCTATGGAGAAGCAAACGGACTGCATGACTACTGGGCTTAAAACGTAAAATTTTGCACAAGGCGTCCTTTTATAATGTAGGCGATGGCATGCCATAAGAAGGGGTTTTAGGAAATTCAACCTAGTGGTGGCCCAGTGGTAACGACTATGACTTACGAGTTGTTGTTGGTCATAGGATCGAACCCTGTTAAGCGCTCTACTTGGTATTTATTATTTCATCAACACTGCTCTCAAAACGGTGAAGGAGAACATCGTGAAGAAACCGGCATGTCATATAACGAAAAAAAAAAAAAAAATTAAACTAAGCGGGTAAAAAGGGGGGGGATTTCGAATGTATGACAATTATAAATCGTGATAGATATATCTTATTTGTTGGGTTAATAAAATTAAGCTCTCAACCACTGTATTATATTATAGTAGTCTTTGTGTCAGTCGTCCATTAAACCTTCAACTGAGAACACGCTCTTTAATTTGCCGAACCTTCTGACCGCACACACACATAAAACCACATTAACGGCAAAGTGGTGACCCATTAACGGCAAAATATAATAACTTTGTGATGTGTTAACTCAATATTTTTGTATTGAGTGATACTAGCCGCTGGATGCAGGTTGCTCCAAACGGCCAATTTGGAAATCATTGGGGGAGGCCTATGTTCAGCAGTGGACGTCCTATGGCTGAAATGATGATGATGACGATGAGTGATACTAAAAGAAATACCACGTATTCAGTGATTTTCACCAAAGATTAATTTATCAAAATTTGGACGGTGACTAAAAATTTAGGCCGTTTATAAAACCGTGCGAAGCAGGAGTGGGTCGAATAAATAAAGGGATGATTAATTAAAATGTTAGGGGTGTATTAAATAATGGAAAATTGGTTTAAATCATTATAAAGTCAAGTGAAAAGAATGGAATTGAATGCTAAGTTATTCATAATTCCTTCTCAGTCACTAGATAATATTTTTTAAAGGTGTGGCGCTAGTGAACCCGCGGTGACCCGCGCTCCTAAACTGGCTATTGTAATTTTCAACACGAAATGGAACGCGTTCCGACTTCATTCATTCATTCATTCATTACATTCTCGAACGAACTATTCCAACATGAATGGAACAATCAAATCAATCAATTCAAAAGAATTTCGTGACGATTGCCAACCGATCGAATAACAATATTAAAACGAACACTCGATTTCGTAGTGGTTATTGCTCAAATTGTGTCGTGTGCGTGTTTGTTTGTTCATTTTTTACACATCAGCTGTAAATATCACATGAGCACCAGTGTCGCAGTGACCATATTGTGTGTACGAACGCGCGGAACCTTACAACAAAGATTGTTTTAATATTTACTTTTATCAAAGCCTTATCGTAATTCAGGCTGTTTAAGTGATTTCATAGTATTGCTGACGTTCGTTCGCGCGTAATTAACACAGGTAAGTGTAAAGTTATGTTACAAAAATATCGAAGTTGAATGTCTCAATTTTTTTTTGTCATCACATTTAGAATTTTGGAGATAACAATCATCTTTTAGAACCGGTGAAAGTATAGTTCACCAATTCTATGTTGTATAATGTTTCTATTGTTTTGGTACATTCTTTCGATTATTTCTTTCTGAATCGTGACATTGCTTTGCAGTCGTGAGTAGGAAAATGTTATTCTCGGTCTGAGAATTGAGAAACTGGTTTCTAATTAGTTGATTTTGGCATCTCGCGTTCTGAGAACTATAATTTAATTTTGTGTCACAATACTTTGTAAGTGTAACATTCAGTTCTGCTTGTTTCTCAAGAACTGCTATTGACATTTTGGAAAGTCAAGTTAGCGGTGGTAATGTCAAGTACAAGGATAGATTCCCCACATTAGGACCACTTAGGCTTCTGCCAATTTGGTAGAACCTATCAGTCATCTTTTCTGGATTACTAGTAGGTACCACATTCTGAAACTTGAATGAAGTATTTAGAACAGTCAAAATTTTACTTGGCCATGACGACCCTCTGACTAAATATTTGGAGATAACACAATCATCTTTTAAATGTCTTGTTTCTTGCACCCATTCATCTTCATAGGATGCTATGCTTTGGAAAGGGCAACTAGCTTCAACTTTCTGAATTACTGACTGATTCTAAGACAATGTGTATGAAACCTGCGAGTGGCTTTCTGTTTTGAGTTCATGTGGTTCCTTTAGCTACTAAACATTAACTGATTTTATACATGTGTCAAAAAAAAAATGTTTCAGAGCTCTCACAACTTTATTTAATACGGACTTTGATTTGGCAGACACAAATTTTTTCTTCATGCACCTACTGAATGACAAATTCATAAATATTTTTCCTCTTTACGTTTTAATTCACTTACCAAAGAAAACATTGCACATTTAGGCCATCGGATAACTATGGTTGCCCAATAGCCAAAAATACAGAATATAATGGTAGCCATATTGATTGTGGTGTATTTATCAGTAAATATTTAAAACAGTTTTTTAAAGTCAGTCATCTCAAAATGTTTAGCAATAGACTATGTGATGTGTGTAAAAAATTTGTACCTAATTAAACTAGTTGTAAAACCCAAATCTTTTTTCATATGAATTTATATTAAGTAATTCAATGATACTCAACAATCAAAAGTGTTAAACACATTGTATCACGTAAATATTTAGTAATTCAACAATTGAAAGTGTAAAACAGATTATATCACTTATTTAAGTAATTCAATGATACTCAACAATTGAAACTGTTAAACACATTATAATACCCACAGTAATATCCTCAGTTGGTACAAATCTATAATTCAAAATTAATGGCTTGTGTACATTTGTAAACAAAGTTTTGTGTTTATACAGAAAGTGGGCAACGTCGCAAATAGATGTCAAATATATCGCTGTTTTGATTAATTTGACAATATTACTGTATGGAAATATGAAATGGCTAACTAGTGAACTACAATATTGATTATGAAATGTAATAATTAATATTGTAACTCCGAATATTTAGTTTTAGATGTAAAGAAGGTATTTAGAAACTTTCAAATGCCTTTTGTACACCTAAAACGGTTACAACATCAAATCCAGTGTTATAAAGTGCAATTCATTATTAATATTCTAGTTCACTAGTAAGCCATATTTCTTATTTCCATACAGTAATATTGCCATATGAATCAAAATAGGTAAATATTTGACAGCTATTTATGACGTTGCCAACTTTTTGGATGAATGCTCTAAAAGTTAATTAATAAAAAAATCAATTAAGTAATCTTACATTCTCATCAGTTCTCTCGAGGTGTCTGGTTATGTTTTATGTAAGTAAATGATTGCTTTCGAATTAGGTACTTAAAAAACCTGTTTTGATAGGAAAGAAAGTTTTATGTTTAATGTATTATATTAGACTCTTCCATAATTTAATGTTATTATGTTGTAATAGCAATCTGCCTGTTAAGCATGGTGCATCATTATTTATTATTTAGTCAATCATTTAATCTTTAACTAAATAATTAATTATAACCATTTTTAACAGGAAGTATTTTTGATAGGCTTTCCCTTAACACATCCTCACTGACATCAAAAAACCATAGAATTAGTTTATTAGATACAGATACGCCTTCAAATAATGGAAGTAAGTTTATTAAATGCAAAAAATATATGTTAAACTGGAATGTGTACACATCAAGTATTGTAGTAAAATACTTAGGAAGTAATGCCTTCCTAAAACATAAAAGGGTCATTCTAAGTTAAGAGGTACTTTCGATGGCCAGGACAAAAAAAATACTTTTTTTTATATTAACTTCATAATTAACTTATTCATTACTTAAAACTAAGTGTTTTCTACGTGGTCACTCAAATTTATTACATAAATGTACGTAGTTTAGTCACAACAAGCTCTAATATAAGAAAAATGTCTCTCCCCTGGTCTGTCCCCCAACCGACTTTATTTGTAAACCAGTAATTATAAATGTATTAAAATTCAAAAATTTCTTTAGCATTGTTATATTTATACTTAAAGATAACTTAGTAACAGTATATTACAATTAAAATTGCTTATATTTCAATTTTTCATAAAAAATATCAACGTCGAAATTTGTCCTCCGTGTTTCGTGTCTCGTCCCCTGGCTTTTTGATTTCGTTTAAAAAACAGTTTTGTTTTGCTAATCTGTGGAAGTTGTGACCTAGAGTACATAGGATGTAACGTGAAGTAAGCAGCAAGCGGCGCATAAGCCGACTGCGTAGCCATTTTGTCGGTCATTTTAGTCACGCCACTCGCTGGTTGCAGAAGTGTTGAGTGAATGCAGTCTTTCCTCTGGTAAGTTTTATTTAGCAATTATTTGTTAAAATACTAATATATACTCAAATATTCACTATGAATAGTGCATACATTTTTAAGTTTGGTTGTGAATTGCGTACGAGAAACACTTTTACAGCTATTTTAGATATCAATCGAAAATGTATCTCCCCTGGCGTATTTCCCCTGGCTCTCTTGATGGCAGGGGAGATACTTAATGTCCAGGGGAGATACATTTGTACGTGTTTTCATTAATACCTCTACCGTGTCCTCTGAACTTTTACTTAGCATTATGTCTATCTTAGCTTTACAATGTAATATGACTTTTTTACAGAAAGTTCACATGGTATTTTCATGAAGCAGGTCAAGGCAAGGGTAAACGGGAGCTGTTTGAGTGGGTGCTACTTGCAAGAGAACTGCAGATAGATTAGTTCCGAGTGGCACCGATATTTCATCAATAGATGATTTTGCTAAAGCCCTTGAGAAAACCTGCCCGATTATTAATATTTCACCGTAGATGATGTAGAAATATCTGAAAAAGCAGCAAAACTGGATCTGCTGAAGGTATAAAGACTTTTTCAGGCACCCTAAGCCAACGGCCAGACAGAAAAGACGCAAGACGAGGGCGGGGCGCGGACCCGTCGCAGACAGGGCGCCGTCACGACTTTTTAACATATATAGAAAAGACACGGACCCGTCGCAGACAGGGCGCCGTCACGACTTTTTATGGCGCGCACTAGAAGCTATTCCCGGCATTCAACCGTCCGATTTTGAAGATGAAGATTTATTAGCAATTGGCGGGCGAGCGCTGTGAGAACCTGCCCTCCGCGCCCTTTCCGCTCCCCCGCTTGCGCCCGTGCAGGCCCGCGCCCTGCCCGCGCCCTGTCCTTTCTATATGTTTTCCAATAGGGCGCCGACGAGTTAACGTCGTGACGGCGTCCCGTGTTTTCTGTATGTTTTACGTCGCGACGGCTGTATACATTTTATATGCAAGTAGATTAAACGGGCGCCGCGACTGCGACGGGTCCGTGCCTTGCGTCTGTTCTGTGTGGCCGGTGCCTAAAGGTACGGAGCGAGAGGGCATGGGAGGCCGTCACCTCCTTCTGCAAAGCTGTAATGCTCGCGAAGGAGGAGGCGGAACGCGTGAGGCAGAGGCAAAATTCGCGCCCTCACGCCCCTTGCCGCCGCAGGAGGAGACGCCCTGGGTGTCGGGAATCGCAGGCCGATTCCCGGCCACCGTAGGCGCGGGCTTGCGGACGGTGAGCAATGGGTAGCTCGCCGTCCGGTAAGGACCAGACCCAGGTCGACGGCGCGTTGTGTTCCACGCGCGCCTCAAAGAGATGTCAGCAACTGAAGGGGTCCGATGGAACCGATGCCTGCCGGGATTGCGCGAAAGTCCGAAAGGGATACCGTCGCCCCAGGCAACGTAAAGGCAACCGAAAAAAAAGGCACCCTAAAGGTTCACCAAGTTACCATAGTTTAAGTACAGACGCCAGCACATCAACCTACCCGAAACTCAAATTTTCTCAATCATCTTTAAAACCTTATACTTTAGTGATAAAGTTGAAAATTTTAGTAGGTTGATGTGCTGGCGTCTGTACAAGCAAAGTTTAATACTATTAATTAAAGAGGTGCTTTTGTTTCTTTTTTTTCCATAATGTCTATTGATAGTAAATTTATTTTTTTGTTTTGATGGAAAGAAAATGTTAGAACCTTTTCATGTTTTGTACGTAGCGCTTAAGAAACATTTAATTTTATAAACAAAGACTGCTAAGATATGAAAAGCCTGATTATAAATAATTCATAATTAACAATAAAAATGAATAAATAAAGTTTATTCTTTAAAATAACCCTGTTTTTATTATGTCGTATCTCTTCCCTGTTCATAAAGTATCTTCCCCTGTGTATCTTGTCTCTCCCCTGTACTGAGTATTTGCCCTGGTCACTTATAAAACGAGATAAAACCAACAAATTGACTGGCCACTTTGTAAACGTTTTCAATTTAAAAGTTTCTATAAAAAAATGTATACATAAATAAAAATATTTAAAAAAAATGCCATGCCGTTGCTTCATACAACGTTTTACCTCTTAACTTAGAATCACCCAAAAACGATATTACTTTTGAAACTCCGTTCGCCCCCCGCCAATCCTTTATAAAGCTAGGGTAGCCCGCGAAATTCAAACTTTCTCGAAATTAAAATGTTGGCAGCAACATAATATTAATCAAATTTTATCGATCGATAATGTGCCAATCCAACAGGGGCGCCAAAACTGTTGTAAAAAAGAAAGAAATAGAAAGATTATTGTGCTGTGCGTCTCATTGCAAAGTTGCGGTGTGCTGGGTGATGCACTTGTCTGCTCCGGTTTGCCCCTCCTCCCCCCCAAGGTCAACGGCGCTATGCAGACCCATAAAACAAATTCCATGTTTCTCCATGACCACATTTACGGTTAAACAAAAAAGTTAAGCTAGAATAGATAAATAAGTTATTGTTTATTCAATAAGATAATTACAAATTCAGATTCGTTATCATATCATTGAATTCCGAACACTTTCATAATTTTATGATTAGAACTGATTATTTAAATTGGTCAACGAATTATGCAAGACGAGAATGAGGCTAATTTTTTTGTTGAACTGTCAAAATGAAAGCCGTTGCTACTCTATGTGTGTTTCGCAATTACCCCGCCATCTTTGCTGGCTGGAAAATCTGCACTATGGCATTATATTTTTCGAGGGTCATAGGAAATGAGGATGCAAAGGTTTTAGATTAGAATCTAGTACAAGATATTCAATAAGAATAAGATAATAAACTGGCGTGTCCGGTTTTAAAGATAAAGTTAAAACACGGTTATCCATTCGTTCACCTTTTGTTTTTGTTTTGATGGCAAACGAGTCGATGGGCCACGTGAAGTGGCGACTTGATGGCAAAATATCCGACGGCCCTCCCGATGCCGAGTGATAACCGGCAGCGTGACCTTTGCATGTAGACTTCTATACCAAAGCCGTCCGTGTCCTCCCAGAGACAAAGTAAGCTGAAATGTCTCATGTGTCTGTTATTACACCGGCGCCGGCGCCACCCATACCATTTGAGAGCGTGCATCCTGATCTGAAAGTTGGCAACGTCGCAAATAGCTGTCAAATATTTCGCTTTTCTGATTAATTTGGCAATATTACTGTAGAGAAATCAGAAATACTTATAGCTAAGTAGTGAACTAAAATATTCATTATGAAATGCAATAATTAATATCGTTACACCGAATACCTATTTAGTTTTAGATGTAAATAAAGTACCTACACTTTCCAAATGCACTTTTTAAGCTTCGTGCGGACTAGCGCGACGCGACACTGGTTATTGTTATACCGTGAAGTTTTCTTAGAAATTGTAATGTTCGAGTCGCGTCGCGCTGGTCTGAACGAGCCTTTACACTTAAAATGGTTACAACTTCAAATTTTGTTATAATTGCAATTCAATATTAATATTCTAGTTCACTAGTTAGCTATGTTTCCATACAGTAACACACAACATGACATAACATCACGCCTGTAATCCCCGAAGGGTTAGGCAGAGGTGTACCTATAATACACCCACATTTCGCCAGTTATGTTTAAATCACATGTAATAGGGGGCCAGCCTATTGCCATCAACCGGGCACAAATCCAGACTCCGGGCTGCTACTGCTAAATTTATAATGAAAAATTCAAAATTCAAATTCAAAATTCAAAAGTCATTTATTCAAACTAGGCTGAGAATCAGCACTTTTCGAACGTCAAAATTACATAAGACAGTCCCCCAAAACGCCCACCCTTCACCACTTCCTAGTGCTTTTGCTGGGAAGAAGAAGTGGCGCAACAAACTCCCCAGCAGCACAGCTGTCTGTTCAGTTAGAAAAAAATAAAAAAATGATTCTATACAACAGTATGCAAGACAATTTACAATATGCAAAAAGTAATTTAAATTAAATAGCTATAATTAATAGCCATATGACAGCTAGCACACGCCAATATACCAACCAAAAGCATCGAGAACTATACTCAAGCAGAAATAAAAATAACTAAAAGTAAACAATATCTAAAAAAAAAAAGAAAAAGCCTCCAGGCATAAAGGGCGTGCCCGCTTACATATAGCTGTAACTAGAAGTTACAATTGATAAACTAGGACCATCGAGGTAAAATAAATAATTGTCGAGGTCGCTAGCTAACCACATATTGCAATACAACTCATAAAAAAAACATTGTAATGAGTAGATTATGTCAGCACTAAATTAAAATAAAATTAAAATAAATTGACTTATAAAGTAAAATTATAAACAATTATATAAACTCATATAACCTGTCAGTAGGTAAACTAATTCTGGAGAAAGAACATTTAAACATTGTCTTGAGTTAATCACAGCGACCTATTCTTATCATTTAAGTAGTCGTTGATAGAATAGTATGCCTTTGAACAAAGGTTGGACTTTAATTTAGTTTTAAACGCATTAAAAGGCAAATCTAGCAAAGAAGAGGGTAGCTTGTTATAAAAGGTTATACCAAGCCCAACAAATGAGTTATGAACCTTATGAAGCCGGTGAAAGGGAGCACGTAGTTTATCCTTACTTCTTGTATTAACATTGTGAATATCACTGTTTTTAGTGTATAAGTGTATATTTTGCCTAATATATAAGATGTTGGCGAAGATGAATTGTGATGCCACTGTGAGAATACCGATATCTTTGAAAAAATCTCTTAGAGAAACTCTGGCACCTAGCTGGTAAATTGCTCGAATAGCTCGTTTTTGGAGGACAAATATATTTTGCTTTTTCGAAAAAGCCCAATAACACTTTTACCCGACCTGGGAATCGAACTCAAGATCTTATGCTCAGCAGTGCGACCACTAGACCAGTCATACAGTAATATTGCCAGCTATTTGCGACGTTGCCAACTTTTAGAATGAAAAACCGGAACACAGCAACACTGCTTCCAGGCAGAAATGGGTACGGTGGAGCACTTCCCTGGACGAGCTCCTTCACAAAAAAGTTTGACTAGGTTCTTTCTCCCACTCATCTTAGTCTGAATCATTTACGATTATCAGTACTGCGTTACTTTCCACTTTGCTGTCAGCTTCCTGCCCCACTGCATTGTCACCATTGGAGTTTGCGGCTTTGACAGATAAGAATAATTACTTGGTAGCATTATCTATGAGCGTCACGCTGGGATAATATTACGCCTATAGGTAGGTATAATATTTTGATAGTGACGATGGTAGTATATTTAGTAGGTATAATATTTTGATGGTGATTTGTCCAGTGCACTTACCACTAAATTTAGAGGTCTCTTTTATCTTTCATAGAAGTTAATCTATACTTAAGTTAATATTGGTTTGTTTGTAAGTTTGTATGTAGGGGATAATTTCTGGATCTACCAGACGGATTTGAAAAATTCTTTGTGCATTGGATAGCCCAATTCTTGCGGAAGGATAGGCTCGTGGAAGAGGGCAGAAGCTAATGTGGTGATAAAGGGTTTTTTTCAAGAGTGACGATCGGTAGAGCTCTTTTTGATAGAGCCCGTTCGGGAAAGTACTACAGCCAGTATCCTAATTGTGTTATACACGATCAATAAGAATCGGAATCGTTTTGAAACAGATTGCTAATCCATTGCTTCATATGTTCGATAAAAAATCTGCTCAACAACGTAAATAACGCAATGAATGTTGTTGAACTGTCAAAATGAAACAGATTGCTCGTAATCGTTTACGATAATGTGTTACGTAATTAGATAGCTCTAACTTATTTCAGCCGCCAAGCGGCGGCACTGGTGCCGATTCTCTTGTCACAAATGCGTGTAAACTAGACTAAAAATCACCAAAATTGAGTTTACTCCTGTCAAACGATGATTTTCCATTCTACTAAAGTGGCACAACTTAACTATATATTTTAGTTTGACAGCACTAAGATTGTACTGAGATTTGAATTTAGTGAAAATGACAATTTTGCTATTCTGAATTTGACGTTTTTCACCTAAAATTTTAATTCTCTAACTAATTCTGACCATTTTTAATCGCCACTGAAAATGGTGTGGAATAATATTAGTTGTCTTGAACTAACATTCACACGAACATCTCGACTATGGGTGCAAAAACAGTATTGTACTGGATTTTTTTCTTTTCTTTTGCTTAAATCTCGAAAATGGTGTGTCCTATCGCAAAAATAATGAAAATTACGACCCCCTTTATGAAACTCTTATATCCGTATTACTCAACACGTAAGTAATATTTTTTTTATTTTCCATACAAAAAGTGAAAAATTCCGTATAAAACACGTCGAGGCTGCCCCCACTGCGCGCCTCCGGCTCTAAAAAAAATCACGGGGTAGGGCAAACAAGTATGTACCACGTGGAAAAGCAATTGTCAAATTCGATTTAGTTGAGACAAAATAATTTTTGAATTTAGAGGCTACTACAGAATAGCTTTAAGATTCTCATAGCCAAAAGTAAGGAATTTTAGTGATAGTTTAGTTAGTTTAGTTCGGTGTACAAGAGAATCGGCACCATTGTTGTTTTCCAATTTGAAGAGTTTAGGTTCCGGTGTGATTCCAGGCTCACACGGCTACACATCAAGCTATACATAAATTCCAGTTTATGCTGATCTCGCATTGTATAGGATTTCCGTACTAAACTAACTTAGTTATATACATAAAACATTTCAGTTTAGTCTCTGGGATGGCAACGCATTCGCGATGTCTTTTGGTATTGCACCACTTATCATAAGACACCCACCACCCCTTACCCCAGTAGCACACCTACGCTGCGAAACCATAGCAGCGAAACCGCTGTAGTTAAATTCAATAGACTCGCGTCATTTTCCGCTACTCGCATCCGATTCGTGTAGCGGAACATGACGCGAGTCTATTGAATGGAACTACTGCGGTTTCGCTGCTACGGTTTCGCGGCGGAGGCATGCTACCGGCGTTAACAGCTAATGTTATTGGAAGGGTAGTTAAGGGTATGGTAGCGGAATTTGAAGCTAATTGAGTAACTGTTTACAAAACTGTGTGCTTAGTTAACAAAGCATGAATGTATAAATATTGCCTTTAATTTTTATTTTACTGCTAAATCTGTACGTTTTATTCACCGAGATATTCTCGTCAGAAACACACTTTTCAGAAAATGAACATATTTACAGTTTTGATAAAATACCGCTATTTATTATATGAGAGACACACACGTTTGTCTTATAAATAATTGCTTACATTGCGCTTTGTACTAAAGGTTACTATGGTGTAGTATGACTGTATTGTTTACTCATAGCATAAACAACATAGCATTATCAGCCTGTAATGATCCCACTGCGAGGACACAGGCCTCGTCTCTGTGAAAGGGTGGGCCGTAACCACCACGCAGGCCCAGTGCAGGCGCAGTGAGGGTTGGTGGATGTCACTAATGTCTTCGATTATTTGTAGGGCATGTCGGTTTCCTCACGATATTTCCCTTCATTTGTTTATTATTATCATCATCATCATCAGCCTATAACGTTCCCACTGCAGGGACACGGCCTCCTCTCAATGAGAGGGAGTGGGCTATAATCCACCACGCGGGCCCAGTGCGGATTGGTAGATGTCACATGTTTGGTTCTAGGACATGCCGGTTTCCTCACGATGTTTTCCTTCGCCGTTTTGAGAGCAGTGGTGATAAAATAGATTACACAAAGTAATGCGCCTGTCTGGGTTCGAACCCACGACTTACTGTTCGTAAGTCGGGGCTGCCACCACTGGGCCACCGCTGCTCTCTATTTTATTATTATAGTTCCATTAAAATTATCTCTTCAGACTTAACTATCTTTTCAGGAGCAATAATAAAGGGTTTGGCCTTCCACTAAATATGTATCAAAACCTCGAATTTTTTGTTCGATATTAAATAATTGATGTCATCGTCAATAATATTATGATCTTATCATTATGATACTTTTGCTTGCATTTAGCAAATTATAGATTAGTTTTGGTCGCGGTCGGCAAACTAAATACTGAAATTTTTATTCAAGATCTCAGACCAAATAAAAAACCAAGACAGTGCGCTGTAAACAGTGACGTGAGGCCGGTTTCGTCAACATGTGTGCACTTAGTGAGGTGTAGTTTGATTGTATACGGTTGTAAATGTGTGCGTGTGAGCGTATAGGCACAGAGCGGAGGTGCAGTTTGGCATGATTCACTGTATTGTTCGCAGCGCTGTCTTGTTTTTTTATTTGGTCTGACCGTAGTAGTCATAAATGGATTTTGGTCAAAGACCAGCACCCTAATTAAACATACTCGGGATTACCTTTACTTTTGACACTGCGACAAAATGAAAGGTATTGTCATTCCGAGTCCCCATCCATCGCCTTCCACCATGCGAAAGGGGGAGGTCAAGAGCATTGGCCTATTTCGAAACAAAAAAATAATAAAAAAATCTAGTGCTTCTTATTTGAATAAATCGTTATCGACAGCAAAAATAAACCAATATTTACATACTAGTTGCGCCCCGCGGTTTCACATCGCGTGGGAATATCGGGATAAAGTGTCCTATTTCCTAACCCAGGTCATGGTCTACCAATGTTCCAAATTTCATCCAAATCCGTTCAGTAGATTAAAAAGCGTCGTGCAGACCGGCGCGACGCACAGCAAAACAATTTCTAAGAAAACTTCACGGTAGAACAATTACCGGTGACGCGTCGCGCGACAAGTCGCGCTAGTCTGCACGAGCCTTTAGCGTGAAAGCGTGACAAACAAACTAACCAACAAACACTTTCATATTTATAATATTATTAAGTTAGGATTGCCAAAATGAGAGGAACTATCATTCCGAGTTGGTTTTCAGTCTCCGGATGCAGTATTTGTGGCGGGTACACCGCCACACACGAACTACGCATCAGACATGACGTCACACAAAGCCTGCATCGCGCAATTAGAGTTTACCGCGCGAACGACATAGACTATCCGACATCAACAGTCGCGCAGTTGCCCGCCAGACACAACACTCGTCTGGATGGAGGATCCTCCCTTTTCTATGGCGGATGAGTGAACTTTACACCCTGTTCCTCATGCCACTAAAGTATTACATGGAGCGACTGCTTAACTGACCACAACACAGTTACTGGGTGACATGAATACGCGATATTTCTCAACTTGGTAAGACTGATTCAGTTTCGGGCTTCTCTTCGTCTGACTACCCTTACCTACGGAGTGTCAGAGGGAAATATCAAGGAATGCAACCTGAGACCGTGTTTAACGTGGCTTTCCGAGGCACGAAGGGATCCAAGTATGTAATGGATCGTCACCCATCCACGGACCGACCTCGGCAAGCGTAGATTCGAGCGACCCGTGCAGGGTTATTAGCCACGAGTCACACGTCATTCCGAGTGTGTTACGCAATTAGGTTTACCACCGACTTACAATGCAGGGTGACAGGGTGTCCCAAACGTAGTGGTCCAAAGGCAAATAGGGTAAAGTGGAGGTAGCCCCCTATCATTTAAAAGTTGGGATATCCTTAACAGTTCAGAAAATTTAGCTAATTTTCGTTTTCAAGAAATTTTTCGACTCTGAACAAAATTTTCGATGTAGCGAGTTCAAATCTGGCTGGAAGATGCCTTGATAGTGTAGGACAAGATTATGGTCCTATTTACGTTCAGTGTGGAGGAAGGAGTCTCCGGTGACCGTACTTCTGCATAAGAACGGTCACCCCTGGAGTCTCCTTCCTAAAGTAAAATACATTGAAGAAGACTCCAGGGGTGACTGTACTTCTCTATAAGTACGGTCACTCCTTTTTTTTTTTGGGTGGGGAATCATCAAATGACTTCTCCCGCTCTGGGTGGAGCGGGAGGGCGTGTCAGACTCTTACTGAGTAAAACCCACCCGTGTTCCTTCTGTTGCCTGTGCCCCTGGAGTCTCCTTCCTAAAATAAAATACATTGAAGGAGACTCTTGACACACATTTTGTACTTATATCGAAGTAATTGAATTATTACGGCTTCTTGATACCACTTTGTTACGTAAAGTCGATCAAGCCGAAACCTATGCAAGGTCGAGAGCCAAGAGGCTTAGCTTAGAAAATGTATGTGTTGCTTATGTAAGCTCTTGATATGTTTTTGGGGCCCTTGGGTTTCAAGTAAATGTGAAATTGATGATGCGATTTAGGCAGCGTCTTTAGAAAACTACATAATAATATGGAAGAAAACAACTTAATGCCGACATAACTTATTTCCCCCCCAAGCAGGCGCATTATGGTAAATTCCTTTTGCCAGTTATGTATATGTGTCGAGTAAAGGGGCAAGCCTATTGCCATAAACGGGCACAAATACAGACTCCGGGCTACTGCTGGGAAATCCATAATAAAAAAACTCAAGCATGCCTTCCAACCTGGGGTCCGAACTTAGGAGCTAAAGCTCAAAAATCGTGCTTGCGACCACTAGACCAACGAAGCACTCAGTAAGTTGCTCACCGCCCATAAATAAGGGGCATCTTCATTTGCTGAATTGTTTTAAGCCTCCTATCAATGTTACCACCCACCTCAATTCATTAGCTAATATTAACTTCAGCACGTACCACACAATCAAGCATTATGTTAGCCTACAAGGCGTCGTGATGCGTGGAGGCGTCATTGCACAATAGTCCGATACAAATCCCTATTGTAAGGCTTATAAAGACAGGAAAAGATAGACTGCTTGACGTGTGAATTTGTAATTAGCGAGGAGACGGCATTCAAAGCCGCTCCGAAGAATAAGGTTGCATTTGTATCATTTAGTGAAGAGGTGGACACTACCCATGCGCTCAAAATACTTTGGGCATAAGTTCGTTGTGCGTACAGCCAAGGAGTGGAACTTCCTGCCGGAATATGTTTCCTGGTGTACCTGGAAATTTTCAATTGTCGAGTGAATAGATTACTCCGATACAAGCTTTGCACCTTTTCTGACAGCATCATCGCTTAGCATCAGGTGAAATATCCCCGGCCCACCAAAAAGTTATTCCATTTTTAAAACAAGGTTGTTTTTGCATGTCCTTTTACTTATAGGGGTTTATTTATAAACGTCAAAAATGAATGGTTCAAGAGTCACTAATCATTACTTAACTTTAAGCAACGTTTATAAATAAACCCCATATCAGGTACCTTGCCAAACACGAATTTTCGTACGGTGTTGTTTTTACCAAGTTCACCAGTAACCACCGAATCTTCGAAACAACTCAAACTGGTTATACCGGAAAGTTTAAAACCTCAAATACAATACCATGACGAATCCCACTTATACACCATCACATTACTTCTGTCCCCGTAACTTAACAATCGTGATTTACTAGTCACTGTTAAGGCTCGTATACACGAGGCGTAAAACATCCGGAGGCGAGAATGTCCATGCGAAACTCGACAGACCATTATCGCACAGATATCTTTACAATCAAAGACTCGAGACGATTTTCTCGAACTTTGATTTGACAGCTCTACCACATCACCCTTGTCTAGCCTAGCATTTACCCAACTATGTTGGCGTCGACTTCCAGTCAAACCTGATGCAGCTTGCGGCTTTTAGCTGCTTGATTTGACAACTATGAATACGATTATTTTGTATTTATCGCAGTAAGACGGTTGAAGCCGTGATATAGCTATATCCCTAGGGATATAGCCATGGATGGTTTTTTTTAGTATATTTATTTATTTATTTCCAACTTACATCTATCATTACAGGATATATCAATGGATATAGCTATATACCGTAATATAGTTATATGAAAGCGGTTCATAACTGTCGGAGTGCCCTAATTTTGTTACCGCGACCATTTTTGACATAGCTAGTCAAAGTTCAGTTAGTCGGAGTGCCCTAATAGTTTTATTACTAGATCGTGTTCGTATCATATTTGTGACAGTATATAGCTATACAGGGTGTTTGGCGCATGGACCGACACAATTTTTTCAGGGATTTGGAAGGTCATTAGCTAGGTTCTACCCATACACCCTTTGTCCCAAATGTCACGATTGGTTACATATGATTATTTTTATTAAATGAAAAAAATTCCCAAAATGTGTCCTTTAATTTGAAATAACTTTTTTGTTTGTGGGTGTAGTGGCACAAAACAAATTTTGTTGCATTCTCCAAAGTCCTTTAAATCTAAAAACATCTTTGTTTTATACAACTGGTTTCAAGAAAATTCCTTACAAGCTTCCAAAGTTAATTTTTGTATTTAATGAATGAAATTTTACAACTTCTAAATTAATTATAAAAAAAACTTTAAAGCTATTTTGAACTTAGCTAGAACCTAGCTAATGACCTCCCAAATCCCTGAAAAAATTGTGTCGGTCCATGCGCCAAACACCCTGTATAATAGTAAGGAATATAACTATAATCACGGCTATAACCATCTTACTGCAACATACATAATATGGTCGGTGTTCATTTCTAAAGGCGATATTTTCGTTTAAGGCAACTTACAGGAGTCACCTTTTTATCCACTTTCGATTCGACTATTTGAAACTCTTCGTGTAACTGATACTTATGTAACTTCGTGGCGCGAATCAGTTCTAAGATTTGCATTCAATGAATGGGCCGATGGGGCCTTTGTTTCATGAAGGATGCTTTAGTATGTACGGATGTCTGTCGTCACGGTTGGTGACGACAGCGTGCTGGGAGGATAACGTGGTATCATCATACGATCCTGGCGGCTGCTTCAGTCCTGTTTCAAATAGAAAAAGTCATTTTTGACTACGGGAACTTCGGGATGATGACATAAGTAATAAATTAATGAAACACTGGACGAAATGCGGATCAGACTAAAAAGAAAAGTATGGCAGTATGCCCCGTTATGACAACTGAATTTAAATTGCGTAAAAAAAATCTGGTAATGTCAATATTTCGCTGAAATATTCATATTTTGAGGAAAACAAACCACAAGAAACGTTACTAATATTGGTTTCTCGAAAAGTCTCAACTAGCCTATTCCTTATATAGTTTAGCAAACGTTAGAGCAGTTCTTGTCCTGCGTGCGTACCAGCACGCTAATGAAACCACCTGGCGCAGTTCTGGGCTGACTCACAATTTATACTGCTGACGCTAAGAAGCAATCTTAAAAATCTGACGGTTCTTTCCAAGTAGCAACATTACGGCCATTCAGTTTGCTAGGAACATCGCAAAAACATAATAACAATAATTATACAAACACTAAACGGTACGACCATTTAACTAATGGTTATCTTATCGTTGAAATAAGAAAGAATCGTGTCAATGAGTATAATATTTAAACGGGCATTTGACTGTTGCAATGAACGGCGCCTACATACTGACACATTGGCTATGCTGTTTTTTGCTACTGTGGGAATCCGCCATTGATAAGAAAACGGTAATTTGCTAGATGCTCTTATCGTAACCTCACGCCAGTATTCCCCGAAGGGCTAGGCAGAAGTGCATGCATAGTTAGCCTGGACAAGACTCCCAATTTTAAACTTTACTAAGATTGACTTAACTAACAGTACACACATTGACATTTCACAAATACACGTGCACTCACTAACATACGTTTATCATACATACACTCCCTTACAACACCAACACAACTGACTCAAATCACACCACTATACATGAACTCTTTTTATATCAGTTTTAAGTTAAAAAAAAATGTACCTTATATTTTATTTTTAAGGATAAAATTGTGAACAGCCTGGATCTCACAACACAGGGAATCCTAGTGTGAGGTCTAGGAATTCAACACTTGAATGTAAACTTTGAGAAATAAATTTATTCTTATTCTTCTTATTGAAGCAGTATCTCAGGACGAAAGTCTTTGGCCGGTGCATGTTGCCGGTGATGACCTTGGCACTGAAACGTGGTCGCATACAATGGGCCTTATTAGAAGGCTAAAAGTCACCCAAAGAGAAATGGAGAGGGCTATGCTTGGAGTTTCCCTACGTGATCGAATCAGAAAGAGATCCGCAGGAGAACCAAGGTAGCCTACATGGCCCGAAGAATTGCCAACCTTAAGTGGCAATGGGTAGGGCACATTGCTCGCAGACCAGATGGCCGATAGGTTCTGGAGTGGCGACTGCGGACCTAAAGACGTAGCGTTAGGACTTTAGGAGGCCTCCCACAAGGTGGACCGATGACATTGTGATAGCCGCAGGAATCCGCTGGATGCGGGAAGCGCAAAACCGGTCGAAGTGGCGCTTGGAGGAGTTCTATGTTCAGCTGTGGACGTCTTTCGGCTGAAATGATGATGATTGAAACTATCTGTCACATTGATCCTTTAACAAAAATAGAACTGGTTTTTTATGACATGCAAGTGACAGTCACCCTCAAGGTGGTAAAGCAAGCTCCGAGGTAGAACTATGCAGTATACACCCACTTTTTACCAGTTATTCATATTGAAGTCTAAAGAATCTATTGCCATTAACCGGGCACAAATGCAAACTGGCTGCTACGGTAAAATTGCTGAATCAATTCAGCCTGTCGCAGTCCACTGCTGGATATAGGCGTCTCCCAAGCTGCGCCACAACACCCTGTCTTCCATTCTATCCAGTCTGTCAATCAATCTGCCTAGCCTTTTCCCAACTATATTGGGGTCGGCTTCCAGTCTAATCGGATGCAGCTGAATACCAGTATTTTACATGAAGTGACTGCCTATCTGACCTCCACAACCCAGTAACTGGGTAATACGATACCTCTTGGTAAGACTGGTTGTCAGACTTTCGGGCTTCTGACGACCCGTAACGACTGTCAAAGATCCACGAATGACAACCGGTACCAACGGCTTAACGTGCTTTCCGAGGCACGGAGGAGTCTCGGTATGTAAAGATGGTGATGGTGGTGGTCCCATCCACAGACCAACCCCGGCAAGCGAAGCTTAACCTGATCGATTGACCCGTGCGGCAGTTATTACTTAGCCACGAGCTCATCCAGTCTGTGCCAGCCACTTAAGAGAGAACAGGGCCCGCGATTCTCCATACAAACTTATTCCCCGTTTTTCTTCCTGAATAATGCCTCTAGAGCTGTCATTTTTATAAAATCATTGTCTCTATTGGCATGTCCCTGTCATTTCCTTTTTTTCAGCAATTAATAAGTAAGGAAACTATGACCCTCCAAAAATTACAAAAATGCCCCATTTTTACCGCCGTGATTAGAGGACTACCAGACTAATTCGGAAAAGTTTTTAGCATAAAAGAAAATAATAGAAACCTAGACACATACTCTTTCTTAAAATTTTAATGTAAAAAATTATTAAAACGGCTTAGTTTTCGAGGAGAAAAAAGGAGAATGCCAAACGTCGTTTTCGTCAAAAATTTTGTGATATAATCGGTCTGAGCTGCAGTTGTCCCTATCGCACTTTACGGGGTTTAACTCGGTTTTTCGGGCGCAGCGCGACGGCAATAGTTTCTTCAAATACCTATATTTCAAATTTCTTGCAGCCCCTGTTCCCTCTTAAGGTCGTCAGTCCATCAACCCACGCTACACTTGCCGATACGCGGTCATCCAATAACACTACCTTTCTTCGGGATCAGTCCCAGGACCCATGCCCAAAAGTCACTGTAGACACCACTAGGCCAATGAGATAGTCGTGAAGTTGTATTTATGGATATAAATGTAACTCCAACCATACCGCCAGTTTTACTAATTCACTTAACGGTAAACAAATACTTTAGTGCTGTACCTAGCTCCCTAAGGAACGAGCGTGCAAGTAATTAAGCATGTTAAATTATTGTAAATGCGTAGACGACATTAGTATGCGGTTGTAGGTACTGTCGTTAGTGTAATGTTACCGATGATGATACCATAGATTTAAATTGGGTTACCTTAACGATCGGTGTTCATTAGTTATCTCAAATGATATGATGGCATAAAATCCAGAACCTACTGATGGGGGAAGACATTGGCCCCTGTAACACAGGTGTTTTTACCTAGCGCAGGAGTCAGGGCTTCACTTAGTTTGTACACATTTGTTATGTCAAAAAAGAATTTATTTATTTATTTATCTGTGGGGAATGGGTTACATTTCTTTCAAATTCTCATTTATAGAATGCTTTCTGTGTATAGCTGTATTCTACGCTACACGTTTTGCCAAAGTTATCATTGCTTTTATGCTACTGTAGCCATATCCCAGGTTTTTCTATTGTAGCGTATAGTGTAAAATCTTTATGGTTTTCTTCTTCAAAACTTCCGCCGCCATTCCACGTTCTACCTTAAAGCTACACTAAGCTATACAAACATCGCGTATCCACTACCGTGCCGTAAACTTTATCAGCTATTAAAGATTCACAACGACCTCACCATGGCGCGCCCATGTTTATTATGTCTGTCTGTTTGTCGCTCGCATACGTAATGTTTTGTTCAAATACTAACTTTTACTCGCAACTTTAGTCGTGTTTGGAAAAAGTTTATTGGGTCTGTGCTTTTGAATGTGCAATATTTGTCGTCGATTGGCATCAATTACCTTTAGACTGGGATGTAGCAATGCTGCTTTGTGCCAGAAATAAATACTTCCTGAGACAAATGCGTTCACAAAGCGCTCGACTACTACTATTGAGATTGATGCTCTAATTTGAGCTTAGGTACCATCGAAGAAGTTCATATCTATACACCGTAAAGACTATTTCTGCTTGCAGCGCTCGGCCGCTATAGAACCGGACGGTAACAGATGTGGTCATCGTGTTCACAGGATTTTGTTTTTGAAGTTCTTCGATAGTACAATATTACGTGGTTTTTACCATATTGTAGAGGAATACTAAGCTTCTATTCCCAGTGCTTGAACTGGAAATCAGGAAGGGAGCAGACCGAAATTCTCAGTTTTGGTGGGTGTCACATGTCCTTGAATGTTCAGTTTTGGCTGGGACATTCCTCATAATGTTTTCCTTCACCCTAAAGCAGTGGTGATATAATGAATTGCACAACGAAAAGTGCTTGCTTGCATAGGTATGGAGATCCGAACACACACACACACTCACACGTGGCCGTAGCCTGGGCCATTATCACTGCTCATCATTTTAGTAATCTATGTATACTAATAATAAAGCTGAAAATCTCTGGAACTACCCGTCGGATTTAAACAATTCTTTTTGCATTTGCTAGCCCAATTCCTGAGGAAGACTATAGTCTTCCTATAGTATAGCCTATAGGCTATACTATTATATATTTAACAGCACTCTCAGGAGCAGAGCAAAAATAAAATAGTCAGAAAGAACACTAAGCTAAAACGAGGTTATCGCGGGCAGGCTATGCAATGCGACAGGGTGGGTCGGGGGTACAAGAAATTTCACGTGGACGATTTCGCGGGCAAATGCTAGTACCTAACTACTTAAAAGAGAAGTTGAAAGGTCCCGCCATTTCTTACACTCAGCAAGTTGAAAGTTAACTGCAATGTAGTTCGGTTCAGCAACCGATGGACCAGCAACCTTTCACTTGATATTTTAATTTAACGCTTATCTACGAATTTGAGAGAAAACTTTCAACAAATTGTCCCAGTTAAGAATAGGCCTCACCTTTACTTTACTAAAGTGTTGCCTCGTTGGTCATGTGGTCGCAAGGACTGCTGGACATGAAGTCCTGGGCTCGATCACCAGGTCGGGCAAATTGTTATTGGGGTTTTCCATCAGGAGTTTCTCTATAGCAGTCAGGAGATGTTGTAGAGGTTTAACGGCATTGGGTTTATTGTTTATCACATGGGACTTAAACATAACGGTGAAATGTGGCTGTACTGTAAACTTCTGCCACCGTAATTCCCCTTGGCCTGGTCGATTAAAGCTATTGCGTCATGGGCTTGTTGTAGAAAGTGGTACTTCTGGACTCGGCGTGTTTTGTTTTGGGTGTTCTGTTGTTTAAAAAGTCTTGTGGCTTGCACCCTGTTGCCATCAATTGCCAATGCCCTGCTATTTTTATATCTTTGCATGGCCTACTTCTCCCACGGTTAAGCTACGTCAGCTCGTGCCCTAGCTGATTGATAAGAATTATTCGGAAGTTATAGGTATTTACTTCCGAATGTATCAACTGTTATCTTTGACAATTTTATATCAATTATTGATTTGCCTTCATCACGTCAGATAAGCGTAATCGGTCGCAAACAGCGTTTTGCGCTTTACCTTCCTAGGCCAAGAAATGTATCTACTGGTCTGAAAAAGTGTAGACTCCAGTCCAGTACTCTGCATAACCCGACCCTTCTTCCTGTCTTCTTTTTTGTAAGAGGGGTCAGGTAATGCAGAATACTGACCGTACAACAGAACCATCCAGGGCAGTCTGTTATCCCTGCTACATACTTTATCTGAATGCCTGCACCAGCACGGTTAGCATGACCACAATAGAAACGGGTTTTGTCGACGGAAGAATAGACAAAATGACAGATTGTGATTTTTTATCTGTCATTTTGTCTATTCTTCCGTCAACAAAACCCGTTTCTATGGTTGTCATGATACGCGTGCTGGCAGGATTTATTCTCGTATAGCTAGTGGCCCACTAGATAAACACATTACTTCTTCCATTTCTTCCAAAGCAAAGGATTTCCGGCTTCCATTCTTCGGTACTTACAAACAGATGCAAGTACTTAAGTGAGTACTTCAGCACCGTAAACTTAAAATAAATAATTCCATTGCGGTGTTGTGTCTGCCGTGGATCGATCGTATGCCATTAAAGCGTCTCCGCTGGCTGTGTCAGTGACCTGAGCCCATGACGGTGCGGATAACATCAGGTATGGATGAGAAGGTTTAGTTGGCGGAAAACTGGCAATATTTTATGTAAAACCGTTCAATTAAGTTCTATTTTTCGGCGATTCAAGCAGGAATTAACAAAGACGAAGTCCTCTAATTACGCAACACATTTTCGTAAACGATTACGGCAAATTTGTTTCATTTTGACAGTTCAACAACATTATTTGCGTTGTTATGAAGCAATGGATTAGCAATTTGTTTCAAAGCGATTCAAATTGCGATTAATCGTGTATAATTAGGGTACAGGTGGGACTGTTAAAACTGATGTTTTGTTTGTGCACGCATCCGAAAGAGTAGGTACACAAACAAAGAATCAGTTTTAAAGTGACGTTATCCGACTTATAATGATTTTATTCTGAAGATCACGTCTAAACGAGTAGTGTTAATGATTTGGAAAAAATATATGTTAAATTAGAGCATTTTCTTAATACTTAATATTTGTGTTTATAATTACCTACATAGTGAAATTCATTTGTAAAGTTATGTCTAACGCGGATAAAAAACTGAGAATCACGTAAAATCTATCAAACTTATTTTTCTGAAACCTTCACCATTTTAGTCGTAGGCGATCGATCTTGAAGCCGTAACACGGTGCGGAATTTGAGGGTATAACTGACCATGGTACCGATGGTATAACGGCCATGGTACCGATGGTATAACGACCATGGTACAGATGGTATAACTGACCATGGTAGACTATGGTACTGATGGTATAACTGACCATGGTACCGATGGTATGACTGACCATGGTACCGATGTTATAACTGACCATGGTATCGATGGTATAACTGACCATGTTACCGATGGTATAACTGACCATGGTATGGTACCGATGGTATAACTGACCATGGTACCGATGTTATAACTGACCATGGTACCGATGGTATAACTGACCATGGTATGGTACCGATGGTATAACTGACCATGGTACTGACTAACTGACCATGGTACCGATGGTATAACTGACCATGGTATGGTACCGATGTTATAACTGACCATGGTATCGATGGTATAACTGACCACGGTACCGACGATAGTATAACTGACCATATGCATTAGAACCGATTACCGATTTATTTGTTTGTTTTTACATTTATAACTGACCATGGCATTTTAGAGTTATGATTTCTTTTTAAGTTACGGCCCTTTTAGTGGTATGAGGAACAGGGTGTAAAGTTCACTCATCCACCATAGAAAAGGGAGGATCCTCCGACCAGACGGGTGTTGTGTCTTGCGGGCCGACTGCCCGACTGTTGATGTCGGATAGTCTTATACATATATGTCGTTCGCGCGGTAAACTCTAATTGCGCGATGCAGGATTTGTGTGACGTCATGTCTTTGATGCGTAGTTCGTATGTGGCATAATAACTTTTAGCGTAGGAATTGTTTTTTTTTGCCTATTATAATACGGAATGTTTTTGTATTCTTAATTTTTACCCGGAGTTGAAAATACCCGATGCAACGAACCTAAGGCATCTTAAATTATTAAGAAATTCGAAAAAAGATCTTCAAATCAAAGGCGTTGAATTATTAAATTGAACACAAACTGCCCAAGAAATGGTCCTTGAATTTTCATCCTCGCTCTTTGAGCTTGTAGCCTCGAACGTTTCAGTGACAATTTGTTCAGTTTCAACAGGACTGGCAGTACTCGGGCCTTTTTCAGCTCTAACGAAAGGATAATAACTGGGTTATAATTTATGCCAACCCATATTATTTTATCCCTTTTTCGAAGTAGTTCCAATGGTTCTGGAAACTCTTATTTTTTTTTTATCAATTTGTAGCAAACGTTTTGGAAATGTTTCTGTTGGAAAGTAACATAACACAATACATTTTGGAATATTGGGTTAGGTTGACGTAAAAAAGAAAGAAAGAAAAAATGCGTTGTCGTATGTAAATAACTGAATTATTGAATGTTTGTGATTTGTTTACGTCAAAGTCAAAGTCAAAGTCAAATAATTTATTTCAATTAGGCACAAAAAAGGCACTTATGAACGTCAACATTTACAAAAAAAAATGATTCTAGTCGCCCATTCCAAAAGGTCGTTGTCGTATGGAGAAGAATGGGCAAGAAACTCCACCGTTACTCTTTTAAAATATTTTCACAATAAAACTTTAATGTATACATTAATTATATAATTATATGTGAAGACGATGCACCTCAAATAAGATTACTATACCACGATAGGTAAAAAGAATGAAAAATGAAGGAATGACATAAATTAATTATGTGATAGATGCATGGTGCTCACATAATTACAAACATTGTGAAATTATACGATATTCTTAACATTTTAACAAGTACTACCAATAATAAGTCAGTGTGTGAGTTCAAGTAATCACAGAATATAAAATTAATGTTTAAAAAAAATAATATTATACAATTAAATTGGCAACCAGTTTGATTTTGTCAAGATTCTAAATTGTCCTATGGAGCAGGACCAGCATGTTTCCAAGCATTTTTATCTTGGATATAATCCTCTAATTTGTAATATGCTTGTTTACGTGTTCTTTTTATATGAGTTTTAAATTTTCTTTCATTTAATTCTAATATAGCACAAGGTATTCTGTTGTAACATTTAACACAGTACCCCTTAAAAGATGTATTTACTTTAGATAGTCTGAAAAATGGTTGATCTATTTTATCTTTATTTCTAGTATTAAAATTATGTCTATCACTTATTTTATTAAAAAGATGTAGATTTTTTCTCACATACATAATATTTTCATAAATGAATTGGCAAGGTACCGTCATATTAATATTTTTAAATAGTTCCCTGAGAGATTCGCGACGACTTAGATTATAAATGGCTCTGACAGCTCTCTTTTGTAAAATAAAAATGGATTCAATGTCAGCAGCCCGACCCCATAGTAAAATGCCATACGACATAATACTGTGGAAGTAACTAAAATAGACCAAACGCGCGGTTTCTACATCTGTTAACTGTCTTATCTTTCTAACAGCATAAGCGGCCGAGCTTAGCCGCCCCGCGAGAGATGTTATATGGGGTCCCCATTGTAATTTCTCGTCTAGCGTGATTCCTAGGAAAACTGTTTGATTAATAAATTCCAGTTTTTCTCCATTCAATATGATGTCAGATTCGCTGCTTCTAACATTTGGTAATTTAAACCTAATGCATTTTGTTTTTTTATTATTTAGTACCAAATTATTTACCGTAAACCAATCTTGGACCTGAACAATACAGCTATTCACGTCGTCAAGATTTTGTGACCGTCGGTTTATTTTAAATATCAATGATGTGTCATCTGCAAATAACACCATCTTTGGTTGATTTTGAAATAATTGGGGTAAATCATTAATATAAGCTAGACGTACGTACGACTACGTACAACTGTGAACAACATTGTACTAGGTATTGTACTTTTATGTTGACTGTCAGTTGACACTCAATAAAAACCGACAATGGTTTTTATACTTATAACTAATCCGCGACTTTTTGTCATTTGCAAATTATACGAGATTATGTCCTATTTACCTTTATTTGTTTGCAGTTATAATGTTCACTGTTATTATTTTTGCATATAATGTTTTTTTTATAACTAAGTAGGACTTAGGTACTTTGGATTCTTGTGAGAGGGCTATAAAATATAATAATAAAACTTGTTGATCTAGTCGCTCTCGGAAATTAGGAGAACATGATTTATTGAATAGTTTAGAACAAATAAATGGTTCTTTCAAAGTTTCGTAATTTCGATACATAGCTTTTTTTTTTCAAAAAAAAAGTAGCTACAGCGGCACCTTGGCCTTGGTGGGGAGTTTGTTGCGCCACTTCTTCCCAGCGAAAGCACTAGGAAGTGGTGAAAGGCGGACGTTTTGGGGAACTGTCTTGTGAAATTATGAAATGTTCAAAACATTCTGATCAAGCCAGCCTTATTTGAATAAATGACTAGATTTTATAAAACTCATAACTCAAATCACTTATTTCAAATAAACCAATTACAGGTACTTTTGAATTGTCAAGGTGTCGGTCAGTCTAAAAAATGAAGCTGGTTGCCCATTCCAAAGCGTAGTAGGTTCCTATGGAGAAGAACGGGCAAGAAACTCCATGGACACTCTTTTAAATCAGAATATTGTTACATCATTCTTGTTGAAATTATACATGTGAGAACAATGTAGAATGATGTGCACGTGAACAGCGTCCTTAATAAAAATATAAAAACAAAAATAATTAAAATAAGCCAGGGTAGCTAAGAGATGACCAGTCCCCACTGACGGCGCACGAACATGACGCATGGATCAGCATCATTTTGCTCAACCATTTTGAAGGGAACTTAATGATCCAACACACACGCCACCACCAGCGAGACATTTGAATGAGCATGACATACTCTCAGCCAGAGCACATAATATATAATATAATCAAATAGGTCGCGAAAATCCGCTGGATGCCAGAGTCAAGCAGCTTATTGTTTTTATGTCTATGATACTGGTTACTACGGTAATAAAACGAGCCCCGTTGATAGCCGAATATAGCCGTTGCAAGAGGCATCGTACCAGGCACGGAAGAACAGAGTTTACTACCAACAAAGTTTTGGTAGCATGGCCCAGTTCATGCCATCAACGTTTATATTTTATGGCTAAAGTTATCGTTGGCGTAACTGACGGTAGGCAATCCATCATATCTTCCTGTAATACCTGAATACACACACCCACATGGAGAGATTAATCTGAACTGAACGAATCTGTCCAGATGATCATCAGCATCCTCATTATTTTGCCCTCATCCCAATTTATTTGGGGTCGGTGCAAAATGTCTTCTTGTAATTAGATAGCAGACATTTTAATATACTAAATCTCGTTTGTCCGATAACAAACAAGCTGAATGACGTCCCATCTGACGTTAAATGGTGTCATATTGCCACCATCACTTTCCGCGTAGTTAACGTAGGTTGGGAGCTGTGGAAAGCAACAAAATCGAAATCAAATCCCAAGAAGAGCGCGTAATTTTGTAAATCACCTTTGGATTTTACGAAAGACATCCCATGCCATCACAGAGACGAAGCTGAAATGTGTCATATTGCCACCATCACTTTCCGCGTAGTTAACATAGGTTGGGAGCTGTGGAAAGCAAGAAAATCGAAATCCAATCCCAAGAAGAGCGCGTAATTTTGTAAATCACCTTTGGATTTTACGAAAGACATCCCATGCCATCACAGAGACGAAGCTGAAATGTGTCATATTGCCACCATCACTTTCCGCATAGTTAACATAGGTTGGGAGCTGTGGAAAGCAACAAAATCGAAATCAAATCCCAAGAAGAGCGCGTAATTTTGTAAATCATCTTTGGATTTTACGAAAGACATCAACGACGTAATTGCCTGTAAGTTTAGTTTATATATCCTAAGTGAAATTGTTAAAGAGCTGTGGATTTTGTGAATAAATAAATAAATAAATAGACATTCCATGCCATCACAGAGACGAAGCTGAAATGTGTCATATTGCCACCATCACTTTCCGCGTAGTTAACATAGGTTGGGAGCTGTGGAAAGCAACAAAATCGAAATCAAATCCCAAGAAGAGCGTAATTTTGTAAATCCGAGCATGATTGTGACAACCGTTTTGAAAACATGTCAAGCTAACCCTAATGAAATATTATCCTTATAACAATGATACTTAAAAGCCTCATTAGCGAATTTAAGTAAACTAAACTACACTCTAATATCATCTTTATTTCCTTCGAGATTACGTCCAAAATCTCTTGCTTTACCACTTAGAGGATGATGAAAACCAATTTACCTTCGTACGAGCGTATTCGTCAAAGGAAAAGCGTGCTTACTCACATATGGAATAATGAATTGTATGTAGGCTTTTCGATGCAATTTTCATCTTTATTGTCAAGTAAAATAACGCCGAAAGTATTTTGAGAAATATTTGTAGACAGGGTTGACTACCATCGACTTTTTGTATACCATTTTGAACTTTACCTCCATGTACAAAACATCTATTATTCTTTCCGTCGTGAATTTCAATAGGGTTGTCAAAACAAAGTAAATTTTGCCGCAATTTCCAACTGAATTTGTAGGATGTAAAACGAGGATTTTAGTTTGGCGACAGCATAATAAGTTTGTAGGGATGTGTAAGGACTTAATTGTGGGTTGGCAGACGTCCAAGTCCGCTTAGTCACTAGTCACGTTCGTATGGGATAGTATTGGAGTTTGTCATGCGATTTATTTACTGCCATCCTTATGGATGCGTCAAAGGAGTTTTGAACTTTGGTGTTGAAAGTAACGATGTGGAACTTTTTTAAATTTATTTTTTACCTGAGCTGATTTCACACCCGCACAAGTCTCACTCCCGTGGGAATATCGGGATAAAAAGTAACCATGTCCTAATTCAGTTCATGATGTACCTACGTGCCAAATTTCATCCAATTCCGTTCAGCCGTTAAAGCGTGAAAGAAAGAAAAAAAGAAAGAAAGAAAATACGTTTATTCTGCACAAACGGAACGCACATTATAAAAAAAGAAAAAGTAGCCAAAAGCCTCCTATTCAACCAGCAAAAAAACGTTTTGAAATGTTGTTGTTGTTGTTGTTTGAAAGCGTAACAAACAAACAAACTCACTTTCGCGTTTGAGTTAGGTTAGTGATTTATTAATTAATTATAATTATAGGATTGTGATTGCCAAATGCCGGGGGTCTGTTTCCTGGTTATTTGTGAACAAAGTTTCTTCTAGAGAGCGTCGTTGTTCGTTCATTGCTTTGCTGGTTTAGCCACTAGTAGCAAGCACGACTTATGAACGGTGAGTCTTGCGTTCGGACCTAGGTCGGGCAGTGTTAGGCCCTTTGTACTTACACACGTCTTTTCTTGCCGTGAAAAACTACGGTTTATTCGTCGTGTGTAGGAACGGTCGTCAGTGTTGTATGGGTCACTATGGAAGCTTGTTGACGGACAGGTTTTGTCTACGGCGCGGTTTATGCAACGTGTGTAGGTACAGTACAACTATTTTCTTAATGCCCCTCGGTAGGGGAGACCGGGGTTGGTTGACTAGTTTTTCATATTTTAGCTAATAACTGCAGAACTAAATTAGATACAAAATGATATAGAGCACTTCTAAATTGAGTATTTTATTGATTATTAATGCAGCTAATTTGAATTTTCTTACTAAATAAGAAGACGATTATATTTCGTTTTTACTAAAACAAGTCTAGCTAGTCAACCAACCCCGTTGTCGGGGTTGGTTGACACACTTTATGGGGTAGGTTGACCATACTAAAAAATCATTGCATATGACTGATAAATAATACATAACTTCACAAATCAACGTCATTTATTTGTAATTAAACAAGTAGGTAACAACACGTAAAGTATTCCTTCCATTAGGACTCTTTTTGCACCTAAACAATAAACTCACAAGAATATCAAATTACATACACATATTCATAGTCAATAGCCACCGAGCGTATACTTTTCTTTCTTTTGCAATTACTTCATCACAAGCGGTTTCCATTACACTTTGCGTTGTTTTGCCTCGATCCGATTTTCGAATATCAGTTCTCATTGTCCTACAAAAAAAAGGCCTTATTAAATACCTACTTGATTTACCCTAGTATATGTAGTTTACACCTAAATGGCAGTAAAATAAATAAAACTAGTGCGAATATAATTATATTCTACAAATCGGCCCAACACAATTTATTTAAAATAAATATAAAAGTCAACACAATAAACTTAAGGGGTTGGTTGACTCATTAGTCAAGGAACCCCGTATACATGTTAGCCTACCATCCCCGCTCGGCTATTTTGTAAACCGGAGCCCATGGACACGACTCATATCATTAATAAAGCAAATATGTGGCATTAATCTATAGTCTAATAACCGTACTTCGCAATAGTGAAGACTACAAAACCTTTCAATATACACTGCAGTCAAAAAAACAAAAGAAATGTTGATAAAAATATTTACGTTCTTACCTGAATTGTTAAAATGTCGCCGTTACTCCTAAAATGCGTCTGCCTCCGGCGCGCCGAGACGAGTAACTAAGCGTCGCCTCACTTTGAACGCACCCTCTGATGGACATCATTATTATGACGAATATTTCAGAAGTTATTGCCTGTTAGTCAACCTGCCCCTATAGTCAACCAACCCCGGTCTCCCCTAAACTTCGTGTCGATTGAGAGCGTCCGGTCTGCACCAAGCGCAAAGGGAACTTATATAGAAATCCGACGACTGACGAAAAACGAAGTTTGCCGAGGGACATTAAGAAAATAGTTGTATTAAGCCTCGTTCAGAACAGCGCGACGCGCCGCCGCCCGCCGGCGCGACGCGACTCGAGCAATACAAATTCCAAGAAAACTTCACGGTATAACAATAGCCGGTGTCGCGTCGCGCTAGTCTGAACGACGCTTAATGCACCTTTGCTTTCCTCTTTGGAGAATTCTGGTTTACTATGGTTACGTTATGTTGTACTCTTTCAAGTCGCGACGTAGTGATGGACGCTCTGAAATATGAATGTTGAATCGATTATCTGTAACCGAGTGTTTAGAATCGTTTATCTACGGACAATTTGGTACAGTTGTATTGTTCGCGTCTTGCTCCATTTACCTCGAGATCGATAATCGAAAAAATCATATAATTGTAAAGCGGGTGTGGCTTCGTAGACACATCTCTGAGATACAATCTATAGATTATACATGAGCAAAATTCCATTAGTTCGTTCTTAACGCTCTGAATTGTATTTACCGTTGATTAATCAAAATCTAAAAATCAAGTCATTTATGCAAACTAGGCTGAGAATCAGGAAGTTTTGAACATTACATAAGACAGTCCCCCGAAAACGCCCGCCCTTCACCACTTCCTAGTGCTTTAGCTGGGAAGAAGATGTGGCGCATCAAACTGTCTAGCTGCACAGCTGTCTGTTCAGTTAGAAGAGCTTGATTCTTTCAATAGAATGCAAAGTAATGTTAATTACGAAACAGAATATTAACCCTCTTATTCATAAACGTTGCTTAAAGTTAAGAGACGTTTAAACGTCAAAAATGTGTGGATAAACAGGCGCTAATCATTACTTAACTTTAAGAAGCGTTTATGAATAACGGGGTAAATTAAACTATTTGCCATAATGCCAGCTAGCACACGCCAAAGTACCAACAAAAACGTTCCAAACTATAGTCAAGCTGAAATAAATCCATACTAATTATACAAATTAATATTATACGAGTAAATTCGCAAGTAACTCTGACTGTCTGTCTGTCTGTATGTTACCTTTTCACCGCTAAACCACTGAACGGATTTCTATAAAATTTGGTAAGGAGATAGATGGCATCCTGGAGAAGGACAGGGTACGTTTTGTCTCGAAAATAATCCTAAAGGGTGTGTATATAGGGGATGAAAGTTTGTGTGGGAATCCCAGCATTTCTTAAGTTAGGGATATGGAAATTCAAATGTGTATGCTTTTGGTAAGAAATAAAGAAGTACGCATTTTAGCGTTTTTGTAAAATAATCCCCTAATAAATGATAGTGAATGATAAATGATGATTTTAAAATTCACATGTAGTATTCACTTTATTGTCTTCTTTTCAAGAGATTTATGGGATTGGTAAAATACTCATAGTCCGTATCTTGAATTAACATTTAGTATTAGTTATTACAATTTAAAGTCATAACCTAACCTTTCTAACATGTAGGTATTATATATTATGTTCAATGGCGGCACTAGAGTAGGAATTAAAAATGAATTGTGATCATAATATTTAAATGAATAATAAGTATTTAAAGTAAGGCATTTAGAATTATATAAACCATTTTATTTATTTTTTAAACCGGACTAGTGTGAGTAGGACTTGCGCCCTGAGGGTTCCGTCTCAAAGCTGTGCTTGCTCGGCTGCCCGAATTTCCAAATCCGGTTTGAAGGACAAACGCGTTTTGGGGGACTGTCTTATGTAATTTTGACGTTCGAAAAGTGCTGATTCTCAGCCTAGTTTGAATAAATGACTTTTGATTTTGATTTGATTTTGAAACTTAAGTGTTCAATTGAAAATTTCTTCAAGACACGGTCTGAATTTTTTATCCCAGATTAAAACTTAACTTTGCAGTTAATAATGTAAGTATAAATTACCAATTTTCGGATTTTCCTCTTTACTTGACCTTGCTTCTCGCCAAACTTCATGCTGCTGGGCTAACGGGAAGTACCAAATAGACTGGTTTATTTGCGAGTGTCAAAATATGCGGCGTAAATGGTCGTATTTTAATTGCGTTGGTTGACTTTGAAGTTTGATTTTCGTTACAGCTCCAAGAGACCGTAGATCTAAGTATTTGATATCTATTTCAACTTGATGCCTTCACGCGTTCTTGAGAAAAAGGGTCCTGACAGACAACGAAGTCATCCATAAGGGTTTCAATTTTTCATTTTGAATCCTACAAACAGATTTATTATATGCCTTTTTTTTTTTTTTTGGGTGGGAAATCATCAAATGACTCCTCCCGCTCTGGGTGGAGCGGGAGGGCGTGTCAGACTCTTACTGACTAAAACCCACCCGTGTTCCTTCTCTTGCCTGTGCAATGCCAGGGGGCCACGGTATCCCTTTCGGACTTTCCCGCAACCCCGGCAGGCAATGGTCTCATCGGACCCCTTCATTCGCTGACATCTCTTTGAGGCGCGCGTGGAACACAACGCGCCGTCGACCCGGGCTTGGTCCTTACCGGACGGCGAGCTACCCATTGCTCACCGTCCGCAAGCCCGCGCCTACGGTGGCCGGGAATCAGCAATTGATTCCCGACGCCCAGGGCGTCTTCTCCTGCGGCGGCTAGGGGCGTGAGGGCGCGAAATTTGCCTCTCCCTCACGCGCTCCGCCTCCTCCTTCGCGAGCATTACTGCTTCGCAGAAGGAGGTGACGGCCTCCCATGCCCTCTCGCTCCGTACCATGGCCTGGACCAGGGCCGGACGCGAGGGATCCCCGCAACCGATTGCCTCCACGAGGACACGGCGGTGCTCTGCCCAAGCCGGGCATACCTCCACCGTATGCTCCACCGAGTCCTCCGGGCGATCCACGCAGTGATGACACCCGGGCGTTTCCTCCCGCCTATTTATTATATGCCTGTTACCTTTTCATGCCGTAACGGCTGAACGGATTTAGATGTAAGTTATACGGATAGGCCATGACCTGAGTTAGCACATAGGATACTCTGAATCCCGGTAGCAGGTTCCTGTGGGATATTTTCCGACATCCACGCGGACGAAAAGTTTGTTTTTTATTCCGGGGAGAAATCCTCATGGATGTCCTCCGCCCTGGGGAGAGCAGAGGGGTCTGTCAGACTCTTACTGACTAAAACCACCCCGGTGTTCCGTCTCACACTTGCACCGGAGATCACGGGATCTAATGCGACTTCCGCGATCCCCAGACGCGGGCGAAAAGCTAAGCTAACTAAAAGCTAGTCTTAACTAATTAATAAAAAGAAAAGAAAGAAAATACGTTTATTTGCGGTACTTATGACGCATGCAAAGGAACAAACACTAAAAAACCAATTTGGGGGAAAATGTGCGCCACATCCACGCAAAACGGCCATCACTCAGCATAATGCTAGGACCCTATGCGAGACAGAGCCCCAGCGCTGGTTTTCAGTGACAGCCGGCGTCAATGTTGTATAGATAGATAGATAGATAGATAGAATACTCTTTATTGTACACCATAAAAGTCACAGACATAAATTTAGAAATTTTACATAGGGTGACACAATGGGCGGTCTTATCGCTTAAAGCGATCTTTTACAGACAACCTTTGGATGGATTAAAGGTATGTGGCGTGGCGTGGTGGTGTGGTTGTATGTTCAATATTTGTATGACCTAGAAGTAGTTGTTCCGGGTCTGGCTGTTTGTGTATGTGAGTTTAAATGTTTGTAAAATGCACCCACAATACAGGAGAAATTCCTAGTGTGGGGCAACGTTAAAAAAAAAAAAAAAATCTCTGTTATGTTACGGCAGAACGGATTTGGAAGAAACTTGACAGAGGGTAGGCTGAGACCTGGAGAAGGACATAGGCTACTGTTCATCTTGGATGGCAGTCGAAGTTGCGGGTAACAGCTAGTGCTTAATAAAAACGTAAACCGAACTCAATACCTAAATAAAAGCCTCCAGGCATAAAGGACAATAGTGTGAAAAGTGAGAATGCATTGAGACAGCCTCCACGAATGAAGATAGGAAGGTATTTTACTTAAGTAAGGGTACCATAGCCATCAATAGTAAAACAATTTGAACAGCTGAATCCGCCCCAGATCGGTCTGACGGGATGCTTGGTCGGCCATACACGAAATGATCAGAATGTTTACTTTGAAATTTGCTTCTTATGATAATCGTTCCGGCCGTCGCAGGCGATTGATTTTGAGGCCGTAAAAGCCACACACGGGACGGGTTTTGAGGCCGTAACAGTCACACACGGGACGGATTTTGAAGCCGTAACAGCCACACACGGGACGGATTTTGAAGCCGTAACAGCCACACACGGGACGGATTTTGGTCAAAACCCTAATTCACACTATCATTCACAATCTGAATAATTTTTGATTCTTCATAATGTTCGAAATTTTTTTTTTGTTCAATAACGTAAATAACGCAATGAATGTTGTTGAACTGTCAAAACGAAACAGATTGTGATTTCTTGTGTGTTACACAATAAAGCTTCGTGCAGACCAGCGCGACGTGACGGCGCGACGCGACTCGAACAATACAATTTCTAAGAAAACTTCACGGTATAACAGATAGCCGGTGTCGCATCGCGCTGTCGCGTCGCGCTAGTCTGCACGAAGCTTAAAGATCAGATGGATCTGAAGGTTGGACTGACCAGTAGGTGTGCTGTGGCGTTTAAGGCCTTATTTATCACGTATCTATCTATCTATAGGTAGATTTCGTGTATGGTGTTAGATAGATTATTTTAGCCCGTAATTTCCCACTATTGGGCAAAGACCTTCCTCTCCCTTTTCCACACACGTCTGTTTTCTGCCATTCAGACAGTCAGTCCTTTCGGTAGGAGTCAATTTCGTACCTCCATCATCGTCTAAAGTCGTTTACTAACATTCTAAAATTGCCCGAAGTCAAGAGCGTTAGGATGACCTCGGCAATTCGTTATCAAATGCCTTCAGCCAAGCCCGTGAACTTGATACCTTTATACTCATAAAAATGTAGTTCGCGCTGCGGCAATGTCATTCGACTGTTAATTGGAGCGTGATGAGGTTGACAGTTTCCGTTCCTGAGTTGGCTGTTCGCGTCAATGTACGCCACGTTCGATACTTTAAGAAATTTTTATTTTTATTGGCTTTTTTTGCTAAAATAATTGCAAGTGTATTGTACATATATTATTAATACCCGAGCATCGCACTTTAGAAAATTGTACGTCTCTGTAGATCGTCACTCATGCTTACATTCACCGAATAAATATTTTATTATCAATTCAGAATCATTTTAACACAAGCGCGGCCTTGGCTAGTTTTAAAAAATCATTTAAATTTTAATAAACCTTTATTTGCTAGACTGACCAGTGACCACAGCTGTCACAAACTATTCATCCCGTTTACAGCCGTCAACGGGATGAATAGCTTGGTAATATTCAACCGAATATTATAATCTACCCTCAACATTCAGGCATAACTTTTTGAAAAACATTCGCGCATTTAAAGTTGCCTAGTTCAGAAACTATGCTGGCATTGTTTTTGTTTGTCCGACTGTGATGTTATACCTGCAAGATTAGCCAAACTTCAAGTCAAATATTTATTGCATTCATTTCATTGATGTATTAAAAGGAGGAAGATATGTTACGCGCTAACATCGCAATCAGTAAACTTGGGCTCGGCGCACGACTACATGCACCGAAACACACACATCTGTGATCAGTGTCATCACTGTCATCTCACGGTCGCAAAGCTACAGTTACCGATAGACGAGGATAGAGATAGGAGACGACGCTAACGTGTGAACGAAATCGCGTTAGCACCTCGCGCATTGTGTGCGTATCGTGTCTTTCACGCATGTTTTTAATATCTATCTCGCTCTCACAAATATGACGAAGAAAACGTCAAAATATTATTGTAATTTTCAACAAATTAACATTTTTGGCTGTACTTACGAGTGGTAGGTAATCCCATGTGTCTTTATTTTTCTTTCTTGCATTATTAAAGCACTGTTTAGCTGCACAAGAAGTCATTTTGATGCGTAATTATTAAAAAAAAAACTGGAATTATTGAGCTGTGTGATCTACGATGTTCCGTGCGCGACTGAGTGCTGGTCCTACGCAACTACGGGCAATCCCGTAGTTGAGTAGGACCAGGCGCTGTGACTAAGTCCCGTATCTACCTCTTTTAATACATCAATGCATTCATTTGTGATTTTTTGCCTGCCTCGTCCTGTTGTCGGGCGCTGAGCTTCATTGAAATTAAATCTAAAACATGATGGATGTCAATTTAAGATGACTTCAATATGGCTTTTGAGAGTTGCAGTTAATGAATTAAAGTGTTTCTGTGAGAGATTATTGCAGTCTTACCAACATATCGGAATTACTCCGGTAATGATCTTGCCGACACCAGAGTAGAAGAAGAATATATACCTTGTCACCTGTTACCTCTGTCGGACGATGTCGCAGTACTTTGTAAGTTGAAGGCCGACAAATTCAAATCACCAGCTCGTTCAATAATGAAAACACGTGCATTTACATAAGTTTGCATATTCGAGACTGCGTGGAGTAAACATTGAAATGTTTCGAATACCTTTGTTGATTGTCTCTGGTTTGATTTTGAATGGACGAGATCCAGTTGTATTATTTCTAGCAAGCTCTCTAGTTAGCAAAGTGTTTGCTTTGGAAGGCAAAATCTTTAGCTGGACTAACATAACGGAACTCGGCGTTTCAAGAACGCATTCATTTATTATGTGGAACCAGAACCTATACAACAATGTTCATGAAGACGATATTTCTAAACTCATTACTTATCACTACTAAATGTATATATTTCGAGTTTTCCAATGAAATATAATTAGTAAAGCAACTACCATCTGTGCCTCGCCAAGGGCTGAGTAGGTTCAACCCGTTTGCGGTACATTTGCTAACGAGAGCAAGACTCGAGACGAATCTCCTCAAGCAAAAGAGACGCAATAAGTATTCTTGGCAACCTCCCAGATAGAGATGAAGAAAAACTGCTGGAAAAACATATTCGTATTTCAGGCTTTCAGGATGATGTTGAAGCTTCCACCATATTGTAGTGCGTCAGGCATGTTCGCAGATGCGCACACAGACGATTATTTCGCGATAATGCGTAAGAAAGTTGCGTCGCTACTACGCAGAGTCAGGGGAAGCACCAACAGCATCCTTAGGGTATTTGCGGACAGACTAGATGGGCCTGCACTAGATAGATTTAACAAGCTGCATGTTATACATTCAGTTCGTTAAACCTACCTACTTGAGTGGAGCTTTTTCGTTTTGTGTTGTTTTTGTGTCAAAGTTTTTTCTAAATTGATTGGACTAACATAGGTTTTTAAGTCATTTTTGTTACTAACATGCTATGGATCTTTGTGTCTGATAATAAATTATTTTTATTTTTATTTTATTTAAATAAATTCATGAACCTGCGCCAGACAAAGTCTCAAATACGCAAATATATGTATATTTATATGTAGTCGCGATGTGTGGCATGGGTACCTATTAGAGCATGTGTGCAAAGTTTGAACACCTAACATACCCTTCGCCATCCCGTCTTCGAAAGTCTATGAAGCCTGTGGTGGCTTTAGAATAAATTTTAACTCTATACGTAAACAAAGTTTGATAATTGATAGGTATAACGTTTCTTGGAGGGTGTAGGAAAAGACATGATTATGTAATGACCAAAGAAAATTTAAAACTCATATAAAAAGTACACTTTGTAAACAAGCATATTACAAATTAGAGGATTATATCCAAGATAAAAATGCTTGGAAACATGCTGGTCCTGCTCCATAGGACAATTTAGAATCTAGACAAAATCTAACTGGTTGCCAATTTAATTGTATAATATTATTTTTTTAAACATTAATTTTATATTCTGTGATTACTTGAACTCACACACTGACTTATTATTAGTAGTACTTGTTAAAATATTAAGAATATCGTATAATTTTACAATGTTTGTAAATATGTGAGCACCATGCATCTATCACATAATTAATTTATGTCATTCCTTCATTTTTCATTCTTTTTACCTATTGTGGTATAGTAATCTTATTCTAGGTGCATCGTCTTCACATATAATTATATAATTAATGTATACAGGATATTGTGAAAATATTTTAAAAGAGTAACGATGGAGTTTCTTGCCCATTCTTCTCCATACGAAAACGACTTTTTGGAATGGGCGACTAGAATCAATTATTATGTTTTTTTTTTGTTGTAAATGTTGACGTTCATATGTGCCTTTTTTGTGCCTAATTGAAATAAATTATTTGACTTTGACTTTGACCAAAACTTACTTATCGCGGGCGTGTTAAGAACTTAAGATCCTAGAGTTATATCTATTAATTTTTTTACGCAAATTCATGATTTTTGACGTTGTAATTTTAAGCAGTAGTAACATATTTTAATTATTTAAAATGTGTAACTCCAACTTACAAGAACTGGCACTATCGTTATTCATAATAACATAATTAAAATATCTGACTGCTGCTAACAATTACAGCGTTAAAAATCATGAAATTGCGTAACAAAATTAATAGATATAACTCATAAAAGAGGAGTTGAAAGTATACGAACGCAAGTGAAACAAAACAGGACCTCACCTTCAAGCAAAGCTAACATTGAACAATAATAGTTTACGTAAAGAAAACTTGAACAATATCCTACAAAATAAACTTTACTTTGTAGTTGTTACAACAATGGCTGACCTGCGCACAGTGTATTATAGAGACCATTTTTCGGACGTCAGCTTTTTATTAGAAATACAGATATAATTAGTCATTTAAAACGTGAGAGTAGAACTCCCGAGTGACAAATATGCTTAATCAAGTAGTATTTTTTTTTTTAACCTTATAAATTTTCATCCAGATAAAGTTAAAAAAAAAATCTACACCAAAAACGAATTGCAATAAAAAATAATTGATTAGGTAGTTCAAAAGTGTCTTTTATGCTTCATTTTATAGAGCTTTAATGAATTGCGTAAGTTTCTTACAGCAAGAGAAATATTTATTTTTTAATTTTTTGTTTTTATTTTTTTTCTCAGGTAATCCACTGTTTTAGGAAAAGTTATTTATAGTCAAATTAAGATCTGATATACTTCTATTACTCACAAAAAAACTGTGTCCTAATCTCGTGGAGTTTAGATACTACAGCCTATTTTAGTTATATCCGGATTTTCTCTCATTAGGGTTGTCACTCTTTGAATTAATTATATATCTGGATATTAATAAAATTGTAGCAGATTTTTTTTAAAACGACACTAATATTTCTGTAACTTTATTCCAATGATACGTTTTATGGGGCATAGGAAGGGGTCCACCCTCGGAAGGCATTTTGCTAAAACCCTATGTCGACGCATATAACGTGGAGGAACGGGGGTGAGGCATCATGGAGCCGTACCAGACCCATGATGCTACTTTGCCGAAGCAGAATCTGACCCGCTCTGCTGAGGGATGTCCTTCTGGGCTCCGACCAGAGGACTTAATGCTAGGAGGGCATGAGGGCGCCAACCCTCAAGCTGGTCAGCGAGAGGCATTTGAAGCTGTGGATACCGCCGCAGCCGGCTCTCTTCATCCTCCGGGAGTGTCCGCAAGTTCACAAGGAGATGAACTCAGAAAAACGTTAACTCGATTAGACGTTTTCAAAATGTTTACAAAGAAAACAAAGGACTTACCACTATCAGACCGAGTTAATGTAGTGTTCGAGCATTTTGGAGAGAATTATAACACTTCTTTAACCGAGGAAGAATTTGCGCCTATTCTTTCAACATTTTTAAGCAAGAGCAACACCAAGTACAAACAATGCAAGTACATAATGAAAGTATTTGTAACAAAGAACAAGGATTGGCTGAGCAAAATAATGATTAGCGGACAACTAAAAGCAACTGAATCAGCTTTAAATCCGTCACCAAAAAGTCGTGCATTTCAGGATTTGAGTACACGCCAACAACTTCGATCACGTCGAAAGCTCGAATTGATGTTGGAAGAAGAGCCTTCGGTAAAAAAAATCAAAGCTTTTGTAGGGTCGCTATCGTCAGTCGATGGTGAACCTCTGACATCCAAAGCAATACAAAATATAGAAAAAGTGCTTCATTTGTGTACGGAAACGGACAATGCACATTCAACAATTTTGAAAAAAATTGAGCACCACACTCAACCGTATACTCCGGAAGAAGCACTTGCTGTTGTAATTGACAGAAAATTAACAGTCGAGACTTACAATTTTTTGCACCATGACCTTCAAGAGCGTGGATTCCACGCGTTTCCTCCGTACTACAAAGTACAAGAAGCCAAAAAAGAATGTTATCCTGCTGATATTACAGTATCGGAGAGAGAAGCTTCAGTTCCGCTCCAAGCTCTTTTGCAACATACATTTGAGCGAATATTAAAATTAAACGATGAAGTTGTGGTGCAGTTTTGCGATCAGAAAGCATTAAAAGAACTAGAATGTACCTTACAAGGGAACTGGGGATTTGATGGAAGCACCGGACAAGCATTTTATAAGCAAGCATTTTCTGATGTTGAAGGTGGGGAAGAAAATAGCCTTCTAGCCACCACGTTTATTCCGTTGGTGCTGAAAACTGCTACTGGCGATTACCTTTGGAGGAATCCAGCCCCACAATCATATCGATACTGTCGACCATTATGTGTTCAGTACAGAAAAGAAACAAGAGAGTCAACAATAACAGAGAAAAATAAAGTTGATAATGAAATTAAAAATCTTACACCGTTATTAGTTCAAACAACAAAGGGACATACGATAAGAGTATATTTTGAATTGTATTTAGCTGCTATTGATGGGAAAGTATTAAATGTAATTTTGGACACTTCTTCTCAAATGCGTTGCCCGTATTGTAGCTTAACTGCTACTCAATTTAATAATATTGACATGGCTTTGATGAAACCAATAAATAAGGAAGCCATGAAGCATGGTGTAAGTCCACTTCATGCATGGATTCGGGTGCTTGAGTTTCTATTGCACTTAGCTTATAAAAAAGTTGTTAAAATGTGGAGAATACCTCAGAACTCAGAACAAAAGCGGCTTGTAGATGCAAGAAAAAAAGAGATTCAAGAACAAGTAAGGGTCCAACTGGGTTTATTGGTAGACATTGTTCGTCCTAATTCCGGTACGACAAATGATGGGAACACCGCGCGAGTAGCTCTGTCAGACAAATATCGGGCAACCTTTTCTCAAATTTTGGATGTCGAACAATGGCTGCTTGATGACTTACATGTTATTTTAACTGTAATGTCCAGTGGTTTATCCATTGATGACCACAAATTTGGTGAGTTTTGCAAAAAGGTCGCTTATAGATATGTTAATAGTTATAATTGGCATCCTATGACCGTGACCTTGCATAAAATATTGGTACACGGCGCTGATATAATAAAGTCAACAACACTGCCTATTGGTATGCTCTCCGAGCAGGCTTCAGAATCAAGAAACAAATATTGGAGAAGTGACCGCGAACATCATTGTAGAAAAATGGATCGTATAAAAACAATGACAGATTTGTTTCACAGGGCTTTAGCATCTTCTGATCCTTTAATATCAAATGCAAGGCTACAGGAAAGACAAAAAAAACAGGTTAAGATACCGTTATCTGCAGCCGCGATAAAATTACTGAAACCGGTGGCTAACCCGGCTTTAATCGAAGACCTTAATATTAATGATGAGACACAAAACTTTGATTTTGAAGAATGTTTAGCGCTTCGCGTTATGGAAGACTTGCATTAGTAAAAAAAGCAACTTGCTCGGGAAACTTAATTTTTGAGTTACCAACTCATAATTTAATTCTGTGTGTTGATTGTTATTTTTAGTCTTAGTTTTGAAAAGCAACATTATATATTAGTTTTAATAAATCATAAAAAAGTACCTATATTATTTTCTTAAAAAAAAAAGAGGTCACATCGGATAAAAAAGTGACAACCCTAAAAAAAAACATTATTTGACTATAACGTCTAAACTCCACGATATTAGGATGCGATTTTTTTGTGAGTAATAGCAGTATAACAGACCTGAATTTTACTATAAATAACTTTTCCTAAAACAGTGGATTACCTGAGAAAAAAAATAAAAACAAAAAAATTAAAAATAAATATTTCTCTTGCTGTAAGAAACTTACGCAATTCATTGAAACTGTATAAATTGAAGCTTAAAAGACACTTTTGAACTATCTAATCAATTATTTTTTATTGCAATTAGTTATTGGTGAAGATTTTTTTTAAATTTTATCCGGATGAAAATTAATAAGATTTAAAAAAAAAAAAGCTATGTGATTAAGCATATTTGTCACTCGGGACTTCTACTCTCACGTTTTAAATGACTAATTATATCTGTATTTCTAATAAAAAGCTAATGTCCGAAAAATGGTCTCTATAATACACTGTAGCTGCGGCCGCAAGTTAAAGTTTAAATGTCTGCTTGTTCAGGGCAAACGGTTAAACATGCTGGCAACAATGTAGTAGTTCAGAGTTAACTCACTCTGTTACTCATTAGTTATGAAAGTAACAAAGGTAAGTACTAAGGTGGGTTTTCTCATGTCGCTATTACCAAATGACCCGACTACCCGGTATGTATATATCCCATATAACTTCTAAACTACATCATAATTTGACAAATAAGGTATCGCTGGAAGCGTCTTGATCGTCCGCTGGCCATAGGCGGATTTGATGTCACATTAAATTGAAAATGGGGCGCCGTTTTCAATGAAGAGGACATAAGGAAATAAACAAAAAATAATAATAAGCACATCTCAAAAAATGCTACGATAAAATAGCCAACTAAAAAGGTATAAACAAGACATCACAGACAGACAAATTAAAAACCCGGAGTCACCCCTCCTTACACGTCGTCGTCGTCGTCGTAGATTATGTGTTCGATTTATGCCCTGGGGCCGTATACACCTATTCATTCCATCATTAATCCACTGCGAAAAAAGGATGGTGCTAGCCGCATTTTATAGCTCCGTCTCTCACTCACACTGGAAAAATGGTGGCTTTAATACGTCATAATAGGGCCCTTGTGTCACACGACGTGTGACTCCGGATTTTTAATTCGTCTGTGATGAGTTGATGACTTGTTTATACCTTTTTATTAGGTGTTTTTGTCGTTGTTGGGTTTTAGTTTTTTTTTTAAACTTTTAATTTATGTAGTGAGCCTGTCGATGTCGAGTTGAAACCTTGAACACGCAGTGAGCAAGCGTGATGATTACTGATGATCAATGCTCGTTCTTCCTTCTCAGCCTTTGAAGCGGTTTGAAGTCAACACCAATTTGATCCCTCTTGGCCATCAGAACGATGAAGTAGGTTAAAGACTGTCTGATAATCATCTTTTATAAATAACGAAAAGTTGCTTATCATCAATACAAAGTCGCCACACGTTCGTTATCAAACAAAGCGTCTGTCATATTCCTTGTGCTGAACAATTTGCTTATAGGCGAACGTGCTTCACAAATAATTTGAATAAAACAATTAATCACATTGGAAGCGTGCAGGAAAATGGCGAGGAAACCCGCATGTTAAATAATAAATACCAACTTAATATGTACATATTGTAGGTATGTCTGGTCACGTTTGTCATGACTTGCAAGATTGGCGATACCTTCGTACATTTTAACAACCTTCTTTTCGAATCGATGGTTAATACTTCTTTATCTTTCTTAGGCCCAGTAATTAGCCGCGTTAATCGGCATCAGAGGCGTTCTTTAGATGTTCGACTCCCCAGCAACTAGGACATAGTCTGGTCAGCTCTCGCACTGATTTGGTGTTGGTAGGATCTTCTGTGAATTTTCCAATTATCTGTTTTGACTTTATTGCAAAAGCTCAAACTCAAACTCAAATCATTTATTCCAAATAAACCAATTACAGGTACTTTTGAATTGTCAAGGGGTCGGTCGGTCAGAAAGATGAAGCTAGTTGCCCATGCCAAAGCGTAGTAGGTTCCTATGGAGAAGAACGGGCAAGAAACTCCATGGACACTCTGTTACAAAACATTGGTTACATCATTCATGTTGAAATTATATGTGAGAACAATGTAGTAAAACGTGCACTTTATAAGCGTCCTTAATAAAAATATAAAAACAAAAATAATTAAAAAAATTAAATAAGCCATGGCAGCTGGAGATGACCAGTCCCCACTGACGGCGCCCGTTCACGAACATGACGCACTCAACCATTTTGAAGGGAACTTAATGATCCAACACACACGCCACCACCAGCGAGACATTTGAGTGAGCATGACATACTCTCAGCCGCCAGGGCACATTCAAGTCAATGAAAGACGTACTCAGTAAATGGTAGATACAAGTATTAAGCTTTCCTATTTGTTAAGAAGTTCCAATAGCATCTAATACAAAGTCCTTACCGGTTATTGTAACCGATCACTCGTTTCTCGATGCGCGTCACTTGCTACAAATAATCGATTCATTGATGGCATCTGTCGTTATGGAGTTATCATTGTAAGATGTTCTTTGTCTCTGAGAGATGCAGTTTCTAAATTATTGGAATAATTCTGTAACTTGTTTACCTGTTGTGTTATCATTGTTGGCATGAAAGTTTTGCCAGATTAACTGATCATTGATCTTCTTCTTTCTTGTCCATAGACCAACACAATTTTTGTCAGACCTAAATGTAGCGACTTGTATTTGTTAAAGGAAATAAATACCTTTTCGGTGAACTAAAATCAAAAAGATACTGAATATCTAGTATGCTACATAGAACTGCTCTTCTGGGCATAAGATTTTTTAGAAATGGCATCTAATTTACGATACCTGTGGACATTTTAAGCACCAAGGAATACAGTCAAAGTCAAATAATTTATTTCAATTAGGCACAAAAAAGGCACTTTTGAACGTCAAACTTTACAAAAAATAATAATAACTGATTCTAGTCGCCCATTATTCAAATATAAATTGCGTAATTTTTAATTGACAAAGCTACACTATCTACACTATATATTTTTTTTTATACTGCTTGTTGACACAATAGGGTGTTTTACTCTATATGAGAAAAAATCTAAAAATATATTATTGAGATAGCTTAGGCAAAAAGCAGTCGGAAAACGTTAGTTTTAGTTCATAAAATAGCAAAATAAATTTTAAAATTCAATTCAATGGTTTTAGCTTTTTTAATCTGTTTCTTAACACCATTAGATAGTAGTCGGCTATGTAAACTTAGAAAGAGTGTTAACTGTCAACTATCAGCGTACCTATAATCTATAAAGGCTTTATTATTTTCGTAACCAACGTATTTTTTATCGAAATAATACCATGGGGGACGGTTTTGTAAAAGGAGACAACACAATTTTTTTACTTAAAAAAAATATCACTGCATTTGTTTACACAGCTAAGCGTTTTCGTCAAATTACGCGCGAAATTTGAAAATGAAAAATTTAAATGCATTTTTATGGCACTTAACAATTGAATATAAATTTTCTGAATTTTTTAGTGGTTCATTAGCACTATAAAATCTAATTGAGACACTTTTCAAAAATGGGTTTAATACCCTATTATCGTATGCCTATTAGGCAGGACATAATGGAACTGTAATTTACCTAACATCTGTCTGTATAAACTATACAATAAAAAGATTTGATTTGATTTGTACAGGTCTGTCGTTTACCTCAATCAAATCCTGCAGAGTACAGGTAGTTGTGCTTACGGGCAGAAATGAAGATGCGATATGACTTGTTCGTCATTCATCTACTCATCAAATATTCCACCACACGTTGACGGCCATGTTATGTTATCTTGCATATATTTCGCAAGCGGTTGCGTCCGCTGCTCCGTATGCAAATATTGTCTATTTGCTGTTGGCGTAACCCGCATGGTAGCTTAGATACGCGTCTTGTACGAAAGTGTCGTCAAGACTCAAGCTGTCTTGTTTTGTGTTGTAACATACAACATAGCACCTAACGCCCCGTACTCTTTAGGAACAATAACTTCAACATTCTTTTGTTTTTTGGGAAACACGTTGCTGGCAACATGAAATGTTTCAGTGTTGCTGACAGCATTATGTGCTGGGTCATCCATCATCTGACCTGCTTGACGCTTTTAACCGGGACTTTATCAGGGTAAATTTTTTAGGAGCATGAGGAACAGGGTGTAAGGTTCACTCATCCGCCATAGAAAAGGGAGGATCCTCCAACCAGACGGGTGTTGTGTCTGGCGGGCCGACTGCCCGACTGTTGATGTCGGATAGTCTTATTCTATGTCGTTCGCGCCTTAAACTCTAATTGCGCGATGCAGGATTTGTGTGACGTCATGTCTTTGATGCGTAGTTAGTATGTGGCGGTGTAACCGGTACAATTTACTTTCTCAAAAACATGGTACCTTGGTACTATTGAAGAACTTCATATCTAAGCAGTTTGGAAACAAAATCCCGTGAACACGATGACCACATCTGTTACCGCCCCGGTTCTATAGCGTCCGTGCTCTGTAAGCAGAAATAGTCCTTACGGTGTATAGATAATATCTATAGTACTAGTAGGTACCATCGAAGAAGTTCATATTATGAACTTCTTCGATGGTACCTACTAGTACTAGGCAAGACGTGTCTGGTGTTCTTTACGCTTATCCGATTAATATACTTACACCTAGTATTCATAGAAATAGAAAAACAATTCCTTATACGATTTCTTACACAAGAAAAAGCATAAAATTATACAAGCACGCGTGTATTTTTTTTTAGAGGATTTAAAAATATATTTACTTGTTTATCGGCTTTTGTACTAAGTGTATCGAGATATAAAAATACCTGCATATTAATTAATAGGTACCTACTTACCTACTCGGACTAAGGTCAAACGTTTAATGTGACTCGAGTAAACGGACTAGAGTAAACGTGGACCAAGCAAAAGCAGTAAAGGTAGAAATACACTACTGTATGTAATACTGTGTCGAGAGGAGCTCGTGGCTAAGTAATAACTGCCGCACGGGTCGATCCATCAGGATAAGCTACGCTTGCCGGGGTTGGTCTGTGGATGGATGACCATCTTTACATACCGAGACTCCTCCGTGACTCGGAAAGCACGTTAAGCCGTTGGTCCCGGCTATCATTCGTGGATCTTTAACAGTCGTTACGGGTCGTCAGAAGCCCGAAAATCTGACAACCAGTCTTACCAAGGGGTATGTATCGTATTATCCAGTTACTGGGTTGTGGAGGTCAGGTAGGCAGTCGCTCCATGTAAAATACTGGTATTCAGCTGCATCCGGTTAAACTGGAAGCCGACCCCAATATAGTTGGGAAAAGGCTAGGGAGGCATGTAATACTGTGTCGTGTCGCGTCAGAAGTTGTTGCGACACAACACACTGTAATGTGTTTCTAATCACACGAAATGTATGAAACCGTATGCTTCTGACGCGACACGACACAATACGACATAGTTTCGTAGCACGTGGGGTTTCATGGTCAGATTGGTCTCTCCATATACAATGCAAGTGACATTCCACCTTAGAGTGATAAAGCAATTACGAGGTCGACTATATCTACTTATGCCTTCTGGGCCTCAAAAGGGCTGATCTGTCATCTGACAAAAATCTTCGAATGTAGGAATTGTTTGAAGTGAAACTTCAAAGTAGGCGATTCGATAATTGAACGAGAATTGAGTGTTTCAAGGACGCGTTACTTTTAGACACATTTCATTACATGAGAGCGAAGAAGGCGACTCTAACAATTCATTTTCTAAGAAAACTTCACGGTATAACAATAATCGGTGTCTCATCGCGCTAGTCTGCACGAAGCTTAAAGGCTCGTGCAGACCAGCGCGACGCGACTCGAACAATACAACTTCACGGTACAACAATAGCCGATGTCGCGTCGCGCTAGTCTGCACGAAGCTTAACTCAGTCTCTTTCTCTGTCTCTCACACTCAATCTATGTCCGTCCGGATCCTCTGAACAAAAAATCACGAATTGATAGATTCATTGATAGAAAAACTTTGATGTTTTTATCGATAGTACGCACGCAAAAACGTAAATATAATCTTTGACTACCTATACATTTATATATTTGTGCGAAAATTCTCATCATGATTATTATTGTATCAACCTTGAATGATAATAAAATATGAAATGAGGTGTTTTGATCGTTGTCGGACTGTGTATATTTATTTAAATTTTCTTCTGCTTCCATAATCGAATATATTTCGACCCCAGAAGTCCGTTTTGTCTTCAAAAACGTGTGTGATTAGTTTCATTGAAGCATTAATTAATTTTCGTGATTAAAATGCAAGACACTTGCCCTTTTAGATAGGTACCTAAAATGAAACGCATGAAAATGTGATCTGAAGATAACTAACCTATCACTCAGGCAGGATCAAGGAGTATAATAATATTACGGGAGGGCAGGATCCTAAATACCTATGCGATCGAATTTAATTACTCCCAGCAATAAATTATTGTAACCTACCCTTATTTAGGGACTTTAATATTTTAATTGCATTTGCTACTAAATGTATATGTATTTAAATGCCTTTTCAACCGACTTCAAAAAGGAGGAGGTTCTCAATTCGGTTGTATGTTTTTGTATGTTTGTTACGCGATTACTCCGCCAATTATGAATTGATTTTGATGATTCTTTTTTTGTTTGGTAGGGCATACTTCAGAAATGGTCCCATATAAATTTGGTCAAGATCTGATGAGGGGTTTTTGAGTTAGCTTATAATACGTATTTTTCCCATCTAGTATTATGTGGACGATATTCTAATAGTTCCTGTCACTGTAATTTACATAGCAGGTAATGGGAATTCAAATTTTTGTGAGGGTTTTGTGTAGGTACCACAACTAAAAAGTGAAAAATCAAAACTTTTTCACAAAAAATTTCATTTTTTGGAAGTCGGTTTTATTTTTTGTGAAAAAGTTTTTTTATCTACTTAATTAGCCAAGAATATAATTCTTCCTAAAACTAAGTTATGACTAGCAGCAATACCTACTAGTTTATGTTATTGAATAGTTGCTCTGCCAATAATTATGCGTTCTACCCTACATGTTTATTGAACTGGAAACCTGTCGCACATTTAATGTTGTTTTGTCAATTAACCCACCGTCTACTCTCTCTTTCACAGATATGGCAGTGAACGAGACGACACTACCCGAATTGCAGAAAATTTTCAACCGCCGACCCGCGAACCTGTCTACGATGTGATTCTTGAAAAATAACATAATAATTTAAATAAAACGCATAAAATATTAAAAATTAGTATAATAATAGTGATAAGTGTCGAAAAACGCATTCCGTTCATATTTCATGCTCAAACTTGTGTAAATTAAAAGTGCTGTGCTCAAATCATCCAGTTCCTTAAAAATGGCTAGTGACTCTAAATACGTCCATTATTGCATACAGTGAATTGAATAAGTGCATTTTTAGGGTGAAATTGTGAGTTTTAATTTATTTTTCTACGAAAGATGAAAAACGTTTATTCGCGCGTGCCAATAGCTTAAAACAACGCCATCTATCGTGCGATGGATTGAGTGGTTTTGTGCGGAGTTCCGTTCAGCGCCATCTGTTGTTGAATAGCGGCAATGTTTAGTACCTGATAGTACAATGGAAGCCGGTTTCATACCGGTTGGTAGCGGCAATGGCGGCAATATGCCGCAAGCCAGCTCTATGGTGGCGCCACCGGCGAATGTTATTCGCGCGCCGGGATTGAAGCGCGGGAAGATGGAAGAAGCTATTTCGGATCGGGTAAGTGAATTTATATTTCAATATTTTTTTTTCATACTTCACCAATTTAAAATTTCTGGTTAAAATATTTATATTTCTACGGAATACCCAAGGTACAAGTCGGAGACACAAATGAGCAGGATGACCCTTAATGTCAATATTATGAGCATTGTAACATTTATGCAGGACAAACAAACAGTTAGTCAGTCAGTTTTGGGCAGGCAAACATCGGCAATAAGAGAAAAAAACACGAAATTAAAAATATTAAAATACACGCAATAAAAACTGCAAATTAAAACCTTCCTATATTTCTTGCGTTCTTTTTTTATAACCAACTATTCAAAGTGATTACCTCTCATAAGCTGGCCGCATTCCCGAAGAAATTAAATGCATAGATACTGCATTCAGCATAGCGCGAGACGAACTGAGCGAAAAATTGGCGCTCCGCTGCACTACCGGCGGAATTGCCTAGCGGTGCAGAAAATATACTCAAAAACTACGTCTAACAAAGTCTTATTACGAATGCATGTTAATGTTTGATAACTGACCCGTCGTCGCCTCCCCCTAAACGCCTCACGTAATTAATGAACGACCCCTAAAGTAGGACAGCTATTTTAACCAATGCATAGAAAGAAAAAGAAAAATTGGTTTATTTGTCACAGAAACACGTGCATACAAAAAGAAAATAGGTAAGTAAGCAGAAAAGAAAATAGATTAATAATATAAATATTATCCATTAGTGATATTTTATTTTATTAATAATGAAGTCTCGTGTTTTAATAACAATCTACAAGGGTACCTACTTTTTTTTTTTTTTTTTTTGGGTCGGAAATCATCAAATGACCTCCCGCTCCAGACTCCTAAAACCCACCCGTGTTCCTCCGGTTGCCTTTACGTTGCCAGGGGCCACGGTATCCCTTTCGGACTTTCCCGCAACCCCGGCAGGCATCGGTCCCATTGGACCCCTTCACTCGCTGACATATCTTTGAGGCGCGCGTGGTACACAACGCGCCGTCGACCCGGGCCTGGTCCTTTGGTCCTTACCGGACGGCGAGCTACCCATTGCTCACCGTCCGCAAGCCCGCGCCTACGGTGGCCGGGAATCGGCCTGCGATTCCCGACGCCCAGGGCGTCTCCTCCTGCGGCGGCTAGGGGCGTGAGGGCGTAAATTTTGCCTCTCGCTCACGCGTTTCGCCTCCTCCTTCGCGAGAATTACTGCTTCGCAGAAGTAGGTGACAGCCTCCCATACCCTCTCGCTCCGTACCATGACCAGGACCAGGGCCGGACGCGAGAGATCCCCGCCACCGATCGCCTTCCTAAATGTCCTTAATTTGGCTTCTGTTCACCGGCCCGATTTTTCTCACACGCCCTGAATTTTCCAAGACTTTGCTACCTACTCTCAAGATGTAGGTAGGCCGTACACTCGTGAAAGAACAACACTTGAACGTCTCAAAGCGTTCTTGGCTCGTCAAAAGTCGCTTTTGCGTCTTGCCTTTTTATTTCTTAGCCATTTCGAAATGTTTCTCTAAAAATAACTTTATTATGGGCCTTGGTTTTAATATTCTGGTGCAGTTTCTCAGCTTTACCAGAAATAATTCAATAGGAAACATTTATGTTTGTTGACGGCAATTCAGTTTGCGACGCCGAAGGCCCCCCTAATGGTAAGTGGTGACCAATGTCTATATCTGAAATACTCAAGGCATGGCAGAAGCGTAACCACCCCAAAGTTAAAGCTAAAACGTCATATTATGCCTGTAAAAACACGGACGACGTTAAACCCTTTCAACTTTAACACAGCAATGCTGCCTGACGACCATCCCATATACGCTCACTCATTAACCTCTCTAATTAAACCCATTCACGCAGTCTCAAGTCATTCATTAAAAATCTCATTGACTACAGTCACGTTCAAAATTTATCTAACTACCGTCATTTGCCTTTTTGGTTTGTATACAAACGTAAAAGGCAATTCCTTCAATACCCTCGCGGAATGGTCTGAATTCTCGCCATACATAGCCACGGGTCCGTGGCCCGTTAGCCGCGGCATTCTGAAGGGAAAAACGACTGATTCTTAGAACTGTGTTTATCTCTAATCCAATGCAGTTAAACGGTGTCTTTAATTATGATCGAGTATTTTGAACGCGTACTGACGTTTAGACAAGAACACATAATTGGGGATTTACTTAGAATCGGTTTAGCGAGGCTAGTTTTTTGTTGAAGCTTTGATTGCAAATTAATATCCCGGTGTCCTATCCTTGCTTGGTACAAATTAGAGCTGTTTTAAGGGCGTTCATCTAAAAAGTTGGCAACTTCGCCAATAGCTGTCAAATATTTACCTGTTTTGATTAATTTGGTAATAATTAAGTACTGTATGAAAATAAGAAATATCGCTAACTAGTGAACTAGAATATTAATAATGAATTGCAATTAACACTGAATTTGTTGTTGTAACCGATATAAGTGTAAAAAAGGCATTTGGTAACTTTCCAAATAAATATTCGATGTTACGATATTAATTATTGCACTTCATTATCAATATTTTCTTGTTTTTTTTTTGTTTTTCGTGGAACTGCTGCTGTTATGCTGATTCGCTGATTACGCTCAGTTTCATGGTGAAATTCACACTTAATATTATTATATTTATAGGAGCAGTTTAGTTTTATATATCGAGTCGTGTCTGTCACTAATAAGTGTGATAGTCGGTTTTAAAGCTCGATGTGTCAGAATAACACCCGGGACTTTCATAGTAAATACATAAGGAGCCTAGGAAACGCTCAGGATAACGTAATCTCTTGATAGCTCACGTCACTCTGTCAAGATGGTTGGTGATGCTGGTCCGATTATTTAATCTCGTTAATTACGTCTTAAAAAGTGATGTGAGTATGTGGGTGGTCTCTCTTTAGATAAGACTGGACAGTTGAGCTAATATTTCTGCCAGCACGCAGCATTGCCGAGCTCGTCGGCTGTAATGCAGACACATGAAACAGCTTTACTATCCATTTTCGGCTTAGATTGAGTGAACGCTATATGTTAAATAGCAATTGATTTTAACCAGGAGGATGAATCGGTGTGTGATATGAAAATAAATGATAAGAATGTGGAGCAAGTAAGTGAGTTTGTATACTTGGGGAGTCTGTTTACAAGGGATGGGAAGATTGATGAAGATGTGGAAAGGAGAGTAAATGCGGGAAATAAAGTGAATGGTGCTATACATGCGATTGTGACCAACCAGTTGATGTCCAAAAAGGCTCGACTGGCTGTTCACAGTGGTGTGCTGGTGCCCACGCTTATGTATGGAAGTGAATGCTGGGTGTGGCAAAAGAAGCATGAAAGTAGGATAAATGCTGTGGAAATGCGTTCCTTGCGAAGCATGTGTGGTCTAACTATGAATGATAGGCTGAGAAATGATGTGATAAGACAACGGTGTGAGTTAAAAGAAGATGTAGTGACAAAAATTTAAAAGGGTATGCTGAGATGGTTTGGTCATGTTGAGAGGATGAATGAAAGGTGACTAACAAAATGTATTTACAAGGCAGATGTGAATGGAAACGCCGGGAGGGGTCGCCCTAGGAGGACATATTATACTGACTTTATTGGTGATGTTCTTCTGAAAGGACAGGTGCGTAGTACTCGCAACCGGCGTGCGTGTATGACCAGATGTATGAACGTAAACGAGGCAAAAGGAGTATGTAAGGATCGTAGCAGGTGGCATTCTGTAGTTTCTGCCTACCCCCATGGGAAGAAGGCGTGAGTTTATTTATGTGTGTATGTATTTTAACCAGTGGTGCTCAAAGATGAGACCGCCTAGACCACACCATAAATCCTATAGATTTAATCCTGTAAGTACTTAATTAAAATAACTACACACATCAACACGGTCTAGGGATATTTCATACTCAATTAAATAACTCGAAAAGTACTGGCCGCATTGGAATCTTTTATACACCGATTTGTTTGTAATTTATCTCAGACTAATTCCAAATTAAATTTTTTGAAAATTCTTTTGTTTCGGTGGCATAAAAATGTCTTGATGTATAGGAGAGGGAATTTTCATTTGTGCGAAATTTAGAAAACAATACGAATTACGTTTAGTTACAGTTTTTTTTCATTTTTAAACGAAAGATAAAGTTAAAATTGAGGTATTGTAGCCATGCAACGCCGACATTTGACGAGGGCGGAGATGTTACGAGCTGTGGGAATGCTGGAAGCTGGATCTGTTCAGCGTAATGTTGCTGAGGCCATAGGGACCCATCAAAATGTAATTTCAAGATTGTGGACACGCTATCGTGCCACAGGTGAAGTAGCGGAGAGGCACCGGGGGCCAAGTTGCATCACTACCCCCAGACAAGACCGATTTTTGCAAATTACTGCGCGAGCTCAACCAAATGCAACGGCGACTCAATTGGTCCAAAGGCTGCGAGTGGAACACCAAGTGCTTGTGAGTGACCAAACTGTAAGAAGGCGACTGCATGAAAGCAATCTACGCTCTCGTAGACCACTCCGGGTCCCACCTTTACGGAGAGGCAATCGTGGACGACGATTAGAATGGGTTCGGAACCACGTGGACTGGGGCCGTGAGCAATGGTCCAATGTGCTGTTCACGGATGAATCCAGGTTCGGCTTCCATCCAGATTCACGAAGGACGCGTGTTTGGCGAGTTCCTGGACGATGGAGCCGTCTCCAGAACCCTCAGGAAGTTCACCCATACCAAGGAGGAACAATTATGGTTTGGGCAGGAATTCGTCTTGGAGGACGGACGGATCTCGTTTGGGTGCGGGGCAATATGACGGCAGAACGATACGTCCAACAGGTGCTGGGGCCCGTAATCTTGCCCCACAGAACACAAATGGGGCAAGATTTCCTGCTCATGCACGACAATGCCCGGGCACACACGGCGAGAACGGTAGCAGCTTGGTTACATACACATAATGTTAGGGCCTTAGACTGGCCTGCTCAATCGCCAGATCTAAATCCCATTGAGCATGCGTGGGATATGCTGCAAAGAAGAGCTCTGAAGGAAGTTCCTGAAAATCTGGCTACAGAAGATCAACTTTTTGCGCACCTCAGAAAGACATGGGACAATATTCCGCAGCAAGACATTGACAACCTTGTTCTGAGCATGCCGAATCGTTGCCGATGTGTTATGAACATCATGGGCGCTTTCTCAGACTACTAAATTCAAGTTTATAAACACAAATTAAATGATTTTTCTATTTTTTTCAGTTTTTACTCACAAATTAAAAGTTAATTCATATACGGTTTCCGTCTATGCTTCATTTTTTTTCCATAAAATCCTGACATTTTAATCTAAGTACCTTAACCATTATTAAGAAATGGTAGAATATTAAATAACGTATCTTTTAAATATATACATGTCATATAAATAATTAACACATTGATAGTAATTCGCTTTTTTAAAAATATCCCTAGACCGTGTTGATGTGTGTATTAAACTGATCTCGATTACCTAACTGGTTTATGTTCAACTAAAAGGTACAATAATCATTGATATCTGGCGGAACAGACTTCAAAATCATCAGTCAAAGTCAAATAATTTATTTCAATTAGGACATAAAACGCACTGTTGAACGACAAAATGTACAAAAAATAAAAACTAGTCGCCCCTTCAAAAAGGTAGTTTACGTATGCAGAAGAATGGGCAAGAAACTCCACACAATATCTCTCAGGCAAGCCGGTTTCCTCACGATGTTTTCCTTCACCGTTTTTCAAGCTAGTGATAATTATACAAATACGCACATGAATCCGAAAAGTCAGAGGTGCGTGCCTTGGGTTCGAACTCGAGACCTGTGACTTGACAGTATACATTATTAATTACGAGTCTATGTGAAGACGATGCACCTAGAATAAGATTACTATACCACGATGGGTAAAAATAATGAAAAATGAAGAAATGACAGATAAATTAATTATGCGATAATAAACGATATTCCTAACAATTTAACAATTAATACTAATAAGTCAGTGTGTAAGTTCAAGTAATCACAGAATGTAAAATCAATGTTATAAAAAATAATATTATACAATTAAATTAGCAACCAGTTTGATTTTTTCTAGACTCTAAATTGTCCCATGGAGCAGGACCTTATCTAATTACGCATCACATTTTCGTAATCGATTACGACAAATTTGTTTCATTTTGACAGTTCAACAACATTCATTGCGTTATTCAGTCATCGTGGTCATCGTGTTATTGGGTTAATCCATCAGTAACTTCACTGTAGCGTCTCGGGGTCTGGATTCAGCATTAGGCTCGTCCCCTATTACATGCAGGCACTAGATGGGACTTTTACAACATGATCTGTTAAACAACTATACACATCTGCTGGCCCTTTGGGGCCGTCCAATAATCACATGATGTTTTTTTTAGCAATTTTTGAAGTGAAAACTTCTCTAGCGGCGTTGTGCACTTTTCTGATGGGTAAAAAATGTTAAACTAACGTCAGGGCATCGCGTAAGACGGAGGGAGAGTAGACCGGTGCGAAATTATTCCCTAACCATTCCAAAATATCAAAAATGCACAACGTTAATATTCAAGTTTTCACTTCTGCCGGCACTCCCGGAGTGCAACCCGTTTTATTTTGAACCCCCCCCCCCCCCCCCCTGGTGATGCGCGGTGAGGTTTTGGACTAACTAGTGTATTTTTTGCACAAAGTATGTACCTACTTAAAAATATTTAAAACATTTTATCTTATTTACTTACTAATTGTTGCCTGGCAACGGTGAGTCAAGGTCACGCACCGCTTTTCGGTTTAGAAATCACAAGTTCAAAGAAAAAATAAATAAACGTGACGTCTCGCTACAGGGGGTGTAGTGAGATAGGTATCACGTGTATTTATTTTTGATAGGTATTTCGTTTTCGTTCTGTACCCCTTTCGAGCCTCACGTGATTTATGGACGATCCCTTTGCGGTTGATTCATGTTTAAAACAAATATGTAATTAATATCTGGCATACTTTATCTGCCACGCCTAGATTAACATTCAGATTTATGTTTTACAAACATACATACAATAAAAACAAACTATACTGATCATATTACCCTTGATATCGCAGAGGACACACGATATGACACAAATATGGACATTTGCATTTCAGTTTGGTTAATCATGTCGATTCTTATTATACTTCAGGCTTCGTTCTCGATATAACATTTACCATGCAGCTTCGTCACGTTAGTCGACAACCATACGCATATTTAGAGCTGAAAGCAAAAACTAAACGCACAAGTATAGCTACTACACTCTATCTATACGTCATCTGTCATTCTTTACGTTTGCGCGGCAACCAATACGTTGTAATTCCCAAAGAATATTAATTATAGTGTTTAAAACTAGTTTAAAGTGTGTTTAAAGATGGCATAAGTTATCATGCCGAAACGAAAACAAAAGGAAAAGAATATTATCTTCAAAAAATCCGAAGACTACATGAAACGATACCGGTACAACACCGATTCATCAGTTTTTCTTCACAAGATAAAACAATGTAACACGCGGGTAATGTACGAGATGCATTGACGCGAACAAATAATTCGGGGCGTTTACGAGATAAACGGACGAGTTATATCATTGTCTTAAAAGTTTTATACAGTAAAAACGTAAGTATCTTACATGGCTTATAAACGATATTTATTGTACCTCGCGGGTAATGTACGAGATGCATTGACGCGAACAAATAATTCGGGGCGTTTACGAGACAAACGCACGAGTTTTATCATTGTCTTAAAAGTTTTATACAGTAAAACGTAGTATCTTACATGGCTTTTATACGATATTTATTGTACCTCGCGGGTAATGTACGAGATGCATTGACGCGAACAAATAATTCGGGGCGTTTACGAGATAAACGCACGAGTTTTATCATTGTCTTAAAAGTTTTATACAGTAAAACCTAAGTATCTTACATGGTTTGTATACGATATTTATTGTACCTCGCGGGTAATGTACGAGATGCATTGACGCGAACAAATAATTCGGGGCATTTACGAGATAAACGCACGAGTTTTATCATTTACCTATTTTAATAGTGTAGTCCGAGAGGCTACGCTTAGGTATGTATATTATTACGGTGAGCTGCCCCGTGTCGGCGGCCAAAAAAATTGCCGGAGAGGGCCAAAGGCTATTGGTGGGCTGGGTTTCGGCGCAGGTAAAACTGCTGGAACCCAGACCTCTGAGGTGTTTCCGCTGTCATGTGGGTAACCACGTGGGAGCTAAATGCACCTCGGAGGTGGACCGCAGCAGTCATTGTTACCGCTGTGGTCAGCCCGGTCACAAGGCCGGCTCGTGCGAAGCCACGCCGCATTGTGTCGTATGTGCGGCGGCTGGCAAGCCAGCCGGCCACCGGATTGGGAGCAAGGCCTGCGCTCCACCCGCCAGGGCTAGAGGCAAACCACCTGCCACCGCCGTCACAGCCGCAACCGCCGCCACCGTCGCCGTTGCCGCCTCAACAGCCGTCGTCGCCGCCGCAGCCGCCGTGGCAGGGCCCTCACAGGGGGCTAAGGAGGGGGCTGACATGGAGTGCCAATAATGGCCCCATTTCGCCTCCTCCAGGCGAACATCAACCACTGCGCCGCAGCTCAGCATCTGTTGCTTCAGAGCATGGCGCAGTGGTCGATTAACATCGCCGTGGTCGCTGAGCCGTACTTTGTCCCACCCAGGGATGACTGGGTGGAGGACCTGAGCGGCTCAGTGGCCCTAATTTCGTCGGCCGCCGCCGGTACCCCGTCCCTCGAGGCTGTTAAGAGAGGACGGGGTTGCGTTGCAGCACGGTTCGGGGAGATTGTCGTGGTAGGCGCGTACTTCTCCCCGAACCGAACTCTCGCCGAGTTCCACAACTCCCTTGCGGAGTTGAGAGTCGTCGTCGTCGGGTTCTGTTCCCTCCCCGTGCTCGTACTCGGGGACTTCAATGCCAAGAATGTGGCTTGGGGTTCCCGGTATACGGACACACGGGGCAGGATGGTGGAAGACTGGGCGCTGGAGACAGGCCTGGTCGTCCTTAATCGGGGTTCTGTCCCCACGTGTGTGCGGATGCGGGGTGAATCAGTGGTGGACATCTCGTTCGCTAGCCCCGCTCTGTCGCCGCGTGTCATTGACTGGCGCGTCATGGAGGGGGTGGAGACGTATTCCGATCACCGGTACATCCGGTTTGACGTCTCCGCCCAGACCTCGAGCGCGCCGGTCCGACAGGCCCCGAGTGGTCCGCGGTGGGCGCTGAAGCAGCTGGACCGGGAGCTCCTCCTGGAAGCCTCGATCGTGCAGGCCTGGGTGTCATCACCGGACAGGCCTGCCGACATCAATGACGAGGCAGAGTGGTTCCGGGAGGCCATGTCCGAGATATGCGACGTGGCAATGCCCCGGGTCCAGCCCGGACGTGCTTCGCGCCAGGTGTACTGGTGGTCGCGTCAGCTGACGACACTGCGCAATGCGTGCGTTACTGCGCGACGCCGGTACACTAGGCACCGGAGGCTCCGTATTCGACCTCCGGATACGGAAGTCATTCAGGCGGAGCTGTACGAGGGGTACAGAGCGGCGAAGACCGCCCTCCAAGCGGAAATCCTGCGGGCCAGGGCAGTGGCCCGCGAGGAGTCGCTGGAGACTCTGAACAGAGACCCGTGGGGACGCCCATACAAGATGGTGCGGGAGAAACTCCGCCCATGGGCTCCCCCGCTGACGCAGAGTCTCCGGCCACAGCTTGTGGGGGACGTGGTGAGCGCTCTGTTCCCTTCGAGAGGGGAACACGCCTCCCCGCCCATGGCTCCGCCTACTGCGGTGCCCGATGCGGACCACACCGCCGACGACGACGACGATGCTCTGGAGGTGACCGAGGTAGAGATGAGGGTGGCGGTACGTAGGCTGAATGCCAGGAATACCGCCCCAGGACCCGACGGCTTACCTGGGAAAGCCTGGGTCCTGGCCTCAGAGGCTCTCGGGCCTCGACTAAGGGGGCTCCTAAGCGCATGCATGGAGAGGGGCCAGTTCCCGCTTCGTTGGAAGACGGGGAAACTGGTCCTCATCAAGAAGCCGGGGCGCCCTGCGGACTCTCCGTCCGCTTACCGGCCCATAGTGCTGCTCGACGAGGTGGGCAAGCTCTTTGAAAGAGTCATTGCAGACCGCCTCGTCGGGCGGCTGGTGCGGGTGGGGCCGGATTTGGCGGAGAGCCAGTTTGGTTTCCGCAGGGGGCGCTCCACGGTGGACGCCATCATGCGCGTGCGAGCCCTCACGACGGGGGATGCGGTGGCTTGGGGTGGGGTCGTCTTGGCGGTGTCTCTAGACATCGCCAACGCCTTCAATACCCTGCCCTGGAGTTGCATCAGGGAGGCACTCCGGTATCACCGGATGCCGACCCACCTCTGTCGTGTGGTTGAGGCCTATTTGACGGACAGGGCCATCATCTACCCCGGTCACCAGGGAGAGTGGAACCGGCGAGAGATGTCGTGCGGTGTCCCACAGGGATCGGTCCTGGGGCCGCATCTGTGGGACATCGGATACGACTGGGTGCTGCGCGCCGACCTCCCCGATGGCGTCAGCGTCGTTTGTTACGCTGACGACACGTTGGTCCTGGCGCAGGGGAGGTCGCACCAGGCGGCGGTCGAACTAGCGACACACGGGGTTGCGACAATCGTAGCCAGAATCCGGCAGTTGGGACTCGAGGTGGCCTTGCACAAGTCCGAGGCCATGTGTTTTCATGGTCCTCGGAATGCGCCACCGTCGGGTTCCCAAATAACGGTAGGAGGGGTTCACATCGGCGTCGAGTCGACGATGAAGTACTTGGGACTCGTCCTCGACAGTCGGTGGAACTTCGTGGAGCATTTCCGACGTTTGGCTCCCAGACTGGACCGGGCCGGGGCTGCCTTGAAGCGGCTCCTGCCCGATCTAGGGGGTCCAAACGCCTCCTGCCGGAGGCTATACGCGGGGATCGTGCGGTCCATGGCCCTGTACGGGGCACCGGTGTGGGCGCATTCGTTGAGGCGGCGGCCTGCCCGCCGGTTGAACGCGTCCCAGACGGTCATGGCCACCCGGCTGGTCCGGGGATACCGCACGGTCTCCGGTGAGGCGGCGAGCCTCCTTGCCGGATTGCCGCCATGGGATCTGGAGGCAAAAGTCCTCGCGCATATTTGGGAGTGGCGCGGGGAGGCGAAACGCCGGGGCTTGACTCCGATGCCGCGAGAAATCGCGGCACAGCGGACAGAGCTCCGACGGGATCTCATGGCGGCATGGAGAGTGCGATTGTCGCAACCCAGTGCTGGGCACGCCACTATTGCGGCGATAAGTCCCCTCTTTGAGGAGTGGCTGGAGAGGCGCCACGGCGTCCTCACCTTCCGCCTGACGCAGGTCCTCACCGGACACGGCTGTTTCGGGAGGTACCTGTTTCGGATAAGGCGGGAGGAAACGCCCGGGTGTCATCACTGCGTGGATCGCCCGGAGGACACGGTGGAGCATACGGTGGAGGTATGCCCGGCTTGGGCAGAGCACCGCCGTGTCCTCGTGGAGGCGATCGGTGGCGGGGATCTCTCGCGTCCGGCCCTGGTCCAGGCCATGGTACGGAGCGAGAGGGCATGGGAGGCCGTCACCTCCTTCTGCGAAGCAGTAATGCTCGCAAAGGAGGAGGCGGAACGCGTGAGGGAGAGGCAAATTTCGCGCCCTCACGCCCCTAGCCGCCGCAGGAGGAGACGCCCTGGGCGTCGGGAATCGATTGCCGATTCCCGGCCACCGTAGGCGCGGGCTTGCGGACGGTGAGCAATGGGTAGCTCGCCGTCCGGTAAGGACCAGGCCCGGGTCGACGGCGCGTTGTGTTCCACGCGCGCCTCAAAGAGATGTCAGCAAGTGAAGGGGTCCGATGAGACCATTGCCTGCCGGGGTTGCGGGATTAGTCCGAAAGGGATACCGTGGCCCCCTGGCATTGCACAGGCAACAGAAGGAACATGGGTGGGTTTTAGTCAGTAAGAGTCTGACACGCCCTCCCGCTCCACCCAGAGCGGGAGACGTCATTTGATGATTTCCCACCCAAAAAAAAAAAAAAAAAAAAAAAAAGGTATGTATATTATGGTACATTGTCGGGGTTAAATCTATCTTTCTGCAGATATCTAGGTACTTGATGACTGTGTCGAACCACCAGTTTTATTTGACACAAATCCGGATAACTCTAATACAGCTATGACTGTAACTGACGCTCTACCTGAGCCTGACCGAGCACCTGTGCTAGACACTGCACCTACTAATGTTTTATCCCTGGATGTGCTGCAAGCATTATGGGATTTGATGCATTAATATGCATACAAATGAGCATTAAACAACGACTTAACCTGTATTTGAAATACAATTTTGAATAAGGGACTCACCATTTTAGGTGTTGCATTATCTATGTTAATCAACAACAATAATAATGATAGAGATCAACCAGCTCAGTGACGCTAGAAGGATGTTAACAGAATTACACTTCACTCAATCAAAACCGTGGAAAAAACCTTATTTTCCCCGTCCTGGCCAAAAAAATGCTTAGATATCGTCAAATAATTAGAAACAGATAATCACCTTTATTGTAATCTTACCTTCATGGTAACAGCCTATTTCAAAAGATAAAAAGTCCTACAAGCTTACTAAAGAACAGGCCAATCTATAAACAAGCCAACTACTGTTACCACAACCCGTCAGGGAAACTTAAGTGGTTCACTTGGTTACACACATACAACCAACAGAGGACAAATTTGAGGCTGGGACACAAGAAACCACAGTTCTCATATCAAGCAAGGAAATATCAAAGAACAATACAACCAGTACCAGCTACAGCATGCTGTGACAAAGCCCAAAGCCCCACAGGACAAGACTCATGCTCGATACTAGAGTTAGTCATGCTGGAAGATTAAATATTTTTTACCTTGTTGGCAAAGCATCTGATGATGTTTCAATATTGAAACATGTCAATGGATACTCAATACCTTTTATTGACACACCTTATAAGTCACAATCTCAACAGTCATTGTAAAATGATATTATAAATGATCCTGATATGCATACCTCCATTAATAATCTGCTGGCATTAGGTGCAATTTCTCCTTGCACCTTATGTGTTTTGTTTCCAAAAACTGAAGGGTAGCAAAAGATTTATTTTAAACCTTAAGCCTGCTAACAAATTTGTAACTGCAGTAATAATAATGCTGTGTAATTTCTCCAGGAGACTATTGATTTAAAAGAATGCTATCTAATGGTAAATAGTAATCCAGTTCACCGGAAGTATTGATGCTTTGAGCATGATAAATTATACAGATTTAATGCATCCCCATATGTCTTGTGTTCTGCACCTTATGTGTTCTCTAAGATTATGAGAACTGTGGTTAAACAATTTTAAAATCAGTACAAGACTTTGATGACCTCTTGTGCATTGATTCTGATTATAAAACATGTTTGGAAAAATGCTAATGAAACAATTGCAATTTCCAAAATTCCAGATTTGATATAAATTAAAAAAAAAAAAAAAAAACAAAGTATAATTAGACCATACTCAGTTAATAGGAACATTGACTGCCACATGCCTGATACCTGGCAAGTACATATGTTTGGCTTAACACAAAACTATTACACCATAATAATCGTAGATATCATGGTTTACTTTAAAGTAAGGGCTGATAAAAAGATTATCATTCACCCAGATATTAAACTAGATGTACAGCAGTGGGCTGATAATATCAATAGTTTACACATAAAAAGTATTGCATACTCAATATATGATTCGGAAATATTTACAGGTCAAGAAGTGGGTGGGGGGCCATTTGTAATGATAATATGGTTCATGGATTCTGGAAAGAGACTAAAAAATTATAAGTACTTATCACATAAATCATCTAGAACAACTTGCCATATTTTTACCTTAAAAATGAGTGTTAAAAATATACAATATTCACATATATTGTTACATGTTGATAATAAGTGCCATATTAACCAAATGGGAGGTATTCAGTACCTACATTTAAATAACTTTGCCAGAAGCCTATTTAGCAATGGTGTGAAGATAAACTTTGGCTATTTGCTTCTTACATGAAGCAACTTGGCTATTTGCTTCTTAAATACAGCCAATACTGACATAAAGTAGAAAATAAATACCTCCACAGTCCAGTACAATTTGTGACTCATTTAATCAGTTTGGTCAACCTGATAGGTATTGACTTTTACTTCAAGAATTAATGCAAAAACGTCAATCTTACATATCCTGAAAACTGGCCCTGATGCATCGACTGTAGTCTATGCTATTACCATGTCTTGGTCAAACTACATTTTTACTACGCGTTTTTGTGCCCATTTTGCCTATTATTAAGATATTAACAAAAAAAATTAGAATGGAAAATTGACAGGCATTATGGTTATTGCATACTAGCCGTCATAAGCCTGACAGAATCACCCTCTACATCTCCACCGGGATATTATCCGGAAGGCAGGGCTAAGACTAGCTATCTAAGTTCATTTTTTTTGTAGTTAATTTAAGTTCTCTTTCAAATAATACCATGGAACAATACAATTTTACCTATAATAAATTATGGTGGGCCATTTGTTAAAAACAAAGTATTTACCATTTACAACATCTATAGGTACCAATCTAAATCAAAATTATATATTTTTTTAAACCAAGCAATTCAAGATAAGGGCCTTGTATGGGGTCTTTAAATTAACTTAAGTCAGCTCTTGCTATCGCAGTAGACTCAAACATGGGGGTTATGACCGCATCAAGAGGCTACCTACTTAAAGGTTTCTATGGGGCCAAGTATGAAACTAGCTGGGACCCCAAGTAAAGTCTTAAAAGTTTTAAAAAGAAACTTTGACTTTTTTTAAATAATTATAAAAATACCTAACTGCACAGTAAATCATGCAGGTCTGGTCCTGGGTCCTGGTCACAGCTAACTGAACCTTTTTTATTACCTTTCTTTGAAAAGTCCGAAAGTCTAGCTAGTACATTATGTGATTACATTAACTATAGGTAGATACTCAGGGCATTAGAAGGAAATAATGCTCACTTAATACCTTCATTGTATAAGCCCCCACAAACCAGTTTCTGCCTCTACCATCCTCTCACCACCACCTCTATCATTTGGTTTCTATAATATAGGTAATATACCAACTCTCTGTTTGCATCATAGATATTAGTGTTTTTTTCAGGACATAGTACTAGACATACCTCGACATCCACTACGAGTAGGTACTAACGCTAAGGGAGCGTCATTCGATGTAATAATGGCAAACGTCAGGCTAGACAAATAGCTCTTTCACCTTTCGGTAGACTTTAATAGAGCAATTGTCAATAATTCAAACGAATTTACTCATGCTGTGCTTAATACTGAACAAAATACTTGAGTATTATGAATGCGAATAATCATTATAACGTACCTTAAAAAGTATGAATCTAAATTAGACCAGAAGTTCAATATTAAGATGAATAGTTTGATTGTTTATCTACTTATATTGGTATCTTATTAAAAAAGTATAAAACAAAATTTGACAAGTTCAATATTATGATGAATAATTTGATTGTTTATCTATAGATATTTGATTAAAACTTGTTTATAAGTTGGATAATAAGTCCGTTATTAAGATGAATGAGACTTTATCTATTATTTTTTATTATGTCATTTGTATCCAAAAAACTAAAAGATTTAATATGTTATTGAAATACGATTTATTTATAATTTCATATTGGAAATCTCAATTTTCCTCATAATCTCTTAACATCTGCATGGTAAATGTTATATCGAGAACGAAGCCTGAAGTATAATAAGTGATCAAACGAACTTACCTGTTGTGAAGTTCGATCATTATTATACGAAGGGCTTCGTTCGAAGATATAAGGAACCCTCCCTACCCTACCCCAGAAAAATTGAGATTCTCTTCTTACTCTAAAATAATGACAGATGACATATAGAGTGTAGTAGCTATACTTGTGCGTTTAGTTTTTGCTTTCAGCTCTAAATATGCGTATGGTTGTCGACTAACGTGACGAAGCTGCATGGTAAATGTTATATCTTCGAACGAAGCCCTTCGTATAATAATGATCGAACTTCACAACAGGTAAGTTCGTTTGATCACTTATTATTGAATTGGCTTATAATTATTGTCCCACTCCAGGACTGCTGCAGGACTTCCGCCTGACGCAGTTCCTAACCTAACCGGACACGGTTGTTTCGGGAGGTTCCAGTTTCGGATAAGACGGGAGGAAACGCCCGGGTGTCATCACTGCGTGGATTGCCCGGAGGACACGGTGGAGGTCTGCCCGGCGTAGGCAGAGCACCGCCGTGTCCTTGTGGAGGCGATCAGTGGCGGGGATCTCTCGGCCGGCCCTGTTCCAGGACATGGTACGGAGCGAGAGGGCATGGGAGGCCGTCACGTCCTTCTCCGAAGCAGTAATGCTTGCGAAAGAGGAGACGGAACGTGTGAGTGAGAGAAATTCGCGCCCTCACGCCCCTAGCCGCCGCAGGAGGAGACGCCCTGGGCGTCGGGAATCAATATCCGATTCCCAGCCACCGTAGGCGTGGGCTTGCGGACGGTGAGCAATGGGTAGCTCGCCGTCCGGTAAGGACCAGGCCCGGGTCGACGGCGCGTTGTGTTCCACGCGCGCCTCAAAGAGATGTCAGCAATTGAAGGGGTCCGATGGGACCGATGACTGCCGGGGTTGCGGGAAAGTCCGAAAGGGATACCGTGGCCCCTGGCAATCCACAGGCAACCAAAGGAACACGGGTGGCTTTTATTCAGTAAGAGTCTGACACGCCCTCCCGCTCCACCCAGAGCGGGAGAGAAGTCATTTGATGATTTCCCTCCCATAAAAAAGGACTGCTGCAGGAAAATGGTTTTCTACTCTAATCATTTAATAGTCAGTGGGCAGAACACACGCTGCTGTTTTTTTTTTATAATGTTTGTAAAAGGTAAATCACCTTTCTTCTGGAAATTAAACATGTTGTTACAACATAGGATTCAATGGAAATAGCAAATGGGACCCATCGTTAACATCTTAAGGCGCTGACAACAGGCAAACAGTAAAAGTGGGCTTGACTTGACTTGAAAAATACGCCAAATCTAAATAATTTGTGGGAGCGGGAAAAATATATGTTAATCATGAACATATTTCTCAGAACTTTGTTGTTACCAAAACACGTTTACAAAAAAAAAAAAACTCGATACATATTAAAGGTAAGTAAACTAACCTTTTAATTTGAGTTCTAATCCAAAATATCTGTATTAAATATCAACGAACGTTGGTATTTTAATTAATAACAAAAATGTCCTAATTGAATGCACAATTTGGTGGTTTTTTATTTTCGATTACTCAACTCATTTTTGAATAAATCGATAATTACTTCATATTTTGCAATAAATTACAAGCGTTGTGTCATTGCGCTTCTCTTTCTATGCAGTCCGACAGTGACAGTGGTTTAGCTGTTGTCAGCGTCTTAAAAATGGGATCTAAAACTGGAATCTAACGAAAATAAATGAACATTTTCAGGGGTGATGTGCACTTGTGCAGAGCAGGTTAAGGCCCTGCGCCCACTGGCGGCACGGAACGGTACGGGGATCTTTTAGCATCACGTAAGCAAGAGCAAACTGACGGCAACGATGCGGCGGGTTCGCGTCATATAACTTTGCCGCTCTGAAGTTAGGTTGCGCATGCGTGCTGGCATGCGCGCTACTGTTTTTTAAGTAAGATTCACTACTGCGCAGTCATTTGTAGCCTACTTCAGAGCGGCAAAGTTATTTGACTGCCATACACAGGCACTCAACTCCATAACATTCCACGGCAACACTTAGAATTTCCACCTTTCATGTGTGCCAAATCTCACGTGGATTGGTAAAAAAAAATTGATTTTCATACTTTAATAATCCAAAATCCGACTTTCCACACTCCGCCGCCGCCTCAACTTGATATCTCCAGACGTTCTTGAGAAAAAGGGGCTTGAGCTTGATAGACGGACGGACGGACAACGAAGTGATCATATAAGAGTTCCGTTATTTTCTTTTGAGGTACCTACGTAATTCTAAAAAAAAAAACTGGCTATAAAGGCCGAGACATATAGCTTACAAACTAACATTAGGTATAAAGTATAAACAAACTTGGGTAGATAAGTTATTGTACTTCAAAATTATTCGATGACCCAGTCCTTATGACCTTCAGGTCATCAATCTGTCTGGAGGGCGTTTCACGATACAAGTTTAAACGCAGCCTCTAATCAGACTCGATTATAGATGAAATTCTAAACAATTTCAGGCAATACTAATGAACTTCAGCGAATGACCTACCGTTATATATTAAGGCACATATTAGAGTATTTGACACAGACTGTCACACAAGTATGAGTGATAAGTGTGATAACAGAACTTTTCTAAAACTTCTTGTGACATATCAACAGCTGCGAACTGCATAACATATTATTAAGTATTTCGTTCATTGCGGATCACACATAAAAGTAGGTATACAACTACACACAGTCCATATAGTATTAGTAACACTAAGTTACTAAAACTTACAAACTAACCTAACAACAACTAAAAACTACGCGGCTCAACAACTCGACACACATGTTGGCACGTGCCTCCGTATCCAGTGCCTAATAAAGGGGCTGTCCACCTTGCCATACATTGTCTTTAGGATGCTGTTGGAGCTTCCGCGCAACCTACCCATTATTGAAGCCGCCCGCTTTCTCATTAGATGGGCTTCCGTGAACATCTGCGAAGCGCAGAAGCCCAGCATAATGCACGTGATAAAGTCCTTACAGGCACTCTTAGGGTCATTGGGATCGGAGTTGCGGGAAAGTCCGAAAGGGGTACCGTGGCCCCCTGGCATTGCACAGGCAACAGAAGGAACACGGGTGGGTTTTAGTCAGTAAGAGTCTGACACGCCCTCCCGCTCCACCCAGAGCGGGAGACGTCATTTGCTGATTTCCCACCCAAAAAAAAAAAAAAAAATGGGTCTTTGGGATGGCAACGCATCTGCGATGCTCTGGTATTGGAGATGTACATAGGTAGGTGGCGTTGAGCAGTTTCCATTATGGGTCAATTAGGCTTCTCAGATTTTTATTAAATATACCGAATACCGCCTATTTAATAAATCTGAGGGGCAAACTGAACGAAGGTAACCTTGATTCAGGAAGATTCGAACTTCCATTTGACGAATTAGAACTGTCATCAGACTTGACCAATCAGTTACTACAAGTAAATTGACAATTCGTCAATTATACGAGAGTTTTCATAGTTTTAGGTGCTTTATTAAAAAGCACCTGCCGTGAAAATGGGACATAATTATGACATATTATTATACAAATTTTTTTTTTAAATACATGTCGCATTGTCAGTTATATATATTATACTAGCTGCCCGCCCCGGCTTCACACGCGTAGCACTAAGTACTTATCTACGGCGCACCTACCTACCCTACCCTACCTTCCTACCCTACCTACCTACCCAACCAACCAACCTACCCTACCCTACCTACCCTACCTATACCCTTCCTACCTACCCTACTAATATACCTACCCTACCGGGATAAAATCCTATGTCCGTCTCCTGGTTCTAAGCTAGCTTCCCAAGAATTTTTTATACAAATCGGTTCAGCCGTTCTTGAGTTATAAAATATAGTGTAACTAACACGACTTTCTTTTAGATATATAGATAAGCCCCTGTTGGGCCATTCAGTTTGTTTGTCATCCAAAAACATATAGGACAACATTATAAATGATGAGCCCGCAAAATACCATTACTTATTCACATGGCTAAAGATAAGAACACTAGGACTACATTAACGCATGCTATGGTGTTCCACGGCGTGTATTCCTCATGTAAGTGTATTTGAAAGTCGCAGCACGTAACAGACAACATCCGTCGAGTAATTCTAATGACACATTAACGTGTGATCCGACGTGAAAAGGGCTGCCAGAGTGGAGAATAATTTGTGCTGAGTACGATCTTAACTATGCTCGAAAGCGCTACAGTTATAATACTAAACGTCAAACAAGAGAAATATTGTGAGGAGTGGTAGTACTCATGAATATACAATTAAACAACTTCTGATATGGGACAATTCTGAAGTCCTAGTCGGATACCTTGACCTTTTTTAGAGCCTTGTCATAAATAGATGCTTATAATGACGTCAAAAATGGTGCCTCTATGAAGTAATTACAATTGGCAAAGACAGCTACATTTCAACTACCTCACAATTTGACAAAGTTCGAAGTTGATTGTCGTATTCGTAAGGTGCTACTCATTATTATCCTTGTGCTCTTATTCTCATTTGCTAGGGGTCGGCGCAACACGTGCCTTCGTTCAAAAATCATCGACGTCACACTTAATACTTTTCTTGATGCTCCTCATTCCTCCGCATCACATACCTAGATGTCACAACAGTCGGTCATTCCTCAACTTTTCTTTCACGGTGCTACTTAACGCGTTCCATGCACAAATTCCTAGCCTTTTAGTAGATTTTTGTACGTATTTTATTTCTAACTATAGCAACACTGGTCCCTCACCGCACGATCTACTCGCGCCTAAGCCAGTGTCGGGTAACGCTTGGCCGCGTCCGCACGCGTATTTCCCTTGCACTCGGTAATTACCGAAATTCCCAAATTAATCGAGTCCTCCATTTAGTCGATTACTTCCCCACGTGCCCTGTGCTGTGTCCAAAAGTGATTAGTGCTAGTGATGTGACGAAATCTAGTGTTGTTCTTCTTTGTTATTTAGAAAGGCGTTCGTAATGCAAGTATGTGGAGAATGCAATAGTTTTTAGTTAACATCTAGGTCTTGTAAGTAAGGCGTTTGAATTTTGAAAACATAGTATGTTGACAAACTATTGGCTGTTGAAAGCACATGTCTTTGGACAACAGCACGTTCACAAATGTTTCAAAGCGTAGTTTTGTAATGTTAGGATAGCATAATAGTTATTTAACATGTTTGATTAGGATAGCCGTTCACCTTTTCAGTCCAAATACTTCACGCCAGGCATGACTATTAACTAGTGCGTGTTACTTAGGTCTTCATAAACAACCTAGAGTTGTTATTGGAGGATACCATATCTGGGGACAACGTTAATTCTAGCTAATGAAGATGATATGCGAAGGTATACCTCACCTGACCATAAGTGAACTTCTAAATGACCAGTAGACAATCAAAATTGCTATAATCAGAACACCACGCTTGACATACGCTCATGCGCTCACATTATGTTCACTCAAGCGCAAGTTTTGGGGTTGAATTCAAATATTAATAATTTATGTATGGAATGCCTCTTTTGTCTAGTGGTCGCAAGCACGACTGCTGCTCAGCGTGTGGTCCAGAATTCGGTCCCTAGGTCGGAAACTAGGTGGCGCAGATTCGTTAGTTGGCAGCTTTAATACAAGTACATATCAAATGTAATCTACTGATCACGTTTCCAGATGACCGGTTAATCTTCTAGCCAGCGTTCGTAATTAACCCTTTCCCCTTAATTAAAATTAATTACTTGGATGATAACTTGTTTATGGTTAGCTACAATATGCTATAGTATTTAGTATACTAGATCCATTAATCACATAATATAAAATACATCACGCCTAGGAATCCCCGCGGGGTGAGGCACAGGTGTAAGTAAGTATCACATCCACATTTCACCAGTTTTGATCAAGTCTCATGTAATAGGGAGTGAGGATATTAACATTCGCGATAGGAGTCTTAAACCTCACTCCCTCCGCGGGCCTGAGGTGGCCCGCAAAGACGGGCACCAGCCGGGGATCGTGGAAGGCGCACAAGTTCCCATGATCTCCGGTCAAACTATTAAAAGGGACACTGGGATGATTTTTAGTCAGTAACAGTCTGACAGACCCCTGCGCCCGCCCCAGGACCATCAATGAGGATTTTAGAAATGGGGAAATAAAAGGGGCTGTCTCCATATACCGGGCATTTATCCCGACTCCGAGCTGAATGGAATGGAAAACCCGGTAACAGTTTGTCTGACCTGTGAACAGATCAGTATCGCGATTGTCGCGACCGCTAGATCAACGAGGCAGTATGAAACAGTATTTAATCTTATTTGTCAAATAACAGGTATTTACACGTTTAAATTAACTGCTAACAAATCAGTAGCGTAGTCGAAATATTCCGAGATAAAACCATGACCTTATTATCTATATTAGTACCGTCCAATAATTCCTTCAACAAACTGTATTAGTCAAATAACAATATATTATTTTACGATGTTTTTAATACAGTGTAAAAGTGCGTGTCCAATCGATTCGTGTGCCGTTGTGAAATAACAGCTGATTGTGCCAGAATCAGCTGTTCAGTGCACGTGCTATACGATTCGGATTTTTATAAAACTTGTATAATGCACCTGTCATTCGATTTTTTTTTTAAGGTCCTCAGACGAATTCACAGACCTGACGGATTTTAGTCAGATCAGATGCATCTGGAGGTAGAACTTACCATTTGTATGGTAGCCTAATTCTATATTGTACATTCTAAACAAAATCCCGATATTGTCTCATACAAACTGTTGATAAGATAACCCTTTAGTTCATTTCATACATCGTAACATCACGCTTGCATTCCCCGGAGGAGTAGACAGGGATTTACCTGTAGTAGACCCACATATCGTTCGACAGTTATGTTTAAGTCGTACGCAGTATGACGAGCTTTGGACGTGCGAGTTGCTGAGCTTGAGTTGTTTATCAGGGGCGAGCCTATAACCATCAGCGGAGTACAAATCCTATGGGTTGGAGAAAAGTTCCTGACGGGAAAAACTCAATACTACGTTACCTTACCAGAAGGAGGAGGCGGAACTCGTGAGGGAGAGGCAAAGTTCGCGCTCTCATGCCTCTAGCCGCCGCAGGAGGAGACGCCCTGGGCGTCGGGAATCGATTGCCGATTCCCGGCCACCGTAGGCGCGGGCTTGCGGACGGTGAGCAATGGGTAGCTCACCGTCCGGTAAGGACCAGGCCCGGGTCGACGGCGCGTTGTGTCCCACGCGCGCCTCAAAGAGATGTCAGCAAGTGAAGGGGTCCGATGAGACCATTGCCTGCCGGGGTTGCGGGAAAGTCCGAAAGGGATACCGTGGCCCCCTGGCATTGCACAGGCAATAGAAGGAACATGGGTGGGTTTTTAGTCAGTAAGAGTCTGACACGCCCTCCCGCTCCACCCAGAGCGGGAGAAGTCATTTGATGATTTCCCACCCAACAAAAAAAAAACTCTACCAGGACCTCACGCTCAGCTGCTGCGCTTGCGACCGCTAAACCAACAGCAGTCATCAGTAATCAGTTCTTTTCATGACCCATAAACGGTTCCGAATGTCCTTTAACCCGACCTCCCGGCCACGCGTAGGATCCCCACATGGCACCGCGTCTCTCCCACAAGCATTAATGAAATTTCTCAACGTCGTGGGTGCGCAGACCTTAAGCCTTGAAGGTCACATAATTGACACACAGCTCGCTTTATTTCAATCTGTGATGTAATGTACTGCGAACTTGTATTAATAGACTACAAACCGGTTTCGGTAATTGATAGTTTTTTTGAGTGTTATTGTAATTTATGTTGATTTTGTGGTGTCATGGTGGTCTTGAGGTAATTAGTAATAACTGACAATTAGTGGCGAAACACGTGTTTGAGTCGATCACAATCTTGGAATATCTTGGAAAGTCCCGCGCCATTTGTACCGTTCCGAACGTACCTAAGTCGTGTCCCGTCTCAGGCTCTCAGTGAACAAAAAGAATCTATATATTTTTCTGTCCTCTTCTTTTCGTGTCATTATAGACAAAGCAAATCTTCTCCCACCAGTAGATATGTAACGGACCTGGACAGACGACAGCTCTGTCGTTTGCCTCGTTTAAATCCTGAAAGTGGTTCAAGTAAGTCTGGGAATCCCGAGATTCATAAATTAATAAGAATCTTACTTCTGCAGTAATTCTTAATTTTATCTAGTTACGCGAACACAATGTTTATTCTTTAAGATAAACTTAAGACACTATACAAGATAACTTTGTTTTTCTTGTAGTTGTAATAATAAACTTTAGTTTAAAATAAAATAAAAGCAAACTCGACTGACAGGCAGGCACTTAATCCTTTTGTAATACTAATGTGGAACAAAAACTGGTCAGATCAGTCGGATCTTACCATAAATAAACGTCTACCGTATCGTATGTGAAGTAAAGTGGGCTTGTCTAAACAATTTATGTCTGAGGAAGTTATTCTAGATATTTCTTCTATTCTGTGGTATTTCTTAGACTTGACTTGATATGCCGCTAGGAAATAGAAATGGTAGTCCGACAAACAAGCTTGAGAATGTAATTGTGACGTTGCTTGTCAAGGGAAGCTGTCAAATTCGGTACCTTTCATGTAAGTTAGCCTAGAACTAAGCAACGAGTTTAGCGTTATCAGTAGCGTCCATTAATTCCTGTGTCGTGCTGGTATCAGAGCACGGAGGACATGATGTCAAGTGACCCATCGTTTTGGAACAGCACCACCTTTGCACTCAAGGCTGGAATCTTCTTTGAATCTCCTCCGCGACGCGTAGCATGAGTATGGCAACCATAGGAACGGGTTTTCTACTTTTGTCGACGCAAGAATAAATAGACAAAAAGACAGATTGTTTATCTGTCATTTTGTCTATTCTTCCGTCGACAAAACTTGTTTCTATTGTGGTAATGCTAGGTGTGCTGTGCTGCGTTTCACTTGGTTCGACTAACTAAGGTCCGGAGTTCGATCCCTCACATGAGATGAGATTATAATCCTAAGCTAAAAACTTTTATGACAGCGAGTAACAGCATGCAGCTTGTATGTTGGTAGTAGCAAATCATGACACAATGTGAAGAAGGATTAGCATTATGCAAGGTCCAAATGAAATTAAACACAATAATAATATCTGTGGTGAGGAGCTCGTGGCTAAGTAATAACTGCCACACGGGTCGATCCGTCAGGTTAAGCTACGCTTGCCGGGGTTGGTCTGTGGATAGGTGACCATCTTTACGTACCGAGACTCCTCCGTGCCTCGGAAAGCACGCTAAGCCGTTGGCCCCGGCTGTCATTCGTGGATCTTTGACAGTCGTTACGGGTCGTCAGAAGCCCGAAAATCTGACAACCAGTCTTACCAAGGGGTATCGTATCACCCAATTACTGGGTTGTGGAGGTCAGATAGGCAGTCGCTCTATATAAAATACTGGTATTCAGCTGCATCCAGTTAGACTGGAAGCTGACCCCAACGTAGTTGGGAAAAGGCTAGGCAGATGATGAATAATATCTGTGCAGGTCTATGAGAATGACATTAGCAAATCATCTATAGTTAGTATGGCGCATGTACTTTACTACTAGCATGTAGATACCTAGGTACTAGAATCACGCCTCTATTCAAGGTGACAATGATGAATATGCGAACTATTGTTGTTTTGATGGAGTTTGTAAATTAAAGTTGTACGTATAGTGGAAGTATAGTATGCTAAGTCACGTTAAGTCGTTAAGGAGGAGGTCACCTTTCGTTTTTAAGGTGAATGCTCGAAGGTAACTCGCGAAATTAAAATTTTCACAAAAAAAAAAATGATTTTCATGCTGTATAAGGTCCATGTTCAATATTAAAGTCACAGATAGCTGTGTTCCTGCTTTCAAAACACATAAATTATTAACATTTCCTTGTTTGTATATTTTAGAGTTAGCCATGTTCGTAAAAGGTAATCTTCATCTTTTTAAGATGTATTGTGAAATTCGACACCGCACTACTTCTATGAGACCTCAGTACCAAAACTTATTATACACAGGCGGCTACAAAACAGATCTGTTAAAAAAGAGTGTTTTTGGCATGGCACCTCAAATTTATAATAAGATACCTGACTGTATAAAAGCACAGCCAATAAGAATTTTCAAAAAGAAGCTCTTTGCTCTACTTGTGGAAAAGTGTTATTATTCCACCAATGATTTCCTGAATGATCCGTCGATAATAAATAATAGAGTACTATAAAATTTAACTTGTGTAGCGATAGCTTAATTTATATCTTCTATACCTAGTTAAGCTTAAGTAAATTATCGGATGTTTAATTTTAAAGTCTAGATTAAGTAAATTAAGTTTAAAATTTGCATGCCTAATAGGCAGAATGTACAAGGCCCTGTAAATAATATTCTAACACCAAATTGTAAATACCTGCATTCAAAGCAAATAAATTTATTTCATTTCATTTCATTTTATTTCATTTCATGAACTCATGATCGAGGCTGTTTCTTGAAAGCCGTAGGGAAAAATTACATAAAAAGGATTAAAGAGTCTGAAGATTAAAAAAAAAAAACATTTCTACTTTCTTCGAGTTTGAGTCATCTAGAACATGCAAATCCACCTGAATCCTGGACTCGCAATAAACAGTACTGAAGATTTCAAACTGCGCATTGGCTGATACCTTTTCAATATGATTTATTACTTCGAAGACTCGTTTAAGTATTATTTAATAGTCGTTGTTATATTATTTGCTGCTCATGTCAAGGTGCTTTGTGCATTCATTTGTATTAGGTACCACGATGACGTCGATGTTACTTTAGCTAGTTGCATAATAAAGCAAGCTAGGATGTGACGAAGGGGAGGAGAAGTGTCTGACATTCTGCAGTTTCTTTCCTGTCGTGATATTTTTAGGTTCCTTAAGGGCCTACCGACCATTTGTCTTTGTCTCTATCTTTTTCTTTACGTGTGAAGAGTTTAGAAAATAACCAAACTTTTGTACTTTTTCAATGCTTTTCGTTGTTTTTTTTCATCATATTGCTCATATTACTCATCATAATCCATCACTGAATGCAGGTTGGCATTAGACATTTTAAGGTATATTTTTAACTATAATTATAATTGTTAGTGAAGGTATAAGCTGCTTTTAAAGACAATTAAGAGGTGTGTTTGAAGATTTTTTTGAAGCATTAATGTATGTTTAATTATGATTTGAGTTCCATCACTGTATTAAAATAGGACTTGAAAATATCATTCTTTTTTTTCTGGTAAACATTATTAACGGTTTAGGAGATACACTGCTTTAAAAAAAACCGTTTTCAGAATGCTGCGCCTTAATGAAAAAATTGAATGCTGTTCGTTGGTAAATGCATCACTTCAGAACGGCTGGACCGCTTTAGCAAAATTTTGTTTAAATATTTTTCGTAATAGTCCGAATCAGGGGCGGCAGTCGACAACTCGACATAGATAGCTAAAAAATGCTAGAAAAACCGAATCGATAACTGATCGTTTCTTTTATTTTGAAGTAGCTTATTGTTTTAGAAATCTTTTGGAAATTGCAAATAAATCCAACTATCTTCCTAGATTCAACCAAAATGTCTTGATTACCGTCAGGGTTTTCAAGATGGAATAGAACCTCTATTTCTGACGGTAATGAGTTTCGCTTTTTCGCGAAAGACCTGTTCATACCTATTCACCAATTTTTTTCTTAGTCGTAATGAGTTCCATTGAAAGAAGCCCACACACAAAAATCTGCCTAGTCTTTTCCCAACTATTTTGGGGCCGGCTTCCAATCTAACCGGATGCAGCTGAATACCAGTATTTTACATGGAGCGACTGCCTATCTGATCTCCATAACCCAGTAACTGGGTAATAACCCTTGGTTGTCAGACTTTCGGGTTTCTGACGACTTAAACGACTGTCAAAGATCCACGAATGACAGCCGGGACCAACGGCTTAACGTGCTTTCCAAGGCACGGAGGAGTCTCGGTATTTAAAGATGGTCACAAATCCTAACCCCGAAAAGCGTAACTTAACCTGATGGATCGACCCGTGCGGCTGTTTTTACTTAGCCACGAGCCCCTCCCACACACGGATACTTACCTAAATGTCCATTCTTGCATAAATGTAGGTACTGGAAATCCTGGTACGGAATGATACCTTAAACATAATGTTGTCTCATTCAACTTGAAACAATTGACGAAATAGAACGATGTTTAAGGAAGCGGGCCTCAGTACCATTGACAACCCACCTGTTTACCAAACCGAAATCTATCTATGTATAGTAATGTAAACACACAAAGATGCAATTATCTATTTAAATGACATACTGCGTTTACATACAAAGAGTTATCTGTTTTCCTGCTTCTAATCTACCTATTTACATAATACCTGATTAGGTACCAACGAGTTAAGTAGGTGCTAGATCATACGCGCAAAGTCTTCAAGGAAAACTGTATGGTTGTTACAAACAAAATATTCAATAGGCCATTTTTAGAAGACAATTTCTGTAAATGATCGGAGAGATACATCTGAAGAGACGAATTTACGCCCGAATTAATCAGACTGTTTAGCTCCAACATTTTACTTAATAATAATCGTTCACCACGCATAGCATCACAACATAGAAACGGGTTTTCTACGGCTTTTTCGACGGAAGAATAGACAAACGTGTGATTGTTTATCTGTCATTTTGTCTATTCTTCCGTCTGCAAAACCCGTTTCTATTGTGTTAAGGGTGCTGGGCGTCGTAGGCTATCGATGTTGAGGCCGTAACAATCACACAGAGTTCACGGATTTTAGCCTGATTAGACGTATCTTAAGGTCGAATTTACCATGTCTGTAGTTCTGTACTATTGAAACTAAACCTCGTCTAGTTTTGTGGGGAAGTATCTCTGGGATTTCCTGAGCAAACAAATATTGTATCTACAAATTCAGATGATCTTAGTATGTGCTCCAACTTTCGTTCAAACTTTCTGTAAAAGAAAAAAAACCTTTTTAGATCGAGCTTATTTGTATCGTAACCATTCTTTCACTCACCGGATGTACCCCACATTTTAAAACCAACACAAGAACACACAAATTAATCATTGCATACACATTACACATAAGGAAAATATAGTCGCTGAATAATATGTGGAAATAAAAACAGAAGGTTTAGCGACATGACAGTGCTCATGGCACTTACCGTACACTCTTATCAGGTCAGACGAAAAGTGAAATGTCAAGCCATTTTGTGCCATGTGCGCATCTGCTGTAGTCTTCCATGACCTTGGCCTTCCACCAGTAACAGTCCGGGTCTGTATGTTTGCTCAATTGATGGAAATAGGCTTTTGGAACTTTAACATAGCTGGCAAATTGTGGGTGTAATAGACACCTTTGTTTAAGGGCAATAGCGCACCAGTGGCCAGGCTGCAGGTGGCGTGGCCAGCGAGATAAATACATTAACATGAAATCGCCATGGAGCATGCTCACCTGGTCGCTTCGGGAAATGCAGGCGTGCTATATAATTGTCAGGTTCCAATTCAAACCGTCTCCTTTAGGCTGAGTACAAAATAAGTAGACCTAAGTCCACCTTCTGTACAAAATATGATGGTAGTTTGTACGCAGCTCAAACTTAGATATGATCTAACTGTACTGCTGATCCACTTATCTTAATTTGTATAGTGACGTCATCGTTTATGGCTGATAGTGTTGATGTTGAACAATGTTTCATTACTGCTCTAAAGTGGTGATGTGTTTGCTAAGGTTAGTTCTGTTAGATAAGAAATGAGATTTTAAGATCATTTTAAGGTAATAGTCTCAGACGAAATAAAAAACCAAGACAATAGGTCTGCGAATAATACATTAAAGCATGCCAAAACTACACCTCCGTTCTGTGCATACACGCTCACACGCACACATTTACAATCAAACTACACCTCACTAAGTGCACACAAATGCTTACGAAACCTGCCTCACGTCTCTGTTGACAGCGCTATCTATGTCTTGGTTTTTATTTGGTCGAGGTGACAGTATGAAGCGTATGAAACTTGAGAGCGATGATTTTCTTTGTACTTAAATTACTGTAAATTTTGTAATTAACTTTGAATAATAATATTGCGCTTGCAGAACAGCTTAAATTGTTAACTTATGAATAGTGTTTGGGTCACCAAGATACAGGCTGTGCCTAGTTTGGGACCCGCTGTCTAATATTCTACGTCTTCTGTTAGTGAGAATTTCATACCATGCTAGATTGTAAATAAAAATAAATACATGAATAATGTGTCTGGAGTGTGAGGAAGACCAAAGTAAAGATGGTTGGATTTTGTGAGTGTATGAAAATGGAGTAAATGAGAATATCACCCCTTTCTGGGGAGAATCGAAGAACAAACATTTTGCGCTGACTCCAGGAAAATGGGGCAAGGACAGGCAAAACTGAGTTAAATGGGTTAAGTTATGAGCTTGAAGGCTTCAATTGCACCAAGTATAATGATAATTTTCTGCTGTTATCCTCCTCCACTCTGTGGTATCTGGGCGATTAGAATATAATATACAACATCCCGACATCAACCATCGGGCAGTAGCCCACCAGACACAACACTCGTCTGTTCCTCATACCTCTATAAAGTTATAAATATATTTAGTGCTATACGGACGTCAGACGGTATTACCACAGTATAAATATGGCCAGTACAGAAACTACTTAATAAACGTTGGGAACGGCACACTCACAGAGACGCGCACATTGACAAGACTCCAAGGCATTGTCGCGGTGCTTTCAGTTTGTGGGTGCCGTGTAGGGATGAGTGATCGCTGCGATCTTTTTAAAAATGGATCGTAGGTAATTATTCAACAAATAGGTCTTGTTTTCGTATTGTCCATATTTATATTGTGGTATTACGGACCATTTTAGTGCTCCACGGACAGACCTCGTACGGATAGACGGACGGTCCGCAGTCCGTACGCTACTACACACAATACATAGTTGATTTCTATACGTTAGCTCTGGACGACAGTCGTCCTTACGGATCGGTCGTATAACATTACATACAGCCTAAGAGCTGCCTTGCTACTTACTAATTGAGTTAGCCACATTTGACGTGTCCTTGAGACAGTAACGCTACCGGAGCATGACTGTAACGTCTGCTGTTACGTTTGATACTGGTTGTTAGATGTTACATCAGTTAGCCTACTGCGGAGATGGTAGCCTTTTTTTTTTTCACCAAATGACTTCTCCCGCTCTGGGTGGAGCGGGAGGGCGTGTCAGACTCTTACTGACTAAAACCCACCCGTATTCCTTCTGTTGCCTGTGCAATGCCAGGGGGGCACGGTATCCCTTTCGGACTTTCCCGCAACCCCGGCAGGCAATGGTCTCATCGGACCCCTGAGACTTAAACGTTTATTTGTCATCGCATATTGTTGAACATGACTACAATAATTTCTAATTTTTAAACTTACTTCATGTACACGAGCTTGTTAACATAATAATGATTGTATAAGTAACAGCAACTGCAGTGGTATGATGTCATTCTTCAGGAAACACCATAAAACGGAGTAATAAACAGTTTTCCAATGGTTGTATGTACCTATCCTATCTAGTGTGACTACACTGGAAAATATACCTGGACTTTAATATAAACATTGTTTTAGTGTTTGTAAGAACAACACTTCTACAACAACTGTAGAGCTAAATGTGAAGGATCCGTAACGATGAAACATTTTTCTTTTTTCCATGATAAGCATGTTTAAGTATGCATAAGCGTTTACCAACTTTTACCGTTTTTTGAGTTAACTACTTTTAGTATGTGCAATAAATTAGCAAAAAAGTTATTGAAAGTAAAGTAGTGTCTTTTAACATAATTATACATATATATACATAATCCATGGGAGCCTTCTTTACAACGTACCTACTAGCCCTTTCTACATTTATCTTAGTATCGAGACTTGTCAAATGTTATCATTCATCATCATTTCAACCATAGGACGTCCACTGCTGAACAGAGGCCCCCCCCAATGATTTCCAAATCGGCCGGTTGGAAGCGACCTGCATCCAGCCAGTCAGATGTTAGGTTGTTTTAATTACTTACTACATCCAATTCACAAGTATGATGATATCTCTAGTTCACCCCCATAGAAATAGTTACTTTCTTCATCGCTTTCGAAATTATGTTTGTTGTACTTTGTATCCTATTTGACCCTGAGAAAATTACTTCCTCTCGGCCTTGCACCTTTGTCATTACATTATTCATTAACTGTTGAACATTGATCCCACTTAGTAAGCGAATTCCTGACAGTCTGATCTCCTGTCTTTTCTTGGATGAACTGGAGGGTTATTCCACCTTCTGCTCAAGCGTTTTCATACCTACTGTCCGGGCATAAGCGTTCTACACGGCAAGTAATATAACTCATCATTGTCATTTACATAGTGTGTGCTAGCATGCGAAGTATCGTGTTTATAATAAACGGGGTTTATCATCGCATATTCTCTAATAACTTGATGAGTACCTACTTATTTGTGGCACGTTACCGTTGTTACATAGGCTTCAAGACCTTGCTGCTTTTCGTTAGAAAGTTGTAATTCTACTGCAGCTGTTGGTTTTGGAATTGGAACTGGAATTGTTGCCCTCATCATCATTTCAGCCCGGTATCACCCACTGCTTGGCTGAGTGCCTGGTTATAGGCCTCTCCTCCATGGGAAGTGCGTCTCTTGTCTAGGGGTTTTCAACATCTTTGACGATGTTGTCAACCCAACTCAGTTTTCAACCCTATTTCAGTAGTTCACTGTCTATTTATCAATGAAAACTGCTCGTGCATTTTGCTGCTCAGAAATATGAAAGCCATTGTTTAATCGTTGTCATAAATAAGTTTTATGACTTCAATACCAATCACATCTCAACACAACTCAACGACCCACATACAAAGCAATGATAAAAATTAAATACGCATCAAGAATATGTGTTATGAATATGCACTATATGCAAAATCGGTTACGCGCAATGGTGGGCGATGAAAAACATAATTACTCCTTCGTAATAGTTGCATCACTTCGTGTTATGCAGGCGGCAATTAGTCTTGACGAATGAAAGTATTTGAATACTATTCTGATGATTTATTTGTTTCTTCACGCACGTTGCATGCAGTTTTGTAGTTTAAGCACTTGCTTTTACCACCAGCACGCGTACCATGACCGCCATAGAAACGGGGTTCGTCGACGGCAGAATAGACAAAATGACAGACTGTGATTTTGAATCTGTCATTTAGTCTATTCATCCGTCCGTTTTCCGACAAAACCCGTTTCTATGGTGTCGTGCTACGCGTACAGGTTGTCAGTTTTAAACTTGGTACCCAGGCGTGAATATGAGACCTCGAATAGAAAGAGACAATGTACAGTGGCGAACTTTTTCTCAATCTTTGTACCATATTAACTACTGCTAACTGTCCTTATCCTTATGTTTTTCCTTTCCTTTGTTTACTTATCCTAGTTTTTGGCAGGATGCACCTCATTTATGGTTCCTCTTATCGCTCGCATCACTGGCCTAATTCAATCACAAAGTCTATGCAAGCGTGGCAAGTAAATATTGGCGTGATATGACAATATTACATTCAAATATATGTATACGTCACGCCTGACGTGTTTTTGGGTTTGAATGTGATTAGCTTCGCTATAATAGAGGGGAAAGACCAAAGAAGCGATGAATGAATTGTTTGAAATATGAAATGGCTAGAGAGGAGGGAATAAAACAGGCTGCAGAGGCCCCAAATAAATTGGGACAGGGGCAGCTGAATGATATTAGCTGGCCTGACGGGCCTATGGTCCTTTTCCTCCATCTTTTCCATTACTTCTAGAACGTAATCAACCCACACAGAACAGGGTAACCTTGCCATCAAACACAATTGGATAATAAAGTATAACATGAAGTCATATCCTCGTTACACCACATTCGTTGAGACTTATGCACTGATCTTTTGTCATTTACGCCCACGTACGTCGGGGCTTCTGCGCTTTGACGCTGAGCCGTGATATTTATAATGTTTACCTACAATCTGTAAAAGATATATTAAAGGCTTAATCTATCTTGGTTTCTTGTAGTAGATACGAGTGTAGTGGTTACACCGCCACATACGAACTACGCATCAAAGACATGACGTCACACAAATCCTGCATCGCGCAATTAGAGTTTACCGCGCGAACGACATATATAAGACTATCCGACATCAACAGTCGGGCAGTCGGCCCGCCAGACACAACACCCGTCTGGTTGGAGGATCCTCCCTTTTCAATGGTGGATGAGTGAACTTTACACCCTGTTCCTCATACCCCTAAACGAGGACAGAAGAAAAGCCTTTTAAGCTACCATACCAGAGTTCTATATTCAGGTCCTTCTGATCTGACCAAAATCGTACCTTCTGTGCTTTTAACGAGCTACTGCCTCAAGATCGGTAGCCTACGACGAGAAAGGATTACTATTAGAACCGAAGCATCCTTTTACTCTAGCTTATCCTATGTTGTGGTCTTCAAGTCTAAGTATCCAGAAGCGGGTTAATATCAATATATTTGCCAATAAAATCTATTCAAAGTCCCAACTAAACCGATTCCATCAAATAAATTGGAATACAAACCGCACAAGAAATACAACTTTCCATAACTCGGGCCATAGACAAGCTCGATACGGTAGTTTATGTCAACCACAATCCAATATGGCGTTATGATTTCCCGCGCATGTTTCTGCTCGCATCCGGTTCGGGACAAAGATGGCGTAGCTTCCGGTAAGCCATCTAGCGGGGTTTCCATCTATGGAAGGTGTTTAACTGTTCTTTTTTTCGCGGAAGGTTTATAGTGTTTGTGTTTTTTATGTAAATTATGTCATGTGGCAAAATAAGGAACTGCTTCTTCGTTTCGATGCCTCAATATCAAACTGTTAACCAGAACATAAATTGGCCTCACAAAAGCCAATCATTTTTAGCACGAACTGAGAATTTGTCATGTCGTAGTAAGGAAGGTCGGTGGAAGCGGGGCTGTATACCCAGAGCGCGCAGGATGCCCAATAAAGTGTTGCCATTCGTGGAGACTAGTGTAATGCTAAACTACAAGTAAACATCCTTACTACATAGAGACAAAAATACGAAACTATCCCACTAAGTAATTCACACCACACATTATAATCGAAACCGGTTTTCACCGGATACATCTAGTTAATCATACGGAGAAAAGTCTCCACTTCCGTAAATACCTCGCGGAAACGCAACACGCGACTAATCAAGAAGAAAGTTGTGCATTTATAAGGTTTTAATTGATTGTCACCAATCAACGCATGAATGTTTTAATAACTGTTTTAATTTGAATGATGTAAACCCTAGTGGCGGACGGTTTGGAAATGACTAGTAAATTATGAACTTTTTATGTTATTCTAATACTCGAATAGTTCTGATCGATTGTGCTCCCAAGCAAGCTGCTGAATACACCATTTAGCAAAATGGGGGGATTAAAGACTTCAGACACTCAATGTGTATTTGGTGCCCGACCAGACCATGGCCCACTGGATGGGGTGTCCGAAGTATCCCTACTCCTGCACTTTAGAGTACATTAAAACGCCACTGAGGCCGCGATTAACGTGAGCACCTTCTGGGCCCAAGTTATTTGACAAGACGTACCATCGGTATGAAAGAAAAAGAATTCTGATGATTGCAGAAAACGAGGTTAAAGTTGGGTAGGTACATAAATACGTAACCACAATTTACCTGTCAGTCTGTCACTATCAGTGTACCTCGCTAATAGCTTTCAATTAAAAACAAATAATAAACACGTTTCACTATCACTGCAGTGGACAGCTGGACACTTTCGATAATAGATAATTAATTCATTAAACATTTAACTGCTGTATGAAGCTTTGTTTTATTTGACCTGAACACTTCAATCCAAGTTCTGTTTGAATCTCACAAAAAATTGGCTCAATTTGGAAACAGACTGGTATTTGGGTCGTCAATAACCAATATCGGAATACAAACTTGGATAATGAATTTGCGTAGACCTAAATGCTTTGAGAAGAGTAAATATAGATATTACATAACATAATAAAGTCTGTTTTCCCCGTTACATTATACGGGGGTGTCTAGTTCACCCAAAGGTGGCGAAACCTATGTAATGAGGCCCTACATATAAATCATCAACAAAACAACTTCACGACTCCGGGCTGCTACTGAGAAATTTATCATGGAAAAACCCAATAATACTGCTCCAGCTTCAAATTGAACCCAGGAAATTATGCGCAGCAGTCCGCTATACCAATGCGGCAGCCAATCATTGTCCACAGCGTAAACCTTTCTCAAGATGCGTCACATTGATTTGTCCTCTGACCTTACATAGTACTGAATATCAGCATGTTACACATCCAACAGCAAACACGTTAATTACACGACTTCAGGTGGTACTAATGCCGCACTTATTCCTACTCTAATTACCTCGTTCGAAGGGAACTGTGTTCTAGCGAAGGCACAATTATATTTTTTTTGGTCTCTTCTACAATTTAGTAGTAATATCATTAAACTACCATCATACCTTTTTTCGCCAAGCAACGTGGCCGTGTACCGGTGTGTTGGGAGTGGTGGCTGGTGTAAATACAGGCATATGAGACATTTCAGCTTTATCTAAGATGGCAACGCATCTGCGATGCTACTGGCGATGTCCATAGGCGACGGTTACCACTTACCATCAGGTGGACCGTCGGCTTGTTTTCCATAACATAAATGAAGAAGTTATCAATCTATCCCCCCAAAAACTACCATAAAACTGTGCAAACACTTTCCCTTCTTCAAACGCTTATCTGCGACCAATTTGACCATATTAAGACTATTTCGAAAGTACAGGTCACAGACTTGTCTAGTGTCGCTCGCGGGCATGATATGTTTGGAAGAGGTCTTATTTTGAAGTACTCGTTACTAGCTTAGCTCATCTTTACTCTTGACGTAGTTAAAGAAGCGGTTCTATAGGTAAACCGAGTTTGACGATAATTTGCAGGAAAGTCTACTCCTACAGGATATACGAGTACACCCAGAAATGCGGTTATAAACAGCCGCTTCTTCCATCCTTCAACTCCTGCTAACTCAAACTCAAAGCATTTATTTCAATTAAACCATTTACAGGCACTTTTGAATTGTCAGGTCGGTCAGTCAAAAATATGAAGCTAGTTGCCCATTCCAAAGCGTAGTAGGTACCTATGGAGAAGAACGGGCAAGAAACTCCACGGACACTCTTTTAAATAAAAACATTGATACAAAATATTGGTTACATCATTCATTTTGAAATAATGCATGTGAGAACAATGTAGAAAGACGTGCACGTTCGTAAAAGCGTCGGTAATAAAAAGAAAAAAAATAATAAACATTCAAAAACTTAAAATAAATTCAAATAAGCCATGGCAGCTAAGAGATGACCAGTCCCAACTGACGGCGCCCGTTAACAAAAATGATGCATGGATCAGCACTATTCAGCTCAACCATTTTGAAGGGAGCTAAATGATCCAACACACGCGCCACCATCAGCGAGACATTTGAACATAGGAAGACTCCTTTCTTCTAATTTCCCGAGTATTCACACAGGCCACAGCCTCGCTCAGCTCACTCCGCTCATCTCGGTATAACAAACACTGACCAGCTCAGATCAGTCGTGACTTCGTGACTGGGCCACACGTGGTAACTGGCCGCTCCGCTACATGATTTAATAGCTTATTACTGTGCCATTATATTAAACTGAAAGTAAGGTTGCGTCATTAATTTATTACGATCGTGTTGCTATTGAAAGAACTTAGTAGGAGTAGTTTCTTTGTGAAGGAGCTCGTCCAGGTTAGTACTACACCACACGGATTTGTTCTGCTAAGCAGCATTGCTGTGTTCCGATTTGATAGGTATGGTTATGTCAGTGTAATTACAGGGACATAAGAAATTTCATCTTTGTCTCTTCGATGGCAACGAATCCGCGTCGGGCGTTGGGTATGTTTTGGAGTAAAGTGATACTTTTTGTCAATTGGACCCCAACTGACAAAAGGTCTCGGTGGTATATTCAATACTCAATTCTTTATTGCATTCCACAATGTAGGATTAGGTGGTAAATATTTGCCAAAAGAAACAATCATCATCATATCATGTTTGTTACGCGATTACTCCGCCAATTATGTATTATATTATAAACTAGGTGCCCGCCCCGGCTTCACACGGGTAGCACTAAGCACTTATCTACGGTGCACCTACCTACCCTACCCTACTCTACCTACCCTACCCACCCTACCTACCTTACCTAAGACCTTCTCCTGACAATAACAAACACAAAAAAAAAGAATCAGCGAAATCGGTCCAGCTGTTCTTGAGTTATAAATAGTGTAACTAACACGACTTTATTTTATATTATAGATATTTGTTTGGTCGGTCATACTTCAGGGGTCGTCCCATATAAATTTTTATTAACTTTGCTTGGATAGTTTTTGAGTTAGCTTCAATAATACGTATTTTTTCCACTTAGTCTATGTGGATGATATGATGATAAGTTCCTGTCACTGTTATTTACATAGGTAGTGATATTCGAATTTGTGTGGGGTAGGACAATAAACAAGGGAAAATAAACTCTTTAACAAAAAAACATCAACAAAAATAACTTTAATTTCGGAATTCGGTGTCTTTGGTTTTGAATATTCGTTTTTTTGACACCGACTTCCGAAATAAGAGTTATTTTTCACTTTGTAAGTAGTGTTTTTTTTGGAAATCGGTCCTTTTTTTGTATACTTACAACAAAAGAACTTAAACTGATCTTTCACTAAACAAAGTCTCATCGATTCAAGACACAAATATCAATGAATGAATGCAGCTGGATGGAACTCATAACAATAGTGATATCTCGTAACATACATATGCGTAACATGACCTTATTGTCGACGACCGCGAGAAAGCGATCGTTCGGAGGAAAGTCACATAAATGCTGATCTGACATTTAACGAGCTAATTTCGGTTTCAAGTATTTTACTTTATTTATTTTAAAGTTGATGTAGGGGTCAGCTTAATCGTTGATATTCATGCCCGAAACGGAGGACCGATAAGGTTCTGCGGGTGCTTGTAAAGGAATCTTTTGAAGGCAATGGCAGAAGGCACCGCGTGTGTATGTTCATATGTTGGATCGTTAGCTCCCTTGAAAATGGTTGAGCTAAACGGTGCTGATCCATGCGTCATGTTCGTGAACGGGCGCCGTGAGTAGGGACTGGTCATCTCTTGTCTGCTACGGCTTATTTTAATTTATTGTTATAATAGAATTGTTTTTCTTTTTATTACGGACGCTTTTTACGTGCACGTCTTTCTATATTGTTCACACGTATAATTTCATGTAACCAATATTTTGTAACAATATTACGATTTAAAAGGGTGTCCGTGGAGTTTCTTGCCCGTTCTTCTCCATAGGAACCTACGCTTTGGAATGGGCAACTAGCTTCATATTTCTGACTGACTGACCCCTTGACAAGTCAAAAGTGCCTGTAAATGGTTTAATTGCAATAAATGCTTAGAGTTTGCAGTCCAAGGAACCGTCACTGTATTTCTGTAGGTCGTAGTCCTAAATAATCGATTTTCTTGGAAACTCTCTGTGTGTAGAATAATCAAAATTAAACACAAGCTAATTCAAACCCCGAATTATCAGCTAGCAGTTGTCTGACGATACAGGGCCTACCTATTAGCATGATTTACTGATTTCGGTTCTATGATTAGCACATCATCACAACACAAAGATGACATCACATTCATAACCTTATGTTCCTGAGGCAGCTAAAACCTCAACCTCCTTAGTCAAGTTCTGAACCCAGTACAAGAACTTAACAAAACACTCCCAGCTCTCGAAAGCCTTTAGAAACTGGCAAACACCTCGCCATTGTTTCAAACACCGCCCGGCTCTAGACCCGTGCGGTGGAGCTGAACCACAGAACAACTTTATACTTTATGTCTAACCACACAGTAGCTCATTGTAGCATGATTGATGGACTTTTTGACATTGACATGTGCACTTGTGTACTTGTGCTTTCATATGCTTAATAAAATGAAATGATGTTGAATGTCAAACGATGGTTATTTGAGTCGAAATCAAAACGTCAAAACTACTAATAAGTACTGCGAAAGTCTTAAATGTCATTTATGAGTTGATGTAACTCTCTGTACATTTCCTCCTCTGTTTTCTGCATAGTATAGTAACATGAAATTATGTCATATTGATTCACAAAACATAAAATTCTTTAATTAATCACAATAATCATATTAATAAGTAAAGTAATCAAATCTACAGTAAGCGTTATTATAACATAAGATGCTCTTTTGATCTTACCTTATCATGGTCATTATTTACTTTTGTTAATAGGATTTTTTCAATAAAAACTTGCATTTTTATTAGCAATTGCAAATTCAGATCTTATCACAGGGATTGACAGAACTTGTGAACATACTGGACATGGTTGTTCTGTGGCATGTTATAGCAAAGCTTTCGAACGGTTAATGCACGTTTAAGTCGAGGTCAATGGGTTCTGGTCTGTGTGTGGCATTGTTAATGGGTGACAAGTGGTTTGACGGAGTACGTGCATGAGCGTTTACTGCTTCGGGACTGATACGAATTGTAAGGAGTTTGAGGAATGTGCTCCTTAGCTTTATTACCATACTATAATATGTTAAACATGCAAGAAATAGCCTTGTGAGCTCGCAACTGACCGCTCCGCCGCCGAAATGTTTTACACAGATTAGTTCAGATGGGTCACTCCGCAAAATCATTTAACTAAAAAGCAGACTTGCTTCTTCTTCTTCCTGCCCTTATCCCATGTTACTTGGGGTCAGCGCAACACGTTTTCTTCTTCCATTCTCCCCTGTCAACCGTCACGCAATCATCTAAGTACACCTTTTTCCTTCATCAAAAGGATTAATCAAAAAGCAGACTTGCTACGACACAATAAAGTGCAATCCAGGTCGCACAGCGCTAATTACCCTACAGTTATATTCACATAGAAGTTGCCTCTCTTTCTACCGCAAAACTTTTTTCTTCTGATTACGTTACGCCCGCTGAATTCGACAAGTCGAACCCGCCTCATACCTACTTTTAACTTCATACCTAAAATGCGGAGTGACCCATCTTGATTTATCTGTGTCTGTTAGTAGACGCCGTGCATGCGGCCACACCGCTGTTTATCTACTTTGTCGCATACAATCTCGTAATTATTTCACAGTGGAGTGCCTGACCCTTAATCCAACTAGTTCCAAAAATCAACAACGCTCGCTTCTGTACCATAATACCTGGTTAGCTCGAAGCGGTCTAGTTTTCTAACCTGTCCGACAGTGCTAACGCGGCAGCACTCCAGATGTAACAGATCTAACTGTAACACTAGATCTACGGCGAATTCCACCCTTCCACCTGTTCTGTCTAGTTCCGAGCTGCTTTCACTCGAGAGAAAACTGTTATGATTGTTGTACACTAAGCCGGGAGATGCTGAGCTACAGCATCCGGGCATTAATATGGCACAAAGGGACTGTCACACAGGTATGAGTGACAGACGGTGCGCTATACTAAAAGCCAAAGTTTCTAGAACGTGATTTCTCGGTTATCCCAGGGGCTCGTATCTCAATTAATAAGGGTTCGGTGCAGCTCGTCTTTTTTCTTCCATACCTACGTATTAAACTCAGAATTCACTTTCTTCCTAGCCATTATAATCTTTCACATCATCCATCACAGTCTAGTGATGGATGGTTTCATCTTTGCTTTCGTCTGCCGCTTTTTATAACCACTCACAGTCCTAATATTAACACTTTTCTTAGCATACACATACATGTATGTAATAGTGTGGTTGCTGCATTGTTTAAAACGATCGCTCATAAATATCTCCGTATCGCATCACGTGTGCGCAGTGCCTTTCACGTATAATTGGTGATAGCTTTCTACTCCACGGGATAGCTGCCGACCGAGAAGCGAGCGATGCTTCATGAGTGCCTGGTTGATGCTCTAGTCATCTATTGGGTAGGCAGAAGTGCCTAAAGGCTGAAATTTCTTGCCGCAGAAATTCCAAATTATCTTAACATACAAAGGACTATTAAGAATTAATTAATATGATTAAAGCTTGCAAAAACTGTACAAAAAAACGCTTACCTAGTTAATAAAAATACAGTTTTTTTTTATAACATTGTTATGAAACTCGCGATAATACTGCCTGACCTTGTAACGTACGGTCAGGCAGTTGAACTACAGAAACTGCCCTTACTGCTACGAAATAAAGGCGAGCGAGGAGAGCGACTTGCGTTTGACTGTACCGGAAGACTTTGAACCTATATGGGTCATAAATGGCCATAATTAAGACCGGTTTGAACCATCGCTGTAGCTTCCGCGGTCATGTGTGAGATTCTGTTCTACTGTGAGATAAAAGGAGATTGTTTAAGGTCAGGTGCGTAATACCTACTCGCAACCGAGGCGCATGTATGATCAGCTGTATGAACGTGGACAAAGCAAAAGGAGTATGTTATCGTAGAAGGTCTTATAGTTTCTGCCTACCCACCTTGCATGGCATAAAGGCGTGAGTTTATGTAGCTAGGTTAAAGATGGTGAAGAGATGATATAAATATAAAAATCCGCATTTAATAGAATTAGAAGGAGTCTCGCTTAGGGTTTGAATGTATTATTAAGAGAGTTTATTCTGAAAGTTGGCAACGTCGCAAATAGATGTCAAATATTTCGCTGTTTTGATTAATTTGCCAATATTACTGTATGGAAATATGAAATGTGGCTAAATAGCGAACTAGAATATTTATAATGAATTGCAATTATAACACTGAATTTAATGTTGTAACCGTTTTAGGTGTAAAAAAGGCATTTGGAAAGTTTCCAAATACTTTTTTTACATCTAAAACTAAATATTTATAGAATATATAAACATAACATAACGCCTTGTTGCCCCGAAGGGTTGGGCAGAGGTGTATCTATAGTACACCCAAATTTCGCCAGTTATATTTAAGTCACATGTAATAGGGGGCGAGCCTATTGCCATCGACCGGGATAATAATTATTTTTATTGCATTTTATAATCAATATTTTAGTTCATTTCCACATTTCACATTTCCATACAGTAGGTATTATTGCCAAATTAATCAAAACAGGTAAATATTTGACAGCTATTTGCGACGTTGCCAACTTTAAGGATAAGCCCTCTTAACAATTAAAGTCGTTTCCTGACACTAACAGGGTGGTACCTACGCCGTTCAGTCTAGAAGAACAGGAGAGCCATTATTATTTTGTCAACATATTATTACATTACCTACATAGTTTACTGATCATTATTTTCAACAGTGAAACCTTACCTCAGTAGCAGTAGATTTATGTAAAATCATAAGTGAGAAATACATACATAACTAGCGCAAAAAAATAACAGTAAAAAATTGCAGTTTCTCGACGTAATAGCGTGTGATTTCAGTGCTGTAAGAAATAGTAACAGTGATTAAAAACAGTGAAGGAAATCCTGGATACATTAATGTTGCTACGATGTGAATATGGCGTTTATCGGGCCGAGGAACAGTACTCCACTCATCAGGGATAGCCTGCATACACCGGCTTACGAGGTGAGTGAAAATAACAGCGCTAAAATATAACAGCGTTAAAAAACACAGTGTTAAAAAATACGGTAATTTTACAAGTGTTGAAAATGTTGTTCTTGTAAGCGTTTACGAAGACATCTAAATAATAGAATTGGATACTGAAACTTTGGATTTTTTTAGAGTAGAATAAAGATAGTCAGATACTTCGAACGCCATATTAAGGCAATTTGTGAGAATCCCGAGTTTCCATTTGTCGTTGTGTCTTGTTGATGGGCCCGGTCTTCTCATTATTTCGTCTTTAGTTTATTTACGAATTAGTTGTCCGAAATAAAAGGATTGTATTTATAATTTGAATATCTTTATTCCTTCTTTCTATCTAAAATTTTGATATACATACTTACAGACTTACACAGACTGCCAAGTTGTTGAATTACCCAATTAGAATTTGATAATAAATCTTACTTTATCACATCATTCATAATAAAGAAAAAACTTGACGAAGCTCAAAATAAATAGACTGAAATTACTTTATTATTATAATTTAATGTAATACCTATTACCTTCGTAATGAACAAGGAAACAGTACTTTTTGTTCCTCCCTAAGAAAAACATCAATCTTGTTACTTTATTAAGTGTGTTTATGGTGCCGTACAAAGAACCCATTTAAGGATTCCATTACATTTTAATGTATAGATAAAATTGTTTTTCCTCCAGCAGTGTTAACTAGAAAAATTACAACGGGTTGCACTCCGGGAGTGCCGGCAGAAGAGAAAACTTGAATATTACCGTTGTGCATTTTTCAGTCTTACGAATTTTCGATCAGGTCACGTGTCCTGACGCGAGTTTAACATTTTTTACCCATCACAAAAACAGTGCACAACGCCGCTAAAGAAGTTTTCACTTGAAAAATTAAAATACATGCGTGACTAGGTTGGCCACTGGTGTCAGGCAAGCCGTACTATAGTTTGACCGAGACCGCTATACCGCGCCTTAGGTATGTGCACGGCGAGACAGGGGGGCAGAGGAGGCCGCTCATTCGTCAATGCTCACGGGCACGGCGTCTCCCCCCATTCATTCGTCAACGCTCGGGGGGAGCGCCGCGAATTCCTAAGGCACGGTAAAGCGGTCTCGGTCAAACTATAGTTTCGTATCGTGGGTTATTTCTAACTCCCTTTGATAACAGGAGGCTCGAATCCCATGCAGCAGTTAGAACGTTATAAACTGAAATCGTATTCAAATCCCCCACCTACATACTTAACACATCGATAACTTCACAAACAAATTAAATAACTCCACAAGAGTGCTGTTACTTCATAATTACTTAATACACAATGACTTGCCTAACGCCGTCGGTCGTGACTTGAATATCTCATATTAATACGTAGACATATTTAATTCATAACCACCTCATAATTATATTCTTTTCACGGTTCCGACAGCTCGGTGAATTGCAATAGAAGGCGCTGGTGGATAAAGGAGATGGTTGGAAGACTCAGGAATCTATTTATCTGAAGGTTTTATTTGCTGTTTGCCATCAATGAACGCGAAGTTTTCATTACATAATCAGCTTATAATGTCTTCACTGCTAAGAATTAAGCCTTTTTATGGGAGAAATGGCCGTAATCCACCACACGGGCCCAGTGCGGGTTAGTAGATGTCACATGTCAGAGTTTTTGGTTCTAGGACATGCTGGTTTCGCGACCAATAAACTCGTAAATCGGTGCTGTTGTCAATGGGCCATCACTTTCGGTCGTATTATCTATATTTCACCACCCTCTGTCTAGACTCCGCAGCAACTCGACGGATCTCGCGCACTAGACGGCCACGACTCCGGCCAGTCGTGGCCGTCTGGTATTGTATGGTGTGCGGCTAGTTGGCCGTTGCGACCAAGTGCGCGATTCGTATCGGTTTATTAGTTTACCTGGTCGCGGTTGTGGTCGTGGCCGTCTAGTGTTCAAGATCCCCAGAAGTGTCTCTTTTCATTTCGAAATATAACGATTAAAAAAAATAACGGCCAAATATTTTTTACATCTACACATACCAAAACACCATTAAATTAACATAGGAATGGGACGAATACAGCCATAAAATGTCGATGATACCCAACATGCTGCCTATGTCTGTCAAACACGATATTACGCCATAAGATACCTACGAGCCGAAATACGATAACTAGTTTTATAGAAACTGAAAGTGTTGACAAAATTTTACGGCTGTAATGACCAGCGGAAAGGCTTTCTATTCAATAGTAAGTTTGGTCTCTATCCTTGTGGCTTCTTATTTCATAGTTATGTATGACCCTTTCAAATTGCAATGGATGCATAAGCTAAACTTGAATACCTATTCTGAATTTATGTTAAACACTTTTAAAGACCGTCTAACTGATTGCCTTTTCTTTTTACTGAAATCTGATTTTTATTGTTCCAGAAAGATGTTACAATATGTATAATATATGTGTATATTTGTTGATATTATGTACAACGAAACTAAAGTTCTGTGTTAACTAACAACGAGACATATATTATTGTTATTCCCCAGAAGTCTGAAGTGGCATGGGAAATAATTTCACTATCACTTGTGATGAAACTAAAGTTCTGTGTTAACTAACAACGAGACATATATTATTGTTATTCCCCAGAAGTCTGAAGTGGCATGGGAAATAATTTCACTATCACTTGTGATGAAACTAAAGTTCTGTGTTAACTAACAACGAGACATATATTATTGTTATTCCCCAGAAGTCTGAAGTGACATGGGAAATAATTTCACTATCACTTGTGATGAAATGCCAAGGTGAGAGAACTTTTAAGCTCGTCAAATGCAAAAGCACGGACGCTCATAAAGAAACGGAAAGCTATATCAAACGAAAGTAAAACACCCAACCCACGCAGAGGTATTCAGTATTCACGATTCTGCCCTTTAAGAGGTCAACATTAAAACTGCTCTAAATAACGTTTCTTGATATATCTTAATGTCAATATACCAGCTTGATCTTTGGAACATTTTAGTCTTCTTCCCTGAATCTCAGATTCTCAGTATTCACCCCTTTTCTCTAAATAACGTTTCTTGGTATATCTTAATGTCAATATACCACCTTGATCTTTAGAACATTTTAGTCTTCTTCCCTGAATCTCAGATTCTCAGTATTCACCCCTTTTCTCTAAATAACGTTTCTTGGCATATCTTAATGTCAATATACCAGCTTGATCTTTGGAACATTTTAGTCTTCTTCCCTGAATCTCAGATTCTCAGTATACACCCCTTTTCTAGGCATATTATCTTTCACAATCCTTTATAGTTATGTGAGTTTCCATATTTGTTACTCAAACGTGACTTCCTGTGCGAGTTCCAATAAGTACTTTTTCTTACTTCCTTTATTTTTACTATCCGGGTACATGAAGTCCCTAAGAAGCGACTGAAATCGTTTGCAACTGCTTGTGAACACAATATTCCGTCCATTTTGCATACTATCTACATAGTACAGTATAGATCGCCTACACTACACATGTGGTTACACAATACTTATGTCATCGATTCTGACCGCTGCCTACATTCAAAGTTATATGGTACTTTATCTATTGTGATAGAATGAAGCTGTTTATTTAACCAATTATTTGAGACTCATTACGCAAATACGCACACTGATTTGAAAGTAAATAATAACATAGTGTAAGTAATTGCATAATAGAATGATCCGACGTTATATTGCATGGTAACGTGGTAACATTTTCCGAATTCCTGTTCTAAACATTATTTTGTTCCTCTGTCCGTTGACTAGTTCTTAGAATTTTATTATAATTCATTACAGTCCTATAAACAGGATATTATAAGACTCATCCTGCAAAGTTCTTCCTTCACTTGACATTTCGTTATGTCTATCATTGTCGGTCTACTTGTTCCTAGAACTGGCTTAGGATTTAATATTCAATGAATGCTCTTAACAAATCATTATGCAGTATAACCGCTCGACGTAAACCACGCGCATACCATTGCCATATCGGGTCGACTAACTCCTATAACTATCATGAAGGACATCAGAATTTTGGATTATGGTACTTGTACAAGTTGCCATAAGTTCTGTTTTCTTTTTATGTTATTGGATGCTAAACAAGCTGATGTTAAGTGGTCACCGCTTCCTATAGGTATGGAGATACCATCACAAACATCGCAGATGCGTTACCCTAAAGACAATGCTGAAATGTCTCATGTCCCTGTAATTACATCGGTACATATACAGTTCAAACCAGAACATGTTTCATACATTTTCCCTGGTGCTACCTCAGCCTAAGCCAATATAATATCTTCACTCATTCCACTATGTTGTATCCCAGAACTGGTCTATACAAGTGACTCGACGTAAGCCGCCGACGCGAATACCATTCACCATATTTGTAAAACGTTTGTCATACACAGCGGAGGTTTGTTTACCGAGCTAAAACTTGCTGTTAATTGTCAAGTGTTTATCGTAAATAATGCGCTGGTAATAATACTTGAAGATAATGTTTAAACCTACTGCTAAATTCTGCCTTCCCAGAAGGCGTAACAATGGAAATTAGTTAAAGGAAGAGGTATCAAATTGCCGAAAAAGTTCAACGCTATGTTGTACCATGTGTGCACCAACTGTAAACTGCCTCTTTAACCTGCCCGGTATGATAGGTGAAAATGACTGCAAATGATTATTGTAGGAACCCAGGCAGCCAAAAGTCCTCGTCTCACCACTTCTTACCTGACACTATCAACTAAGCTTCATTACGAATTCCATGAGCGCTTGGAATGTGCGGCAAGTGTCGAAATGCCTCGCGGTATAGTTTCGCCACGCCAACAGGCCGCGTCGCGCGTTCTGCTCTGTTCGCCCACCAGACCAGCTGATGTCGTGAGAATGTTGTCTTGATGTCTCTATACTCTCTAGCTTTAAATATTTTTATTTGTAATTATGCAAGTGGATTGGTGACGTTTCTCATACGCATTACCATAATTCTGCCCTTAAAGGAGTATTTTTTTTTCTGGTAAGTATGTTTTTTTTAATATCTTCTTATGTTACTAAGGTTAGTTGAATTTGTAGTCCTATATAATTAATATCATCAGCCTCTTGTCCTTATTCAATTGATTTGGGCACAGCTTCTTCTTCTATACATCTTTAATAGCCGTCATCTCAGAATCCTCCACCTTCATGGCGTAAAGTCTTACACACTATTCATCTTGTTTTTTCTGCATCTGTGATGCATGAGCACGTGAGCATGATGCAACGAGTTAAATTCACAGAGCTAGTTCGATGCAGTTTTTTAATCGCACTTATTAAAAATTCAGCGCTTGATTAGCAATCACTTCGACTAATGGCGAAGAAAATTGTTCATTAGTGAAGCGATAGAAAGTAATTTACAACAGTTATGCAGAGCGGAGCTGTGTTTGTGTTAATGTGGACTTTATTTTGTAGGTGGAAAGGTTGAAGTTTCAGTGGGACTGGGTTTTAGGTAGCGCCTACTGGAAAAATGGCCCAATGTACTACAGAAGGATACGATTTATTGGTTCAAGATGTAAACCAGGAAAAGAGCGTAGACGCGGAACTCTTGATCGAACTGTAGATCCCTGCAGGCGTCAATTATTTTGAGGAACGTGAAACCTCTCGCGTTGAGTTTTGAACATTGAACACGTGGGATTAAATGTTCAAATCTCAATGAGAAATGTTTTACTAGAATATTACTCTATTACAATTATATATTTTTAGTCAATACCAAGGTAATGTTTTGCGTTTTGATGGCATAAAATGACTACTTTGTAAAACCGATTAAATTATCGCCCCGGGTCATTTTATTTAAGACCGGTCGTTGTGGCCTAACTTGGGCGAAACCTATGTATGTTCAGACATCTTTCGACTGAATGACGAAGATGAATCATTGACACCTTTTTAGGTGCATGAGGAACAGGGTGTAAAGTTCACTCATCCACCATAGAAAAGGGAGGATCCTCCGACCAGACGGGTGTTGTGTCTGGCGGGCCGACTGCCCGACTGTTGATTTCGGATAGTCTTATCTATGTCGTTCGCGCGGTAAACTCTAATTGCGCGATGCAAGATTTGTGTGACGTCATGTCTTTGATGCGTAGTTAGTATGTGGCGGTGTAACCGCTACACCTTCTTAACATTATCAATAACAAGTTGATGGCCCTGCTCACCATTCTCAAATGCAAACATACGTATAAAGACAACTAACTAACTATCGCCTCGGGGCACCACAAATAACCCAGTTGTTTCAATTAGCTTAGCAGCGTGGGATGGACGGCTGACATTCGCCGTATATCTTGGCAGATAATAGTGATATCCAGCGGCATTGTATACTGAGGACTGGTGGCACAATTTTGGAGGGCCGCTCACCAGAAATATATATAGGTACCTCCTTTGATAATTTTGTTGATACTTATCAGTGAATGCCATAATGAGTACATAGCCTTGCGGTATCAGCGTATGTACATTATGGGACCTCGATTTTTATTTAAAAAATATATTCAAGTATGCACTGCCAGCGTTATTAAGTAGCCAAACCAAAATCTATCAATGCATCGTACAGAATTGGCGGAACCTACTTATTTATTAGTGAGGTGATTCTCAGAAGAACATTTAATCAACCTAATGCCTTGCCCAGTGATATAGATCGTTAAATTTAGTGAAAGCAAGACCCCGCACTATTAATTTTTATCGAAATGGAAAGTTCTTTCTGAGTAATTACAGAGTCAATAGCAGATGAGTAGTTTTTTTATTTGGAATTTAATTTTAACTTCTGTTAAGTGTTAGGTAACTTTTGATGATTGTTTTCTAAATTCAAAATTCAAAAGTCATTTATTCAAACTGGGCTGAGAATCAGCACTTTTCGAAAGTCAAAGTTACATAAGACAGTCCCCCAAAACGCCCACCCTTCATCACTTCCTAGTGCTTTAGCTGGGAAGAAGAAGTGGTGCAACAAACTCCCCAGCAGCACAGCTGTCTGTTCAGTTAGAAAAAAATGATTCTATCTAACAGTATGCAAAATAATTTACATTACGCAACTCAAAAATAATGTAAATTATAAATTAATAGCCATAATATGTCAGCTAGCACACGCCAATATACCAACCAAAAATATCGAGTACTGTAGGTACTCTTCTGTATGTACAATTCTGTTATTTTTGTCTGGTTCTTCGATGGAGGTAGGGTAAATAGATGTGACTCCATCTTGGTCTCTAAATAACTTGAATGAATAATTCCCACCCGTAAATTCACAACATTCGCATAATATAAAGCTCGGAAGGTATCTTCTTTTGTCTTCCATGGAAATATACTAACTTAAAACACAATAAAAAACATTCCTTAAGTGATACAGTACGTTCTTATAACTTGTCCCGTGATGCGGTTGGTACTGTTCTGTCAGTCACCATTTTGAACTCTAGTATTGAAACTAGTCTTGATAAGCAATGGTTGGCACCATTGCTGCAAGACGGCAAGGGACAAGTTCTAGGTAACGGTTTGTACAATAGCGCCGATATAACTTGACAGGTGTGAAGGTAGGCATTACGAACTTTCGCGCATGTTCCCCGTTATCACACTCGCCTCATGTCACCATTTGGTTCCTAAAAAATGTTATTGCGCAGCCTTCGGCGCGAAGTTCGGAACTGCCACGTTATATCGGCCGTATTGTACCTACTTACCTATAAGTAAACAACACTAGGTTTGATTTATAAAAAAAAAAACACGTAAGCCTTTGAGCAAAAAAGATATAAAACCACATTGTAAGACGTTCTTACTCGCTGCCTATCAATGAAGAAAAAAAAAACAAAATCGGGAATTCCTCTTATGAATTCCACGCGCTGTCAAGGTCGTCTGACACTTGATCCAAGATGGCCGACCGGGCGTCCTTGCTGCTTGCGCACAAGGATGCACATAACGAGTACCGTAGCCAGTTTGAAGCCTTGTGAGTCAAGGTTAACTAGTCAATAATGTGTACGATGAAGATGATACAATAAAATCATTTACATTATGCTGCCTCGCTTCCAAGTAAATAATAACTAAGAAAGTGGCATCAAAGGGCCTTTTAAGAAACAAAGATGCTTTTGAGAATACACTGAATACACTAACACTCTAGCTAGCTTACTAGTTGAACTTAGTACCTACTGTGGGCCGTATAGCTTCGTAGAACATCGGCTTTGTCGTCACTCATACATATATTATGTGAGAATCTCTTTCCAAAAATCGATGTGCCATATTAACAAGCCTACGTAAATACGTACTATAGTTAATTATAGCATCGTTTCGTATAATGTTACACTGATTAGATTAATCAATATTAAGTAATCGGTTTAGCTTGTAGAATTGCAATTTTACAAGCTAAACCGATCCGCATCTGATTCATGATGTTATTTTTAAGTCCCGAGCTTAAATTAGTAGTACCCACCTAGCTAGCTTACCTAAGCTTCGACAGCGATTACAATTTACACACTAATCGAATCTACATTTATGTAAGTCGTAGAATTAACTTGCTTGTTAGCTTCGGCCTGCATACAAAAAACATGTTTAAAACTCATAATTCCCCTTTATAACAATTTGTTTGGGGTTGTCAAAGTATGTTTTTTTCTCAATACGTCACCCCAGGGTCCTTACTATATCCTCTTTCATCATGCCCCCTTCTTCCACTATTTAGCCATCTACATTTATATTCAAAACTTTCCTCACGAAATAAAACTCGATCCGATTTCCACACAATTTCCCTTCCCTACTATTTAGCCATCTACATTTATATTCAAAACTTTCCTCATGACATATTCCTCGATCCGATTTCCACACAATTTCTTGGTCCTCGTCGCTACTTTCAGACTTCTTCCTTTTTTTCCCTCTTTTTCCGGCTCAAAACAATCTCTCTGTTAGCTTTTCATTAAGCAATTTTTAGATAGATTACTTACCAAGTGGACTGTCTTCCACATATTTATATTAAGTGGGATTACATGTGGCTGTTGTGATTGAAATATTTCAATCAATTTGGATCAACTACGATTTAATGTAAGCTCTGAGCTTTCATTTACATGATTGAATTGGTTGATTGATTAATATTTTTCGAATTGGTTTATCTGAATAAAGAATAATTGCGCCCTGAATAATTGGGGCGCTTAAAAAGTGCCTTCATGAGCGAAACTAAACCTGCTGACTTAGGCGATTAACACACGGCACCGCTCGACCGCGCGATAGGAGCAGTTTGCGGTAGAAACGAGCACCGCTCGACCGCGCGGTCGGGCGGTGTACGTGTGTTAATCGCCTAAGGCCTCTAATAAATCCGTAGATGCCTAATCTACGGATTTATTAGAGGCCAATGCGACATGAGATCCGCTTCACCGCCTACCGCGGCGGTGCGCGGTGCCGTGTGTTAATCGCCTGACTCGGCAATCTATCTGCCGAATTGGGATGAGGATTCATACAATTTTAGAAGGCAACGTAACGTCTTTGATTTATAACGAACCCTTTAAAGGAAAGAGACGAATATGTCCATCCGAAAGAACTTTGACAGTGACACCAAATCCAATATGGCTGTTACGCCTTCATTTCGTTGTCTTTCTAACGCACATCTTGTTAAACAAAGCTTTATCTAATACAGCCAAGGTTTCCGAGATATTTGCACAACTAGCATAGCCTTGCTGCCTTGTATAGTCAAATATTGTCTAATCTAGCTCGTGCCTACGGTATGGCTTGTATAAAGAGAAAAAGCGTGTTAATCTAACCAAAAACATACATGTTAAGGTTCTCTTTCGTAAATTCAGATTTTTGGCGTACCTACTAAAATTGCTTTAATCAAAGTTCTTTGAGGCTTTTAATATAGTACTGATGATAAGTAATAGGCCCAAGGCCAAAGGCCCAAAACTTGAAACAGCCAATAATGAAAACTCCAATATCCAATCCAATATCTCATAACTTTCTTTCAGTCCAATCAAATATAAAACCGCCGCCCATTGTAGGGCTTTTCAAGTACAATAATATATAGATGGTGACCACTAAAGTGTTCAGTAAATAACAACGCCCAAGTTATTAAATAAAAAAATAAGTTTTGTAGTTATAAACCTACAAACTTAACAAAAAAATTCATACGTATGCGAACTTTATTTACCTAAAGATTAAAACTTTTAAAGGTTTATAGTACATAATGTAAACAGTTTCGTAACTACTATGTTTGGCGATACGGCATTGAGCATTCGAGATAAGTGCTGTCTACATAAAACAGTTTAGGTGTCCGTGAGATGTTGCTTTTGCTATCGAAATGGTTTTGTTTAAAGTAGATTTTCTGGAGGTGTTTTAAAAGAAGAATTCACTAAAATTGAGTGTTGAGCATCGATCGATGAACGACTGAGCCCTTCTTCTTTTATTTTCTTTCTTTATGGATTATTGTATTATAAGTTAACCTCTGCCCCGTCCGGGTAGGCAGCTCGATCGACGTAGATCGACTGTAATCCAGGGGCCCAAGTCTGTTATTTTTATAAATTCGTCATTCCAACACGATCCCATTGTCATTTTGCTAAAAGTTCGTAATCTACTAAATTCATAATGGTCGATCATTGGTTGATGATTGTATTCCACAAACGCGATACTCGTAACGAATTAAAAGCAATGACTGCACATTGACGTTTTATTGGAGTAGGTTCACTGATCAAAGGAACTGCCAAAATTTTAGCAGATTACCACTTAAGTCAGTCATTCATTTGTCAACATGTACGAGATTACCAATAGATGCCATTTCTTTCAATGGAGTGTCAGTGGCTGACCATTGGAAAGTTATAATGACGCCAATATATTAGTAGATTACCAAACTTGTCAAAATCAACAATTATGAAATCAATTATAGACAATTGTGACACTATTGTAATAGCAGACTTGAGGCCCTTCTGCCATGCCATAGGTAATACGGGCTGTTATCTTGGGATAATCAGTTATTTGATCTACCCCAGCTCCTCAAAGAAGGCCAGCAACGCCTTGGTTTCACTGACAATCTCACGTAGGGCACTTGTGTTACCGAAGTACTGCCATACCATAAACCATACTGGATCGATCTGAACGGTCGATATTTTAGGCTGTGTGACTCGCCTCACGAAAGCTTGCGGGAGTGATGATGATGACGTCACGCTGAAGTAGTTGCACGAAGGCTGCGTTGACGTTCATACTCGGGGTCACCAATTTAGGGGCATGAGAAACAGGGTGTACAGTTCACTCATTCACCATAGAAAAGGGAGGATCCGCCAACCAGACAGGTGTTGTGTCTGCCAGGCCGACTGCCCGACTGTTGATGTCGGATAGTCTTGTCTATGTCGTTCGCGCGGTAAACTCTAATTGCGCGATGCAGGATATGTGTGACGTCATATCTTTGATGCGTAGTTAGTATGTGGCGGTGTAACCGCTACAATATCATCGATTGACTGCAATCTAAAAATGGTTGTACCTTTACACACAACCATATTGCAGTGTCATGCGATTTTGTACCATGTACGCTTTAACTATTACCTGTCTCCTTGGCCTGTCCTCAAATCAAATCAAACCACTTTTATTTCCTTTCGCTTTGGTCCTGCACATTCAATATTATTATAAGCCTGGCTGCCTGGATTTCTCAGTGCAGGGCAAAGGCGTCCCACTCTCCTTACACTTACCCCTAACATTAGCCTATTTGGAAGTTTTGGAAGCACTCTGTCTTCATCGAAGGAACATCATCGCATTAGCTGCCCTGCATTTATTTTTATATTCTGTTTCTAACAATGATGCGTTCTTTGTTCTCAGATAAAGTTGGAGAGCGTCCTCGGGCTGACTGTGGGTAGTAACGCGGCTCTCGATTGTGATCCCAACACCGAGCTCGTTGCTTATCCGGCAGGGTGAGTAAACTTTATTACTTCTATAATAACTGATTGTCAAAAAAATATCGCACCTGTCGTGCCTGGAAACTGATGTTTTAGAGAAATAAATAGTGATAATAATTTTTCTTCTTCCTCCTAGACCGCGTATCCTATTTACTTGGAGACAGCCTTAAATCTATTGATACTTAGTTAATTCTAAATCTGTAAACTCACAGAGGCACTCATCACATCTTGATCAACACAGGACTTAACACGGGGAGCAAGAATTTCGCGGGCAACCTGTAGCAGCCCCCTTAGGCCCTTAGTAACGGTTTCTGAGCCTATCTCCCCTTGGGATTTTCTTCTAAAAATACGATCTGTACTGCCACTATCTACATCGGCGCTTAGAATTCTCTAATTAACCTTTAACATATTAACAAAATACAGGCAAATCGTTGGCTGTACGTCGTACGACCAGTTCTATCAGTATAATAAACAGCCCACTCAAGGCGTCATCTGATCATGAATTTTAAACAGCAAAAAAAAACTTTGCATAGCCATGATTGAGTTACTGGGTCATGGTTAAAAGCTCTTCGATATTCTGCTCGTTTCGTGACTGCAACCCTTTGGCTGTTCGTCCACCGCACCGTGCACGGGACTTGACAACCAGGGCCTCAAGTCTGCTATTACAATAGTGTCAGAATGGTCTGTTATTGATTTCATAATTGTTGATTTTGACAAGTTTGGTAATCTACTAACATATTGGCGTCATTATGACTTTCCAATGGTCAGCCACTGACACTCCATTGAAATAAATGGCATCTATTAGTAATCTCGTACATATTGAAAAATAAATGACTGACTTAGGCGGTAATCTGCTAAAATTTTGACAGTTCCTTTGATCAGTGACCTACCATGAGAACGTCATTGTGCAGTCATTTCTTTTAATCCGTTACGAGTATCGTGTTTTTGGAATACAATGATCAACCAATGATCGACCATTATGAATTTAGCAGATTACGAAGTTTTAGCAAAATGACAATGGGATCGTGTTGGAATGACGAATTTATAAAAATAGCAGACTTGGGAACCTGAACGAGATGACGCGATGACGCTGAAGTAGCGACATACAGTACATTTACTAGGCCGCGTAATCTCTTTTCTCGTTGACGTCCCGTTCACGGTGCGGTGGACAAAAAGTGTAAGAGTTACTTCATAAAGGAATTCAACTTTAATTAGGTTATTTATTTATTTATTTATTTATTTAGTACATGGAGGACTTACAGCTAATAAAAACAAACAAAAAAGCAAAGCATAGTCACCAGAGAGCCAATTACAAATCCTCACGTATAAATATTGAATAATATTCATTGTGATATTCATTTAGTAGAAAAGCACCCTAACTGTTGTAATAGCGCATTCGCCAATGTAAACTCTATTCATATGAGGCTCTATCTGCGTTCTAATCGCATGGCTAAAACGTGTAAAAGCAAATAAGGCCTTTAATTTCGCTGTAGGCACTAGATATCAAACGTTCTTGACCCTGTCAATTCCTGCCCAATTACCTAAGTAAGTATGTTCCCACTGCACAGGCCCAGGCCTCCTCGATGAGAGGGAGTGGGCCGTAATCCAGCACGCCGGCCCGGTGCGGGTTGGTAATGTCCTAAAAGTCTTAGAATTTTTAGTTCTATCTGGGGCCGGCTTCTCCTCACGAAGTTTTCCGTCACCGTTTTCAGAGCAGTGGTGATGAAATAATTTACACAAAAAACTTTTTGACAAAAAATAAAACCGACTTCCAAAAAAAACACTACAAAGTGAAAAATAACTTTGATTTCGGAAGTCGGTGTCTTGGGTTTCTTATTTTAGTTTTTTTTGCCACCGACTTCCGAAATCAAAGTTATTTTTCACTTTGTAGTGTTTTTTTTGGAAGTCGGTTTTATTTTTCACTTTTTAGTTGTGGTACCTACACAAAACACCCACAAAAATTTAAAACCAAGTAAATTACAGTGACAGGAACTATTAGAATATCGTCCACATATACTAGGTGGGAAAAATATATATTATTGAAGCTAACTCAAAAACCCTTCATCAGATCTTGACCAAATTTATATGGGACCATTTCTGAAGTATGTCCTACCAAACAAAAAAAGAATCATCAAAATCAATTCATAATTGGCGGAGTAATCGCGTAACAAACATACAAAAAAAAAAAAAAAAAACATACCGTCGAATTGAGAACCTCCTCCTTTTTTTTAAGTCGGTTAAAAATGAAGTGCCTTTCTGTGTTAGAACTTATAACTCGTTAGTCGCGGCCGTTGCCACTTGGTCACCACTGCTCTCTCAAGTCCCGCTAGTTGAAAAATGACGGTGTTTGCCGATTTTTGTCGGGATTTTCAGAACCATAGTTATTTCGTACTTCACCTGCCACAGTTCGTATGATCCCCGCTGACATTTACCTAACCGCTTCGTTTTCACGCAGAGCTGCATTCCATTTTACGGTCACCACGCGCCCTCTGGCGGTAGGCTAACGGAATTATAGCAGCGGCTATATCTGGAAACTTAATGGTCACTCTGAGTTGGTAATGGCCAATTTTGAGGACGGATATAATGTAATTGGCTTTTTTAATGATGTGTTCATGTTAAGTTACGCTTTCCCAGCGTATAGCCCTTAGATGAGTGACACTTCTTAAGTTAAGCTTTACTTTTCGCGGCCCGTTTGTGGATGGTTGACAGTTTACTGAGACGTATTTGGGTAAAAATAAAAGTTCTTGAGAGTTATTCCAAGTCACTTCTTGAATACGAGTGTCAAAAATAAATTTATGTTTAAAAAATTTTTTTTAACCAGTTTACAGAAACATATATTACTAGCTGCGCCCCGCGGTTTTACCCACATAAGTTTCGATCCATGAGAGTATCGGGATAAAAAGTATCCTATGTGTAATTCAGGTTATAAACTATCAGTGTGCCAAATTTTATCCAAATCCGTTCAGTAGTTTTAGCGTGAAGAAGAGACAAACATACACACTCATAAACTTTCGCCTTTATAATATTAGTGTGATAGTGTGATTTATCACCGCGGGTATTCTAAACCACAGTAATTAAATTTTCACCAGGTCAGATTTAGACACTCCTTTTCATAAAATGAAATTGTTTTTTTCTGTAAATAGGATATTGGAATCACTTTTACAGGTCATCTTAAAAAAAAAAAAAAAAAAAATTAGCTAGATGAGTTCGGCGTTTCCTATCTGACTACTCTGAGAAGAAAGGCCGAAACAAACTCAGAGGTCACAGTCTCTTTTAAAGTCCACACATAATCTTGGTCAGGCCATATGGATTAGTCTGAAATGGTCTTTTGAGAAAAGAACCACACAGACTTGAGTGGACCTGTCCTGTCAGTGCAAGCATTTGTCAGTAATCGTGAAGTGATTCAGTTTCAAAAACCGTATAATATGTGGAGAGTCTCCCATAATTGTAATATTAAATTGATGCGCCATTTTCCTAGAAACCTCAGCTGTTTGTACCTCAATAAACTAGGTAGGCAAAAGCAATTTCCTTAAAATACTTCACTGCGCCACTCGGTATTGGAAATAGCTATAAATTGATCAAGCGAAAGTGCAGCCTGAGGGTGCTACAGAAGTTATTTTTGTCATTTTCTTTTCTTCTTGGTCGCGTACTTCTTTACTGATGGTCGTGTCCATAGATATAATTCTGTGGTCGTGTCCCTAAAAGGCCTTCGGGACTTTATGCAGTTTACTTTACTTGTATGTTATCTTAGGCATTATAAAATGGTGTTATTTAAAAGCTCTTCTTTTCGAGTGGTTAGTGACTAACCTGGTGTCAGAGTTTTAAAGCCGCCCATATGGCCTCTGACTTGGCTTCACATGCTGTCGATAAATATCTCTCAGGCATGCCGGTTTCCTCACGATGTTTTCCTTCACCGTTTTAGAAGCAAGTGATAATTATAAAATACGCACATGAATCCGAAAAGTCAGAGGTGCGTGCCTTGGGTTCGAACTCGAGACCTATGACTTGGCTGGCAGTCCGACGGTCACATCACTAGGCTATCACTGCTGCAAAATCTGTCCTGGGCCTGGGGTCTCACTGGGGTCTACGAGTAGGTATAACCATTAAAAGTAGACAATCCTAACTAATATTATAAATGCGAAAGTGAGTTTTGTTTGTTACGCTTTCACGCTAAAATGGCTGAACAGATTTAGATGAAATTTGGCCCGTGGAGTTCGAGCTGGAAAAGGACATGGCTACTCCTTATCCTGGATCGCAGACGAAATCGCGGGCAACAGCTAGTGTTAGTATAAAAGTTAATGAAGAGTATGAAGGTCCGATTTTCTCTTTTGGACACACGGAACTCTAAAGGTCAAAATCTAAGATGGCGCTGTTTTAGTCTAGAGATTTATTATATAAGTTTAGATTTGTGAACTACACTAAACATACCACCAGAATACTAGATCTAATATTGACTGGACTACACATGATTAATATTTATTATACATTTTTATTATTTTTTTGATTTTGGGCTCATGTTGTGCAGCAGGTGTAGGCTATTTAGTTGTTGAACAAGCGAGCGTAGCGTCTCTGGTTCAAGTCTGGAAAAAATTGCCTTGGTACTTACCTACTACTTCTACAGGTCGTATTTTACAACAGATCTGGACCAAACTTGGTTATGTATACAGGTTTGACGAATTTATAGTTTTTTTTTTTGTCATCGATGATTTTTCATTGGACCCCTTCTTTCTCCTAAAAGGGGGCTACTGTATATCTCCGCCTTATGAGGTCCGATTTTGATGGTTCTTTTTTTATTTCAAAACTTTAAATTGGTCTCATCAAATATTGGTGAAGATCTCATCACGTGATGAGCAGACTAGCTGCTCAAGATGCAGTAAATAGTTCTCTTTTAGATTAATTCTACCAGTGGAATCAGTCCTTTAACTACTAGGTAGGGATTGATAGAGCACCTGGGACCAACTTCTCATCACAAAACTAGGCTGTAGCGGTACACACGGCTACACATAAAGCTTTTATTTCCAGTATAAGCTGACCTCGCATTGTACGGAAATCCTATACAATGCGAGATCAGCATAAAGTGGAAATGTATAGCTTGATGTGTAGCCGCGTGTACCTCTGCCAATTAATTTAGTGGTACTTACTTTATTAATTGTTGCAAAAAAGTTTGTGGTCTACTGTTCGCAGGACTACTAGCTGTAGTAATTATGCATATGTAACTGGTGGGCGACTGACTGCGATGATGTACTATCGAAGAACTTCATATCTAAGCAGTTTGAAATCAAATCCCGTGACCACATCTGTTACCGCCCCGGTTGTATAGCGGCCGAGCGCTGCAAGCACAAATAGTCCTTACGGTGTATGGATATGAACTTCTTTGATGGTACCTATGGGAAAGCAAATCGACTACCTGGTGAAAGTCGCAAGAAGCACAGGACCGGTCGTTGTGACGATTCTTGGTGGACTATCCCCCGAATACTGAAACGTCACTCAAAATTTAAGTGCTGCTTAACATTTGAGCAGCTCCTAAACTATAAATTTCGTATTGTCAAACGTCACTTTTGAGTATCTGTTAAATATAAGTGCTACTTAAATTTTGAGTGACGTTTCAGTATTCGGGGGTATGTCTAGCAGTAGATGATAATAATATCATGATAATGGAATTATCCTATCGTCCCTATCCACATAATAGGCGCGTAGTTATTTATTATGAATGGATCGGTTATAAGCATTGATATTCCACGTGCGAATCCTGCGCATAATAATGACGCAATAACTCCCGTTTTGTGTCATTGTGTGACCATCTTCGTACGGTCAATCGCACGTCAGTACTCAGTAGTTACACTTGAACTACGAAAACCGCACTTAGTGCTACGAAATGTATACGCTCCGCTGTCCATGTGAAACTGTTACCATGGACGTGCGCTTGATTATACATCCGGACGTCAGAGGACAAGGTGCCATAACGATATGTTTGTTATGGTGTACTATCGCGGATACCCATATCTGAACACCGTAAGGGCTATTCCGGCTTGCAGCGCTCGGCCGCTGTAGTGACGCTTACGTACAAAAAAAGGGTTGTAAACAGACGTGGTCATAGTGTGCAGGGGATTTTGTTTTCAAAATAGTTAGATATGCGTGACCGCGATGGTACATAATAAAGAGTACTCTATCTATGTTATGGTGGTCAATAAAAGAGGTTATATTACAAGACATCACGCACGAATTCCCTGGAAGGTTAGGCAGAGGGGTAGGTGTACTACTCCCACATTACGCTAGTAATATTTCCTATCCTATGTAAAAGGGGAGTAGTCTAGCCCGGACACAAATTTGGACTGCGCAGCTACTAAACCAACGAGGTTAATGCAATTTGTTTTCCATAAATAACAGAACAGCCAGACATCCCCGCGGCGCGAGGCTAGCTAATAAAGGTGATTGCACACCGTATCGATCTAAGGGAGCGGCCACACCAGCGCGCCCCGCCTGGCAACGGTTTAAAGTTCACCAGTTTACCCTTGAGTGTTATTACTTATTACTGCGGTTTTCTATTAATAATGGGTTTTGAGGATTTCTAATAAAACCTAACAAGCAAAAAGCTAGTGGTTATAGCTTTGAATGAAACCTGCTGGATCATCAGTGGTTTCTTAAAACCGATCCCGGTACAGATGCTGTATCTACTAGCAGGGATAGCGCCACTAGAAGTTCGCAGAGCGGTGGCAAGCTCCAGCGAAAGTTCCAAAAGGATCTCCGACACACGACACTCTTTGCATTTTTTTTTAAAGTGTTTTTAAAGAAAAACACAGTTTTTAAAGTGTGTCCCACTTATTGCCAAACGATCAAAATAAAGACTGAAGCTGTGGCGAGACTGCTTCCTTCCACCCTTACCTGCATTCGTTCCACCTGCTGAAGATCTGGACATGAGTTGCCTTGGCAAAGTCAAAGTCAAATAATTTATTTCAATTAGGCACAAACGGCACTTATGAACGTCAACATTTACAAAAAAAAAATAATATAATAATTGATTCTAGTCGCCCATTCCAAAAAGTCGTTCGTTTTTTATTGGCAAAACTGGAAGTCTTTAAACAGTTTCCGGACTTTCAGGGATTTCTTTTTATTTATACATATGACCTTCGCCTTTTTATAGGGATAAAGATTTATTTTGCTCCCTTGCTTAAAGGTACAGAAGGAAGCCTTAAGACAAACGAAACGAGAACAAGCAGAATCCTAGAGCAGAAAGTGTTTATTTTTCGACAGTTCGATACCTAGATCGGGCAAGTTTTATTTAGTTCTTCTAATAGGAATAGCAGCCTGGAGTTAGGATTTGTCTCCGGTTCGAATGCTGGAAAATGGTTTTGGAATCTTGGCAATAGGGCTCACCCTCTATGACATGGGACTTAAACATAGCTTGCGAAATGTGGGTGTCTTACCACCTTTGCCTACGCTTCGGGAGTACGAGCGTGACGTTATGTTATGTTATTTATAGTAGGTATCTAAACTTGAAAATAACAGTGACCGTGTGGAATACACGATGGTACGAATGTACTATCCACCTGACAACTATACGTTACATACTTCACGTGCGTGTTAATTACGTGCGTGTCTGTGACTGCCTATTTATGCATACCTACGTACCATCGAAGAACTTCATATCTATACACCGTAAGGACTATTTCTGCTTGCAGCGCTCGGCGGATATAGAACCGGGACGGTAACAGATGTGGTCATCATTTCACGGGTTTTTTTTTTTTCAAACTGCTTAGATATGAAGTTCTTCGATAGTACGTACAGTACTATACTAGACTCGCCTTTATTACTAGCTAGATCTAGTAGACTTCCCTGAACTAAGTCATCTGGGACTCTGGAAACCCTACCATTATCTATTTATTAGGCTCTTACAATGAGTACGTTGGAGACTTAAGTTTAAGCGCCCCATTACTTATAGAAGAGCACTGCATTGTGAGCAGATAATAACACAATGAATTAAAACAATGAATACATCGTTTAAATACGACTTTCATAAGCTAAATTGATTACGTGGAGTATGATTGATTACTGAGAGAGTCCGTGGAGTTTGCTGCCCGTTCTTCTCCATAGGAATTTACGCTTTGGAATGGGCAACTAACTTCATCTTTCTGACTGACCGACCCCTTGACAATTCAAAAGTGCTTGTAATTGGTTTATTTGTTAAAATTAAATTGAATTAGATTTTATTTTAGTGAGACCCACGACAATATTTTCAGGGCAGATAACTTTAAGTGACAGTTTGTGGTAGAAAATCGCGTTATACTAAACTCGACATCGTTTGCACAGTCTTTGCCTACCATGTTGGGGCCGCCTCCGGGCTCCCACAGTGTAACCGGATGCAGCTGAGCATTATTGGCACTTAACTCTTCAAATCAAAACTCAAATTAGCTGTTGTTGTGGTTATGATTGGCTGACTGAAATAACACAGCCAATCAAATTACTTATTGACATGAGGTGTGACTGGGGCAGCAGATGAAATTGAATATGCTGAAACTAAAACCAAATGATTTACAGGCTCAACAATATTTTCCCATGTAATAGAGAATTTATAGAAAAGCTCTCCCATTACCGAAGTTATTCTATATTCCAGTAAAATAAACGTCCAAGCTAGATAAGAAATCTTAATGCCCCAGCGAATCCCGGAAAATCCTCAGCAAGAAAAATGGGTAAAGTTTAAGACTTTAAAAGAAAGATTTTCTATTACGGCCACGAGAAACTTTGACAGCTTATAAACTCGTACAATTTAATAGGTTTTGTTTGTTTTATTGCTTTTAAGGCTAAGCCAACGTGTTGGCAAAACTCTTACTGTGGTGAAATTGTTAACTGTTTTAAGCACGCTAGCAAGCTGAGCTGCGTAGGCTGCGCCGGACCTACGGATCTGGCAGGTCTTAACACCTTCTACAAAACATACCTAAAGCCTGTTTTTCTCGAAGGGGTAGACAGAAGTTCATTCATTCATTTTCGTTAATTTTTTATTTTTCTTCTATAAATACGTACAATTCGCCGGCTATGTTTAAGTTCCATGTAATAGGGGGCGACTCTATGGCCATCAACCAGGACAAATACCCAATCCGGGATGAAATATTAGAAACTGATGGAAAACCTAATAAAATTTTACTCAACTTGGGTATCAGTAACCTCATACGTAACACTCGCTGTCGACCACTAAACCAACGGGCAGTCAAAGATCGATCTTAGCAATTTGTGTATAGTATAGCTTGTCCACTCTGAAATGACGCGCCCCACTACCGCATAAAGCTTCGTGCAGACTAGTGCAACGCGACAGCGCGACGTGACAGCGCGACGCGACAGCGCGACGTGACAGCGCGACGCGACAGCGCGACGCGACACCGGGTATTGTTATACCGAGAAGTTTTCTTAGAAATTGTATTGTTCGAGTCGCGTCGCGCCGTCGCGTCGCGCTGGTCTGCACGAGCCTTTACACATAGAAATCTGCATTACCGTGTGCGTAAATGCGGTAGTGGTGCACTAATTTCAGAGTGGACTAGCTATACCAGTACTAAGAATTGTACATCCAATAGGGTGATGTCAAAAATATGTTTTTTGTCCGTCATGTAGATCATGAAAAAATAACGCACACGTATTTTTCCTTTTTTTACGTTATCAAAAGATTACGGCGATACATTGATTTATAATGTGCCATGACGTCACGAGTATGTAGATTTTATACATACTTGTGACGTATCAACCCCCACTCCCCAACTTTAATGCGTTGTATCTGTGTAATTTTTTATTAATATGATAAAGCAAAAAATACGTGTCTAATATTTTATTATTATCTGACTGACGGACTAAATAGAATTTCTTTTTTTTGACCCAGGCATCATTCCTATTCCATTCCTACACCCAGTTCCTTTATAATTCTAGTAGGTCCGTCTGTTTAATCTCATTAAAGAGTCAGACTACCGTCTGGCCTGGACGCGGTCAAGTAAGCAACGCTCAGCCGGTGCAACGACCCCGCCGGTCAACTGTACCGCTTCCGTTTCCTCGTAGCTTCCCGATTCGAATGTCGAAGTGACGGGGATTGGCTGTCGTGGAGTTGCTTGGTGTCTTATTGTGTCATAATATGACGCCTGCATTCTCAAAAGGGAATATACTCGATATGGGTCCACCCACATTTCGCCAGTTATGTTTAAACTCCCATGTTGATAATGTGAGGTAGGATATGAGTCTATTGCCATCAACCGGGCAAAAATCCTGAATCCGAAGTAAAAAGAAAAAACAATAATACTTTGCCCGGCCTGGGAATCGAGCCGAAAACTGTATGCTGGATAGTCCAGGGGCCCAAGTCTGCTATTTTTATAAATTCGTCATTCCAACACGATCCCATTGTCATTTTGCTAAAAGTTCGTAATCTGCTAAATTCATAATAGTCGATCATTGGTTGATCATTGTATTCCACAAACACGATACTCGTAACGAATTAAAAGAAATGACTGCAGAATGACGTTCTAATAGTAGGTCACTGATCAAAGGAACTGTCACAATTTTGGCAGATTACCGCCTAAGTCATTCATTCATTTGTCATTATGTATGAGATTACCAATAGATGCCATTTCTTTCAATGGAGTGTCAGTGGCTGACCATTGGAAAGTCATAATGACGCCAATATGTTAGTAGATTACCAAACTTGTCAAAATCAACAATTATGAAATTAATGATAGACCATTCTGACACTATTGTAATAGCAGACTTGAGGCCCTGAGCACTAGATCAAGGAGGCAGTAATCAAAAATACTTAGGTACAGTCAGCGAAAAAAGTCGATTAGCACTTTGTTTAAATCGTAATTATTCAGCAAAATATTTGATTATAATTGGAGTAGAAGTAAAAATAATATAATATTAACTCTTGGCTGTTATATGAAATGTTAATCGGTTATTAGAAAAAAAAAAAACATATTTTGCTTAGGTACCAATGCAAGCATTTTTTATTCCAAACTGTGCATATAAATAGATTCGTAAGCATATTTTACCTGTGATAGCTACTTCCATACAGGATGGTCTACTATCCAAAGCTGTGAGGTCTTTGCTTCATTATTGGTAAAGATACAAGAGACTTAATTTGAACAAATAACGGTCCGTAAATTATAGGAATCGGCCATAAGTAAAGATGACGAATTAGGCACGTAGTAAGGCGTGTCGCACACGGCGCTATTCGTCGCGGCCGTGAGAAAGGCCGCGTGCACACACGCGCTAATCATACAAATAAGTACTGACTAGCGTATTTGTACTATAGTGATGAACTGCGAGGTAAAGTCCGATTTAAATCGTGAAAATTGTATCTATCGTGCTATGTGGGATGGCAAGCTAGTTTTGTCTCTGGAATGGCAAGCTAGTTTTGTCTTTGGAGTCACAAACTAGTTTTCAACCGACTTTTTTTTCGCATGTTTGTTACGCGATTACTCCGCCAATTATGAATTGATTTTGATGATTTTTTTTTGTTTGGTAGGGCATACTTCAGAAGTGGTCCCATATAAATTTGGTCAAGATTTGATGAGGGGTTTTTGAGTTAGCTTCAATAATACTTTTCCCACCTAGTATATGTGGATGATATTCTAATAGTTCCTGTCACTGTAATTTACTTGGTATTCAAATTTTTGTGGGGGTTTTGTGTAGGTACCACAACTAAAAAGTGAAAAATAAAAACTTTTTCACCAAAAAAACGAAAATAAAAAACCGACACCGACTTGCAAAATCAAAGTTATTTTTCACTTTGTAGTGTTTTTTTTTTTTTGGAAGTCTGTTTTATTTTTTGTGGAAAAAGTTTTCATCCAATAATTCGTTCACTCAATAATTTTATTTTCTGACATTGGAACAAAGATTAGTCATTGCTTGTATTAAGTAATATTGTGTTATGGATTGGGGTGCAGTTAAGGTGTGGCTCACGGGGAAGGGCCACCCCATGTAAATTAAAGAAATAAACGCGACTAAGTATAACGTGAGGGTTCGTTCCCTCCAAATGTTAGTTTCGCGTTAATTGATGAACTTAGTCATTCGCCATAGACTACCATGAGGGAATACCGTGAGCTGTCTTGTAAAGAATACGCCACTCCCTGGCTTTCCTCTTTAAAGTTGTTTTGTATGGCTTTTTCAGTTTTCACTTCAGATTGTTGCACACTGCGTGTGGCTTAAACGGCCTCAAGATCTGTCGCCTAAGGCGGCCGGAATTATTGCTAATTGAAGTAATTCGTTGAAACTAAACAGTGAGCACCATGCATCTATCACATAATTAATTTATGTCATTCCTTCATTTTTCATTCTTTTTACCTATCGTGGTATAGTAATCTTATTCTAGGTGCATTGTCTTCACATATAATCATATAATTAGTGTATACAAGATATAATGTTTTTTTTAAAAGAGTAACGGTGGAGTTTCTTGCCCATTCTTCTCCATACGAAAACTACCTTTTGGAATGGGCGACTAGAATCAGTTATTATTATTTTTTGTAAAATTTGACGTTCAAAGGTGCCTTTTTTGTGCCTAATTGAAATAAATTATTTGACTTTGATTGTCTTGTGTCTGTGCACGGATTTAGTCAGACCCGATCTAGTGCTGATTTGTCAGTTCAAATTAATGTCGGCATTTATATAAGTAGCTTTTTGCAGGCAGTAGGTATACATATAGGTATGTGAGATTTTCCGGCATTTATTAATTTAATTAAAACGGCTAAAAATTAATTACTAAAATTAAAGACCAATAGAGTTAAATGGGCGAGAACTCTGTCGGAACCTTATGGATTGGAGTGCGGGGTGAGGCAGGGAGGGTTGAGCTCCCCCGCACTTTTTAACCTATATGATAATGCGCTGATTGTTGAGTCATTTTGTCGGGTGTCATTATTGAACCTTTCCGCGTCCGCGCCTTTAGCGCTGATGGGGCTGCTGCGGCACTGTAGTGCCTCGGTCATGTTTGCAGAAGCTAGTGTCGACTGCTTCTATGCGACGATGCATAAGCGGAGCCCGTGTCTGGTGTGCAGCGGGCGCGGCAGCCCCAACAGTGTGCTGATGGTGATAGCGGACAGGCTCGACTGTCCATACATTAGAAGCTGCAATGACTTGCACGTCACCTACAGTCGTCGGGCACTAAATAATGTGTTAGTGTTGATAGTGCGTTGGTTTTAGTTATGTTATCTTAATGTATTGTCCGTATTAAATATTTGTGTATGAGTCTGATTACTTGAACAAATAAATAAATAATAATAAAGACATGTAGCGGTTACACCGCCACATACAAACTACGCATCAAAGACATGACGTCACACAAATCCTGCATCGCGCAATTAGAGTTTACCGCGCGAACGACATAGATAAGACTATCCTAAATCAACAGTCGGGCAGTCGGCCCGCCAGACACAACACCCGTCTGGTTGGAGGATCCTCCCTTTTCTATGGTGGATGAGTGAACTTTACACCCTGTTCCTCATACCTCTAAATTGGTGACCCCGAGTATGAACGTCAACGTAGCCTTCGTGCAACTATTTCAGCGTGACGTCATCATCATCACTCCCGCAAGCTTTCGTGAGGCGAGTCACACAGACAGCCAGCACCCTCGGCTTCAACGTGTATCCTGACCACCCACATGCAGCGAACGCGCATTCCTGGTCATCACCCTCAGCCTCATCACCCCGACTCTCATAGAATACGCATAGATGAGTAAATTATAAAGTTGAAATCGCTACAGCTTGTCACCAAAGCAACACTCCGCCCTTCCGCTGACGCGTCTGCTGTTAACTGAATAACAAACATTAGCCCACGCGGTGTGGGGCAGGTCTCATTTTCAGCGTATAGTGGATAGGTACTTATTACTTAAAGAAGGTCAGTGCGCAAATACTGAGCTTGGTTCGGATGTGTTCGATCCCCAAGCCGGACAGTGGTATTGGGTTTTTGTTTTCTCTGTAGCAGCTCGAAGTCTAGATTTGTGCTTAGCGGACTACACGCATGATGTTACATTAAAATCGCTGTCGCTATGAATATACAAGCTTCGCTTTCCGTTCACGCTTGCTGACAGGCACAATCGCAACACCCACGTTATATAAAGTTGTTGTTATAAAGCCACGTCCTACTGTCAGCGAGTATTGTTACATTTGTTGCTTGACTGACACAGAGTCATAAAAAAACAGTGGAGTCCAAGCCCAACCCTGGACTCTAGACTAACACTGCCCGACCTGTACCTCAATTGCTTAAAACACATAACATTATGATCGATCGCAATTGGTTTCATTTTGACAGTTCACTCACGTTAATTGTGTTATTTACGTAGTTGAGCTGATGAATGTTTCAAACCTCTGAAGCGATGGATTCGTAATAACGCAATTTACGGGTGCAGGTGATTACCCAGGACCCCTGCTGACACGCCTCCGATCATTAGACACTAGGCAGTTAAGCATTGTTTAAATTACTGTTTATTTATTTTACAAACATGTAGGTTAGTTTGTATTAAAGTCAAAGAGATGCTTGCAAAACAGCAAGATTTCTGTAAACTATTACATGAATAATGCTAAGTTTACTAAACCTAATCTAGGTCAGTTATGTTTGCACTAAAATGTTTAACTGGAAACAATATGTTCGTTTAACGGCCGGAGCTACCACGACCTGAAGCGAATTATTTAATAATCATGCAATTGTTTCGTCTATATGCACTTGTGCAGGCATCTAAGGCATCTAACGTAGGTTCGTCTGTGGTGAACCTACGAAAATACATTCGGTTTTCAACGCTATGAAAACCGAACCGTTGTATTGATATCATGAACCATCAGCGTATCTCCACCGCTGTCAGTGCCACCCTGCCCCAGCTAATATGATTCCGCCCGCGTTGCCTGTCCGTCTGATTATGGCAAGCCGATGAATGGAATATTTTAAAGTGGTAATGCTATGCTAATGTAGGGATGCAGGTATTGTGTGTCTGTTCACGTTTTAGAAGAGTTACAAGTAGTAACAGTTAACGATTTTTTTATGTGAAAGGTTTTTAAACTTTGTCCTACTGTCGTGGGTGTGAACAGTCAACTATCGCTGTACAAGGATCTCTGGCGCGGAAATCGGAATCAACGCTGCCATCTTGTTTTTTTCAATTTTCACAAATGTTTAACAACATCCCTGTCAATGTCATTCAAGCATCTAAAGACCTTTGTCTCTACATGTCTTAACAGACTTTATCTAGTACTGGATACTGTATGCTGGATTGCATTGTATCGTGCATCCTATAATGTTTCCACGGCCGGGACAAGGGCCTCCTCTAGGTGAGACGGAGTGGGCTGTAATCCACCACGCGGGCCCAGTGCGGGTTGGTAGATGTCACATATGTCTTCGAAGTTTTGGTTCTAGGACATGCCGGTTTCCACACAATGTTTTCCTTCACCGTTTTGAGAGCAGTGGCGATGAATTTTGGGTTTACTGTTTACATCGGTTAAATATCTATCCAGACTGAATTCCAGCGCGGGATTGAAATACTGGATCAATGTAAATCAGCCCTTACTTTAAGTTTGGTTGTTGTTGAGTTGTTTCGGTGTGCGATAGCCATTAGTTGTAATGATTTTCTTATCCTTTCAAATAGGTAGGTCAGGCTCTCGGAAAGGGCGCGAATTTATCGTAACTTCTAAATCCAAACTTTGATTAAAAAAGTTTGATTTGAGTCGTAATAATTTATGTGAATGGTGTGTTAGTTGAAATAAACTTGCTTTAAGGGTACACAAGTCGACGGGTCGAACTCGTTGGTGGTCGTAACTAACTAACTAATACGCATGCTAATTAGTCTAATTATTTTTTTATTTCTTTAATATTTAATTATCTAGTTTTTATTTATATATTTATTTAATGAAATAGACGATGATTTATAATTAAAACGAGCGCGTAAAATTTCATGAACAGACCTTTGGGTGTACCTACTCAAAATAAAATTATTTGAACTATTGAATAAATTATCTATCCCTGTACGGTTTCTATTTTGTCATTTTCTTACCACATTTTTGTTGTTGTGTGTTGAAATATGGAAGTTTCGACGCTCATAACTTCCAAACCAATACTTTTTTTTACAATTCTGCTTCCATTTAAGGCTAGATAATGACAAGACTTTATATAATTTTTAGTTTTGAACGTACACCGTCAAACAGACGAGTAATTCGTTTGTAAGAATGCGTTCTACGACTAGCGTACTCTTAATAGTCTGTATATTGCGAATGGGAATATTTTACGGTTGTCTTTATTTATTGTTTTATGTTTTTGGTGATCAAAGATAGTCCGCGAAATTATTTTTTTCTTTCTTTTGTACAAATTACAACTCATTGTTAGGTCGTAGATATATTGATCAAAATATAATTCGCGGAAGTATTTTAACTGTTAGTTTATGAAACATTAGGAAAGGTTCTCTATTGAAAACATGGTCTTCTTCTTTTCGTGTGGTTAGTGATTACTACCTGGTGTCAGAGTTTTTTAAAGCCGCCCATGGGCCTCTGACTTGGCTACAAACAAGCTGGCACATCACAGCAAGCTGGTCATCTGGCTTGGCTTGGCTTGAAAAAATGGTGGAAAGCGATGAATGAGGACGATCGTGCCCAGGATGCCTGTTCACTCTTTCTCTGACTTTCTTTAACTAATATCATTCTTTCTCATCTTTCCAGATGCACAGTAGTCCTGTACAACGTGCGGAAGAACAGACAGACGCACGTGCTGAACGCGTGTCGCAAGAGCGTGACATGTGTCGCGTTCTCTCCTGACGGCCGCTACCTGGCCACGGGCGAGTGCGGCCATGCGCCCGCCGTCAGGGTGTGGGATCTACAGGTTTGTTAGCAACGTTTTGTATTGTAATAACGAGTAATATTTTGGCTATACGTGGCCAGTTCGGCGTATTCCACTATTCCCCCTAAGAGAATCCCTCTTAGGGGGGAAAACTGGACCCTAATGTAAAAAGAATCCAGAAAGTCCCTTATCATTTTGGATTATTTCACTTTTCCCCCTTATTTTTAGTTTTGATTTCTACGCTCTTAAAGTAAATAAAAAAATAGTGATTAGGTACAATGTAATCAACAAAAGACGACATTATAATACGAGTACATACTCATGTCTCATTAATCCGTCTGATCTGACCAAAATACCACAGAATCACTAATAAAGTTTTGTATCATGGCAAAAGCTATTACTTATATTACTCCGCAACTGAGTAAAGACCTAACCCCTTAGTATCTGGCTACAAAGTTTTGCCCCGGATTTAATTATTAATCTTACCAGCTTGTCTGGCTCGCGAGAGCAGAGCATACAATATTTTCATTCAATAAACATGATACAGAATGTATCATGTTTATTGAATGTACCACTAGCGCCATCTAACAGCGAGTAGCGACTAACTGCCTCATCAGAACAGTAACGCCATCTGTTGGCGATCAGTATAAACTTATAACTATGTCATGTTTACATTCATTAGATATGTAATGTTTTGATTTATTTTAAACGGCTTGTTTTCTTTTTTCAGGATCCTTCGGCGTCCGGAGCGGTGCAAATCGGGGAGTTTATAGGACACACGCATGGTGTTAGTTGTGTGGTAAGATTGTGTCAAATACTGAATGATGAAAAAAGCTGCTTCCAATGATGTTTTTTAACTACCTGATTGGTCTGGTTTTTGCGCTTGCGAATCATTAGGTGCTGGGTTCGAGTACCGGGTCAAGCTAGTGATTTATGTAATTGGCGATGTAACGTTTAACACCCTGTGTCTGTTCGTCACGTGGCTCCTCGCGTGTCCTGCGTGTATGTATGCGCCCACACTTCACCCTCCCAGCTAACTGTTGTATCTCACAAACTGACGTATCTACAGAGACATTACCTACGTGTTCATAACTTTTCGAAAAAAATGTTTTATGACCTTAGGGCTTTAGGGCATATTATAGTAAAAGTTATTCATTCATTATTATAGCCACAGCTAACGCAACGACAGTACCATGATTGTAGCGCCCGACTGAAAAACTGTTGCCTTGGAAAAATATCAATTGCTAGATAGAACAGTTAGCGGGGAGGGTGACGACTTGTGCAACTTGCTCTTGGATGTTAAAATGTCAAACAGTTTTATTATATTATTATGTCGGCGATTCCTAATATAATTTTGTGAATGTGTGTCTATTTCTTTCCAGGCATTTTCAACGTCGTCGAAGTACCTGGTGTCGATAGGTTCGCAACATGACATGATAGTCAATGTGTGGGACTGGCGCGCCAACCTGAAACTGGCTAGTAATAAGGTAATTAGCATCACCACGCCTGCATTCCCCGAAGGGTTCGGCAGAGGATGATTGCCTAGTTGATTCTAGTGATCGAACGCGTGACTGTTGGTCCTGGGTTCTATTCCCAGGTCGGGTAAAGTGTTATTGGGAAATTTTATCATTTTCAGTAGTAGCTCGTAGTTGGGATTTTTGTCCAGTTTAAGGCAATAGCCTGTCCAACATAACTGGCGAAATGTTGGTCTGCTTACCCTTCCAGTTTTTTTTTTTGGGTGGGAAATCATCAAATGTCTCCTCCCGCTCTGGGTGGAGCGGGAGGGCGTGTCAGACTCTTACTGACTAAAACACACCCGTGTTCCTTCTGTTGCCTGTGCAAAGCCAGGGGGCCACGGTATCCCTTTCGGACTTTCCCGCAACCCCGGCAGGCAATGGTCTCATCGGACCCCTTCACTCGCTGACATCTCTTTGAGGCGCGCGTGGAACACAACGCGCCGTCGACCCGGGCTTGGTCCTTACCGGACGGCGAGCTACCCATTGCTCCCCGTCCGCAAGCCCGCGCCTACGGTGGCCGGGAATCTGCAATCGGAACGCCAACTCCTACGATCCTTACATACAAAATTAATCAATCACTTGAAATTGTTTCTATTTATTTAATTAACATGTCACCTTGTATTTCAGGTGTCATCTCGAGTGAAAGCAGTAAGTTTTTCTGAGAATGGCAACTACTTCGTTACTGTTGGGTTCCGGCACGTCAAGTTCTGGTACCTGGAGTACTCCAGGAATGCTAAGGTGAAAAACGTCTTTTTAACAATAATTGTGTAATACTCGTGAATATGAACAAATTTAACGATTGAACCAAGAATTCAGTCTTCGAAAAAAAAAACATGTGTTCCATACATTTTAAGCAGAGATGCAAATTTGTAAGTATTAAGTGGTCTGCGACGGTATCGTAGAGATAAAGCTGAAATGTCAGATGTGCCAGAAATAAGTAAGAACAGCTTCCAGAATACAGCAATGCTGCTTAGCGTTATAATAATTTAATAAATACTTTGTGTGACTCTGTCTTGGTATTGTGTTACACAGTAACTGGGTTGTGGAGGTCAGATAGGCAGTCGCTCCATGTAAAATACTGGTATTAAGGAAAAGGAAAAGGCTAGGCAGTTTATGACTCAGTGACTTTTGGCACAGAACAGTACAGAACATATACTCCGCAAAATCATTTCTATAAAAAGCGACTCTTACTACGACACAATAAAGTGCAATTCAGGTATGTCATTACCTACAGTTATATTCACCTAGAAGTTGCCTTTCTTTCTATCGCGTAACTCTTATATCTTTGGCCCGACAAGACGAGCCGTGTACTTGTAGCTTCATACCTATTATGTGGAGCGTGCCTTGTGTACTCTGTGCTTCTGATTACATAAAAACTTTTTCACTGTTGGTACCGACTTCCAAAAAAAACACTACAAAGTGCAAAATAACTTTGATTTCGGAAGTCGGTGGCAAAAAAACGAAAATAAAACCCCAAAGACACCGACTTCCGAAATCAAAGTTATTTTGCACTTTGTAGTGTTTTTTTTTGGAAGTCGGTTTTATTTTTTGTGAAATAGTTTCGTATTTTTCACTTTTTAGTTGTGGTACCTACACAAAACCCCCACAAAAATTTGAATACCCATTACCTGCTATGTAAATTACAGTGACAGGAACTATTAGAATATCGTCCACATATACTAGATGGGAAAAATACGTATTATTGAAGCTAACTCAAAAACCCCTCATCAGATCTTGACCAAATTTATATGGGACCACTTCTGAAGTATGCCCTACCAAACAAAAAAAGAATCATCAAAGTCAATTCATAATTGGCGGAGTAATCGCGTAAAAAACATACAACCGAATTGAGAACCTCCTCCTTTTTGAAGTCGGTTGAAAATAACCCATATTTTGTTCTCTTTTCCAGTTCAAAGAGCCAGTCCCCCTAATGGGCCGCTCCGCGATACTAGGCGAGCAGAAAGACAACGAGTTCTGCGACGTGGTGTGCGGCCGGGGCGACGCGGCCGAGAGCACGTACGCCATCACGCGGGGAGGCTTGCTGTGCGAGTTCAACAGTCGGCGCCTGCTGGACAAGTGGGTCGAGCTCAGGGTGAGTACCGCGCGGGGGAAGAGAGAGAGAGTCGAGGGTAAGTTCCCGCTTAGAGCATGAGAGAGAGAGTCGAGGGTAAGTTCCCGCTTAGAGCATGAGAGAGAGAGAGAAGGGTAAGTACCCGCGTAGGGTAAGACAATGAATTCTGAGAGGTAGTTCTTGCCCCTATTCCATAAGGTTTGAACATAGCTATGTGTGAGTGTTCGTTACGCCCCTATTTAACCCCCGCTTGGGAGATTACAGACATTTATGCTATGTTATTTAATTTCCGTCTCTTCCACAGACTACATCAGCGAACTGCATGGCTATAGGCTCGAACTACATCTTCGTGGGCTGCGCGGAAGGCATTGTGCGGTGCTTCGCGCCCGACTCACTGCGGTACATCACTACTCTGCCTAGGACCCACTATCTAGGAGTCGATGTGGCGCTCGGCACTAATATTAAGTAAGTTGAGTGATTTGTGGAGCTTAAAGCCGATCATCCACCGGGTGCGTTGCCGCGGTGGACGCACATGTATGAAAAACTGGCTCAACTATGCAAACTAACTTAGTTTAGCTGGCGGTGGACGATCGGCTTACTACTCAGGTTCTGAAGAGCCAGTCAAAACAAAAATTCACTGAAGGATTGTTAATTTGAAGCAAAATATTGAACATTTATGGTACTAAACCACACAATCAACAATACACTGTTCGAAGGACTACACACACTCGGCCACACATGTACATACGTGTTCACTCTACTAAAGCTATCCTCGTCTGATTGTTTACAAAAGTAGTAAAAGCAGCTCGTAGCTAAGTAATAACAGCCGCACGGGTCGATCCATCAGGGTAAGCTACGCTGGCCGAGGTTGGTCCGTGGATGGGTGGATCTTTACATACTGAGACTCATCCGTGCCTCGGAAACCACGTTAATCCGTTGGTCCCGGCTGACATTTGTGGATCTTTGATAGTCGTTACGGGTCGTCAGAAGCCCGAAAGTCTTGACAACCGGTCTTACCATGGGGTATCGTACTACCGAGTTACTGGGTTGTGGACGTTAGATAGGAAAAAAAGAAAGAAAGAAAGAAAATAAATTTATTTGACTCCGGTCAAGGCATACAACATTCACACAAAAACAAAAAAAAAAAATAAAAATAACTTAGAATAGTACTGTGTGCCTCACGGCTGCGCCAAATAGGGCCAGTTCAGCATAAATGCCAGACAACTAGTGTCTGACGCTGGTTTTCAACTGGACCTTATGTTACGAGGACGTCTTACGGATGTAAATCAGTTTTATAGTGTGTAAGTGTTTTATATTTAAATAAAAATAGATTTAAAAAAAAATATAATATTAAACTCGTTAAAAGATACAATTATAGGTAATTGTAAAGTGCTGGGTAAGGAAAGAAATAAAAATGGTATAGTTGCACAAGAAACAATGGACTGTCGTCAATAAATAATAGATAATAGATAACTACATCGTCTAGCTTCCGTTGCGCATCCATGAGGTACTGCCGGAGGCTTCTTCTAAATGTATTGATCGTGTTAATAGATCTAATAAGTGGTGGCATTTGTTCCATGTAAAATATTCAGCTGGATCCGGTTAGATTGGAAGCCGACCCCAACATAGTTGGGAAAAGGCTAGGCAGATTGATTGAGACTACATACTTACAAATTTTAATTGAAATAAACATTTATTCTGATTATTATTTTCTTTTCCTCCCCAGTCACATGTTCACCCAGCCGCCGAACGCGCGGTACCCGGACGCGGTCGCGCTGACGTACGACGAGAGGAACCACAAGCTGACCTGCGTTTACAACGACCATAGTCTGTACGTGTGGGATGTCAGAGATATCAAGAGGGTAAGCAGTGTTTATTGTATACGAGCTTATCGCCCGCCGCTTCGCCTGCGTGGAGGTCGGAAATTATCCCACGGGAACGTACTACAGGGTAAAAAGTATCCTATTAGTTAATCCAGTTTATAAGCTATATGTAGGCGACGCGCAGTGGCGTGCACAGAGATTTTAGACAGGGTAGGCAGAAAATTTTAAAAGCCCAAAATACTTACTGCATGTTGGTTTTAGTTCGTCGTCTTGTCGATTAAATAATGATGTAGGTAATAGCCACCTCAAATATCCATAGATTGACTGATTTTATAGACATATCAACTTACAATTGATTTAAATCAGTGGAAGTAATTTCTTGATTTATTGTTTGAATCATTACAGACGCTACACTGGAGATTAGGTCATTTTGAATTCGATTTGATAAACTCGTAAATGAGCTAATGCAATTTTGCAAATGGTTTTCTAAAACGCCGTCGTATTTCGCGAGCACGTCGAACAGCTCTAAATAATTTCCACTATTCTCTGACGAAGCAGATTCGTCATGTCAACGAAAAGCGAGCTCTTATTTCGCCAAAAAGCAAACAATGTCAGTAAGTCGCTGAAAAATATTTCGGTTCCGATCGACTTTCGCGTTAAATCTATCAATGTCGAGAAATTTGTGTCTGAGATTTTAAACGCTGAGACGCGTTTATACGATTTCCTAAAGGTGTGATAGTTAAGGGAAGCTTCTAGGTGTTTTGTTTTTCAGATTGGTCACGTTTTTTAGCTGCAGTAGGAAAGTTATGAATATCGATGTAACCGGTAGCGTTCCAGACCGTTTTATTGTTTGAAAATAGTAGACAAGGGAAACAAAACAAACTATTGCTGTACTATGCAACCTGTGAGCCAATAATATGAATCATATTGTTTTGTATTGAATTTACGATTGACTTTACCTTTAGTTTGTACTAGGGATGCATCCGATACCGATACCGATATATCGGCGATACTTCGGTTTAGCCGATATATCGGTATCGACGATATTTTTATGACCGATTCAACGATACTTTTTAATTTAAAAATGTAGTGTAAACGAGCGTGTTGTCTCGTCTATTTCGTTGCAAACGAGGCATGAACTATGCTCGGGGAAACCCCACGCTTGTGAGTGTCTTGTTTCTCCCGCCCGCTTTGGCCTCGCGTCTATTTCGTTGCATACGAGGCAGGAACTATGCTCGGGGAAACCCCGTGTCCTGTTTCTCCCGCCCGCTTTGGCCTCGCACTCGCATATCAGTAATATTTCGCTAGGTTGACCGTTGTCGCGCTTAGAATTTGTCATACATTCGTGTCGTTTGAGTGAAATAAAATAATCAGCAGTCATGTCAACTTCAAAACACAAAAGTGCGATATGGAATCATTTTGAAATTTCGACAATTGATAATTCACAATTCACAGTAACCGTATCGGTATCGCCGATATTTTTATAAGAGTATCGGTATCGGTATCGTATCGGCGAAAAGGCGTATCGATGCATCCCTAGTTTGTACTAATTGCAAATCCAGTGTACAACGACCTTTTACAATCACTAGTTTTTTATCGCCGAATGATAGTTTTGAAAACGCATCATTTTTATTTTGTCTATACACACACCACCTGAACAACTTTCACAGTGAATATTATCCATTTTTCGTACTATTATTGACGTTAAACTCATACATACCAAATAATATGACTCACAAAACAAATCAAAACGTATCAAACAAACAATATGGCGAACTCACAAACTCGGAGACAGTGCAAAAAATAATACGACAATAAATAAATAGTGTAAGTTATGATGCAATATAATTGAAACAATACTACTTTTTAAAATATTTGTATAGCTAATTTCGGTTCGGAAAACATCGGATAATTTCGTAATTTGTCGTGCTGTAAAACAGACACTGTCTATCATGTACGGTTGTGTGCGTTATTGACTAGAATCAGTTATTATTATTTTTTGTAAAGTTTGACGTTCAAAAGTGCCTTTTTTGTGCCTAATTGAAATAAATTATTTGACTTTGACTTTGTGACATTGTGTGCCACGTATTTATAGGAACGCACACCCATTCAATCCGCATGACCACGAGAGCACACTTATAAACATCTAGACACGAATAGTTTGTCTTTCCCGAGGCACTCCTGGTACTCGGCGCAGCGGCGCTAGTGCCGCGCAATGATACAATACTGAACGAGCTTGCTTGGAGCGACTGTTTATGATTTTTTGTTTATTGTTAGTAAGTAGGTACTCGTCGTACTCGTAGATAAAATAATAATAGATATCAGAACAAGATTATACTGAGTTAGGTAGGGTAGGCAGTGTCTTCAGTTGTCTGTCTTTATGAAACGCACGCCGCTGGCGACGCGAGTAATTAATATTATTTTATTATTTACGATACAAAACAGTTGCAAATTAACATTTCTCATTAATTCTCACTAAGCAAATAAAACAATATTTTCATCATCAAAATAATATTTTGATGATGAAAATATTTTTTTATTTGCTATGTTCTTCGTAAACAGGGACCAAAATAGCTTTTTGATCCCTAGGGACCAAAAGCGATTTGAATTTGGATATTGTATTTGTAAAGACAGAGAAAGTGTGAATTATTTGGTCAAAATGTAAATCCAAAATGGCGCCAACGAAAATTTTCAAGTTTGTTTGTCATGGGTGTCATTTTCATAATTTTCGAGGGTGCTAAAGCCGATAGTAAAGTCAAAATGTAAATCCAAGATGGCAGCTGCGAACATTTTCAAATATGTCATCATGGTTATCATTTTTATATTTTTCAAAGCTGTTAAAGTTGATAAAGAGGTCAAAACGTAAACCCAAAATGGCGGCTGCGAAAATTTTGTTTTGGTTTTAAATCATACGTGAGAGATGAGGGTTGGACCGCACTCGTTTTATTTTCTCATAGAGGGTGATGAAAAGTAGTGTTCACCTCGGGAGCAACACTATTTTAAGCTCGAGTGATGTTCTTTGAATCCCTCGCTGCGTTCAGGATTCTACTCTAGAATCCTTCGCTCCGCTCTGGATTCACTAGAAATTCACTAGAAAGAAACACTCGCCTTAAAAATAGTTGTTTGCTCCCTAGGCAAACAATCTACTGTTTAACCACCACCACCATTAATGTTCATATCATATTATACTTTTTTTGTCACCCTTTCGTTTGAGAAAAAATCTGTGTACATTTTAAATAACATTTTTCACATCTCGTGTAATTGGCGGACCCATCTTAGGATATTTTATCTCATGTGTGTTTGGGACAAACTGGCGCTAACAACTAAGTCGTGTAACCGTCGCGGTGGTCGACGGCAGACTGAGTTAGTTAGCTACACGTTTGTCTACCTCCCCCGTCCTTCCGCTCGCATGCCTCAGGAGGTGACTAGCTCTTGCGCTCAGACTATAGCTACACGTTTGTCTACCTCCCCCGTCCTTCCGCTCGCATGCCTCAGGAGGTGACTAGCTCTTGCGCTCAGACTATAGCTACACGTTTGTCTACCTCCCCCGTCCTTCCGCTCGCATGCCTCAGGAGGTGACTAGCTCTTGCGCTCAGACTATAGCTACACGTTTGTCTACCTCCCCCGTCCTTCCGCTCGCATGCCTCAGGAGGTGACTAGCTCTTGCGCTCAGACTATAGCTACACGTTTGTCTACCTCCCCCGTCCTTCCGCTCGCATGCCTCAGGAGGTGACTAGCTCTTGCGCTCAGACTATAGCTACACGTTTGTCTACCTCCCCCGTCCTTCCGCTCGCATGCCTCAGGAGGTGACTAGCTCTTGCGCTCAGACTATAGCTACACGTTTGTCTACCTCCCCCGTCCTTCCGCTCGCATGCCTCAGGAGGTGACTAGCTCTTGCGCTCAGACTATAGCTACACGTTTGTCTACCTCCCCCGTCCTTCCGCTCGCATGCCTCAGGAGGTGACTAGCTCTTGCGCTCAGACTATAGCTACACGTTTGTCTACCTCCCCCGTCCTTCCGCTCGCATGCCTCAGGAGGTGACTAGCTCTTGCGCTCAGACTATAGCTACACGTTTGTCTACCTCCCCCGTCCTTCCGCTCGCATGCCTCAGGAGGTGACTAGCTCTTGCGCTCAGACTATAGCTACACGTTTGTCTACCTCCCCCGTCCTTCCGCTCGCATGCCTCAGGAGGTGACTAGCTCTTGCGCTCAGACTATAGCTACACGTTTGTCTACCTCCCCCGTCCTTCCGCTCGCATGCCTCAGGAGGTGACTAGCTCTTGCGCTCAGACTATAGCTACACGTTTGTCTACCTCCCCCGTCCTTCCGCTCGCATGCCTCAGGAGGTGACTAGCTCTTGCGCTCAGACTATAGCTACACGTTTGTCTACCTCCCCCGTCCTGCCGCTCACATACCTCAGGATGTGACAAGCTCTTGCGCTCAGACTATAGCTACACGTTTGTCTACCTCCCCCGTCCTGCCGCTCACATACCTCAGGAGGTGACAAGCTCTTGCGCTCAGACTATAGCTACACGTTTGTCTACCTCCCCCGTCCTGCCGCTCACATACCTCAGGAGGTGACAAGCTCTTGCGCTCAGACTATAGCTACACGTTTGTCTACCTCCCCCGTCCTGCCGCTCACATACCTCAGGAGGTGACAAGCTCTTGCGCTCAGACTATAGCTACACGTTTGTCTACCTCCCCCGTCCTGCCGCTCACATATCTCAGGAGGTGACTAGCTCTTGCGCTCAGACTATAGCTACACGTTTGTCTACCTCCCCCGTCCTGCCGCTCACATATCTCAGGAGGTGACTAGCTCTTGCGCTCAGACTATAGCTACACGTTTGTCTACCTCCCCCGTCCTGCCGCTCACATACCTCAGGAGGTGACTAGCTCTTGCGCTCAGACTATAGCTACACGTTTGTCTACCTCCCCCGTCCTGCCGCTCACATACCTCAGGAGGTGACTAGCTCTTGCGCTCAGACTATAGCTACACGTTTGTCTACCTCCCCCGTCCTGCCGCTCACATATCTCAGGAGGTGACTAGCTCTTGCGCTCAGACTATAGCTACACGTTTGTCTACCTCCCCCGTCCTGCCGCTCACATACCTCAGGAGGTGACAAGCTCTTGCGCTCAGACTATAGCTACACGTTTGTCTACCTCCCCCGTCCTGCCGCTCACATACCTCAGGATGTGACAAGCTCTTGCGCTCAGACTATAGCTACACGTTTGTCTACCTCCCCCGTCCTGCCGCTCACATACCTCAGGAGGTGACAAGCTCTTGCGCTCAGACTATAGCTACACGTTTGTCTACCTCCCCTGTCCTGCCGCTCACATACCTCAGGAGGTGACAAGCTCTTGCGCTCAGACTATAGCTACACGTTTGTCTACCTCCCCCGTCCTGCCGCTCACATACCTCAGGAGGTGACAAGCTCTTGCGCTCAGACTATAGCTACACGTTTGTCTACCTCCCCCGTCCTGCCGCTCACATATCTCAGGAGGTGACTAGCTCTTGCGCTCAGACTATAGCTACACGTTTGTCTACCTCCCCCGTCCTGCCGCTCACATATCTCAGGAGGTGACTAGCTCTTGCGCTCAGACTATAGCTACACGTTTGTCTACCTCCCCCGTCCTGCCGCTCACATACCTCAGGAGGTGACTAGCTCTTGCGCTCAGACTATAGCTACACGTTTGTCTACCTCCCCCGTCCTGCCGCTCACATACCTCAGGAGGTGACTAGCTCTTGCGCTCAGACTATAGCTACACGTTTGTCTACCTCCCCCGTCCTGCCGCTCACATATCTCAGGAGGTGACTAGCTCTTGCGCTCAGACTATAGCTACACGTTTGTCTACCTCCCCCGTCCTGCCGCTCACATACCTCAGGAGGTGACAAGCTCTTGCGCTCAGACTATAGCTACACGTTTGTCTACCTCCCCCGTCCTGCCGCTCACATACCTCAGGATGTGACAAGCTCTTGCGCTCAGACTATAGCTACACGTTTGTCTACCTCCCCCGTCCTGCCGCTCACATACCTCAGGAGGTGACAAGCTCTTGCGCTCAGACTATAGCTACACGTTTGTCTACCTCCCCCGTCCTGCCGCTCACATACCTCAGGAGGTGACAAGCTCTTGCGCTCAGACTATAGCTACACGTTTGTCTACCTCCCCCGTCCTGCCGCTCACATACCTCAGGAGGTGACAAGCTCTTGCGCTCAGACTATAGCTACACGTTTGTCTACCTCCCCCGTCCTGCCGCTCACATACCTCAGGAGGTGACAAGCTCTTGCGCTCAGACTATAGCTACACGTTTGTCTACCTCCCCCGTCCTGCCGCTCACATACCTCAGGAGGTGACTAGCTCTTGCGCTCAGACTATAGCTACACGTTTGTCTACCTCCCCCGTCCTGCCGCTCACATACCTCAGGAGGTGACAAGCTCTTGCGCTCAGACTATAGCTACACGTTTGTCTACCTTCCCCGTCCTGCCGCTCACATACCTCAGGAGGTGACAAGCTCTTGCGCTCAGACTATAGCTACACGTTTGTCTACCTCCCCCGTCCTGCCGCTCACATACCTCAGGAGGTGACTAGCACTTGCGCTCAGACTATAGCTACACGTTTGTCTACCTAGCCCGTCCTGCCGCTCACATACCTCAGGAGGTGACTATCACTTGCGCTCAGACTATAGCAGGATTCATGTAGTACAGCGTAGTCCAGTAGCTAGTAATAATAAATTGAAAACAAAAAATCTTTGACACCCATGGCAATACCAAAAAGTTCGGCTTAAGCTTCGTTATCTATGAGTGTGCGTTACTTGCATTTTAATAAAATGAAATGAAATGAAATTGTTTATTCTGTAAATAGGATATTGGAATCACTTTTACACGTCATCTTGAAAAAATTAGCTAGATGAGTTCGGCGTTTCCTATCTGACTACTCTGAGATGAAAGGCCGAAACAAACTCAGGTCACAGTCTCTTTTATTTTAAAGTCCAGACATAATCTTGGTCAGGCCATATGAGGACCATGTTATTCTCGTACCGATTGATTCGAGTTCTGATTTGGGTTTACCCAAAACTTATCTTACTGCTTTCCTAATATTGTTTTTTTTACGAATTGGCGAAAACCAAAACTCGAAAGTAATGCTAATATTTTTTGCATAATAATACAGTTTAGCATAATCAGGCTATAATGTACCCACTACTGGGACACAGGTCTCCTCTCGGTGACAGCGAGTGGGCTGTAATCTACAACGCGGGCACAGTGCGGGTTGGTAAATGTCACATGTCTTCGAATTTTTGGTTCTAGGACATACCGTTTTCCTTCACCGTTTTGAGAGCAGTGGTGATGAAATAAATAAAGACACGCCGATACAAAAAGTAAAGCGCCTGCGTGGGTTTGACCCTGCGACCTAAGAATTGTAAGTCACGGCCGTTACCACTGGGCCACCACTGCTCCTACTCCTGATACAGTTTAATAAATCAAAAATGTTTGTAGTATTTTTTAAATCAAAATTTGCCTCTTTTATCTGGACACAATATTAGCACATTCTAACAGAACATTGCTCTCCCACAGGTAGGCAAGTCGCACTCCGCACTGTACCACTCGGCGTGCATCTGGGGCGTGGATATGAACAGCGTGGACAAGCCGCTGCCGCCGGGCACGTTCCTCACGTGCTCCAGCGACGACACCGTGCGCCTGTGGCAGCTCGCGCCCGCGCCCACCAACATCTACAGCAATGTGAGTGTTACTGCCGACACAGGTCCACTGCGGGACATAGGCCGGGCACGTTCCTCACGTGCTCCAGCGACGACACCGTGCGCCTGTGGCAGCTCGCGCCCGCGCCCACCAACATCTACAGCAATGTGAGTGTTACTGCCGACACAGGTCCACTGCGGGACATAGGCCGGGCACGTTCCTCACGTGCTCCAGCGACGACACCGTGCGCCTGTGGCAGCTCGCGCCCGCGCCCACCAACATCTACAGCAATGTGAGTGCTACTGCCGACACAGGTCCACTGCGGGACATAGGCCGGGCACGTTCCTCACGTGCTCCAGCGACGACACCGTGCGCCTGTGGCAGCTCGCGCCCGCGCCCACCAACATCTACAGCAATGTGAGTGTTACTGCCGACACAGGTCCACTGCGGGACATAGGCCGGGCACGTTCCTCACGTGCTCCAGCGACGACACCGTGCGCCTGTGGCAGCTCGCGCCCGCGCCCACCAACATCTACAGCAATGTGAGTGTTACTGCCGACACAGGTCCACTGCGGGACATAGGCCGGGCACGTTCCTCACGTGCTCCAGCGACGACACCGTGCGCCTGTGGCAGCTCGCGCCCGCGCCCACCAACATCTACAGCAATGTGAGTGTTACTGCCGACACAGGTCCACTGCGGGACATAGGCCGGGCACGTTCCTCACGTGCTCCAGCGACGACACCGTGCGCCTGTGGCAGCTCGCGCCCGCGCCCACCAACATCTACAGCAATGTGAGTGTTACTGCCGACACAGGTCCACTGCGGGACATAGGCCGGGCACGTTCCTCACGTGCTCCAGCGACGACACCGTGCGCCTGTGGCAGCTCGCGCCCGCGCCCACCAACATCTACAGCAATGTGAGTGCTACTGCCGACACAGGTCCACTGCGGGACATAGGCCGGGCACGTTCCTCACGTGCTCCAGCGACGACACCGTGCGCCTGTGGCAGCTCGCGCCCGCGCCCACCAACATCTACAGCAATGTGAGTGTTACTGCCGACACAGGTCCACTGCGGGACATAGGCCGGGCACGTTCCTCACGTGCTCCAGCGACGACACCGTGCGCCTGTGGCAGCTCGCGCCCGCGCCCACCAACATCTACAGCAATGTGAGTGTTACTGCCGACACAGGTCCACTGCGGGACATAGGCCGGGCACGTTCCTCACGTGCTCCAGCGACGACACCGTGCGCCTGTGGCAGCTCGCGCCCGCGCCCACCAACATCTACAGCAATGTGAGTGTTACTGCCGACACAGGTCCACTGCGGGACATAGGCCGGGCACGTTCCTCACGTGCTCCAGCGACGACACCGTGCGCCTGTGGCAGCTCGCGCCCGCGCCCACCAACATCTACAGCAATGTGAGTGTTACTGCCGACACAGGTCCACTGCGGGACATAGGCCGGGCACGTTCCTCACGTGCTCCAGCGACGACACCGTGCGCCTGTGGCAGCTCGCGCCCGCGCCCACCAACATCTACAGCAATGTGAGTGTTACTGCCGACACAGGTCCACTGCTGGACATAGGCCCCCAAGCGTCGCCACATCGACCGGTCCCGTGTTTCTCGCATGCAGCGATTCCCGCGGCCTTCACAACCCAAGGCTGCTGGATACAGTAATTGTAGATTTTAGCCTGGTTTAGTTTGACCGAGACCGCTGTTACTTAAATTACTTCTCTCGCTCTGGGCGGAGCGGGAGGGCGTGTCAGACTCTTACTGACTAAAACACACCCGTGTTCCTTCGGTTGCCTTTACATTGCCAGGGGCCACGGTATCCTTTCGGACTTTCCCGCAACCCCGGCAGGCAATGGTCTCATCGGACCCCTTCATTCGCTGACATCTCTTTGAGGCGCGCGTGGAACACAACGCGCCGTCGACCCGGGCCTGGTCCTAATCGGACGGCGAGCTACCCATTGCTCACCGTCCGCAAGCTCGCGCCTACGGTGGCCGGGAATCGGCCTGCGATTCCCGATGCCCAGGGCGTCTCCTCCTTCGCGAGCATTACTGCTTCGCAGAAGGAGGTAACGGCCTCCCATGCCCTCTCGCGTCGTCCCAGAGCCTGGCCCAGGGCCGGACGCGAGAGATCCATGCCTCCGCCGCATGCCCCAGCGCGTCCTGCGGGCGGCAGTTCCGCGCCCTAGGTATGTGCGGTGCGCGGCTCGCGTGGGGGCCTCGCCGCGTATACCTAAGGGGTGGGACAGGGGTCCCGGTTAAACTAACATAACATAATATCATGCCTGAAATCCCCAAAAGGTTAAGTAGAGGTGTATTTATAGTACACCCAAATTTCGCCAGTTATTTATGTTAAACTAAAAACACAAAAACTAAAAAACTATATTTCTCATAATTAAATCGTCATTATCATTTTCCGATGGAGTGCTACAGAAATTGGAAAAATTGTTCGTATACTTCGTATAGCTGTACAAGGATCGGGCTGCGCCCCGCCCGCGCCCCTCCCCGCGCTGGGTGGTAACTTCCAAGGATCAAACCAGTGTGCATTAGACTAGCGAGTTTGATTGACCAGTGTCACCGTCCTTCCGCATACATACTTTTATATCTAACAATTATCTACTATTATTTTGTAATAATAGTAGATTTTTGTTTACTAACTAGCTTTTGACTTACGAACTTACAGCAAAATTTTACTTTTATTTTTGGACAATAAGCAACTATGAATTTCATCCATCGTTTTTACATGTTGTAATAAAATAATAGTGTCTAACTGAAAGTCACCCTTTCCTATTAATTTCAGGAGCTCAACAAAGTATTCTACATTGACCCGGATCTGAAGTTCCTGAAGGACGTCGATCTAACTACGGATAAGGATAAGTCCAAGTCGTACGATGATAAGACTGGAGTCAGGTATGTAACGTTATTATATTATCGGGTGTTAAAATACAAGAGTGGACTAAACCATAGTTGGGAATGGTTATTATGGGGAATACTGAGGGTCAAAGTTACAAGTTAAATATAATTTTCACCTCAGCACCTCAAACAAGCAGGTTTTGCTGTCTAAAACAGTGAGCAAAATTCGATTTTGCTGCGAGCGTGAGACAAAGTAACTTTTTATTAAGTTTTTTTAATGCCGAGAACAGTGTTGGGTCTAGTCACAAAATTCTAAAGATTTGAACTTCTGTTAGTTTTGTCACTTTCACTTCGATACGAAAAAGGCGTGAGATAGAAACAAGTCATTCGAAGTTCGATTTCAAAATACCATACCTACCTACTAGGCCCAAAAAAGAAACAAACAATAAATCGTTCGTACACATAAAACCTTAAAATTGCAAATCATCTGATGAAGGTTTTATTTAAATTCTGTTTTATTAAATTTTTGGAACGAAGTTCTTAAGTGGCTTGCGGTAAGAGTGTGTAGCGGTTACACCGCCACAAACTAACTACGCATCAAAGACATGACGTCACACAAATCCTGCATCGCGCAATTAAAGTTTACCGCGCGAACGACATAGATAATGTTCGAGTTTTAATCGAACACTCAGCGAAAATGCATAATTGCATCGAACGCAAGTATGCACATTCGCTCGTTCACCAAAATGTGGGCCAGTTCGCGTTCAGATCTCATTAGAGACACCACGTTCTCATAACCATTACCATTACCATTTTACCATATATTTTACCAATAAGTTAGTTATTTAGTTTACCATTTATTTTACAATTTTTTACCATTTCTTGTAAGCTCAGTGTTAATACAGTGATTTCCCCTGTAACTCGAGACTTTAACTTCTACCATATTAACCATATTATCCTATCAATACGAGAAAGGAGTGTTAGGTCACCATAGCGCGGGGTGCTCTGCCGAGCAGGTTAGGGCAGGCGCCATCCGTCCTGACTTCACGGGGATGCGAGCCGTTACGGTGAGCTGCCCCGTGTCGGCGGCCAAGAAAATTGCCGGAGAGGGCCAAAGGTTATTGGTGGGCTGGGTTTCCGCGCAGGTCAAACTGCTGGAACCCAGACCTCTGAGGTGCTACCGCTGCCATGTGGGTAACCACGTGGGAGCTAAATGCACCTCGGAGGTGGACCGCAGCGGTCATTGCTACCGCTGTGGTCAGCCAGGTCACAAGGCCGGCTCATGCGATGCCACGCCGCACTGCGCCGTATGTGCGGCAGCTGGCAAGCCGGCCAATCACCGGGTTGGGAGTAAGGCCTGCGCTCCACCCGCCAAAGCTAGAGGCAAGCCACCAGCCACCGCCGTCACAGCCGCAACCTCCGCCACCGCCACCGTTGCCGCCTCCACAGCCGTCGTCGCCGCCGCAGCCACCGCGGCAGGGCCCTCACAGGGGGCTAAGGAGGGGGCTGACATGGAGTGCCAATAATGGCCCCATTTCGCCTCCTCCAGGCGAACATCAACCACTGCGCCGCAGCTCAGCATCTGTTGCTCCAGAGCATGGCGCAGTGGTCGATTAACATCGCTGTGGTCGCTGAGCCGTACTTTGTCCCGCCCAGGGATGACTGGGTGGAGGACCTGAGCGGCTCAGTGGCCCTAATTTCGTCGGCCGCCGCCGGTACCCCATCCCTCGAGGCTGTTAAGAGAGGACGGGGTTGCGTTGCAGCACGGTTCGGGGAGATTGTCGTGGTAGGGGCATACTTCTCCCCGAACCGAACTCTCGCCGAGTTCCACAACTCCCTTGCGGAGTTGAGAATCGTCGTCGTCGGGTTCTGTTCCCTCCCCGTGCTCGTCCTCGGGGACTTCAATGCCAAGAATGTGGCTTGGGGTTCCCGGTATACGGACACACGGGGCAGGATGGTGGAGGACTGGGCGCTGGAGACAGGCCTGGTCGTCCTTAACCGGGGTTCTGTCCCCACGTGTGTGCGGATGCGGGGTGAATCGGTGGTGGACATCTCGTTCGCCAGCCCCGCTCTGTCGCCGCGTGTCATTGACTGGCGCGTCATGGAGGGGGTGGAGACGTATTCCGATCACCGGTACATCCGGTTTGACGTCTCCGCCCAGACCTCGAGCGCGCCGGTCCGACAGGCCCCGAGACCCAGAGCGGGAGACGTCATTTGATGATTTCCCACCCAAAAAAAAAAAAAAAAAAAAAAAAAAAAGGTCACCATAGCGCCGAGCACGACTTTCTACAGATAAGACTATCCGAAATCAACAGTCGGGCAGTCGGCCCGCCAGACACAACACCCGTCTGGTTGGAGGATCCTCCCTTTTCTATGGTGGATGAGTGAACTTTACACCCTGTTCCTCATGCCTCTAAAAGTGCACTGGCAGAAATCGTCACGCGAAAAGGCGCTTGCGACTGCCTTCTTCTAATTCAAAGAGAAAGAAAGATGGAGAGTGATAGTAAGTGTGAATTTGGTCAAAATGAAAATCCAAGATGGCGGTTGCGAAAATTTTCACATTTTTCATAATGGGTGTCGTTTTCATAGTTTTCAAGGGTGCTAAAGCCGATCGTGAGGTCAAAATGTAAATCTAAATGGCAGCTGCGAAAATTTTCTCATTTTTCGTCATGGGTGTCGTTTTCATAGTTTTCGAGGGTGCTAAAGCCGATAGTGAAGTCAAAATATAAATCCAAGATGGCGGCTGTGAAAATTTTCAATTTTTTTTCATGGGTATCGTTTCTATGGGTTTCAAGGTTTCTTAAGCCGATAGTGAAGCCAAAATAAAAATCCAAGATGGCGGTTGCGAAAATTTTCTCATTTTTCGTCATGGGTGTCGTATTCATAGTTTTTGAGGGTGCTAAAGCCGATAGTAATGTAAAAATATAAGCAAAACCTGCTTGTTTGAGGTGCTGAGGTGAAAAGTATTTGATAATTGAGTTTTTCTTCGCAATGGAAAGTTATGCTTCTTAGAGTACGGAGGTACCCTAGGAGAGATCGATGTCTGGATTGAGATAGACCTGTCGTGGCGTGCGCAGGTGCGTGCGCGTGTCGCTGGACGGGCAGCACGTGGCGTCGGGCGACCGCGCCGGCAACGTGTGGGTGCACGCGGCCGCGGGCGGCGCGCTGCTGCACACGCTGGAGGCGCACGACGCCGAGGTGCTGTGTCTGGAGTACGCCGCGCGCCCGCGCCTGCTGGCCTCGGCCTCGCGCGACCGGCTCATACACGTGTTCCAAGTGGACCGGGTGAGTTCCCTCTCCTGTACACTGTAAGCACGCGGCCGCGGGCGGCGCGCTGCTGCACACGCTGGAGGCGCACGACGCCGAGGTGCTGTGTCTGGAGTACGCCGCGCGCCCGCGCCTGCTGGCCTCGGCCTCGCGCGACCGGCTCATACACGTGTTCCAAGTGGACCGGGTGAGTTCCCTCTCCTGTACACTGTAAGCACGCGGCCGCGGGCGGCGCGCTGCTGCACACGCTGGAGGCGCACGACGCCGAGGTGCTGTGTCTGGAGTACGCCGCGCGCCCGCGCCTGCTGGCCTCGGCCTCGCGCGACCGGCTCATACACGTGTTCCAAGTGGACCGGGTGAGTTCCCTCTCCTGTACACTGTAAGCACGCGGCCGCGGGCGGCGCGCTGCTGCACACGCTGGAGGCGCACGACGCCGAGGTGCTGTGTCTGGAGTACGCCGCGCGCCCGCGCCTGCTGGCCTCGGCCTCGCGCGACCGGCTCATACACGTGTTCCAAGTGGACCGGGTGAGTTCCCTCTCCTGTACACTGTTACTTTCTTTTAACCATCAGGCCAGTGAAGGGCCAATCGGAATGCCGAACGCGGTCGATGCGTGAAGTCGAGATGATTAAAATCAACGCACACTAGGGCCTCAGGGCCCGCGTGCCCCCCGCGCCGCCAGTCGGCTGTCACACGCGTCCACACACGCACGCGTGCTTTAGTTTTATTAACGTCCATACAATCTCATGTCAACAACAATAAATGTCAAAAATGTGGCTAAATTGGAGGTATTTTCTTAAAAATACGGTAATCTGTTCACTTAAATTGACAGTCTTAGAGTTAGATAAGTACACTATAACAATAGGTTACCCTGTAATGATAGATGTAAGTTGGAAATAAATAAATAAAAACTTGATTTCCCCATGAATTATTTTCATCATGTGAACTAACATTCCTCTCCACCATTCCAGGGTTACCAGATAATGCAGACCCTGGACGAGCACTCGTCCTCAATCACGGCAGTCCGGTTCCTCAGCTCAGGCGCGGGGCTGCAGATGGTCTCCTGCGGCGCCGACAAGACCATACTGTTCCGACAGCTACGCCATGTAAGTCTACATACATAACATAACACTTCTATGCCCAGAAGGGGGATGGTAAATACATTTACGAAAACGTTGATCACTGAGAAAAAATTGTGTTGAACCATACTTCCAGAATCAAGATGGCAGCTACCAGTTCCAGCGCGGACAGAACGTGTCGGGCCGCACCACGCTGTACGACATGGAGGTGGACGCGGGCGGCCGGCACATACTCACCGCGTGCCAGGTACGTACGCGAGCCAAGCACTGGACCTTATTGCTAAGGGCATAAGGGTGAAAGTGCTCGAAGGGATTTTACGTCACCAATATACTGGTTGTAAAAAGAGTCATCACCAAGCCGACCGTTACGTAATTGCGATACTTTTTTTGTACCGGATCATAACTGGGAATCGAATGGAGATATGGAAGGATAGTTATTTTTTTTTTGTTAAGTAGGCCTGTCATAATTTGATGTTGCAAGTTTAAGCTACAAGCCGGGTATCGAAATCGAAGTGTTTATTTTTTTTGTTTTGCTGTGGTTGTGACTTTATGTCGCCAAAAATACATTCAAAGAGTACAAAAGTGTGTGGACGAAGCGTTCCTGATTTCAGGCGAACGGTCATAACTGCCACAAGACCCAGTGACCCTTAGCAGGCTAATCTGGTGAGATCTTTCCATATATTTCGGGGATCTGCTGAAGTATCTCATTATAAATCCATAAATCTTGTAAGCTGTATTTACAATTCGTTCGACTAACTTTAAGCTATAATACGTGTGTGATTAACGTGACTATGTGCAGTGCAGTGTTCCAAAATAGTTTTTTTTTTCTGAGTGCGCATTCTTTTTATAGACTTTTGGAATGAGTCAAGGGTATCTTTTGACTAACAAAGCTTTTAGATTTTATTGCTCTGACTCTGATATTGGACTGAATCCTATAACTTTGAAGCCAAGTGTAGTTTTGTGTTTATATGGATGGTAAAGTTATTTTCGTAAAGAAGTGTTTCAAGTTTACATATTTAAATATTTGTGAAGTTAAAGACGACTGACGACCGAGATAAGATTAAGAAAGCTGCTAGCGAGATTTACAATAAATCTGAAACGGATAGTACCCAGACGAAGACACTGGAAAACTTCAACGTGTGACACAGCATAGCAGTGACATAGAAAAAAGTCGAGAATGCAGTTAACTCCGCCATACAGGTGCACCGGTGAAGCTGGACATGAACCAATCTGGTGGCGACGTCGCTAAAAGATGCTCATCCATAGATAAATATCACCCGTCTCTCCACTAGTCCATTGCCTACTCAAGGATGCATATCCGCTTTGACTCAAATCCTTCTATATCCTAAGGGCACGTCTTTCCTACCAATACCGGGCCACCCGGTCTACTCCTTGATACGCAATGGCCTCTGTAGCCCCATGCAACATGAGGCTCCAGGGTCTAGTGCAAATCTTGGGGTTCATTCGATTTATCGAGTCTGGATTGTTGCATTTCATTCATTCATAATAAGGCCTGTCATAAATCGATAAGTTTTCGAAAGAATTGTTTAGTATCATGTTAGCTGTTGTGGTAGGTTGATAAAAATACACCTACTTCCTAAACGGTTTTACACAAAATGTTAGAAATTAAATTCGTTTGGAAGTCAGTTCTTACATTAATTTTGACTGTTTCTATAACATACTGTCTATTATAGTATTTGTATGCGTATTGTTTAATTTCAGGACCGTAACGTGCGTGTGTACAGCGCCGCTCACGGTAGACACACGAAGACGTTCAGAGGTACTACGGCTGAGGACGGAACGCTTATCAAGGTAATATCAAACGTAAACCACAGATAAATGCAGATGGTTTGTTCCGCATAGGTATGGAGCTACTCGTACAAGTACGCGGCGGGCCCTTCTTGCCCAGCCAATTCAATGAGTATAACGTAGTCAGATAAATTCATCCCAACCTTTTATTGTGAGTGGTCTGACACGCATTTGGTCAGTTTTTTTTTCAGTTGTAATGTTATGTGCTTATTTATTAAAAAAAAAAAAACTTTGTTTCTTCACAGGTAGCGCTAGACAACAGCGGTATCTACCTAGCGACATCCAGCACCGACAAGATACTGAGCGTGTACGACTATTACTCGGGAGAGTGTATGGCCTCGATGTACGGCCACTCCGAGATCGTCACCGGCCTCAAGTGAGTACACACTTGTTTTTATACACATAGCTAGGTATCTAAACCGGTTTCGATTTAAAACTGCCTTAAAAACTTATAGTCTGCGCGCTCGTGCTAGTCACCGCCCTCGGCACGCTCACGGTGAGATGCGGGGGGTGACGTTGGCAGCACTGTCCGACTGAGTTAGCGCCGACGTGTGCCGGGCGTGGCGAGGCCGGGGACTGGCACGAGCGCGAGGACTATAGCACAGGCCCGCTAATATAAGTTAGCGCCGACGTGTGCCGGGCGTGGCGAGGCCGGGGACTGGCACGAGCGCGAGGACTATAGCACAGGCCCGCTAATATAAGTTAGCGCCGACGTGTGCCGGGCGTGGCGAGGCCGGGGACTGGCACGAGCGCGAGGACTATAGCACAGGCCCGCTAATATAAGTTAGCGCCGACGTGTGCCGGGCGTGGCGAGGCCGGGGACTGGCACGAGCGCGAGGACTATAGCACAGGCCCGCTAATATAAGTTAGCGCCGACGTGTGCCGGGCGTGGCGAGGCCGGGGACTGGCACGAGCGCGAGGACTATAGCACAGGCCCGCTAATATAAGTTAGCGCCGACGTGTGCCGGGCGTGGCGAGGCCGGGGACTGGCACGAGCGCGAGGACTATAGCACAGGCCCGCTAATATAAGTTAGCGCCGACGTGTGCCGGGCGTGGCGAGGCCGGGGACTGGCACGAGCGCGAGGACTATAGCACAGGCCCGCTAATATAAGTTAGCGCCGACGTGTGCCGGGCGTGGCGAGGCCGGGGACTGGCACGAGCGCGAGGACTATAGCACAGGCCCGCTAATATAAGTTAGCGCCGACGTGTGCCGGGCGTGGCGAGGCCGGGGACTGGCACGAGCGCGAGGACTATAGCACAGGCCCGCTAATATAAGTTAGCGCCGACGTGTGCCGGGCGTGGCGAGGCCGGGGACTGGCACGAGCGCGAGGACTATAGCACAGGCCCGCTAATATAAGTTAGCGCCGACGTGTGCCGGGCGTGGCGAGGCCGGGGACTGGCACGAGCGCGACGACTATAGCACAGAATATAATCCCAACTACGGAACCCTTCATCGTGTGTCATCCGACAAGCAATTGGCTGTTTTTTTTTGTTGTGTTATCAACTTTTTTGCGTTATTCGAAGTTACGTTTGCGTGGTTCTGTTTGCTTTAATTATTATGTTATTGTCTCAGGTTCACCCCGGACTGCCAGCACCTGATCTCTGCGTCGGGCGACGGCTGTATCTTCGTGTGGCGCGTTCCGCACGACATGGTCGTCACCATGCGCGCCCGCCTGGCGCAGCAGGCCATCCGGCAGGGCAAGTGAGTATACAGACATGTTCGTGTGGCGCGTGCGCACGACATGGTCGTCACCATGCGCGCCCGCCTGGCGCAGCAGGCCATCCGGCAGGGCAAGTGAGTATACAGACATGTTCGTGTGGCGCGTGCGCACGACATGGTCGTCACCATGCGCGCCCGCCTGGCGCAGCAGGCCATCCGGCAGGGCAAGTGAGTATACAGACATGTTCGTGTGGCGCGTGCGCACGACATGGTCGTCACCATGCGCGCCCGCCTGGCGCAGCAGGCCATCCGGCAGGGCAAGTGAGTATACAGACATGTTCGTGTGGCGCGTGCGCACGACATGGTCGTCACCATGCGCGCCCGCCTGGCGCAGCAGGCCATCCGGCAGGGCAAGTGAGTATACAGACATGTTCGTGTGGCGCGTGCGCACGACATGGTCGTCACCATGCGCGCCCGCCTGGCGCAGCAGGCCATCCGGCAGGGCAAGTGAGTATACAGACATGTTCGTGTGGCGCGTGCGCACGACATGGTCGTCACCATGCGCGCCCGCCTGGCGCAGCAGGCCATCCGGCAGGGCAAGTGAGTATACAGACATGTTCGTGTGGCGCGTGCGCACGACATGGTCGTCACCATGCGCGCCCGCCTGGCGCAGCAGGCCATCCGGCAGGGCAAGTGAGTATACAGACATGTTCGTGTGGCGCGTGCGCACGACATGGTCGTCACCATGCGCGCCCGCCTGGCGCAGCAGGCCATCCGGCAGGGCAAGTGAGTATACAGACATGTTCGTGTGGCGCGTGCGCACGACATGGTCGTCACCATGCGCGCCCGCCTGGCGCAGCAGGCCATCCGGCAGGGCAAGTGAGTATACAGACATGTTCGTGTGGCGCGTGCGCACGACATGGTCGTCACCATGCGCGCCCGCCTGGCGCAGCAGGCCATCCGGCAGGGCAAGTGAGTATACAGACATGTTCGTGTGGCGCGTGCGCACGACATGGTCGTCACCATGCGCGCCCGCCTGGCGCAGCAGGCCATCCGGCAGGGCAAGTGAGTATACAGACATGTTCGTGTGGCGCGTGCGCACGACATGGTCGTCACCATGCGCGCCCGCCTGGCGCAGCAGGCCATCCGGCAGGGCAAGTGAGTATACAGACATGTTCGTGTGGCGCGTGCGCACGACATGGTCGTCACCATGCGCGCCCGCCTGGCGCAGCAGGCCATCCGGCAGGGCAAGTGAGTATACAGACATGTTCGTGTGGCGCGTGCGCACGACATGGTCGTCACCATGCGCGCCCGCCTGGCGCAGCAGGCCATCCGGCAGGGCAAGTGAGTATACAGACATGTTCGTGTGGCGCGTGCGCACGACATGGTCGTCACCATGCGCGCCCGCCTGGCGCAGCAGGCCATCCGGCAGGGCAAGTGAGTATACAGACATGTTCGTGTGGCGCGTGCGCACGACATGGTCGTCACCATGCGCGCCCGCCTGGCGCAGCAGGCCATCCGGCAGGGCAAGTGAGTATACAGACATGTTCGTGTGGCGCGTGCGCACGACATGGTCGTCACCATGCGCGCCCGCCTGGCGCAGCAGGCCATCCGGCAGGGCAAGTGAGTATACAGACATGTTCGTGTGGCGCGTGCGCACGACATGGTCGTCACCATGCGCGCCCGCCTGGCGCAGCAGGCCATCCGGCAGGGCAAGTGAGTATACAGACATGTTCGTGTGGCGCGTGCGCACGACATGGTCGTCACCATGCGCGCCCGCCTGGCGCAGCAGGCCATCCGGCAGGGCAAGTGAGTATACAGACATGTTCGTGTGGCGCGTGCGCACGACATGGTCGTCACCATGCGCGCCCGCCTGGCGCAGCAGGCCATCCGGCAGGGCAAGTGAGTATACAGACATGTTCGTGTGGCGCGTGCGCACGACATGGTCGTCACCATGCGCGCCCGCCTGGCGCAGCAGGCCATCCGGCAGGGCAAGTGAGTATACAGACATGTTCGTGTGGCGCGTGCGCACGACATGGTCGTCACCATGCGCGCCCGCCTGGCGCAGCAGGCCATCCGGCAGGGCAAGTGAGTATACAGACATGTTCGTGTGGCGCGTGCGCACGACATGGTCGTCACCATGCGCGCCCGCCTGGCGCAGCAGGCCATCCGGCAGGGCAAGTGAGTATACAGACATGTTCGTGTGGCGCGTGCGCACGACATGGTCGTCACCATGCGCGCCCGCCTGGCGCAGCAGGCCATCCGGCAGGGCAAGTGAGTATACAGACATGTTCGTGTGGCGCGTGCGCACGACATGGTCGTCACCATGCGCGCCCGCCTGGCGCAGCAGGCCATCCGGCAGGGCAAGTGAGTATACAGACATGTTCGTGTGGCGCGTGCGCACGACATGGTCGTCACCATGCGCGCCCGCCTGGCGCAGCAGGCCATCCGGCAGGGCAAGTGAGTATACAGACATGTTCGTGTGGCGCGTGCGCACGACATGGTCGTCACCATGCGCGCCCGCCTGGCGCAGCAGGCCATCCGGCAGGGCAAGTGAGTATACAGACATGTTCGTGTGGCGCGTGCGCACGACATGGTCGTCACCATGCGTGATATTAAACATAAACTATATATAAACTTCCTCAAGAATTCGGTAACCAAATGCAAAAGGAATTTTTCAAATCCGACTGGTAGTTTCAGAGATTCACGCATACAAACAAACGCTTTATTATTGGTTAGTAAAGATAAAGATATTTGATAGGGAATACTTTCGTTTTGAAACATAAGTGTACGTTGATGTTGAATTGGATTTGGTACTACAAACTCGTGTTATTTTGTGAACAGAAAAGTGTCAGCCCCCAGTAACGGCATGTCTGGTCTGGACAGCGAGAGCGACTCTCACTTCGGGTCGCCGCCGCGAGAGTTGCCCTACGAAGAGAACAAGTTCGGCACGCCTGTTGTACCTGATTATACGTGAGTACACGCCGTATTATTTAGTCATAATATTTTCCCAACTGGCGGCTTTCAGTCTAACTGGATGCAGCTCAATATCATTTTTTTACATGGAGCGGACTGCCTATCTGACCCTACAGAGTTATTAGGTTACATGATACCTCTTGGTAAAACTGGTTGTCAGACTTTCGGACTTGACTACCCGTAACGACTGTCAAAAATATGTGACTGTCAAATCGATTCTCGCCCGGTTTCTGAAACGAAAAACAACGCAAAAATGTTAATAAATTTTTAAGCGCCCGTAAACTGTTGTGAGTCGTTGACTGAATAATCGACAGCCAATCGGATTACTTGACTTTCGTCTATTTTGACACGTCGATATTTTCTTCCCAGAAACCGGATGTCTATCAATCTGTTTATTAATAAAACATTTGTTCGCCCCAGGCTGCGCATCGGTCGCCTGCCCACGTGGGCTAAGAAGAGCCTGGGCGACTCGGCCGCGCCGGGCGAGCCGGCCGCGCGCGAGCCGCCCGCGCCGCCCGAGCCGCCCGCGCGCGGCAAGTGGGCCGCGAGGATCAACCCGCACACCGGTGAGGCGCGACTCCCAGAAACTATACTCTGTTCCACAAGTATTTGAACAACATGTAAACAAAATGGTCAGAAAATCTACCTGAGCATGTTAATGGCACTACAAATGCTAATTTGTAGTGCCATTTACAAATTGAGTGCTTTGATTTGATTATTGGAATACTTAAACCCGAACATCTAGATTCAAGATTCAAGATTTATTTATTGTTTGTCACAGGTGGAAATTCAGCTCTTAAAATTAGTATTATAACAAAGTATCACTGTAACATACCCATGGGGTGTACAATCTTTAAAATTTACAATTATATGTCAAAAGAAAAACAAAATAAAATCATTCAAGTAACATAATAACCATTAGGGAAAATAAATTAAGCATAAATATAAATTGGTATTTGTCATAATTATTACATCATTAACGTCATACTAAATAAATTTTAGTCAAAAACATTTGTCACTGAATTAATTGATGTCCAAAGAAAGAAAAAAATAATAATAATATAAACCGTCTTATCAAGTATACAAAATAGTCAAGGCAATATAATATTCATTACCACTACATTACAGATAAATAAATTAAACAATAACTAACACTTTTCATAATTATGCATTATCATAGTACCATTAAATAAATTTCAGTCAAGACATTTGTCATTAAAGAATTCATTAATTGTATAATATACTTTCTGTATCAGTAGTTTTTTAAGTTTGTATTTAAAAGTAGCTAATGTTTCAGTGGTTTTAATAAAGTCTGGCAATTTATTATAAATTTTCACACCCATACCAAATATGCTTGATTTAAACTTAACTGTTCTACTCTTAGCTGCCTTAAGGTCATTTTTATATCTTGTACTTCTCATTGTCTCATAATTACTGAATTATCTAATTACTGATTATCTAATTTTAAATCACCTTATTCACCGAAGTTAGTTTCGTTGATGATTTTACAATTGCAATTTAATGTTGTTATTGTTAGAAAACGTGTTGCGATATAAAGTTGATACCTTCCAAATACAAATTAATGTTATCCTAATTCCCTATAGTGAATAATTGCGAAATAATTTAACCTGAACAGGGTTCACTTTCATTAGATAATTTTGGAACAGATCATAGTTGCAGTTCAGCTCTATGAAGGAGCTCGTCCGGGCAAGTACTACCACCACACATATTTCTGCCGCCACCGTGTGCACGCGCCGGTGTGATTGCAGGCACATGAGGCACGTCAGCATTATCTCTGTGACGTAGCAACTAGTCGGCGATGCCTCTGGTTTTACAGATTACCATAATTTGCGGTAACTAACTTATTTTTAGGTGGGCCGTCGGTTTTATTGCCATACAGAAGTCTGGAACTGAAACCGGTATCAATACGGGTATTTTTTCGGTTACAAAATTTATTTACAGGTATTTTAAAGGTTACCTTAAATTGAATAGAATACAACCAGTATTAATATCGGTTACAGAAATAAAAATTAGGTTTATCTCACAGGAGCCGTCGGCATTAGTCAAAGGGCGCGCATCGCCTGTGTGTGTGACCGGTATTAAAACGGTAACCTAAATGAGGTAACATGTTACTTTCTTGGTAACCCAGATAGCGGTCATCTTGGTCGTAAAAGTAACCAAAATTCTTCGATACCTGTATCGTAATTTATAAAGGTTTTCGGCCCCTGACAGAAGTACGTGGTGCCATCGACTGGCAGCAAAAGCGCTGACTACGAGCCGTTGACTAACTTGTGTTGTTATTGTAAAATACACCCAACTGCACATGACTTAAAACCCCAATTTAAATGACAAGTTTATTAACTTCCACAGAAAAACGCGGCGATTCAGATGGGTCTAAGGACAGTTCTCTTGACAGCGGCACCGACACACGATACATAGAGAAGCGGAAAGATCAGACTAGTGTCAAGCAGGTTAGTGTCGTACGTGTATGTGTGTAGAGTGCATTTTACTGTACAGTCCGTGGCTATACAAACACGTTGGGTTTCAGAAATATATCGGCGTTGTAGAGCGTCGTCTCTGTCACTCAACACGTATGTGACGCTCTCTAAAGCTAGATGTGTCGTATTTATGGCCACGTACTGTACGTGTCTTATTTGATAAACAAAATGGCGTAATGATGTTTTTTTATTGAGAAAAAAAAATACAATTCGAAGTACTTTTTTGTTGTAATTCGTAGATCGTACTGTATTTATTTCTGAGAAAGATCGAGACATTCGTAACTTGCACCGTTTTCTGAATGGTTAATCAAGTTGACATGAGATTGCAAAACTGTCAGCAGTTAACAAAATATGAAAATTCACGGTGTTTGTTTACCAGATAAGACTTGAAAAAATACTCTAGAATATGTGTGTGTGCGTGAGTGACTGTGGGGATATGTAAGTGTCGTCAGTTTATGTATGCTGCTCTAGCTAGAAAATACAGTGTAACAAAAACCCTGTCCGATTCGTGTGCTGTTAAGAATCATACTGAGAGACTATTTTATGTGGTAATTTTCTGGAAAAAAAAAAAGCTTTTTTCAATGGGCTATTTTACGGCGGCGGCCGTCGATAAGCGGGTCTACAAGTCATAACTTATGACCTCTGTAGTAAATTTGCTAATGAAATATATTATATTTTTTTACTACAAATTTAATTTTAAATAGCTTTATCTTTTTTATTTTCTATTTGTTTTATATAGGTATTCTTTTTTTGTAATGTTATTGGGGAACCTATGAGCACCCTTTCGGATCGGACAGGGTTTTTGTCACATGCTGTATAATATAAAAGGTACAATAAAATTGCATAAAACGGCAGATATTTTTTGTACTTTCCACACGAAAAATGGAAATTATTGGTGTTGCTGAACATAATTTTATTCTAATCTAAAAGGCTTTTTCAAAGACATTCTTGGACACCTACCGCGGGAATCAAGCTCTTATTTACAAAGTATATAATATTTATTTACAAATAAATATATACTTAGTACAACAATGTTTCCGATTCGTGTCAACATTATCCCCATAGTTACCATTCTATGTAAGACACGCTGAGTATTTAATCGCTAATGTAGAGTTAGTAGTTGGAAAACAATATAGTTCAGTCACCTATACAGCACGCGTAGCATGAAACGGGTTTTCTACGGATTTTGTCGACGCAAGAATAGACAAAAAGATAAATTGTGATTGTTATCTGTCATTTTGTCTATTCTTCCGTCGACAAAACCCGTTTCTATTGGTCATGCTAAGCGTGCTGTTGTGACAATTTCTTTCTGAAGCTCTAAATACTCAGTGTGTATTCTTTATTAACATATTGTATGTGTGATCACTGACACGGTTGATGGTGTGGTGTTGGTAGTTTGGTGACCTCGTCTTCTATGTGTACAGTTGGCAGCAAAAGTTTAGGATTATTGTGTAAAGTTTTATCTATTGGATGGGGCGTTTTATTTTTTAATTTATAAAGTAAATAATGTTCATTATTGTGTAATCTTTCGAACCTTCAAATAGCGTCATCGCTTGTTTACATATACAGGGTGTCCAGTAAATAGCACGACATACTGCAGGGGGTGATAGCTTGGGTCACTACCTATCAATACAACACAATATATGTTCAGCAAAATCTTACGGATTTACAGTTGTGACCCTAGCTATCACCCCCTGCAGTATGTCGTGCTATTTACTGGACACCCTGTATAATTGTTCTGTTTTACAATTATATATTTTTTTTCTTATTAAATGTGCATTCACAAGTAGACCGGCTTTTGCTATTGACTGTATATTTATGTTAATATTCTTGTGAAGTATGGTGAAGTTTGTGGATGCAGTGACCTATGGTAGGCTGGCCCTTCTCTAGAGATCGGGCAAAACAGCCTACCGTTCTCTACTGCTACACATTATTTTTTATGTTCACTGTGTTTCACCTACAACATTTTTTCTTTTTTACATTTTGTGAATGGTTTAATTTATTTTTTCTTTATTTTTCCCCTGATCTCACACTATTAAAAATGGTCTTGGGTTTTGTTTCCTTATTTTTTCGTTTTTTTTACTTACAAAGCCGAAGCTTCAGAACCAAGTGGGAATTTATTCAAAGGGTAAAATAAATAAAAAATAAGCCATTCACTATGGTTGTGGTTAACTTTGACTAGAGGCCGAAATCGTTGAACTTATCCCAGCTGCCTCGCGTTGAAGCCTTATTCAGGAATTTCGATGCGACCATGAGAAAGACATACGACATTCTCACAATCTCCCCTCGGGTGGAAAAGGTTTTTTTTGCATTTTTTTTTATTTGTCATGTTTTGTTCGTATTTTTTTCGCTTTTTACGTCCATTTTTCGTTAGATATTACAACAAAAAAAAAAAAAAACATCATGTATGTGAATCATTTTTTGTTCGTGAAATGCAACTCATTACTTTTGCATATTATTGTTTGTCATTGTGTGAGGTTATGTTATTTTAGTTATTTATCAAGATAACAATTTTAGCTATGATTTAGTAAAATATTTTATGGAAGTTGTACGTGTTAGCTAAATCACATAAAAACAGAAATAAAGGAAGTGCCGTATTTACATGTAAAGATTATTTTACAGATGGGTTATAGTAGTTTTTTTTTAAAATATAAAAATACACTCTTAGTGCTTCAGACTAGTGTTTATTTGCGCTTGTGTTTAATTGACAATTTACTTTAAAAATGCTTTTATTTTGCATATTTTTGCACTGTTGACAGCGTCAAAATATAGACAGAAGATTTAGATTAAAAATTAGAAAATTAAAATGTAACTCAATACAAAACAAGTCAGTGATTTAAAATGAGCACAGTACACAAACACTGCTATTCTGACAAGGTTTTTATTCAATTGAGATAAAGTTAAATTTTCTTAATTGTTCGGATAATTTTGAACAGGCTGTTCGTCATATTATATAACGCTAACCGTACCTACTGCATGGTAATCGCATGTTTTTTGTGCTTAATTTTTGTGTGCTTTTGTATGTCCGCTGTAACAATTTGTAATCATATTAATATTATTTAATGATTCCGTCAAGAATTCTGAAAAAAAGTAATCATTAGTCAAACATTGAATTATTTTATTGAAGTTAAATTATAAGCTCATTTTGTACATGAATAATAAGTCTTTCTGACTGAATCATACTACATAATATCTACACGCAATTTTAAAATATTTTTTGCATGTGTCACGAAGAAGAATATAAAAATTTTACCTTCAAATAAAATTTGTATTATGTTTCCTAAGACGTCCGAAGTCCATTATGAGAGAGTGCACGCTTCGTTCCTTGAACAGCTGCTAGATGTCCTTCCTTTTCCGCCTAGTAATCGCGCCACTAGCGCCCTCAACGTCATATCTGTGAATTACTTTCAAAAACCGCATACAAGCCGCCATGATGGAGTGTTGTGTCATTGTTGGGCTCATAATGATGCGAAGGTAGGTAGGTATGCACCAGGAAGACCTTACCTGGACTTCGGACGTCTTAGGAAACATAATACAAATTTTATTTGAAGGTAAAATTTTTATATTATGTGTTCCGTTTGACGTCCGAAGTCCATTATGAGAGATATGTTTGTTATCTCCTGGTGGATTGTATGAATGAAAGCAACAATGTGAATTATAAACCAATATTATTTTTTAATCACCATCTTATATCTTAGGTACATTAATATACACAGGTTTTAAATATGAACAAAAATCTAGCCATTTCAGCACTGGCAGTATAATTACATTAATAGAAAACGTAAGTACCTAAGTAAGCAATCGTACAATATCTTCATGAGTAATTTTAACCTAAATCAATTTGATTTGACATATCGGTTGACTTAGAATCAATTGGGGACTTGGAATAATCTTGATAACGAATGCGCCGAGGACATTTCGTTATTAGATCTGATTTCTTTACGGTAAAATTTTCTGAAAGTTGATTCATGCCTCCAGTTTGCCTTAGATAATATGTCATTTATAGGATAATTTTCTAACCAATTTAATGATGAGACAGCCGATCTAAAGCTACCTGGAGAGGCTTGTATTCCAGCATCAGATAGAGCACGTTTTACCCAACCACCGATTATAGTCGGTGTGGCTGCTCTAACGGGATCTCTAGTAGTTATGAACAAATTTTTTAATGAACCCCGTCTTTCCTCTGATAAGTTTTTTAATGTGCGGAGCCAATATAATGGATTTGTATTTTGATCTTGGGATGCCAACAAAACCCAACTGGATTGCTGGAAAGTCGCACTATCTGTCTTTGACCCGAATACTGGGTGTAAAGTAATGGAATCCCCATTATCTACAAAATGATCACAGTCAATATGCAAAAGGGATAGGTCGTGTACACGACGACCCGAACATAATAATAAAATAGTCGCCGTTCGCTTAGACACCTCAAACAAACTACTGATGCAAGGAGTTTTATCTTTTAAATATGTAATTAATTCCCTGGCGTCCCATGTGGGCACCTTAGGTGGCAACGGCTTTGCAATTGAAATTGCTTTCAAAATGTGCTTAACAATGTGACTAGAAGAAATTCTAATATTTGAAGCAGTTTCACAAATAGATGCGATAACGGACTTGTGCACAAGAATAGTTCTGTAGGCTAACTTTTGATTTAGATATAGATATGCTAGATATTTCGCAACATCTGTCGGATTTGGTGTACGGAAATTTACATTATTTTGACTACACCACAAAGACCACTTACCCCAAATAGGTGTGTAAGTTTTAATTGTTGAAGGTCGCCAGCAAGATAAAAGAAGATCTTTCTCTTGTGGAGACCAATCGCTTGTCATGGTGTCCCAGCCGAAATGAGCCAGGCTTCCAACTGCAGATCTTTGACATGAGATGGTGGTAGGCCGGTCACTGTGTCCACCAAGGTCTTCTTCAGGTCTCTGATCTTCAGCGGCCGTGCCAAGGATCGATTCCTCAGGTCTGGTCGCCAAAAGGGTTTCTTCCACTTGGGTGCTACTATTATGTACCGACCTGATGCCGAGTTGAGGTGGTGAAGAACTCGTGGAAGCAACGCCGGCGGTGGGAACACCCATGCCAGGACGTATCGCCAGTATCTGCTGAACGCGTCGTGATAACAGGCGTTGGAGTCTGAGGAATCTAGAGAAACGTAATTTAACACGACGTGCGCGGTTTGTGACGCGAACAAGTCTATGTCTGGTTTTCCCCAAGTCTGAAATATCTTTGAAGTTGCTGCCACCTGCAGGTGCCACTCGCTGCCGGCGCGATTTCGCGACAAGTGGTCGGCTTCCGTGTTGTATACCCCTGGTAGGTGGTGAGGGATCAGTACAACATTGAGATCGTCTATCAGAGTCAACAATTCCCGCGTCAATTCCATCAATCGGTGTGATTTCGTGCCGCCTTCCTTCTGAATGTACGAAACCACTGTCTTGTTGTCGGTCTGTAGAATGATCCTGGAGTCCCGGAGAGCTCTGGATTCCTTTGACAAAACAGCTATCACAGCATACATTTCTTTGAGATTGCAATGCCATTTTTTTCTGGTCGGGTTGCCATGCACCTTGTACCTTGTTGTTGTTGACCAGGGCGCCCCACAGAATGTCGGAAGCGTCCGTGATGACAAAGTTTGTGGGTAGCACATCTGTGTGGATTGCTGTCTTTTGACCTACATTCTCCATCCACCACTCGAGTTCTTGGCGAGAGTCTTGTGTCAACTGTACTGCTCCGAGAGGATTTTGACGCAGTACTTTGATGTGACATTGCAGCGCACGGCAGTGCATCCTTCCCCGGTGGGTGATGAAAGATGCAAAGTTGAGAAACCCTAAGAGGCGTTGCGCCTGCTTGAGGGTCCAACTGCCCGCTGCGAGTCTGGTCGAGAGGATCTGTCGAATTTTTCTTACCTTCTCTGGTGGTAGCGACTTGCGGTTTGTTTGGGTGTCCCAAACGATGCCGAGATATTCGATCGACCTCGTTGGCCTGGTGATCGATTTCTCGTGATTTACACACCAACCCAGACTGGAGAGGAAGCGTACAGCTATGTTTAGATGCGTGCTGAGTACTTCCTTGTTCTGGTGGACTAATAAATAATCGTCTAAATACACGACGAGGCGCAGACCTTTTGTGCGAAGGTATTCTGCAGTCCAGTTTGTTATAGTAGCAAAAATTCTGGGAGCCGCAGCCAGGCCGAATGGTAGACATGTCATCTGCAGAAGTTGACCACCGTAGCTGATGCGCAGAAAGCGCCTGTGTTCTGTGCGTATTGCGAGGTGATAATAGGCTTGGCTGAGGTCTAACTTGACCATCCAGTCGCCTTGTTGCAGAAACGAAGGCATTTGTTGATGGTGGAAAAGATGGAAATGCTTTGGCGCCATGTATAAATTTAATGCTTTTAAGTTGAATATCACTCGAGTTTTGCCATTGCTTTTTGTGACAATGAAAAGGGGGCAAATGAACGATGGGGTCGAAGGAGCAGGTTCTAATACTCGTTCTTGAATCATCTTGCGAATTTCTAGTGTCATTTTTTCCGAAACAGGGGTTTGAAATTTTGACAGGTTGTCCGAAGTAGGTAGAATTAAGGGCGGTGCCTGATTGAAGGGGATGCGAGCTCCCAATATCATTTTTAAAATAGTCTTTGGAGGGTCGAAACGATTCCATATTTCTATATAATGCTGAAGACAGCCGCCCCAAAATCTCGGTATTAAATAGTCATTTATGTTTATGTCCTGCTCGCCTCCCGTTCTTATCTTTTCGCCCCCCCTTCTTTTTTGAAGAGAAATCGTAATTTCGTTTGTTGTCTTTTTTGTCGTTTCGTTTCGGTTTGTATTGTCGGGAACGAAAAGTATTATTTTGAAAAGACGTCGAAGGCTCTAAAGTTATCGGACGACTAGTTCCTAAACTATTATTCTGTTTTTCTAATTTTTCTATACCCCCAATTTTTTGTACGTAGTGCGATAAATTTTGAGGATTAAATATATATTCGATTGAGGGTGGAATTTTTTCTATGTCGTCGCGTATGTATTTGCTTTTAACATTTTTCAATAACGATCGGCGCCGCGTCTCTATGACTTCAGCTCGTTTACCGCAAATAATTTGGAGAATATCATGAGATACCGTTTTATAAGATGACTCAGCACCAAACAACTCTTTTAGTTTGTCATAGAGATTAGTTGAAGATAATTGGACGTTCGAATTAGCAGACCAATCAATTAGTGTTTGTAATGCCGCGTTCACATGCTCATTTTGAGTTAGGAAAGCATTAGATAACGCCGCAAAACTGCGTTCCATTTGAAACCATCTCAATGGTGAAAATGGATCTTCAAAACGCCGCAATTCTTCGTTCACTTTCAATTCGACAAAACTAGGAAAAGCTACATATTTTTTCTGTACTTCTGTGTAACGTACAGCATTCCAATCCGGGGAGTCGAACCTCTGCATTTCTGCTATTTTCGTTACACGTTCTGGATTTGCTTTAGGTACACTAGGTTCCTTAACGGAAACGTCTAGGTTTGCAATATTTTCTAAGCAAGGGGTAAGCTGCGGCGGACGTAAGAAATTTTCTTGTAAATTGAGGGTAGGAACAGTCGATGTTGAAGGTAACGCGGTGCCAATATAATTTTGCGTGGCGGGTAGGCTTTGTGCTAATGGAGCATTATTTGCGATCATATAACTTGTTAAAACATTATTAACATGACTCACCAACTGCTGGGATAGTAGATCAAACCTGCGATCCATTTCAGAATCTTGCGAGAGGGAACGCTCGCGTACCTGACGGGGGCGTTTTCGTGGCGCTGGATGACCTACATCGCTCTCCGATGACACCGTATCACCTCTTTTCGATGACGATGAAGAACTCGAACTCCGAGTCCTTTTCCGTGAAGTATCATTTGGCGCGATAGTTTCGTCGTCCATTTTAAATAAACACAGTTCACGAGACGGAAAATTAATTTAAGTTATAAAACTACTAATCTAATGAACTTTCTACTTTAATCTCAAAAGTTCTAAAAATAAAAAATTAAAAATATCGCTTTAAACGATATTTAACTGACAATCTAACAAAGCTGCGCACAGTTCGGAAAACGACGCGACGCAACAATGACACAACACTCCATCATGGCGGCTTGTATGCGGTTTTTGAAAGTAATTCACAGATATGACGTTGAGGGCGCTAGTGGCGCGATTACTAGGCGGAAAAGGAAGGACATCTAGCAGCTGTTCAAGGAACGAAGCGTGCACTCTCTCATAATGGACTTCGGACGTCAAACGGAACACATAATAATTATTATACTTTGGTATTTTGTTGGAAATTATATTGAATAAGAAACTACATTTTTGGAATAACGAATTCAATCCAATTCTTAATTCTTTATAATTTTTGTCTTTTGAAGACATGTTGCCCCGACCTCAAATAAATTTGGTTGGTCGAGCGCTTATTCTAAAAGTTGACAACGTCGTAAATACTTGTCAAATATTTACCTGTTGATTAATTTGGCAATATTACTGTAAGGAAATATGATATATCACTATCTAGTGAACTAGAATATTAATAATGATGTGCAATTATAACACTGAATTTGATGATGTAACCGTATTGCATTGGCATTTGGAAAGTTTCCAAATACTTTTTTTACATCTAAAACTTAATATTCGGTGTTACGTTATGCATTTCATAATTAATATTTTATTTACTTCTTTAGTTAGCCATATTTCATATTTTCATACAGTAATATTGCCAAATTAATCAAAACAGCGAAATATTTGACGACGTAGCCCACATTCAGAACGCAGGCGCTTAAGGGAAAGGGAAAGATGATGAAATGGTTTGACTTTGAAGTTTTGAATGTCATTTTTACGGGCCGATAATTTTGTGCAGTCATTTGCGCTCTCCCTTATATTTATTAGCGCTATCGACAATGATGCTGCTTTAGAATGGGCAACTAGCTTCATATTTCTGACTGACCGACTCCTTGACAATTCAAAAATGCCTGTAAATGGTTTAATTGAAATAAATAGTTTGAGTTTGGTGTGAAAACTACATAAAAGCCGTTTAAATACTGGTACAAGTATGACAAAGTAGTAATCCTTGTAAAACATAATTATTCTTCATTGTAACATTATTTATGTTCACCACACATATTTATGTTATTTTATGTTTGTCGACGTTAGGTTACGATTAATTTGTCGAAAAGTCGCGTGACTGAGACGCGGACGCGACACCACACCGACGATTCGTCGCTCGGCAGTTTTAAATACGAGGTGCGGATTATTTTTTGTTTTTATTTTTTAATTTACCACTTTTTTGTTTGCATTTTGAATCATACAAAGTTAAAAGTTATTTTCAGGCTCGCTTGGATTACAAATTAGTAAATACATTGAATCTTAGAGTGGAAAAGCAATTACTAGGTCGTCTAGCACCCTAATTGCGTAATACACGATCAATCACAATTTGAATCGTTTTGAAACAAATTGCTAATCCATTGCTTCTGTTCGAAAATAAAATCTGCTCAACAACATAAATAACGCAATGAATGTTGTTGAACTGTCAAAATGAAACAGATTAGTCTGAGTCAGTTACGAAAATGTGTTACGCAATTAGATAGCATACTTACCTATTTTTAATGCATAAGTGATTTGTAATGCACGCGGTTCTAAATGTGTATAGTAATATAAAAGCCGGCAACGTTCATAGCGGTCTACGCAATTAATATATTTACATGAATGTCAGCTGTCAGTTTTTGAGGGCCGATTTTTCAATCTTCAGACCTGAGGAATAAATATGGCGGTTTGACATATTTTATGTTAAACCGCAATTATTCCTCAGATAAAAGTTTACAAAAGATAAAAACATCGGCCCTTTAGTTTAGTAGTAAATTCATATTTGTTTATCCGTTCTTCAGGATCAAGAGTCAACAGAACATGACGGTGATATTGAGGACATATCCGACGGAGAACGGACCTCGTCGTCGGAGCGTGGCAACAGGACCACCTACTACCCCGGCAACAATGATGATGAGACGCCCGGGTGAGTTGCACTTGAGACTTCTAGGTAGACTGGAAGATGGCCCAATAAATTACCCAAGTTAAAACTAATTACTTTTATATTTACACACACGTATTTACATGGTTTAATAATAATATAAATATAATAAATAAGTTTATTGATCCAAAAATATACATAGACACAGGTTGTACATGCATGCTAAGACTTATTCGACTAACAATGGACACAAGGGGAGAAAAAAACAATTGCCTATATCAACAAAAATTAAATCCTGCCTCCTGTTTATAAACAGCATCCTGTTTATTAAAAGGTATATTCTGGGCACGCTTATTCCATCGCAGACCACATCCATTCCAGAAGATACGACATAGGATACTTTATCCCGATATTCCCACGGGATCGAGACCTATGCGGGTGAAATCGCGGGGCGCAGCTAGTTTTATAATAAAAAATAAAATCCGTATGAGTATGAGAAATTAAATGCAATTGTTTATTCTGTAAATAGGATATTGGAATCACTTTTACACGTCATCTTTTAAAAATAAAAAAATAAAATTAGCTAGATGAGTTCGGCGTTTCCTATCTGACTACTCTGAGAAGAAAGGCCGAAACAAACTCAGAGGTCACAGTCTCTTTTTAGGTCCAGACATAATATTGGTCAGGCCATATGCGGACCATGTAGATTAGACTGAAATGGTCTTTTGAGAAAAGAACCTCACAGATTTGAGTGGACCTGTCCTGTCAGTGCAAGCATTTGGCAGTAATCGTGGAGCTCAACTCAGAACTTAAGGAGAACGAGAACTCGACGAACAATACCAAAGAAAGGACATTTGGGTAGACCGAATAAACTACTCAAACTGCCAGACCATCATTAAAATACATCATTTAAACATTCACAAAAATTAAAATAATATAATACTTTACAAAGTAATCTTGAAGAGGCATGAGGAACAGGGTGTAAAGTTCACTCATCCTCCATAGAAAAGGGAGCAGGGTGTGATGCAAGATTTTGCGTGACGTCATTGTGATGCGTAGTTCGCATGTGGCGTTGTGGATGCCGCCACATGAGCTACCATACAAGCTGGCCTCTTCAGTTATTACAGTTACTTGCATCAAGTAAACACATCAAACGAGTTGCTGTCAAATGCAAGTGGGTCAGTAGCTCGCTTTTGAGTTACTACAACATTTTCTTTATTACTCGCCCCTCGCCTATTCCGACCACGCCAAAAGGCACGCTCTTGTCTCTCGGGTAGGAGCTACTTGTCAGTGTCAAGGCAGTTACTCTCAACATTTAAAAGGTCGGAGTGACCCTACAGTGTAACAAATCCTTAAGGCTAAGTGGGAATCCTTGGACATAAGTCCCCAGAACCACATCAGCAGCAGTTGCGCTTGCGACCACAAGACCAACGAAGCAGTCTACCGACAGAAAACAAAACCTTTTGATTACGACTTTCCTTCCACAGAGAGTTTATGGTGAACGCGATGGATGCTGACGAACTGCGCGAGTCCATGCGTCGCTCGAAGCGCTGGACGGGCGAGGCGCGCCTGGAGCTGCCGCCGCCGCACGCCAAGCTCAGCGGTACCCCCGTGGACTCGGATGAAGACGAGGTGAGGATCTGCCTGTTCCCTATTTAAGGGTTGCTGTTTGGCGTGTTGCGGTGTCTGTGTAAAAACCCCTAATTCCTACTGCCTCGTCTGGTCATAGAAGGTTGCGGGTCACTTAATCAAAGTCTTTTGTCGAATCGATAATGTCCGTGTTTATTATGAGTACTTAGAAAACCCCGAAGAGACAACCTTCCGTACGGACCAGTGCGCAGTAACTTTCATACGTTTTTGCTTATCAAGCGTTCTGCCTTTTATGCTTACATTGTGTCCCTGGGTTAGACTGGAAGCCAACCACAGCATAGTAGGTATTATGCCGCTGGTACCGGATGCAGCTGAATACCAGTATTTTACATGGAGCGACTGCCTATCTGACCTTCTTCACAGCCCAGTTACTGGGTAGTACGATACCACGTGGTAAGATTTCAGGCTAACCGTAATGACTTTAAAAGATCTGGATGCAGGTAACTGATTTCATCTGAATCTCGAACTGAATGTAACAATTCACGGAGCTCAAAAGTCAAGCATATTTTCAAAATTACTTTTTACTTTAAGTAAAAAGTAATTTTGAAAATATGCTTGACTTATGACTGAAAATGAAAACTTAATATTTCTGTTGGTCTCCCCTGCAGGTGTCCACTCCGTCGGGCGACAACACGGAGCGCAACCCGCTGTCGGGCTCGTGCGAGTCGCTGGACACGGCGGGGCGGCGCGAGCAGTACCTGCGCTCGGCCTTCGACAGCCTCAGCGGCGCCGAGATGGACGCCACGCTCACTGCGGGTAAGCAGACTTGTATCATGTAGAGTTTGGAGTTTGTAACGCTTTGGAGCAGGCTACTTCAACTTGCGGATGGAGTTTTATCACAATGACAATGCTACTTACTTTATGTGAGTCTTCGCTCGAAATAAAGGTTTTATAAATCAAAAGTAAAAAAAAAACCAGTTCGATCCGAAAGGGGCTTAAAGGTCTGCAGTAACATTACATAAATAAAAAATATTATTGGAATTAAAAAAGTTGTTGCCATTTAGATTTAACTTTTTTTGTACCAAAATTACCCAAAATCCATTGAAAATTAACAAATAATTTTCAACAGGGATCAGGGGTCCCCCGATCGCACGTTTTTATTTTCGAAATAAGACAATGTTGAAGTAATAAATATGAAGTGAAAAATGAAAATTATGTAAAAAAAAAACCATGTTCGATCCGAAAAGGGTATTATAATGGTACTACAGTAACTTATTTTCAACAGGGGTAACTCATTAGTTATGACTTGTAGACACCCGCTAAACGACGGCCGCCCGCGCCCCGTATAATAACCCGGCAAAATTCCCCATTGGAAAAAAAAGGTGCAGATTCATTTTTATTTTTTAGACTCAGTATGATACTTAACAACACCCTCACGGATCAGATAGGTTTATTTTTACATGTTGTATAATTAATTTAATTGAAATAAAGCGTTGAGTTTGAGTTTTGATTCGTAAAATCATGGTATGAAAACGTTGATTTTAAGCTTTGTCACTTTAAAGTGGTTACTTGTGGATTGATGTAGACGTATTTATAACTTGGGTATAATAATACCCTGCTCACCGAATGAAGGTGACGGCGGCCCATCTCAATTGAGACTAGCCAACTTCGCGGGAGATGTTACGTGCACGCGTGTTGCGCAAAAGTGAGAACCTCTCCGTGTGGTCCCCAGGCAACACGTCGCTGTCGGCGCAGCACCTGTCGCGCGCGCCGCCCGCGCGGGTGGCGCCCGCGCGTGCGCCGGCCGCGCGGCCGCTGCCCGCGCCGCGCGCGCGCGCGCCCGAGCCCGACGCGGCGCGGCGCCGCGAGGAGCTCAACAGGAGGATCCTGGAGACGCGGCGCCAGCTGGAGAGCGTGAGTGACACTAATCATTTAAAAAACACTTCCGCTGTTCTAGGTGAACAATCCACCATAGCCACCTAAACCCATAGCCCAATATGTTTTATTTCCATATTCTGTATACAACTTTTGGTAGGATGTGGTGGTTCTATAGTGTGGTGAAATTAAATGTTCATTCAATATTACACAATGCATTTAATAATAAAGTTACTATAACTAATTACAAACAATATTAAAATAACAAAATATTATTGTATAAATAAACGAAAGCTCCCAAGTGTGGAGGCTCTTGTTCATTTGAATTTTCTCTGTGTCGTGAAGACTAATCCTTCGTCTTACAATCTGTAGGTAAGCAATAGCACGAGTCGGTAAGATATCTGAGGCGACAAAAAATATTATTCCAAAGCAATAAATACTTGCTTATAAGTACTATATTTGAGTCAAAATATTTAATAATTAAGTATTGAAGCAAAAACTTGATTGCTTCGTTGATCTAGTGGTCGCAAGCCCTACTGCTAAGCATGAAGTCCTGGGTTCGGTCCTGAGTCGAGCAAAGTGTTATTGGATTTTTCTATTTGAAATTCTTCAGTAGCAGCCCGGATTCTAGATTGTGCCCAGTTGATAGTAATAGGCTCGCCCCCTATTACATGGGACTTAAACATAACTGGCGAAATGTGGGTGTACCTGCTACAGGTACACCTCTGCCCAACCCTTCAGGGAAACAAGGCATGATTTTATGTGATGTTATTGGAGTAAACAATTCAATGTCTTAGATCGCAAATTCTATTACAACCAAATTGAATTGAATTAAATTTACGCCAATGTTATTACCTATGGCCATTAGAAATCAACTGGAAAACATAAAACTAAAATAATAACAAGTAATAGCAAGTTGACGATTGAAAAAAGATTATGAATACACGTTTAGACCTCCTTGTGAAGCTGCTCGTCTGGAGAAGTTCTACCAACATAATTATTATAGTATTTTCTTTCTGTCTTTACCTATTTCTGCCGCCAAGGAACGATGCTGTGTCCCGGTTTGACATTTACGAGTTCCGGTGTCATTACAGAAATAGAGATATTTCTGCTTAGTCTCTGGGATGTTTGAGGAAACTATAGATTTTTAAAGTTTTAGGCTTTCTTTTTATTTCACTGTTGAATATGGTTTTTTAATTAGTTAGCGAAACCTCGCAGACTTGATAGCTATCGTTAACTACTTATAATATATCTCAAAAATATGTGTTTATTAATTATTTTTATAAAACGAATCCTATCCTTCCAGGTGGCTTTCCGTTCCAACTTGAAGTCCAGTCAGTCAACGACGGATCTATCGTACATTCCGGAGAAGGACAGCTCTCGCCGCAGCCGCCCCGTCTCCATGGCCATCCCATCCAATTCCAGACCTTACGGTAAGACGCTTCACTTGCCAGTACGCTTATGTGATGGAGATTGAGTATTCATCTATGGTATTTGACAGTGCTTTTTAAATAAAAGTATAGTTATGATTAGAGATCGGATATTCGGATGCATATTTACCTAAAGTTAATTTTTGGCTAAGAAATTATGGAAGTGGCTTCTTAATTTATTTTTTCTTAACTTAAATCCCGGAATTCAATAAAATCCGGGAATGCAAAACTAATCGGATACGTGGTATGGAAACGACTTATCAGCCCTCTTGTGAAGGTTACTTTTGCGGTGTTAACATAAAAAATTATATACCTACTGTAAACATTTTTTAATGAAACTCAAGGCACCAAGTTGTTTTTCACTGTGTGCTGTGCGAATTTGGCAATCTACTTTACAACAGTAGCTAGCATTTTTATAGTCAAAAAGTTAAAAAAAATATCAATTCCGGAATCGCGAGATTTTTGCGATCGATACAAAAGTGCATTTCATAATAGCCAACACCTGAACGTAAGTAAATATACATTCAATTCTATAATCAGAACTCTAAATCTGTCGATCCCGGAATCCCGGGATTTGTTCGATACAAAATTGCTTTCCATAATAGCCAACATGTCAACTTTAGGAAAATGCATCAGAATATCCGATCTCTAGCTACGATATAAAAAATATACAACATTTATAAATGATTTATGGTATCTTCCAGCCCTTTATGTTGACAACATACATGATCATGCAGCTAAAAATAAAAGGTCCTACGTTTAGGAATAATAAGTCACCAAAAAACTGTTTTGTCAACATTTTATTAACTTAGATTATCAGTTGCAATCAATCTGAATTTATGTTCAAGATATTAAATAATTCTTCGTAATTTACTCTGTATTAAAGTTCGGATACCCGATGTATGAATGCTCAATTTCTTTAAAAATACAGTCAAAGGCGAATTGTCAATTCAGCAACAGATTTTCACGACAAATTAATTATAGTAAATTTATTTCTCAAAAAAAAAAAGGTACCATCAAGTTAGATTTTAAAGCTAATCCTTTGTGGGAGCTGGAGTCCAGTCGAGTAGAGTATACAGGGTTCGGGACCTGTATGACACATCTCCAGGGTCACACCCTTAAAATTACAATATTTAATTGCACTTACGTACTATAACATTATAAAAGCCTTTGGAGTGTGTTGTGTGTTCGTGAGAACTTGCAAACACATTCTTGTAATCAATCTTTGACTGTATTACTCATGTGTGATTTCACTAACGTGTGACGTCATTAAACATTACTTATAAACGCTTTTCTTGTAAGTGTCTTTAAATCCCTTCACCAACAAAGAAAGCGTTTATAAGTAAACGTATCATCGCTAAATACTAACAAACACCAAAATTGTTTCCCTAACGCTGACCAGGAATATTGCCATGTCCGGAAGAGAACCTGGACAGTCTAAACTCGAACTATTTCGATAGTTTGAACCCCTACCTCGACTATCGAAACAAGAACCCCTATGCGATTCCCGCGAATTTGAACCATAAGATCATACCCGACTATTTAGACAACGTGGTTCCGTACGTGCCGCCACACGCTCATATACCACCCACTCAGAATGACAGACGCAACATGCATTACACCCCTTTCGATACTAAACCGATGGTCTTCAAAGAACAGCTACCACAAAAGCAACCACTTGCGTTCACTATAGACATGACGAAACCTGTCCAATCTAAAGTGTTCAACCGCCTGTTTTCTGAGAAAGAGCCACGCGAACCTAAACCACGGAATTTTACGTTAAATCTAACGAAAAACGACGAGAAACCGGCTCCGCCCAAGTCTGTAAAACCTGTGCGGAGTATATTCAAGAATTATAAGTCTTGTCCGGTGTCGCCGGTTTCGGAAGAATGTAAGTGGGCTGACAAGGCTAATCAAAAGAATCAGAAACCTGATAAGAACTCTCTAGATCCCAAAAAGAGAAACTCCCTAAGCTTCTTCGTGGGTTTTGATAACAAAAATCTTAGAGATTGCGGTAAAAGTATTGTAGATACTATAAAATCGGATACTGAAAAGATGATCGCAGAAATAACTAAGAAATATGGTGATTTAGATGAATACGATGTTGCAAGAGGTCAGGATGATCTTGATTTGAAGCCTACGAAAGAAAAAGACGATGGTAACTTTTCTTCAGACTCCCTAGAAGATTGCAGTCTTAGCCAAGATGCTAGTTGTAAAAATAAACTGTTCTCTAAGAAAGTTTGTAAAAAGCATACCAAAAATTTACCAAGACGGACTGTGTCCAACTATGAAATCTACAGCGGCGAGAAGCCTGTAGTCCCTGCGAAGCCCGCTTACATTGCCAATCAGAAGAGCTCTACACTACCTAGGAACATGCCATCGAACCTCGACGATATCGATGAAGACTCGATGAAGTACAACTCTAACATGTACAGATGTCAAAGTGTTTTAACTAAGAGATGTGTCACGAGGTCTAACGAATCAGTGCTGAGTGATAACTCTAATTGTTCCAGTATTTCTAATGAGATTTTCCTCAAATATGGCAATGAAGTAGCCTTCCAACAAGCGAAGTTTAACAGCAGTAGATACAATTTGATCGATTCGCAGAACTGTTCGTACGAGAACATACACGACACAGAGTACTTAGAAAACCATAGACACAGTAGCGCAAGTTTCTTTTTAAATCAGAAAAAGTACATGAAGAACAGCTGCAGCCAGGAATCCGTGTTGTCCGACGACTTTCTGGAGAACGACAACCAACTCTGTAGAACTAACTGTAACTCTTTAGAGAGTGTGCTATCAGATGACTCGGAATGTACTAAAAGCGCGCCGTTGGAAATGTTGTTTGAAGGCGCTAAGCCGAAGAAACAACAAAAGAACCAAAGTATGCCGCGGAATAGTAAAAGTTGTTACGAATTCGATAACACGTCTAAAAGTTACGGGTCCAGTCCTAACAATGCTTATTTCGGTTACATGTATAACAATTATTTAGGAGATGCGTCCAGCCCTAATTGTAGAGAAAGCAAACCTAACACTGTAACTACAAACCCTAAGTCACCTGCACCCGCTAATAAAGTGTACGGTTTTGATGTGCCAATGGATGGACACAAAACTGTGACAAGATCTAAAAGTTTATACGACTCATCAACCAAACAACCTCCGCCAGCTAAGAATATTGCGTATTATTTCGACGGAAATAATATCCAGCAGTATAATAAAGAAAAGAAACTTAGCGATGAAATACCGAGGTTGAATAAGACTGATTACATGGTGAACGCTAGCAAGTCTCTGCAGCCGAAATTCGCTGATAAATACAAGAGTCAAATGGAAGGTTGTGAAAAGAATACTATGGTCAAATCGAAGAGTTGCAGCTTTGAAGTAGTCTTAGAACCAGCGTCCAAACCAAACCCCTTAAAAAATCTTATGGAGAAACGAAATTCTCATGTTCAAAAGAATTTGGAGAAATTTGAGGAGCAAATAAGGAAGAATACCTCGACAAAGGTAAATAGAAATCAGTTGAATAAAGAAAAATCTAATGGGAAATATAATAATGCTACTAAGAGCCTCGAAAGAGGTTCGGGCCAGAAGAACAACAACACTAAAATAACCATGGAGTTTGTACCGCACAAGCCTCCAAAACCAATCAAAAGAACGTCTTCTGTCAAAATTAATAACAGACTGAAAGCGGGCATAGAAAAATCAGGTCTGACGTCATCAATATCGTCGCAGTACAAAGCGAAACTCGATGGTCTGCACAACAAAAACTATTTAGCCAACAAGAAGCCCGAAGATGCCAATTCTAACGTTGAACCAGATAACAGTGAGAAACATTTCGACGTGTTTGTCAAAGAAAAAGACGTGAATGAAAATAAGTCTGAGATTCAGATGGATAGCTTAGAAGTGTACGCGATACAACGCATGGAGAGACTGAAACAAGTGAGCATGGACTCCCTCGATGTCGACGCCAATGATTTCGCTAAAGACTCCTTAGATTATTATGCTGAACAGGATAATAAGCTATATGCTAAAAATGCTAAAGACCAAATCAATTTGAAACTTGCTAGAAATGATTTGTCACTACCGTCGCACAGTAGGCAAAGCGAAACCAAAGAAAACATATCGCCGGAGATGACCGATGAAATTAAAAAATATAAAAACATAGAAAGAAAAATAGAGATCATCAACAAATTAGTTGAAATGGAAGAGAAGAGAATTCTACAAGAGAAGATACTCAAGGAATGGAGAATGAGACCTTTAAAAGCTAATATAAATGATGGAAAAGGAGTAGTCAAACTACTATCTAGGAAATTTGAGAAGTTAGCGACGAAGCAATCGGCAACTGTTCACAACTTCGCGTCCCTCACTTTAGAAGAAGCTGATACAGACACGGACACAACTTCAGATAATAAAGAAATCAAAAGAAACTTGAGTCTACCAGACATTTTGGATTCCGATCAAATTGGGGGCCTAGTTACCGTCGGAAGAGACATAACGAATGAAGCTGGCAATACAGGACCCGTGGAAGACGTAAAGCTAAACAACGCCATACAACTAGAAATAGCAAACCCACCAAAAAGTCTTAAGCAAAGAGTTTATAACGAAATGGTAATACCAAAAACCGATGTCCACCTAGACAGCGAAAATTATGAATCGTCAACAACTAGCTCCAGTTGCACAAATTCTCCGAGAAGACTACATTTTTACGGTTTTAGCAGACCGAAACCTCCATTCAGAAAGATAATAAGAGGTCCTACACCAAGATTGTGTATGGAAAACCGTCTTTTAACGCAAAAAATAAGGCCGGTACTGTACGGTTCGCCTAGAGGTTCTTGTTTAGCGAGGAAGGTTCCCGTACAAAACCCGGTCTTGCCATCGAAATTCTCGCCAACGCAAGGTTTGGGACTGCATGTGACAAGTTATTTGATGTCGTTATGGTCCCTTTTATTTGCGTGATCAAATGTGGAAGTAGTTGCTTTTGGGTTTTAAACTATTGACTCTAGATATTTTTTTAAATAAATTTAAGCAAGTAACTTTAAACAGTCATCATAACTTAAAAGTCGTCGTGCGTTATATTTTTTTTATATCATCAAAATAGACTTATAATATGTTCCCTATGTATTGTGAAATATCTACGGTCCAATAACAGAAACCTAAAACTTGCACATTCCACAAAATAGGTGATATTTTGTGAATTCGCCCATAAATTAAAATCATAGGCAAAAATTTATATGCAAATATATATATTTATAACGCACGGCAGATTCACGACATGTCACTTGCCATCGCTTTGTATATTATTTTTCAGGTTTTTTTTTTCAGCATGATTTTAAGCATATGCGGAGAATTACTCATGCATGCATGTTTTGTATTTTTGTTGTGTTTTGGTTGTGCTTAGTTATAGCAATCTGAATGGTTATGTTATCATTTGAATACTAGTTATTTGGTCAAATGTTGCAGATAAACATGTACTTTTAATCGCCTATAGTAAATTATATTCTTTAGAGGGAACAGGGCCTGCGATTCTCCATACAAACGTATTCCCCTTTTTCTCCCTGAATAATTCCTCGAGAGAAATCATTTTTTTTAAATAAAATCAAGGTCTGCTGTAGAAACGTCCTTGTTATTTCCTTTTTTTCAGAAACTTATTGGTAAAGAAAATATGACCCTCCAAAAATTACAAAATTGCCTCATTTTTACCGCCGTTATTAGCGGACTACTAGACAAATTCGCAAAGTTTTTTACATAAAAGAAAATGATAGGAACCTAGACATACTCTTTCTTAAAATTTTAATGTAAAAAAATATTTAATCTGCTCAGTTTTCGAGGAGAAAAAAGGGGAATACGAAATGTCGATCTCGTTAATATTTTTGTGATATTAATCAGTCTGAGCTGCAGCTGTCCCTATCGCACTCTACGGAAGCAGACTTGAGGTAAGACGACGGCAATAGTTTCTTCAAATACCTATTTTTCAAATTTCTCACAGTCCCTGTTCCCTCTTAATATACAACAGTCATAATGAAATTAGCGGCACACCGTGGAAAAGTGGTAGACATGCTCCCACAGTTAAAAAGATATACTTCAACCTGCTGATATTTAATAAAACCTTCAGCTTGCTATAATCGCATGTTACTTATAAGCAGCCGGCTCGCCAGCGAATCGCTCGCACCTGTCGGCGTCAGACCGCGAGGAAGAGGGTACGGGGATGAGACGAGCCATCTCGCTGTCAGACCTCGCCGCCAAGCCCATGCCCGCGCCGAGGACACCGCAAGGTGCGTCTGGTGGTGGTTGTACGGGTTCTAACAAGTTTGGTTGGGTTTAACTGGGATTGGGTAGGTTTAACTGGGTTTGGGTAGGTTTAACTGGGTTTCGGTTGGTGTTAACTGGGTTTGGTTGGAGTTAACTATGTTTTGGTCGGATTAACTGGGTTTAGTAAACTTGTTTGTGTTGTTCGGGATTAAATGTGGGGTTCTATTGGGTATACAGCCTAATTACGTAAAACGTAATGTAATCATCGTGGAAATAACTTTAATGGATATAAATTAGTTCTAGTAAATAATTAGGAGTTGTTGATTATGTCATAAAAATCGTTTATGCAATATTGGGATATTTTTAGAAAAATTGTTTTATTATATATTTTGTGTATAATATTAACATTGAATTAAGCTGGTGTTGGATATTATACGTTTTGGTTATGTATGTCGCTCGAACTTGTAATAACTAGTTTATTCTTGATCACGTTTTTTTTAACAATAGACGCACTTTGTCTATACTTTTTAATAGATTAACGTGGCAAAACTCTCTCACACCCGGTTTCTGAAACTAACCAACACAAAAATAAGATAGGTAACAAACTGCAGGGATTAGCTGACAACAACCATTAAAATCACTTGAATCGTCGCCGCGTCGTATGACAGTCTCTTGGCTTATTTATTATTTAGTTTATCCTTAAGCTTCAACCTTTCGGAAACCTGGTGTTCGTTTCTATTACTATTTATCTTCCTAATACACTCGAGAGCAATGAATCCGGGTCACTTAAAGAATGTTAAAAATCTCGGAAACTAAAAATGATAGGTTAATGCAATAAATTGTATTTAATAGACAATGTAATACTCCTTAAATGAAAGTAAAAAAAATATGAGTCACCATACATTTTATTAACACAAAATTACATAAAGAAAAAAACTGCTGATCTCTCCTTAAAACAAAAATAGGAAACATGAAATTTTTGAACTTTATTACGATTTTCTTGAATTTTAATACTTCGTATTGCCTCCTCGTGCTTCCATTACTGCGTTTACGCGGTTTGGCATGCTGTACACCAAGTTCCTTATACGATTTTGGGGAATATTCTCCCATTCCTCTGTGAGAGCAATTTTGAGCTCACGAAGCGTGATTGGGGGAGGGTTTCGTTGTTTTACGCATCTGCCTAGCTCGTCCCAAGCATGCTCGATCGGGTTGATATCCGGGCTGCGCGCTGGCCACTCCATACGAGTAATGTTCATCTCTTGAAGGTAGTCATTCACAATCCTACCTGTATGAGGTCGGGCATTGTCATAAATATAGCATCCTCACCTAAATTTACCATAAATGGACCAACGTGATCATTGAGGATTTCTTCCACATATCTTTCGCTAGTTAAAGAGCCGTTTTCTATGATCACCAGCTCTGTGCGACTTTCAGAAGAAATTCCGGCCCACACAAGTACAGACCCACCACCGTAGGCTACTTTTTCTTCGATGCATGCTTGCTTGAATCTTTCCCCTGGTCTTCGATACACTCTGTGTCTTCCATCGTGCTTGTAGAGCGTAAATTTTGATTCGTCGGAGAACATAACTTTTGACCAATCTTCAATACTCCAATTTACGTGGCTCTGGGCATATCTTAGTCTTGAAATACGATGCCCACGCTCCAGTTTAGGGCCGTTTGCAGGTCTAAGGGGTTTTAAGTTAGATTCAGCAAGCCGACGTCTTACTGTCCATGCACTTGGGTTACTTCCTCCGAGGCGTCGAAACTGATTTGTGAGTTCAGTTCCTGTAAGAAAGCGATTTCGAAGCATGGTGTTCACCAAGTATCGGTCTTCTCGTGCTGTGGTACACCTGGTTCTGCCCGTTCCTGGTCTGCGTAGGTTAGAACCAGTTTCTTCGTAACGTCGGAGAACTCTTTGTACTGTTGACAGCGACACACCGACAGTCCTGGCTGTATCGCGCTGACTCCGGCCGGTTTCCAGCATTGTAAGTATTCTGGTGCATTCTTCAGGCGTAAGCGACATAATTTCAGCTTGAATAATGAATATAGAGCACTATCAACATGGTTTATGTACCCACATAAATGACAGATTACAAACAAAAGCAAAACCAAATGCTGTAATTTCGTAGTTCCATCTTCGAAAGTGGCCCTTTTTCAAATTTGATTTTTTTATGATATAACTTTACAATAACTAAGAAGTTTTAATACCTTCATTTAAGGAGTATTACATTGTCTATTAAATACAATTTATTGCATTAACCTAGCATTTTTAGTTTCCGAGATTTTTAGGATTCTTTAAGTGACCCGGATTCATTGCTCTCGAGTGTATTTGGTATTGATAGCTCTATATAAAGCCTTATATGCAAAAGGTGCATCAAGTATTCGTGGGGTAAGTAGCTTGGTAGCTTAGAACGTGTGAACAAAGGGGGATGGGGGAGGGTGTCAGGGGGGTTTTTCGAGTAGATTCTAGGAGTCTCGGCTTGTACAGGGTTATTGGTAAAACCCTAATGTACTCATCATTATGAACAACTTTTTTTCCCATGGACAGGTTTGGTCCGATTGTACAGTTTGCGTCAAATGACTTTGCAGCTCTGAAGTAGGCTACAAATGACTGCGCAGTAATCAATCTTCCTTATAAAACAGTAGCGCGCATGCCAGCACGCATGCGCAACCGAACTTCAGAGCGGCAAAGTTATTTGACGTGAACTGTAAATGCTGCTCATATTGGTGAGGACAATGACCCCTTAAGAGGTTGTTAGTATTTTACCAATAACCCTGTATAGACGTCAAAATTGCACATAACCTACACGTCAACCAGTTTGATTCCGTTGTGTAACGTAATATTAATAAATATGTGACAATTCCAGGCACGCACTTTATGTTATCATACCTATTTAATTATAATTATAGTATGCTTTTTATTAATTAGTTGTAGAATAATTTAGTTTAATTGTAGAATAGAGTAAATGTTTATGAACGCATAATTCATTGCTTTTTATGTACAGTTGACTAATTGTTATTTATTTAGTTTTGTAGATAAAAAGAATAATATTAAATTAACCCGATTATTAATTCTTTACATAACGTGTTTTTGCACATTATTTGAATTCAATAGTTTACTATTTAAATGTTTATTTTATGTGAGAAGTGGTTACCTTTTTCAAATTATTATTTTGTAACAATATTACAACTATAACTTAGTATAACTTCATCATCTGTATTATTGTAACGACACAAGATACGCAAGGATTCACTAACTTGCCAAAATATTCTAACCTACATAAAGTTTTCTCCTATTTAGTAAGATATCACAATTTGAATATTGGATAAGTTTGATGTAAGGGGTCGTCCATTAATCACGTGATGTGTTTTAGCCACTTTTTAATCCCCCCTGGTGATACGTGGAGAGGTTTTATACAAAATATTTTATCTTTAAATAGAAACAAAGAAAGAAAAATATTTATTTTGTGCGACCGCTTTTCGGCTTAGAAATGTGCGTTAAACGAAAAACTAAATACACGTGATATCTCACTACACCATATATATGAAATTTCGTGGTTTTTTCCGAACCCCTTTCCCCCCCTTTCGAGCATCTCGTGATTTATGGTCAACCCCTAATTAACAGAATTATTGTGGGTTGGTATGTTTTGGTACAACTTTGACCATTCTACTTCCTTCTCTAACTGATCCGCGTGCCACAGGCCCGTCGTCCAAGCCGACGACGCCACAGAACGGCTCCAGCAGTAAATCTCCGAGCAACTTCGTGCGACCAGCGCCGCGGTACAGCACCAAGTCTAATATGACCAGGAGTTCTAGTGTTGGAGTGCTTAATCAGGTATTTATACATAACAAGATGGTAGGCCTTTTTACAGCATTATAAAGAAAAGGAAGATTTTTTCTTTCTTCTGCACAAACAAAACGCACATTACAAAAAAAAAAAAAAACATGAAATATAAACAAAGTAGCGAAAAGCCTCGTATTCAAGAAATCAAAGTTTGTCAATTTTGTCTATTGCATGATGTCAGAGCCAGGAACCAAAGACAATTTACTTTAAGTAATTACTCTGTGTTGTGACACTGGCAAATTAAAACAAACAAAGAATCAAAACAAAAACAATATGCCGATGGCAGAGTGGAAAAATAACTACTTTTGTTACAAACAAACAACAATAACAAGAACAATTATGCGATGCACGTGCGTCGCATCTGTACGAGAACGTTGTTCAACGACCTGCTTTCTAATTACGCAACATATTTTCGTAAACGATAAAGACAAATCTGTTTCATTTTGACAGTTCAACAACATTCATTGCGTTATTTACGTTGCTCTGCAGTTTTTTTTTCGAACTTACGAAGCAATGAATTAGCAATCTGTTTCAAAACGATTCAGATTCGGATTTATTTTGCATTACGTAATTAGGGTACTGTTCTCGTACAGATGCGACGCACGCGCATCGCAAAATTATCCACAATGTGTGACTTCGGACGATCCTATCGTCAACAGCGCTGATTTTCAGAAAATATCTCTCGATTATATAACATGTGTCTTTGGTTTTGTATTTTTTCGCATTTTGCCACCGACTGCCGAAATTAAAGCCAATTATACCTGCTTTGTAAATAACAGTGATATAAAGTTATTATAAAATCATCCAAGTGGAAAAAGTACTTATTATTTAAGCTTACTCAAAAACTACCCAAGCAAAGTCAATAAAATTTATGAGAATCTAGCAAGCTTCCTGTAACAAATGAAAAAAAGAATTGTCAAAATCGCTCCACAATTGACGGAGAAATCGGGGAACCGATTCCGACGAACTGAGAACCTCCTCCTTTTATTAAATTGTTTCACAGTAATTATTATTGTGGTAAGATGAACACTATACGTAGATCTCAGACTTGGTCAAGTCTTTTTACAAACTGCATATTGTTGGGAGGATGAATGAAAGGCGACTAACGAAAGGTATTTACAAGGCAGGTGTGACTGGAAAGAGATGTCAGCAAGTGAAGGGGTCCGATGAGACCATTGCCTGCCGGGGTTGCGCGAAAGTCCGAAAGGGATACCGTGACCCCCTGGCATTGCACAGGCAACAGAAGGAACACGGGTGGGTTTTAATCAGTAAGAGTCTGACACGCCCTCCCGCTCCACCCAGAGCGGGGTAGAAGTCATTTGATGATATCCCACAAAAAAAAAAAAAGGTGTGACTGGTAACATCGGGACATACACTGATCTTGTTTAGATTAAATATGTTCTTCAGAAAGCGTGCGAGTATGACCAGATGTATGAAAGTAAACGAAGCAAAAGATGTATGTAAAGATCGTAGCTGGTGGCGTTATGTAGTTTTTGCCTACCCCATGGGGAAACGGCGTGAGTTTATGTATGTATATTGGATGTCCTACATGAACCACATCCCCCGCAGAGCGACTCGGAGTCGGACCCGCAGCCGCCGCGCGCGCCGGCGGGCCGGGCGCAGGGCCTCATGCGGCCCACCATCTCGTCCATGAACAAGCAGGCCGCCGGCACCGCGCGGCGACGAGGACTCGCCAGCGCGTACAGCGCAGGTTCGATCCATACAATATACTTTATTGTACACCAAAATTGTAACATAGCTCTTATACAATATTGCTAATTCCACCACCGAAGTCGTTCGATACCACTCCTGTTTGTGTGACTGATCAACATTAAGCTAAGCTGAGCTGTGCTGTGCGCTGTGCTATTGAGGAATATACATGTGCTAAGTTTGGTGCGGCTACTCAGCAACGCTCACGCCATACGCGATAACTCAAAGCTCATTTCTTGATTAAATAAACGAATACGCATGAGTCAATAATAATCTGCAAGCTAAGTTTTGTAAAAAAAAAACATAAGCAAATTCTCTTTGCTAAGCTTAGCACAGCTCAGCATAGCCTATGTTGATTAGTCACCCTGAAACTGGTCCAGTAGTTTGAACTATGTAGTTAGCGCACTGGATACTAAAGTCACAAGAAGTTGATTAAACTTTGATCCCTTTATTCAAAAACTAGCTGCGCGCCACGGTTTCACCCGCACAAGTCTCGATCCCGTGGGAATATCGGGATGAAAAGGATCCTATATCCTAACCCAGGTCATGGTCTAGTCATGCACCAAATTTCATCCAAATCCGTTCAGCCGTTTAAACGTGAAAGCGTAACAAACAAACATTATAATTCAGTACGTTTTACCACATTACGTCATATTATACCATGATAATGATTTGAACTCGAGTTATGCCAAAACTTCAAATCTCTCATTTTTTTAAGTAAGTTTTATATTTAAAGCTGCTTAGTTTTGAAATTGTTTATTGAAATAATTGATTTACATAAATATTTACAAAATAGGGCCTTAAACTAAAGTTTAAAGATAAATACATTAATTGGATTCTACTCTGACTAGGAATAAACCTGTATCTCAAATAAGTTATAGTTCTTATATGCGTTCACAATTTAGTTTCGAAACATGTAAACAAATATGTGTTTTTGAAATAAAATCTTTAAAATCCAGTCATAAGGTTCAGTTTGCGCAAAGACTTCAATCATTTTAATGACTTTGTTAATACTACTAGTTGTTCTAAAATCAATTTAGTTCGAATTAACTTAAAGTTGATATTCTTTAAATTGCAAACAACATCAATTGGAAATAAGAATTTGCATAGACTTTTGGTATATTGCTTAATTTCTGCTGGATATTACTTGTAAAATGGATTTTGGATTAGTTTAAACGATCGTGGGTTTGCTATGTTTCAGTATAATTGACCAATTTAGCCTTAAATTAAATACTAAATATTCACTTCTATACCCAGCAATATGATAACTCCGCACGTTCACGCTATTAACCCCACTTATAACACTAAACAGTAAGTCTCGCGACGGGCGCGCACGAGGAGTCCAGCTCGGAGGCCGACGAGCGCAACAACGGAGACGCGCCCGCGCCGCCGCGCCCGCGCGCCTCGTCCGTCGACCACACTCAGAGGAGGATCGGTGAGTGAAGCATTGCTAGGGTGTCACTCGGCCGCGCACGACGAGTCAGCTCGGAGGCCGACGAGCGCAACAACGGAGACGCGCCCGCGCCGCCGCGCCCGCGCGCCTCGTCCGTCGACCACACTCAGAGGAGGATCGGTGAGTGAAGCATTGCTAGGGTGTCACTCGGCCGCGCACGACGAGTCAGCTCGGAGGCCGACGAGCGCAACAACGGAGACGCGCCCGCGCCGCCGCGCCCGCGCGCCTCGTCCGTCGACCACACTCAGAGGAGGATCGGTGAGTGAAGCATTGCTAGGGTGTCACTCGGCCGCGCACGACGAGTCAGCTCGGAGGCCGACGAGCGCAACAACGGAGACGCGCCCGCGCCGCCGCGCCCGCGCGCCTCGTCCGTCGACCACACTCAGAGGAGGATCGGTGAGTGAAGCATTGCTAGGGTGTCACTCGGCCGCGCACGACGAGTCAGCTCGGAGGCCGACGAGCGCAACAACGGAGACGCGCCCGCGCCGCCGCGCCCGCGCGCCTCGTCCGTCGACCACACTCAGAGGAGGATCGGTGAGTGAAGCATTGCTAGGGTGTCACTCGGCCGCGCACGACGAGTCAGCTCGGAGGCCGACGAGCGCAACAACGGAGACGCGCCCGCGCCGCCGCGCCCGCGCGCCTCGTCCGTCGACCACACTCAGAGGAGGATCGGTGAGTGAAGCATTGCTAGGGTGTCACTCGGCCGCGCACGACGAGTCAGCTCGGAGGCCGACGAGCGCAACAACGGACTATTACTAGTTCAGTAATAAACTCAGCCACATTGACTGCAACAGCAGCTCGCACAGATCCTCCATAGTGCAGGAGTTAGTGCACACAGACCCAAGAGTGAGGCATCGTCTGTGATGTGACTCCACAGTCACACTGTGGCTCATCAGTTAACATAATTTACTAAATTGTACCTGAGACCCACGGCGGCTTCGTTGTGAGTTTCGAGGTTCATTTTACTCAACATATTAAAAAAAAACAAAACGATTGAAAAGTAAAACAATCTCTTGACTATATTAAATGAAATTTAATAATTTTGTGTTTAAGGTGTTGATAAATTTAACATTTACACTGATGTCTTATTTCATTCTAATAGTTGCATTTTTGGTCTTAGGTCGTAGCGGTAGTGAGCGGGACCTTTCTGCCAAAGCGAGGGAAGTGACGGCCAGGCTCACAGCGAACACACGGCAGAGGCCGAAGCAGGACGCGCCTGCGGAAGCCAACTGTAAGTACAGCCTCTCAGGAAATATGGCACACTCAGTTTTAGGACTGTACTGTAAGCTGTACTTTACTCTGTACAGAGCAGCGTTATCACTAGAGATCGGATATTCGGATGCATATTTACCTAAAGTTGAGGTGTTGGCTATTATGGAAAGCACTATTGTATCAAAAAATCCCGGGATTCCGGGGTCGACATATTTAGAGTTCTGATTATAGAATTGAATGTATATTTACTTACGTTCAGGTGTTGGCTATTATGGAATGCACTTTTGTATCGATCGCAAAAATCTCGCGATTCCGGAATTGTTTTTTTTTTTTAACTTTTTGACTATAAAAATGCTAGCTACTGTTGTAAATTAGGTTGCCAAATTCGCACAGCATGCAGTGAAAAACAACTTGGTGCCTTGAGTTTCATTAAAAAATGTTTACAGTAGGTATATAATTTTTTATGTTAACACTGCAAAAGTAACCTTCACAAGAGGGCTGATAAGTCGTTTCCATACCATGTATCCAATTAGTTTTGCATTCCCGGATTTTATTGAAGTCCGGGATTTAAGTTAAGAAAAAATAAATTACATTTCTTAGCCAAAAATTAACTTTAGGTAAATATGCATCCGAATATCCGATCTCTAGTTATCACTGTCACCGGATCGTACTTTCGATGAGTAAAAGAGTTTATTGATCTGTTTTTGTTGTTTATATGACTAAATATAGGGAGAAATAGGTGATTTTGATTTAATTTGTCAAATTCACCGAACAGTCCAAGTATAATACGGCAAATTTTACCAGCCGCTTTTTCAGTGTAATAACAATGCATTACAACCTACTTTTAATTTAGTCAAATAATACAAATTGACTGTTCTTTTCAGTGGAGTCGATTTTTTTGTACACTGTTTTTTTTTTGTTTTTATTATGTTAGTATAAAAACTTTTGAACTTTTTCGTATTTAGTTATAAATAAATATTTATATTATTATAAAAGTATAAATATGTGTTAAGAACATATTTTAACACACATTCATATACATTTTAAAAACTTAAAATACTAAGTCAATGTATAAAAAAATAAAAAGTATAAAAATATATTCGACTCCACTTCATGCCTAGTCCTACCGGAAAACTTCGGTCATAAAATTGTATTCCTTTGTAAAAACAACTTTAAAACGTGTGTTGATTTTCAAAAAAGTATGTTTATATCATGACTATAACCACTTATGTATACTTGGTTTTTATATATCAGTGGCTGGATGATGATATACCACATTTGGAATATTTGATAAGTAACCGAATTAATTGAGATAACGTAGATTGGTTCGTTTAGGCACGACATTTTCAACAACTGCCGTCCATATTGTTTCAGTGTCGTCATCGCAGCTGTGTTCTGCGCTGACAGAGCAGTTGACTAAGACCGCGTGTAAGGTGGTGCAGCTGTACGCGAGCCTGCAGAGGGAGCCCAACGCCGCCGCAGACATCAGTGGTGAGTCACCTTAGCATACAGACACCATCGACCTTCGTGAAGTCATGTTGGTCAGTGTTGGATCATTCGGTTCCCTACAAAATGGTTGAGCTGGATGGTGCTGATCCACGCGTCATGTTCGTGAACGGGCGCCGTCAGTTGAGACTGGTCATCTCTTATCTGCCAGCAGGCCTAACATGACACACGCGATTACTCGCTCTCGCGTGAGTAATTTTTGTCTTTTTCGGTCACTTTCTCGTTTTCTGACAGTGCTTCCATACAAAATAGTCGACTCCTTCTGTCAAAATTGATGTTTACTCGACAAACCCTAACATGGCACCATAGTTATCTCGATTTTTGACAATTCAACACGAGATAATCTCCGATTTTTCTATCATTTACTCGTATTTACTCGTCGTCGATTTTGACGACGAGAAGAGTAGACAAAATTATGATACAAAAAAAAAACTCCAAAATAACATGGCAGTTTCATAATTGTACTTATTTTAGTCATCATTTTATTTTACAATATAATAATAATGAAAATACTTAGTTTTAAACTACTATTTATATTGGAACGACGTGTTTTATATGGAATTTTTCGTTTTTTGTATGGAAAATATTACCTACATGTTGAGTGTTAGGGGTTTATGGGTTTCCTAAAGGGGGTCGAAATTTTCATTATTTTTGCGATAGGACGCACCATTTTCGAGATATAAGCAAGAGAAAAGAAAAAAAGTCAGTATTGTTTTTGCACCGTCGAGGTGTTACTGTGAATTTTAGTTAATTTATTTATCGCGATTAAATACTTAGAAAATCAAAATTTTAGGTGAAGAACATCAAAATCAAAATTTTAGGTGAAGAACATCAAATTCTGAACGACAAAATTGCCATTTTCACAAAATGAATAGCTCAGTGTCGTCAAACTAAAATATAGTTAAGTTGTGTCACTTTAGTCTATTTCAGAATGGAAAATCGTCGGTTGACAAGAATAATCTAAATTTAGGTGATTTTTAGTCTAGTTTAGAGGCATTTGTGACAAGAGAATCGGCACCATTGAATGAATGAAACGGAATCTCAAGCCGATGTTGCTATCATAAAAATAATTTGTTTTTAATAACTTGCAACATCGGTTTCTCGTCGCGAGATATAGAAGTGTCAAAATGCCTTTTTCGAGATATCTCGTCGTTGACGGTCATGTTAGGGATTAGAATGACGTCAGAATCGTAGAGAAATTTCGACAAAACGAGATAAAGAGCTTTCTCGCGTTGGTCATGTTAGCCCTGCAGGGCTTATTTTTAATCGTTTTTGATTTATTTTTTATTCTTTTTTACATTGTTCTCACATATAGAATCAACAAGAGTAATGTACCCAGGATTTTGTAATTTCTATATTTAAAAGAGTGTCCTTGGAGTTTCTTGCCCGTTCTTCTCCATAGAGATCTACGTTTTGGAATGGGCAACTAGCTTCAACTTTCTGACTAACTGACTCTTTGACAATTCAAAAGTGCCTGTAAAGGGTTTAATTGAAATAAATGCTTTGAGTTTGAGTTCATCTTTCAGTACTAACAAACAATAAAAGCCAAACAGGTTTCCACAAGGTGTTTTCCATCATCGATGTCAGTGAATTTTTATCTTGATCTTTTATCTTAGATAATAAATTTATATTTCACAATAAATTAAATTGTTTATTCTGTAATTAATATATTGGAATCACTTTTACACGTAATACAAAAAAAAAATGCTAGTTGAGTTCGGCGTTTCCTATCTGACTACTCTGAGAAGAAAGGCCGAAACAAACTCAGAGGCCGCAGTCTCATTTAAAGTCCAGACATAATCTTGGTCAGGCCTTATGAGAAACATGTACATTAGTGTCTGAAATGGTCTTTTGAAGAAAGAACCACAGATTTCATTGCAAGCATTTGTCAGTTATCGAGGAACTCAACTCAGAACTTAGGGAGACCAACTCGACGAACAATTAACGACGAGCAAAAACCAAGGAAAGGACATTTGGGTAGGCCGCATAAACTACCTAACTAAGAAAGAAAAAAAAAATGAAAGAAAAGTAAATAAAAAAATATCCACATAGTCGTCACAATAATTAATAGTAGATTGTTTGCATGGGGAGCAAACAACTATTTTTAAGGCGAGTGTTTCTTTGAATCCAGAGCGGAGCGAAGGATTCTAAAGTAGAATCCTGAACGCAGCGAGGGATTCAAAGTACGTCACTCGAGCTTAAAATAGTGTGCTCCTGAGGTGAACACTACTTTTCATCACCCTCTATGACATCCTTAAACTTTTAGAATCGTACCTAAGTGATAGAGTACAATGTACGGAAATCTCTAGAATATGACCTACAACCAAGTTAGAAATCACATATACCTCTGAAGCAAGGTACATAAAATATGGCGTGCCCCAAGGTAGCGTTCTAGGACCGCCGCTTTTCTTGATATATATCAATGACCTCCCAAAATTCACAGGACAAAAATGGTACTCTTTGCAGATGATAGCACGGCTATTATAGAATGTAATAATCCAAACAATTATGAAATTGACATTAATAATTCTCTATATAAAATAATAAATTGGCTTAATGATAATAATCTTGTAATTGATTTAAATAAAACCAAAATTATGCACTTCCACCAAAGGCTTGAGAAACCACTTGTTAACGTTGCGTACAATGGTTCTGAAATAGAAGAAGCTAGTAATGCGAAGTTCTTAGGTATAACTATAGATGATAAATTAACTTGGAAACCTCATTTAGAAGAAATTTGCAAACGATTAAGTAAATCAGCTTTTATGTTATTTCAACTTTCAAAAAAAGTAAACACTGATACACTGTTAACAGCCTATCATGGACTAGTCGCCTCAGTTCTGCGATATGGTGTTATTTTTTGGGGACAGTCCACAAATAAGGAACTTGTTTTCAGGATGCAGAAAAGATGCTTACGCTGTATGTGTGGTTTAAAAACAACAGATAGTTGCATCCCATACTTTAAAAAGCTAAAAATATTACCCTTACCAGCTTTATACATCCTGGAAACAGCGTTGTTTGTAAAAACAAATCCACATTTATTTAAAACAATATGTGCAGTAAAGAAAACGCCGATGCGTGCTCAATACATGAACGAATTATGCCTTGTGAAATGTAAAACTTCTCTAGTGAAGAAAAGCTTCTTTGGTGTTGCTCCACAGGTGTATAATAAGATACCTGATGAAATAAAATGTATGCCATTGCAGAACTTTAAGAAAACACTTAACGGGTTACTGCTTGAAAAATGTTACTATACTGTAGATGAATATCTCAATGACAAATTTCTATAATTATAATCCTGACATAAATTCTTTAATACCATACATATGTACACTAATGATAATCTTTTGACTTGAGTTATTGACATTAAATTTTGACATGAAATGAAATTGACATTGATTCGTAATAAAATTGAATTTGCATGCATGAGTTAATCTAACAATAAGTTATGTACTTAAATACTTATTTAATTGCATTGTAATAAAGTTGTCATTGAAATTTAATACTAACGATTGAATAGCTTTTAATAATATTAATCATTTGTATGTCAATATTGGCAAAACATAGCGCACTACCTAATATTTAAGATCTTTGTTTAAAATCACCTATGTTTGACAAATAAATTATTCTATTCTATTCTATTCTAAAAAAAACGTGTGCGGTCCGACATCATCTCTCACGTATGATTTAAAACCAAAACAAAATTTTTACAGCCGCCATTTTGGATTTACGTTTTGACCTCTTTATCGACTTTAGCAGCTTTAACAACTACACTCATGGACAAATTTAGAGGTAAGAAAAAAAAAAAAAAATAACTTGGATATTTGTGACAATTAAGTTGATTAATTTGGAGTTTGTTTATTATTCGTTAATTTAAAATTGCAAAAATCGAAAAAACAAATGATCAAATGACAAATATTAACCAAATCAAGAAAAAATAAAAAATTTCAGGAAAGTAACATTTTTGTACTTAACATTTTATTCATTTTTTTTTTTCATAAATGCTTAGGAAAGGCTGTAGCGTGGGTTTTATTCAGTATTTGGTGTTGCTCCCTCTAGCTCTTCGATCTGGTTCCAGTCTACTTGGCATACTCCTAAACAAGTTATCGATAAAATCTTGAGAGATTGCGTTCCATTTTTCCTGTAATGCGTTTTTAAGATCTATCGAATTAGCAGGGGCAGGATTTCTTTTCTTAATTTGTCTTCCAATCTTATCCCATACATTGCTCTATGGAGTTTAAGTCGGATGAGCGCGCCGGCCACCTCCATAACATTGACTTAAAACTTCTCGAAGGTATTCGACAACTACGGCCGCAGTATGGGGACGTGCATTATCATGCATAAAAACAAATTTATCTCCTATAAATGGGGCAAATGGCACAGCAATTTCTTCTAAAATCATATCGTTACATATCGCGCCGCTGTTAGTGACCCATTCTCCATGACGCGGAGTTGCGTGCGTGCCCCCATACAAATACCTTCCCAAATCATAAACTGACCCTCCACCATATGCCTCTTTTCCAATGATGTTGCACTGAGCGTACCTCTCTCCTGGGCGTCTCCACACTTTAATCCTTCCATCATCTGGCTCCAGGCAAAATCTGGACTCATCTGAGAATAGAACTTGACTCCAAGCTTCGTCATTCTAATTTTCGTGAATGCGAGCAAAATTAACTCGAGCTAGTCGATGAGATGTGGCAAGAAGGGGGCCTCGTGCAGGAAATTGTGAATTTATTCCGGCCGATTTCTGTCTTCTTCTCACAGTTTTTGTGCTTACTGTAACTCCTCGAACTTCTTGGAGCTTCGTTCTTACCTCAGAAGAAGTTTAGATCTGGTTTCTAAGCACGCTGGTAACAATGAACCTTTAGGGGCATGAGGAACAGGGTGTAAAGTTCACTCATCCACCATAGAAAAGGGAGGATCCTCCAACCAGACGGGTGTTGTGTCTGGCGGGCCGACTGCCCAACTGTTGATGTTGGATAGTCTTATATATGTCGTTCGCGCGGTAAACTCTAATTGCGCGATGCAGGATTTGTGTGACTCATGTCTTTGATGCGTAGTTCGTATGTGGCGGTGTAACCGCTACAAACCGGTCACCTCTGGCCACAGTTTTCCGTTTACGTCCCTGTCCTGCGAGTCTCGTATACTGTCCGGTCTGTCGATACCTCTTGACAACTCGGTGTAGCACAGATTTTAATACTCGCAATGTTTGGGTCACAAGTTTGTAGGTGTGCCCTGTTTTAATGAAAGTAACTTGAGTGGCGTTTAGATCTGGCCAGCATTGTCAGTTATTTGCAGTAACATTTCACACTTAACACGATAAACAAGGCAGTCAAGGAATTGTTTACAAAACCTAAATTTAAACTCAAATTCAAATATTTTTTCTCAGTATGAAAGAACGCATTACCCCATAATTACTTAAAAAAATCATTCCACTACTTTTCCTTTTTTTTAATAGCATATACTAATGCTTGTGGCCAATACGCACGTTAATTACAAAAGGCGAATTTAAACCATTTTTTTGCGTTCCTCTAAATTTGTCCATGAGTGTATAAAAACGATACCTGAATGATGAAACATTTGAAAGGTCCGCTCGCGAGCCGCTTTCGCTCTAGGAAGACTCCACTACATGCTGAATGCGCGTAGCAAGCTGTCACTTAGGTGCAAATTGCGAACGTACTTAGCATGCATCCGCCCTATCATGACCTATGCGTGCGCCGCCTGGGCACAAGCCAAACCCCGACACGTGCATAGAATGCAAACCCTCCAAAACCGTTTCCTACGAATGGCAACGGGAGCCCCCTGGTACGTTAGGAACGAGATCCTCCATCTCGACCTAAAAATCCCCACTATAGCCCAATTTCTAAAACGCAATTCAAAGCGTTTCTTTGATAAAGCCGCCCTTCACCGCAACCCTCTGATTGTAAAAGCGGCCAGTTATGTCCCCTCTAAAATCAGTAAGATTCGCCGTCCGAGGCATGTTCTCTCCGACCCAGATGACCCTATAACCCTCCTTCAGGAAAGCAATAGGGACACCAGCACGGTACAAAACAATAAAAAAAGACCCGCATTCCGACCTCGCCGACGAGGTCCATTGCGCCCGCGACACTCCCGAATAAATAATACTCCCACCCGACCCTTGCTCAAAGAAGCGCCAGCCCGCGTTACGCTGAGAAAAGTAGATTTAAATTCCCCGATCAATAATAATGAAAATTTGATCCAGCCTGTCCCACCTTGCTGTCCCCCCGCCAGCGACGCCCTAAGCCGAGGTTCGTACCCCACAGGGGGTGCCCTTAGCGAGCGTTCGCTTAGTATAATATAGAATAGTTTATGCCCCTGGCTGGAGGCTTTAAGTTAGTAGCTTAAGGCATCCACAGGATAGTCCGGTTAAGCAGCTGCGACCTCAATCTGAGAGTCAACTGCGAGATGCCATATCAAAAAAAAAAAAAAAAAAAAAATGAAACATTTGAAAATGTTCATCTTGGATTTAAATTTTGACTTTACTATCGGCTTCAGCACCCTCGAAAACTATGAAAAGGACACCCATGACTAAAAATTTGAATATTTTCGTAGCCGCCATCTTGGATTTACATTTTGACCTCACTATCGGCTTTAGAACCCTCGAAAACTGTGAAAAGGACACCCATGACGAAGAATTTGAAAATTTTCACAGCTGCCCTCTATATTTTCATTTTGACCTCATTATCGGCTTTGGCGCCCTCGAAAACTATGAAAAAGAGTCCCATGACGAAAAGTTTGAAAATTTTCGTCATGTGTCGTTGCCGCCATCTTGGATTTTCATTTTGACCAAATAATTCACATTTTCTCTATCTTTCTTGCCTTGTTACTTGTTCATACAATGTACTTGTTGTAATGTAATTGATCTCTTTGGTGATTGGAACTTTTACTAACAATATTCCAAATTCAAATCTATTTTGCTCCCAAGGGATCAAAGAGCTATTTTGGTCCCTGTTTACGAAGAACAAACTAGCTCTTTTAGAATAGATGTGATGAAAAATAATATAATACTTTACAAAGTAATCATGTCATTTGGTATGTAATATTCAACAATGTAAATGTTTATATAAAACTGGTATATTTTGATGATTTTAAATAATTATAATGTCAAGCTTTATGGTTTTATCAAAAGGCTTAGCAGAGCGAGCAGCTCAATCCCAAGCTTTTTATTTTCTAAGTAGTCTGAAATGTTATAGTTCCCTTTTTTACAAAGTGTGGTTTCACCTATTTTTATCTCCACAGGTCTAGAAGCGGCAATCCTAGAAACGCAAAAGGTCCTGCGCAGCGCGGTGAGTCGCGCGCAGAACGGCGAGCAGGCGCCCAGCAGCCTGTCGTCCACGGACGGCGAGTACCGCCTGCACGCCGACGGCGCGCGCCACAAGCTGGAGCATCTCGTGGCCAAAGGTACGAGTAGCTACACACCCGGTGATCCGCTTTCCGTATAGTCGGAGCCTAGAAGTGTGTAGAACACCTACATCTTGTATAAATACCATGTTATAAGGGGCGAGCCTATTGCCATAATCCTGGCTCCGGGCTGCTACTGAAATATTCCTAATGGAATTACCCAATAACACTGCCTGAGTTGGGGATAGCACTCAGGACTCCATTCTGAGCAGTCGCTCTTGCGACCACTAGACTAACGAGACATTTAAAAGACAACAGGCTCGCCCTCTATTGCAAGGGTCTTAAGTGTAACTAAGGGAATGTGGGACGACATATACTCGTATAAGACTATCCGACATCAACAGTTGGGCAGTTGCCCGCCAGACACGACACCCGTCTGGTCGGAGGATCCTCCCTTTTCTAAGGTTGATGAGTGAACTTTCAATGTCCTGTTACCGTCCTATAGCTTTAGTTCCAGTATTATCTAAAGTTTTTGATAAAGTAATTCACAACATTTTTTTTTTTTTTTTGAATCGCAACATCTACTAGCTGAGGAGCAAACTGGATTCCGTAAAAATAAAACCATAAACAGCATTTTATAACTTTCTCCAGAAAGTAATGATTAATATTGATTTAAAAAAAACTCCAGTCTGTGCACTCTACATGGATCTCAGCAAAGCATTTGATTGTGTTAATCATAAAATACTTTTGGAGAAGTTAGCCATGTATGGAGTTCGTGGTAATGTTCTTAAACTAATTGAATCATATCTTAGCTTAGAAAGCAGTTTACCCAAATCACTCGAATATGCCCAAAAAGCAACAAAGAGGTTCATTTTACATCCGAAAACAGGTATGTGAACTTAGGAGTCCCACAAGGAAGTGTATTGGGACCATTGTTATTTATTATTTACATCAACAATTTACCAAAAATTATAAAACAACCAATATTTCTTTTTGCTGATGATTGTACCATTGTATTTAACGGTAAAGACAGAATTACACTTGAAAATGATATTAATGACGCCATCGATAAAAACAATTTAAAATTAAATTTCGATAAAACAAACATAATGATATTTCGCAATAGAGTTGCACAATTTAGTGACATTAACATTAAATATTCAAATAAAAAAGTCATACACGTAGAAACTACAAAATGTTTGGGTTTAGATATAGATTGCAGTTTGAATTGGAAAACACACATTGAGAATTTATGCTTAAAGTTGAATCAACAATCGTATGCTCTACATATGCTTTCCAAAATGGCCGATATATCGACTGTACTGTCTGCATACCATGGTTATGTGGTATCCATAATAAGGTATGGAATAATATTCTGGGGACATTCTGTTTATAAAGATGATGCTTTTAAGGCTCAGAAAATATGTGTCCGATCAATATGTAAACTTAGACAAACAGATAGTTGCAAAGAATATTTAAAAAATCTCAAACTACTGACACTTCCATGCATATACATTTATGAAATTATTCTTTTTGTAAGATCAAACATTACTTCCTTTGAAAAATATAAAAGTAAACGACACATTAATAAAATTTGTTGTCTTAATAATAAAACAACTCTTTTAAATAACAGTATATTTTGCATGGCTCCCCATGTATATAATCATCTACCTAAATATTTAATGGAGGCATCATCACCTGATAAGTTAAAAAAACAACTTATAAGTGTTTTAATAAATAAAGCAGTGTATCTGAATATTTGCTGGATAAACTGTAGACGGATAGAGTGATCTCATTCTTAATTTTATTCTGTTTAGTTTTTATTTATTTAGTTTTTTCTTTTTACGTACTTTGCATGCCGAAAGGTAAAATATGGTGATACTAAGACTGTGATATACCCTATTACATGAATGTAAAATATCTGCACATTATTTACCCATATTTGCAAATAAATAAATTTGAACTTTACACCCTGTTCCTCATGCCCCTAAACCTCTACCACCGCTGTCTACCCCTTTGCTCGGGTAATGCAGCCGTGATGCTATGTTATAATATAATGAGGAATATACAGGAGCCTCACAAAGCTATACAGCTAATCTGCATTCGTAATTTATTTGCCAAACATGTAAACAAACATGAGTTTTAGGAGAAACAACCGTAACGCCTATACATAATGTTCAGTTTGCACTACAACTTCAATTTTTTGTGACATTTTCAACAGTACTATTCAGTCTAAAAATCAACTTTATTTACACTAACATAAAGATAATTGTTATGTTTGTTTAAATGGAAATAACATCAATTGGAAATAAGGTTATAAATAGACCTTACCTCATTTACAGTCGACTGAAATCGCCAACGAATAGCTTTAAGCTACGGACTTTTAAATAACGAAATAATTGTCTTTACAGAAGCAACAAACGCGAGTAACCCCGCCATGTCGCTGATCGAGCAATACTCAGACATCCTCCTCAACATGATGCAGACGAAGATGGTGAACCAGTTCGCGCAGCCGCAGAGCCTTCCGCCCAGCACCAGAGAACCGCCCAACGAGAGCTAGTAGTGAACTAATTGTGAACTCACTCACGGACAGTGTGAACTTGTGAACCAAAGTGTCTAGTGTGGTGTGGGACAAAACATTATGTGAAGTGAACTATCAGACATGGAGAGATCAATCTGACAGGATGCGTGAACATACGTTTAACGACGAATAATACGATTTGCTTCTTGTAGTCATCGTAGGCAAACGATCTTGTGGCCGTAACAGTCGGTACGAGTTTCGCAGATGTTAGAGAGATCTGAAGGTACAACTGCCCATGTATGGTAGCCTTAATTAGTGTTGGAAATTGCCGTTACACATTGACCATTCTGGAGTGAATAGTGTTAATTATGAAGTGTCAAGATCTATGTGTAAGTGTCGGTGAATTAGTGACTTTATTTGGCAGGATTATGTCCTAAGCGTTAAAATGTCGTAATTTTGTTGATGACCTCCAAATAAGTTAGAGAAATAAATTTTTAACCGAAATCTACTAGGAATAACTACATTTTGTCGTTAAAAAAGGGACAAGATTGTGAAGAACCGTTGTGTCCATGATACAACGTCTACATCGTCGATTCGATCGAATACGGGTATCGACCGGAATAGTCGATAAATTGTCGATAGCCTAAACGAGCAAATGATAAAACCGTTAATCGTTAAAAAAGTGATATTTAAGTAACTTTAGTATTAATAAGTAGGTTGCGCATCGATAACCTGTTACATTGAGAGAAAATCCGGAAACTGGTTCAGTACGCAGCTTTCAATATGGCACACCAAGTTTTAGAGAGTTCGGCTTTCGGCAGTGCTTCGTATAGCGCCGTCTCTGTCACTCATATCTGTGCGACAGTATCCTACTAAAGCTCGATGCGCCATTTTAACGCCCTGTTACTTCACCTAAAAGTCGCGAATGACTTCGTAATAAGCCTGTAAATAATGTTTTTAAATTAAATATTATAGGAACATTTGTCAATTTGAGTCCATTTTAAAGTTGCTGTGTTCCAGCGACGGAGCTGCCATCTTTACATTTTAACGTGAACGAGCGCCATCTGTGTGTTCTGATGTGTACTACTGGCGCGAACATGTCAAGAGTAGTTCAAGGTATAAAAAGCTGCCTACCCTAAAAAATATATATATAAATATTTGTGCCTAAGCTTAAAATCGTCTTTCAGTTTAAAAACAACTTATTTTCTGAATTTGAATCAATTTGTTTATTCCCTGTTTGAATCAAACTACTTTTCGTCCATGGTGACTAACTAACGCTTGACAAAAAAGAGTTTAGAAAAAATGAGGGCGTCACTATCGCACTTAGGTCGCTTCCAATGGGAAATAAGTTGTTAAAATAAAAATGCAGCAGAAAACGCAACTTGTGGGTGACTCGAATCAAAAACTACTAGCATTTGTCGGCAAAGTAGTGTCATCATCATAGGTCTGCACTAAACACCTAATTATTTAATTTTTAGTTCCAAATGTCACCACGTCAGACTCTTATGTCGATCCGTATTTTTGTCTCTTGGTGAGGCGAACTTTCCGCCATATTGCCACATCGTAACAACTGTCCTATGAATGTTTAACGATGTCTGTTATCTATACTCAATTTTCAAAAAACATTTGAGAAAAGTCACACGATTTTTTTTCAAAGCTGGAAGAAATTTTTGCTGGAAGTAATTTCTACTCATTTCCTTGCTAAAAGGGTCTTATGGGTTGTATAAATGTATAAAGATACAGGAAGATTATGGTTTGACCACAGATTACTACAAATAGTTCACTCCGCATTCTAGGTATGAAACTACAAGTAAGTCGGGCCAATTCAATGAGTGTAACGGAGTCAGAAGACATAAGAGTTATGCAATAGAAAGAGAGGCAACTTTTAAGTGAATATAACTGTAGGTAATTAGCGCTTTGCGACCTGAATTGCACCTTATTGTGTCGTAGAAAGAGTCGCTTTTTTAATGATTTTGCAGAGTGAACCATCTGAAGTAATCTGTGGGTTTGACATAACATTTTACTCAAACAGGACTGTCCAAAAAAATACCTGTCGGATTTTGACAGAACTAAAAAAATACTAGTCGGATTTTGACAGAACTTTTTTTTACGAAAAAAGTTTCTGGACAAAATCTGCTTTACGTATTTTAAATGGGAAATGATTAGGTAGAATTAGGCAAAAGGCTGGCACCGTTGTCTAATTATCTATTCAATTTTATTTTATTTCAACTTTTATGAATGGTGAATGTGTTCACTATGCTTTGAGCCAATTTCGTGACAAAAATTCGCTTCCATTCCGTTCCGCGGCAATGTAAATTGAGCCTTACTGATGAGAGACTTGATCAAGCTATACTGGCCTCTTCAAATATTTATAAAAGAGTCCAATATTACAACTCTTGCATTTAAATTATTCATTCCAAAACTACTAAAATGAATAACAATTATACTTCGGATTTGGTCGTATATTCCCACGTAATATTGATTTGCGCATTTATTAATTTATTATATCCTTTGGCAATTTATGTAGTAGTAGTAGGGTCGATTATTACTGTCACTACCAATCTTAATATAATTGCTTGGAAAAGTCAGTAATAATAGACAGGAACCAAGATAAAAACTATAATAATTCATGAAAATGTCAAAATTACCGTTTAAAAATGACGTCTTATAAACATATCAAATGGTTTATCGAAATTTTCCGTCGTGTTATTAACAAATTCTTATTTATTAATTTAAATAATATCTGTCATATTCAGGATCTGCGAAATTTTGCCAAAAAATCATCCACATCACCCTGTATATGATAGTATGTAGTTGTATTTATGTGTATATTATGATTGGCTGTCCATTATATATTAAAACAAATTGTTAAAAAGACCACAGAAGTTTACACTTCTCTAAAACTAAGATTATTGAATATGCGTTTTTGATTATTGTTAATTGAATGATTAAATATTAATTGATATATAAACGATTAAATAATGACTGAATATTACCATTCCTTGAAGATATTATTATGTTGAATTGTGTTTAAATTCGCACAGCAAGGCCATAATATGAAAATTATGTTAACAAAATATTATTATGGAAAGAATCTTAGGTTTTATTAAACCCATTTATGTCCTCTATAAAACATGGGTTAGCCCACAGACCAGATAGTCTGAGGCCCGTATTCCAGAACGTCGCGCGTCGGTCAAAACTCAAGCGTTACTTAAAATTCGTTTAAATCCTTTTGATTGGTTGAAACTAGTTTTAAGTAATGGTCGAGTGTCGAGTGGGGTTCTGTAATACGGGCTTCAATCACCAAACCTGACAGATGAATTGGTGATTAGTCATTATTAGCAGATTTGAGGTACGTAGCACTTTTAAGACACCGTGAAAATATGGCCTAAAATTAAAAATGTAAGTGCATATTACGCACCTACATTTTGAAGTCCAATTTATAAACGTTATAATTTAAGTTTTTCGTAACGAAAATGTCACAAAATGCGTTCTGTGCTACAGTCAATGTTACATTTTACCTCTTTTTGTGATTAAAGCCCTTTGTGAAAAATGTAACTTGGCTCTGGTATGCATCGAACGTGTATTTAATATAGAAAAATGTATGTGAGGATTTGCTAGCGACTAATATACGCGTCCAAAGAAAAATGTATGAATTATTTCTTAAGACTTATCTGAGAAACTGATACTGTTGCCAAATCATCCAAATGCGTTAGTTCTTAGTTTCTAACGCCCTAAGTCTAGATTGATTCCGAATGATTAATGTCAAAGAGAACATTTGTTATCTGTTTCTCGTTTCCACGAACATTAGGGGGCACAGTAATAAATGCGCGCTATTGGATTTTCTACGCTCGACTTAACGCTGAAAGTTGAAAATCCGACAGCCGCGCGCTGAAATTTAGGAATTTATTTAGGTATCGGCTAAAATGAGTGAAAACGGTCGTACCACTCATGAATCAGGTACATATTTTGCCAAGAAGTGAAGTGTCATGCGAGTTTGTACCACATGAGTGTCAGCAGCAGGTCAGGTCAGGTCAGGTCAAGGTGACAGTTAACTGTTACTTTGACCTGACCTGCACGTCACCTGCCCTATTAATTGTCATGGTTTATATAATAAACAAGAGTTCTTCAAAGCATTTGACGAAGTATTAGTATTAAGTTTAATGTCGCTTCCGAAATCCTTTTCGTTTTGTAAATAAGTAAATACATATTATTAGTGACTCAATTTTGTTATGAACGCTGTGTACTGCGGTTATGAAGGAATGTCTAGTTATTAACTTTTATTTAATGTTCAATTGTATTGCCATCTGTGGAAAAGACTAATTTTAATACTATTATAAATAATTTTCTAAGTTTTTAATTTTTCTTGTAACTTTTTAAGTAACTGGACTCTTTTTCTTTTGTATAGCAAAAAAAGCACACTAATTTTTAATTTAGGCGAAATAAAAATATATTGAATTTATTTTTTGGTTATTTTTTTGTTTCTCTATATTTGGCATGACTTGACCGTATGATGCTTACTTACCGTATATTTATAAAATTTTCCATTTGGACTGATTTTAAGTTGGTCACAGACCCATACTCATTCCATTTTTTATATGTTTTTACATTTCAATTATGTATATCTTTTCTCGATTCCTTTTTAATTTAAGCTGATAAACTTTTCTTTGCACAAAATTCTACTATGTAATAATTATTATGTAGCCTTTTTATTATTTTAAACTATGCAAAAGTAAATTATCATGAGATAGACAGCACACACATACTCACATTCGCGCCTCACCTTACCTTACAGATAGATAGGTCTATTCAATATTAAGTTACAAGTGATATTAACCTGGAATTGAATGGAAAACGTAGAATGTCCCACTATATAATACAAATTATTTACAACCACTAATTCTACAGTATACATTGTCCACTCGGAAATGACGAGCCCCTCTACCGCATTACTGAATTACCGAGTGCGTAAAATGCGGTTGTAGGGCGCGTCATTTTAGAGTGGACTTGCAAGCTTTAGATATGAGTTAAAAACCGGCCAAGTGCGAGTCGGACTCGCGCACGAAGGGTTCCGTACCATTATCTGTAAAACGGCAAAAACATTGTTTTGTTTGTTGTTATAGCGGCAACAGAAATACATCATCTGTGAAAATTTCAACAGTCTAACTATCACGGTTCATGAGATACAGCCTGGTGATAGACGGACAGCGGAGTCTTAGTAATAGGGTCCCGTTTGGCACCCTTCGAGTACGGACTCCTAAAAATACGTGTTGTCGAGTGTCGTCCCTGTCACAGTAGGTACCTGTGTGACAGTCTCTTTCTACTAAAACTGAATGTGTCATATTTAACGCCCTAATGTTGTACCAGGGTTTACAATAGTGTTATAAACTTTCAGTTTATCTACGTGGAAGTGAATGAATGGATATCATCTTATATTAATAATAATAATATGTGAATGTAGATAACTATATAAAAATACTAACGGCGGGTTGTACTGGGGTGGCTGCTGCAGGTGTGGAAATCCTCCAACGGAGAATATATTCCAATATTATTGGGAGTTATATGTTTGACCCGTTTGAGGTTGAAACACTAGAGCCATGGGTCAAAGTGCCCACTTGGTTTCTCGAGACATCGCCAAGCGGTTGGTTGACTCTTCACGTGACCAGGGGGCTGACATATTTTTTTTACCAAAGTATCAGCATCGCTATGCAACTTGGCAATGCAGCCAGCCTTTTTGGCACTTCCTGTGGACAACGAAGCGGAGGAGTTTTTAGTATCTTGATTCTTTCCCCTCCTTTTTTATTAGGGTTCCGTACCCGAAGGTTACCAAATGGAACCCTATTATGCCTCCGATGTCCATCCGTCTGCCTATATCAGCGCTTAGCGGGCTGTATCTTATGAACCGTAATAGGTAGACAGTTCATTTTACAGATTATATTTCTATTGCCGCTATAACAACAAATAATAAAATTTAAATAAAAAAAAAATAGTTAAAGGAGGTCCCAAATATTGTACAGTGGCCGGTTTTGTCCATAAATATTATAAATGTACCTATACATTATCATTATTGAGATATGTAAACAATAACGATAATATCAGAACAATCCCACAGCTCAGAAGTTGGTCAAGATCCCTACCAGCACTTACTGGAATACTTCCTTCCTCCGAGAGATGTTTGCTCTTGCATTGAGTTGGGAGCTCTGTTAAGTACTGGCCCAAATTATCTATACAATTTTGATGGCAGTTTGTTTTTCCCTTTACTGTAGAAGTCTGCCGGACGGGAGGCGATGAAGTCAGCGAAAGCGTTTTGTACTGCCTCTCGGTTGTCAAATTTTTTCCCACTTAAAAAATTGTCTAAATTTTGAAAAAAGTAGAAATCTTTTTGGGGCTTGGTCCGGTGAGTACGGTGGGTGACGGAGAGCTTACAGCTGTAACTCTTGTAGCTTTGCGATGGTCTGTCGTGAAGTGTGAGCTCGCGCGTTGTCGTGGAGAAGCAATGGGAAAGAGCGATTGACTAGTCTTGGTTGATGAATTACGAGCTTCTTCATCATTGTTTGAAATTCTTGGCAATGGACATCTGCCGTCACTGTTGTGCCATTCGGTAAGAAGTTGTTATGTACAGGTCCGGCACTGGTTCACCAGAAGTCACCATCATCTTCCTATGAGTAATCTTTTTTTTAGCGCACTGATTAGGTCCTGTACCCGGTCCACCCACTGAGACGACCGCTTACGGTTGTCGTACAGGATCCACTTTTCATCGCAGGTAACAATTCGATTAAGAATTCCCTCGTTTCTATGCCGATTCAGAGTGCTATGCATGCTTCGACGCGTAAATAGCGTGAACGCTGCGGTCACTCTATCGGTTGAAAAACCTTCTTCCATCACACATAAAGGCAATGCTTGTACAGTCCCTAATCTTTCCCATAATAGACTATGGTGATGTGTGTTATTGTGACCTGAATGCAGATCTCCTCAATAAACTTGACCGCCTTCTAAATAACTGCATTCGATTTGTTTTCAATCTTCGTAAGTATGACCATGTGTCTGCGCATCGATTGCTTTTAAAATGGTTACCCATACGTCAGCGCAGAGAGTTGAGGGCTCTGTCAATGTTGTATTCTATACTCGACAAACCCACTTCTCCTTCTTACCTGACTTCCCATGTTCAATACCTATGCTCTGCCCATAGCAAAAATCTTCGTTCTACAAACAATCGTCTTCTACGATGTCCTTCTCACCGCTCTGGTTTTATTCACTCTTCTTTCTTTGTCCAGGCGGTATTTCTTTGGAATGCGCTTCCTCTGAACACCAGGATGGCAACCAGTCGGTTATCCTTCAAGTTGAAGGCACGTGAACATATTCGTGAAAAGTTGGCAGAATCTTTGCAGCGCTGATTTGCTGGATTTGTTTTCTCCTCTACCAATCGTTATTTCTCCTGACAAAGTTTATTCGGTTTATATGTATGTATCTATGTAATAATAGGCATTAATTTTCATTTTTGCTAGCACTTATTTTGCACCTGCCATGTTTTGTCTCTGCACCACCCTAAGGTTGACTGGTAGAAAATGCCTCAGGCATTAAGTCCGCCTTTGTACAGTATTTTTTTACCTGTGCATAAAGTTTTAATAAATAAATAAATAAATAAATCTCGCTGTTGGTCGCTTAGTTCGTGTGGCACCCACTTATCTAGCTTTTTTATCTTTCCGATTTGACACAAGTGCTTTAATGTTGTTTTGACACTAACTCCAAGGCCCGCAGCAAGCTCAGCCGTAGATTGAGATGGATCCGCTTCCACTATCGCCTTCAATTCGTCGTTGTCGACAATGGTTACCGGCCAACCGCGAGGCTCGTTCATCAACTCAAAATTTCCAGATTTAAAACGATTGAACCAATAATAGACCGTGTTTATGCAAGCAGTGTTAGGCCCGTAGGTCTGTACACGTCGTTAATGTTTCGTGTTGTTTGCGCAGCGGTATTTCAACGTAGGAACTGATATTCGAAAATTGTACGAATTTTCAGTTTATCACACATACAGTACCTATATTCACAAACACAAAAAAATAAATGACTGAATTTGAAATTAAATTAACACGGCTTTCGAATAAAATTCATTTGAATTTCGAATTGCGCGCCAATTCACAGATAATAAATTCTGAAAATGCTGGTTATAGAATCTCCAATTACATAGGTAAAGACCTATATATTATTATGTCAATAGGTACTTGTTTGAAATTAAAGGTTTTCATTTCTCCTACAATTGAATAAAAGGAACTAGCAAACTAAAGTTAATTTGAATGAACACGAAACATTCACCCCATGGAACTAGTATGTACTACGTACAACTAGAACATACTAGTTCCATGATTCACCCTTTTTTTAATGGTTATTAACCTACGATAATAACACAATGGGCTTTCAAACTTATGTCAAATGATTTCATTGGCTGTTGCCATTTTAGTCAACAAATCAGTGCACTTGAGTTTGACAGTCAGTTACCTATTTTAATTAGGTACATAATTAACCTTTCGGAAAACGAGTGCTAGACTTGTATATTCGTCATCTTATGAATTAAATATAAGTAGGTACCCTAGCATTTTATCTACATCAAATGTATACTTAATTCCCGTTTTCCAAATTACCTAGGTGCAACTTGCAGGCTTGACAGACAGCCAAGATTTGACAACAAATTAGGTATATTATATTATAATTAATGTTGATGTTAGCCTAGCTTAAGTGCACTTTATGTACCGCATTCAAAGCTAACTACTAATCACCATTTCAGTATGTTTGTTTGTATAAAAATAATCTCACTTAGATAAGATGGTGATATCTAGGTAGCCAGGCGATTTTAGAACAAGCGGGAATTTTTCCCCCGCTCGGAATCGAATGCTGCTCCATACATTTTATGTTCGCTCTCGACAAAATGTACGGAACAGCAGATCTATTATGAGTACCTACAATGACCCCTTTTCAAGTTTTCAGTTATTTCAATGACAACTTGTATACGAGTAGGTACACATATGTATACCTACATCATGTAATTATTTACATTTGCAAATAAGTGGTATCGCGCCCGTAGTTCAATATTCAAGTTCCACAAGACAAAATGTCGACGTTCTAAGTAAGAATTTAATTTTAAGCGTTAACTATTTTCACATAATAGATAAGTTAGGTATAATAATAAACTACAAACTAATCCACTTGCAATTGAGTAAAACTAAAAATTGCGTACCTAACATACTTACCTGCCTACTTGGTCAATACGGGATCTTGCGCACTAGACGGCCACGCAGGACCACGAATTTTGGTCAAACCGACCAGGTAAACTATGTGAACCGATACAAATCGCGCACTTGGTCGCAACGGCCAATTAGCCGTATTAAGTTTAGGTTTCTAAGTAGCATACGCCCTCCCTTGCGTAGCCGCATTTACATCCAGTCATATTTCTGCACATAGCAGATCCCTACTTACCTACTACATTTTTTTTTTTAAATAACCGTATGGATGGTGAGATGTGTTGACCTGTGATCCAACTATTAACCATGAAACTTCGTCCAGTACAGCGCCGTGTGAACGACCACTAAGGAGTTTTCGTAGTTGAAGACTTGCGGTTGACTTAACTAAATATTCACTGTCATAATATCCCAAATCGACACTACGGTCAGTTTTAAGATACCTAAGAGTCATATAAAAATATATTTTCATAGTAATCAATTAATTTTTATATTATCTACTTACATAATACTTACACATGGTACGCTTTAGAAGGCAAAGACATCATTAATCCATATACACGCTTCGCCATTTTGAATTCATTTAATTAACAAAATGGCCGTCGATTTTGGCGGGAATTCTTGTTCTAGTTTATATAATTATACTGTACAGTAGTAAGTCAGACATTTTTATGAGAAATAAAAAAAATACAGAAAATTCAATGACTTTTATTTTATTATTTATTATTACCTATTCTTAACCTAAGAACTTAGAATAGACGTAGTAGAATGTAGCTCATAAAATATACTTACCTACCTTTAAGTCCTAAAACTATCTAGGTTCATCATTACAGTCCTGTATAACATTGAAGTCGTAGGAGTTCCTCTTTATTAAACCTGCTCGAACCAGCAGCTCGAACACAGGCCGACGTCGAACGAAGCGTTGTCGATACGTCGTGGAGCGAATCTCTGCAAAAATCATCAACTGATCAACATCATAATTAATTATTAGAATTAGCAGGCAACTATCGATGTTTTCAATTCGATAAAAACCATCATAGGCATATACATATTAACTGCCTCGTATGTCTAGTGGTCGTAAGCGCGACTTCTGAGCGTCTTGGTTATGACAAAGTCTGCAAAAACTCAAGTCGAGCATTAGGTACCTACGTCATCGGGTTTCCCATAATGGAATCTGTAGCAGTCCGGAGCCTGGATTTGTGCCCGGTTGATATTAATAGGTACCCCTATTACATGGGACTTAACACATGTCGTTATAAAAATAATAAATAATAATTAAAATCTATTATGTAGTAGTCTGTGTCTTACTCATTAGGGGAATAGAGGGGTGATGTTAAGTTTATGGTATTAAGTGGTACCTATTGGTAAGTACTAGATAGGTATTAAGTATTTTATTGAACTTCTTACTTGAGGACTGTAAAGGCTTGGTAACAGATTGGGGTCCAAACTCGTACAATATTTGAAAGTCTGCATGATTACCCAGACGAAACCCGAAGCCGAAACGATGGTCGTTTCCTAAAAATAATGGAGCAAATTCTCTAGTTCATCAAGTAAACTAAAATTAGAGTAGATACCTATTGCAGAATTGCTGTCTTTTGCTACAAACATAGAGCCCAAGAAAAAGGTAGCCACACTGTGTTAACCACAAATGCTTTAGGTTTAGAGCCATTGTTTAGAGCACACAGACAGGGATAACATTGAAATACTTGTAAAGTATTATATTATTTAAATTTTTGTGAATGTGAGGACTATGTGGATATTTTTTTTTTTTCTATCTCAGTTAGTTTTAATGATGGTCTGGCAGTTTGAGTAGTTTATGCGGCCCACCCAAATGTCCTTTCTTTGGTATTGTTAGTCGAGTTGAGCTCCTTAAGTTCTGAGTTGAGCTCCACGATTACTGATAAATGCTTGCATTGACAGGACAGGTCCACTCAAATCTGTGTGGTTCTTTTCTCAAAAGACTATTTCAGACTAATCTACATGGTCCGCATATGGCCTGACCAAGATTATGTCTGGACCTAAAAAGAGACTGTGACCTCTGAGTTTGTTTCGGCCTTTCTTCTCAGAGTAGTCAGATAGGAAACGTCGAACTCATCTAGCTAATTTTATTATTTTATTTTCAAAAGATGACGTGTAAAAGTGATTCCAATACCTATCCTATTTACAGAATAAACAATTTCATTTCATTTAGGTATGTCTACGTTTGACAATAGTTGAGTTGAGTTAAAATGATAGAGATCTAGCTACTAAGTTACCGGCGGCGGCGGGGTACCTAATTGCGTAACACACTAAACCGATGATATTATATGTAAAAAGAGGCACTAAACACACAGAATGACAATTGATCACAATTGGTTTCATTTTGACACTTCACCCACGTTCATTGCGTTATTTATGTTGTTGAGCAGACAATTTTTTCAAACCAATGAAGCAATGGATTAGCAATATGCTTCGAAATTCTCGGATTGTGATAGAAAGCGTATTACGCAATTAGGTCGCTGGTTTCTGAATGTATCTAATCAACAACAAAAAATATCGCTGATGGATTGTTAAACTGGATATCAAGTGTCTTGATGGCTTTTGTTAGCATTTTCAGTCCGCCAATAAGAAACAGTTATTGTCTTGATCATATTTCCAGAAAAGTGTGTTAGTCGAGTACAGAGTAGGAAGGTAGGTACCTAAGTAATTTACCTTTAGTGATTGGTGGTGCGAATCCATAGACAGCCGCAAACCCAGCAGGAACATCTTCCGGTATCACCAGAAATTTAGGTTCACTTGGATTACCTGTTAATTTAAATTACATAAAAAGGTGACAACCTAGTTAGTCTACTCGCCAACGTTATTGCTGAACGTGAGGTCCTAGGATCCGATCGCTAGGTTAGGCAAAGTGTTATTCAAGTTTTCTAGGGATTTGTCAGTATTAGCCCGGAGTCTGGATTTGAGTCCTGATAATTATTGCAATGAACTCGCCCGCTATTAAGTAGGACTTATAACAGTCGAAAATTTGTGAAGTTAATAAGTTGCACACCACTCTTCCTACAACCCGTCAGCTCCCTTTGGGCAGCCGTTGGGGAGTACATTAATATCCAAGGTAGTATTTACTTACTTTTCAAAATCACGATAAACAGACACAGGCAGAACTTTTCATACATTTTCAAATAATAATAATTAGGTACTTAATTACCTAAATGTGCAAAAGGTTGTGTCGTTACAAACGCACAAGAACAAATGCTAAGAACAATACGACGGACATTCATGTTTAGTTAGGTAGGTACCTTCCAATGGAGTATTGTTTTAATATTCTCACAGTAATTATGTATTGGCTGACTTAAACGATTATGTTTAGGGAATTCCATAACCTTGGTCAAGAAGGGCTTTATAAAATCAGTCATTTTAATTAATGAGGCAGCTGTAACCGCGTTCCGTCAAGTTTTTAACCTAATATAATACAATCGAGGTGAAATGTGTCATGTGTCTTTAATCTCGGTAACCATAATTTATCTACTTACTTACCTTTCAAACTGGAAAACAGGAACAGTGTTATTGTTATTATTATTGCAGTGCTATTCTGTAACCATCTCACCGTGAAAACGTAGGTGAAGTGAGTTGTCATTCCAACAGGGTGAGATGACACTGACAGCTCACTCCACGCTCACTTCACATGTTTTTACGGTGAAGTGGTTACGGGAATCGACATGCTGGTATAATAATAATTTAGTATGATGACGCTGAGCTATAACTTCCATTTTGACGTGAAAACGTCTTTTAGCTCAGAGTTCTGGTGGTAAGTTCAATATTTGTGACCGGCTAAAACATGTAAGGTTTCGATCGCTAACAAACGAATCCAGCAGTCTCACGAACCAGGCGAGCGAAGCGAGCCCTCTGATTAAACCTGTTGATACCACTCACGAGCCGAGCGGCCAGGGGCCCAAGTCTACTATTTTTTATAAATTTGTAATTCCAACACGATCCCATTGTCATTTTGCTAAAAGTTCGTAATCTGCTAAATTCATAATGGTCGATCATTGGTTGATCATTGTATTCCACAAACACGATACTCGTAACGAATTAAAAGAAATGACTGCACAATGACGTTCTCATGGTAGGTCACTTATCAAAGGAACTGTCAACATTTTAGCAGATTACCGCCTAAGTCAGTCATTCATGTCAGCCATTGGAAACTCATAATGACGCCAATACCTAATTATGTTAGTAGATTACCAAACTTGTCAAAATCAACAATTATGAAATCAATGATAGACCATTCTGACACTATTGTACCTAATAGCAGACTTGAGGCCCAGCATAGTAAAGTTGTAGATCCAACTAGCGAAGCGATCTAGCTGTGGCACGACCGGAAGAATCGGTACTTCCTGCTAACTCCAGTAAAAGATTTTTGTCTTGAACAACATAAAAAGCATTTTAAAAGTGCAATTAAAATTAACTTGCGTGCTAATGCTATCTAGTACCTAAAACTCAATAATATAGGTACAGCTACAAAAAAATGTTTACACCTAATCCATCACGTACACTTATGAGAAAATATCAAACCGAATGTCAGTGGACGGCTAAACTTATTACTCAGTTAACTCTATTGATTACGACTTAGATCTATAACAACATAACGTAACACACACGTAAAACGTACTACCCATAGTACACCCACATTTAAAAAAGTAGGTATAATGCATTCTGGCTACTGCACGCTAGAACAAAAATATTTCGTAAAATAAGGGTAAAAATGCATGCATGAAGTTGACAATAGCAAAATAATTTCTTATAAAGACCCATAACGGCCGTAAATCTACTGAGAAATTTAAAAAATCCCTATCGGAGAAAGCTTGCATCATTATAAGGAATTCAATGAGCCTAGAAAATCTAGTGCCGAGCAAATAAAATAGGTAGTAAGTATTAACCGTCTCATAACGGCCGTAAATCTGCTCAGAACTAAAAAATATCACAATCAATGAAAGCTTAATTCGTTGTAAATAGGTACATATTAAATTAACATCGTTAAAGAATTTGTTACAATATTTTCACTATACTTTTTCACGAAACTGCGGCGCGGCGGGGTCGAACTGCGCCTAACTCAATATTTTGTTTTCAGGAAAGCTCAAGTCGCAACCAAGCACCTTAACATGTGGTAGTGTTGGTACCTTAGCTCCATTCAACATTATTTATATCCGTATACATCAGGTGGGAAAAAAGACTGACAGAGGATATTGACTGGATTACTAATAACATTTTCAAAGTTTCTTGTTATGGTCGGGAATCGAAGCGACACCACATATGAATACACATGGGTCACTCAGCATTTTAGGTATGAATCTACAAGTACGCGGCGGGCCCGTCTTGTCGGGCCAATTCAGTGAGTGTAACGTAGTCGGAAGATCTAGGAGTTACGCGATAGAAAGAGAGGCAACATCCAGGTGAATATAACTGTAGGTGATTTGCACTTTATTGTGTCTTAGAAAGAGTCGCTGTTTATTTAAGTGAACCACCTGTATCTGTTTCGACACAAAATGTTATATTTATTTACTTATTGGGAAAAATAAGACTGTAGTTTTGCTACTAATTGATTAGTATAAGGTCAGTCATAACAAGGAAAAAGTATCAAATCTCACAAATAAACACGTTGCCAGTCTAAAAAAAATATACAAAAATAAAATTTCAGAATTCTAACCTATACCGATTTATTACAAAAGAGTACAAAAAGCCTCAGTCCAGGTCCACGTTGGACAAATCTTCCGTGATCTTCTTCACTTCTTCCTCACTGCGCTTCGGCGTCGTGCCGCTCTGCAAGCCCATCTTCTTCGCGGCCTCACTCTTGATCTTGTATAGCCGCTTCAAGTCTTCTAGAACCTGAGAATAGAAAAGGATAGAATTTGGATATTGTTTGTTACGGGGTGGCTAAATAAGTATAGTAAGGTACTGCAACAATTTGAGGAGTGGCTAGAGAGGCGCCACGGCGTCCTCACCCTCCGCCTGACGCAGGTCAGCGGGGACGGCTGTTTCGGGAGGTTCCTGTTTCGGATAAGGCGGGAGAAAACACCAGGGTGTCATCACTGCGTGGATCGCCCGGAGGACACGGTGGAGCATACGGTGGAGGTCTGTCCGGCTTGGGCAGAGCACCGCCGTGTCCTCGTGGAGGCGATCGGTGGCGGGGATCTCTCGCGTCCGGCCCTGGTCCAGGCCATGGTACGGAGCGAGAGGGCATGGGAGGCCGTCACCTCCTTTTTGAAGCAGTAATGCTTGCGAAGGAGGAGGCGGAACGCGTGAGGGAGAGGCAAAATTCGCGCCCTCACGTCCCTAGCCACCGCAGGAGGAGACGCCCTAGGCGTCGGGAATCAACAGCCGATTCCCGGCCACCGTAGGCGCGGGCTTGCGGACGGTGAGCAATGGGTAGCTTGCCGTCCGGTAAGGACCAAGCCCGGGTCGAAGGCGCGTTGTGTTCCACGCGCGCCTCAAAGAGATGTCAGCGGATGAAGGGTTCCAATGGGACCGATGCCAGCCGGGATTGCGGAAAAGTCCGAAAGGGATACCGTGGCCCCGGGCAATGCATAGGCAACTGAAGGAACACGGGTGGGTTTTAGTCAGTGTCTGACACGCCCTCCCGCTCCGCCCAGAGCGGCAGAAGTTATTTGATGATTTCCCAACCAAAAAAAAAAAAAAGTTTTTGCAACTAGTACAACATATTTTTTTTAAAGGTTTATTTTAGAAGCTTGGTCAAAAGGACTAAGTCGCTTTCTTATAATTTAATACACTATTTTATAAATATAATGCAGTTCTTTTATATGAGTAACTATCTTCTAGGAATACCAAACCGCACAAGTTTATACAATAGCGTCGCTGTTTCTGACAAGGGGGAATGCTAGAATACTTATTATTGCATCTTCCCACCTCTCTAACATCAATACCAAAGTTGTCAATAACTCAGCTCTGAGATCTTCGTTCTGGGCACACTCTACCATGTGGTGGGGAGAACGTCTTCCACTTTCTCACACTCTGTGAAGTTAGGAGAAGGAACTTTTTTCATTAGATAGATAGATAGAATACTCTTTATTGTACACCATAAAAATTACAGACATACCTACATTTAGAAATTAAGTATGCGAACTTATTTAAGAGGATATGTCCAGAACTGCCTAAAAAACATGAATCGAACCATGGCGATTTCCATGGTTCCCTTGTATTGTTTTATACCACATATACACACGGCCCCTCGTACGCCTTCAAAAGGTCCGGGACCCTAGGGTCCCGAGAAATGTCAAAGGAATATAATAATAATTCCTTTTTTTTTTATTCAAGTATAAAGTAAGATAATGATTTACATTAATTGCAATTGAGGAAAAATTAATTCTAGATGTAAAGTAGACTTGCCTGATCTAGGTTTATGAAAATCTGTGTTTCAGGCCAGCGTTTCACAAATTAACATTTAAAAAGAAGATAAAATATTTTCAATTATTGTAAGAGTAATTAATTGGGTACCTATATTATTTTAAAACTAAATTATATTATATTAAGTTTATTAACGAAAAATATTAAAGTAAATAAGGTGCTGTATTGTATTTGAGGAGCTCGTGGCTAAGTAATAACTGCCGCACGGGTCGATCCATCAGGTTAAGCTACGCTTGCCGGGGTTGGTCTGTGGATGGGTGACCATCTTTACATACCGAGACTCCTCCGTGCCTCGGAAAGCACGTTAAGCCGTTGGTCCCGGTTGTCATTCGTGGATCTTTGACAGTCGTTACGGGTCGTCAGAAGCCCGAAAGTCTGACAACCAGTCTTACCAAGGGGTATCGTATTACCCAGTTACTGGGTTGTGGAGGTCAGATAGGCAGTCGCTTCATGTAAAATACCGGTATTCAGCTGCATCCAGTTAGACTGGAAGCCGACCCCAATATAGTTGGGAAAAGGCTAGGCAGATTAAAGTAAATAAGGTAGAGAATAATATTAAGTTTATTTTAATATTTCTAGTAGTTTTTGTGTGTCCGTATAATTGAGTTCTGCTAAATGTTCTTGTACTAGTAAATTACACCTAATATAACATAAGCTATAAATCTTTAGCAGTCTATTGAACTGGTTATACAAGTAGGGTCCTAAGAATAAATAAAATCGTCTAGTGAAAGCATGTTTAGTCTGAGAGTTACATTGTATCGAACATAGATAGAAAATAGAGATTTCAACATGTTTTTTACCGACTTAAAAAAAGGAGGAGGCCAGTGGAAACGGACAGTAACTTGAACAAATAGACTTACAATAACGAATACCCAATCCCACAATTTCTCTTAGTGAGCATTTTATCTATTACTCTTGTTATTTTCCTTGAACATAGCTCATTGATTTTTGAACACCCATTAGTTAGCTCGTGTTTGATTAAGAGCTGATTTTCCAATAGGTTATCTGAGGAGTAAATTCAAAAATTCAAAATTCAAAAGTCATTTATTCAAACTAGGCTGAGAATCAGCACTTTTCGAACGTCAAAATTACATAAGACAGTCCCCCAAAACGCCCACCCTTCACCACTTCCTAGTGCTTTTGCTGGGAAGAAGAAGTGGCGCAACAAACTCCCCAGCAGCACAGCTGTCTGTTCAGTTAGGAAAAAAATTTGATTCTATACAATAATTTATAAGATAATTTACATTACGCAAAACACAATTAAAATTATAAATTAATAGCCATATGACAGCTAGCACACGCCATTATACCAACCAAAAACATCGAGAACTATACTCAAGCAGAAATAAAACAAACTAAACGTAAACAACATCTAAAAAAAGAAAATAAAGCCTCCAGGCATAAAGGGCGTGCCCGCTTACATATAGCTGTAACAAGAAGTTATAATTGATAAACTAGGACCATCGAGGTAAAATAAATAATTGTCGAGGTCGCTAGCTAACCACATATTTCAATACAACTCATAAAAAAACATTGTAATGAGTAGATTATGTCAACAATAAATAAAAATAAAATAAATTTACATAAAAAGTAAAATTATAAACTTTTATATAAACTCATATAACCTGTCAGTAGGTAAACTAATTCTGGAGAAAGAACATTTAAACATTGTCTTAGTTAATCACAGCGACCAACTATTCTTATCATTTAAGTAGTCGTTGATAGAATAGTAGATATGCCTTTGAACAAAGGTTGGACTTTACTTTAGTTTCAAACGCATTAAAAGGCAAATCTAGCAAAGAAGAGGGTAGCTTGTAGCTAATATTGTGATTTGACAACTTTTTAACCCCCGACGGTAAAAGAGGGGTGTTATAAGTTTAACGTGTTTATCTGTGTGTAAAACGGCTGAACCGATTTTGTTTTTTTTTGTTTTGCTCGATCGAGTGTTCTTAGCTATGATTCAAGAAAATCAGCCCAGTCGTTTGAAGATTATCATCTCTCTTCTAGTTGCCAAACAGGTATCATTAATTTTATTTCAAAAAATCAGATAATTGAGATCCGTAGTGAAAAACGTTGCCCCACACTAGGAATTTCTCCTGTATCGTGGGTGCGTTTACAGACATTCAAACTCACATACACAAACAGCCAGACCCGGAACAACTACTTGTAGGTCATACAAATATTTGTTCCGTGCGGGAATCGAACCCGCAACACGCAGTGCAGCAGTCATTTGCATTAACCACTGCGCCAACCGTGCCGTAATATATAAATTAAGATAACATTTTGGGTTTGAGTCACTTTGTAAAGCAGACGAAACCAGTTTCTCAACCGGTCATCCTCTCCACATAATGCCTCATAAAAGGGGAAAACACATTCTCAGTCCCTGTTCCTAGAATGCTGTTGCCACTGGCCCGCGGTCTAGCTGCCACCGACGCTTTTTTCCTCCGCACAATTGCGTGGAAGCCGTTAGTACGGTTCTGCGTAAACATCTCTGACGCACTACAGAACCGGGGCAGTCTCAAGAGCATTCTAAAAACATCGTTGTACTGGACGCGCCGGACATCTAGCGACCGTTTGGTGTAGTTGATCCACAGACCACCCGTGTACAGACCTGTGACAATAAGCTTTGAAAAAGCGTTATTTTTGTCTGGTCCGTGCAGCGGGCGAATCTACGAGCCAACATATTACCGCGGACCGCCAAAGCCCTGCGCTCCCTCTCAATATCCACATTGTCCTTCAGGTCGTCGGCAAGCATATGCCACGCCATACCTATCAATAATTAATATGCTGTTGTAGAAAGGATAGCTGCTGTTAACTTCCTATTTTCATTAGCCGTCCCCCGACGCAACGACGCTTGGGTCATAATATTACCTACAACTTATATCCTATCCTATACTATTAAACGAGCAATATTTGAATATATCTATTTATTTGTAATCACGTTCTCGAAAACGGCTCTAACGATGTCGATGAAAGTTGCATTATAGGGGTTTACAGGGGCGAAAAATCGATCTAGCTAGGTCTCATATCTGGGAAAATTCGTTTTCTCCGTGCCCGAGCAGTGCTCGGTCGCCTAAAGTTTAGAACACGAAAAATTATATATGGCAGCATGGAATTAGTAAGTACCTACTATCATGGCAGCCTGGAATTAGTATGAACTTTCCTATACTATTAAATGAGCATTCTCTATTTTCACCAGAGCATAGCTCGGTCGCCCTTAAACTTACGGGACAATACATTTTATTTTATTACTTATGAAAATATTTTGTGTCGGAGGTTTTTTAAATTTTACTTATATTTTGTATAGAAAATAATAATACATCAATCTGTCATTAATTTATTGTTTATATAAAAAGTTATTTGACTATTGAAAAATTTGCCCTTAAAATATACAGGGTTACTTGCAGGACGCCATAGTAGAGTTAAAATGCAACAAATTAAGCCACCAAATGTTCTACCGAAGTTCAGTAGTTTTTGAGCTAGTTACATTTTCAGTTTTTTTAATGAAATATCCCAGATTAAATCATTTGGAGCCAATTTAAAAATGATTTACAGCGCGACTGTACTGAAATTTAAGTTAATATCATAGAACAGTTGATACCGTAGCAGATCTTTGTTCATAATTAAAAATTCAAAAATGCCAGAAACCTTGGCAAATATCACTAAACAAACATTTATTTTTTGAAAATTGTTAGGTAGAATAAATTCAATCGTCAAGTAGGTACCTACTCTACTCAGGTGCACAGTTCGTCATTCCATAGATTGATCTTCAAGTACCTAACAAAACTCATTTACCTTCTGCGGAAGGTTCCCCGGCTTCGGCTGATGTATCTCGTAATCTCCTCTCTCGTTCTTCACCAGCTCGACCATGGAGTCCTCCAGATTGGGAACCTCTCCCGGCTTGGGCAGCATGTTCTGTGACAGCTTCTGGGGGAATTTCATCTTCTGCGCCCAGTTCTGCAGGTATTTGCTGCCGTCTGATGGTAGGTACTGGAAGCAGGAAAAGAGAAAGTCAAACAGGTATACATATATGTATATATATAAGTGACAGAGAAGACGCTTGTTCGCAAGGGTGGGATCGTCGCGATAACTGATACCACGGATTCATAAATTTTTTTTCCTGAAAAACCGGCAGCAAGTTCGTCATGCTCCCTTAGATGTCACTGCTTGCGGTAGCGTCGGGGGTCGGGTTGCCTCCTTCCCTCAAATACGGCGAGGGGGGTAATGGCTGATCTTTGCGTTAAGCTCGTGAACGGATGCTGCTTGTGGTGACTGGTCGTCTTGCTGATCATGGTTTTGTTATTGTTATTAGTAATTAACTATTTATTTATTTTACCTCGATGGTCCTAGTTTATCAATTATAACTTCTAGTTACAGCTATATGTAAGCGGGCACGCCCTTTATGCCTGGAGGCTTTATTTTCTTTTTTAGATATTGTTTACTTTTAGTTATTTTTATTTCTGCTTGAGTATAGATCTCAATGTTTTTGGTTAGTAATTGGCGTGTGCTAGCTGTCATATGGCTATTAATTTATAATTTAAATAGTGTTTTGCGTAATGTAAATTATCTTATATACTATTGTATAGATTTTTTTTTTCTAACTGAACAGACAGCTGTGCTGCTGGACAGTTTGTTGCGCCACTTCTTCTTCCCAGCTAAAGCACTAGGAAGTGGTGAAGGGTGGGCGTTTTGGCGGACTGTCTTATGTAATTTTGACGTTCGAAAAGTGCTGATTCTCAGCCTAGTTTGAATAATGACTTTTGAATTTTGATTCTGAACCCCCCTGCGTTCAGGGGGTTCAGAATCATGTTTCAGATTTCACGTCGATATCCCTACCGCCCTGTATACGGCCTCGGAAAGGTATTGTAACTCACAGCAGTCTGTTTGATAAGTTGTGACAGTCTTACTACTCACTGTCTCGTTGGTGCAGTGGGCTGGAGCATAGGGTTCAATCCCCAGGTAGGGCTAAGTGTCATTGGTTTTCTCCATTAAGAATTTCCCACTAACAGCCAGCACTCTAGAATCCAGCATCCCTTTTATTAGGAGCTAGAAACAACTCCAACACTGTTCAAAAACGCAGAGAGAAGACCTGTGTCCCAGTAGCATCAATATTTAAATTGTTATTTAAGTACCTTTTCCTTATTCTTGTTGTACTTGGCGGGCGGCGGCGAGTTCGCTTGTCGCTTAGCATTGGAAGAAGTGGACTGGAAGCCTTGACCAGCTGTGAAAGTAACAGAATTATGTTAATAATTGCGTAAATACAATTAAATGAATGGCCCGCTGGCCGTGCCACTTCCGGTGATAAATGACGTCAGTTAAGGCTACGATCTGAAGGTAGAATTGACCAGGTCTACCTACAGATCCGTCTCATCCAAACAAAATCCGAAACGTGTGTGGGTCCACAAGATTGGTGCAATCGTTTTGTATATGAAGCAGATGGCGCTGCCGTCAAGTAAACATTGTGCTCCGTATAATTAAATTTAAAAATAATGTTCTAAATGACAATTTGCTGTGAAGTATAGTGTCAAACTTATCTAGATAGTGCTAATATCACCTGACATTGTTATCTCAACCGAACTTTCAAAGAGAACATTGTTACAAGAATGTTGTTGTTTTAAACTATAAACAGTGCCTAAATCAAAGTGTATACGCTGATAAAGTGACCTAAACAATAAGCAAAAACCAAATAAGTAACATATTTCCCATTCAATTGAATGAACAGTTAAAATACAACAGTAAAACTAAACTATAAGTGAAAATAAAAACATTAAGTGAAGAAATATTCGACCCACCCGTCAATTATGTAAAATTATATTCAAATATACTGCCATCATAAAGAACTTTTTAGAGAAGTACTAACCAAACCACAATTTCGACTCAAACGCCAGAGCACACTTAGCTTTAACAGAACTTGTTCGCCCGCTGTGTTATAACGCTCTGGTTCGAACCCAACATCGTGTATTTGTTTTTGTATTCTTTTCTACGTTCTAGACTTCACCTAATAACAACATAATATAAAAATGGAAAGTGCAAAAAAAAATGTTACGCTACGGAGACATAAATCAAAGTTAAACATAAATCACTCCATCGAACTCTTAAACACGATGGAATCTAATATAACTTTGCGTAAGAAACTCATCCATAGGGAAACTTCATGGGAATCACTACCATGCGAAAACAATAGCTCACTCCTATCTGAGAATTCGAATATTATGAGAAGTTTACCGGACTTATCCACAGTACAGAATGATGAACTGATAACCGAATTAAGGAACACTGTTGACAATCTGAACTTGAAAATGGAATGTGCGGATAACGAGATTGATAAATTGATATTGGAAAATAAATCGCTAAAACAAATAACTATCGATCAAGAGATAAAAATTAAAGAGTTAATCAAAATCTGCTCATCTACTTCTAAAACTAACTCAGTTAAAACTAGTAAAAAAAAGTTAATGAAAAGAAAAATTAACTTCACCAAGAATGATTTAGATAACTCATTGACTTTGAATAACACTACATATCAATCCCCTTCCTTGCCGCCTAATAATTTAGTGGAAGACAGGAACTTGACACCACGTCCTTCGACCTCGCGGTGCAATCATCAAGTCATCTCGGAAAGCGTGTTAGATAAACCTTACCAAGATACGGAAATAGTAGAATATCAAGTAAAAAAATACATTGAACCGATCTTCTCATCATCTGCGCCAAATAGTGACAACAAATCGTCGACGTTGAGTATGACTATTAATAAGTACGGTTCAAAAAAAAGAATTATGATATATGGTACTCAACAATGTAGTGGACTCGCCTCTAAACTCATACATTCAAGAGATGGCACCAAGCATGAAAAATACTCTGTATCAAGCATCACAAAACATTACGCCAAATCGGATGAGGTTTTGAAAGGTTGTGGTAACACACTAATGTCTGAAGCAGACAAAATAATACTATGTATCGGCGAAAACGACACAAATCCTACAAACAGCTTGTGTGAATTAGCATATGTTTTAAAGAAACTACAAAAAAATACTGTTTTTCTGTTAAACGTAGTAAGGAACCATTACTTGAATGAACGTATGCTAAACCAACAATTTAAATTAATATGTAACAGTTTTCCAAACTGCCATTTCATCAATGTTACAGGTATCACAGGGGACTTATTACAGGAGACCTGTGATACATTGAATTATATAATTGACTGTCAGGACTATGATGAGAAATTCCTCAGTTATAATAAATTAAATGCTAATTCTCTAGCTATGAAATATGACAACGTCAATAAGGTGGCACGGCACAACAGCGTAAAAGAATGTATTTCTTCAAATAAATGCACACAACAATCTATTCTCAGTTATTTTTCTCGGATAAAGAAGCCAAAACCGGCTTTATTAACTAAGGATAGGCCTTTGTATCAGTCGCCTCCCAACTCAAATAAACCAACAAATTCAGATAGACATGATAATTTTTTTATAGTCAGGGCGAATCTGAAACCTCCTACCTAACTATACTGCATCAAAATATAGCAGGAGCACTAAGTAAAGTAGACTTTCTTCAAATTTCTCTTTGCGAACTTATAAATAAAAACATTTACGTAGACATAATATGCTTATCTGAAACTTTTCTCAGATCAGGGGAGGAATCTAATTTATCTTTGAAAGGATTTAAGCTAGGTGATTTCTACTCCAGACCAAACCAAAGGCGAGGCGGGGTTGGTATATTGTGTAAACAGTATATGGAAATTAAAAAAGTTCCATTACTGAGTGAATTGTGCATTGAACGATCGTTCGAATGCTGTGGAATTGAAATTCCACTTTATAGATGTATAATTGTATGTATATATCGAATTCCAAGATCAAATCCTGACATTTTTCTTCGTAACTTAGAGTACCTAATTACTACACTAAGACGTAGATTAAAAATGAAAATCATTGTAACTGGGGATTTCAATATCGATTCACTTAAGGAGAGTAAAGCGTTCACTGAATTTCAGAAAATTGTACATAATTACAACTACAACATACATATTAATCAACCTACTCGCGCAAATGCCTGTCTCGACCAATTTATTAGTAATACTCCGGAAGCGACGAGTGAGGTTCTTAAACTTGGTCTATCTGACCATGAAACTGCACAAATATTATATATCCCTTACTACAAAAATACGAAACCCCTCATGGAATGGTTTGTTTTTAGACGCGACTACTGTTCCATAAATTTAAAAAAGTTTTGTGATTGTCTCTCTAATATGTCTTGGTCGGATGTATATTCGGAAGAGGACTTTAACACGGCATTTAACACATTTTATGACACATATATACTCTTCTTCAATTTATGTTTTCCGGTATGTAAACAAAAAATTTCAAACAAACAAAATAAAAACTCTGGTTGAATTACTAAAGGTATAAAGAAATCATGCGCAACAAAGCGAACATTGCGATTTATGTATTATAAATTCAAAACATCACGTTATAAAATTAATTACAGAAAATACAATAAACAATTTAAAAAAATTATCTTTGCAGCACAAAAACTATCCAATGTAAGATATATAAAAAAATCTAAGAATATTTGTAAAGCATCTTGGACATTAATAAAAAATAATACAATGACATATTCAAATAATGATAAAAAAATGATCACAAAAATAAAATATAATAATACGATTTTGACGAATACTAATGACATTTCCAACGCGTTTAATAATTATTTCATCGATATGGCCACCGGTAAAAATAAAAATAGAGCAGTATCGTCGATGGGACATCGCCATCTCATTTCACCACTCAACGCCAGTTTCTTCATTTATCCAGTTAGTGATGATGAAACATTTAAAACTATACAATCACTAAGAAATACTTCTTCTGTAGGATATGATGAGATCCCGACGCATATCTTAAAACGCACTGCAGGTTTGACTACACCAATATTAACGTACCTTATTAATATGTCATTCTCCCAGGGCACCTTCCCGGATAAATTAAAAACCTCCGTTATAAAACCGATTTTCAAAAAAGGTGACGTTACTGGTTTAAACAATTATAGGCCAATCGCCTTAATACCAGTTTTATCTAAGGTATTTGAAAAGATAATGCATTCTCGTATGACCCAATTCTTGACTAAACATAAAATACTAAAAACCGAACAAAACGGATTCCAAAAAGGCAAATCGACCACTTTAGCAGCTTTTAAATTACTGAAAAAAATCACTGAAAATATAGATAAACGTACACGTACCTGCACTGTGTTTTTCGATATGAGCAAGGCCTTCGACTTTGTTGACCACCATATTCTGCTCACTAAATGTGAGTTGTACGGTTTTCGCGGCCTAGCATTGAAGTGGCTGCAAAGCTATCTCTCAAATAGGACTCAATATACAGCAATTTCCGAAATAAATTCAAATAAAGAAGAAATATTATGTAAGTCTACCTTAAGGAGCAACAATACAGGAGTGCCGCAAGGTAGTGTTACAGGGTCATTGTTCTTTCTGTTATATATTAACGACCTACCAAATGTGACTAAACATTTCTACTCACTTTTTGCTGATGATATTGCGGTGGTTATCACGGAGAATAAAATGCTTAATTATAATACAGAGGTTAATGAAACAGTTAATGCTATCATAACATGGCTTAATAATAATAATTTAAAAGTAAATATTGATAAAACCTCCTTCGTTCAGTTCCACAATAGAAAATCAAATTTTGACCTTATGATTACTTATTCCGATCAGAGAATTAACGAAGCACACGAAGCCGTTTTTCTTGGTATAACAGTGGACAGTGGCTGCACATGAAAAGCTCAGTGCTTAAAGGTTACAAATAAGATTAATCGTTTCGCTTTCGCCTTATGGAGACTGTGTAAAATAACTAACCTCAGAACCGCCCTCTTAGCGTATCATGATTACGTAGCGTCTAACATTAGATACGGCATTGTGCTATGGGGAAATTCTGTTCTTATAAATAGGGTATTTATAGCCCAAAAACAATGTATCCGTGCTCTTTGTGATGTGCCACCATTGACTTCATGTAAACCTCTTTTTAAAGATTTAAAGATATTAACTGTTCCCGGTATGTACATATTTGAATGTTGTAAGTTTGTTAAAATGCACTCCGAATTATTTCAACGTCTTGGAGACACTGTTACGTTTAACACAAGGTATCCTGAGAGACTAATGATTCCTCCAATGAAAAGCCACATATCACAGAAGTTGCTTTCCAATGGTTATAAGGATATATAATAAATTACCAAAATCATATAGGGAACTGCCAATTAATCGTTTTAAAACAGCGTTATTCAAATGGCTTATAGATAAATCATTTTATTCTGTGAATGAGTACCTAAACTTTAAACACTCACACTGACATTTTACTTTAATAATTTGACAAATGATTGACATTCGTATTCTTAATATACTTTATAAGATGTATTTTTCCAACTTTATTAGCTTCATTTAATTAATTCATATAATGTTTGCATGCTAGTTTTAGCGAATTGTTTTAGAAACTGATAAATAACCCGACCAACTGTAATGTACTACAATTCTTGCAAATAAATTTCATTTCATTTCATTTCATTTTATGTGTACGCCTCAGTTCAGACCTATCTGGCGTAGGTTCGTTCTGTTCAACAAAAGCCGTTGATGTTCAGAAGAAATCAGTATCGATAGTCTGCAACGGGCTAATCTTTCGGGCTAACCTCACAGACATTTTAATGTTTTGTAAGCTAATCTAAAGGTCGGTTTAGAGTTCGGTCCAAACAAACGAATGCTCATTCTGTCCCCACCCACTACTAAATTCCTTTTGTGTAACAAGGGCAGAACATTCCTTCGTTGGTCTCTCTCTACTAAAATGTCCAGAATATTAAGAAAACAATGCGCTGTTCTGGTTTAATGTTCCTTTGGTATTAATCCTACTTTAGAATCCTAAGGATAGCGCGAAAGGCGCAATCAAAAACTTGTCAGGTAAGGACTTACTTAAAGCCTGCGTATTAGTCTGTGGCCCCAACTCGAGCATGACTTGGAAGTCGGCATGGTTGCCGAAAGCAAAGCCGAAGCCGACGCGAGAATCCGTGCCTGAAATCATTTCACAATTATTGAAAGCGAATCCCGCGTTGACGGGAGTCGTAGTTGCCTGGGTAGTTAATATCAACTTTCACTCAATCCATGCATCTTCTTTTGCAATCGCGCACCCAAATATAACTTAGGTAATCAAGCTATAATTAATGTTGCCACTGCGAATTCTCAGTTTCTGGTCCCGCTGCTGTCACAGACCTCTCTGTTAGGGGGCCTGTTTTCCACCACGCGGGCACAGTGTGGTGCTGGATGTCACATGTCTTCGTTTCCTCACGATGTGAATAATTATGGTGATGAAATATATTTCACAAAGTAAAGTTTATGCTTGCCTAAGTCTACAACTTGTAAGTTGGGCTATTAAAAATAGGTCACTGGCTTAATAAGTAATTTATATTAACGTCTTACCTTTCTTAATAGGCGGTATATTGGAGTAGGCGACGGAGAGCAACGATGGCAACTCTTCTGGGATGATCACCGAGGCGAATGAAGACGAGCCTGCAACAGGACACATCTTGCTATAATTACGTTAAATTATGACTGCCTCGTCGGGTTGTGGTCGCACGGCTGCTGAGCATGTAATCCTATGTTAGATTACCAGGAAGTGTTTTGGCGTTTTCTATTAATTCTCAGTAGTAGCCCGGCGGCGTCTGGATTTGTGCCTGATTCACGGTAATAGGCTCACATCTTAGGGCACAGCAAAACTGGCTATAAATGAGGTACCACTATACCACCTCTGCTTATCACCTCCGGGAATACAGCCGTGGTATTTTGTTATAACCTGTGTTTACGTTATGTATTCTAGAAAGGGAAGTAGTCTGTGGTTCTAAGAGCATCAAACGTCATCGATTTTGTAACCACATTGACGAATAATCTATAAATATGTACTTATTACCTACTTTGTCTATGCTTGTGGGGTTTTATGCAATATGTTGTCGAGTCTGAGTGTGCTTTGAGTTTTCTCATGCTTAATAAGGCTACATATGATGTGATCTCGCACTGTATAGGATTTCTGTACAATGAGAGAGGTCAGTTTATACTGGAAATGTATATGCTTGATGTGTAGTCGTGTGTACAGTCAAATTCAAACAAAACACATGATGTCTCCTTGGTCGGTTTGTTTAGCGGCTACGGTTCACGACGTCCCGGGATCGAAACGATTTCCTGACCCTAGACTGTATACATATACATGTCAGGTTTTCAACCTGTAACCTGGTGCTAAACTCACTCCAGCGACCACGACATGTTATTCGGTTTTAAATAACCGTGAAGATACTAAGAATATTTTAGACAAGATTGTCGTATTCGCTGCATAAGTACGTTACTTAACTTAACCTTGTAAGTATGTGTGTCACAGGCTGCAATCTCACGAACGAGCCATTATGTCCGCACAGAGTTTTGACACCAATTAGCGAGTTTAACAAAATGACAGGTCAAGGATGAAGTTAGCGTTATTTGTCTATAGGGTGAAGACAAGAAGACTAAACGGTTGTAGTTGGAAATTCAAATGTCACGGGAGTAGTACTTATATATAACGAAGTTTAAAGGAAAACTATCACACTTAAGTGGGCTTTACAAGTTTACGAGTAATAATTGACCAACTTAAATTTGCGGTTGCAAAAACATGTTCTCCCATACGGAATACATGTTTTTCAACTACAAAGTTAAGTTTTTTCTTACGATAAATTCATTCCAACTACGGAACCCTTCATTGTGCGTGGTCCGACACGCACAAATGGCCGGTTTTTTTTTTTACATTTCCATCGCGACAGCCTTTCGATCTCCACAACCCAGTAACTGGGTAACACTAGTGCCCGTGGTAAGACTGGTTGTCAGATTTTCGGGCTTCTGACGACCCGTAAAGACTGTCAAAGATCCACGAATGACAGCCGAGACCAACGGATTAACGTGCTTTCCGAGGCACGGAGTGGTCTCGGTATGTAATAGATGGTCACCCATCCACGAACCGACCGCAGCAACCGTGCGGATGTTATTATTTAGGACAAAATGTTATTAAAACCCAAGTAATGATTTATTTTATTTTATTTATTTAGGGATGATAAACAACTACTTACAACATATACATATAACATAAGGTTGACAAAACTTTTAGTAAGTACCTAGTAATGTTGAAGTCCACTGCATTATCCGCAGATAGGACATATTTAGAGATCAGTGGTTGCCACTAGACGAGCATTAACAAAATTATCAAATATTATGAAATAAATAAATAAGTACTAAAAGCTAGCTATAGCTACAAAATCAGATCAGTAACTATTGCATTTACTTACATAAATTATGCAATAAATCAATAATAATAATATGATTATTTTTTATAATATTAGATTTTTAAATTAATTTTCGAGCATGCAAATAAAGCATGCAATGAAATTTGAATTATAGGTAAGCCAGAGTTCGTACGACAAGAATTTAGCGCGAACAAAGTACCTACTTACTGCACGAACCTGACGCGCATGAACTGTTATTCTGTCCCCTGTTTTTTTTTTTTTCTTTATTTGTTTTGGGTTTTTGTCTAAACAGATACGAGTATGTCAACCCCATCGTGCCTTTTTGTTACCACTGTAAATTAACACAAACTATACTACAGTTCAACAATCTATTTAACTGTGATAAAAGATAGACGTTACCGATGAAGGACTGTTGTTAAATGACATAACTTTTTGGCACCTTCTGAAGTTGGTTGGGATAAGATTGATTGTATTAATCCCACGTTAAGCCTATTTAATTCTAATTCTCTCAAAAGTAGCTCCCTCTCGCGCCTGTTGCGGACACAATCCATCAGCAAATGCTGCACGTCCTTAATCTGATTACATTCTCTGCAATTTGGTGAATCAGTTTTTTTCATAAGGAATGCAAACTTCGCTGATGGATAGTGTCCAGAGCGAAGTCTTAAAATTAATTTAACATAATTCCTGGTAAGTTGATCGATATCGAACCACGGCACACGAGGAGGCTCGCCTTGTATGCTTCTATACCATATACCTTTTTTCTGACTGATACTATCAAAGTGTTGTTTCCAGGATTTATAAAAAATTATTTTATATTTAGTTAAAGTATTCCCAATAATCAGGTAAGTAGTCAATTGCTGTACCCTCTACTGCTGCTAATTTAGAGAATCGGCCAGCCTCCTCATTACCACGTAGTCCAATGTGAGCTGGAACCCATTGCAACTTAATTTCTATATTATTCTTAAATAATATTTTCAAGAATATTATATGCTATCGATGCACCTCTGAAACCAGAGGCGCATCGAGCAATTTGCTGTAGTACGCTTTTACTGTCTGATTTCGGCTATAAAAGATCGCTTGATAAATTGCAATGAGTTCCAGTGTCATTATTGATACATTACAGTTTACTTTAAAACCAAGATTAGTTCCTAAGCTTTGTTCAAATATTCCTGACCCTAGACCGGAAGTACCCTTTGAACCATCTGTATATCCCCTGTTCGGGGGACAGAATAACACAGCTTACCCGTTAGATCAATGGCATCAAAATGATAGTGAACAATATCATGAAGCACGTTGGCCTCCAGGTATTTGCGCCGGTTCTCCAAGCTGATAAGCTTGTACTTATCAAGTAGTTGGGAGTATGACAGATAAGTCTTAGTCCCATAAATTATGTAGTACATAGCACGGAGGTACTTGCGCTGGACCCTTTCTATTCCAACTACGTACTTTTGGTAGAAGGGGTTCCAAATAGGGACCGCATATTCTAACTGAGAGCGAATGACCGTCTTATACAGATAGAGATAGGTCAAATTCTGTTGAAGATCTCATCATAAATCCATACATTTTAAAAGCACTATTGACTGCTTGATATGCTGGTCCAAGGACAGTTTGCCATCAAAGAGAACACCTAGATCCTTCACTATGTAAATATTATTTAAGGGGATACAGTTAAGGTTGTAATTGCAATTGAAGATGAAATTATTCTTAGTAAAGTGTATATAGTTACACCTGGGGATACTAAGATGCAGCTTACTGTCAATAAATTAGGCAGTTAGTCTGTCTAGATTCTCCTGAAATGACTGACAGTCGTCCATACTTGAAGGTGTTTCAAGCGATACGTACATCGCTTGAAACGCCTTCAATTCATCAGCGTGCATCAAGAACTTGGGCTTTTTAAAACATTTCTTCATTTGTGTTTATAATTAATGTTTCGAAAATTCGCATATTGCTGCCTGGAGTCTGAATGTGTGCCCGGCCTACACATGGGAATTAAATATAGCTGGCGGGATGTGGATGTAGGTGTCTGCTCATATTTCGCGCTTGCGACCACCAGGGGCCCAAGTCTGTTATTTTTTAAATGTCGTCATTCCAACACGATCCCATTGTCATTTTGCTGAAAGTTCGTAATCTGTTAAATTCATAATGGTCGATCATTGGTTGATCATTGTATTCCTCGTCGTAACGAATTAAAAGAAATGACTGCACAATTACGTTCTCATGGTAGGTCACTGATCAAAGGACCTGTCAACATTTTAGCAGATTACCGCCTAAGATTGAAATGATTGATTGATTGTTTGTTTGTGTGGATTATTTGATTTAGTTTTTTAATTATTAGGTTTATTTTTGGTGTTCACCTGTTTCTGTTATAATAAACCACAGAAATATTAAAAACAGTCTATGTAATAAACCAATGTTTTTTTCTTCTTCGTCTATCTTTCTTTCTATTGTATATATTTATTATATCTATGTGAATTAACTGCAAAATACTAAGGTCCGTATTACAGAAGGAAACTCAAGTACTGATCTCTGTTTAAAACTAGTTTTAAGTCTGATTTTAATTTTAGGACGTTCCTCAAGCATGGATTCATTGATCATAGTTCAGCTGAGTTTGGCTTTATTTTAGATCGTTACTCAGTTCGCGAATCGAACCCAAGCAGTGAGTTGATCTATAATCACCCAAGTGCGGTCGAGACCGCGCTTGAGCATTTGTCACGTCAAATTGTATATTTTTGCTGTGTTCATGCGTTGTCGAGTTTCTATATTGTTGTTTTTTTGAATGATTACTATCAAAATGGATGCAATTGAAGATTTGTTTGACGATAATTCAAACACAAGGTTGAACTTTAGCGTTCCTCTCATATATTTAATAGACAGGCCCAAAAAAATTGTGAAAACTCCAAAAAAAGGTACAGTTTTTCACGAGATGTGGTGAAATATTTAATTCTACCTATAATATATCACGATTTAAGAAAAACACATCCCATTGTGTTTTTTCTTTTACCTTTTTCTTAAATCGTGATATATCATAGGTAGAATTAAATACTTCCCATAGCCCCAAAATTGCAAATTCTTGTGTGTTTACGTTTTTATGCGACGGCTTCAACAAACTGATGTTTTCACATAATTGACCTACGTACTGACATTTTAAATAACATACCTATTTATGGCTATAGATAAGTCCTATAAGCTAGACTTATTTTTCTTACAAAATGACTAAACTTTACTTCAATAAATTAATGGGGGATTGTACTATTTGGCATCGAAATAATAACGCTGATTTCCTAAATAATTGGGCTCATAAGGTATATTTTAATCAGAACCAAGTTGGTAAATTAAATAAATTGTAAACGAAAACAGGCTGATGCATAGACAATAGACATCTCTGCTTGAGGCTCGGTTTGAGTCTCGATTCAGCTGAGTATAGATTGATTACCGTTCTGGAATAAGACTGATGCTCAAGTACTGATTCTATACTTAAACAGTGATCAACTGATTGAAGATCAAACTGGACTTGAGGGACGTTCTGTAATACAGACCTAAGTTGTGATTTTATAACTAAGTAGGTATCTGAGCAAGGGAATGAGGTCTTCTACTGGTTACATAACCACGGCTCAAGCGGATATTTATATTAAGATTTGACCTACTTTAGCGTCGTATGTTTTTTGTTAAACATAAAATACTAGTTTTGGTTACATAAAATTAATTAAATTTAATCATTTGTATACAATAATGGCTATTCATTATCGATTTAAATTTCTTAAAACACAATAAATAGGAGAGGCTTACGGCCTCCTTTCTAAAACAGTCCTGTGTGACAACATAACATCACGCCTGTAGGTATTTCCCGAAGGCAGAAGAACGTTCTGCCACCCTGTATACGACAAGACATACTCAGTCAGGGGTTTTTTTAAAAAAACCCCTGACTGAGTATACGCCTTGTTTTAAAAAACGGCACAGTACCTCACTCTATGATTATGTATGTAGTATGATTTAGTAATCGCTTTTACCTACATAGTAGATAGGTAACAGGGTACCTAGTAAATTCAAACCATATTCACAGAACCATATTTGAAAGAAGCTCTGGCGCAAGTGCGTATAGTACCTAAAACCTCTACCTACCCCTTATGTAAGTTTTACACACAAAATATAAAATAATATCGTTTTTGGTTGACCTTAGAAATTGAACCTACAAACTCGGTGCTAAGTGTGAACTGTGATGTAATATTGTGTTACTGAGTGACTGTGCTACAGGCAAGAGATTGTGACACATAGAAATATTACGCTACTTAGTTGTCCTAATTTATTTATTAAAATGTTAAAGTCCAAAGATCCTACTTACCTAGGAGCCTACTTTTAAACTAAACGTTTAATTCAAATAAAAAAGTAATTAGACCCACGCACAATAAGTACTTTGACTTCTACCCATTACAAAACTAGAGAAACGTCGCAATAATGCATTACAACAAATGTCAAAATTATCGCCATATTATATTAGTCTATGGCTCTAAGTGTTTACAAAACATATTTAAATAGTAAACTCACCAAAAGAAAGTAGGAAGAACCACACGAGCGACTCCGCGCTCATTTTAAAAGCCAGTTGCATTTTACACTGCACAAAAAATATAAATCTCACTTATTATACACTAAAAAATCATGTCACCAAGAACATTTCGGAACCACCATTTTTATAAAACAAAATTAAAAATGAAAAGAACCAACGACCATCAGTTTTGCCGCCAAACTGAATACAAACTAGGAAAGAAAATCAACTTTCACTATCGTTAAAACGTAATAAGTACATGTCATTAGCATTCGAATTATGACTCTATGAGTTACGCAATAGAAGACAGATTCTTTTGTAATGATTCATTCGAATTATGGTTTTATGTGAGAACCGAGTATCCCATGTGTTTGTGATTTCATAACTTTTTGAATTAAGTACTCAAGGACTTTCGAATGAAATACGACTTTCTCTAGTGGATGTAAAGTCCACATTTGAGTGCTTAATTTTCTCGAACATTTAATCCGAATGTGTGAGTTCCCATTCACTTCTTGAAGTCCCTTATCCTTGAGACCTATGTGGGAGTAATAAGACAGTCAATAATTAACCTAACGTGTACTGATTTAAGGTATAGTTTCGATTTAAGGTAGAAAGACTTAGAACTTTTTATAAGAAACGCTTCATTACTTTCATATTATGTGAAAACAACACTGAGTAGCAGTGAGAGGCAAAATTGCAACTTTTAAATCGATCCATCGATAAAAAATATCGATTACCTTTTAAGATGATTAATTGTATGCACTTTTAGGAATATAAAATAAGTAGTTCGAAATTTAACTTATCTGTTCTCTACTGCACTAAGTGAAAGTGTCTGGCTAATTTTAGATTTGAACCTATTTACTTCAACACTTTCTAAACTACTTACTGAGATCTCAAACCACATTCTAAGTAAAAACTAAAAACATTACCTAAATGTCATCGTCAAAAATATAATATATTGACTCCTAGTTTTTGAAGAACTTTCGTCTGTCAAATAATATAATATTCAACCAGCATATCCATCATATTGGTCTATACAATAAAAATCAACTGTTAAAATAAATAATAATTAATGGTCTTTTGAATACCCCAGCCATGCAAAATTTCATTGGGTTTGTCTATTAGGAATTCTTAAATAACCGTCCGGACCCTGGATCGGTGCCCAGTTGAAATCAGAGGCTCGCCCGAAATTAAAGGAACACTGGCTTAATTTCTCGTTCGATGCTCACATCAATCAATATTTAAAACAATCGATTGAATAGATCACAACTCGATTGTTAACATCGACATCCATCGACATTGCTCTTCACTACCACACGGAGGCAGTTTGTTTTCCTACTATGAAAGTCCATATTTTTACTTAGCCATCGATATAACACAGTGTAGGTATGTGTAGTGGGTCATCGAATCGAAATCGAATTGATATATGTATATTTACCGTTTACGGTTACCTTCAAGTGACGACACATTTTGACATTTTGCAGATTTCCTTGGATTCTGTTTCAGTTTTGATCTTGTGTGGCAATCAATAGGGATGATGATGAAAAAAATTGTTTTTTGTCCGTAATGTAGATTATGAAAAAATAACGTACACGTATTTTTCCTTTTTTACGTTCTTAAAAGATTACGGCGATACATTGAGTTATTTATAATGTGCCATGACGTCACTTTTAAGTAGATTTTATACATACTTGTGACGTATCAACCCCCACTCCCCAACTTTAATGCGTTGTATCTAAGTCATTTTTCATTAATATGATAAAGCAAAAAATACGTGTCTAATAGTTTTGCATTATCTGACTGACGGACTAAATAGAATTTCTTTTTTTTGACCCAGGTATCATCCCTATTATTAATCAGTTATCGTCGCGCATAAACTACCATCTCTGTTCTATGTTGTGGGGTTTGGTTTCCGCACATAGTCTCACAGGTGGACAATGTGCGTGGGTCATGGTGGGCCATGGTGGTGGTTGGTCGTTCCAACCAGCCCACCTCCCTCCAAAAGTTAAATCTCCTGGTCTGTTCAGAACATCTGTGAAAGATCTGGGTGACCCGAGGGTTTCTGTTGACGCCTGTGCATTCAAAGGGCACGTGCGAAACGTCGACGGTTGCCTCAGCCTCCCTGCACAGAGGACTATCCATTATGCCTATGTGTGGATGTGTTTGTTTAGCGAACAGTGTCCCGTGATGGTCCCTGTCAACAGACCCAGGCCGTTTCCGTCCAGGCTTAATAAACGCCTGGTTAGCCTGCTGTCCAAGGATGGCATAGCTTTCTTGGACTGCCTGCAGCCCGGTGTCGAGGTCCAACAGTTCTCCCTTTTGTGTAAACTACCATAATACCAGGCAAAACCTGTGACCTCTAAGTCCATTTCGGTCTTTCTTCTCAGAGTAGTCAGATAGGAAACACCGAACTCATCTAGTTTTAAAATATGAGATAATTTTGACGTGTAAAAGTATTTTTTTTAACCTATTTATAAAAATAATTATCATTTTCATCATGTCTTAATATCAAAAAGCTGAAATGCCTTACTTGCACCTGTGATCCCCCTGCAGCACACAATAGTACCTGCACCCATACAACAAAGATAACAGTATGGTGGTAGACTTCCCCGGAAGGACGAGCTCCTTTGTAGCGGTTACACAGCCACATACGAACTACGCATCAAAGACATGACGTCACACAAATCCTGCATCGCGCAATTAGAGTTTACCGCGCGAACGACATATTTAAGACTATCCGACATCAACAGTAGGGCAGTTGCCCGCCAGACACAACACCCGTCTGGTCGGAGGATCCTCCCTTTTACCTCCCTTTTCTATGGTGGATGAGTGAACTTTACACCCTGTTCCCCTAAACCTTCACAGAGAGATCTGATCTGTTACTATAATTATGTATCAGATTGAGTCTTTATCAAAATATTATGATTCGCGACAATCGCGACCATAACAAATATGTATCTACAGAATTTTAATAATTGAAATCATTAATACCTACATTTCTCTAAGACTAAGTTACAATAGATTTGTTGTCAAATGTTAGGATTTCATGAAAAAGTCATTCAATGGAACAAATCTAACTTAGAGAGATGTGTTAATGATTCTAATGATTATAATTCTGTAATTAATACTTATTTGTTATGGTCGCGAATCATGCTTTCATCAAGATGCCACACAACCTGACAGTTGACCTTCAAATTGCAAAAACTTAATACAATTTGAATTTCGCGGGCTATCTTAACGGATCCTCTAATGTGAACTTTAATCTTATAAGGAATTTCACTGAAACAGCCCGTACTCTGTAAAGTGTCCAGTAGAGGGCACGCCCTTAAACATAACTGATGAAATGTGGGTGTACTCTGCCTACACATCGGGCAATACAGGCGTGATGTTTATGTTAGGTATACTCACTATCACTATTTACGTGCAAATGACGTTATACTTATGTTTATCTATAGTAACCAAACTTATCTTAATTAGGTATTGCATAATTAATTATAACATTAGAGGCATTAGAGCAAACGCAGCAAACTAGACGAGTTACAGACGGGACAGAATAATGTAATAACGTCATTTATAACAGCGCCATCTCTGGAGTATGAAATGAACTTTAATGATCATTGATGAAAGTTAAGTGATAATAGAATACATAGCAACCGATAGATGTCGCTTTTGTAGCCAGAAATATGCTTGGGTCACGTACAACAACATACTAATTTTAATGTTTAGCGGATAACTATTTGTCGTAAATAATATTACGCCCATACCCTGAAGGATTAAGCAGCTCAGCTATGTCTACATACACACCCACATCTTGCCAGTTAAGGCGAAAGCGTCAGGGTATGCACACGAAATTCAGATTTTCTTACGTTTTTTAATATGCAGGTCAGTATCAGGTGTGTTGATCTAAATAAGATTCACGGCTGTATTTATTTATTAAAATCTTAAAAATCAGCAATACAACTTAATCTGTCTAGTCTTTTCCCAACTATATTGGGGTCAGCTTCCAGTCTAACCGGATGCAGCTGAATACCAGTATTTTACATAGAGCGACTGCCTATCTGACCTCCACAACCCAGTAACTGGGTACTACGATACCCCTTGGTAAGACTGATTGTCAGACTTTCGGGCTTCTGACGACCCGTAACGACTGTCAAAGATCCACGAATGACAGCCGGGACCAACGGCTTAACGTGCTTTCCGAGGCACGGAGGAGTCTCGGTATGTAGAAGATGGTCACCCATCCACAGACCAACCCCGGCAAGCGTAGCTTAACCTGATGGATCGACACGTGCGGCAGTTATTACTTAGCCACGAGCTCCTATATAGCAATACAACTATAAGTTCATATTGCCCTATTGAATGACTATTTCATGAAATCATCAATCGTCACATCTGAGGCCAATTCTATCTTAGGAGTTGTATTGATTGCTGATTTTAATGATAATCATTCTGTAAGGCCATATTTGTTACGGTCGCTAAACATATTTTAATCAACATACAACCGACATCTACCAAAAACCGTAACAAAAACCGTAACAAAAACCGTAACAAAATTTGAATTTCGCGGGCTACCTTAGCTTAGCGCATCCCCCTTAAGTACAATGTTAATGGTTAATATAGGTGACGAACCATTAGGGCAAAAATCCAGACTCCTGGCTGCTGGCTACTGAGAAATTCCTGACTGAAAAACTTAATAGATCATTAAAAGTGTACAGCACAGGTTAAAGTAACTTTGTTCAGAGCATATTGTCAAAGCTTTTACACCAGCGCCTTAACCACCAACTGTACGCAGCGGGCCTACAATGCTCTTAGAGTGCAGTACAACAACGCCTTTAGGATTCTGTTGCGGCTGCCTCGGTTTTGCAGCGCCTACGCCTCGGGCATGTTTGCCGACGCGAGGGTGGATGACTTTTACGCTATAATGCGCAAAAAGTCAGCCTCACTAATTCGCCGAATTCGAAGTAAGTAGTGGCAACGGAATCCTGAGGATGATTGCAGAGAGACCTGAATCTGCAGTTGAAGGAAGGTTCATCAGGCTGCATGTTGTCTAAGCAATTTTCCTGACTAACATCGTTTTAAGATAATGTTACTAACAATTTATGGACATTTTATTAGTCTGAAATAAACGTATTTTATTTATTTTATTATTAAATAAATAACACTTTGAACGACCTGGGAAACACGGATCCCGTTCTCTGCATTCGTGCTTACGATATGACCACTAAACAAGAGGCATTCTATTATTTAACGTTTAACAGAACATACTGTAATGGATAAAGAGTATTTTTCTATTAAACTTAAAATACATCCTCAACACATTTTGAGAGAGGGCTGTGGGATCTCCAGCGGTTGCAACACCCACCAGTGCGCCGCGCTACCTTCTGAGCTGTCACAGAAGAAATCACCTCAACCAAATATTACATACATACATAACATGAAGCCTGTATTCTGGAAGGGTTAGGCAGATACACTAGATAGATAATGTTAGGTACACATAATATAACATCACGTCTTTTCCCTGAAGGGTTAGACAGAGGCGCATACATATTACACCCACATTTCGCCAGTTATGTAATAGGGGGCGAGCCTATTGCCATAAACCGGGCGCAAATCCAGACTCCGGACTGCTACTGAGAAAGGAGATTGACCAATCTGGACCAAATATGCTGCCCAGGCATGAGAATACTTTTATTTTTTTCCTTACATGAAGAGATATAAAAAAAATAAAAAATGCATCTACGGGGCTATAAATTATAGTAGCTTAAATCTTATCTTAAGGCTTTTTTGTGCTTTAATTTTTGACTTTTTTTTTTAACGTTTACGTTAATAGTTATTTGTTATACAAGAGTGCAAAGTTGCTTTTTAACCGCGTGTTCAATTTTGATGACCGAGCAAGCGAAGGATTCTAAAATTGAATCACGAGCGCAGCGAGTGATTCAAAATTAGAATCCTGAGCGTTAGCGAGGGAATCAAAAGAGCACGAGGTGAAAAATCTTTGCACTCGAGTGCAACACGTAACTTTTCATTCCACCTCAGCGAGGAAATGACTAAATGCAAAAAAAAAAACGTTTGCGCATTATTAACAGTTTCAGTCAATTCTGTTGGCGTCAAGCAAACTTCCTCGTCGCTAGAATCACTCATTTTAGTTTTTTCACTTGTTTTCAAGTTTCTTGTTTTTAATATACCTAAGGTTTAACAATGACGTGAAAAAATGCCGCGTAAAGAACCGCGTACAAAGCAAATTGAAAAAAGAACACCAAGAAGGTTCCGAGTCTGAGTTTTTAACAAATTAAAAAAAAGTTGTATGATATATTCGGCACCCTATAGGTAGCAGTAAATAGGTTTAATGTTTTTTTTAATTCACAAACTTAGTGCACACGATGTTCTAAATTCAATTTACTTTATCCTCTAGAGAATAAAAACGGCTTTTCCACTCAGATACTGAAGATTAAAAATACTCTTTCCGAGATGGTGGGATGAAAATAATATTATTATGTTACTTATTCTACCTCCCGAGCCCGGTCCCGACCTCGCTAGTCCCGCTCGAAGCAAGTTTACTTGTTTTTTAGTATCATTTATTATGTTGTAAACTAAGTGTCGTTATAATAATATAATCCAGTGTTTATGATATACCGTCTTTTTTTTAAAATAAGATGCTGGTTATGATTTCCCGTCAATGTAAAACCTGTACAATAGACTATTTTTTTCTCAATACTCCTCGGATAGATTCTAAAGCGCTTTGGGTTACAGACTCGTGTTAGTCTAAGGAACACTATGCAGTATGATTCAATGTTAGGCAGCACTTGGTCCAACGTCCATACAAAAATGGTCAATCTCCTTTCAGATGGAAAAATCCAGTAACACTGCCCGATCCGGCAATGGAACCCAGGACCTCATGCTCAGTAGTAGCGCTAAAGTACTCCATGCTCAGCAATCGTGATGACCACTAAGGCGAACCACGCAGTCTTTTTAAGTAATTTTCAAGAAGGTCTTTCACTGCTTCATTATTATAAAGACGATAAATGTTTGGCGTTACCGTTGTCCGTATGTGACCCATGAACTTAATTAAACGTAATATATTTAAATTGCAGATTCATTTCATTATACATTATGCATGTACGTCCGTCCGTTCAGGTGACCTTTTCGTATTATAAGTACTTTAGTTGATGAAAGGAAAAACTTTTTGATGTATTTGGAGCAAAACGAATCCCAATTCTTTCACAATAAGTAACCACCCATACCTCTCATCAAACGGGAGCACGGCACCGGTGCTTGGCGCCTGAAATATGTATGGTGGTACCAGGTACTAGCCCGAACGAGTACCTTCACAATGCGCTCTACAACCTAGTTATAAAACACTCTGTTACTCACTTCAAAATACCTTCATCATCAGATTTTATTGTTAATACTCTGAGCTCTTAAAAAGAAAACAATTCAATAATAAAATAAACAAATAAATACTTAGTTTTTTTTTTAGTTTCTGTTTGCTGTACTCTGGACGCTTCCTTCGTCTACCCAAAGTTCGTTTTTTAATTCCCTACATGAATTTGACATTTCAAATGATTGTTGTTTTTTTTTTCTATTTGGAGTTTGACATTTGCACCTGTCAAATTGGTCTTTTAAAAACGAACTGGGTTGGGTCTACCCTATAAAGCAGAACTTTTTAAGTCACAATATTATTTTGCATCACAGCGGATAGCTTAAACTTCATTTCGCAGAAAATCGTTTGGCATACCCTTATTTATTATACATTCAAAACTCATAATTTTGTAAGTCAGTATCATCTTTAGGCATACATTTCATATCCATAATTATTATAAAGTAGAACCATCATATCGCAGAAAGTTCACACAAACATGCAAATAAGCATACATAATGCATGCAGCAAGCATGCAGCATGCAGCAGGCATGGTTTCTGTTTCGGCTTCGGCGCTGCGGGGCTCCGGCGGTTGTTCCACGCGAGCTTGTCGTCGTCGTCGCAGATGGTTTTAACGCCCGCCGCCGCGGCTGAGGCTGGCCGGCCACGCCGTCCAGCAAGCCGAAGCCCTCAGCTCGCGGGCACCTACTCCTCATCTCGCGGGCCGCCTCGCCTCTCTGCGCCTACGCGGGCTTAAATTACACTTTAGGGATAGGGCAGACAAGACTACGTGGAGTCGGTTTTGCAGCGATCTGTCACTAACATTTGTAGCACAACTTAATGACTTTTTAAGAAAATATTTTTATTTTAATTTCAGCATGTTCCCCAAGCATACATTGTGTAATAATTCAAGTAATCGGGGCTTCGTTTTTAATTTACTGTTTAAGATTTTCTGCCTTGACTCTACCAAATGTGTAGTTCGGTGTATTTCGCCTTCACAATTCTTTGGGAGTTGGAAAGCTCAAAATCAACAAAATAAACGTTGAAATGCGTATTTTTTTCATTTTCCTGCGCTATTTCCATAATGGCCAACCAATCATCTTCAACATCATTCAATGGTAAATAAGCCAAAGCAGCACTTCTACCTGTACTTCCACGTGACCTTTTTCGTCTTTTGTAGAAATATTAAGGTTTTGGCTTGTTTCTGTAAAGCTTATCTAAAATGAAAATTAATCCCTTTTCAGTACCAGTAATTCGAAATCCATGATGACTGCATGGTTTCCAACCTGGTAAATTTTGCATGATTGAGTTTAGTAATATCTCGTATGTCGTCTCCAGTTTATTTTATAAAAGCGCAAATTGAACAGGCATTGTATTTGTTTCTCTCTCGTTGCTTCTAACATTAGCATGCATCGAGTACTTATAGTTGGTAGAATGCATCACCATTCTACCAAATGGTGACGAACAATTGTAAAACAATAAATTGTTTTTACCATCTGTACTTTGGTTAAGTCTCGTGGGGGTCCGTCGGAAATTCATTTAGAAACATTTAAAACATTATTATAATTTTGTCATGGAGAAAAGAAGAATAATAGAATGTGGACCTCTGGGAGCAACCCACTGTACCCTTGCATATAAAAATGCGGGCGAGATTAGTAACGAAGCCAAAAAAAAAATATACAGGGTGGAAGGGACATCGACGCGAAAACTGATACCATGGATTCAGTACATGATTCTGAACCACCATCCGTTGAAATTTTTCGTCGGTTATTAAAAAAAAACAGCTGTTTCATAGAAAAGTGCAATACCTACGCGGTCAAAATGAATGGAAAAGCTGATTTAAAAAAAAATAACCGACAAATAATTTCAACGGAGGGGGGTTTAGAATCATGTACTGAATCCATGGTATCAGTTTTCGCGTCGATGTCCCTTCCACCCTGTATATAAATAATTAATTCGTTTTTTTGGTGGTCAACGACCGGTGATAGTGTTGACTCGAAGTAGGTATGAGTTTAGAAATCAGTTTTTTTGTTTTGTTTTATTGTGTATAAACATCGATATCCAATACATCACGGCTGCTGATATAGCTAGTTTAGACCCTGTATCTTTGTGGAGCCTCGTTCAAATATACAATAATTGTAAAAAAACTCTGTATGATCCTAAAGGAGCACCTACTCAAGCACTACAAGTTAATACTATAAATTACAAAAAAATAAAAATTCTTATCGTATTATAGAATATAAAAAATGCTACATAAAATTCTCATAATTTTGAACCAAAATTGCAAATTTTCAACAGGGGTCATCATAAGTTATGACTGGTAGACACTCGCTAAAGAACAGCCGCTCGTCAAATAACTACTCCATTGAGAAAAAATGTGTTTTTTTTTGTTTTTGTCCTGAAAGTTACCACACAAATAGACTCTCAGTACGATACCTAACAACGCCTGTTTTTTTTTTTAATTTTATCTTTTTTTTTTCTCATGTTTTTTTTTTTTTGTGTTTGTACTTACATCTTTAGAATATTGTTTATGTTTTTTTTTTTTTCTCTGTTTAGCTTCTTTTTCATTAAGTTAGCCCTGCTACAGCTAACGTTTGCTAACAGCTTGTTTTTATTATATAATAATAGTAATCTGTGGAAAATGTTGTGGGTAGTATATTTGTTAAGTTTAATTTTAAGATTTTTATGTTTATGTTTAGTATACTACTGTTTGTTTTCCCTAACGTAATAAATAAATAAACGCCCTCACGGATCGGACCAGCAGTGCTATTCTGTAACCATCTCACCGTGAAAACTTAGGTGAATTGAGCTCGGAGTGAGCTATCAATCTCTAGCGGTCAGTCAGCAGGTGGAATGTCAGCTCACTTCTCGTTCACTTCACCTAAGTTTTCACCGTGAGATTATTACAGAATAGACCGGAGGGTACCATAAACAACTTTTAAGACGAGCTTTTAGAGAGAAGCATGAGTATGCTATGTTGATGAGTATCAGACTATAGAAATCTAGTCCTGCACTCTATCTATTTACATAATCCCCACAAAATGGCAATCCCTTTCATGTTTTAAATTCTACAATAAACATTGCTAGCTCTTGTCGAGAAGGTTGTTCATTTGTTCCACTGTTTTCACTGTATATAATGATGCTGGTTCTGGACAGCTAGTATAGCAGATAGGCCTATGGCGGATAGGCCTCTACAGTTGCGCACTACTGGCCGCCCAGCACTCTCAATCAACCAATTCTCAATCTTAACTTAAAAACACGCCTACCAAAACAGCCATCGCTTTGGCGGCCAAAACGGCCATAGAATTGCCACTTGAGCTTGGCCATAAAAAAATAGGCCTTATGTTCACACACAGTCATAACATCCACGCTCGAGGAGCTCGTGGCTAAGTAGTAACTGCTGCACGGGTCGATCCGTCAGGTTAAGCTACGCTTGCCGGGGTTGGTCTGTGGATGGGTGACCATCTTTACATACCGAGACTCCTCCGTGCCTCGGAAAGCACGTTAAGCCGTTGGTCCCGGTTGTCATTCGTGGATCTTTGACAGTCGTTACGGGTCGTCAGAAGCCCGAAAGTCTGACAACCAGTCTTACCAAGGGGTATCGTATTACCCAGTTACTGGGTTGTGGAGGTCAGATAGGCAGTCGCTCCATGTAAAATACTGGTATTCAGCTGCATCCGGTTAGACTGGAAGCCGACCCCAATATAGTTGGGAAAAGGCTAGGCAGATTGATTGAGTCATAACATCCACGCTGCATGCGGTCCCCGAAGAATTAGAGGTTGTACACCCTCATTTTGGTTAGGTATGTTTAAGTTCCATGTAATAGGGCTAATTGCCACGAGGCAGGACAACTCCGGATTGCAACAGAAATGTATGTATTCAGAAATCAAAGATTTATGTCATTCGTTGTATCACAGTAATATTTATTTCATACTAAACTGCTACATACGTACATGTTTGTAGCGTATGTTGATCTAAAGCTGTGACGTCAGAACAAAGGTAGCTTAGCGCTCGCGATTATGTGCCGAGGCAGGGGCGGAGCACATTTTATTTATTACTACTACCGATATACTTGATTAAAATATCGGTCTAGTGGCCACAAGCGCTGAGTGTGTGGTTCCCATGTCGGGGAATGTGTTATTGGGTTTTTCCATCTGGAGTTTCTCTAGCAGCCCGGAGTCTGTATTTGGGCCCAGTTGATGGCAATAAGCTCGCCCTCTATTACATGGAACTAAACCATGTCTGGCGAAATGTGGGTGTAGGTACTATAAGGTCTCTGTCTAACTCTTCGAGAAAATACAGGCGTGATGTTATGTTTATGCTGGTTATAATGATCACTTCTCGTTTTATAATCCCGAAAGGGCATTATGTTAGTAGGAAAAACAAATAACATCTTATTTATGACACATCACATAATAATTTATATCCATTAATGCGCCAAAGTGTGGTAGGTGTTAGCCAGGGTTGTGTAGCGTCATCGTGGCTGTTCAACTTGTACATGGATAGTTGTCTGACAGATTTGCAAGAGGGTGAGTGCGGATTGTGGATGAATGAGTTGCCTGTCAAATGCCTTGTCTACGCAGATGATCAAGTTCTACTTGCATCGTCAGCAGAACAGTTGCAAGTGACTGTGATGGATGAAGCATATAAGATGAAAGGGATGAATATAAATGTGAATAAAACGAAGGTCATGGTGCTTGAAAGAGAAAAGGATGTGATCGGTGTGTGATATGAAAATAAATTAAAAAAGTGTGAAGCAAGTAGTTCACAAGCGATGAAAATATTGATGAAGATATGGAAAGGAGATTAAATGCAGCAGATAAAGTGAATGCTGCTTTATATGCGATTGTGACCAACCAGTTGATGCCTAAAGAGGATCGACTGGCTGTTCACAATGGTGCACTGGTGCCTACGGTTATGTATGGAAGTGAATGCTGAGTGTGGCAAAAGAAGCATGAAGGTAGAATAAATGCTGTAGAAATGCATTCCTTGCGAAGCATGTGTGACTATGCATGATGTAATAAAGCAAAGGTGCGGTTTAAAAGAAGTACCTAGTAGTGACAACAATTTAAAAAAGTATGTATTACTTAGTTAGATGGTTTGGTCATGTTGATAGGATGCATGAAAGGCGACTAACAAAAAGTATTTACAAGGCCGATGTGAGTGGAAACTCCGGCAGGAGACGCCCTAGGAGGACATATTATAGTGAATTTATTGGTGATGCGTCTTCATAAAGGACAGGTGCGTAGTACTCGCAACCGGCGTGCGTGTATGACCAGATGTATGAACGTAAACGAGGCAAAAGGAGTATGTAAATATCGTAGCAGGTGGTGTTCAGTAGTTTCTGCCTACCACCCCCATGGGAGGAAGGGGAGCGTCTCATATCATATAAAGTTATTTGGTTTATTTGCATTTCAATAACGTTCACAAGATATAATAAACGTGAGTGTTGATATAATTTCTTTAGATAAAACAATTAATTTATACCTACTATAAAACTTATTTCGTGTAACGTTTCTTTAATCGAAAATCATTAGGCCTATCGTCAAAAATATATAATATTGATATAACGTATATTTAAAAATCTTTAGGCTTATTGTTTTAAATATATATAATATTGCGATTAATTTGATTGAGCGTGCTGCGGGAGCGGCTTGACAGAAACGAATCGCTGCATAACCGACTCCACGTTGTCTTGTCTGCCCTACCCCTAGAGTGTTATTAAAAATCGCTTTGGTGCGGAGGAGCGAGGCGGCCCGCGCTCGCACGGGACCGCCGGAGCCCCGCAGCGCCGGAGCCGTGACATAAACCATGCCTGCTGCATGTTGCATGCTTTCTGCATGCTTGCTTGCATGCTGCATGTATAGTGTATGCTTGTTTGCATACCTACTGCATGCATGGTGTATGCTTGTTTGAATGTTTTTTACAGGGAAATAAAAACCACATAATTATGTTCACAATCAACCATTTAAAAAAAAAGCTTTATCATATTAGATTATATCAATATCAATAAAGTGATATATCAAACGATTTTATATTCAATGTATATTATGCTTATAAAAATTAGTTATTTTAAAATTATATCAATCGTTTATACTGATCATTATATCAAATAAAACTATAGATTTAGTTGTTATATCTTGTAAATAGGTATTAGAGATTTTGTAATTATATCATATAGGTATTACTTACCCGGTAGGAAGGCATTAGTTTATGTTATGTATGTAATACGACAAATAGAATAAGAAAAACCCAAATAAGTTACTAGCTGGCTAGAGCACAACTAGGCTGTTCAATAATGGGCACACCACTATTGCGGCGATAAGTCCCCTCTTTGAGGAGTGGCTGGAGAGGCGCCACGGCGTCCTCACCTTTCGCCTGACGCAGGTCCTCACCGGACACGGCTGTTTCGGGAGGTACCTGTTTCGGATAAGGCGGGAGGAAACGCCCGGGTGTCATCACTGCGTGGATCGCCCGGAAGACACGGTGGAGCATACGGTGGAGGTATGCCCGGCTTGGGCAGAGCACCGCCGTGTCCTCGTGGAGGCGATCGGTGGCGGGGATCTCTCGCGTCCGGCCCTGGTCCAGGCCATGGTACGGAGCGAGAGGGCATGGGAGGCCGTCACCTCCTTCTGCGAAGCAGTAATGCTCGCAAAGGAGGAGGCGGAACGCGTGAGGGAGAGGCAAATTTCGCGCCCTCACGCCCCTAGCCGCCGCAGGAGGAGACGCCCTGGGCGTCGGGAATCAATCGCTGATTCGCGGCCACCGTAGGCGCGGGCTTGCGGACGGTGAGCAATGGGTAGCTCGCCGTCTGGTAAGGACCAGGCCCGGGTCGACGGCGCGTTGTGTTCCACGCGCGCCTCAAAGAGTGTCAGCGAGTGAAGGGGTCCGATGAGACCATTGCCTGCCGGGTTTGCGGGAAAGTCCGAAAGGGATACCGTGGCCCCCTGGCATTGCACAGGCAACAGAAGGAACACGGGTGGGTTTTAGTCAGTAAGAGTCTGACACGCCCTCCCGCTCCACCCAGAGCGGGAGACGTCATTTGATGATTTCCCACCCCAAAAAAAAAAAAAAGGCTGTTCAATAAAATGTAATCTGTTATTTTTATTTTTGCCCGGTGCCTATCGGTCCTAGCGTGATGTTTAATATTTTTTTCAAATCCGACTGGTAGTTCCAGAGATAAACACGTACAAATATACAAAAAAAAAAACTCTTCAGCTAATATTAGTATAGAAAATATGAATATGTGTCATTACTTTTTGAACAGTCAAAGTATACTATAGTCTGCCTAGCCCTTTTCCCAACTATATTGGGGTCGTCTTCCAGTCTAACCGGATGCAGCTGAATACCAGTATTTTACATGGAGCGACTGCCTATCTGACCTCCACAACCCAGTAACTGGGTAATACGATACCCCTTGGTAAGACTGGTTGTCAGACTTTCGGGCTTCTGACGACCCGTAACGACTGTCAAAGATCCACGAATGACAGCCGGGACCAACGGCTTAACGTGCTTTCCGAGGCACGGAGGAGTCTCGGTATGTAAAGATGGTCACCCATTCACAGACCAACCCCGGCAAGCATAAGTATACTATATAAAGTATAGTATACTATAGTATAGATCAATTAAACGTAAATTAATTAATAGTAGTAGTAAGTTAATTAAGGACAAATGTTCCAACATTATTATTGGGTTTCCATACTTACATGTAGCCGCTTAAATGTACATTAAGTATTTACTAATAGTTTCTAATTAGGTAATCAGGTATCCATGCAAAATAGGTAGGTATAGTTTTCGATTGATCGTAAGATTCTTTAGAAAAATCTTATTTGTTTTACTAAAAGTACTCCTATATTGGTTAATTATAGCAGTATGTTAGTATCAAACCCTAAGCCCCTGAATAATCTTTTCAGCACAATCATCTCCATTAAGAGAGAGATTTATGAGAAGCAGCTGGTCCTGTGGTCGACACCCGCAGCCTTCAGTAGCAATTTCCTATTGCTTGCGAAGGTTTTAGTGAATTAATGAACGTGTAGCGGTTACACTGCCACATACGAACTACACACAAATCCTGCATCGCGCAATTAGAGTTTACCGCGCGAACGAAATAATGAAATATAAGACTATCCGACATCAACAGTCGGGCTTGCCCCTGGCTGGAGGCTTTAAGTTTAGTAGCTTAAGGCATCCACAGGATAGTCCGGTTAAGCAGCTGCGACCTCAATCTGAGAGTCAACTGCGCGATGCCATATCACAAAAAAAAAAAGTCGGGCAGTCGGCCCGCCAGACACAACACCCGTCTGGTTGGAGGATTCTCCCTTTTCTATGGTGGATGAGTGAACTTTACACCCTGTTCCTCATACTCCCAAAAACGTCGTTCCTGCATATACCTACTATCTAAAGGCACAACACTCATACACTGACTGATGCATTCTTACAGAACATTCCTGTCGACCGGCTATCACTAAAATATTATTACAGTATCTAATAAGAACTGGTTCATTCGTTCTTTATTGAATCCGCGGGCTCTTGCGAACGAGGTTCCTGAAGGCTCGACAAACGATCTTTGTTTCTCTTCAAGAAACCATCCAGCCATATCATTTTTGAAAGGGTGTTGCATATTTTTTTTTTCGCGAGTTGAAATGCTATTCTACGCATATCAGTCTTAGTCAATCCATATAAGGTCGATTCCATTTTCAAAGCATACTCAACCAGCAAATTTTCAAATTTAGTGTCAAAGACTGGCTTTCGCCCAATTTTTTTTGTTACTAATTTATAGCACTTCAAAAAAGTAGAACTGAATGTATTTTGGAATATTCCAAATTAACGTCACCTCGGGTATTCCAAATTAGCAACAAGACATATTTGGACATAACCACAATTTATGTATTTTTATATATACAAATTATTGAAATCAATGATAGTATGCAAAATTTATTATCTATTTTACACTACACATAAAGCTAAACAGCACAATCATAAGGAAATTTAGCGATGGGAATGGGTTGAACACGTAAAATTTTCTCACGCGCTGTTCCACGTTTAAATCTCTGGTCGCCATCTTAGAAAAATGACAGACTATCCTTAAAGACATATCGATAGATGACGCTACTTGTGAACATTTTATGATCCGTAAAACGAGATGGCGCGCTTTTCGTTTCTGTGAAACACTACTATGCCAAATTCACAACAGTATTCCAAAATACCATCCTTTCCTCTAGATTGTGAACCGCGAATCGGCAAACGTAAGGTAGGACGCCCTCAGGCTACCTCATCACCTAACTTATATGGTTGAAGAGGCCTAAACTATAATTATGTCTTTCTGTGTACGTTCTACGAACTATCATAATAATACGAGTATATTAGTGTAACAAAATGTAAAAGAAATACACAAAAAATATCAATAGTGAATCGAACTTACAACCACAGGTTTGCAAAACAGCTATCTGATTACGCAACACATTTTCGTAATCGATTACGACTAATTCGTTTCATTTTGACAGTTCAACAACATTCATTGCGTTATTTACGTTGTTAGGCAGATTTTTTTTCGAACTCATGTAGTAATGGATTAGCAATTTGTTTCAAAACATCAAATTCCGATTGATTGTGTATTACGTAATTAGGGTACATTCGTCGAATCGCTAAGCCATTCATATAATGATTGACTGCTTCGCTACATTAAGGTATACCGTAATGATAATCATTTAAAAGGTTAAATGTGCTACTCTAAGCAATATTCTAACCTTTTGTCTCGTCTTTTTACAATAATTTTGCGGTAATATGTAGAAAAATACGAATATAATGAAATGCTCATGGGCATAGCAAATAGCGTAGATAATAATTTATAGCCTACAAACTGAACAGACTTATAATAAGGATTAAGGAATGTCTATGGAAGATATGAACAGAATCTATCCGCTAGTATTTTCGTGATGTTATTTTCGATAATCTCTCTATCTTATATTTTTAATCGTATTTGATTTTTATATTGTTTTTTACATTGTTCTCACATATAGAATCAACAAGAGTAATGTACCCAGGATTTTGTAATTTCTATATTATAAAGAGTGTCCTTAGAGTTTCTTGCCCGTTCTTCTCCATAGAGATCTACGTTTTGGAATGGGCAACTAGCTTCAACTTTCTGACTAACTGACTGACTCTTTGACAGTTCAAAAGTACCTGTAAATGGTTTAATTGAAATAAATGGTTTGAGTTTTGAGTTTGATTTTGAGTTTGATGCTGGAACAGACATTCAGACAAACAGACCAAAATTCTAAAATGTAGAAAGTCTTTTTTACTTGCCCGGATCTGAACGACAAACAATAGACATTTATTAACAACAAGAATCATTAAAAACTAGCCTACGCTTACGCGGCCCTGGCTTTTATTCTATAATCCTTGCTCAGCAGTATATACTGCACTTGAAGTACAGTCGTTTGCCATCCTCGACCGCATAGAGACGCGTGGCTTATTATATTATTATTAATTATTCATACAAAGTACAGTGATAACATTATTAGGTACATATCGAAAAGCGTGAAAGAAAATTATTCAGGTAAGTTATGTTTATGTCAGTAAATACTTCTTCGGAAAAGTGAAAAAGTAAAAAAAAAATGAAAATATTCATGCAAGGCGAAGATATTGTTATCTTTTTGTTTCTTCTTTGGGAATAGTTTTTTTAATACTTTTTGAACAACATGTTTATATAATAGACAACCTAACAAATCGACCACCGTATGCTTCAGAACTAAATTAAAAAGAAAAAAAAACCAAACAAAGTTTTTCAAATATTTGCTTCAAACACTTACATAAAATAAAATAGATTTAAAAAAATGTTTTTATTAGTAATATGAAACTTAACTCTAATAAATCAGTACTGAGCTTTAATTATTATTTATTTATTACAAAAATCTGATTTATTTGTTCATGAATTCGTAGAATATTTTATGTCCTACACAATTTAAATAAAATACAGCTATGTTAATTTCTACAATAGATATTATGAACGCGCAAACTGCGTACGAGCACTAATTATTCCGGTTAGAATTCGATTTAGAAATACATAAATTTAACTAAGTTGATCGTAATTGGAGTTTTCATTATAAAGGTTGCAACAATTCAAATGACAATGTCAAGATTTGTGTTCGCTTACTGGCAATAGGCTCTCTCCCTATTACACGGGACTTAAGGTGGATCCGCAGCCCACGAAATGCAAATTTTATTACGTTTTTTTGCAATTTGCAAGTCAAAATATGATTCGCGACCGTAACAGATATGTATTTACTTATAGAATTATAATCATTAGAATCATTACTAAGTACATCAATCTAAGTTAGATTTGTTCCACAAGAACTTATTGCGGATCCACTTAAACTTAAATAACAAACATATCTGGCGAAATGATGGTGTACCTCTATCTACCCCTTCAGGGGTTAGAGGCGTGTTATGTTTATGTTAAGAACAAAATTACTTGTACTTTAAAAGTTATCTTTGGATACATCTTACTCACGGTAAAGGAAACCTGAAGATTATGGTATAATCGTGGTGGTCAATGCTCTTTCCGTATCTGTATGAGAAGACCAGTGCCAGCCATTACAAGCTTAAAGTACTAACATTCTATAAATACTACATAATAACTGGTTTAAAACTAGTATCTTCGGTTGACTCCTTGGAACCTGGGATCAACATATTGACACAAGTTCACTCTAATAATACGGGATAAAAACGATGTGTATAATGTCGCAGTAAGATGGTTATAGCCGTGATATAGTTATATCCCTAGGGATATAGCTATATACCGTAATATAGTTATATGAAAGCGGTTCTTAACTGTCGGAGTGCCCTAATTTTGTTACTGCAATTAATTTCAACGTAGGTCACAGTTCTAACCTAACTTAACCTATTTGGTCAGAGTGCCCTAATAGTTATATTACTAGATCGTGTTCGTATCATAGTTATATTCCTAGTAAGACAGTTATATCCCTAGGGATATAACTATATCACGGCTATAACCATCTAACTGCGACATATAATTATACAATTATGTGGTTCTAATAATATTGTTTTTTATTTTACAAAAAAAAAATATAACTCCAGCAAGTCATTTATTTGGAAACTAATTCAATTTTTAAAAGCAACAGATTTATCAGCATAAATAATGGTTTAACGCCATGGTTTGGCTTATTGGTGACTCGCTTGTCTATGAGATAGCTCGTTATTGGGTTTTTCCAAAGTCTCGACCTTCGCAGATGTACGGGAATCCCTGCAGTAATTAACGCTCATCATACCATAATCTCTATTAGATACACTTTTTACCGAACTGCCCCAGAGGGAGGCTAATGTTTTTCGAGTGTATGTCGCTGCCGCGTTCGTTAGCGATAATGGCAGTAAGTAGGTATATAAGTACGTATTGCATAGTTTCGAGTAAATGGCGCTCAAAGTTTTTCGTCACATTTGTACCTTTTCTGACTTGTTTTAAGTACTTAATAAATTCTGATTTTAGATATCTGTATCTGTTTCTGTGATTGTGTAATCATTAAATACATATTTTTTTATTACTTTTAAATGACAAACACTATTTTATATCTAATAATAATTTAAGCATCAATTGCTTAATGTAACCGCAGTACTTAAGTAGGTATGAAGTTACTGCTGCAGTAAGCATGAAGTTACTGCTCAAATCATTAGCAGAAGTAAAACATGAATGATGATACCGCACTTAGAAACTCGCCGTAAACCTTCGTGCAGACTAGCGCGACGCGACACCGGCTATTGTAATACCGTGAAGTTTTCTTAGAAATTGTATTGTTCGAGTCGCGTCGCGCAATCGCTCGCGTCGCGCAATCGCTCGCGTCGCGCTGGTCTGCACGAGCCTTAAGTCTGCTGCTAAGCTAAGGAAAACTTTTCATAAAATTGACTGCCGTAACTGCCGTTATCCTTATTGACAATTAAAGGTTCCGTTAAGATATTAAAATGGCAGTCAGCTATCTGATTACGCAACACATTTTCGTAAACGATTACGACGAATCTGTTTCATTTTGACAGTTCAACAACATTCATTGCGTTATTTACGTTGTTGAGCAGATTTTTTTTTTCGAATTTTGTAGCTATGGATTAGCAATTTGTTTCAAATTTTTCAAATTTAGATTTATCGTATACTACGTAATTAGGGCACTAATCAAATTGTAGAGCGCTGATTCCGAATCTATGTTTAACTCAATTTGGACAAAAATGATCCTCACAGCTGTTATCGCACGCGCGGTATGTGTCTATTTTATTTGGCACGTTCTGTACACTAAACCACTTGATGGATTTTAACATAATTATGAGGTGTCGTTAGATTCGTCTTAATAGGGATGTTGACAAAATTGATTTTTATCCTTCAGTTAGATTATAAATGAATATTAGACACGTATTTTTTTCTTTTTTTACGTAAACAACAGATACGGCAATACATTGAGTTAAAATGTGGCCTGACGTCACTCCCCGGTAGATTTTATACTGAACTAGCTGCGCCCCGCTGTCTAACCCGCATAAGTTTCGATCCCGTGGGAATATCGGGATAAAAGTATCCTATGTGTTAATCCAGGTTATAAACTATATGTGTGCCAAATTTTATCCAAATCCGTTCAGTAGTTTTAGCGTGAAGAAGAGACAAACATAAAAAACGCACTCACAAACTTTCGCCTTTATAATATTAGTATGATTTACATATAAAGCAAAAAATACGTGTCTAATATTTTTTTATTATCTGACTGACGGACTGTCTTTTTTCCGCAGTCAACATCAATATTGTGAGAGTGACATATACTATTTATGTATTGCATCTGAAAATACAAAAAAAAAAATAGTAAAAAAAAAAAGTTACAACAATATTGTTGTTTCAAAGTTTTTGTTATAACGTAGGTACTTACAGACAGCCAGCAAGTCATATTTAATTAATTACATTTTAATTCATTATGATAATTAATTAAATGTGGTTTACATATGAACTATTGTTTTCTACATTCATTGTAACGTTTCAATTACCAGTAGATAGAAATGATCAAATTACCTACTCAATATGTTTAACTTATTCGTTAGTGTTCAATAACAATACATGTAGCTACTGTTTAAAGTTTGTCAATTGTATTGCAATATGTGGTTTGCTAGCGACCTCGACAATTATATTTTATTTTACCTCGATGGTCCTAGTTTATCAATTATAACTTCTAGTTACAGCTATATGTAAGCGGGCACGCACTTTATGCCTGGAGGCTTTATTTTCTTTTTTTAGATATTGTTTACGTTTAGTTATTTTTATTTCTGCTTGAGTATAGTTCTCGATGCTTTTGGTTGGTATATTGGCGTGTGCATAATTGAATTCTTAGAAACAATAATTATTCGAGTTATACCGCTAAGATGAATACCGGTGCCGTAGGCTCCCGAAGTCTACCAAAAGTAAGCGCTGACAATTCAAAATCAGCACTTTTCGAACGTCAAAGTTACATAAGACAGTCCCACAAAACTCCCACCCTTCACCACTTCCTAGTGCTTTCGCTGGGAAGAAGAAGTGGCGCAACAAACTCCCCAGCAGCACAGCTGTCTGTTCAGTTAGAAAAACTTGATTCTATACAATAAGTACTTATGCAAAATAATTTACATAACGCAACACAAAACATTAAATTATAAATTAATAGGTATATGACAGCTAGCACACGCCAATATACTAACCAAAAAAATTGAGATCTATACTCAAGCAGAAATAAAAATAACTAAACGTAAACAATTTATCTAAAAAAAGAAAATAAAGCCTCCACGCATAGAGGGCGTGCCCGCTTACATATAGCTGTAAAGTAACTAGAAGTTATAATTGATAAACTGGTCCTAGATCGAGGTAAAATAAATACCTAAACATTAAAACAATAACAAGATCAAGTGTGGAATTGGTTTATAGACAAGACTACCAGGGCAAATGATTCACACGGGTTTTTTCCTTACACCCATAAAATTTGGAAAAATACGGAAGACAATTGAGTTGATAAATATCAAACGCCAATATGTCCACCACAGACAAAAAATGACTTTCTTACATCAACGTAAAGAAAAAAAAAAAAAAAAAAGTCAATATTTTACAAATTCCAATAGGTCCACATATTTACTACAAAACCATTGAGCAAAAACTCCGTTTCGTTTCAAAATCTAATAAGTCCCCAAAGACATTCATATCAAAATCCAATACGTCCAAACGGACCAATCAAATCAAGCGACTGGCTATGATGGCGGCCATTAGTGTTTTGGTTACAGATCGTTTTTGATACGGTTCCGCAATTAATATTCATTTTAAATAGTTAAATAGTGTTAGAATGGAATCGAAAGTGCAAAATGTTGAACCTGGTAAAGCTAGGAAAAGGTCAAATATAAAGTCGCAGCAGAAGAAAGCAGAAAAAAAACGGAAATTGTAAATTTAACTTTCTTTACCTTGGCTGAGCTTGCTCTATTAGGTATAGGGCTGCCACCGTTTTACTTTTAGGTACCACGATTTCTCTCGTAATTCGAGTTCCGGATTTTTTTTTATCAAATTCTTTTTAGTATGTTAATGATTAAAATTTTCATAATAAGTACTTACTTTTTTTTAAATCTAAAATTAAGAGTAATTTTTAACACCATAGGAGGTACACCTAGTGCCACCCCTAGGTTCTAGCCCAAGATGACGTCATAAAATAGTATTTCTGATCAAATTCAAATATGTCCAACCATACAGTTTTTTCAAAGTAGTTTATGTCCATTAGTTTAGTTCAAAACCCAATATGTCCAAACAAGTTTCAACGATTGTGGCAAGATTTGATTTTATTCGTTATATTTCTACATTGCCAGGAATAGTCATTGTCAAATAAAGTTAAAATAAACCTTACGGTCTAAGAAATAACGTTGTCAGCTCCTGCAAATGAAAATACAATGATATCTCCTTTTCACTTATCATGGACATATTGGCGTTTGATATTTATCAACTCAATTTAAAAACATGTTTTTGTCAAAGTTATTTTTAACTATTTATACGTTCTAAAGTAAGAACGTTCACAAATAATTCTGTCAAAGTAATGTTGACCGTTGATGTTAAAAATTGATCCTTTAAGATGTCTGTTTTAGCTAAACCGGTCGTATGGGTTTAGCTTGTGTGTTGGATCATTCGGTTCCCTACAAAATGGTTGAGCTGGATGGTGCTGATCCACGCGTCGTGTTCGTGAACGGGCGCCGTCAGTTGAGACTGGTCATCTCTTATCTGCCAGGGCTTATTTTTAATCGTTTTTGATTTATATATATATATATATTTTACATTGTTCTCACATATAGAATCAACAAGAGTAATGTACCCAGGTTTTTAAGTAATTTCTATATTTAAAAGAGTGTCCTTGGAGTTTCTTGCCCGTTCTTCTCCATAGAGATCTACGTTTTGGAATGGGCAACTAGCTTCAACTTTCTGACTAACTGACTCTTTGACAATTCAAAAGTGCCTGTAAAGGATTTAATTGAAATAAATGCTTTGAGTTTGAGTTTGAGCTGTAAAGCTAAATTATGCTTAATAAATTGCAGGATTATTGCAGGTATATTATATTCGGCACACGTATTTAAAATATGCAGTCAGAAGTCTGAATGTATGTACCTAAATGCCACTCAAATATAAGGCTGCCAGATCCGTCTGACCAGGCGAGAATAGGGATGATGCCAGGGTCAACAAAAAAGAAATTCTATTTAGTCCGTCGTCGTCGGTCAGATAATAAAAAAATATTATACACGTAATTTTAACTTTATCATATCAATAAAAACTTCCTTAGATACAACGCATTAAAGTTGGGGAGTGGGGGTCGCTACCTCACAAGTATAAAATTTATATACTCGTGACGTCACGGCACTCCCCCCGACCCTTGCTCGCAGAAGCTCCAGCCCGCGTAATGGTGAGAAATGTAGCTTTAAATTCCCCAACTAATAATAATATTAATAACTGTTTGATCCAGCCTGTCCCATCTTGCTGTCGTCCCGCCAGCGACGCCCTAAGTCGAGGTTCGTACCCCACAGGGGGTGCCCTTAGCGAGCGTTCGCTTAATTAACCTAGAATAGTTTATGTCCCTGGCTGGAGGCTTTAAATCCACAGGATAGTCCGGTTAAGCAGCTGCGACCTCAATCTGAGAGTAAACCATAGATATAATAAAGAAGGAGATATGGCGTGGAGTTCAAAATGTATAGAAAACCGATGAAGCCACAATTGCCCCACCATAACGCTAATATTGCACACACAGTTCTGTCAAAACAATACTACGAACAAGTGCACACACGCGCCATCGATAACTCAGTCATTTAAATACTTATAAATCTTATTATTTAAAACACAGCGTACTTTTTCCGTATAATTACTCACACTAAAACAATTATCATTGTGTGTTGTCGGGACTCGGGGGCGGATAGGACATAGTGCTTGACTAAATCGAAGAGTTATCGATAAATATATCGATAAATTTACAAAGGTTTTGGAAATAAAGTAAACAAAAACGATATGAAACCAACAAAACATTATTTAATTAATTAATTAAAATATTTTTAAAACAATTACAAATCAAACGACACGTAGTGATTATGATTATGATGCCATAAAATGTTCAAAAAAGAGATTCTCGTTTTTGTAGAGAACCAGTTAGCTGACCTTCCTATGGCATCAATCCATTGATTTTTTACTTGCTTCTTTTGGGAAACTGAAACGGTACAATTACAATTTGTTAGTGACTTACTGAATTATATAGGTATACGAAGCTAATCATAAACTTGTAAGTTTGCAGGCTCTTAAAAAACCCGTATTTTTAATAAATTAAATTCTTCTTTCTTTAGTAACTAGGGGTTTATGTGACACTAACAAACACGCATGCATAAGAAATTAATATCATGAATGTTGACCCATTGCCAAATCTTTAATAATAACCTTATTAAAAGTAATTTTCATACTATAATTGTTTATTTTAGAGCATGCATGACGTCACAATATGGCTTCAAACCCTCTTTAGAAATTCTGCGGCATAATACATAATTATGACTAAATGATGCTGATTATTATAATGCATACGAAGCTAATGGTGCATTTATGAAGACTTCAGTAAAATACCATAACCATAACAAATGACGAAGTAACTTGAGGCTAAGGCATTACATCTCATAATTTAAACCCAAGGACATTCCATAGATTACTAAACTAAACATTATTGAACTTACTTCACGATATTTGGTTACGCATTTGTACACGGTAAAAATGCATAGAACCACATCGGCCTTCCAACCGGATTACAAGAGTTAACAAATTGAAGAAAAATCAATAAAATAAAATTGTAATATAACAATTCGCAGTCGACTTTCTTGTCGATAGACTTTGTCAGACCTCCACGAGCACATCACTAGCTCGCGCTCAAATACGGCGGACCAGAGCAGCGGACGCACCATGCGACATTACGGCTTATTGAGGTTTCGTTATGTCAGATTTACATTGCTTGTTCAGTCACTCAGTGACAGACTGAGGTGGTTGTAAAAGAGAAATGTATTTAATGCAAAAATAATACTGTCGGGATAATATAGGAAAACATAAATAAAGTAGTACAACTCAGATATATTTTACAGCTTGTTGTTTTTCGTGATTTTTAAGACAAATATTGTAAAATACTTGTATTTACCTGTGGTAACTGATGCCATGACTTCTAAACATTATGTTTTGGCTTCTCTTTTTGCACGAACCCACTTAACAAGACGGCATAATCGTTTTTTTTACGATCGCGGTTGACAACGCACTAACTCGCGGTGACGGCCATTTTTTCAATACCTGAGCGAAAAGCTCAACTCCACGTGGTCGGCGACACGCCCCCTTGCCACTTCTCCTGTTTTTAATATTTCTGTGGAGTAAACTGATATGCCATATCAAAAAAAAAAAAAAAACACCATGGCACACTTTAACTCAATGTATCGCCGTAATCTTTTGCTGACGTAAAAAAAGAAAAATATGTGTCCTATATTTTTAATAATCAACCCGACGGACAAAAAATATTTTTAGTTATCGTCCCTATTCACATCTTGTGTGGCTGTAACAGCCTTAAGATAACTATCAGAAGCAAATCCATGAAACTAAAAAGTCTCATCGATTTGTGTGTCGATCTGGCCCAAATTCATATGTTCAGAACGTTCAGATTGATCTTCTTCTGAATAGTGGGATTTAAGCCGTTTCATTTACAATATTCAAATGAGGTATTAAGAATTTCCTATGATTAAAAACGGAAACTTCATAAATAACGAATCGATTCCATTAAAAAGTCACAATATTCAAATCTTAGCAATTTAACTAGGCAATGATTAACGTTCGAGACTATTTGTACCATAGGTATAGTTATACATTATTTCGATTATACATGGAGAAGTTTTGAACTTGAGTATCGGCTCGAGAGAAAAAGAGGGAATAGAGAAAGAAAATCCTTCGTTCCTTAATGAAAGGGAGATTAGGAGTTTACATTCCTACATACGTATGTTCAGTCGCCTTGCGAAAACTTTGATCACTTCGCTAGCCTTTTTTTCCCTACTATGTTGGGGTCGGCTTCCAGTCTAACCGGATGCAGATGAATACCGTATTTTACATAGAGGTACTGCCTATCTTAACTGCACAACCCAGTTACTGGGTTTAGCGATATCCCTTGGTAAGACTGGTTGTCAGTCTTTTGACTCAATCGACTGTCAAAGATCTATGGCTGACAGCCGGGAAAGGCTTAAGAGGGAACAGGGGCTGCCAGGAATTTGAAAAATAGGTATTTGAAGATACTATTGCCGTCGCGCTGCGCCCGAAAAGCCGAGTTAAACCCCGTAAAGTGCGATAGGGACAACTGCAGCTCAGACCGATTATATCACAAAATTTTTGACGAAAACGACGTTTGGCATTCTCCTTTTTCTCCTCGAAAAATTTGCCGATTTAATAATTTTTTACATTAGAATTTTAAGAAAGAGTATGTCTAGGTTCCTATTATTTTCTTTTATGTTAAAAACTTTTCCGAATTAGTCTGGTAGTCCTCTAATCATGGCGGTAAAAATGGGGCATTTTTGTAATTTTTGGAGGGTCATAGTTTCCTTACTTATTAATTGCTGAAAAAAAGGAAATGACAGGGACATGCCTATAGAGACCCTGGTTTTATACAAAATGACAGCTCTAGAGGCATTATTCAGGAAGAAAAACGGGGAATACGTTTGTATGGAGAATCGCGGGCCCTTATTCACATTAAATTAGATTGTTGACGCTACATTTTCGACGGTCAAGGTTACAAACGCCCATTGTACAAAGGTCTCTCAATCCGCATGATTCCGTTACCGGAAAAAGATTATTCACAGAATTAACTAGAATGATTTGCATATTATTATTATTTGATATTCACTTTTGGTATAATAATTCATAGTAACATAATTATGAATAATGTAGAATAAGGTCGGATACCAGTTTATTATTAAATATTTTGTTTCGACCTTTGATTCTTTTATTTCCTAGGCTTGGAATTGTTTTGAATTCAAAAAAATGTTTATCATTTTATACTGGTTTTTAGTCATTGGTCCTCCTTGACCCTCTAACGTTACGTCTGCCGTCACGAAGTCATCACTCCAGAACTTTTCAGCCCCATCGGCCATCTGCCATCTGCCATCTGGTATGCGAGCAATGTGCCTTGCCCACTGCCAATATTTTACCTCTTTTCCCTAAAGGGATAAAATAGGGGATGATTTTAAAATTCATGAAGATTTTCGAAGATTTTACAAAAACGCTGAAATGCGTAATTCTTTATTTCTGAGCAAAAGCATGAATTTGAATTTGCATATCCCTAACTTAAGAAATGCTGGATTTCCCATACAAACTTTCATCCCCTATATCACCCGTATTAGGATTATTTTTGAGACAAAAAGTACCATGAGTCCTCCAGGATGCCATCTATCTCCTTGCCAAATTTTATCGAAATCCGTTCAGTGGTTTAGCCGTGAAAGGTAACATACAGACAGACAGACACAGTTACTTTCGAATTTATAATATTAGTATGAATGGATAGTGAGAATTAATATTAAAGTTAGTATTTTCAACATCGTAGCAGTTTTCCGACAAACAGCTGTACCCTTGCAGCTGATAGGCATATAAAAAAGCGGGCGAGTTCGAAGAGTTCGATCTCGTGATGAGTATGCACGAAGCCAAATAATGGAACTTTTTCTTCGACTGTACTTTGAGTCTGTGACTATTAGGTATTAAAGAGTCGCCTAGTCAAAAAGTGTGACCTATTCATTCGTGACTTAAGGTGACGTCCGACTTTTAATGATTTTATACTGAAGATCACGTCTAAACGAGTAGTGTTAATGATTTGGAAAAAATATATGTTAGATTAAAGCATTTTCTTAATAACTTATTATCGGAATATTTAAGATTATTTTTATCTTACATAGTGAAATTAATTTGTAAAGTTATGTCTAACGCGGATAAAAAACTGAGAATCACGCAAAATCTAGCAAGCGTATTTTTCTGAAACCTTCACCATTTTAAAGATAATTTAAGTATTGATCTTTTAAGTATACGTATTTTATTAAAATACCTTTTGTTTTGTGTGTAATAAATTAATAATGCGTCTATTTGGGACAGCGCTCCTTGATGGGCGAGTCCTATTACTGGCTGGACGTACGACGCGTTGCGTGAGCTCAGTACAGAACACGCAAGCTAACCACTCAATGTCACTGGCATAAAAAAAAACATTATTTATTTTAAGATGTTCCCATATTATCTTGGGTGGTCTTATAACAGTGCAAACTGTTGATTGACAATAAACTAAATATACCTACCTATTCATTAAGTCGGCGTCTTCATCAATAGTACCATAACATAACATGAAGCCTGTATTCCCTGCAGAGGTGTTCCTATAGTACACCCACATATCGCCAGTTATGTTTAAGTCCCATGTAATAGGGGGCGAGCCTATTTCCATCAACCGGGCACAAATCCAGACTCCGGGCTGCTACTTAGCAAATCCAGATGGAAAACCCAATAACACTATACCTGAGTCGGGAATCGAACCCAGGACCTCAGCAGTAGCGCTTGCGACTATCACCAACTAAGCAGGCATTTGAATTTAACCATATATGTATATGAAAGAGATCAGTCGACGACAACATTAAGTTCAGTGATCAATTGACCATTTAAACAGGAATGATGACGCAAAAAAGCAGGTTATTAAAAAGAAAAAAGGTCTCTATCTACCTCATCAAAACGCACAGCGCGTGCGCAGCGCGGATAGGAGCGTACTTTTTCTTGATTGGATAGTGACCCCTATTTCTCCAACAAATTCCTGTAATTAGATAACAGAAACTATTATAATATCTATCTATGTACTTTACTACTTTTTTTGCGACATTAAAATACTCGTAGTTTCCTTTTGTGCAAGCTTATGTACCTACTTACTTAAAATAACCTTCTGTAAGGTCTACTATAATGATGTACACACGGCTATACATGTGTAGCCATGTGTACCTTCTGAGATAAACCACGTAGTTATTTTTTTTAATTTTTTTTTTAACAATGGCATCTCGCAGGTATACCACTAAGGTATTTACTGCTCAACCGAACAATCCTGTGGCTGCCTTAAGCACTACACTCAAAGCCTCCAGCCAGGAGCAACTATTCTAAATTAAAATTAGGCGAACGCTCGCTAAGGGCACCCCCTGTGGGGTACGAACCTCGGCTTAGGGCGTCGCTGAGGGGGGGACAGCAAGATGGGACAGGCTGGATCAAGGATATATTATTATTATATGGGGAATTAAAAGCTACGCGCTCAGCTGCGGCGCGGGCTGGCGCTTCATCGGACAAGTAATCACGTAGTTAAGTAGGTACCTTCGTTATAAAATGAAACACATTTGGAACGAGAAAAAACATATTTATCTACAGACGCGGACGCGGACGGTACAGTCAACAAATATTGTTTGTATGAGAAATTCATGGTCACGAGATTGTCACGGTCATGGAATTGAGTAGCAATGGAGCATGTGATGCGGAGGAATGAGGAACATGTCGTGAGGACAGTTTTTATTGTGAATGTGGAAGGGAAGAATAAAGAAAAGATAGTCTTATAGGGGTAAACCAAAGGAATGATGGAGGGAGTGTGTGAAAGAATATGGCGAGAAAGAGAGTGACTATTAAGTAGACGGCTGATAGAGATTTATGAAGAAGATTAGTAAAATTCTTTGTCGACCCAAAATAATTAGGATGACCAGCACGTTGCATGGCCTCAATAGAAACAGGTTTTGTCGACGGAAGAATAGACAAAATGACAGATAAACAATCAAGAACAGTCAGTGTATTTGTTCGTTTCTATGGTTGTCATGGTACGCGACAACCTTCACAGCCTCCTCCTCCTTGTTCCCTCTTCTTGTTTTTGAGAACAGTCTTCATTTCATTCATTTTACGGCACGGTTGGCGCAGTAGTTAAGCGATTGACTGCTGCGCTGCGTGTCGCGGGTTCGATTCCCGCACGGAACAAATATTTGTACGACCTACAAGTAGTTGTTCCGGGTCTGGCTGTTTGTGTATGTTTGTAAATGCACCCACAATACAGGAGAAATTCCAAGTGTGGGGGGCAAAGTTTAAAAACAAAATGTGTTTTTATTAAGGAAAAAACTACTAACTGTCATAATTACGATAAATTACGTAAACTTTACCTTTGTCTTGACTCTTGACATAAACGCAATGGAAATTATCACAAGTGCTACAAGACTAGACTATTTAATTAACTGTATTATTGACAAAGCGAATTAACTTACTGTACCTACCTATCGACCTTATTCAATAGCGCAAACTACAGGCAAAGAAACCAACGGATTGTAGAGGAAAAGTCAATCTTACTGAAATTGAAAGATAAACTCATGCTTAGGAACAATGATATTATATGTAAAAAGAGGTAGATAGGCTATAAACGTTCCGCAAGTGGCACGTCAAAAGTTGGCTAATTAGCCACATTTTCTTCGTTTTGTCTCTTTTTCGCTCCCGATAATTACGACATGCCCTCCTACTTCCACGTGTCATATAATAGTGTGACATAGTGCCGTTTTTGAAGATAGAATGTTAGGTAGGTAACCTATCTACGTCTTTTTACTTCTAATATCATTGCTTAGGAAGTATTAGCCTGTAGCTTGGATTTGTGCCCGTTTCATGGCGAAAGGCTCGCCCCTACATGAGACTTAACCATAACAGGCAAACTGTGGGTGTACTGACGTACTGACGCTGAGTTACAAATCAAATTCTACGCCATTTATCCTGCCCCGACGGTTGAGGCAGAATAAAATGGCGCAGAACTTACCCCAACATACCTTACACTTGTGTCTACACTCTACCCCTGTGGGAGATACAAGCGTGATGTTATTTGATGTAAAAACTATACTATAACTATATCACAAAGTCAATGAACTTGACATGTGTGAAATTTCAATGAGACTGACAGGACTAGAGCGGCGATGTCCGTCAATTGCCTGCCTTGAATCGATAATTGCTGCCATCAATATTCCTATCGGAAACAAAGAAAATCGATTTCGTTCCCATCATATGAGTCGACTTGTCATCTTAAACAAACCGGTTTTGATGCTCATGATATCACAGTACCTACGTGGTATCACGGCAAAGTGTTATTGGGTTTTTCCATCTCGAATTTCTCAGTACTAAATAGTATCGTATCTATATAGTTCTGGACACAGGCCTCTCCAGTCCCACGCTATTTAACTCGATCAATAGCTACTCTCATCCAGCTGTTACTATCCATTCGGCCTGTATTGTCTCTCCACCAGGCCTGGGATTTCCTACCGAAAGTTGACCGATTCACGATCGGCGCTACACGTCTCTACTCCAACGTCATCAGATCTACGGCTTACTTGGTCGGTGCATTGCCACTTCAGCTTGTTTAATAAGATAGTCTATTCTGTAAGGTTACCCGTAGTTATTATTGGTAATTGAAGACACTGAAGTCCGAACAATTACTGAAAGGTCAAAGCTGTATTGTTATACGTAAGTACCATTTCTTACAGGTCGAGATAATCTAATTTCGTAAAGAAATAATCTTTCAAATCAAAACACAATTGTGTTTTGATTAAATATTCCAGAACGAACTTCATTTATTATTGCTGTTTTGAATTATCCTAAAGTTCCCCCAGTACATTTCTTAAGAGGTAACAGGAGCTGCGAGGAATTTGTAAAATAAGTATTTGGAGAAACTATTGCCGTCCTCTTACATCAAAACTGCCTCCGTAGAGTGCGATAGGGACAGCTGCAGCTCAGACCGATTATACTCGTATCACAAAAAAATTGACGACATCGACGTTTCGTATTCCCCTGTTTTCTCCTCGATATCTGAGCCAATTCAATTATTTTTTTCATTAAAATTTTAAGAAAGAGTATGTCTAGGTTCCTATCATTTTCTTTTATGTTAAAAACTTTTCGAAATTTTCTGGTAGTCCTCTAATCACGGCGGTAAAAATGGGGCATTTTTTGCAATTTTTGGAGGGTCATATTTTCTTTATCAATAAGTTGTTGAAAAAAAGGAAATAACAGGGACGTGTCTACAGCAGACCTGGATTTTATGAAGAAAAAAAAAGAATGCTCTAGCTAGAGGCATTATTCCGGAAGAAATAAGGGGAATACATTTGTATAGAGAATCGCAGGCCCTGTTCCCTCTTAATTAAGTACTTACTATACCTGATTATATTATTCAAATAACCACAAGTAACATCCGCATCCCAAGTTCGAACCCACAACCTCGTGATTCTAAACTATTACGTAATCAATCGTGATATACAATCAAAACCGATGTTGTAGGTATAATTTTAAATGTCTGAACAAGCTGTAACCTATGCTATAACAATTATTAAGTAATTAGTCTGAGTTCTCAATTAAAATGATGACCTAGCAAAATTATAGACTCGCGTGCATCACTTAGATTTGTATAAGAATGCCATTTTTGTTAAGAATTTTGTAAACTAACTAAGTACCTATATAATCACGGTTTACCGCACCGGAGGAAGGCAGAAAACTCATTTAGTACCTACTTGAATAAAAACTTTACTGTCCAAGAGTGTTTTACAGAATTCAAAGAGCACTAGCCCCCACTATGTGTCGCGGAGACTACTCTCCATCGTCTTACAATATTATTTGGTACATCGTGGGTAGGTACAGACATAGCATCATCGGTCGATAAGATTTCTGAGGAAATAATAATCGAATTTTCTAGTAAGTACCTAGTGGAAGTACAGCGTTCGTCCGTCGGGTGGAAGCATGTAGGTATCATATACTTACCTACATACTAACTAACTTACTGCTGCCACCTGCACGGTTGCTGGTATCCAGTTTGACGGGTACCCATAGGTGTCGCGTTACAGGCTTTTCATAATTGGTGTATGTCAATGGCCCTGAGTTAGCTTGCGTGTTCTGTACTGAGCTGATGAGCTCACGCAACGCGTCGTACCTACGTCCAGTCAGTAATAGGACTCGCCCATCAAGGAGCACTGTCCCAAATTTGACGCATTATTAATTTATTATACATGAAACAAAATATATTTTAATAAAACATGTGTACTATAAGATAGATTAATAAATTATCTTTAAAAGAGTGGAGGTTTCATAAAAATACGCTTGATAGTTTTTGCATGAATTTCAGTTTTTTTTTCCGCGTTAGACCTAACTTTAAAATTAATTACACTATGTAATATAAACATAATCTTAAATATTCACAGATTAAGTTATTAAGGAAATGCTCTAATTTAACATATATTTTTTTCCAAATCATTAACACTACTCGTTTAGACGTGATCTTCACTATAAAATCATTAAGAGTCGTGCAGCTTCGTGCAGACTGGCGCGACGCGACTAACAAAACAATTTCAAAGAAAATTTCACGGTATATCAATGACCGGTGTCGCGTCGCGCCACTGCACGGCGCTTTAAGTAGTTACCCCCATGGGTTGCTGCTTGCAGAGCCCATAGTGGCACTTACCACTTATTATAAGGTGGGCCCTAGCCTTTTTTCCAACCATTCAAATAAAGTAACTTTGAGCAAGCGTGGTGATGTTCGTGCCTTCTCTTTATGAGAAGAGATCTACGTACAGAAGAATTATATATATAAAGAGATCTCTTCTCCAGCCTATTAGTGTCCCAATGTAGGGCATTGGGACTCTAATAGGCTGGTGAATTATCTTTATATATATAATTCTTCTGTAAAACGTGTGTATGTTACTAAACTGTACCCTAATTACGTAATGCAAAATCAATCCGAATCTGAATCGTTTTGAAACAGATTGCTAATCCATTGCTTCGTAAGTTCGAAAAAAAAACTGCAGAGCAACGTAAATAACGCAATGAATGTTGTTGAACTGTCAAAATGAAACAGATTTGTCTATACCGTTTACGAAAATATGTTGCGTAATTAGAAAGCTGGTCCTAAACGGCTGGAACGATTTTGATGTTTTTTTTGTGTGTTTAGAATCTAAACCTACCGGGTCCACACTAGATCCACAATTGGACCCGGTAGGTGGCGCTGCGATTGAGTTCTAGAACACAGGACAACGTCAGCTAGTTATATACTTATTACGTAAATGTGTTTTTATTGCTATAAGTACCTACCAAAAAGTGATATCATGACTCTATATTCTGCACTACATGTGAGGAGAAGTATGTACTTCATAAGTTCATACTCATAGCGGATTTTTTAACACATAAGTGTGAAACTAAATAGATGATTAGTGTGCAAATAACAATCATAATAATAGCATGGTAATCACTAGGTAAGTATAGCTTCGTTCCTCGGTAGGTATATTCGGTCTTGCAATTCGCATGATGTATTGATTAAAACCTTTTTGAGTAATTTTCCGACAAAAGGGCAAGGTATATGATCTATTTACCATTATTTTAGTTACCTAACCGCGCTAAATAAAATTTCCAGCACCTATGTACAATAAACTGTTGGGGTTGGATTCCAGTCTAACCAGATACAGCTATAATACCAGTATTTTACATGGAGCGACTGCTTGCTTCCACAACCGCCTAACTAAAGTAAGACCATTTTAATAGGTAACATTTGACGTCTGTCAGTTTAGTGAAAGCAAATAGTAAAATTACTCGTATCGGTCATTATTACAATAAATATGTAATCGTAATTGAAAAAAGTTGAGCAATAAAATTGTGCAGTTCTAACAAAACGAAAAAATATATTATTTTATGCCCGTCGTTACAAGGTTACGTTGTTGAATTTTGATGAATTGTCAAATGTTACCTATTAAAATGGCCTTACTTTAGTTGACTGCCGTCGTAGGATTCGATTGCCACTAGGTACAGTTACAGAAGCGGCTAAGCTTTTAGTAGTTCGCTTTTTTATATTCAGAACTCAGTTGAGTACTAAGATGAATAACACACGAATGGGCGCGTTCGAGAATTGTGAGGGATTGAAAAAAAGGTTGTTACATAATTTTAGTGTTTTTTGTCGCGAATTCCGGTTGATTTCCATAGAATTCCGGTTATAGAATTCCGGTTGATTTCATAACGATGAGTTTCAATTACTTACATCTAAATAGAGGAAGAACAAAAAATCCCTTTTGGTTTATATTCAAACAACCTCAGTGGCACTTTTTAAATTATCTTAATTTAGTTAACATGTGGATAATGTAGTGGGCTGCAATATTGTTAATACTCCATAAGACCCTATAGGTACCATTGTTATTTGTAAACATTTTATATTGTAGCTGTTTATTGTCCCATAATAAATAAAATAAAACATTTTTAATTTGAAAGTAGGTCCGCAAGGTTTTAAAGTTCCGGTAACTTGCTGCTCAAATACTGGAATATTTTGACAATGGAGACATTATTTCGGCAGTTTCTTGTTTCGGCATATCTATCTTCTTTCGTTTCGTTTGAAAGTTTGCTTTACGTTGGTAGTGTGTATTGTAAAGGGTAATACTTATTACATAGGTAGATACTTATTTGGTAAAAAGTGTAATTGAATGTGCATTTTAGTGTCAATCATTTAGTTAGTTAGTTACTAGGTCGTGTAAGCACAGAATACAGATGGTTCACTCCGAAAAATCATTTAAATAAAAAGCGACTCTTGCTAAGACACAATAGAGTGCAATTCAGGTCGCACAGCGATAATTACCTACCGGTACCGGTACCTTTTTTGCTCTAGCGGGAACAATTGGGAGTAAGGTTCCCTATTTATTTGTAAAGGGTCTATAACTTTTGAAGTGGTCGTGAATTCAAATTTGGAACAATGATTACAGTTACACCAAAATGACGGCCAGTATGTCAGCTTCAAAACTACATACAAAGTTTTTCTTTAACACAATCATGCATAGCTTGAGGCCTTTATACCTAAAGTTAACATGCACGCGGGTGACTCAATTTAGGAGTCCAGGAGTGTACAGTTAGTTAACGCTATTCGGGCTTTTAAGACATATCGATGTTTAAATAGGGACGACACACAGGCATGAGTTACAGACGATCCTCTGCAAAGCCAAACTTTTTCTAAAACTCAAAGACCCAGTACTGTATGATCTTACTACGCTCCGTAGCAGCGTTTGAAAAGTTGCAACATAAAAAAATGTCTACAAGTGATTTTTCTGATGAAGATAACTCACCCTAAAAGGTTGTCCGTACGCCGCCGTGCTAATCAAATCTCCTCTCTTCTTCCCCAGAATGAACCACACATTGGAAGAGTCCCCACTGACGTTTACCCCCATAACCCGCGACAAGATGGAGAAGTGGGTGGAGGCCCAGGTCAAAGGCGAGAAGATAGAGATAGATGTGTACGGAAAGCCCACGGAACAGATGATGAAGGAACTCGAGAATGTTAGGAATCTCAGCAAAGAGCTACAGGACAATCTACACGTAAGTGACCCTGATATTCTTTTCTTATGTTGATGGCAAAAAGCCGACGGCTCACCCGCTATTACCACAACTTATATGTACATCTACAATCCCACAGGCTTCGCAGATCATGTGTTGGGATGCCAAAAACTGTAATGTCTCATGTGCCGTAATTACACCGACATTGCTCTGTGGCCATAATAAAATTACGTCGGAGAAGATTATTTGATCCTTTTTCTTTTATAAACACCACATTATTCTAACTAACTTAACCTAACCCCACAACAGGAACTAGAAAACTCAGTCCGCATAGCAGAAGTAGAGAACCAAGCGATGAACCCCACAGCCCCCATCCTGGACTACTCCGAAGACCACGAGTTTGTTCCGGACAACAAGGACACCTACTACGCCGAGGAGGACAAGATGGACGCCAAGGAGGAGGAAAAGCAGAAGCTCACCAAGGGTAAAGGACCAAAGACTGAGATTCAAGAGTTCTATAAGGACCAGTGTTTGTTTCTGACGGGTGGGACTGGGTTCCTGGGGAAAGGTGAGTGCTGCATGGGTTTTGTGACGGTCCAAAAGTTTCTGGAGTCTACATGGTCAATGATTTAATGTCGCGCTTTTATTATAGATCGTCTCGGTATCGCGAAAAGGCGCTTCCACTGATAAGATACGTTGTGGTGCGGTTATTTATGATTTTTTCTACCACGTACCTGCAAGATTTTTATTAGGATTACAACAGAAGTACTCGTACTCGTATGAGTACACCGGGTTTAAAAAAAATGAGTATCCTCATTAAAACATGTCCGATGCTCCTGGTAATGCAGAATGTCCATAGTCGGCGGACCATGCACGATGGTCACATAGGTGGCCAGCTTGTCTGTCATTTCTATGCTATTAAACATACGCATAGCTCTGTCACCGTAAGATTGTGAGCACCGGCATTATTATCCGGATTTATAATCTATCTAGCGAGATTATATTAAACTATCGAAAGATTTGTGAACTGTTACAATGACGCATTCGTTTTCGGTAGTTTATAAATCTATCGATGTCAAATCGTCATTTCTTGTTTGCCATTCGTACCTATATGTAAAATATTTACACTCTTTTCGCATATATGAGGTAATTGTATGCTATTGGCACTTAGGATTTGGTCTCCTATAAACGCACGAATGCCAATTCAATCTCTAACCGCTCAGTTAACTTAGGCCAAATTTAAACAAAGGTTATCTCTACACCTACATTCTGGGGCCCAAGTCTGTTATTTTTATAAATTCGTCATTCCAATACGATCCCACTGTCATTTTGCTAAAAGTTCGTGATCTGCTAAATTCATAATGGTCGATCATTGGTTGATCATTGTATTCCACAAACACGATACTCGTAACGAATTAAAAGAAATGACGTTCTCATGGTAGGTCACTGATCAAAGGAACTGTCAAAATTTTAGATTACCGCCTAAGTCAGTCATTCATTTGTCATTATGTAGGTACGAGATTACCAATAGATGCCATTTCTTTCAATGGAGTGTCAGTGGCTGACCATTGGGAAGTCATAATGACGCCAATATGTTAGTAGATTTCCAAACTTGTCAAAATTAACAATTATGAAATCAATGATAGACCATTCTGAAACTATTGTAATAGCAGACTTGAGGCCCTGATGGTATACTCAGCGTAGTATTTATTAATAAGCGATTAAGATTATAATACAAAAGTACATTAGGCTACTCATGCAGGCATGCTAGACAAAACCTACGCATCGGTTCCTTCAAATAATCTGTCTTTAATTTAAACAGAAACTTTTGGACCTGACTGTATTTATTACATGTGATATTATGCTTTCGTGTGTGTGCTGTTTTTTTTAGTGGTATTTAAGTATTAAATTTTTAAATGAAGGATAATAAAAAAACCTTGAATGCAAAAAAAAATACCTTTATAGCGTGAACTGATTTTAAATTAAAATGTTTTCCTTAAGCCGTATTATTTAAAATCGTAGTTAGCCAGCGGTGGGGCTATTTAGTAACTATTATGACGCAGATATATGCCAATGACCTTGAGTGGTTAGCTTGCGTGTTCTGTGCTGAGCTCACGCAACGCGTCGTACGTCCAGCCAGTAATAGGACTCGCCCATCAAGGAGCGCTGTCCCAAATTAGACGCATTATTAATAAATGTCGTGGCCAGATCTTAGAATTGATAATTTCATGAAATGAACATCGACCACTGGTCACATCATGATGTGGCCTGGCCAGATCATTGAATACTCAACGTTTGACGGTATCAACAGTTAAACGCACGACTACTTCATGATGTGGCCAAACATTAGTGATCATAATCGTAAAATAGTTATCCACCGGTAGAGCGTTGATGTCGCTTTATTTTTGTTGTGCTTCATGGCGGCGGTATACCACAAATCAAGCAAAGTAGGGTGGGTTGCCAAGCAAAAAAAGTAGATGGAGTTTTATTGGGTTTCCGAATATGATATTATCGAAAGCGATTAACTTGGCAGCACCGCTCGCCGGTCGCTATCGCGGCGTGAAGTGCAACATGGCACTAAAAATTCTCCGCTCCGCTCATGTGGCACCGCGACCAAATGGGTTAGGTTAGGTTAGAACTGTGACAAACAGCGCAGCGCGCGAGCCGAGCGAGCACAGCGAGCCGTTTTTCTCCTCACCATTCCGTGGAAGTCGTGAACACGCGTCTGAGCGAACATGCCATCAGAGCCAACACAAAAGCGTTCTGAAGCAGTTATTGTATTGGACCCACAGAGCGTCCATTGTTTTCCGCGTGTAACTAGCCCACAGGTAGAAGGCTCGTGTAGAAGGTCTGGCAGTAAGCCTTAAACAACGTTATCTTAACCTCCGTTCAAGCAAACCTGCGAACCAGCATATTGTTTCTCACAGCAAGAGCCGCCGCTCGTCCTCCGTTACGTAATGCCCCAGATATTTTGTTTGTTTCACCCTTTGCAGGGGCTGGTCCTTGAGGGTGATAATTGGCTCATATGACTGCTTCCTAATCATGAAAAGGCTCGTCTATTATAAACTAGACCGTGGCTAACAGCGTACCTTTCACCAGATTCTAAAAGCTCTCTTATGGAGCAGGAGGATTTAAGTACGAGTAGGTACTTACCCGTTATACTTGCAGCGGTAACTGTAACGTAACGTAACGCGAAGATTCTCGGTATTTGCCCATGCATAAACGTATCTCTTTATGTAATTCGGTTTCATGTTTTTATTTTTAAGGTTATAATTATGTTTTTTGCGTTTTTCTATTGGAATACTGATTTTTTTGCATGTTTTTTTGTTGTGAATTTTTATGGGAACGGATGCATTATGGATTTTTTCGTGTTTGTACCGTTACTATCCGGCGATTAGCATGGAGTGTTTTTTCTTGGTTGACGCCACTTTTAATTCTGCCTTTCTGGAGTTAGAATACCTAGGTAGATACATTTACCTACTGGGTGAGCATCTGTTACATATTATAAAAATTAAAGTCGCTTTTCATATCAGTCTGTGTGACCGCGTTGTTCTTCTGAACTACAGCTACGTAACGAGTTTTGGTTTGGTTTCAACCATCACTTAGAGAATTTATTCCGGAACGCTTTTGTGTATAATACATTCAAAGTAAACTTTTGTAATTTTGTCTTATTATATTGAGAAACAAAAACTAATGAAACGTATTCACTGTAGATCGAAGTGTTAAACCTATCATATTAATTTATTTGATTTAATTGTGTTTATTTGGAATATAATGGACATGAAAGTCAAGACATTTATTGGTTTTCTTTACGACTTTTCCCTGAAAACTCAAGGAATTTAAAGAAATTCTAGAAATTTAGTAACTTTCGCTTTTATTAGAACTGAATGAAACAATGTGAATTTGAGCAAAGTTCCATTGCCGACGTTTTGCCTTGTAAACTGAGTTCGTAAAATAATCATAGTAAATTACACGACAAGAAAAGTTAAAATGTGCAACTCCAACTTACAATAAAGAGAATGGCACTATCGTTATTCATAATCAAATAATTCAAATATCTTACTGCTGGTGAAAATTACAACGTCAAAAATCATGAATTTGCGTCAAAAATGTACAGAAAGTGGGCAACGTCGCAAATAGCTGTCTTCAAATATTTCGCTGTTTAGATTAATTTGGCAATATTACTGTATGGAAATAAGATATACCTATGGCTAATTAGTGAACTAACATATTGATTATGAAATGCAATAATTAATATCATAACACGTAGATAATATTTCGTTTTGGATGTAAAAAAAATATTTGGAATCTTTCCGAATGCCTTTTTTACTATTTTTACACCTAAAACGGTTACAACAGTTAGCCATATTTTTTATTTCCATACAGTAATATTGCCAAATTAATAAAACTGGTAAATATTTGACAGGTATTTGTGACGTTGCCAAATTTTTGACTCGATGTTTTGTGAAGCCCTAAAAACCCTGCGAAGCAGCGGGTCTTATAAAGATAGTAGGTATCTATTACAATAAAGAAGCATGGTGTGATATAATAAAATAGTATCAGCATAGTGTGCCGTGACGTACCTAAACATTATTACCGCATGGTTTTTTTTGTGGCCTACCTCCCTATTGTTTTTTGTCTGTTTTGTTTTTTGCTTTTCTGTGTGTTGTTGTGTGTGAGTACAAAATAGTATGCCTTTTGGGTTCTAGGGGATTATTCCGAACGAGGTAAGTAATTTTTTTTGTTTTGATTTAAGAAAAAAAACTTGTAATAAGATGTTAATTAGTTGTTGCTGTAATTGCATAAGTTAGGTACCTACATTATTTACCGTGGCCCCCTTTTTTTTTTTTTGTTTTGAGTGGGAAATCATTAAATGACGTCTCCCGCTCTGGGTGGAGCGAGAGGGCGTGTCAGACTCTTACCGACTAAAACCCACCCGTGTTCCTTCTGTTGTCTGTGCAATACCAGGGGACCACGGTATCCCTTTCGGACTTTCCCGCAACCCCGGCAGGCAATGGTCTCATCGGACCCCTTCACTTGCTGACATCTCTTTGAGGCGCGCGTGGAACACAACGCGCCGTCGACCCGGACTTGGTCCTTACCGGACGGCGAGCTACCCATTGCTCACCGTCCGCAAGCCCGCGCCTATGGTGGCCGGGAATCGGCAATGGATTCCCGACGCCCAGGGCGTCTCCTCCTGCGGCGGCTAGGGGCGTGAGGGCGCGAAATTTGCCTCTCCCTCACGCGCTCCGCCTCCTCCTTCGCGAGCATTACCTACTGTTTCGCAGAAGGAGGTGACGGCCTCCCATGCCCTCTCGCTCCGTACCATGGCCTGCTGGTCCAGGCCATGGTACGGAGCGAGAGATCCCCGCCACCGATCGCCTCCACGAGGACACGCCGGCGCCGGTGCTCTGCCCAAGCCGGGCATACCTCCACCGTATGCTCCACCATGTCCTCCGGGCGATCCACGCAGTGATGACACCCGGGCGTTTCCTCCCGCCTTATCCGAAACAGGTACCTCCCGAAACAGCCGTGTCCGGTGAGGACCTGCGTCAGGCGGAAGGTGAGGTAACATAGTTGTTTGCCGGAAAGTTCGAAAGGGATGCCGTGGCCCCCTGGCATTGCACAGGCAACAGAAGGAACACGGGTGGGTTTTAGTCAGTAAGAGTCTGACACGCCCTACTGCTCCACCCAGAGCGTTTTATAAGTTAATGATCCTAGTCCACTGACGATGTGTCTTAAAAAACTATGAGAAAATATATCCTCATGTTGAAATACGGATATGTTTCATTAGAAATTAAATAAAAATTCTGATACGCTCACTGGTGAGCACTATGTACCTAGTCTGTGCTGGTGAAGTAAGCTTGAAATAGGGTTGCCAACTTTTTTTTATATTGTACCAATATTACCTATTTTCGATTGCCTGTAAAAATGACGAAAAAAAAAATAGTAGGTATGTTGCAAAAACATTTTTATTCTATAAATGCATATTTTTGCTGCTATGAACCTTTATTAAGAGATTTTTTTTTTAATGTCTGAACTGTTTTTAGTTTACACAAATACCATTAAAGCTTTTATGTGATTATTTGATTGATACCTGCGATCATCTCGCCATTTTATATTCAAATAAAAATATTGTAGTTTTGCTTAGGTATTTTTTCTTTAGAAATATAGTACCTATTTAGGCCTTTTATGTAGTAGGATACCTACTATTTATTATACAAGGTGTTTTTTGAGATATCCCAGAAGAGACCATATAAAAGAATCAACTGGCAAATGTTTTATTCTTTTTTTTTGTTTTTTATTCAAAATAATTCAGCAGTCACGATTATTTATGTAAAAAACCCCTTAGGTGAAATATAAAAAAATAAAAAATACACTTATTTCAGACTATTTTTGTTAATAAAAAGTAAATATGACAATGTCGCATTTTCTTAGCTTTAAATATGAATGAAAATGATGTCCTCGTACTTATCAATGAAACTTAGATACACACATCGAGAGTCTAGACAATCCAATGATAAGCTATAAAAAAAAATGCTTGTTGATTCTTTGATATGGTCTCACTAGTCCCTAGAGTTATGGGATATTAAAAAAAAACACCTTCTATAGTAGGGTTGGCAACCCTAGCTTGAAAGGAGCTGCCATTCCATCAGAGGCCCTAGTGTGAGTTTCTCTAACGAACACAGAACGCAGTCGATGCGTAAAGTCGAGATGGTTAAAATAAACTCACACTAGGTCCTCTGATTATAAGGATTAATATCGACAGCTAACTTCAAGCTCACTTACATAAGTTTTCTCGATGAGATTTTTACAGAAAAGATCGGCAGGTATAGTTCGATTCAAACTTAATGGCGGCTCGGAAGTTAGCTGCTCGCTGCGCAGTACCGCACCCCTCACCCCCGCTGACCCATGAATTCGTTACTGCGCAGCGACTCGCCTCATGTTCCGAGCCGCCATTAAGTTTGAATCGTGTTGTTTAATTATGTTTTCTTTTATAATTCCTGTAAACCTTTTTCATAAAAAAAAACATACTAATTTCCTTTTTTTTTCCTATGTTCACAGATGGCCGAATAAGTTTGAAAGCGAGTCGTGTCGTAGAGAAAGTCGTCCTGTGATGTTTCCAATATTTGTATATTAATTTATTTATTCTGTTTAAAACATAATTATTTATAAAAGCATTGTTTAGTGGTTTGTGTTGTGTAACGTATTTACTTAATTAAATTACATATTGCTTTTTTTACATTGTTTTTATTAACCTTATTTTATTTGAGACGACTATTTACCTTTGGTACCTGCATAGTTTTCAAATTATTTATTTATTTATTAAAACTTTATGCACTGGTAAAAAAATACTGTACAAAGGAGGACTTAATGCCTGAGGCATTCTCTACCAGTCAACCTTAGGGTGGTGCAGAGACAAAACATGGCAGGTGCAACATAAGTGCTAGATAACTTGAAAATTAATACCTACTAATACATAGATATATACATATAAACCGAATAAACTTTGTCAGGAGAAATAACGATTGGTATAGGAGAAAATCCAGCAAATCAGCGCTGCAAAGATTCTGCCAACTTTTCACGAATATGTTCACGTGCCTTCAACTTGAAAGATAACCGACTGGTTGCCATCCTGATGTTCAGAGGAAGCTCATAAATAATAATCTTCAAAATACTAGCAAGTATTAAGTAGATACCTACTGCACATACTGCAATTACTGCGAATCTTGTATGTAATTGAAAGTATATTTAATTTCCCTGAATGTACATTGATGTAATCTTTCTAAAGTTGTGATGTATTATCACAACGTAAACAGTGATTTTGTTAAGGCACCGTACGGGTTCCGTGGTGTAGTGGTTATCACATCTGCTTTACACGCAGAAGGCCGCCAGTTCGATCCTGGCCGGAATCATATTTTTTTGTTGTTGTTTTGGAGAATACGTGGCTACCAGTCAAAAACCTGGATCTAAAAAATAATAAATGTAAGTTTAAATTCCGGAGTTCATAAAATCAACAATTGTTTTCTTGGCACAAGACGTAGAGTACAATAACATAACCTAGTTACCGAGAAGAGACTCATTACCTAGATAGATAGATAGATAGAATACTCTTTATTGTACACCATAAAAATTACAGACATAAATTTAGAAATTTTACATAGGGTGACACAATGGGCGGTCTTATCGCTTAAAGCGATCTTTTACAGACAACCTTTGGATGGATTAAAGGTAACAGGAGAGACAATACTGCAGGTAGTCATCGGTGTACCATCTACATATACAATAAATATGTACATACATACATAAAGCATAAACTTATTCATACCTATATTTTTTTCAAGATTCCACCTTGGTTTTATTTGCTGAGTAAAACCGGAGTTTAACAATTTTATGAGCTCCAGGGTTCTAATACCCATAACTAGGCCTCGAGTCCCAGCACGGAGGATCCGTTAGCTATACAGCAGACACAATGTTGTTTCAAAACCAAATCAAATCAAGTCATTTATTCAAACGAGGCTGAGAATCAACACTTTTCGAACGTCATATACTTAGGACAGTCCCCCAAAACGCCCGCCCTTCACCCGCCTGTTCTATACGTACTGAATGCAATGCTTACGGCACTTTTGCAGGGCCGAGGCAGCGCCAATATTATACCGCTAGCGGCACTTTATCCGATAGGGATAGGGATAGTGCCTCTATACACTGCCTATACAATATGCAGACATTTCCCTTGACGGCAATATAATTTAAAAAATTCCATATGAATGGACGCTAAAACTAGTAGGTATTTAATAATAATTGTAAGCCGCCAACCTTTTAAACAATTTTATGGAAAAATATCTTAAAAGCTGCTGGATCTAGTTGTAAAGTATTAAAACAGTCCAGACTTGGGCACTAGAATACGACGCTAAATTTAATATTGAAGAAAATGCACCACCTATCTAAAGACGTCGACCAATAATTGGTCAACTATAAGCACCTGTGCTGTGCTAAGCTAACTTTCTCAAACTTTTTGAGGCAGAATTTTCAAGAAACCCAATTGCGAAAACACTTTCTTTCACAATCCAAAGGAATTTCAAGGATCCACTGCTTTCATATGTTTGAAAAGTTCTTCTGCTCGACAGAAGACATAATAAAATCTCGAATGCCTAATCTGCTTTCTAATTACGCAACATATTCTCGTAAACGATAAAGACAAATCTGTTTCATTTTGACAGTTCAACAACATTCATTTCGTTATTTACGTTGCTCTGCAGTTTTTTTTTTCGAACTTACGGAGCAATGGATTAGCAATCTGTTTCAAAACGATTCAGATTCGGATTGATTTTGCATTACGTAATTAGGGTACAGATTAGGCATTCACAGCGAGAACTCGCTGTGTGTGACAGGCTATTCGCTGCGACTAGATTCATTCGCCGCGACGCGACACCGGTTATTGTTATACCGTGAAGTTTTCTTAGAAATAGGGATGATGCATGGGTCAAAAAAAAGAAATTCTATATAATCCGTCAACGGATAATAAAAAAATATTAGACACGTATTTTTTGCTTTATCATATTAATAAAAGATGACTTAGATACAACGCATTAAAGTTGGGGAGTGGGGGTTGATACGTCACAAGTATGTATAAAATCTACATACAAGTGACGTCATGGCACATTATAACTCAATGTATCGCCGTTATCTTTTGATAACGTAAAAAAAGAAAAAACACGGTACGTTATTTTTTCATAGTCTACATGACGGACCAAAAACATTTTTTTAGTCATCATCCCTATTGTATTATTCGAGTACCGTCGCGCCGCACGGTGGATCGAAAATGGGCTGTAGAAGACATAGGATCTCGATTTCTTAAATGTTATTTTTTTTGCTGGAAATGACTTCTGCTGATCATTACTGTTCTATAAAATGTCATATGAAGTAAATGTGTGCACAAATGGAAGAGTTATAATTTTTATAAGAAAAAAATGTATGGAGCTAGTATGAAAAATCGAATTATCTCCTAAACGGCATGTTTAACCGTAATATCCTTGGAGGTGGTCATAGTGCTAATTATTTATAATTTTTTGGTTGCGGATTTGACGAAAAATTTCATGCCGTTTTTTTTTAAAAAATCGTCAAAATATTTTTATTTGTTTTTTCATATGAAACTATTCATTTTAGTGTTTATGTTGAAGAACACGGACTTTTAACTACACGTAACATAAAATAGCATCACTCCTATATTTCCGAAGGAGTTGGCAGAGGTTTATAGTACACCCACACGTAGACAACTATGTTTGAGCTAGATATTTATCAACACATCATGAGTTTTAAAACCTTTCATACAACCAAATTACCAATTGTTTACTCTTCTAATGAGTCCGAAAAGAAGTGATTAAGTAACTACACTGATTAGGTCTTCTAATGAGTCTTTATAGGTGATTTAATGATTTTCAATATCTCACGACAATGCCAACTATGGATTACATTCAACTTTTCTTGATAAGTAAGCTAATTTGTTAATTAGCAGTGCTATGAGTTCTAAGAATAGTTAGTGACAATTATAAATTTTCATTAGCTAATGAGAAGATAACGAATGAGGGTAGTTACCTAATTATTGGCGTTTTGCAATAAAAGGGCTAAAGTTTTGTTTTATAATTTAGTTTGTTCACAACTGTGTAACTGCTAACACTAAATCTGCGACTATAAAATCTTAGAATGGAAAGTTTAATCACGAATTTAGACTTGTTTGTTCTTCTACGAAGTGAGAGTACTTCATTTGATCATGAAGTATTGTTCAGTGCAGTTGTATCCCGCATAGGCGATTGCCTGTCTGACGAAGATCGTGTTGTTCTCAAAGAATTTTGTCGGAGATTTACGCGAGCCGCTTTACAAAGGTGGCAGAAATCCAACCGATTCCTTGATAATTTCAGGAGAAAGTACGAGAATTGGTTGGGAGCAAATATTGATTGGCCGAGTTTTGTGCAAACTTTAGTTAATCAAGAAGCAAGTGTTGATGAGATACCAAGAGCGCCCTCAGTCTCTCCAGAACCGTTGACATCAACGTCCATTGGAACAATGACGAAAAGATCCCGTAAACCATTCGAAGATCTGGGAAGTAAACAAAAAAAGAGAAGATCTGATGAACACACAGGCGAAGATTCCAGTGAATTGGCATATGCAGCTGCAGCACGTTTAAAAGAAGAAGGGCATGGAGATATCGCCTCTGTCATCGAATACATGATGAAAAATCCTGAAGCAGCCGCTAAATTAAATGAAACGCTTAAGAAACCAGCGAAAACAATCATATTTACGTCAGAAAAGGCGCTTGGATTGCTTCTTTCGCTAAAACTCTCAAAGTGGCAATATATTACGTTGCGAGAGGCTGCCATTCGGGAAGGTGCTAAGGATATTTATCCATCTTACTATAAAGTGCAACAAACTAAGCTTGATTGCTACCCTCCGAAGCAATCAGTGACAGTTACTGATTCATCGGCTAGGATTACACTTCAAGCTTTACTTGATATCACAGTTACAAGAATCCTTCAAAGCCTTTCTAAGGAAGAGCATAACAAGCAGTTGAAGCTGATATCCAAGTGGGGATTTGATGGTGCTTCTAACCAAAGCCGATACAAGCAGAAAATGGAGGGTGAGGAAGATGACTCGAGCATTTTTATGACCTCCTTGGTGCCACTTAAACTGACAGATGGAGACAACATCTTATGGACGAACCCAAAACCATGCTCAGTTTTGTATTGTCGCATGTCGTCCAGTTCAGTTTACTTTTGTAAAGGAGAGTGAAGCAGTTGTCCTTGAGCTGAAAAAACAAATGGATGAAGAAATTGAGGCCCTTATCCCCACAGAGTGCAATAATAATAATAGGGTGACTCATGAACTAATGATGACGATGATCGACGCTAAAGTTTGCACTTACCTTTCTGAAGCTAGATCAAATGCATCGTGCTACCTGTGCTTAGCAAAGCCTACAGAAATGAACCGCTTAGATGCTGTAACATCAAAAATTGTGTGTTCTGACCTTTATGAATTAGGCTTGTCATCCCTACACGCCCGTATAAATTGTATGGAATGTCTGTTACACATTGCATACAGGCTCGACTTCAAACGGTGGGCAGCGAGAAGTGATGAGCACAAAGAAATGCTACAGACAAGGAAGAAAATAATTCAAAATAAATTCAAAGATGAACTCAATCTGTTGATTGATATAGTAAAACAAGGCTCGGGAACCACCAATGACGGGAATACTGCAAGAAAATTCTTTGAGTTTCCTAATAAAACCGCAGCTATAACCGGTTTGGATGAAGACCTCATCAAAAGATTTGCTGTAATTTTACAAGCAATTACATCTGGAGAGCAGGTCGATATAATAAAATTTAGAGATTATGCCCGCAAAACAGCAGAAAAGTACGTATTATTATACGACTGGTACTACATGTCGTCAACCGTTCATAAATTATTAATCCATGGGGCTGACATAATCGAGAAAAATAATATTGTGCCGATTGGGACTCTCTCGGAAGAAGCCTCAGAGTCTCGAAACAAAGATTTTAGGAGGTTTCGAGAACATCATTCGCGGAAAAGAAGCAGGCAGGATTCCAATCAAGACATTTTAAATATGCTTGTTGTTTCTTCGGATCCTTTGCTAAGTGCACAAAGGCCTAAGTTAGATGCCAAGAAAAAGCAGAGCTTTTTTGCTGAAACTCTCGACTTAATTCAATTTCAGGAAACTGAGTTCGAGTTTTTGGACATATCCAATCTGGATGCTGACTCAGAATTGGAGTCTGACAACGAGAGTGATAAGGAAAATTTGTAAAAAAATTATACATTTGTAAATTTGTATTTGAGTCTGTTTGGGTTTTTTTTTTGTAATATTTAATGATATTTTGTCTTTTTTTTTATTTATTTTACTTTATTTTACAAATGCTTAGTATTAATTCCTTCAATTAAATTATTTTGTGTATAATATAACTTTATATGTTACTTAAATAAGAGTTTGGTAATCTTTTTTTATTTAAATTAATAAAAATGTGTCAAAAAACAGCAATTTTTTTATTTAATTTTTCTTGTTTTGTGTGTTCTTAATATTTGGGTTAATAACATATCGAACTTTTTAACTTGGACACTAAAAGGGATCGTTTTACATGTAAAAATAAATACAAATATTTTGACGATTTTTTTTAAAAAAACGGCATTAAATTTTTCGTCAAATCCGCAACCAAAAAATTATAAATAATTAGCACTATGACCACCTCCAAGGATATTACGGTTAAACATGCCGTTTAGGAGATAATTCGATTTTTCATACTAGCTTCATACAAATTTTTCGTAAAAAAATTATATTTCTTTCGTTTTTGGGCAGAATTAACTCGGGTGTCATTTTTGTACATAGTAATGATCAGCAGAAGTCATTTCCAGCAAAAAAAATAACATTTAAGAAATCGAGATCCTATGTCTTCTACAGCCCATTTTCGATCCACCGTGCGCCGTCGCGTCGCGCTAGTCTGCACGAAGCTTTAAGTGAAATAAATTGCAGTTGTATGTGTGTAACGAAATTACCACGCAGGTTGGGTTCCCACGTTTGCAGCTTCAGTGGTTTCGGCTCTGCGTTTATGAATCAGTCTAGAGTCAGTCCCGCAGGACGGCAGGACACCTTTCGTTATACTTACCTATAGTTAAGGAGAGCAATAGCTAAATAAAGCACAGCATAAGTAGTTGATGTTGAAAGGTTAAGATTAGGTAGGTTATTCAGAATAGATACCTAATTAGCAAAAGCAGCAGCACACACGGGATGCGCTGAGGTAACCCGCGAAATTCAAATTTTCTTCAGTTTTTTGTTATTTGCAGGTTGTATTCTTGTAGTATGTTGATTAAAATATGATTTGCGACCGTAACAAATATGGTTTTACAGAATTATAATCATTAGAATCAGCAATACAACTCCTTAAGAGGGCGCCCAACGGTACACTAGCGCCACTCCTTTAAAAAAATATTAAGTATCTCGCGACTGAGAAGGAATTATGAATAACGGCTAGTAAGGACCCTCGGCAAGTGTGTCTAGAATTTTTTAATACCTTTCATAAAATTTCTTATTGAGAAACGAAGCAACAAAATACGATCTACTAGAGGAATGTGGCCGTTTTTATTTAGATCGAATTTTATTGCGTCGTGTGTCAATAAGAAATTTAGACTTATGATTATACCTAATTATATAAATAAACATTTGATCAACATACAACATGACATGTAAGAACATTTAAATTTCGCGGGCTACCTTGACGCTTTCGCCCTAGAGCAAAGAAATAAAATAAATTTATTGATCTTGAACATTAACCTAAAGAGTTCCGTTTCATTTTAGTCCTCATTGAAAAGTTAATTCGTGCCTGCGGAGACGTCAACACAATATACGTCTTGGCAAGAAGCAAGAAGGGAAAAGACCCGGCGGTGCGTTTACATGAAATGTTAGACGAATTCGTAAGTATTTATAATTATAATAAATAACATAAGCCCATTGATGTATTAAAAGAGGTAGATACGGGACTTAGTCACAGCGCCTGGTCCTACTCAACTAAGTGATAGCCCGTAGTTGGCACTCAGTCGCGCACGGAACTTCGTAGATCACTCAGCTCAATAATTTCAGTTTGTTTGTAATAAATACGCATCAAAATGACTTCTTGTGCAGCTAAACAGTGCTTTAATCATACAAGAAAGAAAAATAAGACACATGGGATTAAATACCACTCCTACCACTCGTAAGTACCTACAGCCAAAAATGTTAATTTGATGAAAATTACAATAATATTTTAACGTTTGCTTTGCCATGTTTGTGAGAGCGAGATAGATATTAAAAACATGCGTGAAAGACACGATACGCACACAATGCGCGAGGTGCTACCGCGATTTCGCTCGCACGTCAGCGCCGTCTCCTATCCCTATCCTCGTCTATCGGTAACTGTAGCTTTGCGACTGTGAGATGACACTGATCACAGATGTGTGAGTTTCGGTGCATGTAGTCGTGCGCCGAGCCCAAGTTTACTGATTGCGATGTTAGCGCGTAACATAAATCTTCCTCCTTTTAATACATCAATGCATATGCCTTTAATATTTCCACTGCATAGACATATAGACCTCTCTGTGAGAGGGAGTGGGCCTACACCGGACGGCGGCGACAGTCTCAACATAAATAGCAATCCCTATACGACTGAATTTGATCGCAGTTTTACTTGTAGTTTTAGCGTCCCTAGACGGTCAAAATTACTTGACAAACACGTCGCGCGCGTCTAAGAACGCCATTATGACTTTGCGACCGAATTCGGTCGTATAGCCATTGCTATACAGGGTAGAAGGGACATCGACGCGAAAACTGATACCATGGATTCAGTACATGATTCTGAACCCCCCTGCGTTGAAATTTTTCGTCGATTGTTTAAAAAAAACGGCTGTTTCTAATATATAAATGTATGGAACAGCAGATTTTTTTTAAAATAACCGACGAAAAAATTAAACGCAAGGGTGTTCAGAATAATATACTTACTGAATCCATGGTATCAGTTTTCGCGTCGATGTCCCTTCCACCCTGTTTAGGTCGAGAGTGCCGCCGCTGGGCCGGTTGGTAGATAGTTGCCAGTTTCTTCACGTTGATTTAGTATAGGTAGATATCTATCTACTAACTAACGTTATTAAGTTTTGCCATTTCTTTCAGTTGTTCCACAGAGCCCTCGAAGAAAATCCGAAAGGCATACACAAGGTGGTGCCGATCCTAGGAGATATGGAACTGCCGGGGTTAGGTATCAGTGACGAAGATAGGAAGATGCTTACAAACAAGGTCAGTCTATCATTGAGCAGTCAAAAACTAGAGTCGACGAATAGACACAACACAAAAAAAATAACGCAAAAATAAGAACCTACTTAGTTACCTTTACCAACACTAGATGGCGATTACGAAATAGTTCCATTTCTCACCACTAGGTGTCATCACTAGGTGTCAACTGATTATTATTATTTATATTTTATGATCCAATTGTTGATTGAAATAAATGAATTGATTGATTACAGGTAACAATAATAATCAACGCAGCGGCCACAGTCAAGTTTGACGAGAAACTGTCAGTTTCGACTGCCATCAACGTCAAGGGAACTAAGGAAGTGCTCAAACTTGCTAAGGAGTGCAGGAATTTGAAGGCAATCACTCATGTGTCAACCGCGTTTTCTAACACACAAGTTAAACATATTGAGGAAAAGTAAGTTTGTGTTTCATTTTTATAGCATCTGGTTTTATAAATCGAGCCTTAGCAAAAGACTGTCAAAAAAAGGTGAAATGCCATATTTAGGCGGGTAAACCTTTCAATCATTGTTTTTTTTAATGGTTTTAGGTTCTACGAGCCTCCTATGTCTGTGGGAGCATTGGAAGCCATATCAGAAGTCGATGAGAAACTTGTTGAAAGCATCTTGCCAACGTGAGTATACATAAAAACTTAACCTACGACCTAACGAAAAAAAATAAGCTGCATAAGTATGGATGTTTAACTAATAGCAAAGCCTTCCCTATCGAAATGGAACAGCTATAATTGTTCACTACTTTATTTAACCAAAGAGTTATTTATAACCCTCAAAAAATTCTGCTCTATTTATGTTAAAGAAGATTTTTACTGTCGATGAGAATACCTACACTGGCTTGCAAAATTGAGTACTACACTTTTAAATATTTTTTTTTCTAAACTATAGAAGTTAGAGATTTTAAATAAAAAACGTTTTATAGCTATTTTTATCAGCTTTCTTAGAAACTTTAGTAAACTATACATTAGTAACATTTTTTTATCTAAAAAAAGATAAAACAATAAAATAGCCATGTTTAGCTTAGTGTCATAAAACTCAATTAACATTTACAAATATGTTTTACATATTATTTATTTTTTAATAACTGCATCGAGCCGATGTTGAGGAATATTCTCCCATTCTTCTATCAGAGCCTGTTTTAGTGCCCTGAGGGTGGTAGGTGGCGGTCTGCGGCTTCTAACTAGCCTCCCCAGCTCATCCTAGGCGTGCTCAATCGGGTTGAGATCAGGACTTCTTGTTGGCCAAGCCATCACGCTGATACCAACCTCCTGAATATACCTACTCTTGCACGACCTGAGTCGTGTGTGGCCGGGAATTATTATGCATCAGCATCGATCCATCACCCATATTTACTAAATACGGCCCTGCATACTCATTGAGAATCTCCTGGGCATACTCGTATCTTTCCCCAGTCAGAGTGCCATTTTCTATGGCCACTAACTCTGTGCGACCTTCTGAAGCCAGCCCATACATGTACACTGCCCACCGTACTGGACTCTTTCTGAGAAGCAGGCTTGAAGGTATCGCTCACCAAGTCGCCTGTAGAACCTTCGCCTTCCGAAGTGTAAAGTGAGAATCGAGACTCATCTGTAAACAAAATGTATGACCATTCTTCTTGATCCCACTGTATGTGTTCACGGGCGTATCACAGTCTCGCTACTCGATGCTCTCTCTCGAGTTTGGGGCCATTCGCTAGTTTTCGAGGTTTCAGCTTCTCACTGTACTGTCACTAATGTAGTCTCTTCGGGTCTGAAGAAGCTGTTGCTGGACTTCAACTGCACTTAGGTGGAGATTTCTCAACACATTAGAAACAATATAATGGTCTTCTCGGGCACTAGTACACCTGGGTCTGCCATTACCTGGTCTCCTCAAAAGGTTTCCAGTCTCTTCGTATCTTCGCTTCACCTTCTGGACCGTTCGTAACGTCACACCCACCATTCTTGCAGTACGACGCATACTAATGCCTAGTTCCTGAAAAGTCATGATCCTAGCACATTCTTCAGGTGAAAGAGGCATGACAAATAAGTTTATGTGATGTTGTCTGACTTAGCTTTTGTAACAAGACTCATCGATCAAGAAATTATTTGAAAACAAAAATAGATACAAAAAAAGAATGGTAAAATTGTAATTCGAAAAGGATTATTTTTGATTTCAGTTTTTTTCAGCTTTCTCAAAAGAAGCTTACCGACTATGAAGTTTTTATGTACAAAATTAAACTCTCTTTCGAGTCCTTTTTGTTTCTAAAGTATATCTTGTGTACTTAAAATGATATTGCAATTTTAAAAGTGTGATACTTAGTTTTGCAGGCCAGTGTACAATATATTCATATAATTTACAGGCTTCTAGGAAAATGCCCCAACACGTATTGCTTCACAAAGGCGATAGCAGAGGACGCTGTTAGGAAATATGGAGAAGGACTACCGATAAGCATTGTCAGACCTTCCATAGGTAAACCAAACCAGGCGGGCCGCCGACCATTATAATTTCACAACAATAGAAAATCCTCCATCTCATGTTTAAAATGTTGTTTCCAGTTGTTTCTACTTACGAGGAGCCTGTGAGGGGCTGGACTGATAGCGTGTACGGTCCAACAGGACTGGTGATTGGCATCGGTACCGGGGTAAGCACTACTTGTAGTCGCAGAACACGAAGAAATTCGAACACTCTTCTTCTTTTCGTGTGGTTAGTGACTAACCTGGTGTCAGAGTTTTAAAGCCGCCCATGGGCCTCTGACTTGGCTTCACATGCCGTCGAGAAATATCTCTCAGGCATGCCGGTTTCCTCACGATGTTTTCCTTCACCATTTTTGAAGCGACTGAAACTTATACAATACGCACATGAATCCGAAAAGTCAGAGGTGCGTGCCTTGGGTTCGAACTCGAGACCTATGACTTGCCAGTCCGACGGTCACACCACTAGGCAATCAGTGCTCCTAACACACACTGATCGAATACTGACCTATTATAACCTATTATTTGTCTCTACCTGCTCTAAAACGGTTGTGATGAGCAAAACAAACAAATCTGAAATATAACAAGAACCTGTGAACCTATAATCTGTTCCATGCAATAATTTTCAGATCAAAACGTATGAATCTCTTTTTTTTCTCAAAATTTCTGACCTTTTTTTAGACATCATAAATTCATAATGGAGAGGAACGAGGAGCTCGTGGCTAAGTAATAACTGCCGCACTGGTCGATCCGTTAGGTTAAGCTACGCTTGCCAGGGTTGGTCTGTGGATGGGTGAATCTTTACATACCGACACTCCTCCGTGCCTCGGTAAGCACGTTAAGCCGTTGGTCCCGGCTGTCATTCCTGGATCTTTGACAGTCGTTACGGTTCGTCAGAAGCCCGAAAGTCTGACAACCAGTCTTACCCAGGGGTATCGTATTACCCAGTTACTGGGTTGTGGAGGTTAGATAGGCAGTCGCTCCATGTAAAATACTGGTATTTAGCTGCATCCGGTTAGGCTGGAAGCGGACCCCAGTATAGTTGGGAAAAGGCTAGGCAGATTGATTTTTAGACATCATAATCTCTATTTCCACAGGTACTGCGCACTATGTACATGGACCAAGAGAAGGTAGCGGACATGGTCCCCGTGGATCTTTGTGTCAACGCCATCCTCGCCTCCGCCTGGTTCACTGCCAAGAATTATATGGAGAAGTAAGTTACAGACATGGGTATATACATTCAGATTAATTTAATGAAATGGCTGACATTTGGCACTTTTTGAATTTTGAAGCTTCAAAAATTGCTGCTTTCCAGTTTTTTATTTTGTATCAATTTATCAAAAGTTTGCTATCAATCTTAAGATGGAAAAATACTGAGAAAAAAAAAGACACCAATGCTCCATACATTTTGGTCATTGGCTTATGATCAGCATGCTTTTGTTCCCAAACGGTAGGTTTTAATTGCAATATTTTGTATTTGTTAAAATAATTCCTAATATTTTTCAGCCAAACATCTGAGATTCCGATCTACAACTTCGTGTCGGGAGCACAGAACCCTCTCAAGTGGCGGGACTTCATCGAGCGCAACCGGAAGTATGGCCTCGATATACCCACTACAAAGGCTGTTTGGTATGTCCACCTTTCATACGTTTAAGCGAGACAGTATAACGGTAGTTTTATTCATCTGAGATACTCGTAGGTATTAATCAACTGAGCCTATGGCAGTTTACCGCTAAACATAGGCATCTACCAAGTTGAACCACAACACTGTTCTTCACCTTCCACATCCAATCTCTCCCAGCTGCCTTTTTAATATCGTCAGTCCACGCTTGTAGGCTTTACACGTTACGTTTTGTGATCGAAGACTTGTCTGCTCGAATGGCTATCCGTCGTTTTTTTTTTTTTTTTTGGGTGGGAAATCATCAAATGACGTCTCCCGCTCTGGGTGGAGCGGGAGGGCGTGTCAGACTCTTACTGACTAAAACCCACCCGTGTTCCTTCTGTTGCCTGTGCAATGCCAGGGGGCCACGGTATCCCTTTCGGACTTTCCCGCAACCCCGGCAGGCAATGGTCTCATAGGACCCCTTCACTCGCTGACACTCTTTGAGGCGCGCGTGGAACACAACGCGCCGTCGACCCGGGCTTGGCCCTTACCGGACGGCGAGCTACCCATTGCTCACCGTCCGCAAGCCCGCGCCTACGGTGGCCGGGAATCGGCAATAGATTCCCGACGCCCAGGGCGTCTCCTCCTGCGGCGGCTAGGGGCGTGAGGGCGCGAAATTTGCCTCTCCCTCACGCGCTCCGTCTCCTCCTTCGCGAGCATTACTGCTTCGCAGAAGGAGGTGACGGCCTCCCATGCCCTCTCGCTCCGTACCATGGCCTGGACCAGGGCCGGACGCGAGAGATCCCCGCCATCGATCGCCTCCACGAGGACACGGCGGTGCTCTGCCCAAGCCGGGCATACCTCCATGGCTATCCGTCCTAAGATAGACATGAGCTCTGGAAAGTCTAGAAACTTAGAAACAAATTTTTGTATGCTTTATTCCTTGTATTTTAACAGACACCGTTCGTTCCAGGTACTACGGTCTGAACCCCACGAACAACTACTACATGTTCTTATTCTACAACTTCTTCCTGCACTACCTGCCCGCGTTGTTCGTCGACGCATACTGCGCCATCACGGGGAGAAGACGCGCGTAAGTTACTAAATTGTAACGGTTTCAGACTGCCATATGTATACATAGCTACATGATCAGTGTAGTGCCTTCAGATCTGACCAAAATTCGCACTGCTTTAAACTGTGCTAAAAATAATTTCACAATGTAAGAAAACGAATGTTATAAAATCAACTTTAATACTGTCGACCTCCACTAGATGGCGGTAAAATAAAACTTGTTAACAAGATGACGCTCTCATTGTACACCTTACTATTCAGGATGCTGAAACTGTACTACAAAGTAATGAAACTTGCCAACATCTTGTTCTTCTTCTCGACCCAAGACTGGAAGTTTTCGGACATGAACGTCAGAAACATGTGGAATTCTCTGTCAAAAGAAGACCGCGTCGTGTTTCCCTTCAGCATCGGAGAAATGTCCTGGGAATACATGTGCGAAACATTCTTAATTGGTAAGTGAAAACCAATAGGATGTTTTACCAATTAATACCTACGTACGTTAAAATTTCAACCCCCAGGGGGCCAACTACGACCTCTTTAAGCAGTATTATTTTGATGTTACTTCAGTGCGAGAAAGAAATGGAGCTATACAGAACGTCTAGCTCCATCTCTTTCCCACGCTCAAGTAAGATAATAATACTGCTAAAAGAGGTGGTGGTAGGGCCCCTGAACGAATTTCAATCACGGCTGGCGATTTGAACGGAGACTAGCCATCTATGCAGTTTAAAATTAAATTATAGTGGGTTGTGGAGGTCAATCAGGTAGTAATTCCATGTTAAATAATAGGTACTGGTATTCAGCTGCATCCGGTAATATTGGAAGCGGACCCCAACAACATACCTACCTGGGAAAGCCAAGACAAAAATGCACTCAGTCTTCCCTGACTCTCATAGTCCGATTGGACGGCTATCCGACACGACCGGGAAGAGATCACACTATATTAGCCATCAGGCAGAATCACCTTCATATTGTTTTTTTTTTTTCAGGTATCAGAGTGTACCTCGTCAAGGATGACCTTTCCACATTACCTGAAGCTAGGAAGAAGTGGAACAAGTAAGTATATACTTACCAACCTATCATTCCTGACAACATACCATGTACAGCTTTTATAAATAATAAATAAATGTTTTTTTCAAAAACTTACAATTAAATTACATATTCTTTAGGGAATTTCCATTTAGTATGAATTTTACTTGTGTTAGGAAAATTCCGCCCTTCCAATCGTTACAATATAAGTTAATAGACAGCCCAGCAGATTATGTAAAAAGGTTAAATACGAATCAAATAAAAAAAGAAACAAAAAAAAATATACAGAAAAAGAAAAATAAAGTAAAAATTACATAGAAATTAAAAATTACATAGACGCGCTGTTGAGTCAGAGTGTGAGTAGGTATGTGTGTGTGTATGTGAATGTGTGTATATACTTATTATTAATCGAATAAGTAGTAGCTTTTGTATGAATAGATTAAATTATATACATGGAGAAGGTGATACATGGAGAGTCTGGATTTGTGCCTTGTTGATGGCAATAGGCTCGCCCCCTATTACAATGGGACTTAAACATAACTGGCGAAATGTGGGTGTACCTACTACAGGTACACCTCTGCCCAACCCTTCGGGGAAACAAGGCGTGATGTTATGTTATGTTACATGGAGAAGTCTCAAAAGATTATTTATGCAGTGAAGTAAAATAACTTATCGTTTGGACTAAATTCTCAATCTCGTCATAATTTTTGGACTTTAGCCATTCAGTCAGAGCATATCTGCAGTCTCGATATGAAAGTGAATAAATATTTAGCTCTAGATTTAGATATTTAGCTTTTACATAGGTACTTAGATAATTATCGTCTTAAGTTATTCTCCACTGCTTTGCAGCATTTCACGTCAGTTAAAAAACATGAAGGTATCTATCTACCCAGCCTACTTTGCTGGCCGCTGGCTGTAATTTGTGTTATGAACTGAGCTCTGTTTGGCTCCGAAACAAGGAATTTTACAAAGAATGTGAATCTATGACATTTGTAAGTAAAAACTTTATTTGTTTCAGGTTGTATTACTTACATCAGGCGCTGAAGGCTGTAACCATAGTTCTAGTGTTAAACTTAGTATATTTTGTGCTGAAAGCAGTGTTTGCGCTTAGGCACTAATTGATTGGCCGCAAAGATTTATGGAGTTATAACATTACTCTGTATCTAAAATGTAGATGTGTCTACTTATAACTTATCTTATATATATAAGTTTATAATGCACGATAGTTTTCAGCTTCGTTTTGTCTTTTTAATGTTAGAAAAGCCTACCTATAAATTCGCTGAAAAATTTATACAAATTGCGTAATTTTGAGGTTCTCAATTCGTTTTTTTTTTTTTTTGTGTATGTTTTTTACGCGATTACTCCGCCAATTATGAATTGATTTTGATGATTTTTTTTTTGTTTGGTAGGGCATACTTCAGAAGTGGTCCCATATAAATTTGGTCAAGATCTGATGACGGGTTTTTGAGTTAGCTTCAATAATACGTATTTTTCCCACCTAGTATATGTGGACGATATTCTAATAGTTCCTGTCACTATAATTTACATAGCAGGTAATGGGTATTGAAATTTTTGTGGGGGTTTTGTGTACCACAACTAAAAAGTGACCTGTCAGACTTGGTCCCATGGTAGGTTTTTTTTTTTTTTTAAGATGACTTGATTGAAGAGCCGAGCTGAAAACATATCTCTGAGCTGAAACACTTTTGCTCAAATCTTATGGAATAGGGTTAGTGTAAGCTCTAGAAATTATAAATCGCACTGATCTATTAAGTATGCTAGGTTTTAAACAGCTTTTGTACACAAAAATGAGCACAGTCACTTTTGTAAATAGATAAGTATTCTGCGTTCGCAATTTATTTGCCAAACATGTAAACAAACACGAGTTTTAGAAAAATACAACTGTAACGCCTACACATAAGGTTCAGTTTGCGCTACTACTTCATATTTTTTATGACTTTTTCAACAGTACTAGTCAGTCTAAAATCACCTTTATTTACACTTGCATAAAGTTGACGTTTGTTTAAGTGGAAATAACATCAATTAGAAACAAGGATTTGAATAGACCTTATATGATTTCTGTTGAGTAAATATTTGTAACTAAATCTTTTACCAGATCTTACGACAGGAGATTTATTGTAAGTAATGTTAGATCCATAGACTACTATTTATATACTAGGGAGTTAGATTTAAGAGATTCGTACCTACTTGAGAATCAATTCCGTCCTAGCGTTAAGTTGTAACATTTCGATTTTTTATTGAAATGTTGGTACTTATGTAACTTTTATTAAGTTACTAGTAGTTAGTAAGTAGTGTAAAACATTTTTAAGACTTTATTTTGATATTGTGTTCCACAGATTAGGCATATTTTATTATAATAAAATTATGGTAACTGTACAGTCAGTGCCAAAAATATCGGGACGAACAACGGTTCAAAAAGATCTGAAAAACAAAACAAAAAATATCCCGAACTGTCAGTTCGTCCCGGTATTTTTGAAACTGACTTTAGGTCGATGCAACTTTATCAAACGTGTGGAAGGTGAAGTATTCATTTGAGATTATACTGAGTATCTACTTCTAATCTGAATCTGAAATTAAATTGTTTTATTTTAGTCTTAGTTCTTTTTCATCATGTATAAGACATTCCACCATAAAACCGTTATTGTTTACCTTTTCACGCACAAGAAATAAAACACCTACAATTATAATACAAGCGTTTTATTCATATTTACAAAGTAAACAGACATCACGGATATACAAATAAAAAATATTATTTACATTCAGACAACAGTACAAATTGTACATTTTATATTTTTTCAACGACATTTATGTTTTACTAGACGCGCTGTTTCGAACCTCTTCGTTTAAATTTGAAATACTTTTTTGTTATTGGATTGCAAACAAGCTGACGGCCGTCATGGTGGCCAGCACCGCCAATAGACGTCTGCAATACCAGACGTCGCAGAGGCGACGCCAGCCCAGAGACAAAGCAGACATGTGTCATGTGCCGGTAATTAAATAAAACGCTGCAACGGCAACTTAAACTGTTAACACTGGAACACAGCTCGGCTTGGCGGCACAAAAAGGTCGTAGTACTTCCACGGACGAACTATCTTACAAAGAGACATCCTACTATCTAAATTTTACAAACAGCGCGTCGAGTAACAAACATAAATCATAGTATTTTTTTGATATTTTTTCTTAAAAAGTCACATTGGCACATGACTCAGGGAGGACCATTTCTTTGTCGAAAAAAATCTGGATGACCTGATGACAAGCGATTCCTAGCTTCGGGATTGCATTCAGCTGCGTTCACTTTTGTTACATTTCAACGGACACCAGTGGTGCTATTCTGTAAAAATCTCACCGTGAAAACTTAGGTGAAGTGAGTTGTCATTCCAACAGGGTGAGATGACACTGACAGCTCACTCCACGCTCACTTCACATGTTTTTACGGTGAAGTGGTTACGGGAATCGACATGCACGACCGTGATCAATTCGTGTGGCTAAATCTAATGTCACACGGCGATCCATTATTCCAAGGTGTCACAAGATACACACAATAACTTGAGAAAACAGACAATGTTACAACCTCATTCACACTAAGCTGAGCTAAGCGTTGAAAAGTCACAAATGCGAACACAGCTTTTTAAAATCGAAAACGATCCTAAAGTTGTTAATAAAAATAAAAAATATACTAAATTTAAAATTTTAATATTTTGCCAAGTAAACATAGAAAATGATTATTAAAATACTTACTTCATCTTTTAGGTCACAAAAATGTTGAAACTTAAGTTTATTGATCAATCTGGAAGTTACATCGCGGTTACTTCGGGCAGTGAATTTGTTCTCTCACAACTGTTTCCAGTTATGCCAAAACATACAAACCCACAGTTTTTCAATAATTTAGTTAATAACGTCAAATTAATGCGGTTTTCTCTACCCAGCAAAAACAATCCCAACATACCTTCAAAACGATTTAAAACTAATAGGGTTTCAACTATTCAAAATTCTTGGAAATTCTTTGGATAATTTTACGTGGATCGGTACATTTTCGCATAACTGGGTTCGATTAATCTAGATAAAAGAGCAGAAAATAAATCCCAACGTATTTGTTTTAAAAATAAAATCTTGAATACACAGCCTTAGATAATCTTCTAGATATATTATTATTACTACATTACCATAGTGCAAATCCCAACTTTATACTAATGCAGTTAATCGCCTTTCTAGTGTCTGTCTAGACAGCTTAAGGAACTAGGACACCTCTGTTAATAAAATGTGGGAAAATCGAAAGTTGTCTAGTCGTTGCTCTGCATTATTGAACTAGTCGACATTTTATTTAATGTTTAGTGTTGAGTAATGTAAATTAGTTTAGATACTATTGTATAAAATCGTTTTTTTTTCTCTCTAACTGAACAGACAGCTGTGCTGCTGGAGAGTTAGTTGCGCCACTTCTTCCCAGCAAAAGCACTAGGAAGTGGTGAAGGGCGGGCGTTTTTGGGGGACTGTCTTATGTAATTTTGACGTTCGAAAAGTGATGATTCTCAGCCTAGTTTGAATAGATGACTTTTGAATTTTGAAAATTGCAGTTAAAATGGTTTCGAGTTGATGTGTGCGATGGTCATAAAGTGGGTACTTGCACTATGGCAACATTAAACTAACGTGTGCCACGCACGCTTATTAAACTACCGTCGATTTTTCTATTAAAATAATGTCAATAAAATAATTTTATCCCAATCTCACTGACTTAATGTAAGATATAATATTTATCCTCAAAAATTTATAAACGTTTCATCTTTACACTATATTTGTTAATTTAATTTCAAAGAAGCGATAGATTATAACATCATTTTAGTTTATAGGAAGTTCATAATAATGTAGATGAATTATGGGATAATATAGTAAAATAAAAAAGTGCAGTAATTACTATTATCTAATTTGAGGCCGAGTTATAAAAACTTTGCTAACAATATATTTAACGTATACCAATTGATTTATTTAAAAAACGGACATTAAAATCTTTCGTAAATTCGTTTCAGAATAATTAACAAAACTGCAAAGTCATATATTGCCGAGCAGTTACAAATTAATCATTCAAACAACGCAGAGGACATTTTTAATAAGTTATTCAAGGTAACTTTAATAACAGCTGCTTCTTCTTAATATTTTTGTCCGTATACAGCTGCAATAACTCAAAACCAATGATATTAGAAGTAAAAAGACGTAGATAGGTTACCTACCTAACATTATATCTTCAAAAACGGCACTATGTCACACTATTATATGACACGTGGAAGTAGGATGGCATGTCGTAATTATCGGGAGCGAAAAAGAGACAAAACGAAGAAAATGTGGCTAGTTAGCAACTTTTGACGTGCCACTTGCGGAACGTTTATAACCTATCTACCTCTTTTTACATATAATATCATTGCTCAAAACAATATGATATAAAAGTGACAGTATCAATATCTGTCTCTCGTTCACACACACTGAGGGCGAGTGAGAAGTGAAGAATACGTAACCAAATGACGTGATCTGTAAAGGAATATAAATGTTGTTGTTTACAGTATTTATTCTTGAAATAACCCTCAGTTAAATTACTTGTTAAGATCATTTTGAACGGTATGTGCGTCTCGATATTTGTGACGCTGACTGTACCATAAAATCGCGATTTCGATATTATTTAGATAACACGATTTTAAATAGGGTTCAGTAATAACAAGCTTTTATTTAGTTTTATGTCGTCAAAATATAAAATCGATTTTAAATTAGCTCCCAGTGAAATAACACACAAAAGTCAAATAACACTGAACAAATACCATGATACCATGATATTTATTGCACAACGATTTTGTCCATTTCATAAGATCTCGTTCTTAGTTGGGGCTATAACGGTTCATTTTTATTTCATTCCACGTTCACGACAACGACAAAATTATATAGGAATGTCTGTTCCTTTCATTTCATTTTTCGATCATTCGGCAAGCGAGTCTGAGATGAGTGCCCAAAACAAACATCGTTGAATTGGTTCACTAATTAATTAATATTTCGCTTTTGATTCATTTTGTGTTCAGACGTTTCACTTCGAGTGAAAGATACCGATTGAAAGGTAAATATAAACAAAAAGTGAAGTGTCCGATTTCGGCTCAATTGATCGATAGGTACGATCGTTTTACTAGTTCGATAGACGTCGAATAGAAACAGTGGCCGTCGATCGCCGTGCCATGCCACAATGGATCAATTTGAACGGTCGATGTCATCGGTCGAGCGCATTCTTGATCATTTAGGGGTTTAGTTCGATCATTGTGTTCTGAGATTTTAAAATTCGTGTTTTCTGATATATTTACGTACTTTAATTTTTTTATCTACACCCAAGCTATAAATCCTCTATAAAAGTTTCTGAAACAGTTAGCTTATTGCCAACATTAAAACAACCAGTTTCATAGTAACCATAATATCATCCAATCGAGTGTTATAATGTTGTATTCAATTTCATTATTCCACTCCTTTGCTTTTTCGATCCCTTCCTTACTCATCAAATAGCCGAATTCTCACTACTCTTTTCGTGATATCTTTATGAAATAAAAGAACTGTAGCGGTTACACCGCCACATACGAACTACGCATCAAAGTCATGACGTCACACAAATCCTGCATCGCGCAATTAGAGTTTACCGCGCGAACGACATATATAAGACTATCCGACATCAACAGTCGGGCACTTGTCCGATGAAGCGCCAGCCCGCGCCGCAGCTGAGCGCGTAGCTTTAAATTCCCCGTATAATAATAATGATACATCCTTGATCCAGCCTGTCCCATCTTGCTGTCCTCCCCTCAGCGACGCCCTAAGCCGAGGTTCGTACCCCACAGGGGGTGCCCTTAGCGAGCGTTCGCCTAATTTTAATTTAGAATAGTTTTGCTCCTGGCTGGAGGCTTTGAGTGTAGTGCTTAAGGCAGCCACAGGATTGTTCGGTTGAGCAGTAAATACCTTAGTGGTACACCTGCGAGATGCCATAATTAAAAAAAAAAAAAAACTGTCGGGCAGTCGGCCCGCTAGACGCGGTACCCGTCTGGTCGGAGGATCCTCCCTTTTCTATGGAGGATGAGTGAACTTTACACCCTGTTTCTCATATCCCTAAAGAAGTCAAGCACGCGCGTTTCACTATCACAGCGCCGTAATAAAAATTAAATATAAATAATTATATTATCTATACTAATATTATAAAGAGGAAAGATTTGTTTGTTTGTACCCAATAGGCTCCGAAACTACTGGACCGATTTGAAAAATTCTTTGACCACAGGGAGTAACATAGGCTACTTTTTATCGCGGGAAAAATAACGGGTCCCGCGGGAAAGACCACGGGAGCGAAGCTGCGGGCAAAGTGCTAGTTACCTACACGTACATAGTTTGTTTGTATTAGATACTCAGCTATAAAACATTCCATGAATTTACATACGAGTTCTTACAACACCTTTCTTTCAGAACCTTTCATAGAGGATTCATATCATGGGTGTAGACAAAGGCTTGTATGCAACTGTACATAATAAGACATTAAAACACTCGTGTAATAAACCTACATTCGTGTTTTAATACCCCTTATTATACAACAGTTGCGTAAATAACTATTATACTCGAGGGGTTTTCAAATTAGACCTGCAAGAGGCTTACTCTATAACGCTGCTTATGGCCTGTCCGTCTCAAACCTCAGCCTGTAGAGTAAACAATTACAATCTTAATAATATAGTATTATTATTAAAATAGTAAAGGTTGTGTTATTATTGCTATAACATTTGATACATTATTATATAATTACTTATAACATTGCTTGTCTTTTAGGTTATAATATATAAGTACTGATTTATAACTGTTAGTCGACTTTAATATAAAGTTATCTATATATATTTTTTTATCTATGAAAGAATATTACAAAACGTAGTTTTTAAACTAAAATACAATAGGGATGATGACTAAAAAAATGTTTTTTGTCCGTAATGTAGATTATGAAAAAATTAGGTACACGTATTTTTTTCTTTTTTTACGTTATCAAAACATTACGGCGATACATTGGGTTATAATGTGCCATGACGTCACTTGTATGTAGATTTTATACATACTTGTGACGTATCAACCCCCACTCCCCAACTTTAATGCGTTGTATCTAAGTCATTTTTTATTAATATGATAAAGCAAAAAATACGTGTCTAATACTTTTTTATTATCTGACTGACGGACTAAATAGAATTTCATTTTTTTTGACCCAGGCATCATCCCTATTTAATAAAAATACATTTGAAATATTTCGAGTCGATTATCGACTGAATAGATTGGAATATAATTTGGCATTGATAAAAATCGACTAACAGTCATAATTTCAATTTTAACAACACGAATCATTATATTCAAATAGTCACTATACATAATATACATTGCAACTTTACAACTATCAAGTTTATCACAAAAGCGTCAACACAAATTTCTTAAACTATTCTACTTTGATTCAACACGTTATAACAAGCCCTCGTGTTCATGGTAAACAAATGTTGCTCAACATGTATTTTTGTGTTGCAACATGTTTCTAGCCATATTAGATATAGAATGTGTGTGAAACTTATTTGGAACAACACAAAAACATGTTGCCAAACGTTTGTTTACCGAGCTTGAAACCGACTAGATTTCCGAAACTCGCCTAAGATTTTCGCGAATCGCATTGTAGTCGGTTGAGCATTTGTATAGATCAGTGTTTGTGTCCCATTGTGAGCAGGAGCGGCATCAGGGCTCCTAGCGTGAGGATGATCATCTCGGAGAGGAGCAGGCCTCCGAAGCCTTTCTTCGGAGCCACGCCCTCCTGCATGGGGAGCAAGGAGTGCGTGTGTGACTGCGGGTGCGTGAGCTCTGGGAGCACGTGCACGGTCGCTACGTACAAGAATGTGCCCGCTGAGAACAACATGGCTATGCCTGGAACAGATATGAATATTTATTTTATTTTTTCTTGGTCTTTTTTAAGTAGTAACTGCCGCAGGGGTCGATCCGTCAGGTTAAGCTACGCTAGCCGGGGTTGGTCTGTGGATGGGTGACCATCTTTACATACCGAGACTCCTCCGTGCCTCGGAAAGCACGTTAAGCCGTTGGTCCCGGCTGTCATTCGTGGATCTTTGACAGTCGTTACGGGTCGTCAGAAGCCCGTAAGTCTGACAACCAGTCTTACCAAGGGGTATCATATTATCCAGTTACTGGGTTGTGGAGGTCAGATAGGCAGTCGCTCCATGTAAAATACTGGTATTCAGCTGCATCCGGTTAGACTGGAAGCCGACCCCAACGTAGTTGGGAAAAGGCTAGGCGGATTGATTGATTGATTCTTGGTCTTTTTTATGTCTCTTTCTCAGTTAGTTTTAATGATGGTCTGGTACTTTATGCGGCCTACCGAAACCCCTTTCTTTGGGTATTGTTTGTCGAGTCATTGACTGGACAGGTCCACTCATATCTGTGGTTCTTTCCTCAAAGGATAATTTCAGACATTAATCTACATGGTCCTCACGTGATCTGACCAAGATTATGTCTGGACTTTAAAGACTGACCTCTGAGTTTTTTCTCTGAGTAGTCAGATAGGAATCATCTACCTCATCTGGTTTAAAAAAATATTAGGTCCCCACTATGAAATTGGCGTTTTTTTCTCCCAAATATAGAGCCTCGTCACTTCTATGATTTAAAATATTCATCAATTGCTTGATAGTATATCGAATAATGACCATCATAGATAACTACCAATAGTAAAAAAACCTTATTACTTATAGTTTTCTAAACATAAAAAATACCTTAAAAATGACTCCTCTTATTGCTAGCAGAAATGACCACTATTTGTTTTAAAACTTAGCCAAAACTTATTTTTGTCGCTTAATCTAAGTGGCACAAGTTATCTTAGTTTTTAAACATTAGTGCAAGTTTTAAAACATTAGTGTTCATGGTTGTTAAATAAATTAAGAAAATGTTAGTATGAAAAATGCACTTCTTTAAAATTCTCCATACAAAACGCTGATTTCATAGGTGGGACCTAATTTTATTGACGTGTAATTGTTTGTACAAAAATAAAATCATTTATCATAATCAATGTTCACGACCTAATGCTGAGTGCAGCCGATCTATACTGTAAAAATCTCACGTGAAAACTTAGGTGAAGTGAGCGTGAAGTGAGCTGTCATTTCACCTGCTGCTAGGGACTGACAGCTCACTCCGAGCTCACTTCACCTTAGTTTTCACGGTGAGATGGTTACAGAATAGCACTGCTGGTCTCCTCCACTCCACGCCTCCTTCAACCCGTATTTGCCCAACACTGGGGTATCATAATCATCACTCTATAATGTCACCACTGCTGCAGTGCAGGCCTCCTCTGAGAGGGAGTGGGCCGTAAATGCCGTAATCCACCACGCGGGGTCAGTGCGGGGTGGTAGATTTCACATGTCTTCGAATTTTTGGTTTTAGGACATGCCGGTTTCCTCACGATGTTTTCCTTCACCGTTTTGAGAGCAGCGGTGATGTAATAATTTACACAAAGTGAAGGCTTTTGTGGACATGATAATTATTCAGCTTAGTTACAGTTGTAATGGCAATCATGTCATTTGGTTTAAATAGGTTTTTATTTTTATTAATGTTTTAAATAGATTTTTTCTATTTTGTGAATGGCCTAGTGGGCTGTAGATTTGTTGACCATTTGTTAAGTACCTGATATGTTGAAAGATCTACACTGTCCTCCCATACCTATTAACAATGTTATCTATACTTTATTATAATCTATATTCTATACTAAGAGGAAAGATTTGATTGATTGTTTGTTTGTATTGAATAGGCTCCGAAACTACTGGACCGATTTGAAAAATTCTTTTATCATTAGAAAGCTTAGTTTTCAGGGAGTAACATATGCTACTTTTTATCCCGAAAAGTAATGGGTCCCGCGGGAAAGACCACGGGAGCGAAGCCGCGGGCAAAGTGCTAGTTTAAAAATATTGTAAAAGCTAATTATTTTTAAAAGGGAAGGTGAAGACCGTGGCGGTTCTTGCCGGCTTTTCTCCATAAGAAACGACCAATTGGAACCGTGCACCTAGCTTCTGACGTATCATAAGTGCCCGTGTAGGTTTATGTGAAATAAAATATTTTGAATTTGATTTTGTACCTTATTACATGGAACTGAAAAGTTACTCGCGAGGTGTGGGTGATCTAAGCACCTTAAGGCGCTTAATTTGCCTCTCCCTCACGCGCTCCATCTCCTCCTTCGCGAGCATTACTGCTTCGCAGAAGGAGGTGACGGCCTCCCATGTCCTCTCGCTCCGTACCATGGCCTGGACCAGGGCCGGACGCGAGAGATCCCCGCCACCGATCGCCTCCACGAGGACACGGCGGTGCTCTGCCCAAGCCGGGCATACCTCCACCGTATGCTCCACCGTGTCCTCCGAGCGATCCACGCAGTGATGACACCCGGGCGTTTCCTCCCGCCTTATCCGAAACAGGTACCTCCCGAAACAGCCGTGTCCGGTGAGGACCTGCGTCAGGCGGAAGGTGAGGACGCCATGGCGCCTCTCCAGCCACTCCTCAAAGAGGGGACTTATCGCCGCAATAGTGGCGTGCCCAGCACTGGGTTGCGACAATCGCACTCTCCATGCCGCCATGAGATCCCGTCGGAGCTCTGTCCGCTGTGCCGCGATTTCTCGCGGCATCGGAGTCAAGCCCCGGCGTTTCGCCTCCTCGCGCCACTCCCAAATATGCGCGAGGACTTGTGATCTAAGCACCTGCCTATCCCTTCGGATAATACAAGCCTGATTTATAATTATAGTTCACGCGGTGTAGCATGGTGCGGGTGACAGGTTACAGAAAGAGTAAAATATATTACAATTTACTTGTTTTGAATGATTCTGTATTTTGCGACTGATCCGTACCTACATACAGATTGTGCACATAATACGGACTCAGTAATAACTGTAGTAAATTAAATAAATTTACCCTTTCTGTCACCTGTCACCCTCACCATGCTACACCGCAAACAGTATATATAATAATGTTAGGTACACATAATATAACATCACGCCTTTTCCCTGAAGCGTTAGACTGAGTCGCATACATATTACACCCACATTTCGCCGGGTACGTTTAAGTCCCAGCATTATTTAGGGACGATCCTATTGCCATCAATCGGGCACCAATCCAGGCTCCTGGCTGTACCAGTTTAACCCAGACAGGCGCATTACTTTGTGTAATTTATTTCATCACCACTGCTCTCAAAACGGTGAAGGAAAACATCGTGAGGAAACCGGCATGTTCTAGAACCAAAAATTCGAAGACATGTGACATCTACCAATCCGCACTGGGCCCGCGTGGTAGATTATAGCCCACTCCCTCTCATTGAGAGGAGGCCGTGTCCCTGCAGTGGGAACGTTATAGGCTGATGATGATGATGAATAACTGTAGTAAATTAAATAAATTTACCCTTTCTGTCACCTGTCACACGCACCATGCTAAACCGCGTGAACTATAGTTGTTTGTTGAATGAATGTACTAAAATGTTACCTGTAGCATTGACGTCACTCAGAGTCTGCTTGCTCTCATTTCCAATTCCGAAGTAGGTGAGTAGGGCAAGCAGCGGGGCGGCACAGGAGAATATTAACAGATGCTTCCGAATCCTGTTCCTGTGGAAACATACGAAAATATGTTCTAAAATATCATAGACACTATAATTTAACCCCGTGTTTACACCCCTATGTACTATCGAAGAACTTCATATCTAAGCAGTTTGAAAACATAATCCCGTGAACACGATGACCACATCTGTTACCGCCCCGATTCTATAGCGGCCGAGCGCTGCAAGCAGAAATAGTCCTTACGGTGTATAGATATGAACTTCTTCGATGGTACAATCACCAGGGCATGGTTGGCTTAGTGTGGAACATCTAAATTATGCTGGCACACACATAAATAGATTACTGTCGATGTTGCTTATGTTGTGTATTAGACATTCCTACTTGCCACCAGATTTAATTAAAACTGTAGTAGTACCTCTTGTTAAGAATCGTACGGGAGACAGCTAATAAGAATAACAGGGATGATGCCTGGGTCAAAAAAAAAAGAAATTCTATTTAGTCCGTCAGTCAGATAATAAAAAAATATTAGACACGTATTTTTTGCTTTATCATATTAATAAAAAATGTCTTAGATACAACGCATTAAAGTTGGGGAGTGTGGGTTGATACGTCACAAGTATGTATAAAATCTACATACAAGTGACGTCATGGCACATTATAACTCAATGTATCGCTGTAATCTTTTGATAACGTAAATAAAGAAAAAATACGTGTACGTTATTTTTGCATATGACGGACAAAAAATATTGTTTTAGTTATCATCCCTATTACAGGCCCATATCGCTCGCAATTATTACAGCCAAAGTGCTGGATAGAATGCTAGATGATCGCGTATACAATTACAGGACGCCTAGTTTGGTTTTCAAGAAATTTTGTCAACGGAAAGTTCCATTTTGACACTTAAGCATACTGTTGACTTATCTACAGAGAAAAACTCCAATATAGGTATGCATGCTTCCTAGATCTATCCAGGGCATTCGATCTGGTATCCTATGAAGTACTCTGGAACAAATTGAAGGAGGAGGGGGTCTCTTCTGAAATCGTAGGCATATTTTCATACTGGTATACCTAGTAATAAAAAAAAAGTAAAATGGGTAAATGTGTTTTCGGACGAGTATAAACTGAACTCGGGTGTAAGGCAAGGAGGGTTAACGTCTCCGAAGTTTTTTAATCTATATATGAATTGAGGGACTGAGCAGCATGCATGTCGGATGCCGCATAGATGGCGTTAGTGTTAACAACACAAGTTATGCGGACGACATGGTGCTGCTGAGTCCATCAGTCAGTGGTTTGAGAAAACTATAAATATTTTTATTTATTATTATTTATGTGATACTTGTTTTCGACATGTCTAGTAAAATACTTGTCCAAAAGATGTGTAAAGACGTCTCATAATGTATGATCATCATTATGGTCATTCTCTTGCCCTGATCCCAATTTACTTGGGATCGGTACATATGGGATGGTCGTATCTTTTTCTTCCATATTTCTCTTTTAAAATATTGCTCAATTGTAAAGATTTTTTCATCCGTAAACAAAAAAAATCTGTGACCTCCCTTTGCGTACCGCTTCAGTAGTTGTTTCGATATTTCCACCCTATTCTTTTTTAAATTATCAGTTAAAAAATGACCAGTGCGTCTCTTATAGGCTGCAAGTCCTAAGTCATCTTTTAAAATACGCGACATGGTTCTGGGTGCTATCTTCATCTCCCGAGATAAAATCTTTTGCTTTCGGACAGGATTTCTTCGAATTCTTTCCCTTACTGCTTTGACCACCTTTTTCGTACGAACACTACGTGGACGGCCAGATCTTTTTCGGTCACAAACAGAGGAGGTCTCATTGTACCTATTAATAGCCCGGTACACATACATTTGACTAATACCAAGCGTATGGAAAGTTTTAAAAATTGCATTTGGCTCCATACCAACTTTGTGTAATGCAATCACAGCGATTCGGTTCTCTTTATCACCCCACTCCATTTTAATATCGCAAAATATTGTACAATGTATTGGCGCCAAAATTTGAAAACTCAATGAAAAATTGTATAAAAATGACAGATTCCAAATTCAAATGTAATATCTTTCTTATTTTTAATTGTAACAGTATTTATGGTCAGACTAAGTATAAATAGTGTGAAAGATAATTTACATTACGCAACACAAAACATAATTTAAATTATCAATTTATAGCCAACGTCTTACAACTTCTATAGCTTGTCCACTCTGAAATGACGCACCCCACTACCGCATTACCGGGTGCGTAAAATGCGGTAGTGGGGCGTGTCATTTCAGAGTGGAAAGCTGTATTTTTTGACGTCACTGATCGGCGACTTGACGTTGACGTGACTGACGTGTCTGTATGAATCTTTACATAAACATTGTATTGACGTTATTACCAGTTTTCTTTAAGTTTTGTATACAACTAGTTTTAGGTGTAAACGATAAACGAAGAGAGTAGACACAACATGTAGACTTTTTTTTTTTTTTTCTTTTTAGGGTGGGAAATCATCAAATGACTCCTCCCGCTCTGGGTGGAGCGGGAGGGCGTGTCAGACTCTTACTGACTAAAACCCACCCGTGTTCCTTCTCTTGCCTGTGCAATGCCAGGGGGCCACGGTATCCCTTTCGGACTTTCCCGCAACCCCGGCAGGCAATGGTCTCATCGGACCCCTTCACTCGCTGACATCTCTTTGAGGAGCGCGTGGAACACAACGCGCCGTCGACCCGGGCTTGGTCCTTACCGGACGGCGAGCTACCCATTGCTCACCGTCCGCAAGCCCGCGCCTACGGTGGCCGGGAATCTGCGATCGATTCCCGACGCCCGGGGCGTCTCCTCCTGCGGCGGCTAGGGGCGTGAGGGCGCGAAATTTGCCTCTCCCTCACGCGCTCCGCCTCCTCCTTCGCGAGCATTACTGCTTCGCAGAAGGAGGTGACGGCCTCCCATGCCCTCTCGCTCCGTACCATGGCCTGGACCAGGGCCGGACGCGAGAGATCCCCGCCACCGATCGCCTCCACGAGGAACAACATGTAGACTACATGTTGGAAAACAAACAATGCCAACAACAACATGTTAATAAACTTATTTTTCTTGGTTTTTCTTTTCTTTTATGTTTTGTACCTTGGTGTAATAGCCAATCAAGGACATAGTGTGAATAGTTCTCAATTGTTTATTGCATTCCATAATGTTGGTAAAACAGTTGGTAGGCTTAAAATTAATGAAACTTTAGAGGCATGAGGAACTGGGTGTAAAGTTCACTCATCCTCGATAGAAAAGGGAGTATCCTCCGGACGGGTGTCGTGTCTGGCGGGCAACTGCCCAACGATTGATGTCGGATAGTGTTATATACCTATGTCGTTCGCGCGGAAAACTCTTAATTGCGCGATGCAGGATTTCTAGTACGTCAGCATTTTGTGTGACCTCAGGTCTTTGATGCGACAAAACAATTATGGACCCTAGCTGTCGGGCACAGTCACAGATATAGATAGAAATAGATAACGCAAGAGCGACTACTTCAGGTGCCCAGCTTATGACCAAAAATCATAAGCCACTATTTTCGTGCTCAGTATGCATCAGTGTGCACGCTGCTCGGACATCAGTAAAAAAAAAAGTCAATTGCGCTGTTATAAATTGTAAAAACTGTACAAATGCGAGGAGAACAAATAAAGTAAACGTTTCCTTCCATATCGGTAAGTAAGTCATTTTGTGATTAATATAATGCGTAATTAATTCATTTTAAAATCAATTACTTTTAATCTTTTAGGTCTGGTAATACCAAATTTGAGAAAAACATAGGTCATCAAAAGTAAGCTGCAAACTCGTATTACATTGCGGCTTTTCCTTGGAGCGGTTGATGCTTCGATCAATAATAGCACTAGATATCGGGTCGGCACAAAAAATACGTCTCGGTAAATATAAGCGCACTTGAGACGTGAGCTTTTATTTTGTTTAGTTCGCTTGAAACACAGCCAATGTAAACACGTCTCACAATGCCGCAGTGTGTATTTAAACGTTGTAAAAATAATCCCCGAAAAATCAATATAGCGGCCGGAGTATCTTACCTTCAGTAAGTACATGAAGAATAAGTTATATTTTAAGCCTTAAACTAACAAATAATATCATTTTTATAACAAAATTACCGATTTTAAACCATCGCTACAAATGTTTGGCCAAGGCTCGCCAACATACGCACAAACTTTTGTTCAACAGAACAGTAGATGCATGGAGTAGATTTGTGTTGTAATAATTGTAATCAGAACTTCAAAATTGGTTAATGCTACTTTTGTGTCTGCTTGTTGGACTCTCATTGGATACTTAGCTTTCCTTTTTTATTTTAGCTTTCCTAGCAATCCATTTACGTGTGCAGAATGGATCTCGATTGTCGCCAGAGACAGAAGAGATGACTTTTATAAGCCAGCTAGGAAATCGGTTATATTATATTCGGATCACTTTGATAAATCGGATATATCCGGAAATACTAACCGACGTCGATTGGTTAAAACAGCAGTTAAACAACATACAAACACACACACACACACACACACACACACAGACACACACCCTCGCAAACTTTCGCCTTTATAATATTAGTGTGATAACTAAACTTCTAAATCGCGTACATAAGTAGACGCACTCATTTTTTTATACGTGTTGATTACAATGAGCCAACCCGCAGACAATTAATAGCAATGTCTTATTAAAATAACTATTGTACTAATTTAGTCCTACTACTTACTTTTTTTTAAATCGTTCAAAAATATTTGCTACCTTGAAAACGAACATTCGCCTAAAAAATATATTATTATTCTGCAACTCTACGTCTTTCAATTCATACTGTGTTTCGAGCATTGAAATGTAATACCAAGAACTACGTCTAATTTCAAAATAAAGTAAGCACGAAATTATCAACAAAATGTTTTTAACCTTATTGCTTAGGTTTTAAGTTTCATTTTAGAATAAACATTTTTGTACACATTATAAAAATGACTTTTTATTTTCAAGCGACCTTTTTAATTTTTTGTTTTTACCTTTCTCCGATGACAGAAGGGCTTAAATATAAATATTTTGCAATCGTAATTAAACTTTTTGCTTGAGTGTTAAGGTTTATAATGAACTGAAGTTGTTAATATTACAAAACTTTTTTCTATATCGTAGTAAGAAATGTAAATGTTTATGTGTGTGTAAACGAGGCCACTTTAGCGACGTATTTTTGTTCCTGATCCTGTATCTAGTGCTATTATTGATCGAAGGGTTGATGCGACATTTTGTTTTAACAAGTGATGAATATCGAAACAAGTGATAGTATATCGCTTCGGTTTCGTAGTACAGGCGCTTTTATCATTTTTCCGACAATTTTAGCGATTAGTGGTGTTCATCATATGCAACACAAATCGATTCTCGGGAATCGATTTCGGAATCAGAGGAATGATTTTTTATTTTATAGATACGTATTATACGTAGAAAATTTTAATAAATAATCGAAACGTTTCGTGTTTATTTTAGTTTTCCACATACCCAATTTAAAAGAAAAATGAATTGAGGCGACGGGAATTAAAGACATACCCAACAAAGCATAAAAGAAGGATACGCCCATCAGAACATTTCACATAAACCTTCTTCACGTCCGTCAGATGGTCCGTCAGAGGTCGCTAGCACGTAAACACTACTTTCGATTGTGCTCCTGCTAAAATATTAAAAAAAATACTTTATCAAAACTAAAAACTGTGAAATGTGCATCTGAGTGAACTTAACGCCTAAACTGACTACTGAAAGTGTTATATACGGTCATTGTGCACGTTTAACTAAAATAACAGTGAGTAAACTTTACTCAAACAGTGACTTGCAATAAGTGAAACTGGATTTTTTGTATGAACATACAGTGACTCCCTGATTCAATATGGTGGACTAAACATCTTTGAAATACTTTCTTATAATACTCTTACATAGTGATTTTTTACATCTCCTACGGAAAGTTTCGTTTTTTATTTGAAACTGTGTGACTACAACGCCATCTGGTTTCATATCGTAACACTGACTTATTTATATTGTTGCCATGATGGCAAACAGTGTGGCCAGATAATATAGATTATATATAATTGAATTCAGAGACATCTATTGGCATATACACATATCTTAAAGAATCGCAGTAGGAACGCCAATTTCAACCACATAGGTATATTATCACTTGGTCGAGTGGCGTGACGACCTACTTCGTGGTATATGTGACTCGGGAGGTCAGGTTCGAATCTCACTAGAGGAAATTATTTTTGAACGTTCGTTCTCAAGATGAAGTCCTTGGAAAATATAACGTTCCGGCGCGCACGTGCACTGTCGGAACCTATCAACGATGAAAGTTGCGACAATATATCACAAACTTTGAACTCTACGACTAATAGTTTGCCTGATATTTCCGTAGACGAAGATGTTCATAAAATAAAATTATTAAAAGATGAGATTACTAGCCTAGCGTCTCAACTAAAGAGTGCGCATGAGGAGATTGAATTGCTGTCGATAGAAAACAGTAATCTAAAAAAAAGCAACAATGATTATAAAAAGAAGAATGATTTTTACAAAAATTTAGTCAGCAGTCCAGGGAAAAATAAAAGTAATACACCATCAAAAAAGTCCAAGACAAATCAAAAATCTAAAGAAACGCAAACTAATGACATTGCAGAAAAAGACCACTCTCTATCTTCGAATGTTAATAAAACTTTAATAGTCAATAACAGAGATTAAATGTTTAAATAACGCAGATCGAAATACGCAAGGAAAAACAAGGCAAACAACAGAGTATTGGTCCAGAAAACAGAAAATATGCCTTATAAGCAGTGAGACCTCTAACAGACTATATTCTATGGCCGAATCAACCAGTTTAAAAAATTATGAAATCTGTCATTATCGGAAACCTAAATGTGGCCTACGTCAATCTTTAGACGGAATTGAGGGAAAAGTGAAAGGTTTTACTTATTCGGACTACTGCATTATTTATATTGGCGAAGAAGATTTTCGTGCAACCCATAACTACATAGAGCTTGTCATGTTTCTCAGAGAAAAATTGTTAAACCTTAATCACACAAACTTTATAATTTGCTTACCAACTTTTAAGTATATGAAGAATGCTAACATAATGTTTAACAGTCGCATAGAAACTTTTAACAGCCTTCTTTATTTACACGACCTTTTCTTTTTTTTGGCACGATTGGTTTCCATACAGATCGTGATACTTGCGTTATATATGTCTATCTATATCTGTGGGCACAGCGGAGAGGAGAGGAGGAAGAGCGCTTACTTGAAGAGCTTTTATTTATATTGTTTATAAAATTTATATTTATTCTGATAATTTTATTTTAATTATATTACTACTTTTTCTTCTTCTAATATTTAATTTATTTAAGTATTTTGATAATTATTAAATATTTAAAGTAAGTAAATATTTTGACTTTAATTCTTTAAGTTGCATCGCACTTGTATGAAATAGCTTGACACTTCATATCAACTTGTACTATGGGTCAGCACAGACAAGCCAGCAAAATTAATTAAATTAATTTTATTTCAGAACCAGTCCATATGCATACATGTGAAATTAAAAATATTATATTCAAAGCATTAAGAATTAATTAAAATATTACAATTAGGTAAACATTCAAACGTCATCAAACTCATCAATAAGAACATTATTGATGAGTTGTTGACGTGTGGATTGTTTCTACACAGTCATGCGCAAGCGGTGCGCGTCCTTGGTGCGCAGGGTGCGGGCCAGCCGCAACAGTATCCTGAAGGCTTTTGCTGAACGTTTCGACTGTCAGTACGTGAACCACTGTTGCATGGTTCACGTACTGACTATTGTCAAGATATTGTTATAATTTGATTTAATTTTATAATAATTTTAATTGTGATGTTGATTTTAATTTTAATTTGTTTTCATTTTAATTTGATTTAATTTTGTTCAAATTTTAATTTTAATTGTGATTTTAATTTTAATTGTCTTGCCGATTTTGTGTTGATGTTTTTATAATTTTTAATTCTGTTTAATTGTACCTATGATCCAAAGTTGATTGAAAATAAATAAATAATAATTATAAATTACAATTTTACAATAATAAAAAGATAAAATACACTACATGCTTCATCTTAGTCTAAATTTAGGTTTGGACCCGGAATGCTCAATATGCAGCCTGGTCCAGTACCGCATTATTGGGCAATCTAAATCCAGATCCATCCTCTATGCGAACAGCTGAAAGTAGCTGTTGGAGCAAAATTGGTAAATGTTCGAGCAGTTTTTCATTGATACATTTAAAGTAAACTTAATCACTACTAAAATAGGGTTTTAAATAGCGTGCAAGAGATAATTCCTTGTGGCGTGTGTTCATGCAAAGAATGTGCTCGAGGAATTCTATTAATTTATTATTTAATGAATACTTCAAGCACACAAATGTACAAAGGCGGGCTTGTCATAGGTTTTTCTACCAGTCAACCTTTGGGTGATACAGAGCCACACAAAGACTGATTTTGCACAAAGAGTTTATTTAAATACTAGCTGCTGCCCGCTCGTCCACGTGGACGCAAATTCTTTTTCTAAAATTCAAAAGTCATTTATTCAAACTAGGCTGAGAATCAGCACTTTTCGAACGTCAAAATTACATAAGACCGTCTCCCAAAACGCCCACCCTTCACCACTTCCTAGTGCTTTAGCTGGGAAGAAGAAGTGGCGCAACAAACTCCCCAGCAGCACAGCTGTCTGTTCAGTTAGGAAAAAAAAAAGATTCTATACATCAAAAGTAGCTTAAGTTACTCCTTATAACATCAGCTATCTGCCAGTGAAAGTCCCGTCAAAATCGGTCCAGCCGTTTCGGAGATTAGCCGGAACAAACAGACACAGCCTATAAACATTTAAAAAATGTTTCAAGTGCCGTATATGATTACTTTAATATGTATTTAGTAAAAAGCTGATATTCGATATTACAAACAGACACTACAATTTTATTTATTTGTTATATGTACGTATGTATATTGTGTACCTTTAAGAAGAGACATATACACTTCTATTTCTAGAATTTTTATTCACCGTCCAAATTTTGATATATATTAATCTTTGGCGAAAATCATTGAATACGTGTTTTTAGGGTTCCGTAGTCAAAAAGGAACCCTTATAGTTTCGCCATGTCCGTCTGTCTGTCCGCGGTTTAGCTCAAAAACTATTGGTACTAGAAAGTTGTAATTTAGTATGAGTATACAAGTTAATGACGCTAAAAAAGTATTAAAATAAAATTTTGAAAAAAACAATTATTTAGGGTACCTCCCCTACATGTAAAGTGGGGATGATATTTATTTTTTTCGGCCTTCCCATAGTGTGGGATATCGTTGGATAGGTCTTTCAAATATTAGGGGTTTGCGAAGACTTGAGGAGTGGCTGGAGAGGTCCTCACCGGACACGGCTGTTTCGGGAGGTACCTGTTTCGGATAAGGCGGGAGGAAACGCCCGGGTGTCATCACTGCGGGGATCGCCCGGAGGACACGGTGGAGCATACGTTGGAGGTATGCCCGGCTTGGGCAGAGCACCGCCGTGTCCTCGTGGAGGCGATCGGTGGCGGGGATCTCTCGCGTCCGGCCCTGGTCCAGGCCATGGTACGGAGCGAGAGGGCATGGGAGGCCGTCACCTCCTTCTGCGAAGCAGTAATGCTCGCGAAGGAGGAGGCGGAGCGCGTGAGGGAGAGGCAAATTTCGCGCCCTCACGCCCCTAGCCGCCGCAGGAGTAGACGCCCTGGGCGTCGGGAATCAATCGCTGATTCCCGGCCACCGTAGGCGCAGGCTTGCGGACGGTGAGCAATGGGTAGCTCGCCGTCCGGTAAGGACCAAGCCCGGGTCGACGGCGCGTTGTGTTCCACGCGCGCCTCAAAGAGTGTCAGCGAGTGAAGGGGTCCGATGAGACCATTGCCTGCCGGGGTTGCGGGAAAGTCCGAAAGGGATACCGTGGCCCCCTGGCATTGCACAGGCAACAGAAGGAACACGGGTGGGTTTTAGTCAGTAAGAGTCTGACACGCCCTCCCGCTCCACCCAGAGCGGGAGACGTCATTTGATGACTTCCCACCCAAAAAAAAAAAAAAAGGGGTTTGCGAAGACCGTTTTTTGATTAAGTAAACCGTTCGTGACTTATCAAGCTTTAAAGTACTTACCAATTTTTGTTAGAGTCAAGTGTCCCCCCCCCCTCTACCAACTAAACGGTTGTAGTTAGAAATTCAAATGTCACGGGAGTAGTACCTATATATAACGAAGTTTAAAGGAAAACTATCACACTTAAGAGGGCTTTACAAGTTTACGAGTAATAATCGACCAACTGAAATTTGCGGTTACAAAAACATGTTCTCACATATATTCCGTATGGGATTGCGTATGTTTTTCAATTACAAAGTTAAGTTTGTTCTTACGATTCATTCATTCCAACTACGGAACCCTTCATTGTGCGTGGTCCGACCCGCACTTACCCGGTTTTTCTTTTAGTGTCACTCAATACAAAAATATTGAGATATCACATCACAAAGTTATTAATTATTTTGTATACCACGCAGAGCGGATAATTCTTTCGAGAAAATGATTTAATATGAAAATTTGCCTAGAAAAAATTTGGACGGTGACTAAAAATTCAGCCTGTTTATGTATATACCGTAATCGCGGGTTACTTTAGCTACTTTTTTCATCTTTGTTTAGAAATTATTTTATAGTAGGGATTATGGTGGGTTTCTTAGCATTTTAATGCATTTGATTCATAGGTGTGGTAGATTCATAGTAACAATGTTATTTTTTCCAAAATGTATGTGTAAATATATTTTTTTTAATTTTTATTCAATTTTGGTCTTTGAAGAACCCTCTTCTAGTTTGTACTGCAGATTTTATTGACCCAAAAACGAAATTTATGACAGCATTGAGCCAATGTAAGCCCTATACAATGATAGACAATAGAAATACCGATGTTGTAAGTACCAAAAAATCTGTGTTTAATTTTCGGAAGAAATTAATTTTTTAATGTGTTTACGTGGATTCTCAGTGTATGGTAACCACCTTGAATCATGGCATACCTTTCGAGACCAGCATGCAGCAGGAAGGTGACCAGGCCGAACGCCGCGGGCGCCTTATGGAGCATGATGGCGAGGAACACTATCAGTTCCACGTCAGCGTGGGAAGTGGTCGCTGCCGCTCCTAAAGCGATGCCGTCCGCTGCAAGCACAAGTACATCATTATTATCCGTCAGCTCAAGTGGCTTCTCATACGTCTTCGCCGGAAATCTCATATCTTATTTCAGCTCTACAGTATTCTGTTCAATCCTATAACCCCCTCCTATCTTAAAGAACGTTTCAAGTTCCTTCATGACACACGTAATATATATCTGAGATCATCGGAAAACTTGAGATTAGAGATGCCGATGCATTCAACCAGCTTTTATGACAAATCTTTTACAGTTCAAGCAGTACGGTTATGGAATGCCTTGCCCGTGTCGATAAGGCGAGCTCAATCCTTGTCCACTTTTAAAACTCTGGTAAAAAACACTTCCGCTCTCCTTAAACATCATCATTACATTTAGTTCCTTGCTCTTGTTTCATGTTTATAGATTTATATTATAAGTATATCTATGTATATATATTTATATGAATAAGTTTATGCTTTATGTATGTGTGTACATATTTATTGTATATGTAGATGGTACACCGCTGACTACCTGCAGCATTGTCTCTCCTGCTACCTTTAATCCATCCAAAGGTTGTCTGTAAAAGATCGTTGAAGCGATAAGACCGCCCATTGTGTCACCCTATGTAAAATTTCTAAATTTATGTCTGTAATTTTTATGGTGTACAATAAAGAGTATTCTATCTATCTATACTTTCGAAATTGGATTTGATGCTAATCGTCATATTTTCACAAAATAGTCTTATTATCAATACATTTTGAGAGCCATATTAAATAATTTAGTAGTCGATTATTTTAGGTGCGAATTGAATTATGATCAAAAATTGCAGTGTTGTGAGTTGTGGCATAGACTGCTATTTGCAAAAAATACAAGAACTAATGACGGATCCTTCTTAATTTTTATTACGGTTTATCCAATTTGGTCAAGATCCGATGAAGACCTACAGATATATAGAATGGATGACAGCAAATGGCTCACGTTTTTTGGATTCAAGAAAAAATGGGTCGTCTACTTTTATTTCATAATTTTTGGAGTAGGTAGGTTTTTTAGGTTTACATTGTTCTATTCGGAAGAGGTATCACTTGTCTCACAGTAAGCAAACTGAATCGAACCTAGATCAGTTCAGCAGTCGCTCTTGCGACCACTAGACCAACGAGACTTACTTGTTGGATAATGGAGCCAATTATTTTTAAAAGAGTAACCGTGGAGATTCCTGCCGGCTCTTCTCCATAGGAAAAGACCAATTGGAACCGTGCACCTAGCTTCTGACGTTTCATAAGTGCCCTTGTAGGTTTATGTGAAATAAAATATTTTGAATTTGATACTAGGTACTTAATTTCAAGGTATAACCCGCTTCGAAATAATCTAACTGATTAGATGAATTTTCACTCTCAGTAGGTACAACCTCAGCGGTACTTGTTAGTACATACCATACAATCATGTTTCGATTCTCCACGCATCAAGTGATAAATCTTAAAATTGATAAGTGCGTGCGCGCACTGCTTTAATGGCACACCATTTACACACACACACATTTACATTGACACAATCAAGAAATCATTGTAACTTGGATATTCGATGGCAAAAAGAGCATTGCTATAATAACCTTTGAACTACGAAAATCGCCCTTGCATCATCTGCCTGTCTTTTCCTAACTATGTTGGGGTCAGTTTCCAGTCTAACCGGATGTAGCTGAATACCTGTATTTTACATGGAGTGACTGCTTAACTGACCTTCGCAACCCAGTTACTGGGTAACACTATACCTCCTTGGTGGTCAGACTTTCTGGCTTCTGACGGCCCGTAACTACTGTCAAAGATCTACAAATGACAGACAGAACGCCAGCTTAACGCACTTTCCGAGGGACGGTTGTCAGTACGAAAAAGATGGTCACCCATCCACAGACTGACTTCGACATGTGTAGCTTAACCTTGGACGATCGTCCCGTGCGGACCGTGGGCTGTTCATTTAAGGCTCCGTACACGAAAAAAACCCTTTTTCGTCAGTAACTTATCTAATTGTAAGAAAGCTTGATATAATTGAAACATAATTTCTGTGTAACTATAAAAGTACAGTTTTCGTGGGGCTAAACCATTCGTGTCAGTCACAGTACCTGTTAATAGTTGCATCACTTTTCCGCTCTCAAAAATATGGTTTAATTCGCCTTTTACTTAATGAAGATATTGAATAATTATCAAATAAAATTTTGATTTCATCTCAAGGATAGCTGAAGACCATGTGTGATTTTTAATTTTCTTGTTATGGTTTGCTAAATAATAGGAAAAAATACATAACAGTGGGTTTTTTTTTTTAAAAAAAGCGGTTTTTTCAACATTCAAATAGTTTTGTTTAAATTCTTTTTACCTTTCTCACAACTAATGAACAAAATTGATCAAAATCAGTCGATTTCTTGCACGGACTCTTAAATTCCATCCGGACAAAGACGCGCGTAAAAGCTGGTGAAGTATATTTGGAAATAATTCGTGCCGATAGTAAATACGGTATGATAAGCGTGCTATCTCGGAACATGCCATGCTTTCCATTTAGATATCACTCTCAACTCATAACATGTAGGTACTACTTGTGTAGTAATACAGCACAGTTGGGTTCCGGTAGGTATGATGCAACCGATATCAAATTAGGGTATAAGCGCTTTTCGATTATGAACGTTAATCCGACACCACAGAGCTTATTTTGTATTGCAATTAAATTGGGGTATTTCGTATTTTTAATAGGTAAATTTGTTATCAACTAGCTATGCCCGCGACTAAGAACGCGCGGAAAACGGAAGTCGAAAAACAGTATTGAATTGAGTGAACCGATAAGGGGTCCCCGAAACGATCAATTGAAATTGCCTTCAATTTGTATTGTAGTAATATTGTCAATCGCTTCAATTGCATTTGGTAGACGATCAATTTTCGCATCAATTTGTATCAATCACGTAACAATTTACAATTGCAATTGATCGTTTCGGGGACCCTTAAATGGGGTTTTCCTAAAAGTTGGCAACGTCGCAAATAGCTGTCAAATATTTACCTGTTTTGATTAATTTGGCAATAATACTGTATGGAACTAAGAAATGTGGCTGAACTAAAATATGGATTATGAAATGCAATAATATATCGTAACCCCGAATATTTAGTTTATGTAACAATAGGTATTTGGAAATTTCCTTATGCCTTTTTGACACATAGAACGTTGATCGTTGAAAATCCAACGCGTTGGGTCGCACTCTCGTCCCAGCGCGTTGAAAAAACACACTGTTGGATTTTCAACTCTCGGCGCTAAGCAGAGCGTTAGCGACCGTTCACGAAAAAAAATCGCTGCTATTTTATTACGTCCGTGCTTACGTGGCCCTACAACATCAAATTCGGTGTTATAATTGCAATTCATTATTAATATTCTAGTTCGCTAGTAAGCCACAGTTCACATTTCCAAACAGTAATTACGAACGTGCATTTTGAAAGTTGGTACTTTCAAAATGCACGTTCATAACGCGCACGTATTTAAACCAAGTGCAATTAAAAAAGAAACATTTTAACAGTTTTTTTCGGTTATATTGATTTTACTAGCATGGTGCGGGTGACAGGTGACAGAATGGGTAAAGGAGATTGCCCGATTTGTAAGGAAAGTTGGGTCCCACTGGAAAATTGTTGTGCCCTGAAGATTTTTATTTTAAATAATAGTAAAAACATAGTATTTTCATAATCAGAAACCATTTTTCATTTATTCACCCTGGTTCAAGAGATATAATTGTTTTTCTGTTATAGCACTAAGAGTCAAATATCTCACAAAGAACAGCACTATTAAGAGTCAATTTATCTCACAAAACGTAATGCACTCCAGGAACTAAATAACTCAACTCAGTAGTAGCAGAAAAAGCACGTATCGTAAATAATAACTAAGTAAAAGATTACGGAATTCAAAACTCAAAGTATCTAAACAAAGCAATGACGCACGTAACGAACCACAGAACATACGTAAGTATCTCTATGTAGTCTGTGCACAGAACGAAGTCTGCGAGTTCTGTGACATGCACAAGTAAATGTTGCCAGATATTTTTTTTTAATAATATATTAATAAATCGTTATAGATCAATCGATAAAAACTACTTTTCTACTAAGGAGTTATCTAAATAAACATGGCTGTTATTTTTGTGTCTATTACTTTTCTGAACATTTATTATTTATCAATGAGTATTATGAGTTTAAGCAACCTATTATTATCATCGTTCCATCGGTTTTACTCGCATCGACTATGAGCATTGTTTATATATCCAATAGTGTTCGTCATCAAGAATACTTTACATAAACTCATATTTGGCGTACACGTATTGTTGTTCATTTCAGATATACAGGGTGTTTGGCGCATGGACCGACACAATTTTTTGGGGAGTTGAGAGGGTCATTTGCGAAGTTTCACCCAAAGATCCCATGTCCTAAGTGTCACGGTTAATAAGATATGATTTTTTTAGATTTTTTCCAAAAATTATGAACATAGTTTTATTTAAAAAAGTTCTTTATTTATTTAGAATAAGAATACATTGCAGAATACAATAAAAGTTATTTCGTGCAATTAGAACAATAAACAAAAAAGTAATGACTATTTAAAGGCGAGATTTCGGGTAATTTTGTGAAAAAAACAAAAAAAAACATCTCAATAACCGTGACACTTAGGACATGGGGTCTTTGGGTGAAACCTCCCAAATGACGCTCCCAATCCCCCAAATAATTGTGTCGGTCCATGCGCCAAACACCCTGTATATGGTACAATAATACGTATAAAAGGACAGGGATAACATCATTCTATCTCATCGTCCTAAAACAAAGTACTAACACAGTAGCGTTGAAGTTGTCAAATGTTGAGATCTAATTGAGATGTAAACTGCCCATAGGTTATATATAATAAAATAAAAAATAATAGTTTTTTTATTGTTATTTAATATCGTTTTAATTAATATCGATTACTCAATTGATTAAAAGATAGCATTAGTTATTAAATTCTTTGATACCTGGCAACTTTTTTTGTATGCCAATCAAACCACAGACTACATTGAATCAAACGGATGTCGACGTAATGTTTAACTATTAATTAACTTTAACTTTATTCCCAGGATGAAATAAATTGTATAAAAAATACCCTGTACACAAAAAAAATAGTTATATTTTTTGGTTATTATTAAAATCAGGCACCCGATACCACAAAAGGGACCTGCTCCGTGGCAATCTCCTTTATTTAATTAATTTACTACAGTTATTACTGAGTCCGTGTTATGTACACAATCTGTATGTAGGTTCGGATCAGTCGTAAAATACAGAATCAGTAAAAACAAGTAAATTATAATATATTTTACCCTTTCTGTCACCTGTCACCCGCACCATACTACATCGCAAACAGTATAATCTACTAAAACGTTTGACGAAACATACGGTCTCAGCTTTTAGCTAGATTAGCAGCTATGCAATAGTAAAAGTTTCAATGACCAAAACCATTCTCAAGTGATGTGGTAACAAACAAAATAGGCAGACATGCAGCAAGATTAACTGACCTGCGGCATGTACGACTAGTCCAACGGTGGCGGTGACGTTCTTCTCCACAGGATTGCTCTGGTCATTGTATCGTGAAGACATTTGGTCGACCAGCAGCATGAACACAAACCCTGAAATTGCACTATTATTGTACTGGCAGGGGCAAACAGGCTGGTCAAAATGATTACATGTCAATGAACTCAGCCAATTGGAGACCACAGTTGAAAACCAGCTTGAAGCACTAACTAGTCTGGTATTTTTGCTGAACTGGGCCTATTTGAAGCAGTTGCGAGGCACCTGCAAATTTCTTACAACATACTTTACACTTTCTATTTGTCTTTCACTTGTAGTATAATATTATGTTGTGTTGTGTGCATTTAACTGTGCATTTGCACTGGTGAAACGTTCACACAAAAACATGCTGAAATCTCTCTGAAAAAACATGAAAAATCTCTTTCCTGTCAAACATTGACACAATAGACATTTTAACATGTTTTTATGTAAATGTTTTGCCAGTGCCAACACAGTTAGTCTGTGCTAAATAAATGGATTTTATTTTTTTCACAGCTGGACTTAGATCTCTCCCAGTTTGCGCCACAACCAGTCTGTTCCAACTAACTTTTCAGGGTTTATGTCGTTAGCAAGAAGTTCAAGAGGCAATGGCCCCGCAATTTTTTTATTTATAATTTTAATTATGTTTTGCGTAATGTAAATTATCTTGCATATTATTGTATAGAATCATTTATTTATTTTTTCTCTAACTGAACAGACGGCTGTGCTGCTGGGGAGTTTGTTGCGCCACTTCTTCTTCCCAGCAAAAGCAGTAGGAAGTGGTGAAGGGTTTGGGGGACTGTCATATGTAATTTTGACGTTCGAAAAGTGCTGATTCTCAGCCTAGTTTAAATAAATGACTTTTGAATTTTGAATTTTTTTAATTTTGCAGTGGACACTCTTTCAAAAAAACATCTATGTTTTCTGACACTTGAATAAGTTCATTTCTAAATTGGGAAAAATAACTACCACAGCAAATACAAACTACCACAAATTAAGCTATGGATTAATCATAATAGATTATGTTGATAGCAACGTGGTGCTCATATTTATAAATATGTAGATAGTTATCACAAACAAAAAAACTATAACAAATTCATCAATATGTGAGTAAAACCTGAATTTATGCTTTATATTATTTTGTTTTGTTAAACCAAATGTAAACTTAATTGAATTAATTGACTAGTTATTTTTATATTCAGTTTTTGTTTATTCAATTGTTATTAACATTAATAAACAACATGTTTATTGTATATCAAAGTCAAAGCTATAAGGTCACATTCACATGGCGTTGTTTCATTATTTTACAATACTTGTATAAGGTCAGGACTGTAAAATATTGTACAGTACAACAACATGTTTAATCAACGGCCTTTAAAGTTTAGTGAACACTGAGCAGCAAATACTTGAGCAACTTTAAAAGTTATAGCAGCTTACCTAGGACAAGTGATATCCCAATAACTGAATGAAGGTCATCTTCATGTGAGGGTGGTTCTGCTGTGAAGTCTTTTGTCACCACTGTGGGATGAGAACGCTCACTAAACAGTGACCTGACTCCCTCGGGTATTATAACCGCCAGAGCTGTGCCAACAAGGAGCCCCGCACCAAATACTGTTACTTTTTGGAGCTTGTCCTAAAACAAACAATATAATCATTCAATCTTTTATTTATATTATAACCCATTGTATTACCAATTGGGTAGACAGATGCATAGTGTCAAAGACAAATAATTTATTTCAATTAGACACTTTTAAATGTCAAAAGTTTCATAATCTAAAAATAATAATTGATTCTAGTTGTCCCTTCCAAAAGGTAGTTTTTGTATGGAGAAGAATGGGCAAGAAACTCCACCGTTACTCTTTTAAAATGTTTTCACAATATCTTGTATACATTAATTATATAATTAAATGTGAAGACGATGCACCTAGAATAAGATTACTACTAGTGTACACCCACATTCTGGCATATGTTTAAATCCTATAAAATGAGGAGCCTAGTGTCATTAACCTGGCACAAATCCAGACTTCAAGCTGCTTACTTTGTTAACCTAGGTTTTGAAGCCAGGACCTCATACTTAGCAGCCAAAATACTAGGCTGACAACACAGTTAGACATAAATTGGGATCAAATGGCAACAGACCAACACTTTTGCAAATTAAGAATACATCCTGGTTAAGGTATTAAGTCTTCTGGGTACATGCTTGTTGTTATAAATCTGCAGTAAGATCCTATACTATTTTTAAAATCATAAACATTTTTTATTTACATATTTCAAATCAAATGAAAAAGTTTATTTGTAAACATTGCAAAATATGTTAAGACTACACTTTCGCTGTTCTGCGTAATTTACTTACTTTTAAATTTTACATACCTAATTGGTAGAACCTAGTGAACTGCACATTCACCCAGTTTTGCAATGTATGTAATTGCACTGTGATCAGCAATAAAGTTTTTAAATGAATTGGATGCTAAGTAGACCAAAACGTAATTAACAGATGGACATATTTTTTTTCTATTTAGGAGCTTGGTCTCCAAATATATAGCTTACCTCGGACATGCTCACGTTCAAGGGTATACTTCCAGCAACATAGGACCCCACTAGCATCACCAGAGCAAGTAAAATAAGAACCCAAGTTCCATCCATTCTTGCGAAGATTTATTTTAGATTGACAACGTAAATGTACGATTAACACGGAACGTATGACTTGAAAGCTGTACTTCTTTACTAACGCATGTTTAATTTACATGGTCCGGTCGATTAATATCTACGTTTACTGATAATTTCATAGTATTATTTCAACATTCAATTTTGCTTGTATTGAACTCTTTTGACAACACGACAAATTGTTTTTTTAATTATTGTACGTGATGTAGTACGTGTCTTTTAGCCCATATCACCCTATTCCACGAAATCAACTCTGAGCATTGGTCTATGGTCGATAAGTTATAATGGACATGTCCGCTTTTTTAAGGACGTTGATTTTATAATCCGAGATCAGATCTAACCAGCATCAAACAACACATAAATAAAAGCATTATGGAACTTGGAACCAATAACAGAAAATTATCTAAAATTATAAACTATATAGTACATATATTTTATTCTTTGATGGCAACTCAAATTAACTCTCTCACTCTTTGACAAGTTTACTATTTGAATATGTCAAATATGACAAGTACAGTACAGTCAATCAAATTGTTGGATATGTACGCAAATAAATAATAGAATCTAATATATTCTATAAATTAAGTTCCTTGATCAACAGTAATTATCCTTTTGACAAATTACTTTTTTTTTCGGTGTGTTCACTTATTTATCCAAGATAATTAAGAAGGTTTGTTCGTTTTAGGAGTAGTAAATTCACACTAAAATAAAAAACGACTTTTCTCAAAATAAAAAATAAAAAAGTATGATATTCAAGGAACATAAATTTAACCATCCTGGAATGTGCATTGTCAATTTGACACATTGACTTATAAATAAACATTTCAAGTCCTGATTAATAAGTCAATGATTTGACACCAATATAAAAATAAACCTCGTAAAATTATGAAGCTAAGTTCTATTACAGACAATCACTTGGTCAAAGAGAAATCCGGTCCGAGAGAGAAAGCGCTTCGAGAGCCCTGTGTCCCTTTCTAAAGTGTTGCCAGGAGGATTATTTATTTTGTTAGTAAGTATATTTCAATTCTTGAAATAGGGTGCCCATAATGAACGACATTATAAGATTATACACATGATTATGCAGCATATAATTATGAGGTAGTCTTCAACGTAAGCATAATTACGCATGTCTGTTATAGATATTTTATATTTTATGTTTATAGTAGGCTGATACGGCTAGGTTACGGTACGTCGACCTACCTCTGTCGAGTTGTCGAGGCCTATTTGACGGACAAGGCCGTCATCTACCCCGGTCACCAGAGAGAATGGAACCGGCGAGAGATGTCATGCAGTGTCCCACAGGGATCAGTCCTGGGGCCGCATCTGTGGGACATCGGATACGACTGGGTGCTGCGCGCCGACCTCCCTAGCGGTGTCAGCGTCGTTTGTTACGCTGACGACACGTTGGTCCTGGCGCAGGGGAGGTCGCACCAGGTGGCGGCAGAAGTGGCCCTGCACAAGTGGCCATGTATTTTCATGGTCCTCGGAACGTGCCACCGTCGGGTTCTCAAATAACGGTAGGAGGACTCGTCCTCGACAGCCAGTGGAACTTCATGGAGCAATTCTGACGTTTGGCTCACAGACTGGAGCGGGGCGGGGCTGCCTTGCAGCGGCTCCTGCCCAGGAGGGGGTCCAAATGCCTCCTGCCGGAAGCTCTACACGGGGATCGTGCGGTCCACGGCCCTTTATGGAGCAACGGTGTGGGCGCATTCCTTTGAACGCGTCCCAGAAGGGTCATGGCCATTCGGCTGGTCCGGGGATACCGCACGGTCTCCGGTGAGGCGGCGAGCCTGCTTGTCGGATTGCCGCCATGGGATCTGGAGGAAAAAGTCTTCGCGCACATTTGGGAGTGCTGCGAGGAGGTGAAACGCCGGGGCGTAACTCGCGCTAGAAATCACGGCACAGTGGACAGAGCTCCAGCGGGATCTCATGGCGTCACACTCCAGCGGCTCCGGGGTGAAAATCGCACTTTCCATTTAGGAAAGTGCGATTGTCGCATCCCAGTGCTGGGCACGCCACAATTGCGGCGAGAAGCCCCTTCTTTGAGGAGTGACTAGAGAGGCGCCACGGCGTCGTCACCTTCCACCTGACACAGGTCCTCACCGGATACGGTTGTTTCGGGAGGTTACTGTTCCGGATAAGGCGGGAAGAAATGCCGGGGTATCATCATTGCGTGGATCGCCCGGAGTACATACGGTGGAGGTCTGCCCGGCTTGGGCAGAGCATAGCCATGTCCTCGTGGAGGCGATCGGTGGATATGATCTCTCGCGTCCGGCCCTAGTCCAGGCCATAGTACAGAACGAGAGGGCATGGTAGGCCGTCACCTCCTTCTGCGAAGCAGTAATGCTCGCGATGGAGGAGGCGGAATGCGTGAGGGAGAGGAAAATTTCGCGCCCTCAGGCCCCTAGCCGCCGCAGAAGACGCCTTGGGCGTCGGGAATCACAGACCGATTCCCGGCCACCGTAGGTGCGGGCTTGCGAACGGTGAGCAATGTGTAGCTCGCCGGTGTGATGAATGCAGCATGTCGATTCCCGTAACCACTTCACCGTGAAAACATGTGAAGTGAGCGTGGAGTGAGCTGTCAGTGTCATCTCACCCTGTTGGAATGACAACTCACTTCACCTAAGTTTTCACGGTGAGATGGTTACAGAATAGCACTGCTGATCTCGAATTCTATAGGATTTCTGTACAATGCGAGGTCAGCTTACACTGCAAATGTTTAGCTTGATGTGTGGTCGTGTGTACCTACTAGCAATAAAAAAGTAATGAGACGCATCTCTTTCATACGCAACATTTAAAGTTATTTGGTATATTTTCATTTCAATAACGTTCACAAGATGTAATAAACGTGAGTTATACCAACTGTTGATATAATTTCTTTACAAATAACATTACTTGATTGTAACGTTTAATTAATCGAAAATCATTATGTCTAGCGTTAAAATATATATTGATACCTACCATAACAATTATGGTCGTCGGATTGCCATGCGGCAACCATAGTTTATGGTTAACACCCCTATTCAGAGCAATCCGACTCTGATAAGTTAGGTTAGAAGGCTAAGGCGTGCCAACAGGCTACAACATAACAATAATTAAACTAAGTTATAATGTGTATTTAGTCAATTTTGCTTTGTGTTTTTAACTAGGCGTTTTATGTCTTTTGAGTGGTTTAAACGATTATAAATATTCAATGTATGTTGTTAATAAAAATTACTTATTTTAACATTATAGGTATCAATGATTTATTAAATTAACTGATCATTATACGAAATAAAATTATAGATTTAGTTGATAAAGCTTGTAAATATTAGAGATTTTGTAATTAGGTATATCAATATAATTTAATAATTTATTTATTTATTTCAACTAAGTTACAGACGAGAAAATACATATGTATTTGTTATGGTTAAAATTAGTTAAAAGATGGATTACAACTGCTGGTTGACTTAAGAGTAAACACAGGCATTACATAATTATGCTGTAACCACAAGGTCTATATTACTTACTTACCCATCAAAAAGAGGTTCAGTTAGTTTGGATACCTAGTCATTGTGGCATTACGGGCAATGAGTGCGCTGATGCTCTGGCCAAAGATGCTGGCTTATCAGCAGTAGCTGATCTCACACACAATACTCATCAGGGGTATGACTTGCTAAACCTTCCACAAGCTAAGCTCCAATCTTCATGGCAGGAACAGTGGAATAACTAAGACCGCAAGAAAAAAGGACTGGTTTTATTATAATGTACAGACGCCAGTAGGTCAACTTATGCGAAACTGTCAAATTTTCCCAATCAACTTTGAACCTTATTGTTTGGTGATAAAGTTGAAAATCTATTAAAGAAATGTACAACCAACGACTTTGGTTACAACTACAAAAAAGTCTCTAAAACTGTTAAGTATATCCGTCCTTTGTCGTATTCGACTGGGGTTTTGTTGTACCCCTGTGTTCTTGCACAAAATCCGGGTTAGGGACTCCTCTCTCTGCGAGTGCGGGTTGGAGGAGGGCACTCTGGATTACATTTTCTTTGAATGCTCAAACAACGTTCTACCTCTAGATCTGTAAAGCCGTCTCCCTAAATTAAAAATCCTTCTTCCAACTAACTTTCCCTCCTTGCTAACAAGTTCTTCTCCTGAACTGCTCGTGCCCGTCACAATAACATAAAACTATAAAATATTGTCTGTGTGGGTGTGGTATGCCCCCCCGACCCTTGCTCGCAGAAGCGCCAGCCCGCGTTATGCTGAGAAATGTAGACTTAAATTCCCCGCTTAATAATAATGATAAATAAATTTGATCCAGCCTGTCCCATCTTGCTGTCCTCCCCTCAGCGACGCCCTAAGCCGAGGTCCGTACCCCACAGGGGGTGCCCTTAGCGAGCGTTCGCCTAATATAACATAGAATAGATAATGCCCCTGGCTGGAGGCTTTGAGTGTAGTAGCTTAAGGCAGCCACAGGATAGTCCGGTTAAGCAGTAACTACCTTAGTGGTATATTTGTGAGATGCCCTAGCTAAAAAAAATTAAAAAAAAAGTTGTGTTATGCGTATATTATAGATAATGTTTTAACATTTATATCTAATATTTATTTATTTTTGTTTGTTTCAGTCCCGTACTAACCCAACAAGATTTACATTTTGTTCAAATGTATCAATCGAAGAATTTAATTTCTGTCTTCAGTTATTGTTTTTCTTTAAATTTTAGTTTTTTTGACGTGAAAACGTGTTTTCGCTCGTAATAAGTACTGGTAGTAAGTTCAATATTTTTTTTTTTTTTTTTTTTTTTTCATTATGAAGTACTCGCTAATAAACGATTACTCATACAATTACAATCTAGACCTTGAGGCTAATAAGTAATTTAAATTTAACTTAATTTGCTAAACCTTATACAAAATTAAGAATGTGTCCATTGGCACTTTTCTTATAGTCTCTATTAAGTTGAAAGACACTTTGTTCACGTGTTCTTTAAACGTAGCGAAGCACTCACTGCACTGCACTGCATTACACTAACTTTACTAAACTAACTCAAATGGTTTAGTTCTTTTTAGTCTTCTCACTATGTCTGTGGTGTCAAGTAGCTGGATAGCCTCGACGTTCACATGATGAAGAAGCCTCTGCTCGTGTGCTTCGGCGTGTTTTTTTATAACTTCAGTTACAAGATCCACTCCAAGGTCTCGGTGGATGTCATCATTTCTGACGTACCAGGGAGCATTTACTATAGCCCGAAGTACCTTATTTTGGAATCTTTGTATGATATCAACGTTAGTCCGTTTTGTACATCCCCAAAGTTGAATGCCGTATGTCCATACTGGCATGAGTACTTGCTTGTATAAAAGTACTTTGTTATACACTGACAAGTTAGAATGTCTGCTAAGTAGCCAGTACATATTTTTATAGCGAAGGTCTAACGCCTGGCGTTTCTTTTTGACATGAGCCTTCCAGCGAAGTTTTGCGTCTAGCGTCATGCCCAAGTACTTTGCCGTATTTTCGTGTGGTATTACACGATTGTTAATATATACTGGTGTATAATTAGGTCTTTGGTTTGTGAAGTCGATATGTGTCGATTTAGATTCATTTAATTTGATTTTCCATGTTTTTGTCCAATCGGTGATGGCATTAACGGCAGTTTGTACCTTCTCCACTGCTTCTGTGTGAGTGACACCTGTAGCCATGATAGCCGTGTCGTCTGCAAAAGTAGCAATGACGCTGTTATTGGTTTCAGGGATATCGCAGGTGTACAATAGGTACAGGATAGGTCCAAGAACACTTCCTTGCGGTACACCAGCTTTTATTTGTTTGATATCTGAATAAGCATCCTCATGTCTCACTCTAAATATCCTCTCAGTTAAATAGGATTCCAAAATATCCACAAATTGTTTTGGGAGCATTTTACTTAACTTATATATTAGGCCTCCATGCCATACCTTATCAAATGCCTGAGCTACATCTAGAAATACTGTAGAACAAACTTTCTTATCTTCTAATGTTTTTTCAATAACATTGGTTATCCTATGTATTTGGTCTATTGTGGAGTGTTTTTCTCTAAAACCGAATTGGTAGTTGGGAATCAGTTCTCTGTCTTCTATAATAGGTTTTAAACGCCTGAGTAGTAGTTTTTCGAACAATTTGGATATAATTGGTAAGAGTGATATGGGCCTGTATGATGTTATTTCTCGAGGTGGTTTTCCAGGTTTAGGAATCATGATAACTTCAGCAACTTTCCACATACTAGGCACATGTTTTAACCGAAATGTGGCATTGATAAGGGTTGTAAGTTTCACAATTGCTTTACGTGGCAGATTATGTAGGAGTTCTCCAGTGATTAGGTCGTATCCCGGAGATTTCCTTTTTGCCAAATTTTTGATAATGTTGTTAACTTCTTTTGGAGTAACAAGTTTTATTTCTATGTTGTCATGGTGAGTCGCGTCCAGTGTTATATTTTCAGAGCTTTCCTCGCTGTTCGTTTGAAAAGTTTGCTCTAGATGTTCTGCAAATATAGTCGCTTTCTGTTCATTATTTTTGGCCCATTCGCCATCTGGTTTTTGAATAGGTGAAACGTGATTGATAGGCTTTTTTAAGCTTTTAGTGGCTTGCCATAGTGAGTAATCAGATGTGCCATTACTTGACAGTTGACTAAGGTAATCATTTGTTGTCTCATCGTGAAATTCCTGAATTGCTCTACTTAACCTTTTTGTGAGTTTATTTAGCAGAGTTTTATCAGGCGGATATCTAAATTGTTGCCACTTTTGTCGCTGGACTCGCTTTATGGCTATTAGATTTCTAATTTCCAGTGGATATCTTTGAGTTGCAACTCTTCTTTTCATGTCAGGTGTATTTCGCCAGGCACAACGTTGGATGTCGGTAATAAATTTTGCTACTTCGTCATCTACTTGCTGTTTGTTTTTGAGGGATACTTTGAGGTCTATACAGTGGTCTAAATCAAATTGAAAGCTCTCCCAGTCAGTGTTTTTGTTCACTAAGGTTGGACTGCTTTCTTTTTGTATTATTGTCTCGCTTAGAGTTAAGATAATGGGTGAATGATCAGAATGCATATCATATCCTTCTTCTATGTTAAGGTATGCAGCTGACAAATTCTTATAAATGAAGAAGTCTATCAAATCTGGTGTTTTTCTAATATCGGTAGGCCAGTAAGTGGGTTTGCCCGTTGAAATCACATTGCACTTGATTTCTCTGATAGCACATAGCAATTCCTTACCCTTCGTATTAGTTAGCCTAGACCCCCAATGTGTGTTCTTTGCGTTAAAGTCACCTCCAAATATGAATGTGTTTCCTAGAGCTTTCAATAGATTCCTGTACTGCTCTGTTTTCAGCGCATACTTAGGTGGAATATATACAGCTGATATGGTAATATCATGATGTTTGGTTCTGACCACAACAGCTACAGTTTGTGCAAATTGTTCTTCGCATTTGTGTTCCAAGTAATGGTAGATGTTATCTTTAATAATGACGGCACTGCCACCACTCGCTTTGTTGTTGGGATGCAGTGCGTGATATATGTTATAGCCTGTTATGTGAATAAAAGATTCTCTCGTAAAATGAGATTCTGAAATGAGGCATACATCAATTTGCTCTGTTGTTAAGACTGCCTGCAACTCGTTTCGGTGTTTCAGGAGTCCGTTTGCATTCCACGTCATAATTTTTAGTGTGTTTTTCATTTTTGGTTTGAATGAGTAGGTAATTGTTTACTTTCTATGTTCCTCAACCTTTGGTCAAAAGAAGTTAACATGCTTAAAATTTTATTAATATTTTCATCTGTATTAGTACTTACAGAATTTGGGAGCACCGTTGGCTGTGACTGTGGTTGCGGTCCTTTTGTCATTTGCGCAAAGGACACATTATTTGTTACCTTTCTGTGAGTAGAACGTGATGGTTGTTGTCTCTCAGCACCAGAGGCCGGGATGTTAGGCGTAGCTACTTTTCTTTTGGAGGCTTTATTTTTCATTTGTTGTAGTTCTTTAGCTACAATACATCCTCTATAGTTAGCCGGGTGAGGCTCGCCACAGTGAGCACATTTAGGTTTTGTATCTACTGATTTTGTACAGTCCTTGGTGAGGTGTTTACCAGTGCACTTCACACACCTTGGTTCCTTTGAACAATATTTTTGTGTATGGCCATATGCTTGACACCTTTTGCACTGAGGAATTAAATTTGATGTTTTTAAAGGCTGTACGTCTACCTTACAACCTAATATGGCCTTAATACCGTAGATATTGTTTATGTTCTCATCTTTTTGGAATGATAACATAAACATGTTAAGAGGTTCCTTAGTCCTCCAGCTTAGTTTATTTACGGCATCCTGAATTTTATAACCTTTAGCATTCAGCTCTTCGACTATTCTGTTCGGCAGACATGATGAGTGCAGGTTTTTGACCATAACTCGTATCGGTCTGTCCTGTTTATTCTCATACGAGTGCCAGAGACAGTTATTTTGCAACAATAATTTTGATACCGCTCGATATGAGTCTTCATCCTTGGCGTTTATTTTAACCGTTTCCCCGTTCATCATTTTTACAATGAATGAATCACCGTTTAGACTAGTCAAAAGAAGGTCGTAGAATAGTTGGTAGTTCTTGATGTTTTCGACTATGATTGGTGGAGGTTGTGGTGCCCTCTTTTCTTTTGGTTTCTCGGGTTTCGTGCCGGCCTGAGATTCATTTAAGTTTCCTCCTTGAGAAGGAGGAGATAGCGAAGTGTTCAGTTTCCTTTTCTTCCTACTTTTTTGTCGTACCCACTCGGTTTCTCGGGCAAGTTCCTCCTCGTCAGTCCCATATTCGACTGCATTTTGGGGCTTGTCGTTCGTTGACTGTTCCTTCTGTGAAGGAACATTCTTTTGCTCCTGAATGAGTTTCAGCTGTTGTTGCAGAGATTCTATCTGACCACTGAGGTCTTTCACTAGTTTTTGTAGTTCGAGGCGCTCATTCTGTTCCTCGATGTATCTGTTGTACAACTTATGCTCGAGTTCAGTTTTGAGAACTATTTTGTTTGGTGAAGACATAATTGAGTAGTATAATATTAAAAACTATAACTTATCGTTTATTTGCACAATTACACATGATTCACTTAGCGCGGTATGTAGGTCATCGCGGCGACCGTGTCGAGACGCGCCGGAGTATGTTGCTGCGTCAACAGTTTTACACGAGCGCGAACTTGTGCAAGAACGTGTATGACGCGACCGTTCTCGCTAGAAGCCAATTGACCACTGAGAATATTTCTGACCTGCAAAAATATGTAAGATTTCAATCTCTATTATCTACGAGACTTTTATTGCTAGAGTAATGGTTGAGCACGCAAAAGGTAGGCCTAATTTATAAAAAAAAAATTGCCTATGACGTCACATCGCGAAGGCAGGCGCATGCGCGCGACCCTCTATTTTTCACATTAAGGCTGGGTGTTCCCGTTTTTGCATGTTTTAGAAATGTGTTTTAATAGGCAAATTATAACATTTAGAATCTGAAATAAATATATATTTCAGATACATTCTTTCTCATTATCATGTACCCGTTCAAAACATGATACAATAAAATTTTCTCGATGGAAAAAAATACCAAACTAAATCCGATTTGCAGTTTTTTTACAAGCTAAATTTCATTTTAATCAAGTACTAATACTCCTTTTTTTCTATAAATCATATCAATTTAAAGGTATTTCATTTTGGAATTCATTCCACCCGATCGTTTTTTTTTCATTACACTTTATGTTTTTTGATCGAACATTGAAGTGATTTTCGATCCGCGCGTCGCTTGCGCTGACTGCCAGTGTCCCACGGGACGTTACGGAGGTCGGATCTGTGCCAAATTTTTGCGCGCGCGCGTGCTTCTGTTGCGTAAATAATATTACTAGGAAAAAAAAAATTGTAAATAATTATTGTTTTACAGAACTTATTTATTTGTTTGTGTGTTTATTTCTCATTGTGTAAATATTTTTATTAACTTTTAAGACAATATTTTTGTGAAAATGGCAAATAAAAGTAATCGGAATAGGACTAAATCACGGTTGAAGGCAAAAAAAATCGCGAAAGAAATATGGTAAGTTATATTTTTTATTCTTGATCCCTATTGGTCACAGTCACAGTTAATTTAAAGATTACAATATTATTTCCTTACCAGAAAATACATTTCCAGTGTAAGCTGATCTCGTATTGTATAGGATTCCTGTACAATGATAGGTCAGCTTACACTGGAAATATATAGCTTGATAATATGTAGCCGTGTGTACTTACGGAAATTTTGCCCGACCCCGCAAGTTCCCCGCCATTGCTCTACGTAAGTACATTCGTTTTCACAACTGTATGAATTGTAAAACTGTGCCACACTAAAATAATATCAGTAGGTTCAAAGAGAGGTTTAGGGTTTCTGTTTTTCTTTTACTTATCTACCTGTATTGTTTTAGTTTATTATATAGTGCTCCGTTTTTTTTTAATACCATATTTTAATTTTATTGTTTCAGTTCAAAAATGAATCGAAATAAAAAAGGTTTATTTGTCCGAAAAAAAAACACAGAAGAACAGTAAGTACTGTATTTTTTTTCTTTGGCTCCTTCAAACAAGCGCGACACGTGACGCGAATCGCACGCGACGCAATGGCACCGCGAATGCCTTTGTGAGAGCAAGTGTCACGTGCGATTCGTTTCGCGTGTCGCGCCTGTTTGAAGAAGCCTTAAATAGTAGTACCTATTATACTAGAGTACAGAAAAATCACTCCCGAACAATAGTCAGTTTGGGTACAAAAAATTGCCAATCGCCGATTGCTTGCAAGCGAAACTGAAACCTATTTCATTCTTGCAACCGTTCACATTCCATGGGTACCTATTATTATCTCCACACCGGTCTAACGGTCTAACCACTGAATATTCACTCCGCACGAATAATACAAATGTTTGACGGTATTGGTGGTAAATGTAAGGTACTATCCGGTGTAGCTCGCCCATTGCACTTAGTTCCGCAATACTATCTTAGATTTAGTCAATTTTGCATTTTTATAAAGTGGAGTTATTTTTTTCAGGAAACCGTGTGACGTTACGCCTGATGAGACACACGTTTCTTATATTACATTAGAGCCTGTTGGTTTACAACCCTCTGCTACTAAGTAAGTTTTTTTTTTGTTTTAGTTCGGGGGCATACAAATCTAAAATTTGTTTTGTCATTTATTTTTTAAACATTCATGTTAAATAAATTATTATGTATTATTTCAGGACATCGACATCACCGAATGATGATACTTTACAAAATGTAACACTACCAATGTCTTCGTTATCTGCACCAGAACCAGTTGTTGATTCTGGAACAACTCAGTAAGTTATCAGAACTGACATAACACTTACACATGTGAGCAGCACGCATGTCACGGCTTATCAGCCTGTATATCCTCTATCTTGTAGTACTTTTTACATAAAAAATTGGGCTTTTTCATTCTAAATAAGAATAAGATTTATTTATTATTATGTAACTTTATTTTATGTTGTTATAGAGAAACTGATGGAAGTGCTGGCGCGTTTATTATTGAAATGGATAACAAGGAAAATCATTTCCAACCCATTTCAGGACGGCGAATAATTGATATCAATTACTTTTTACAAGAACTTCAAGAAAAAGCACGCCACAATAATTTATTTGAATGTAAATCAAGCAACTTCTGCTTAGTTGGTGAAAGAAGGCATGGACTTATATCGATCTTTAAATTTAAGTGCAATATGTGTAAAGAAGAATGTTTGATTCCATCAGAAAACACCAAAGATACTGAGCATGTAAATGCTAATATAGCTGCTACCACTGGAGTTGTAGCCTCTGGTATAGGATTTTCTCAAATCGAAGAGTTATTTTCCGCTATAAACATACCCATATTTTCTTCAAAATATTTTAATCAATTGCAAAATAAAGTTTATGAGAAATGGGAAGAAACGGCAAGTGTGACAATGGAAGCTGCTGCCAAAAAAGAAAAAGAGATTGCTTTAGCAGAAGGCCGGACCAAAAACGGCTATCCTGTCATAGATGTCTATGTTGATGGAGCATGGTGTGCTAGGTCATATGGTTCGAACTATAAAGCTTCATCAGGCACAGCAGCCATAATTGGCAGAAACACGGGTGAAGTTCTATACTTCGGTGTCAAAAATAAATATTGCCTCGTATGTGCCCGAGCCGAAAATAAAAAAACTGAACCGCAAGACCACTTGTGTTTCAAAAATTTCCAGGGATCGTCTTGTTCAATGGAAGCCGACATAATCGTTGAAGGTTTCAAAACATCGATTGCGACGTATGGCCTTATATATGGCCGAATGGTAGGAGATGGGGATGCTTCGACCTACGCTAAAATTCTTAATGCGAATCCGTACGAAAGCCAAAATTTGACGGTTGAGAAACTTGAGTGCCGCAATCACATATTGCGCAATTTTTGTAAAAAGTTAAGAGCGGTCATCACAGAAACAAAGTACATGTTAGCGCACCGAAAAACTCTCACTAATCAAAAAATTATGACAATGCGAAAGGCAATAGTGAAATCTATTAAACATCACAAGGCCTCACAGAGTCCTAAAAATGTAGCAATATCAGTTTTGCACAACGATATTATTAACTCGGTATCACATGCTTATGGTAATCATCAAATGTGTCAAAATTACTTTTGTGACAAAGATAAAAACAGTGGTGGCGAACTGCAAAAAATTGAAAATTCAACTTTTATCTTCAGAATAAATGCAATTGTGTCCAACGTGGCTTCAAAAGCACGTAGTTTGATTGAAGACGTGAACACAAATACGGTAGAGTGCTTCAACAGTGTAATAGCAAAATTTACTGGCGGTAAAAGAATAAATTTTGCGCTAAAAGGGGGCTATCAAGGAAGATGCGCTGCAGCCGTTGTTTCTTTCAACACAAAATCTGCAATATCAACCATCCAAAAAGTTATAACAAGTAATGCTCCTGGAGGCAAAGCTGAAGAAATTGAGAAAAGACGTGCGAAAAAACGAAAACTTAATATGGAACACCCAGTAAAGAAACGTAGAATTCTAAAAGAAGTAAATAAAGAGCAACACGATTATGGTCCAACCTGTTCATCGCCCGATATGTCGCAAAACGAGTATAATAAATCAAAAGAAGAATTCCTCAAAAGTCTAAAAACACTTACATCTGATAGACACAAGGTAGAAAGATCTACTATATTACAAAGAGACAGCAGTGAGTGGCTCGAAATAAGAAAAAACATAATAACTGCTTCCAACTTTGGGCCAATATGTAAAAGAAAAGTCAAATTAGATACAGCTCCCCTCGTTAAAAATCTATTATACAAAAAAAATTTGGCCCACGTCACATCCATCGCACATGGAGTTGAGCATGAGCAACAAGCTTTGCAGCAGTTGCAGCAACAAGAAAATGTTGTCATTGCACCCTGCGGTTTGTTTATAGATAAAGACCATCCTTTTATAGGGGCAACGCCTGACGGCTTAATTGGAGGAGATGCAATTGTAGAAGTCAAGTGTCCAATTACAGCACACAAAAAAGGACTTTCTAGTTCTATACAAGAAAACAAAATACAAATTTTAAAATATAATAAAAACACTAAAACTACTACAATAAATAAAAACTCAAACTGGTACTACCAGATACAAGGCCAGCTACATGTATCAGAACGACAAAAGTGTCTTTTGGCTATATGGGCAGGTGAGAATGAAAACATATACACAACATTCATAGAAAAAGATGATATATTTTGGGAAACTAAAATGAAACCGAAATTAATAATATTTTACATGAAATGCTTGCTGCCTGAAATTATAGATAGCAGACATGCCCGTGGTATGTCTATTAGAAACTTATGCATCCAAGATAATAACGAAAATGTTAATTACGTGTATTAAAAAACCTGTAATAAGTAACTCCATGTTGTTTTTTTTTAATATTATTATAATAAAACAAACTGTTAATGGATCACCTCTCGTATTTTTTTGTATAAGAAATTTATAAAAATATTTTAACCTTCTGCCTACACGACACGCTTACCTATACTGTGACACTTCGCTCGGATTTGGGTTCATGTAAAGTTCACGCCGGCGACTGGAGCGCACGGCTCGCTTCGCGGGAAGGGTGGGAGCGCTAAATGCCTACTTCGCTTGGTCTACCTGGCCTTAAGTCGAAATTCCAAATCGTATAGTACCTACAAAAACGTGTTCAGCTAGAACTAACTAAACTACAAAATGGTTGAGCTGAATGGTGCTGCTGATCCATGCATCATGTTCGTGAACGGGCGCCGTCAGTTGGGACTGGTCATTAGCTGCCATGGCTTATTTTAATTTATTTTAAGTTTTTGAATGATTCTTTATTTTTTCTTTTTATTACGGACGCTTTTACGAACGTGCACGTCTTTCTACATTGTTCTCACATGCATAATTTCAAAATGAATGATGTAACCAATATTTAGTATCGATTTTTTTATTTAAAAGAGTGTCCGTGGAGTTTATTGCCCGTTCTTATCCATAGGTACCTACTACGCTTTGGAATGGGCAACTAGCTTCATATTTTTGACTGACCGACCCCTTGACAATTCAAAAGTGCCTGTAAATGGTTTAATTGAAATAAATGCTTTGAGTTTGAGTTTTACAAAGGACTACCAGGACTTAGCGAGATACAACAAAAACATTTCGCAGAATAGATTAAAAAATGCATAAAAGTTGACACTAGTACCTAAAATAATCATCGATGCGAAAACTGCTGAAAAAAACTAAACAGCTGTTCCATACATTTTGACCACGTAGGTATTGAACTTTTCTATGAAGCAGCTGTTTTTTTTTAAATAACCGACGAAAAATTTCAACAGAGGGGGGTTCAGAATCATGTACTGAATCCATGGAATCAGTTTTCGCGTCGATGTCCCTTCCACCCTGTATATCGTCTCATACCGGCCGTAAATATGCTCGGAAATGAAAAAAGTGAGTTTGGAGCAGTTCGAGCCCACGCCAAAGTTTCGTGAAAACGCGTGGTGTACCTAATGGGAACAAATTTTTTAACGAAGTTAATTTAATATTTACAACGAATAACAAAAAAATATGTTTATTGCATTCCTAACAATGCAAGCTCAAAATATCACAAGAATTGCAAATACTAACCTAGATAATTATTCTACAATGGTTTTGCTATCAGGGAATAGTTCTGGTTTTACCAAAAAGGACATAGTGAACACCTTATTAAAGTTAAATATAGGAAAGCTAATGTTGTGCCGTGACAGGACAGTAAATTCTATGCAGGAAGCATAGAATAAGAACTTTAAGTTGAAGGAACCAGAAACCAATCGAAGTAGAAGCAAATTGGAAGGGAATCTAAGGCGTGGCAGCACTGGCGGGGATCTCTCGCGTCCGGCCCTCGTCCAGGCCATGGTACGGAGCGAGAGGGCATGGGAGGCCGTCACCTCCTTCAGCAAAGCAGTAATGCTCGCGAAGGAGGAGGCGGAACGCGTGAGGGAGAGGCGGCAAAATTCGCTCCCTCACGCCCCTAGCCGCCGCAGGAGGAGACGCCCTGGGCATCGGGAATCGATAGCCAATTCCCGGCCACCGTAGACGCGGGCTTGCGGACGGTGAGCAATGGGTAGCTCGCCGTCCGGTAAGGACCAGGCCTGGGTCGACGACGCGTTGTTCCACGCGCGCCTCAAAGAGATGTCAGTGAGTGAAGGGGTCCGATGGGACCATTGCCTGCCGGGGTTGCGGGAAAGTCCGAAAGGGATACCGTGGCCCCCTGGCATTGCACAGGCAACAGAAGGAACACGGGTGGGTTTTAGTCAGTAAGAGTCTGACACGCCCTCCCGCTCCACCCAGAGCGGGAGAAGTTATTTGATGATTTCCCACCCAACAAAAAAAACGAAAAAAAAGGCGTGGCAGCACGCAGACGTCTTCCTTTAAGGTGTGCCCGTTCCTTTCCTATTATTATTACCTCTTTCAAACCTACCTAAATTTCGTTTTTCCCGGTATTTCTCTTTTGTTTGTGCGATCATTGTGTGTGTATTTTGCTATTAACTACCTACTACAGTGTTGTGGGTGTCTAGCTTTCTGTTGCGTTGTGGGGTCATCATTACATAAGCGAGTCGCTAAAGTCGCCTCGTAAGGCTACCGTTATCAACTGAGGTACGGTAACGGCTTCGACTGCTTAACTAAGAGCTATTTGTTCCTGTTTTTTCGTCCTATTCGTAAAATCTTCGAATTACCTACTGTTATCTACTATTCTAACTATGCATTCCTCGATTACCCTTTGCACGTGTACATTTAATTCCCGCCAAAAATCATAAAATAAAACTGACACTGTTTTCGGTGTTACATCGCACGCTAGCTTTGTTTTGCAAGCAAATAAAATCGCATCTTGGAACCATTTCCAGCTCGAGAGACCTAATACCTTACGTATAGGCATATACATAATCAAGAGCACGAGGCGAGCGACGCCGCCGTACCGCAGGAACCGCCCGCTCCCCGCGCACTTGCCTTTCCCCCGGGACACGTTGGTGTCGACAATAGGGATGATGCCTGAGTCAAAAAAAGAAATCTATTTAGTCCGTCAGTCAGATAATAAAAAAATATTAGACACGTATTTTTTCTTATCAATGTCCTTCTACTCCCTGTAGATTTTGCAAACGATAGCATAATTCATTGCTACACAAAGCTAACTCGTCTACATCCAATAATGTACAGAGCAAAGCCAGTGTAAATATTACTAATAGCGTAAGTAATCCAATCGCACGATCAACCTGTTTAGAAACCCAGGTGTTACTATCAACGGCAATTGTTACATTAAATAACAATAAGCAAAGCCATGAGATTCGCTGCCTTTGGTCAGCGGTAGCCAGTCATCATTTATAACGGAATCTCTAAAATCTAAGTTATGAATTGAGGGCCAATCTATTAACTCCTGGCATCAATAACATGCCATGTGCAGCTCTAGAATGCTGTAGTCTAACTATTCAATCTCGTACTAATTATTATTGTAAGAAAATCAAAGCATTTGTAATTCCACAGATACTAGTAGTTTACCTAGTTCTAAGGTGGATATAACAACTTTAAACATACCCAAAAATGTCACACTCGCAGATCCTACTTTTTAGAACCCGTCGCAAATAGATCTGCAGTGCTATTCTGTAACCATCTCACCGTGAAAACTTCGGTGAAGTTAGCGTGGACTGAGCTGTCAATTGTGTGAATTCCAAGCAAAATCAACTCACTTCACCTAAGTTTTCACGGTGAGATTTTTACAGAATCGACCGGCTGTTTTTGGGAGCTGTAGTGCTATTCTGTAAACTTCGGTGAAGTGAGCTCAGAGTGAGCTGTCAAGGAACTTAAGTGAAGTGAGTTTGTTTTTGCTTGGAATTGACACTATTGACAGCTCACTCCACGCTCACTTCACCGAAGTTTGCACGGTGAGATGGTTACAGAATAGCACTGCAGATATTTTTTGGGATGTAATTAAATTTGTCCTAATATGGAGATGCTAACAAACCTGTACTACAAAATTTCCAATTTAGTTGGTTAGCAGTGGGGCCGATTACGTGTCCTGACTATGTATCAAGTAAGGAAATTCACTGTAATTTCAGTCAAGCTATACGACACCAATTGAAGCAATTTTGGGAGCTGAAAGAGTTGCCTGATACACCGAAGCTCACGTTGGAGGAACACTATGTGCGTCACATACGCCGCCTAGAAGACGGTAGATTTTGTGTCACGTTACCTTTGCGGAATAAACCAGAAATGTTGGGTAATTCTTATGCTAGGGCAAAGCATTGTTTTCATTCACTAGAAAAATATTTAAAAGGTAACCTGACATAAAGGAACAGTATGTAAACTTTAATGAGCATGCTTGTCTAGGTCATTTATCTGTAGTAGACCGACCTGACGTGGTAAACCTATTGCCACATCATCCTGTTCTTAGGGAACAGAGTGAGACGACAAAATGTCGTGTAGTATTAATAATGCTTCATGTAAAACCGAATCAGTATTTTAAGTTTTGGAAGAGCGGAGTCTCCTAACACAGGCTTTTGCTTAAAAGGAGGCTCCAATCACTAGTTGTTAAATTTACTTGTAAAACAAATAAAACATTTTTCATTTAAATTACTTGCATATGGTAGGGCTTACCTACTGTTCAAGACGATATTTTCTCAATATTGATCAAATTTCGTGAGCACACGTAGGTACGTAGTTACTGGTCATATTGAGAAAATGTACCGTCAAATTCTAGTTGAAGAATCTCAGAGGTACTTGCAAGTAATTCTGTGGCGCGAGGACAAGGAGGAATCGATGAAGTATTTACAACTCAACACTGTAACCTACGGTACCTCATCGCCCCCTTCCTCAGTACACGATGTTTGATACAGCTGAATCAGGAGTGTGATGATCCGTTGATAAGAGAAATAATGTCACATGATTTTTATGTAGATGACCTCATTACTGGATTTAGCGATGAGTCCACACTTGCAGAGACATATCAACTGATTGTCACAGAACTGGAAAAGGCTTGTTTTAATCTCAGAAAAGTCAAAAGTAATTCAAGTCAATTTCTAACCTCTATTTCAAGTACAAGTGATTCTGAGCAAGAACACTTCAAAATTATATCATCTCCAAGCCACGCACTAGGAATAGAATGGAATCCTAACACTGGTAATAGGTAATAGGTAATACGGGCTGGTTTCCGCAACTCCACGTCAAAGCGCGTATTTTGCGTACGGGTGGGAAAAATCAGTCATTCGATCCACCCCAGCTCCTCAAATAATGCCAGCAACGCCTTGGTATTATTGGCAATCTCGCGTAGGGTACCTGGTTTACCGAAGTACTTTGCCCTGTAATTGCGACCACCGGGCAGTTTAACAGCACATGAGCTGCTGTCTCGTCGTCCTCCATGCAGGCTCTGCAGAGCGGACTGTCTGTGACTCCTATGACAAAGAGGTGTTTATTAAATGACCCATGGCCAGTTATAGCTGCTGTAACCACACGCAGCTGTTGTTTAGTTAGTCGAAGAACCTTTTTCGTGAGGCGGCCATCGATTGAACTTGATTTTCTGATGCATATAATTTAAGGAAACAGAGCTACCAAAAAGCAGCTTCGTAAATGCGTGACCTGCAAAAAACAAGAACCCCGAGCTACATCAAATAATGGGAGACCTGCCTGAGTGTCGAACTAATCCAGCGCCTCCATTTTATCATACTGGAATAGATTACACGGGGTTTATTCAAGTAAAAGCAAACAAAGGGTGAGGCATTAAAACGACTAAAGGATACATCGCCTTGTTTTTTTGCATGGTTACAAAAGCGGTCCATATAGAGCTAGTCTCCGACCTAAGCAGTTCGTCATTCATAGCAGCGTTGTGTCGTATGGCGGCTCGACGAGGGACTCCAAAGCACATCTATTCGGACAACGGTACTAACTTCGTAGGTGCCAACAAGATCCTTCAGGAGGAACAGCAACAGTTCGAGCGAATTTTTAGCGATAGTTTTTACCGAGAGATAGCAGAGATGAAGATTGAATGGCATTGGAACCGCCCTTCTTGACCAAGTGCTGGAGGGATCTGGAAGCGATCTATTCGGAGTCTAAAACAACATCTGAAAAGAGTAATAGGGGACCAAGCTTTAACATTTGAAGAATACAGCACGATCTTGTCTCAAATCGAAGCAAGCCTTAACTCAAGACCGCTGTGCCCAATATCTGAGGATATCGACGACATCGATTTTCTTACGCCAGCGCATTTTCTAACCACTCGTGCCGGTCTTACTGTAATAGAAACGGCACAAGATGCGAGGACAAGATGGTATTTAGTAAATAAAACGTTCCAAGATAAAAAAAAAACGGAGTATCTTAGCCAGTTATAGATACGCAGCAAGTGGTTTAATAGCAGAAAAGAATATAGAGATAGGCGATATGGTAACCATTCATGACGAAAACCTACCCCCTGGCAAATGGCCCGTTGGTCGGATGGTAGAGGTCCATCCAGGAAAAGATGGAGCTGTCCGAGTAGTTAAAAACAAAAAATGGTTTAATAAAGCGGTAAATAAATGGTTTAATAAAAAAAGCAGCATCAGCAGAGAATTGAAGCAAAAGCGGAAGAGAGAGCAAGCAAGCAGTCTAGCAGTTGTCCTAAAATCATAGCATTATCATTGCTATTTTTTATGAGCTAAATTCTAATTTAGTGATTGAGTAAAAGCAGGAAAGCTATTAAGCCAGGTATTCGTAAAAGCAGGAAAGCTTTTTGAACTTTATGGCCTTAAACAACATATGAATAATACAAGCTTTCATCAGTATGTTGCGAAATATTCTAAAACTTTTAAGTGTGTGCAAAATGGCTAAAGCTCGTGTAGCGGTTACACCGCCACATACGAACTACGCATCAAAGACATGACGTCACACAAATCCTGCATCGCGCAATTAGAGTTTACCGCGCGAACGACATATATAAGACTATACGACATCAACAGTCGGGCAGTCGGCCCGCCAGACACATCACCCGTCTGGTCGGAGGATCCTCCCTTTTCTATGGTGGATGAGTGAACTTTACATCCTTTTACTCATGCCCCTAAATTGGCGACCCCGAGTATGAACGTCAACGCAGCCTTCGTGCAATTACTTCAGCGTGACGTCATCATCATCATCATCACTCCCGCAAGCTTTCATGAGGCGAGTCACACAGACAGCCAGCACCCTCGGCTTCAACGGGTATCCTGACCACCAGCATGCAGCGAACGCGCATCCCTGGTCATCAACCTCAGCCTTATCAGCAACCTTGGCACAGCACCTGCACCTTCGGCCGGTCTCACAAGCAGAGCCCTTCCTACCCTCTCCTGGTCGACGCTAGCAGTCAGCCACAACCCGGCGCTATACCACATCCGACTCACTGGATCGTGACGCAGCGCAACTCCGACTCACTGCGGAATCACCGCAGACAGTTCCGACTCACCGCGAACTATGCGGCACCCGGTTCCAACTCACTGGAACCTCCACTGGCACTGTGAAGCATCGCAAGATACAAGACTCAGCCCACTATCGACCTCCGGTCTCCGGAGGGGAGTGATGTAGCGGTTACACCGCCTCATACGAACTACGCATCAAAGACATGACGTCACACAAATCCTGCATCGCACAATTAGAGTTTACCGCGCGAACGACATTATAAGACTACTCGACATCAACAGTCGGGCAGTCATAGGTACAGAAATAAGAGCTACCGCGCAGCAGTGTGCGCCAGTCGTTACGTTTTATGAGATGGTTAAGCGCACACACACACGGTTACCACATGTATTTTTTATTGAAAATTAGAAATGTTGAATGAGTAGGAGGGATTCATACTAACACAGATAGTGCGCAGGTAACCAAGTCGTTGAGTATCTAGTATAAAGTAAGTTGTATATGACGTACCCAGATATTAGAATTTACCATTTCATTAAATGGCCAGCCAACATTGGTGCCGATTCTCTTGTACACCGCACCAAACTACCTAAACTATCACCAAAATTCCTTACTTTTGGCTATGAGAATCTTAAAGCTATTCTGCAATAAAAGGTATCTAAATTAAAAAAAAATGTTGACTCATCTAAAATCGAATTTAACTATTGCGACTCCACGTGATACATACTGTTTGCCCTACCCCGATAAATTTTTAACAGCCGGAGGCGCGCAAGGTGGGCGACCTTGACGTGTTTTATATGGATTTTTTCTCTTTTTGTATAGAAAATATAAAAAAATATTACCTACGTGTTGAGGAGCTCGTGGCTAAGTAATAACTGCCGCACGGGTCGATCCATCAGGTTAAGCTACGCTTGCCAGGGTTGGTCTGTGGATGGGTGACCATCTTTACATACCGAGACTCCTCCGTGCCTCGGAAAGCACGTTAAGCCGTTGGTCCCGGTTGTCATTCGTGGATCTTTGACAGTCGTTACGGGTCGTCAGAAGCCCGAAAGTCTGACAACCAGTCTGACCAAGGGGTATCGTATCACCCAATTACTGGGTTGTGGAGGTCAGATAGGCAGTCGCTCCATATAAAATACTGGTATTCAGCTGCATCTGGTTAGACTGCAAGCCGACCCCAATATAGTTGGGAAAAGGCTAGGCAGATGATGACCTACGTGTTGAGTATTAGGGGTATAAGGGAGTTTATAAAGGGGGTCGAAATTTTCATTATTTTTGCGATAGGACACACCACACCAGAGCAAAAGAAAAGAAAAAGATCCAGTAGATAAAGTACTGTTTTTGCACCTGACTAAAATTTTAGGTGAAAAACGTCAAATTCAGAATAGCAAAATTGTAATTTTCACTAAATTAAAATCTCAGTACTATCTTAGTGCTGTCAAACTAAAATATAGTTAAGTTGTGCCACTTTAGTCCATTTCAGAATGGGAAATCATCGTTTGACAGGAGTAAACAAATTTTTTGTGATTTTTAGTCTAGTTTAGAGGCATTTGTGACAAGAGAATCGGCACCATTGGCCATATTGTTTAAACGTCAACGTTAAATGATATGTCAGTCGACGTTTGGCCATATCATTAATGTAGGGTATCCATGGTGTAAGGTGTAGTAAAAAAGTCAAGTAACTGCGATCAACTTGGAAGTAGTGCTCGGCGCGGTTGGTCACAGTTTTAACCTAACCTAAGCCATTTGGTCTGGGTGCCACATATGTGGCGAAAATTTTAAATTTTTTAAAACATTGTTTAAGTGCTATGTTGCATTTCACGCCATGGCGAGCGCTACTTCCAAGTTGATCGCTTTCCATAATATCATATTTAGAAACCCAATAAAAGTCCATCGACTTTTTTGCGTGGTCTACTACTGTTGTGTGGCTACTTTGTTTGATTTGTTGTATGCCACCGCCATGATGCAACAAGAACAAAGCGACATCAGCGCTTCAACCGGTGGATAATCTAACTATTTTACGATATGATCACTAAATGTTTGGCCACATCATGAAGTAGTCGTGCGTTTAACTGGTCATACCGTCAAACGTCAATGAGTATTCAATGATATCTGGCCAGGCTACATGTGACCAGCAGTCGATGTTCATTTCATGAAATGATCAATTTTAAGATATATACAACCTTACTTTTTGTTTACCTATAAAGCAGAGGCAGTGAGGCTCTTGTACTCACCACCAATACTCATCAATCATCATAATGAACAACTTTTACTACGGGACCATTTTACTTTTTTAATCGCGAAAAAAATATTTTGTCGAGTTTTGTGAACACAAAATGTATTTTTTTCGCGATTTCCTAGCTCTGTGAAAGCTACGCCGTAAAAAGTCGTAGTACAGTGTGAGCTACGTCGTAGACTCGTAGTGCAGTGGGAGCTTCGTCGTAGACACGTAGCGCAGTGGGAGCTTCGTCGTAGAGTCGTAACGCAGCGGAAACTACCTCATAGGGCCGTAGCACAGTGAGACCCACCCCACATCGTAGGATGATAAAAGATACATACACCGAATCCATAAGCTTGTACTTTTTGAAGTCCGTTAAAATGTATATTATTACTAGCATTTGCTCGCGGATCGTTTAAAAAAATATATTCCACGGGAACGTATTTACTGTCGGGATGAAAAGTGTGTCCCCTATGTGTCAATCCAAGATGGTGTACTGTGTTCCTGCTGCTAAGTAACATCCAAATCCGCTCAACGGTTTAAGTGTTTGAGCAACAAACATCTTCAGAAACTTTCACATTTAAAGTAATACTAGCGACCCGCCAATGCTTCGCACAGCTTTTACGAGTTGACAAAAATCGAGATTTCTTTATAATATGTAAGTTGAATATTAATTTATAAACCTGCCGGAATACATTCTTTAAATGATGGTGAAAATTGCATCCCTCGCGTAGTTGAGAACAACGCGGTCACACGCAGCTACACGAAAAGCGACTTTATTTTATAAATACTATTCATAGGGTAGTCGGATAATACAACGTTCTTTTTTGCTAACCCTAAACCCGACAAGGGGTCATACTCAACATTATGCACAACTGTAAAGCTCGTCACACGTACCTACGCTTTGAAGATAATATAAAATATACAGGGTTACTGGTAACTCGACGTATTCCTTGCAGGACGTCATAGTATGGGCATGATGGACTCAGCATTGAGCACCTGCAGCATGCTGGTTCCCACTTACCCCGGGTGCTGGCACTATTATTTAATCTGTATCTGTGTCATTCACATATTCCGCCTGATCTAGTGCGAACTCTGGTGGTGCCGGTCGTCAAAAGCAAGACAGGAGACGTATCGGACAAGTCAAACTACAGGCCTATTTCACTCGCAGGCGTCGTAGCCAAGGTCCTTGACAGCGTGCTTAGCTCACATCTAAATAAGCATGTGCGGCTCTGCGATGCCCAGTTTGGATTCCGACCTGGGCTGTCAACGGAGACTGCTATTGTTCGTTTGAAGCACGCTGTCAGGCATTACACGGATAGAAATACACCTGTTTATGCGGTTTTCCTTGACTTGTCCAGGGCCTTTGACCTTGTCCCATACGATCTTCTCTGGCAAAAGTTAGAAGAGACAACGCTGCCGCCAGAGTTCGTATTACTCCTCAAGCACTGGTACCTGAACCAAGAGACTCAGGTGCGATGGGCGGGAGAGCTGTCGGAGCCATGCCGGCCGGAGTGCGGGGTGAGGCAGGGGGGCCTGTCCTCGCCTTTGCTATTCGGTCTGTATGTTAATGCTCTGATTGAGCGACTCAGCAGCACACGTGTCGGCTGCTACGTGGATGGAGTTTGTTTTAACAACATTAGCTACGCAGACGACATGGTGCTGCTGGCTCCATCGATCGGTGCTCTCCGAAAGCTACTCAATGTTTGTGAATCGTACTCGCAGCGTACGATTCACAAACATTGAGTAGCTTTCATGGATTAGTTTATAATAGCAGTAAGACAGAATTCATGGTCATCAGGTCTGGCATCAGGTGTCTCTACTGTCCCTCCTCTCCTCATGAATGGTCACCGGATTAATAGGGTATATACATTTAAATACCTGGGCCATCTGGTTACTGATAACCTGAAAGATGACATGGATCTAGAGCGCAGAGCATTGTCAGTTAGGACGAATATGCTGGCCCGTAGATTTTCTCGATGTACAGACGCAATTAAAATAACCCTTTTCAAGGCGTACTGCACAGCACTGTACTCGGGAGCCCTGTGGTTCACATATACCCAAAAAGCTTACAATGCTCTGCGTATCAAATACAGTAACGCATCCAGGGTATTGTTGCGATTGCCGCGCTTCTGTAGTGCCTCGGCAATGTTTGCAGACGCACGTACTGACGGCTTCGATGCACTGTGGCGTAAGAAATCTGCCTCGCTACTCCGCAGGCTGCGTGGCAGTCCCAACACTATCCTGCAATCAATAGCCGCCCGGGCAGACAGCCCGCTAGTGTGGGCGCTTGCAAACCGGACCCGTTCTCGTTTAGTTATTAAGTACTAACATAGGCTAAGTTATTTTGTTACTAACACTATATACCACTGTAGTCTGAGTTAATAAATATTAATAATAATAATAGTAGAGTTAAAATGCAACAAATTAAGCCACCAAATGTTCTACCGAAGTTCAGTAGTTTTTGAGCTAATTACATTTTCAGTTTTTTTATGAAAAATCGCAGATTAAATCGTTTGGAGCCAATTTAAAAATGATTTACAGCGCGACTGTACTGAAATTTAAGTTAGTATCATAGTTGATGTCGTAGCAGATCTTTGTTGTTCATAATTAAAAGTTCAAAAATGCCAGAAACCTTGGCAAATATCACTAAACAAACATTTATTTTTTTGGTGATATTTGCTGTTACTTCATACAAAAATAGACTCGATGTCTGCAGCCCGTCCTCAAAGTAAAATACCTACTAAGTAAGACATGATACTATGAAAATAACTGAAATAGACTAGCCTCGCGGTATCTAAATCAGTATATTGACGGATTTTTCTGAAAGTATATGCTACTGAACTCAGCCGTCCTGCAAGAGATGTTAAATGAAGAGCCCATTGTAGCCTTGAGTCGAGCGTGATCCCCAGGAAAACAGTTTTATCGACAAATTCTATTTTTTCTTGATTCAATCTCACCATTACTATCTACTTTTGACATTTGGTAAAGTACATTTTATGCACAGTTTAGTTCTTTTTCCATTTAATATCTACTAAATAATTAGCAGTGAACCAATTTTGGACCTGGGCGCAGCAGGGCGTTATTTACGTCGTCAAAATTCGTAGCACGCCTATCTACCTTAAAAATTGAGGAAGTATCGTCAGTAAATAACACCATTTGTGGTTGATTTTTTAATAAATGGAGTAGATCATTAATATACACTAAAAAGAGGAATGGACCCAATATCGAGCCTTGTGGCACACCCATTTTTACTTTTAAACCTATTGAATTGATACCATTTATTTGAACTTGCTGTTGTCTATCAATTAAATAAGATTTTACTAAATTGAGTGCAAGTTTTCCAAGTCCGTAATGCTCAAGTTTCAAAAGTAAGGTTTCGTGATCGACGCAATCAAACGCCTTAGAGAGGTCACAAAAATACCTATTGCGTCTTGGGTCTCTTCCCACGCGTTAAAAATGTGTCTTAATAAGATAACACCGGCGTCAGTCATACAACGTCCTTTGGTGAAACCATACAACCAACCATGTTGATCGTGGAGTGGTGTATTTAAATAGTATATTTTATTTGTGTTAAATGGAGTACAGTCCATAGTGGATTTTATTTGTGTTAAATGGAGGAACCGGGCATTAGTAGGGAAGGTACACAAAAACTAATGTTGTATAGTTTCTTGCAAGTAGTTTGTATGTATAGTAAATGTTCATAAAAGATAATCCCCGGAAATGGTGAACCAATTACAAACATATTTTCCACTGATGATGCTACACAGTCACTATTTTCGCTGACATGGGATGGTTAAAATACATTATTTTTGTGTCGGGATCCATTCAGTGATTTAAAATAAAAAAAATCACGTCATTTATTCAAACTAGGCTGAGAATCAGCACCTTTCGAACGTCAAAGTTACATAAGACAGTCCCACAAAACGCCCGCCCTTCAACACTTCCTAGTGCTTTAGCTGGGAAGAAGTGGCGCAAAAAACTCCCCAGCAGCGCAGCTGTCTGTTCAGTTAGAAGAAAAAATAATTCTATATAATAGTATTTAAGATTATAATTTAAATTACGCAACACTAAAAATAATTTAAATTACAAATTAATAGCTATATGGCTAGCACACGCCAATATACCAAAAAAATATCGAGAACTGTACTCAGGCAGAAAAAAATAAATAAAGACTAAATGTAAACAATATCTAAATAAAAGCCGCCAGTCTGTAAAAGGCGTGCCCGTTTAATATATAGCTGTAACTGGAAGTTATAAATCATAAACTAGGACCATCGAGGTAAAATAAATAAACAGTTAATTACTAATAACAAAGCCATGATCAGCAAGACGACCAGTCACCACAAGCAGCACCCGTTCACGAGCATAACGCAAATATCAGCCATTACCCCCCTCGCCATATTTGAGGGAAGGAGGCAACCCGACCCCCGACGCTACCGCAAGCAGTGACATCTTAGGAAGCATGACGAACTTGCTGCCGGTTGTTCAGGCAAAAAAAAAATATGTTCAATTGTCAAAGTCGCTAGCTAACCACATATTGCAATACAACTCATGAAAATCATTGTAATGAGTAGATTATGTCAACAAGAAAATTAAAATAAAATTAAAATAAATTGACTTATAAAGTCAAATAAAATAAACAATTATAGAAACTGTCAATAGGTAAGCTAATTCTGGAGAAATAACATAAACATTGTCTTGAGAAGTCAGAAATCAGAGCGACCAACTATTCTTATCATTTATGTAGTCGTTGATAGAATAGTATGCCTTTGAACAAAGGTTGGATTTTACTTTAGTTTTAAACGCATTAAAAGGCAAATCTAGCAAAGAAGAAGGTAGCTTGTTGTAAGAGGTTATTAAATACCAAGCCCAACAAATGAGTTATGAACCTTATGAAGCCCTTGAAAGGGAGCTCGTAGTTTGTCCTTGTTTCTAGTGTTAACATTGTGAACCGCAAGTTGCAATTTAAAATAAATAAGTAGTCAATCTGGGTTGGCAATTTTGAGGAAAAATTCAAATATATTGTAATTTCCTGAAATATTTGAGCATAAAGGGGCTTGAGTAACTTTGTATGGACAAGTGGCGTAATTTTTTTTTTCAGCTGCCACCAATTATTTTGAAGCAAATTCATAGTGCTGTTTTAGTTATACATATGTGTGCAGTATTTTTTACCTTAAGTAATATCGGAGCTGAGATATATTTGTATTTGAAGATTCCAAAACTATCGTCAATGTGATTCTGGTTATTTAGAGTAAAAGAGTAAAAAAAAATGTTTATATGATGAAACACACTTCTTCCTGCCATTTTTCCCAATGTTGGAGGTGGACGTAATTTATCCATAAACCACAATCAGGATTTTTAATTTGGACATAATGGAACCGTTTTAGTCAATGCCTCGAAGGAAAAAAAAACACTGTTACACTTTATTGCATTTATTACACTGTGATTGATTATAGATTAATTACATTGTAATCATAGATTTTTATCTTAGTACATTTTAATCTCAGGTGACAACAAATAATCGTACCTATCTAAGAATTGTACGGGCGGAGTTAGAATATTTTAATATTCCCCCATTCCATGCACAAAACAGCAACCTAAGGTCCATTTCCCAATCACGCATGAACAATAGTGCCCCAATATTGTATCTAATTCTTGTGAAACTCCCTGCACGAGAATATACACGTATAAATACACTCGTCTAGATGAAAGGGTCTGAAGGTGGACCGATGACCTTGTGAAGGTCGCAGGAATCCATTGAATGCGGGAAGCACAGAACCGGTCAAGTGGCGGTGCTTGGGGGAGGCCTATGTCCAGCAGTGAGATGATGATGATGAGATGAATGTCTGGATTGGATCCTGCCTCGAAGTAGCCACGGGTATATCCAGTTCAAGGCTTCCGTCGAGAAACCTTCTATTTTGGGTTCTTTGTAAACTTTGTCCGTCGTTTTTTATATGATCTCAGAAGTAGCTACAAGCTTGTTGTAGATGGTACTGTTGTGAATGGCCGCGGCGTGGTGGCACGCGGTACGCTCCGTTAGGTTTTATACTGTTACGAGGCGATTACGTTTTGGTTTATTTTATTTTGAAGCGTAAAAACATGCCAAAAACCTGGAATAGTGCAAAAATTATAATACATTTTTCGATTTTTAATGATCCACTTAAAACCATATCTCTGTTTGGATATAGTTTTGACAAGTTTGTTCTTAATAACTTTTGATGGCTTTATGCAGTTCTTTCATAATATACAACTTTCATTATTGGCCACAGAACTTAGAAACGACGCCAACTTTACTCAAGCCCCTTTGTCCTGTTTATGTGTCATGGATTGTTTAATGACAGTGTCAGTCCTGTTGTTCTAGATATCATAATTGCAACATCGCCGCGATGCCCGCGACGTGCGCCACACGCGCCACATGCGCCCAGAATCCGACTGCAAAGTTTGAAGACTAAGTTGATACAGGTATGTGCAATCATTAATCTATGCATATAATAAAATCGTAGCGAAGTCAAAACTGTACATTGATTATTTTTGAAAAAAAAAAATGATCTATCTGGGATCGATTTTTATACCGAAAATTAGTTTTTAGAATTTTTATTTATTTATGTACACACAAAATACTTAAACAGGACACAATATTAACATAAAAGAACACAAAGGTACTGCTTATTTCATAAGAAATTTCATTTTTTTATTTTTGTCAGTTTGTCTGAATGTATGTTCCAGCATCACACAAATTCTACTTGATAGATTCTGTTAAAATGTTGCATAGATATTCCCTATAAGTTTGGTCATTCTTTAGGCTATATGTTATCATGCTATTTGCTATGATGAGCAATATTGCATTGTTTGTATTCTTCCATCATCATTTCAGCCATAGGACGTCCACTGCCGAACATAGGCCTCCCCCAATGATTTCCAAATTGGCCGGTTGGAAGCGACCTGCATCCAGCGGATTCCTGCGACCTTTATTAGGTCGTCTGTCCACCTTGTGGGTGGACGTCCTACGCTGCGCTTGCCGGTACGTGGCCTCCATTCCAGAACCTTTCTGCCCCATTGGTCGTCAGTTCTGCACGCTATGTGCACCGCCCACGTACGTACGTATGTATACTACGTATTCTTCCATAGTTTACAGTAAATTGTAAAAATACAAGCCAAACGGTTAGAACATTGCAGATAGTTACAGATTTTAACCTTTTAAATGATTACCACTAGTCCGGAAGGTGAGGCCGAAATTCGGTTTGATAAACACGGTCAACACCTAAGGCACCTCCGGCGGGATCTCATGTCGCCACATGGAGAGTGCGATTGTCGCAACCCAGTGCTGGTCACGCCACAAATGCGACGATAAGTCCTCTTTGAGGAGCGGCTAGAGAGGCGCCACGATGTCCTCACCTTCCGCCTCCTTCCGGATAAGGTGGGAGGAAACGCCCGCGGAGCACCGCCATGTTCTCGTGGAGGCGTTCGGTGGCGGTGATCTCTCGCATCCGGCCCCTATTCCAGGCCATGGTACTGAGCTTGTCTGGCTTGGGAAGCCGTCACCTCCTTCTGCAAAGCAGTAATGCTCGCGAAGGAGAAGGCGGAACGCGTGAGGTAGAGGCAAACTTCGTGCCCTCACGCCCGTAGTCACCGCAGGAGACGCCCTGGACATCGGGAATTCCAGGCCGATACCCGGCCACCGTAATAGGCGCGGACGGTGAGCAATGGGTAGCTCGCCGCCCGATACTGACCCAGGGCCCGACCACCACCTCTTTTAGCAGTAGTATTATTTCAATCTTACTTGAGCGTGGGAAAGAGATGGAGCTAGACGTCCTGTATAGCTCCACTTCTTTCTCGCACTGAAGTAACATCAAAATAATACTGCTAAAAGAAGCGGTGGTTGGCCCCCAGGCCCGGGTCGACGGCGCGTTGGGTTCCACGTGCGTCTCATCATCAGAGATGTCAGTACAACTGACGGGGTCCGCTAGGGCCGGTGCCTGCCAGGGTGAGTAGATTGATACATTCACACCAAAAATAAAAAAAAGGATACTGTTATAGTATTATTTGTTGAAATAAGGTGTCCAAAAACCTAACGGCAATATGATATTACATTACGATATTATTTGGGTCTACCATAAGATGTCATCGTTAAATGACTCGCGTATTAACGCTTGCCAAAAATGCTTGAAAATGCTTTCAGTATGAGATTTACCAGGCGCTCAGTAAGCTAGAACGATCTTGTCGTCTAGGTAACTTCATTCCTTATGTTTTGTTTCTTTCATTCTCAGTAATAGGAAGAGAGAACGGCTCATATTAATACGTGTGACGATGACGACCTTAGTATGTTTATATTAGATTAGTTTGTACAGTGTCGGGTACTGAGATCCGAATAAACAATTAGTCGAAATAATCCGTCTATAAATAGAAGGTTGGCGGTTAGTGGACTAATTATTTATTGTATTTAATGGTTGTTGATTTTCCCTATAATATGTCACTGTCGGCTATGCAATTTATTTGAGATATTTTTTTTCTCAGAATGTCTGAAATCACAAGCAACAAACTATATTGTTCTCAAAGGAAATAAAATTAACGCGTATCCATTCGAAGTTTAATAAAATTGTTTTGTTTATTTTCGACTAGTCTATCCATCGTGAAAAGTAGGTTGGAGTGTCATTTCCTACGAAATACAACTAAGTAGTCAAAATAAAAAGCCCTCTTCCTCTCTCCTACTTTGCTGTGTCCGACAGGGTCCACCACTCAGGGATCATATTTTTGTAAAACCTACCATCACCTATGTGGTAGGTTTTACGAAAATATGATCATTGTCACATGTGGAAGCAATAAATGTATTGAGTATTGAAATTAATGGGAAAAGTTTTTTGCGCTTTCTGACTTTTCTAGTGCTCAAACCTCGTTGGTCCGATAGATTTTTTTTGATCCTTCTAAGAAACAGGATCGACTGGGATTCAAAAAGGATTTTGTGAAAACTGCCTAAGTATATTCTTGCTGACTATATTTTTTTTTCAACTTCTGTGAATGCAGATCTAAATTTCTCAAAAATTTAAGGACAGTCTCCTATTTTCCTGTAGCTACACCGGTTAAGGTAGCTCCCCGACTGCCCCACCCCATCTCAAAAATCCACACTGTATAGGTATCATAATTTATTTATTTCATTTTTTTTACAATGTATTAATTATAAATTAACACAACATGAAAACATATAAATTAAAAACCAGACGCGTGTGAAGTGCGTGTCAGACCATGCACAGTAAAGGGTTCCTTAATTGGGATTATCCTATCCCAAAAACAAACTTAAAATTGTAGTTCAAAAACATGTTCTCCCATATATCAATATACGTCAAAGTCAATATTCCAACTGCAAATGTAAGTTTGTAATCGCAAAATTTAAATTCTTGTGTGGTAAAACTGCAAATAAACGATTTTCGAACTTTTTTCTTTACATATTATGCTGTGAGACCTTGCTTCTTGCCAAATTTCATGATTCTAGGTGAACGGGAAGTACCCTGTAGATTTTGATTTATTTGCAAGTATCAAAATATGTTGTTTAAATGGTCGTATTTTTTTATTGCGTTGACTTAGAAGCTTGTTTTTTTAGAGTTCCAAGGCACCATAGATCTTTGTATTTGATATTCTTTTCAACTTGATACCTCCGCACATTCCTGAGAAAATGGGTTTTGACAGACTACAGACCGACGGACAATGAAGTGATCCTTTAAGTGTTCCGTTTTTTCCTTTTGAGGTACGGAACCCTAAAAATGAACAAAAAGTGAGGCGTCTGATATCTGCTTAATAAGGCGAAAATCTACGTCCAGCATCCACCGGTTGCGAAGGCACTCCCCATGTATTAACAACAAAACAACATGTAGGTACGTAATACGCTGAATTAGGTACCCATTATTAATAATAGGGGTTAAAGTATGAAATTGCCGTTTTATTGTAATAGGTACTTCGAATTGATATATAACCTTCATGGTTTGAGATTTTTGAGTGAAACTTTTTTCACATGGTACCTATGAAGTTCTTCTTTTAAAAAATGTGCAACATTCGATTATATCTACTTTCAGAGGCTGTACAAAATGCTTTCACAGTTTGTCGAATCTAGATCACGAGAGTTCTATCGCAAAGGCATAAATTACCTTCCTATTAGATGGCAGCAATGTATACATAGATAATAATGGTAATTATTTTGATTAAAGATATATGTTAAATTTAAAAAAAAAACGTTTTTCAGTATAAAGCCTCGTTCAGACCAGCGCGATGCGACGACGCGACGCGACTCGAACAATACAAATTCCAAGAAAACTTCACGGTATAACAATAGCTGGTGTCGCGTCGCGCTGTTGCGTCGCGCTAGTCTGCACGAAGCTTTAATCGGCAATTTCATACTTTAACCCCTAATACTTAAGTATGTTATTTTGAGTACTTAAATAGGTTTTAATTGGGAATTTACTCATAAAGGTTTAGGTATATTTATATTTAATTCGGAACATGGTTTCCTTATTGACGAATTTACTACAGGGATATTTAACTTTACCACATTTATATTATTTTAAAATTAAATACTTGCAGCACAAAATATTTAAACTAATAACATAACAACAAAACACAACATCACGCCTATATTCTCCGAAGGGTTAGGCAGAGGTGTACCTATAGTACACCCACATTTCGCCAGTTATGTTTGAGTCCCATGTAATAGGGGGCGAGCCTATTGCCATCAACCGGGCACAAATCCAGACTCCGGGCTGCTACTGAGAAATTCGAGACGGAAAAACCCGATAACACTGCCCGACCCGGGAATCGAACCCAGGACCTCATGCTCAGCAGTAGCGCTCTAGACCAACGAGGCAGTTCAAACAAAAAACACAGTAAACAAATTTTTTTTTCTTCATGACCTTAATTTCAGCTTAAAGACGTCCACTGTTGGTTATAGACCACCCCCGAACTCCGTCACTTTAACCGGTTCTGTGCTTTCTGCATCCAGTCGATTCCTGCGATTCAGATTCAGAAAGTCATCGGTCCACCTTGTGGGAGGCCTTCCCAAAGCTACTTCTTCCGTGAAGCGGTCCCCACTGCAGAGCTTTTTGGCCCCATCGGCCATCTGTTCTGCGAGCTAGGTCCTTTGCCAATTAAGTTTGGCAATTCTTCGGGCTATGTCGGTCACCTTCGTTCTCCTGCGGATCTATTCATTTCTGATTCGATCACGTAGGGAAACTCCAAGCAGCAAGAAAGTACATACTCATTATAAAAACGAAAAAAAAAAATCGGGGTGTTATTTGAAGAAGTCATTTTAAACCGGTTGAAAATCATAACAATAATAGTTTGTCCATAGTACCTATTAGATCTGAGCGTCAGCTGCTCCAGAAGTGGGGGAATCCAAAGCATCGGCATGTCAAAGTTGTAAGTTAAACTTATTTCATACCGCCCCAAAACTTCTGGGATGGTTTTTGGGATTTTCAACCCCATAAAAAAGTTGCTGCAGCTGCATGCACGCGAGCGGAATGTATGTCAGTCGTGTAAATGAACAAGTTATATATTTTTCTAAACAAAGTCATTTTAAAGGTACGTTACTAGCGATCCGCGCCTGCAACGCACGGTTTTTACGACTTGACACAACATCGAGATTTCTAACTGTAATAATTATTCTATTCTATTCTAATTTTAACGTATTAGACACATAAACGTTCCAGCATATACTGCCTAATATCATAACACTGATACACTGACTGATACTTCTTAGAGATTATTCCTGACGATGCACTAAAATAATATTTTATTTATAACAGTAGATTGTAAACACACGAGATTTCTCATTTTAACAGTAAACTACAGTATGCGCAAAACTTTTTGAGCTCTCGGAAGTTGCACGCGAGTGGCTGCGCAGTAAGTAAAAAATGTTTCACAGCTACAATAAATGATTTTGCACTCATTGTGTCCTGTGCGGTTTAGTACTCGGGCCTACGTTCAGAGGGCTCATAAAGTTTTGCGAGAACTGTAACATTTGTATAGATTGGCCGAAAATGATCAAGAATTGTTAAACTTCGAATTTCTAACAAATACGCGTTATAATTTTATTTGCTTTGAGAACAGAATTTAGATAGTAGGTATGTTGCTTGTGATTTCTGAAATTCTGTTAAAATAACGATTTTTACGTTGCTTCCTGCCAAATTTCACGATTCTAAGTACCCGGTTTTGATTTATTTGCGAGTATCAAAATATGTCGTATAAATGGCCGTAGCTTTTTATTGCGTTGACTTAGAAGGTTGGTTTATTCAGATCTCCGTAGCAAACTATAGTAGGTACTTATTTGAAATTAATTTCAAGTTGATACCTCCAGACGTTCCTGAGAAAAAAGGGTCAGGCAAACAGGTCCTCAAGTCTGCTATTACAATAGTGTCAGAATAGTCTATCATTGATTTCATAATTTTTGATTTTGACAAGTTTGGTAATCTACTAACATATTGGCGTCATTATGACTTTCCAATGGTCAGCCACTGACACTCCATTAAAAGAAATAGCATCTATTGGTAATCTCGTACATAATGAAAAATGAATGACTGACTTAGGCGGTAATCTGCTAAAATTTTGACAGTTCCTTTGATCAGTGACCTACCATGAGAACGTCATTGTGAAGTCATTTCTTTTAATTCGTTACGAGTATCGTGTTTGTGGAATACAATGATCAAATAATGATCGACCAATAAGAATTTAGCAGATTACGAACTTATACCAAAATTACAGTGGGATCGTGTTGGAATGACGAATCTATCAAAATAGCAAATTTGGACCCCAGATGGACAACGAAGTGATCCTTTATGGGTTCCGTTTTTTCCTTTTGAGGTAACCCTAAAAAGTAAGTTGAGTCTCATTTGCCGCGAAATGTATCTATGGGAAAAGATTTTTGCGATTTCTGACTCTTCTAGTACCTCAACCTCTTCTAGTAAATCTATGTATGATGATTAAAAAGTTAAGAGGGAACAGGGCCCGCGATTCTCCATACAAACGTATTCCTCGTTTTTCTTCCTGAATAATGCCTCTAGAGCTGTCATTATTTTTTTTGTATAAAATCAAGGTCTCTATAGGCATGTCCCTGTCATTTCCTTTTTTTCAGCAATTAATAAGTAAGGAAACAATGACCCTCCAAAAATTACAAAAATGCCCCATTTTTACCGCCGTGATTAGAGGACTACCAGACTGATTCGGAAAAGTTTTTAGCATAAAAGAAAATAATAGAAACCTAGACATACTCTTTCTTAAAATTTTAATGTAAAAAATTATTAAATCGGCTTAGTTTTCGAGGAGAAAAAAGGAGAATGCCAAACGTCGTTTTTGTCAAAAAATTGTGATATAATCGGTCTGAGCTGCAGTTGTCCCTATCGCACTTTACGGGGTTTAACTCGGTTTTTCGGGCGCAGCGCGACGGCAATAGTTTCTTCAAATACCTATTTTTCAAATTCCTCGCAGCCCCTGTTTCCTCTTAAGGACAGTCTCCTAAGACTGATTTCGTTTAGCTACAACGGTTAAGGGATTTGTTTTGAGATGCTAGTGGCGAGGCGTGATAAAACGAGAGGAGTAAACCGGAGCTTTAAAAAAAATGTATATACATATCTATAAATATAATATACGGTTGTTTAGTAATTGTTATTGACGTCAGTTCAACTTTCATCGTGGCCGTGAAAAGTTACTTCTTGTTTGCCTACCAAAATAACAGTGTCAATAAACCGTTTCATTAAATTCCTATGAAACGACCAATTGGAACCGTGCACCTAGCTTCTGACGTTTCATAAGTGCCCTTGTAGGTTTATGTGAAATAAAATATTTTGAATTTGAATTTTGAATTTATGTATTTCGATCTACTTTTCTAATAGGAGCTTCACGCTAATTAGTGAAAATAATTCTATTGCTACCGGTCCGGAATTAATAAAACAGCTACGAATATGTTTTTCAGTCTGCACATGTTTTTGATGAATTCGTCAGATTAAAATGTAAAAACTTTATTCCATAAACTACTAGAATCTGAGAAAAATAAACACGGGAAACAATACATTTAATTTAATTTACAACTGCCAGTCAGCCATTGATATGTATCGTAAAGGAAAACATTAAAATATTTGAAAAAACCATCGCGTCGTTTGTAATTTATAGTCATATCTGGGCGAACACGGCCTAACTTATTTTTTATTTGAAACCTTTGAAATCTACTCTAAATAAGTAATTTCAACTTAATCAACTATCTACTTACCCAAATACCTAATTACAGCGTACTTTTCTTTCACTAAACTCAAAACACATAAACACTATCTTAATCACTGTTCTATACTTACAATAATAAATCAATCAATCAAAAGTCATTTATTCAAAGTAGGCTGAGAATCAGCGCTTTTCGAACGTCAAAATTACCTACATAAGATAGTCCCCCAAAACGCCCATCCTTCAACACTTCCTAGTGCTTTATCTGGGAAGATGAAGTAGCGTAACAAACTCCCCAGCAGCACAGCTGTCTGTTTAGTTAGAAAAAAAAAATGATTCTATTTAATAGTATGCAAGATAATTTACTTTACGCAACACAAAACATAGTTAAAATTATAAATTAATAGCCATATGACAGCTAGCACAAGCCAATATACCAACCAAAAACATCGAGAACTATACTCAGGCAGAAATAAAATAGCTTACATATAGCTGTAACTAGAAATTAAAATTGATAAACTAGGACCATCGAGGTAAAATAAATAATTGTCGAGGTCGCTAGCTAACCATATATTATTATTGCAATACAACTCATAAAAAAACATTGTAATGAGTAGATCATGTCAACAATACATTAAAATAAATTTAATTTTATAGCAAAATTATAAACAATTATATAAACTCATATAACCAGTCAGCAGGTAAGCTATGTAATTCTGGAGAAAGAACATTTAAACATTGTCTTGAATTCATCACAGCGACCAACTATTCTTATCATTTAACCACAGATTACTTAGAGATATGCATTTAACTAGTCGTTGATAGAATAGTATGCCTTTGAACAAAGGTTGGATTTTACTTTAGTTTTAAACGCACTATAAGGAAAATCTAACAAAGAATAGGGTAGCTTGTTATAAAACTTCGTGCAGACTAGCACGACGCAATACCAGTTATTGTTATACCGTGAAGTTTTCTTGGAAATTGTATTGTTCGAGTCCCGTCGCGCCGTCGCGTCGCGCTGGTCAGAACGAGGCTTAAAAGATTATACCAAGCCCAACAAATGAGTTATGAACCTTATGAAGCCGGTGAAAGGGAGCACGTCACGCCCCTAGCCGCCGCAGAAGGAGACGCCCTGGGCGTCGGGAATTCATTGCCGATTCCCGGCCAACGTAGGCGCGGGCTTGCGGACGGTGAGCAATGGGTAGCTCGCCGTCCGGTAAGGACCAAGCCCGGGTCGACGGCGCGTTGTGTTCCACGCGCGCCTCAAAGAGATGTCAGCGAGTGAAGGGGTCCGATGAGACCATTGCCTGCCGGGGTTGCGGGAAAGTCCGAAATGGATACCGTGGCCCCCTGGCATTGCACAGGCAACAGAAGGAACACGGGTGGGTTTTAGTCAGTAAGAGTCTGACACGCTCTCCCGCTCATGTGCGTGAACTTGGCAGATCATTTCCCAGCAGAGCCTAAAAAAATGTGAGTTCTATTGGCATGCGGGTGAGTTCTAGAGTTCCTTATACTTAAAAAAAATAGTTCTGGCTTTTCTACCTGAAAAAAGTCGAATGAAAATATGCTCTGCTAACTTCCGCTAGCAGATCATTTTTTCCAAAATTAAAATTTTAAAATTGATTTAGTTGCGCAAAGGTAAGCCTTATAGTTCCTTATAATTTTCCGAAAGAGCTCTGCTGACCTTCATCTAAAAAAAAAAAAAATTAATTAGTGACCTGTTACTAGAAAAACACGATAATTTTGGTAAAATAATCGTGAATGACGTAATTTGTGAATTTTCGTAGATTCTTCGGGCTATGATTAGTAAGCAAGATCCTAGTAACAGAAAAAAAAACTAAATAAAAGCAGAATTCTCACCAACTTATCAGCAGAATCTTGTGAAAAAGATAGGTTAGGAGAAATCGAGATTTCATTCAGTGTTTAAGTTAGTAGGATCAAAAAAGAATTTGATTCGAACTGAGGAGCAGGAACTCCTCGTTTCCTGATGAACCTGTAAAAGAGCTATACGAAAACATGATAAAGGAACCCAGGAAGCTCACTCAGGTATCAGCAAAGCAAGGGTAAAGAGTTATTTGGATAAAATTTATATTTAATTCAGTGGATCAGTAAAAAAAATAAAAAATAAAAATTGAGTAGCACTGAGGAACCTGAACTCTTCGTTTCCTGATGCATCTTTAAAATAACTATCGGAAGACATAAAACAAAAACCCAGAACTCCGACTCAGGTATCAGCAGAGCATAGTTGAAAAGTGAGATTAGAAAAAATCAATATTTAATTCAGTGTTTCAATAAGCAGTCCCAAAAAAAATATTAAGTAGCACTGAGGAGCGGGACCTCTTTGATTTTCGATGCAACTATAATAGAATAATAAGAAAACATGATTAAGTAGTCCAGAACTCTCACTTAAGTATCAGCTGATCATGGGTAAACACTTAACTAGGCTGAAATTAATATTGAATTCAGTGGTTCAGTAATATAAAACAAAAAAAAAATGAGAAGCTCTAAGGAACCGGAACTCTTCTTTTCCTGATGCACCTATAAAAGAACTATGGAACGACATGAAACAAGAACCCAGAACTCCGACTCAGGTATCAGCAGAGCATGGTTGAAAAGTAAGATTATAAGAAATCAAGATTTAATTCAGTGTTTCAATAAGCAGTCCTAAAAAAATATTGAGTAGCACTGAGAAGCGAAAACTCCTCGACTTTTGATGCAACTATAATAGACTAATGAGAAAACATGATTAAATAGTCCAGAACTCTCACTCAAGTATCAGCAGAGCATGGGTAAAGATTTGAGTAAGTTGAAAATGACATTTAATTCAGAGTATCAGTAAAAAATATTTAAAAAAAATTGAGTAGCACTGAGGAACAAGGACTCTTCATTTCTTGATGCACCTTTAAAAAAACTATCAGGAAACATAAAATAAGAATTCAGAACTCTGACTCATGTATCAGCAGAGCACGGTTGAAAAGTAAGATTAGATTTAATTGAGTGTTTCAGTAAGCAGTCCTAAAAAAATATTGAGTAGCACTGAGAAGCGGAACTCCTCGACTTTTGATGCAACTATAATAAACTAATGAGAAAACATGATTAAGTAGTCCAGAACTCTCACTCAAGTATCAGCAGAGCATGGGTAAAGATTTGAGTAAGTTGAAAATGACATTTAATTCAGAGTATCAGTATTTTTTTTTTTTAAATAATTGACTAGCACTGAGGAACAGGAACTCTTCGTTTCTTGATGCACCTTTAAAAGAACTATCAGGAAACATAAAATAAGAATTCAGAACTCTGACTCATGTATCAGCAGAGCACGGTTGAAAAGTCAGATAAGAAGAAATCAAGATTTAATTCAGTGTTTCAGTAAGCAGGCCCAAAAAAAATTTGAGTAGCACATGGGAGCGGGAACTCCGCGATTTTTGATGCAAATATAATATACTAATGAGAAAACATGATTAAGTAGTCCAGAACTCTCACTCAAGTATCAGCAGAGCATGGGTAAAGATTTGAGTAAGTTGAAAATGACATTTAATTTAGAGTATCAGTAAAACATATTTAAAAAAAATTGAGTAGCACTGAGGAACAGGAACTCTTCGTTTCTTGATGCACCTTTAAAAGAACTATCAGGAAACATAAAATAAGAATTCAGAACTCTGTCTCATGCATCAGCAGAGCACGGTTGAAAAGTAAGATTAGAAAAAATCAAGCTTTAATTCAGCCTTTCAATAAGCAGTCCTCAAAAAATATAGAGTAGCACTGAGAAGCGGGAACTCCTCGACTTTTGATGCAACTATAATAGACTAATGATAAAACATGATTAAGTAGTCCAGAACTCTCACTCAAGTATCAGCAGAGCATGGGTAAAGATTTGAGTAAGTTGAAAATTACATTTAATTCAGTGTATTTCTATAAAATATTAAAAAAAAAAAATAAGTAGCACTGAGGAAAAGGAACTCTTCGTTTCTTGATGCACCTTTAAAAGAACTATCAGGAAACATAAAATAAGAATTCAGAACTCTGACTCATGCATCAGCAGAGCACGGTTGAAAAGTAAGATTAGAAAAAATCAAGCTTTAATTCAGCCTTTCAATAAGCAGTCCTCAAAAAATATAGAGTAGCACTGAGAAGCGGGAACTCCTCGACTTTTGATGCAACTATAATAGACTAATGATAAAACATGATTAAGTAGTCCAGAACTCTCACTCAAGTATCAGCAGAGCATGGGTAAAGATTTGAGTAAGTTGAAAATTACATTTAATTCAGTGTATTTGTATAAAATATAAAAAAAAAAAATTAAGTAGCACTGAGGAAAAGGAACTCTTCGTTTCTTGATGCACCTTTAAAAGAACTATCAGGAAACATAAAATAAGAATTCAGAACTCTGACTCATGCATCAGCAGAGCACGGTTGAAAAGTAAGATTAGAAAAAATCAAGCTTTAATTCAGTCTTTCAATAAGCAGTCCTCAAAAAATATAAAGTAGCACTGAGAAGCGGGAACTCCTCGACTTTTGATGCAACTATAATAGACTGATGAGAAAACATGATTAAGTAGTCCAGAACTCTCACTCAAGTATCAGCAGAGCATGGGTAAAGATTTGAGTAAGTTGAAAATGACATTTAATTTAGAGTATCAGTAAAACATATTTAAAAAAAATTGAGTAGCACTGAGGAACAGGAACTCTTCGTTTCTTGATGCACCTTTAGAAGAACTATCAGGAAACATAAAATAAGAATTCAGAACTCTGACTCATGCATCAGCAGAGCACGGTTGAAAAGTAAGATTAGAAAAAATCAAGCTTTAATTCAGCCTTTCAATAAGCAGTCCTCAAAAAATATAGAGTAGCACTGAGAAGCGGGAACTCCTCGACTTTTGATGCAACTATAATAGACTAATGATAAAACATGATTAAGTAGTCCAGAACTCTCACTCAAGTATCAGCAGAGCATGGGTAAAGATTTGAGTAAGTTGAAAATTACATTTAATTCAGTGTATTTCTATAAAATATTTAAAAAAAAAATTGAGTAGCACTGAGGAAAAGGAACTCTTCGTTTCTTGATGCACCTTTAAAAGAACTATCAGGAAACATAAAATAAGAATTCAGAACTCTGACTCATGTATCAGCAGAGCACGGTTGAAAAGTAAGATTAGATTTAATTGAGTGTTTCAGTAATTAGTCCTAAAAAAATATTGAGTAGCACTGAGAAGCGGGAACTCCTCGACTTTTGATGCAACTATAATAGACTAATGAGAAAACATGATTAAGTAGTCCAGAACTCTCACTCAAGTATCAGCAGAGCATGGGTAAAGATTTGAGTAAGTTGAAAATGACATTTAATTCAGAGTATCAGTAATTTTTTTTCTAAATAATTGAGTAGCACTGAGGAACAGGAACTCTTCGTTTCTTGATGCACCTTTAAAATAACTATCAGGAAACATAAAATAAGAATTCAGAACTCTGACTCATGTATCAGCAGAGCACGGTTGAAAAGTAAGATTAGATTTAATTGAGTGTTTCAGTAAGCAGTCCTAAAAAAATATTGAGTACCACTGAGAAGCGGGAACTCCTCGACTTTTGATGCAACTATAATAGACTAATGAGAAAACATGATTAAGTAGTCCAGAACTCTCACTCAAGTATCAGCAGAGCATGGGTAAAGATTTGAGTAAGTTGAAAATTACATTTAATTCAGAGTATCAGTTTTTTTTTTTTTTTAATAATTGAGTAGCTCTGAGGAACAGGAACTCTTCGTTTCTGCACCTTTAAAAGAACTATCAGGATACATAAAATAAGAATTCAGAACTCTGACTCATGCATCAGCAGAGCACGGTTGAAAAGTAAAATTTCAGCCTACTTAAGTGTTTACTCATGCTCAGCTGATACTTAAGTGAGAGTTCTGGACTACTTAATCATGGATTCTCATTGGTTTATTATAGATACATCAAAAGTCGAGGAGTTCCCCCTTCTCAGTGCTACTCAATATTTTTTTAGGACTGCGTATTGAAAGACTGAATTAAAGCTTGATGTTTTCTAATCTTATAATTCAACCATGCTCTGCTGATATCTGAGTCAGAGTTCTGAGTTCCTGTCTCATGTCCTCCGATAGCTCTTTTAAAGTTGCCTCAGGAAACGAAGAGTTCCGGTTCCTCAGTGCTACTCAATTTTTTTAAAATATTTTTTACTGATACTCTGAATTAAATGTCATTTTCAACTTACTCAAATCTTTACCCATGCTCTGCTGATACTTGAGTGAGAGTTCTGGACTACTTAATCATGTTTTCTCATTAGTCTTATATAGTTGCATCAAAAGTCGAGGAGTTCCCGCTTCTTAGTGCTACTCAATATTTTTTTTTGACTGCTTATTGAAAGACTGAATTAAAGCTTGATTTTTTCTAATCTTACTTTTCAACCGTGCTCTGCTGATGCATGAGTCAGAGTTCTGAATTCTTATTTTATGTTTCCTGATAGTTCCTTTAAAGGTGCATCAAGAAACGAAGAGTTCCTGTTCCTCAGTGCTACTCAATTTTTTTTTAATATTTTTTACTGATACTCTGAATTAAATGTCATTTTCAACTTACTCAAATCTTTACCCATGCTCTGCTGATACTTGAGTGAGAGTTCTGGACTACTTAATCATGTTTTCTCATTAGTCTTATATAGTTGCATCAAAAGTCGAGGAGTTCCCGCTTCTCAGTGCTACTCAATATTTTTTTAGGACTGCTTATTGAAAGACTGAATTAAAGCTTGATTTTTTCTAATCTTATAATTCAACCATGCTTTGCTGATACCTGAGTCAGAGTTCTGAGTTCCTGTCTCATGTCCTACGATAGCTCTTTTAAAGTTGCTTCAGGAAACGAAGAGTTCCGGTTCCTCAGTGCTACTCAATTTTTTTTTATATTTTATAGAAATACACTGAATTAAATGTCATTTTCAACTTACTCAAATCTTTACCCATGCTCTGCTGATACTTGAGTGAGAGTTCTGGACTAATTAATCATGTTTTCTCATTAGTCTATTATAGTTGCATCAAAAGTCGAGGAGTTCCCGCTTCTCAGTGCTACTCTATATTTTTTGAGGACTGCTTATTGAAAGACTGAATTAAAGCTTGATTTTTTCTAATCTTACTTTTCAACCGTGCTCTGCTGATGCATGAGTCAGAGTTCTGAATTCTTATTTTATGTTTCCTGATAGTTCTTTCAAAGGTGCATCAAGAAACGAAGAGTTCCTGTTCCTCAGTGCTACTCAATTTTTTTTAAATATTTTTTTCTGATACTCTGAATTAAATGTCATTTTCAACTTACTCAAATCTTTACCCATGCTCTGCTGATACTTGAGTGAGAGTTCTGGACTACTTAATCATATTTTCTCATTAGTCTTATATAGTTGCATCAAAAGTCGAGGAGTTCCCGTTTCTCAGTGCTACTCAATATTTTTTTAGGACTGCTTATTGAAAGACTGAATTAAAGCTTGATTTTTTCTAATCTTATAATTCAACCATGCTCTGCTGATACCTGAGTCAGAGTTCTGAGTTCCTGTCTCATGTCCTACGATAGCTCTTTTAAAGTTGCTTCAGGAAACGAAGAGTTTCGGTTCCTCAGTATTACTCAATTTTTTTTAATTTTTTTTTACTGATACTCTGAATTAAATGTCATTTTCAACTTACTCAAATCTTTACCCATGCTCTGCTGATACTTGAGTGAGAGTTCTGGACTACTTATTCATGTTTTCTCATTAGTCTATTATAGTTGCATCAAAAGTCGAGGAGTTCTCGCTTCTCAGTGCTACTCAATATTTTTTTAGGACTGCTTACTGAAACACTGAATTAAATTTAATCTTACTTTTCAACCTTGCTCTGCTGATACATGAGTCAGAGTTCTGAATTCTTATTTTATGTTTCCTGATAGTTCTTTTAAAGGTGCATCAAGAAATGAAGAGTCCTTGTTCCTCAGTGCTACTCAATTTTTTTTAAATATTTTTTCTGATACTCTGTCATTTTCAACTTACTCAAATCTTTACCCATGCTCTGCTGATACTTGAGTGAGAGTTCTGGACTATTTAATCATCTTTTCTCATTAGTCTATTATAGTTGCATCAAAAGTCGAGGAGTTCCCGCTTCTCAGTTCTACTCAATATTTTTTTTATGACTGCTTATTGAAACACTGAATTAAATCTTGATTTCTTATAATCTTACTTTTCAACCATGCTCTGCTGATACCTGAGTCGGAGTTCTGGGTTCCTGTTTCATGTTGTTCCATAGTTCTTTTATAGGTGCATCAGGAAAAGAAGAGTTCCAGTTCCTTAGAGCTACTAAATTTTTTTTTTGTTTTATTTTACTGAACCACTGAATTCAATATTAATTTCAGCCTACTTAATTGTTTACCCATGATCAGCTGATACTTAAGTGAGAGTTCTGGACTACTTAATCATGTTTTCTCATTATTCTATTATAGTTGCATCGAAAATCAAAGAGGTCCTGTTCCTCAGTGCTACTTAATATTTTTTTTGGGACTGCTTATTGAAACACTGAATTAAATATAGATTTTTTCTAATCTCACTTTTCAACTATGCTCTGCTGATACCTGAGTCGGAGTTCTGGGTTTTTGTTTTATGTCTTCCGATAGTTCTTTTAAAGATGCATCAGGAAACGAAGAGTTCAGGTTCCTCAGTGCTACTCAATTTTTTTTTTTTTTTTTTTACTGATCCACTGAATTAAATATAAATGTTACCCAAATAACTCTTTACCCTTGCTTTGCTGATACCTGAGTGAGCTTCCTGGATTCCTCTACCATGTTTTCGTATAGCTCTATTACAGGTGCATCAGGAAACGAGGAGTTCCTGCTCCTCAGTTCGAATCAAATTCTTTTTTGATCCTACTAACTTAAACACTGAATGAAATCTCGATTTCTCCTAACCTATCTTTTTCACAAGGTTCTGCTGATAAGTTGGTGAGAATTCAACTTTTATTTAGTTTTTTTTCTGTTACTAGGATCTTGCTTACTAATCATAGCCCGAAGAATCTACGAAAATTCACAAATTACGTCATTCACGATTATTTTACCAAAATGATCGTGTTTTTGTAGTAACTGGGGGCCAATTCTCGATTTTCGCCATTTATCTCGAGTTCGAGATCGTAAGTCTATCTCTATGTCTATGATAAATATCTCTATCTCTACCAAAAAATGTCGAATTGAGCAGAATTCTGTATTCTCAGTCAAAATAGAAATAAATGTCACGAAAATGTCGAGTCGAGTGAAGATAATGTTACCATTATGAAGAATCGCACGTTCCGTTTTAGGTAGCTATGAGTTAATGAATGATTTTGTTTTAAAACGCTGACTAAACCTAATTATTTAAGTATAAAATGAAACGTTTAGTGTAAAAATAATCAGTTTGACAAGTTGACTGTCTGTCAGTGTCAGAATTTGCGCCTTTTTGCGGTTCCTTCAAAACTTTTGTTATGTTTACATGTACTCTGTGTTACATCATTATTGGGTGCTGTTTTACATTTACCAATTTTTTAATTTAGGTACTTTAGGGTGTGCAATTAGTGGGCGCGTTCGTTGAGGCGGCGGCCTGCCCGCAGGTTGAACGCGTCCCAGAGGGTCATGGCCACCCGGCTGGTCCGGGGATACCGCACGGTCTCCGGTGAGGCGGCAAGCCTCCTTGCCGGATTGCCGCCATGGGATCTGGAGGCAAAAGTCCTCGCGCATATTTGGGAGTGGCGCGAGGAGGCGAAACGCCGGGGCTTGACTCCGATGCCGCGAGAAATCGCGGCACAGCGGACAGAGCTCCGACGGGATCTCATGGCGGCATGGAGAGTGCGATTGTCGCAACCCAGTGCTGGGCACGCCACTATTGCGGCGATAAGTCCCCTCTTTGAGGAGTGGCTGGAGAGGCGCCACGGCGTCCTCACCTTCCGCCTGACGCAGGTCCTCACCGGACACGGCTGTTTCGGGAGGTACCTGTTTCGGATAAGGCGGGAGGAAACGCCCGGGTGTCATCACTGCCTGGATCGCCCGGAGGACACGGTGGAGCATACGGTGGAGGTATGCCCGGCTTGGGCAGAGCACCGCCGTGTCCTCGTGGAGGCGATCGGTGGCGGGGATCTCTCGCGTCCGGCCCTGGTCCAGGCCATGGTACGGAGCGAGAGGGCATGGGAGGCCGTCACCTCCTTCTGCGAAGCAGTAATGCTCGCGAAGGAGGAGGCGGAGCGCGTGAGGGAGAGGCAAATTTCGCGCCCTCACGCCCCTAGCCGCCGCAGGAGGAGACGCCCCGGGCGTCGGGAATCGATCGCGGATTCCCGGCCACCGTAGGCGCGGGCTTGCGGACGGTGAGCAATGGGTAGCTCGCCGTCCGGTAAGGACCAGGCCCGGGTCGACGGCGCGTTGTGTTCCACGCGCGCCTCAAAGAGTGTCAGCGAGTGAAGGGGTCCGATGAGACCATTGCCTGCCGGGGTTGCGGGAAAGTCCGAAAGGGATACCGTGGCCCCCTGGCATTGCACAGGCAAGAGAAGGAACACGGGTGGGTTTTAGTCAGTAAGAGTCTGACACGCCCTCCCGCTCCACCCAGAGCGGGAGACGTCATTTGATGATTTCCCACCCAAAAAAAAAAAAAAAAAAAAGGGTGTGCAATTAGTATTTTTGGTGGGTAACTGTCTGTCAGTGTCAGAATTTGCGCCTTTTTGCGGTTCCTTCAAAACTTTTGTTATGTTTACATGTACTCTGTGTTACATCATATTGGGTGCTGTTTTACATTTCACAATTTTTTAATTTAGGTACTTTAGGGTGTGCAATTAGTATTTTTGGTGGGTAAGGTTAGTTTAGTGAACAGTTATACATGACTAATAAAATTATGAAGCAGACGATTATTTACCTTCGTTTTCATGTCTATTTTCGTGGTATCCTGAATTACAGGAGCCAATAGATCCATTAGAACCCTTATTAAATCTTTATCTAATCTGAAGTTTTTAATGACTTCTGTTTCGCTCAAGTCGTAAATATCGACGGTGGGATAAGTGCGCTGTTGTCGCCATGTATTGGCCAGCTGCTCGCCACTTTCCAACAACTCCGAGATAAAAATGCTAATAAACTCGTCCATCTTTCAGTGGTTTCAAGTCCAATCGTGGGTACACAAATTACAGAGTCTGTTATTTGCGCGAAGGTCGTCGTTTCAAGAAAACACAATGCACAAATCAAAGAGTATAAATCGAATTTCCAGTAGGTATGAGATGCAGGGCCGTATTTTATTCAATAATTAAAGAAAAGAAAACACAGTGTACAATCCAAAACTCAACGAATTCACTCAGAAATGACGTATCTCTACAATCGACATGACATCTCTACTGCTCAGAAGCACTCGACATGAACTCTAACGTTAGCCTTCGACAAATGTCGAATTCGACATCCCCAGAATAGCAACTTTTAAAATTTGTCGAAAAAATGACGTCAATAGAAATTTTTGTCGAGTTCGACACCATCTCTAAAATCGAGAATTGGCCCCCTGGTCACAATTTTTTTTTTTTTTTTTTTAGATGAAGGTCTGCAGAACTCTTTCGGAAAAGTATAAGGAACTATAGGGCTCACCTTTGCGCAACTAAATCGGTTTTAAAATTTTAATTTTGGAAAAAATGATCTGCTAGCGGAAGTTAGCAGAGCATATTTTCATTCGACTTTTTTCAGGTAAAAAAGCCAGAACTATTTTTTTTAAGTATAAGGAACTCTAGAACTCACCCGCATGCCAATAGAACTCACATTTTTTTAGGCTCTGCTGGGAAATGATCTGCCAAGTTCACCCACATCTCCCGCTCTGAAGTGTTACGGGCAGACGAAATAAAATACTACTTTAGAAACTATCAAGGCTTGTATTTCTGCCTACCTCGGCACTTCCTTAATATATTAAAGTACAACACAAAGACTATGACAAATTGTACGAACGGAAACAGATATTACATTAAACGAATAATAGCTATTAAAGAGATCTAGGACTTTTAGGAAGTCTAGATTTTGGGCAGAGCGATACGTGCGTTTGACTTCATATGGGATCGTACACTGAGGTCGCTGACTGAGGTCGTTGAACCCTGCGAACGATTTTCTGCTGGTCATATGTGTGTCCCATTTCACTGCTGTAACGCACGTTCCGTTTCTTCCACATATGACTAATTACATTAAGTTATAAGGTGTGGAGTGTAAATATAATAAATAAATAATAGTTGTAAATTTAATTTTGTTATTCATGAGCAATAGATAATGATCGTTGATATCTATGAATGAATTATGAATGTGACAGGTTGAACTCTGTGGTCGAAATGTCAAATGAGAAATATGATGTAATAGGTTATGAAATGTGCGGTGTAGTGTTTACAATATTAGTTTTAAATATAAATTTAATTACAAACTAAAAGTGGTAACCGCTACAGCTCCACCCAGAGCGGGAGAAGTCATTTGATGATTTCCCACCCAAAAAACGTAGTTATCCTTATTTCTAGTGTTAACATTGAGAATATCACTGTTTTTAGTGTATAATAAGTGTATATTTTGCCTAATATATAAGATGTTGTCGAAGATGAATTGTGATGCCACTGTGAGGATACCGATGTCTTTGAAAAAATCTCTCAGATAAACTCTGGCACCTAGCTGGTAAATGGCTCGATCAGCTCGTTTTTGAAGTAGCTTTGCCCCACAGCCGAATACCGTAGGACATAACGCTTTGAAAATAACTAAAATAGACTAACCGAGCTGTATCAACGTCAGTGTTTTGTCTTACTTTCCTGACGGCGTAGGCGGCCGAACTGAGGGGTGCTTGGACAGGAAACCTCCCCGTATGCTTATGGGTTGGAGTTCCCTTACGGATGCGTCCGGGGGGAAGGCCAGTCTCCGGGACGGTTCACCGTGGGGTACGGGCAATGTCTCCCCATTAGGTACTGTGTGGCTAAGGGGTCTCGTTGTCCGTATGCCAATATCCTGTCGGAGGAACGCTCTAACGTGTACTCGGAGAGAGCACACGTTGAGCAGCATTGGAGTACGGGCTCGGCGTGCTCTAACACTGCCATCGGGCTGGCAGGAGGAAGCCTTCTGCCACCGTTGGTCTCGTAGCCCCGAAGAGTGTCAAGGTCATGTCTCTGGCACTTGACGCGGGTCGAGGGTCTTGGTCTGGTCTTGGAAGAAATCCTCTAAAAAAAATTACCCCAAACCTCCAAGCGGCGGCGCACCGTGAGGGAGGTTGTAAGCTTGACTAATGGGTAGCTATTAGATAATTAGTCGCTAGTGCGAACCACTATTTTGAGCCTCTTGGAAGCTTCGATCGTGCAGGCCTGGGTGTCATCACCGGACAGGCCTGCCGACATCAACGACGAGGCGGAGTGGTTCCGGGAGGCCATGTCCGAAATATGTGACGTGGCAATGCCCTGGGTCCAGCTCGGCCGTGCTTCGCGCCAGGTGTAGGTACTGGTGGTCGCGACAGCTGACGACACTGCGCAATTCGTGTTTTTCGGTGTATCTAGACATCGCCAACGCCTTCAATACCCTGCTCTGGAGTTGCATCAGGGAGGCACTCCGGTATCACCGGATGCCGACCTACCTCTGTCGTGTGATCGAGGCCTATTTGACGGACAGTGCCGTCATCTTCCCCGGTCACCAGGGAGAATGGAACCGGTGAGAGATATCGTGCGGTGTCCCACAGGGATTGGTCCTGGGGCCGCATCTGTGGGACATCGGACAAGACTGGGCGCTGCGCTCCGACCTCCCTACGTCAGCGTCGTTTGTCACCGTGATGATACGTTGGTCCTGGCGCAGGGGAAGTCGCACCAGGCGGTGGCTGATCTAGCGACACACGGGGTCGCGACAATCGTGGCCAGAATCCGGCAGTTGGGACTCGAGGTGGCTCTGCACAAGTCCGAGGCCATGTGAATTGATTGGCCAGCAATTGAAGGGGTCCGATGGGACCGATGAATGCCGGCGTTGCGGGAAAGTCCGACAGGTATACCGTGGCCCCTGGTATTGCACAGGCAACTGAAGGAACACGAGTGGGTTTTAGGCAGTAAGAGTCTGACACGCCCTCCCACTCCGCCCAGAGCGGGAGAAAACATTTGATGATTTCCCACACAAAAAATTTAAAAAAAAGCCCAGAAGATTTCACACCATCAACATCTACAGATTGGGACCTATTATGTAAATAAGAATTTATAACGTTGAGAGCTTCGTTTCGCACACCGTAATGACGCAGTTTACGCAAAAGCGTGTGATGCTGCACGCAATCAAAGGCTTTGGAGAGATCACAAAAATCCCTAATTATTTTGCGAAAATAAAATTCAGTTTATACTGAGCGAAAAAAATGCAAATTTACCTACTACTTAATATTGTACAAAATATATGGTTCTAATGCGATTACGTAAAAAAAAACTACACATTGTCAGTCAAATTATGAATGTTATGATGTCCGAACTCCGAGCCGAACGCATTATGAAATTCAACGACAACAACCGAACATTCATTCAAGTTTCACGACGCGCATGCGTATTCTGTCGTAACTCGGTGCAAAGCGGCTTACCCGGCTGCTAAAAAACCGCGGTGTCACGTGACCGAAGTGACGTCAAGACGGACTTTATTTTCTACAGAAATTGAATTTACGATAAGCGGACGCGCCTACGAGTTATTTTAGAGGGAAATGTTTTGTTGTTGGGACATAAAGACGAAAAAAAATATGTAGGCGTCTTGTAATGTTTTGATTTTATGGTGTATCAATACACCATACAATTCTTTTAGTGTGATTATTCAGTGACGATAGAGTGGTTGTGTTCCGAATTTCCGAAGGGAAGCCGATAGGAATCGGGTTGTTTGAAGTCATCGCCCCTGATACTGCCTCATCTCCAAAAAAATCCCTGTATATGTCATAATGATTGACTGCTGAGTGTTTAGCCCCATAAAGATAATTATAGCGTGATGATAATCATTTAGAAGGCTAAATATCTACCTACATATCTGCAATGTGCTAACCATTTGGCTCTTCTTTTTACAATTTGCTGAACTAAACTATGAAGGAATACAAACAATGTAATATTGCTCATCAGTGTGATAATATATAGCCTACAGACTGACGGGCACCCTAATTGCGTAACACACGATCAATCACAATCAATCAATCACATTTTGACAGTTCAACAACATTGCGTTATTAGCTTTGTTGAGCAGACTTTGCAGAGCTAATTTTTGGAATATATGAAGCAGTGAATTTGAAATATGTTTCAAAAAGATTCAGATTATGATTGATCGTGATAAACGCAATTAGGGTGCAGACTTATGTCTATGCAAAGTTTGAACAGAATATATCCGGAAGAATTTGGTGATGCTGCAACATACATTCAGAGAAACAGACAAAAATTATAAAAAACTATATTTTCGGCATTAGAATCGATCCCAGACCTCGTAGCAATTAGTTAAAAAGAAAGAAAAAACTGTTGACTTCGCTACGGTTTTATTACATTTACTTACAGATCTCTCTCTTAGGGCTGATTTGACTTCAGACATGATTTAAATCCGTGTAATAAAAATTAAGTCTGACAGTTTTTGTATGGCATTGGAGTGTTGTTTAGTAGTTGTAGACTCAATTCTACCCTCTATTTTGGCATTACATATGTAACTATATAGGATGGAAACTGTTCACCATTTGTTTCCCAGAGGGCAACTCATAAGCTTCAAAGCTTTTGAAATTTTGTCTGTGTTCGGTGCTGGAAAATTTTGTTATAAATCTGTTGATGGGGAACGCGCACGAGTTGCCTAAGCGTTACGTATCGGTGGATCAGTCTCGTAACTTTAGTGATCGCCTAGCCTAGTGGCTGGTGAATCGTATAACTGCTAAGTATTTAAGTTTTACATTTAGATGTCGCTTTGGACTTGGATTGCTGATTTTATTTTAAGTATAAGTATTTTGATTTTAAAAACTTTCCACAGATTAAAGACGGCGTTTCTTCTAGAAGTCCGTAAGATCGATAAGGACAATAATTATTATAAATATGATCAGTCTACGAGTGTTCCTCTTCGTAACCCTGGCACTTCTGGCAGTGAGGGGGCTTAATTGTAAGTTTTGTTTTAATTTTTTCTAAGCACAGGGCGCCGCTTCTTGAATGTTTTTCGCTAAACGAGCAAAATGTAATGCGAGAGTTCAGTCTGGGCTAGTATTTCACCGGGCCGGACGAGGTATGCTCGCTCTGCTTTTGAGCGAACTCATTCCATTCGCTCGTCTCTTGAATAGGCTCGCTCCACTCGCTCTGCAGCTCGAGAGGGATCAAGCTCCACCCACTAGTCTCGTATTATAAATAGTGTTGCCCAAAATCGGTCTTGGTCTTGCAGTCTTAGTATTGGTCTTGCATTTTCGCAAGCCCAAGACCAAGTCCAAGACCGATTTATTATAGCAAGACTAAGACCAAGACTGACACCTGCCAGATTTGAGCAAGAACAAGACTAAGTAAGCCTGGAAGACTCTTGCGTCTCGTAGTTAAGTCAAACTGAGATTTGGGCGTTATTAAATAGGCATTTGGTTTCAATACCGATTTTGATAGACGTTCCCCAGTATCAAAACCGTATCGTCATAACACTAAAAGGTATTGATTATTATATTTAGACTATTTAAAGAGTAACGTACAACACACAAATATATTATGTTCCCATGTGATAAAAATATACCTAGCATAAAATAAAATAGGTATCTTTCTAGCAAAGTTACCGTTAGTTACCTACCTATAAGAATATATACTTGTATAAGTCTTATGTGCAGATCTAACGTTACTAGGTTGGTATGTGCATAAAATTGTAACCAATGAAATTATATAAACATTATGTAGGTACTTATGTTTCAAAGTTTATATTATTTTTCTATTCAGCAAAATTTAAAACTAACAGCGAGTCGAGTAGGTCTAGTAATACAGTTTTTGCGCCAGTCAATATTATGGTACATTACGCGAAAAAACCGTTGGTCGGTCGGTGTACTTATTTGATAATTTACCGACAAAGACGCCACGCTTTATCTAAGACTGTGCGACAAGTGTATCACAATATTTTAAACTGTTTGATCGCCGCATTCGCCACCACAGAGTATGGACAGAGGTATAAAAAATGTTCACCTATTTTGGTAGGGTTGGCACAGGAGGATAAAATTCAACGACCTTGAAGATGTCTCAGCAGTAGGTAGGTATAAATTGAATGCTCTGAGTTTCGTGTATACATACATTCTCACATTGGCTCGAACTCGAACACTACAGCGTTTAAAGCTGTCTGGCGAGATGATAATTTTGTATATTATCTTTTACAAAACTTGTTGATGATAAAACAATATAACTAAGTAGGTAGGTACTTATCGCATTTTTTTAATTGCGAACATTTTGACTTCGAAATAATCATTGTTAATATCAGTAAATGGCAGATAGTCAGTGATATACCTACTAAAATGTGCGCAGCAAGGTTGTAAATTTTATATGCCATGTCAGTGTTTTCCATAAGTTTATTTAAAAAATGCTCTAAGTTAGATTTATAGTTTACCATTCAATTACACAATAAATTATTAAAAACCAAAATTACAAAAAAGATATAGTACTTATGAAATTTGTAGAAAAAATATTCTATCGTACCTAGTTATTAAAAAGTTGATAAACGTTGTGTTTATTTTTATCCTTCTGTGCTATTGCCAACCCTACCAAAATAGGTAAAAATTTAATCCGCTCCTAGACTTTGTGTCGCCGCCGCTCGTTACTGTCAAATTAATTTAAAATTTTGTGGTTCACTATGCCTATGTCAATTCCTCAAGATCTTAGCTAATGTGTATAATAAACAAAAATAGGCTATAGATAATTGCAAGACTTGCAAGACCAAGACCACGACTGAGAGCGCAATACAAAGGCCAAGACCAGTTGTATTGACCCAAGACCAAGACTGACTTAAGTCTCGACTTGGTCTTGCATTTGGGCAACACTAATTATAAAGTACTATCTCTAACATTATTATATTATTATCTCGTATTATGATTTTAAATCTGATATCAGCAATCAAATGGATCTCTCTTGAGATCCTCAGGTCTTTTCTATTATCTTCTATGATATAATAATATCAATAAATAAATCTTGGATTATTTCTATCAGCTTTTTTAATAAAAATGTGATGTCCGAAAAATGGGTTTCTTATAACACTGTGCGACTGAAATACGGTCTGCTGCCGCCAGCGGTCGAGTTCGGAATCACGACTGCAGTTGCTGCCTGGGGTCGGGTACGGAATGGTACCATATGCATTCTATGGCTGTACTACACTCGAGAGCAATGAATCCGGGTCACTTAAAGAATGTTAAAAATCTCGGAAACTAAAAATGATAGGTTAATGCAATAAATTGTATTTAATAGACAATGTAATACTCCTTAAATGAAAGTAAAAAAAATATGAGTCACCATACATTTTATTAACACAAAATTACATAAAGAAAAAAACTGCTGATCTCTCCTTAAAACAAAAATAGGAAACATGAAATTTTTGAACTTTATTACGATTTTCTTGAATTTTAATACTTCGTATTGCCTCCTCGTGCTTCCATTACTGCGTTTACGCGGTTTGGCATGCTGTACACCAAGTTCCTTATACGATTTTGGGGAATATTCTCCCATTCCTCTGTGAGAGCAATTTTGAGCTCACGAAGCGTGATTGGGGGAGGGTTTCGTTGTTTTACGCATCTGCCTAGCTCGTCCCAAGCATGCTCGATCGGGTTGATATCCGGGCTGCGCGCTGGCCACTCCATACGAGTAATGTTCATCTCTTGAAGGTAGTCATTCACAATCCTACCTGTATGAGGTCGGGCATTGTCATGCATAAATATAGCATCCTCACCTAAATTGACCATAAATGGACCAACGTGATCATTGAGGATTTCTTCCACATATCTTTCGCTAGTTAAAGAGCCGTTTTCTATGATCACCAGCTCTGTGCGACTTTCAGAAGAAATTCCGGCCCACACAAGTACAGACCCACCACCGTAGGCTACTTTTTCTTCGATGCATGCTTGCTTGAATCTTTCCCCTGGTCTTCGATACACTCTGTGTCTTCCATCGTGCTTGTAGAGCATAAATTTTGATTCGTCGGAGAACATAACTTTTGACCAATCTTTAATACTCCAATTTACGTGGCTCTGGGCATATCTTAGTCTTGAAATACGATGCCCACTCTCCAGTTTAGGGCCGTTTGCAGGTCTAAGGGGTTTTAAGTTAGATTCAGCAAGCCGACGTCTTACTGTCCATGCACTTGGGTTACTTCCTCCGAGGCGTCGAAACTGATTTGTGAGTTCAGTTCCTGTAAGAAAGCGATTTCAAAGCATGGTGTTCACCAAGTATCGGTCTTCTCGTGCTGTGGTACACCTGGTTCTGCCCGTTCCTGGTCTGCGTAGGTTAGAACCAGTTTCTTCGTAACGTCGGAGAACTCTTTGTACTGTTGACAGCGACACACCGACAGTCCTGGCTGTATCGCGCTGACTCCGGCCGGTTTCCAGCATTGTAAGTATTCTGGTGCATTCTTCAGGCGTAAGCGACATAATTTCAGCTTGAATAATGAATATAGAGCACTATCAACATGGTTTATGTACCCACATAAATGACAGATTACAAACAAAAGCAAAACCAAATGCTGTAATTTCGTAGTTCCATCTTCGAAAGTGGCCCTTTTTCAAATTTGATTTTTTTATGATATAACTTTACAATAACTAAGAAGTTTTAATACCTTCATTTAAGGAGTATTACATTGTCTATTAAATACAATTTATTGCATTAACCTAGCATTTTTAGTTTCCGAGATTTTTAGGATTCTTTAAGTGACCCGGATTCATTGCTCTCGAGTGTATAATTATTTTATTTTCGTTTTAGATCGAGCGTTAAACTTGTGGGGCAGTCCGGTCTCTTTTATTTACATGGATGGAGATAAAATAGATATAGACATAACTTTACTAAATGTACCGCCGGGGCCGAACCTCTACGACATAATTTATCAAACTGGTAAGATTTGTTCTACCCCGAGTCAAGTCCTAGTAATTTCTTAAAATTTTCACTTTTTTTTTAAAGACTATCAGACCGCAGTGAATATTACCTACTTATGGAGGAGGAGTATAATTTGATACTTTAATACGATCCACTTGTCCGAATCATTTACTGACAAGGAATATGATTTCAGAAAATTGTAATGAAAATTTTAGTGAAAGTTATAAGCAACAGGGATCTCAATGTAATGGTGAGAATGTGAACCTTATTTTTATTTGAAATAAAGCGAACCTTTATAATATTAACGCTTCCTTAAGGTTGCACTAGTCGACGGCTCGAACTCGTTGGTGGGCGTGGCTATGTAGTATAGTGATTTAATGTGTTTAATTATTTAGTGAAATTGACGATTATAACTATAACGATCACGTAAAATTTCATGAACAGGCGCCTTTAGGCGTATATATTGTTGAAAAACTACTAGATGTACTCAAAATAAAATTATTTTAACTTTTGAATCTATCTATGCTTGTAGGGGTTCTATTTTGCCATTTTCATAGTATTTACATAATTTATTTATTAACTCCCAAAGATGAGTTATATATTCTATATTTTAACACTAGGTGTGTTAAAATATAGAAGTTTCGACGCTCATAGCTTCCAAACCAATATTATTTTTCCAATTTTGCGTCCATATAGGGCTAGATAATGACAAGACAAATTGATATAATTTTTAGTTTTGGACGTACACCGTTAAACAGACGGGTAATCACCATACTACATCTGTATTGAAGAATGAGTAATGACCGACTAGCGTAACCTTAATATCTGATTCACGGTCAGCTAGCATGAACAGTTGGAGTGTCGACCTGCTAGGTACGTATCGCATCACGAAGTAGAATTTTGGCGTTATTACAAACCACGGATAGCCGTAATCAGCCAGCCTCATTCAATAATGACAATTCGTCAATCTTCCAATTCATACCTTATAACAATGAAATAAGAGTCAAATATCTAGTTGATGCCATTTGGAATGAAGTCCTGAGAAATCTAAATTGTTCGGCCGATTGGAGTCACGCCTAAACTGATCATGCAACTGACTGTGATAAGTATTGTACCTACTTATTGCTTGTGCCCACAAATCTATGCATTCTTTTCCTATTTATAATCAAACATTTGCTAATCGGTAAACTTAGTGTAGAACCTCCAGCTAGAGGCCGACCGAAAATTGTTTTTTTTTTCGACTGAAAATGAAAACTTATTTCAGCCTGAATTAATTTTCGGTCAAAAACAAAAAAAAATTTTTTTGTTTGTCAATAAGTTTTTCTTCGGTAAAAGTAAAACAAATGCAGTTTCAATCTTTTAATTATAATGTACCTATCACATGAAACGTTGTAAGTACTTTTCTCAAAGATATATTTATTAATAATCAAAAAATCTGATGTTTTATGCGAGATATGGCGGCATCTTCACAGACGTTGTGCTTTTAGTTGTTGTAATTATCGACTTTGTCTGAATAAATGAATTGAAAATATTGATTTGCCGAAACTTAATTGTCGGCCACGGCCGACAGTAATATTCTTTTACGGTCGAAAACAATAAAAACAGGAGCGTGATGGACCACGCACAATGAAGGGTTCCGTAGTTGGGATGAATTTATCCCAAGGACAAACTTAACATTGTAGTTGAAAAACAAGTTCTCCCATACAACTGCAAATTAAAGTTTTTACGCACAATATTGGGAGATTTACCATGTTATTTTAAGACTTCTTATAGGTTTTCTTGTAATTTATAAGTATTGAAATATTTTCTGTATTTTATACAAACATTTTGGCTCAGTAGTTTCGGAGATATCAGTTATGTGGTTTATTTTCATTTTTTTTTTCAAATATCTTTAATCAAATATTGAGGTCCTTACAACAGGCCCCTTTCATTTGATATTTCACACGTTATAGTTTGCAAACACGTTTTATTAAATTTATATTTGTCCCTGAAAAGTGACCCGCGTATTCAAAGTTTATTTATTTTCCTTACACAACCCTGTTTGGGTCACACAAATTGATATGTGTACCAACTTAATCGGTCCATTTGATTCGGAGCGAATTGGCTGTCACAGGCGGACAGACAGACACACAAGTGATCCTATAAGGTTTCCGTTTTTTCCTTTTGAGGTACGGAACCCTAAAAATGTCCTAAAACGAAAATTGCCGAAAACTGAAATGAAATTTGGTCGGAATCTACCCTAGTTGGAAATACCAACTAGCTTAAAAAAATGGCTGGTACCTATGGTAAGGCGGAGAGCCAGCTGTTGTGTTGCAACTTGGGAAAGGCTCTGCCTTGAGAGTCTCAGCTTGTAGCGGTTACACCGCCACATACTAACTACGCATCAAAGACATGACGTCACACAAATCCTGCATCGCGCAATTAAAGTTTACCGCGCGAACAACATATATAAGACTATCCGAAATCAAACAGTCGGGCAGTCGGCCCGCCAGACACAACACCCGTCTGGTTGGAGGATCCTCCCTTTTCTTTGGTGGATGAGTGAACTTTACACCCTGTTCCTCATACCTCTAAAAGCTTATTACAGAACACAGCTGCACCTGGAGCTGTGTGCTGTATAGGAGTTGATAGAATAAAGCATATTATTCCAGTAGGTATTATTAATTTAGTTAGTTTCAAAACCAAACAACCTACAGTCACGAGCAGCAATATGTATACACTTAGTAACTTTTAAGAGAAATTTTCTTCTCCTGTGTTGATTGTAATTTTGTGTTATTACGAAGATAGTATATTGGAACCGATACTATTATGGAATAGGTCGTATTTCAAAGTTGCAATCGCAATTCCCCGAGTAAATCGCTTTTGCATTTTGCCAAGCGTTTACATATTATTGCTGGTGACTACATGAATAAAATAAATGAGTTATTTTCTAAGCAGACTGGCCCGTTGTGTTAATGATAAAAGTCAAGTCAATGTAGAGAATAATTGTAAATAATTTGTTACCTATTACAGTACCAGCAGAAAGAGGCATAATAGGATTTGAAGCAATTCATATTTCACAGAAATTAAACAATAGAAATGTAAGACTTTTTATAGAATTACGAAACAGTAACACTAACAGCCTCTGTTCCACTAAAAGAATCATGGATGGCGTAAGAGATAAAAATGCAGATCAATCAGGTAAGAACGATCTTTAATTTATTTATTTTTTTAAAACGTTGCCCTACACTAGGAATTTCTCCTGTCTAGTGGGTGCGTTTCCAAACATTTAAGCTCACATACGCAAACAGCCAGACCCGGAACAACTAATTGTAGGTCATACAAATATTTGTTCCGTGCGGGAATCAAACCCGCGACACGCCAACCATGTCGCCTGTTGCCATGTCGCATGTGTAATTAGTTTCACGTGAAGTCATGGCGTCATTGCAGTATGATTAGAAGCGCTGAGGAAACGTAGCGTTTTAGGACAATTCGCAGTCCAGAGCTCTCGAGCTGCCTAATCTATACATAATTATAATAACATCGTAGCGAAGCGTGGACATTGAATATTATATGTCTGAATGTATGTTCCAGGTTCCAGCATGACACAAATTCTACGGGACAGATTGTTAAAATGTTCCATAGATATTCTCTAGAGGTCTGATTTTGACCAGACCTCTAGAGAATATCTATGCAACATTTTCTGTAGGGTATAAAATATCACACTATTTGCTATGGGGGTGAGCAATAAGTCGTATTGGTATGTCCCAGCATGACGCAAATTCTACCGAATAGATTCTATTAAACTTTTGCATAGATATTCCCTATATGTCTGGTCAAACTGTAGAGGATAAACTATCACACTATTTGCTATGGGGGATGAGCACTATTACATTACATTATGTTCGTATTCTTCTCCGCAAATTGTAAATGGACGCGCCTAAAGGTTAGAATATTGCAGATACGAATAGTTACCGATTTCACTTTTTAAATGATTAACATCACGCTATAACTTTATGGGGCTAAGCAGTCAATCATGAAATATATAAGAACGGCTATTTCAGCGAAGTTTTGACTAAGCAAATAAATAAGAGGTTGGGCGATTGCTTTGAAAAACTGTGGTTGTAAGTTCGTATTCCATTGGTATTTTTTGTGATTCCTTTTTTACCTTTTGATTACAAAAAAAAAAAAAACTAGAAAAAAAAAGGTAAAATTATATGTATATAATTGTTCGTTGATCGTATGAATTCATTAAAAAATAAAACTTTGTAAGCAATGGGAATACACTCAATGGGCTACAGATGTATCCAATATTAAAATCTGTGTGTGGATGTGAAATTTTGAATTGCGTGTTGACCTAGCATTATTAACTTGATTCTAAGTAAAAATCCACAAAAAAAAAATAAACGGCACTATTTTTAAAATTATATGCGGTTATTACTTCACAGTAGGTACGGGGCCCGACGTCGTTTGCGTTCCTGAGGACAGTTGATGATGCAGAGTATCCCATATTCCGCGCAGCCTGGGTAGCATGTCACCATTTTGACGGTGACCAACATTGGGATGATACTCTGGCGGCCAGCGTCAGCGACAGTCGACATCTGTGACATTTGTTTGCCATCATTTTAGTGTTTTGTTTAATCGCAAATCCAGTTCTGTTGTGGGCGAAATATTGGCATTATCTATCCGAAGACGGCGTTTTGTGGCGTACTATTGAAGGTGGCATGGACATTGGGAATACGCCACCGACGTAATGAATACCATCCTTCACGATGACCACGTATCTTTGTTCACCTCAGAGCAAAGGGACATTTTAACACCGTTCTCCAAAGCGTTGGGCTCAGTTTGGGTAAAATGTTTTTCTTGGATGCTCCCGGTGGAACATGAAAAACATTTATTACCACTGGCATCCTTGCAGAAGTCAGGAGGCAATGCCAAATTGCAATCGCGGTATCATCTTCTTGAATCGCTGCCCTACTGCTTCCTGGTGGTAAAAAACGCACGCCATGTGTTTAAGATTCCCATGGATTTAGAGAGCAATGAAACGCCTGTTTGTTGGGATGTCACGCAACAGTGACAAAGGGCGTATGCTTAGGGATTGCGCTTTCATTTTATGGGATGAATGCATTATGGCAAATAGGAAAGTAGTTAAAGCTGATGGTGGTGTCACAGTTCTGTTTAGTGGCGATTTCCGCCAAACACTGCATGTGGGGACGCGAGGAACTAGGGCTGACGACGTGAATACTTCGTTGAAGAGGTCAAGTCTATGGTCGCGAGTTCATAGACTGCGCTTGACCTGCAAGCTCGGCTTGGCGGGAATTCGCATGCTGAAGAATTCTCCGATGTTCTTCTAAAAATTGGTGAAGGCACTTACCAGAAGAGAGTGGCCAGGTGGCCCTACAAGAGACTCTTGGTAGAGTAGTTCCCACTTTAGAAGATCTGATTCGTTTGGTGTACGGGGACATCAGTCGAATACCGTACCAAGAGAATTCATGGGTGTATGAACGGGCCATTTTAATGCCCACAGTATTCACAGTATTATTTGAAGAGAGCGAAGGGATATACGTCCCATTCCATATCTCCGTTAACACTGTGGTGGAGCAAGATGATGCCACACATCACCCCGTAGAATTTCTGAATTCGCTAACGGCAAGTGGACTTCCAGCGCACATCATCCAGCTGAAGGTTGGTGTCCCAATAACTCCGCCAAAGCTGTGTAATGGAACCCGGCTCAAAGTCATATCTTTGCAGCGAAACGTCATCAAGGCGGAAATTCTAACGGGGCTATGGCGTTGGCGAGACAGTGTTTAACCACGCATGCCACTAATTCCCCACAATTACCCAGTTCCAGTTTAAGCGCGTGCAGTTCCCTGTGAGCGTATGCTATGCGATGATTATCAACAAGTCAGAGGGGCAGACACTGAAGGCTGTGGATGTCGACCTCAGGACAAGCTGCTTCTCACACGGACAACTGTACGTCGCTTGCTCCCGCGTCACCAGTCCTGACTCTCTACATACCTTGGCTGTTTATAAAATGTGGCTGTTATTGTAGTACATTGTGGTATCTTACGACTTCCACGTGGACGAAGTCGCAGGCAGAAGCTAGTATATAATATTATAAACGCGAAAGTTTGTGTGGATGGATGGATGTTTGTTGCTCTTTCACGCAAAAACTACTCAACAGATTTGGATGAAATTTAGCACATAGATAGTTTATAACCTGGATTAACACATAGGATACTGTTTATCCCGATATTCTTACGGGATCGAGACTTATGCGGGTGAAACCGCGGGGCGCTTCTTTCTTTCTTCTTCTACTTGTAAAGGAATGATGTTCAAAGGAATAACACTTATTGGTAGTATGTTCCGCTTTCGCACTGTGGCAATTAATAATCTACGTAATCTACATAATTTGTAGTAACATATAAAATTAGGATATGGAAATCGTCGTCGTCTTATGGCAACCATAAACAATGGCAATAGTAATTACACCACAGAACTAATGTGGAACGAATGAAGTCACTTCACTCCTAGTACCATGACAGAATTAATAAAATTGGATTATAAAAATCAAATGTTAGTTTTATTAATATTGAAATAATCATATTTTGGGTAAAATTCCACAAGGAACATTTTTATGAACCGGGTTCTCGAAAACCGAGGTCCACTTGCCTATTCTCAGACGGGAATGTTAGACCGCCCGTCATAGCGGAACTCGGTGGGAAGTCAGGACGTGGTCGGAAAACTCACGAAAAATATGGTAGAACAGCAATTTGATAACATTGTTTTGTTTCAGTATTTCGCCAAGCATGTCTCAATAATAATTATGACAGATATTGTCAAATCAGCGTAAACTTCGGGAATAAATGTGAAGGTAATTCCAAATTTTTACCTAAGTAATTGTAAGTATTACAGACGGTGCACCGGTGCACCCATAATATAGCTTATATTATATATTTTAAGACACGGAAAGTTATATTTGGAGACTACTTAAGAATAAGGAATAAAATTAATAAAACGGTCCAGCTCCATACAAAAAAATATTAAATCGCAGATAACTTGTTAAATAATAGCTTTCACCCTGTTGCTAGGGACTGACAGCTCACTTCACCCAAGTTTTCACGGTGAGATGGTTACAGAATAGCACTGCAGCTTAGTACAGTAATCGCGGAGTGGGGCGCGTCGTCGTGGATTGCATTATCTCTATTTTTTTTTAAATTCTTTTCATTAATATTAAACAAAAACTTGGAAATAATTAGTCTTCAGAAAATCAACAACATAAAATCTTCCTTCCACTATTTGATTCGCGCTTGTGATTTTTTTTTATTCACGGCACCCAAGTTTCTTTTCATACACGTATTCTTCCTGAAAAACAAAATATTTTATTCACTCAACAAAAGAACATTGCAAGTTAGATCTTTTCATATGACAAAAAAAGTAAACTGCGGTTAATTTGATCATTTGATCAATCTCACGACCCTATCAATCCCCGCATCAAACAAACTCAATTAATTGCATTCATTTTGAGGTTAGAAAAACAATGGTGACTGTATTGCTTAATCGATAAAAGGCCAGTTAATGGAATTTATCTAGAAATGTCATTACCATCACGTTATTAAGTAGCAGCAGCACAATTATTTAGCTATAAATAGAGAATAAAAAATAAATGTATAAATTTACCTTTTTCAATTAAAATGGTTGGTGAATTCATGTTGCTTTGAATTTGTGTGTAATGTTTGTGAAAACAGAATTTGAAAAAAACATACCGTTCAGAAGATAATAATATATATACACGTAAAAGTAAAATAAGGTTATTAGGTCCAAGTAGGTACTTAAAATAGGAACTCTAGAGCCTAACATATAACGCTTATTTGTATCTTGTAAGGGTCTACAATGTTATCTTAGTGAGAGCATAGAGCAATGGCATAATTTGCTAACTGGACCACTTTGTATGCCATCCGATTGTAGGACTTTTTAATGGAAAAGCAAAATTAAATATATTCCTATAATTAGCATATATTCACATGTAAAATGACATTACACTAAATAATTAAAGAGATATAATATAAATACCAGCTATCTAATTAATTACGCAACACATTTTCGTAAACAATTACGTCAAATTTGTTTCATTTAACAGTTGACAGTTTAACAACATTCATTGCGTTATTCACGTTGTTGAACAGATTTTTTTTTTTTTGAACTTTTGAAGCAATAGATTAGCAATTTGTTTCAAAACGATGTAAATTCCGATTGATGGTGTATTACGTAATTAGGGTACAGAACAACAGTACTCAAACCAAGTTTGAATGGCTACAAAAAAGCGGCCGTGCAGTAGGTATATAGAGATAACGTTCTAAAATTTCTAGTTTAGTATCGTCGTGTTTAATAGTTCCGTACACAATAGTTTAGAATAAAATAAAATAGCTGCATTAACTTTGTACTTATTAAGTATTTATTGTTTAATGACTAATTAAAATGAAAAAAAAAACTTCTTCTTTTCGTGTGGTTAGTGACTAACCTGGTGTCAGAGTTTTAAAGCCGCCCATGGGCCTCTGACTTGGCTTCACATGCCGTCGAGAAATATCTCTCAGGCATGCCGGTTTCCTCACGATGTTTTCCTTCACCGTTTTTCAAGCTAGTGATAATTATACAATACGCACATGAATCCAAAAGTCAGTGGTGCGTGCCTTTGGGTTCGAACTTGAGACCTGTGACTTGGCAGTCCGACGGTCACACCACTCGACTATCACTGCTATAAAAAAAAAATACAAAGTAATAATAACATTGATATAAAGAATCCGATTTTTTTAAATGCCAAATATAAATAAAAATATTATTATATTGCCTATAGCGGTAAAGGTAGAGGTACTTTGTTATAAGCAAATCTTATGTTTTACTAGTAAATTTTCGGGAGTTGGTCTTTTCGTTCGAGCTTTTACAGCAACAAATAAGTCATACAATCACAGATCACAGAATCAAAGATCAGTAATAATTGAATCAATTGTGAATGTAGGCTGCGTTCTAGCGCATAATAATATAATTGTTAGCATGCACTGGAATTACAGAAATCACTCTTAGTAAGTACCTATTTATATATTACAAAATAAAGACTTTCTCAAAGCCAAAGCTCAGTCGTCCTGTGAATAGTTGCATTAATACGCTAAGGTCCGTATTACAGAAGGAAACTCAAGTATTGATCTCTGTTTAAAACTAGTTTAAAGTCTGATTTTAATTTTAGAAAGTTCCTCAAGCATAGATTAATTGATCATAGTTCAGCTGAGTTTGGCTTTATTTTAGATCGTTACTCAGTTCTGAGTGTACTACGTGAGCTCGACAAATAGATGTGCGATTAACGCGTATGCGACAAAACTGTACTGCGACTCACCATAGTTCAAATGCACGCTTGTGCGACACACTGAAGATCGACATCACGCTAGTGTGACAAACGATTGCGCGACAGCAGTTCGACACTATGGTAGTGCGACAGTACTGTAATTCGACAGTACGTTGGTGCAGTATTACAGTAGTTTGACACTACCCAAGTGCGACAAACGATTATGCGATACTGCCGTCTGTAGATATTAAATGAAAAATAAGAAAGCATTAACTTCATCTACTTAAATAAAAATGAATCGCCGAAATGTATAGTTGTAGTAGTTGTTGCAGTTGTAGTAGTTGTAGTAGCAGTTGCAGTTTCAGTTGCAGTAAGTAGCAGTTACAATTGTATTTGTTATTGATTCTGAAGCAGTACGAGGTTCGCCGAGGGAGCTAGTGAATAAATAAAACAAACTACAGTGCAATATAATCAAAATTATTTATAATATCACAAAAAAAAATACATATTAAACAAAAACGATTCAATATGATTTAAAAATTATTACTTCTTTTTTTAATAATAAATATAGGACAGCTTAGCATCAACAAATGTATTGTTTTGCAATATTATGGTTTATTTCTTTCGATGTAAGGCATATTGCCAAATAATATTTTAACTTAAGTAAAAAAAAACAATTTTGTTTATTGCAAACAGGGCAAAATATACATTTGTAATGTTTCCGTAATTCGAAGAAAATCATGAAATGTTCACACGGATATTTAAGAATTATATCGTTAAAAGTGCTAGCAAGTTTTATAACCCGTAATCGAATCCGGGTACATTACCAAGAGTTTGTAACTAACTAAGCCATCAAGGTCATCATTTATGTGTCGCAGTCATCTGGTTAAATTAGCCAGCTAATTGGACGCCTAGGCAGTTCATTAAACGCCGGCATCCAAATGAATGCCGATAGTAAATTTTAAAAATCATTCAACGTTTAACAACTTGGCGTATTGAAAGTCAGCCCTTTGAAGATGACTGACCAAGACTCAGCCAAGTGATTCAAGTGGTGAAAAAATCTCTGTGAGCAACTTGGAAATAGCGCTCGCCGGCCGCTGCCGCGGCACCGCTCGCTCGGCTCGCGCGCGTTTGGTCACAGTTCTAACCTAACCTAACCAATTTCACCCAGTTTAACTAAATGTCTACACGACATTCAACCATCTGGTTAAACGTTGTGCTCAATGACTTGGCTAGTTGTCCTTCAGCTATTTAATTTAATGAACGCGCTAGTTATTCAATCAAATAGCAGATTCAACCAGATAACTGCGATATATACATATGATTATGAATACAAATGTGTATTCATGTCGTACTAGAGTGATGTCGATCTTCAGTGTGTCGCACAAGCGTGCATTCGAACTATGGTGAGTCGCAGTACAGTTTTGTCGCAAAAGCGTTAATCGCACATCCATTTGTCGAGCTCACGTAGTACACTCCTCAGTTCGTGAATCGAACCCAAGCAGTGATTTGATCTATAATCACCCAAGTGCGGTCGAGACCGCGCTTGAGCATAGATTGTCATGTCCGATTGTCAATTTTTGTTGTGTTCATGCGTGGTCGAGTTTCTATAATGTTGTTTTTTTGAATGATTACTATCAAAATGGATGCAATTGAAGAGGTAGATCATTGCAATAATTTACATTACATTTTATGCGACGGTTTCAACAAACTGATGTTTTCACATAATATTTGACCTACGTACTGACATTTTAAATAACATACCTATTTATGGCTATAGATACCTAAATAAGTATTTTAAGCTAGACTTAATTTTCTTACAAAATGACTAAACTTTACTTCAATAAATTAATGGGGGATTGTACTATTCGGGACCGAAATACTAACGCTGATTTTCTAAATAATTGGGCAATTATGGTATATTTTAATCAGAACCAAGTTGGTAAATAAAATACATTGTAAACGAAAACAGGCCGATGCATAGACAATACACATCTCTGCTTGAGGCTCGATTAGTGTCTCGATTCAGCTGAGTATAGATTGATTACCGTTCTGGAATAAGACTGATGCTCAAGTACTGATTCTATACTTAAACAGTGATCAACAGATTGATGATCAAACTGTACTTGAGGAACGTTCTGTAATACGGACCTAAATATCAGAATATGTTTATAGATAGTGCAATCCACGACGACGCGCCCCACTCCACTCCGCTCCGTACTAAAGTACAGCTTACAGTACAATAATCGCCGAGTGGGGCGCGTCGTCGTGGATTGCACTATCTGTAATTTTGCTTTTCCATTAAAAAATCCTACAGTCGGGTGTCATACAATGGTCCAGTCTTAGTAAATTATGCCATTTCTCTATGCTCTCACTAAGGCGATTAACACACGGCACCGCGCACCGCCGCGGTAGGCGGTGAAGCGGATCTCATGTCGCATTGGCCTCTAATAAATCCGTAGATGCCTAACACACGTACACCGCCCGACCGCGCGGTCGAGCGGTGCTCGTTTCTACCGCAAACTGCTCCTACCGCGCGGTCGAGCGGTGCCGTGTGTTAATCACCTAAGAGTACATAATTTGAACTTGGCAGGACATTGTAGAAACGCTTACAAGATACAAATAAACTTTATAAGTCAGGCTCTAGGTCTAGAATTCAATATTAAATAATTTATTTCAAGTAGGTACAAAAAAGGCACTTTTGAACGTGAAAATAAAGAAAAAAAAAATGGTTCTAGTCGCCCCTTCCAAAAGATAGTTTTCTTATGGAGAAGAATGGGAAAGAAACTCCACCGTTACTCTTTTAAAATGTTTTCACAATATCTTATAAACAATAATTATATGTGAAGACGATGCACCTAGAATAAGATAACTATACCGTGATAGGTAAAAAGAATGAAAAATTAAGGAATGACATAATCTTCTGGAAGGTATGTTTTTTTCAAATTCTGTTTTCACAAACTCTACACACAAATTCAAAGCAACGTGCGTAGAAAATTACAACTGCACTAAACCGTTATAAATGATTTTCATGTAATAGTCAAACGTCAGCGCAGCGGAAACTTGATTATCTTTGCAGTCAGTATATGACACACAATTTATACATACACCTCTAGTTACACACTAATTATTGAATGTATTTTTTTTCATGTACGTCCATTGGAAAAAAAAGTACCGCTAGGATAATGTAGTTCCAGCGGAAACAGTTTTTGTTGAATAGCTCCCCAATGGTTCGATGCACACATTTTGTATTTACCATACACAATTACACGATGTCATACATTAAATATCTGCTAAACTGGAATTAAGAAATTCGTCATTTTTTCACTGCAACTCTGCGACTACGCACACTAGAATAAGGCATTGCTAATAAAACTTAAAACGGCCGCGTTTTTAAATAAAATTAATGCATAATACATATATTGTAATTGCAAAGTAAGTCTTAACGTGACTCTAACATAACTTTTATCGACAACAGTAGGTACTTAGGCATACAAGAGATGATGAAAACTGGTACTTAGATAAAACGTTGTTACTCAGAACAAAAAAGATCGATATCAAAAAACCAAAGACTCTTTTTATTCTAACACGACTATATTTCATCCTTTTCAGAACAGAAATCCGGCGCAATTATTAACAATTGCACACAATCTCATGGACGTTTAACGTGTGAATCTGCAGACTTACCGGAAGATACCGTACATCAATGGTATCAACGCTACAGAGACGGTCTGTATCTTTATGTACATATCTACTCAATATAAGTTTTCCTTACCCTAGGGCGCCAAGTGTGCCAAAATTATTTCTGATGAAAACAAACTCACGAACACCTCTGCCCAACTGATGGTATGGGAAAATGGCATGTTGTTTTTTTTTCAATTTGAATTTTAAACTTCAAAACGAATTTATATTGACATACATTATAAACACAATACCGAAATTTAAAAAATAATAGAATGTTATTACGTATAACACTTTCAAAACCATTTCACAAGTTTAAAAAAAAATATGATAGTAAGTAGATTGTTTACCGAGGGAGCAAAAAAATATTTTAAAAGCGAGTGTTACTTAGAACGCAGAGTGGAGCGAAGGATTCTAGAGTAGAATCCTGAGCGCAGCGAAGAATTCAAAGTACGTCACGCGGACGCCACACGAGCTTAAATTAGTGTTGCTCCCGAGGTGGACACACTTCTTGACTCACAGATCCCTGAAGCGAGCGGTGACGGGGCAGCGGCCGGCGAGTGCCAGGGCACAATACGAATGTAATGTTTTGGGAAATTCCGTATTATACCTACTGAGTGTTGAATACCCCTCATTATGCAACAGTTTCATAAACTACTATTATCTACTATATCTGTTGCTAACTTTTAGAAATAGCAACACTAACGGCAAAGATACCGACTTCCAAAATTAAAGGCTTCTTAAAAAGGAGGAGGTTCCTAATTCATCTGTATAATATACTCTTTTATGATGTGTTCATCGACTCAAAATTGACTGACTCAAAATATACGTAGTATTAATTGCAACACTCCCAACTTTCAGACATTACTTGCAAGGTCAAAAGTTGATTGGGATGTTATTGTTCTAACCGAATGCTTGTTGCAGCGAAATCCTACCGTTCCTGAATTCGATGGTTATATTTCATTCACTACACGCAAAAATCAAACTCAAAATGAAGGTGTGGTAATTTACTGCAAAAACATAGAACACTACAGTATTGATGAACCAGAAATTGTTGACGCAAATAGCCTTATTTTAAAAATAAACACAAACACTGTAATCGTTGCTGTCTATCGACCACCTAGTCATAAAAATATCGATAATTTTTTGATGTCCCTCAACGATTGTCTAAGCAATATTTCATCCTTTCAAAATATCATATTAGTTGGCGATATTAATATTGACATTATTGAAAATTCCCAAGATAATAGATCCAACGCATATCTCGACCTTATCGCTTCTCATGGTATGCTTCCTGCTCACACGATTCCTACTCATAGTCGCACGTGCTTAGATCATATAATGTTAAAGACAAGGTTATCAGCGTTCTGTTATGTTGCTCAAACTTCAGTTACAGACCACCATAGCGTTGTACTATTTTTAGACCGTACACTTATCAAACACCAAGGCTCCAATATTATTAAACGAATAGACGACGCAGGACTTGAAACGTACGTAAAAAACATAGATTTCGAAAAGATTTTCAGTATGACTGATGTTAACGAGGCAACCAATTTTTTTATACACTCCCTAGGTCAAGCTATAAATGATAACACAAAACTAATCAAGACTTCTAGACGTAAAATAATTTTGAAGCCTTGGATAACACCTGGACTATTAAAATGCATGCGAAATCGTGATCAATTACATATTAAAACCATAAAAAATCCAGATAATAAGATAGCACTTTGCACTTACAAAAGATACAGAAATTTTTGCAACGATATATTAAAGAAAGTAAAACAAAGTTATGAGCAAGATCTGATTAAAAAAGCAGGGAAAAACAACAAAAAACTTTGGGAAGCAATTAAAAATATAACCTATACTAATAAAGCCAAACAAAAATCCACACAGCTTATTTCAATAGACAATCCCATTGAATCAATAAATAGAGTAAATTCATTTTTTGCAAACGTAGGTAAAACATTGTCAGAAAAATTACTCCCACAAAATACACATTTTCCTAATATAGAACCCGATATTCAATCAAAAAATTCTTCTCTAAATTCCTTTGTTCTTCTTCCTACTGATGAAGATGAAATACGGTCCTTAATTATTAATCTAAAAAACGAATGTGCAGTTGGCGTTGATAATATATCTGGATCGTTTTTAAAACGATTTGCTGATATTGTTGTTCCTCCTCTTACATACATATGCAACCTCTCTTTCTCAGCTGGAATATTTCCGCATGCCTTTAAAAAATCCAAAATTATACCCATATTCAAAGCCGGAGACAGATACTGTGTCAATAATTATAGACCAATATCCATACTACCAACGTTGTCAAAAATTTTAGAACGATTAATGAATACCAGACTTACTAAATTCCTTGAACAAAATTGTCTTTTATCTCCATCACAGTTTGGCTTTCGATCTGGCAGGTCAACTGCTGAAGCCGTCCACGAACTAACAGATCACATAGTCAACAAACTAGATAATAAAAAAAAGACATTAGCCATTTACCTAGATTTAGCTAAAGCATTCGACACAGTATCTGTTCCTATTTTGGTAAAAAAATTAGAGAATATGGGAATTAGAGGTCTACCACTTCAACTATTCATAGACTATTTATCCGACAGAACACAAACTACTAAAGTAGATAATTGGATTAGCAACGAACTTCCCATTCAGTACGGCATTCCACAAGGTAGCATTCTCGGTCCAACATTATTCTTAGTTTATATAAACGAGTTATGTGACATACATCTACAAAACGGTAAAATCATCACTTTCGCCGATGATACTGCCTTGATATTCGATGCTAACTCGTGGGATGAGGTTAAAAATTATGCTCAACAAGGTCTTGATACGGTGTACAAATGGTTATATTCCAATTTGCTTACCCTCAACGTCGATAAGACAAAATACATGACTTATTCCCTTAGACACCAGGATCAACCAAACTTCAACTTGAAAGCCCACTCATGTAGTTTCATCAACCATTGTTCTTGTCCTGTATTAGTTAAAACGAATTCTATCAAATATCTTGGCATAATCATAGATTACCGTCTCAGCTTCCAACAACACATTGAAACCCTAGTTAAAAGAATCCGAAAACTAATCTTCATATTTAAAAATCTAAGACATATATCTGATACATTAGTTATTAAATCAGTTTACTTTGCACTATGCCAGTCTTTGCTAGTATATTGCATTACCACTTGGGGTGGTACCTCTAAAAGTTATTTGATACATTTAGAGAGAGCCCAAAGAGCTATATTAAAAGTTAGTTGCTTTTTCCCAATCCTCTATCCAACTTTTGAGCTTTACCAACACTGCCAAGTGTTAACGGTACGACAGTTGTTCATTCTCATGACAGTACTAAAAAAACACACTGAACTCCCCTTAGATCACGATTTACCTACACAAAATAGACGATCAACAAATGTTTGTTCTATCATCCGTTATAACACTAGTTTCTCCCAAAAGTTTTTCTGTTTTCTTGGCACTTTTCTTTATAATTCAGTTAATAAAAAAATATCTATCTATACTCATACAAAAGCTATTTGTAAAAGAAAATTACGCTCTTGGCTATTAAATCTGGACTATATTTCCACGGAAAACTTATTAAAACCAATGTCTTAACACCCACACATTTACACACACACCAACACAATACAATCATTCAATACACACAGCAATTCCCCATTCCCATTTTTCATTTTGTGATAAGCTCATTATTATTTTATTTTCTTATTCAGATACCTAAGTATGTATTACTGAATAATAATATAGTTACGTAATGTACCTACATAATAGGTAGGTATCTATATTTCTCTTAATTTTATGTTTACTTGCTTTTCTTTGATTTTGTTTTAATTTTGTTAGGTCTTTCAAACTTTTGTAATACCATTAATATCTTGACTACTGTTTTGTTAATTAACATGTCCTATCTAAGAGAGCCGGGTGATCTGTAACTCAGGATCCTCCTACCTCAGACACCTTTCTCTATTTAAGACTGTGCCTTTTATTAACCAGTGCCTGTAATACGATGTTGAGATAAATAAAGATTTATGATTATGATTATGATTATGATTATCGATACTTGTGTCAGTTGTGGAGCGATTTTGAAATTTGTTTTTTTTTTTCATTCGGTAGAGGAAGCTTGCACGGTGGTATATAAATATTAACATTGCTTGAGTAGTTTTTGAGTTAGCTTCAATAATACGTATTTTTTTCCACTTATTGATGACAGGTAGGTAGCACTGCAAAAAAAAAAAAAAAAAAAACTTATTAAAAAAAAAATTCAACCGACTTCCGAAAATAAGTACTTTTTCACTTTAAGTGTTTTTTTTTGGAAGGCGGATGTTTTCTTTGTTGTAAAAACGTTTTTTCGTAACAAGTTTACTTTTAATGTTAATGTATCTTTATTTTTACGATGCCCAAGCCCTGAAATTCCGTAGCTCATGTGGACATGGTCCATCTCAAATTCCCCTAGGTAATATTATTAATAATATTATTATATTATATAATATTTATAATAATATTTACCGACCTCGTGCTCGGTTGTTGCGCTTGCGACCTTAACGTCGAAAAGTTTGAACGCAATAATAGGTCTATTGTGTTAGTGAACTATGCAAAATTAAAGAGAAGGTCTAAACTAGAAATTAATTGCATTTGAAAATTACAGGTTCGTTCAGTGGGGTTATACCACCGCTGAAAGGAAAAAAAACAAAATTTATTTTGGGATTATTCAAATTTGACGACTGTGCTTACATTTATAGTAACATGATCTCGCCACATTTGAAAACGAAATGGATTCCAGATATATTTAAAATATCAGCGAACGAATATAGTAAGTATTAAATTCTCATCAAGTTCCCAGACTACTGTAGCGGTTACACCGCCACATACGAACTACGCATCAAAGACATGACGTCGCACAAATCCTGCATCGCGCAATTAGAGTTTACCGTACGAACGACATATATAAGACTATCCGACATCAACAGTCGGGCAGTCGGCCCGCCAGACACAACACCCGTCTGGTCGGAGGATACTCCCTTTTTTATGGTGGATGAGTGAACTTTACACCCTGTTCATCATGCCCCTAAACTACAACAAATGTACAGACAAGGAAACGATATATTAAATTAAATTTGATACCTTCACGCGGTCCTGAGAAAAAGGGTCTTGACAGATAGACAAACGGCCAATGACATGATCCTATAACAATTCCATTTTTTCCTTTTGAAGTACAGAACCCTAAAAAAAATAGAATGTAGGATGCAAGAACGAGCGAAAAGAGTTCGAAAATTATTATATTACTAGGGGACCGGGGACGGAATGCCCCTGCCCCCCCCCTCCTCCCCTTAGTTTGCCAGCATAAAGTGGTTAGTTTGCGTTCGACGTATTTGACAAAGATACTAGGTTACAGTGTAAAGGTCCAGCCATAACACGAGGCCTTTGTGATTTGATCTCGATTTTAATGAAGATTCTTAAATTGTTTGTTTCAGAAGAATACGATGTTGAAGGTTCAAAAAGATATTCAGAATTAGAACAAGTTAACTTTACCTGCCTAAACTGTAAGTAGCTACCTACCTCTATAACCTACGTGTGTAACACGATATTGTATAAATCGCCTTATTTAGGGTTCCGTCGTCGAACTGGGAACTCTTACAAGTTTGCCATGTCAGCGTCCTTCTAAAATTCGGACAAAATAAATTTTTGACCGTTATTTCAAACAAATCACGCAATATACTTTGTATGTACTTCACAAGTTATGATTAATATTAATTATATCTTTGATTAATATTTATAATATTATTATTAATCAAAACTTTATTATATCGAACGGAGACTGACCAATAGTGGTCTTTGGGTCAATAGCGATGTATGGTTTTGATATTTGTGTGGGGATACCTCATCTTAACCCTTGTGCAAAAAGGCATCATATTATGACCAGCAATTTTGAGAAAAATACTTTTATGTTATACAGGCTGGATATTCAGACGGGTCGTAAGGGCAACTACGAGTACCTTAACCGTTGCTTGTACCTAGAGGAAAATATTTTTAGAATATTCTCCTTCACTTTTTAAACTATTTGTCACATAAAGTAAAAAACTTTTCATAAAAATAATTCGTAGTGATCAATCATCTTAACCACGATCTTTTATACAGGGTGTAAGGGACAGCCCTCCGCAGACTGATGGGGTGAATTCAATATATCATACTAAGATGACCGGTACATGAAAAGTATTTCAGGAACGTTATGGGAATCCAATAAACCTGATTTGTTTTATTAACTTACACGCAATGTATCGCTACCGTGGCAAAACGCACGTAGCGAACGGCAGCGTAGCGAGCTTTCGGACGCCCTCCCCGCCACCCCGCGGTGGATGAACAGCTGATACCAAGCGTAGTTCGTTAGAGAATTTCAACATCCATTGCTGTTTTATTTTTTATTTTAGCTGTTTTATTTACATTAATAGAGTTCTGCGTACAGAGAATGTAATTATACATTGAAATAAAGGAATAGTAACTGAAAACCCGATAAAAAAATTAAAATTTTCAGTGGAATATGATTCAAAATAAGGAGCTGAATGCACCCTCTTAGTTTGCGGAGGGCTGTCCATTACACCCTGTATACACACATCTAAACAAATCTGTGATCATTAGCAAAAGCTGATATTTTTATAAATTAATTTTAGCAAGAAAACGTGTTTATGTTTTAATAAAAAAAAAATCATAACAAAAATTGATTAATTCAAACATAATTTAATTATTGTAACAGAAATTTGATGGAAAGAAAAAGATCGTTTAATCAAACTTGTACAACAATTTATTAATAGAAGGTTTTTATGTAAAACAATCCTCCCCTGGCGCACACATCCTCCTGGGCATGCTAAGGATCAAGTTCTCGAGCATTTCTTGCGGTAACCTGTCCCATTGTTGAATAGCGGCTTCTCTGATCTCTGGCACTGTCTGGGGAGGTGGCTGACGGTTCCAAACAGCTCGCTTAAGAGAATCCCACGCGTGATCTTTTGGGTTTAAGCCAGGAGAGCCGGCAAGCCAGTCTAACCTTGTGATGTCATATTCTTGGAGAGCAGCATTGACTCGTTGACCTCAATGTGCGGGCGCATTATCATCGACCAGTACTAATTGGTGCCCATGCTTTACTCGGAATGGTCTAAAAATTCCATAAATAGCGACTGTTTTATACCTATCTGCCGTCATGGAGCCTCGATATTAGATCAAATGCGTTCTAGTTCCAATCATAATTCCACCCCAAAAGGACACCGATTTCCCGCCTTTCTGAACGGTTCCAGTGGCAGTTCTTTGTCTTTCAGAGTGTCCAGGTCTTCCCCAGACACGGACACGTTGGTTATCTGGATGAGTGAGTACTGATTCGCGATTCGTCAACGAAGAGACAGTTTTGCCAAATGTTTTCCTCCTCGTCTTCTTCATTTTGTCGTAGCCTAGCCCACTGCAATCTCTTTCGCTGACTTTGCGTTTCTTAGAATTCAAAGATGCTCGCCAAGACCTCTATGCTCGTAGTCCAGCCTGGTGTAAGTAGTATTCAAGAGACTTATTTATTTTATTATTTATGTACCTACACACAGAAAAATAGATACAGATAAGACATAATCATAATTTTATTATGAGTACAAAGGTACTGCTTATTCCTTAAGAAATTTCTTCCAGCAGACCTGCGACAGGAGAAATGAGAAAGAAATGTAGACAATAGTGTAGTGAGAACAAGAAGACAAAAAAATTATAATTATGCGAAGACTTAAACTAAAATATTGAAATAAACCTACACATAAAACGTACCTAATACATTAACATATACTTAGATAAATACATAGAATAGAGCTTAAATATATAAACATACATACTATAAGTATATAAATACTCACAGTTGAGAGGAAAGGTAATGCTCTTTTGCTCGATACTCGAATTATGAAACAGTTTTTAAATCACGAATGCTAGGCGGAAGTGAGTTCCACAATCTTACTGCATGGACAGAGAAGGAATACTAGTAACTTGTTTTATGAGGATGAGATTTAAAGAGGGATCTAAGGTGTGACCTACACCTTAAAAATCTTCTAAATTAAATCTACACAGCCCTTGCATAATCTGTGATAGTCTACTGGATACGTGTGTGTGTATGGGGTGGGGCAGCGAAATCAAATTTTATAGACGTAGAACGAGCGCAAAGAGGTCTGATAAGAATAATGTATTTTAAAAATCGGAGATATTGCCCTCCGGAGGATACTGAAAGTCTATATGAGATCAGTGGCCTGCTATCTGTTAGGAAATTATATATCTGTACCTCGATCTTAAAAGAGCATAAGACACTTACATATGATAGAAACGTAATACTAAAAAGAAGAAAGGATATTATTGCGAAAGTTCCACAATCTAAAACCAATTTTGCTGCTTCACAATATAATAATCAATCAGTACGGGTATATAATAAAATAAACAAAGACATATACATTTATACTGAACATCTTCATAAAGGTAAGAAAACGCTAATAGAATTGTTAAAATCATGCACTTATGCAGATATTGAATTATTGTTACAATATGTGGAAATTAGTTATACTGGCACCGCCACACCCACACGCACATCCTCTCTCATACACACATCCACACCAACCACACACCCCTCACACATCACACACTCCACACATCCAATTTACACTAGTTATAAAAAAAATGTAAGTAACTAAAAACAAATATATATGTTGTAAATTTTGTAAGTTGTACAAACAGCCAAAGCTATGGAAGTGCGGACTCCTAACACAGGCGTGATTATGCTTAAAAGGAGGCTCCAATCATAAACTACACACTACTACTAATAGTTGGTACAGAAATAATCATTTTGTATTTATATTTTGATTTGTAATACGTTGAGCATCTACGTTTATTGACATATTTTCTGTGGGTGAAGCAATATCAGTTACATTGGTTGATTTTAGCTGAGAAGGTACCAAGTTACTATTTTTTCGAATCAAGCCGTTCCACTCCATACGTTTCTTTCCGTCGTCTTTCTCCATTAAAAATCCATTTGCTTTTTTGTGCTTTCTTGTACTCATTAAGAATTCATCATCGACAACTAGCTTCTTATTTCGGACTGACTGACCCCTTGGCAATTCAAAAGCGCCTGTAAATGGTTTAATTGAAATAAGTGCTTTGAGTTTGAGTTTGAGTTCATCATCAAAAAACTAAACATGACTGTTTAGTTCTGACGATTCAACTTTTTGTATAGTATCGATTGTTTCATAAAATTTATTTAATTTGCATCTTAACGATATGATCTCTAAGTTTAGATTATCTATTTCCTTATTCGCTGATGCTAGCTCATTTTGTTATTTATCTAGCTCTGCAGTTTTGTCATCATCTTGACTTGGGCAGTAGATCGTGTCACTCAATGCAGTCATTTCGAATAGAAATTCATTAGACACAGTGAGTGAACGAGATTTGAGTTTTGTTCGTCGTCATGTGACGTTCTTGTATTCCACCATATTGGGTGTATTTATTGTGGTATTAATAGTATTAGCACATGAATCCTCTTTATTAGTAGTTTGTTGTCTCAATGTTTCTTTACAAGTCCTATCCATTTATATATGCACGTTGTCCGTAACTTGTGTCACAAGTCGCACACAATCTAACTGGACTACGACTTTATAAAAAAGAGCACCGATCCCTGGGATCGAACCCACTGCCAGTCCTTACACCAGGCGTACCGCTTACGTTCCGAGCCAACCGTACAGTAACATATATGTTTTGATGTCATTAGAAAAAGTTCGTTATGGTTAAAAGTTAAATGTAGGTCTGATCAAAAACGTAAATAACGCAATGAATGTTGTTGAACTGTCAAAACGAAACTGATTTGTCGTAATCGTTTACGAAAATTTGTTATGTAGTTATATAGCAGTTTGGTTTCAAAGCCGGTCTCTCTACAGAAACAGCGATATTGTGTTTAAAGCAGACTGTCAGGTACTACATTGATAGAAGTACACCTGTCTTTGCTTGCTTCCTCGACTTGTCGAAGGCTTTTGACTTGGTTTGCTATGATCTCTTGTGGCAAAAACTGCAGCAAGCGTCAGTGCCAGACGAACTGATCCGTATTCTTCAATACTGGTACACAATCAGGTCAATGTTATTCGATGGTCGGGGCTTACTCGACCCCATACAGTTTGGAGTGTGGCGTGAGGCAACGGCGGCTAACCTCACCGAAGCTCTTCAACCTGTATGTTAATGCGCTGATAGAGAGGCTCATCAGCATGTCGGTTGCCATATTGGAGGAGTGTGCCTAAACAATATCAGTTACGCTGACGACATGGTGCTGCAGAGCGCCTCTGTCTGTGGTGTGTCAAGGCTGATTGGCATCTGTGAAAAATATGCTGAAGAACATGGTTTGTTGTATAACACGAACAAGAGCGAGTGCATGGTCTTTCGGGGCAAGAGGAAGTGTCCAGATTACTTACCGGCAATTAAGCTCAACGGATGCCCACTTAATAGAGTTGATACGTTTAAATATCTTGGACATTTTATTAACCTCTGACCTGGAAGACGATGCAGACATTGAAAGGGAACGCAGGGCGCTGTCTGTTCGTGCGAATATGATAGCCCGCAGATTTGCTCGGTATTCGAGGGGCGTCAAAATAGCCCTATTTAGGGCATTTTTTACGTACTTTTATACTGTCAGAAACAGTACAGCGCTCTATGCGTCGGGGATGAGGCGCGTGTGGATTGTTTCCACACAATCATGAGCAAGCGGTGCAAATCCCTGGTGCGTAGGGTGCAGGGCGGCCGCAACAGTATCCTGAAGTCTTTTGCTGAACGTTTCGACTGTCAGTACGTGAACCACTGCTGCTGGATCACGTACTGCCTAAAGTTAACATAAAAAAAAAACAAAATTAAAATAATAATTTTGTTTATTAGTTATATTTTTTTTTTTTTGTATTAATGTCTATTGTTCAATTTAAATGTAATTCTTTAATTTTATTTGATTAATAATTTTAAATTTAGTTTAATTGTATGATCCAAAGTTGATTGACATAAATAAATAATAACAATAATTATCAAAACTTAAGTGTCAAACAAAATTAAATGCAGGAAGAAATCTACAAAAATGTCAGTGTCAATTGTCAAGGGTGTTGCCAACTGGTACGATAAATATGTGTTTATGTTTAACGGTCTACCGGTTTTGTCTCACGATTTGAATACGGCTCGACATCCTGGACGATCCTACAAGTAGGTAAAGGTCCTTCTTATTTTTCGCATTTTGAAGTCATTTTATCGTTTTATGTCGTACGTAACCTTCACAAATAATAGAAGCGAAATGTTTAGTATCTTATTCGCGATCTCCTGACTTTGATTATAATAAATGTTAGTTAAAACTTGTTCCCACAAACCTAAAACAGGGCTTCCTCTCTCCTACGCTTTTGGCCCTTCAGGGTCCATAATGATCCCTAAGTACACATTATGGTAAAGCAATAAAGATATTGAGTATAAATACTACAAAACCAAAAAACTAAAAAACTAAATTACTTAAAAATCGGTACTAAAAAACTGTTGAGGTGGCAAGTGACTTCTAGTGAGTCTAGCAGAGAAACAGATTAATGAAGTCAGAAGTACCCGTCAAAACGTTTCTAAAATTTAAAAAAATGTAGCAAGAAATGTGAATTCTAAAGTATAATTTTTCACAAAACTGTTAGATTTTGATGCCTCTTTGGACAAGGATGTAGTTGAGTTTTCCCCACAGAAATACAACTACAGTATCGCTATTGGATCATATACTACTTCCCATACAAATTTGAACAGTTTAAATATAGGAATACTTGGATCGATAGATACCTAAACCATTTATTTGGTGCAGACAAAAGAAATAGCACAACACACGAAAGCACAATTCAATGATAACTTGAATTAGAAAATATAATTTAAGGTCTGATATAAAAGGCATTGTGTCACTGTGTGTAAATAAATGGTTATGTTTTGTTCTTTTTTAACTTCTGATATTAATATGGATGGTTTTACAGACGAATACTCACAAATAGCATGGATAGACCCAACGGGATACGAAATTACTACGTATAACTTGACATCTTATTCCTGGAGTTTAAAAAAAACGGACAATAACAGCATGTTGTGTTGTATAAATTATAATACTTACACCAAAGGACATGAAATGATCGTTGAGCGTTATGTCGATAACATTACTGTGTTGATATATAAGGAACCATTAAAACAGGATAATGCAAAGGGTAAGTGTGATATTAAAGCTATTTCCGTTAAATGCATTACTTAACAATGAAAAAAATATCTTCGTCGTAGCGTCGATTGTACTGTCAACGACACGTAATAGTAATGGGCCGACGCCGCACTGTGGATTGAAAAAAATATCTCAAAGACTTATATCTTACACTTCATGTAACGAGATTGAGTGCGTTTTTTTTTTAAACCCGCATCTAATCTAAAAAAGTCAATTATGTCAAAAAATCATAAACCATTACAACATAATGTTTCTATTTTAAATATTATATTTTATATATTTTAGATTAACTATTGTGTTTATTTTATTTTATTTTTGTCTTATTTTATTATTTCTGTTTATGCTGCACCGGTTTGACGTCATCACGTCAACCCCGGCTGTCACTGAAAACCAGCGCTGGGGCTCTGTCTCGCATAGGGTCGCAGCATTATGCTGAGTGATGGCCGTTTTGCGTGGATGTGACGCATATTTTCCTCCATTTTTTTTTGTGTTTGTTCCTTTGCTTGCGTCATATGTACCGCAAATAAACGTATTTTCTTTCTTTTATAAATAAATAGTTACATCACCGTGTGCAAGGATATAACAGCTATTCTCTCCGTTCCGGAGATATAAGCATAAGCTCCATACATTTTTTTACAAAAAAAATATAAGTTGCCAATTTGCCTACCAGATATATACATCCTATGATATGATATGTATCCTATGATATATTTATGCATAATATTGGTTACTAGAAGCCCTTTCCAGCAAAAAACCGACTGTTTAAAAATTAAGCTCCAATGTCTCCGGGAGCCTTTTTTCGATCCACAGTGCGCCGACGCAGTTTGTAGAGAAATAAGTGACTGCTATTACTAGCGTTGTTCGGTGATAAGCAGTGATAGCCTAGTGGTGTAACCGTCAGACTGACAAGTCGTAGGTCTCGAGTTCGAACCCAAGGCACGCACCTCAGACTTTTCGGGTTTATGTGCGTATTATATAATTATCACTTGCTCAAAAATACGGTAAAGGAAAACATCGTGAGGAAACCGGCATGCTTGAGAGATATTTCTCGACGGCATGTGAAGCCAAGTCAGAGGCCCGTGGGCGTCTTTAAAACTCTGACACCAGGTTAGTCACTAACCATACGAAAAGAAGAAGAAGCGTTGTTCGGTTAGTCATTATTAGGGTTCCATGTGTCCGCATGAAAAATCGGAACCATTATAGGATCTCTCGTGTGTCTGTCTGTCTGGTTGGCTGGCTGGCTGTCTTCTGTCAGTCTGTCACTGCCAATTTGCTCAGAATCTAATGGACTGATTAAGTTGAAATTTGGTACACATATCAATTTCTGTGACCCAAACACGGATCTGTTACGTAAATAAATGCATTTTGAGTATGGGGTCACTTTTGGGAGAGAATAAGAAAATTAAAAACAAAATTTGCTCACTGTACTGACAGAATAGATATAAAATTACTGTAAGGATCTCAAGTACTTTTATAATTTTAAAATAATAAATTTTAAAGTTATTTAAGAAAATAGATTAAAATTGACCATTGAATTGATATTTCTGAAACAATTGAGTTTTTTTGTTGAAAATATTACTTTAAAATTTGGAATGGGAGAACAAGTTTTTCAACTACGATGTTAAGTTTGTTCTTGGGATAAATTCACCTCAACTACGGAACCCTTCATTGTGAGTGGTCCGATACGCACTTGGCCGGTTTTTTATTATTAAATTATTCAACCAGATCAACCAATTAGATAAATTGATTAGACACAAGTTAACAAATTATTACACATCATGTTATATGTATATTATTGTATGTGATGCGCACGGGCGAGAATGACTAGTAGAACCTTCGATCAATTAGAACTAACTGGCTCGCAAATTATGATTAACACTTTCAGTGCCAGGAGTCCTCCTGGAAGGTTCATTTTAAATGTAGAGTTTTAAAATACAAGAATCATACTTTTCAAAAATATTTTTGTTTCTAGGTATTTCAGGAGTGGAAAACCATTGTCACGGTTACAATTCAATATTCACAATTTTAAAAGGTTGTTGGGTGTCTCGGGATCAGAGCGAGTTATAATACTTTTCATATTTTTTATCATTTCACGTCCGGACGCCACTAGTACATGAAAATGCCTCCAGAGATAGTTACTACGTATAGCGACAAGAACCCCTGAAATCACAAATTTACTTAATTTAACAGTGTTTTATAACACGGTTTCAAACCTAATGCCGTTGACCGTCCGCGAGGGTTAACTTTAGCGCAAACGTAATGCCCTCCCGGAGCGTTTACTTCCAATATGTAGCTCTATTGAAAGTGGGTGTAGTTGAAAATGTAGTTTCCGAAAGTGTAAAAATGACCTCCACACATGACAAAGGGCCTAGCTATGCCTAGGAAAAGGAAAAGGAAGGTATTGTATTTTACAAAATAAATAACAAAGCATCCTGACTCAGGTTAAGGTCGGGGTCCCTGCAGTTTGGGGGCCTCGAATAATCGATAAGGCCGATACAGCGGTAGCTACGACCCTGGGTTTATTTATTTTAATTTTTAGGTCCCGCAGGATCGCCTGTACCGGTTAATAAGACCAACGAAACGTCACTAGTACTGGTTAGGAAGACTACCGACAAAACACCAGGAGAGGATAATAAGGCTAGCGACGAGTCAATAGTTGAGGATGTACCAATCATATTGTTAGCGGTAGTTCTAGGTGTTGGTGTTATCTCGGGCTTTTTGGTGATATTACACATGAAAAAATGTTGCCGTGTAAAATCAAACACAGGAGAATTACCTCAGGCGTATGTGGTAAGTTCTTTAATTTACTTCTAGGTACTTATTTTTGCATTCTTATAACTCTGTAACTATGCCTTACATTGCTGAATTTGAAACTTCTATTATTATCTATGTTGGACTGCCTCGTTGGTCTAGCGGTCGCAAGCGCTACTGCTAAGCAGGAGGTCTTGGGTTCGATTCCCGGGTCTGGCAAAGTGAAAAAATAATGGTGCCGATTCTCTTGTACACCGGACTAAAGTAACTAAACTATCACTAAAATTCCTTACTTTTGGCTATGAGAATCATAACGCTATTCTGTAGTAAAAAGTCTCTAAATTTAAAAAATATTTTGACACAAATAGATCGAATTTGACAATTGCGACTCCACGTGGTACATACTTGTTTGTCCTACCCCGTGAATTTTTTCAGAGCCGGAGGCGCGCCGTGGGGGCATCCTCGACGTGTTTTATATAGAATTTTTCACTTTTTGTATGGAAAAAAATAAAAATAAATTACCTACGTGTTGAACATTAGGGGTATAAGGGGTTCATAAAGGGGGTCGAAATTTTCATTATTTTTGCGATAGGACACACCATTTTCGAGATATAAGCAAAAGAAAATAAAAAAATCCAGTACAGTACTGTTTTTGCACCCGAAGTCGAGATGTTCGTGTGAATTTTAGTTCATGACAACTAATAATATTCCACACCATTTTCAGTGGCGATTAAAAATGGTCAGAATTAGTTAGAAAATTAAAATTTTAGGTGAAAAACGTCAAATTCAGAATAGCAAAATTGTCATTTTCACTCAATTAAAATCTCAGTACAATCTTAGTGCTGTCAAACTAAAATATAAAATTAAGTTGTGCCACTTTAGTCTATTTCAGAATGGGAAATCATCGTTTGAAAGGAGTAAACTAAATTTTGGTGATTTTCAGTCTAGTTTAGACGCATTTGTGACAAGCGAATCGGCACCAATAATAATGATTTGTCGCCTAATATTTTCTAACCGTGCCATCCCGCCAGTGGGCGCCCGTGCCGGGTTAAACTAAAAATTAATGTTCCGCCTAGTAGCCCGGTCCGTAACCGGACTTGTACTGTATCGGCATCGCCAAGCTAAGCTCTCTATCAAAATTTGTTGGGGGTTCGATAAAGCTCAAATGGTATAGCTTGTTTCGGCTGACTCGGGAGGTCAAGCTGTCATTCTGGCCTTACGAATAAAATGCAAAGGCGAGCGAAAAGAGCCATAATGTTTGATGATCCTGATAAGTTGATAGAAGAATTGGACCACGCCTGTACGGGCGTGGGTTATTTGTGTATACAAATAACATTAATTTTCATTCGGCTGACACCCTGCACCCACTACACCGTTGCGTACCTAGACTCGGCCAGCCCGACCCCGTGCCCACCCGCAGACGGGACGTTGTGGGGCTGACCGCGAACGGTGTCAGTGCCGTACGGCGCACCACTGCGTTTTATGCTCAGTTCTATGGCGTACGTACGCATAAGTAACCATGAACTCACCCGGCGACTAGGCTCGGGCGATTTTTGATCGCAAAGATTATTAATCGCGCACTAGATTTTCAATTCTCGGTGTTTGCCGAGCATTGATAATCCAACAGAGAGTAATACTGTGCAGAGAGTCAAAAAAATATACACATTGTATTTTCAACTCTTGAAAATCCAATGCGCGATAAAAAATCGCCCGTGGGAACGAGGGCTTATGGAACAATGAACTCAGCCGGCAACATGACGTGTAAAAGTGTTTGTACAAACCTACTTACAGAACTACAACAGAAAAACAAAACTTTTGTGACTGAGACGGCTATAGTACGGACCGGTTTTAGATCGGGACAGTGGAGACCTTAACACCTACCTTTAACTATAATTATTAATTCATTTAAATAAATTTCACAATGTATTTAAAAAAAGAAATTGTTTATAAATAAGTTAAAACAAATAAATATACACACGACATATAAAATTTTTACTGCTCTGCTAAATATCGCACTGTAATTTATTAATAATTATTCTCTTTATTTTCAGCCGAACAATCCCTTCTACGTGAACTTGTTGTTTAAAAGGCAGTGCCAACAAGAAATATACGAACAAGAGCATATTTACGAAGAAATTAACTAGATTGAGGGCCGATTTTCCAAACATCAGTTCTTTTATTTGAAACAGAAGAGTAGGTTGACAGCTTTTGTACGGTTGTTCTTAAATAAACTTGTTTTTTTAAACCGCCTTCTACAATGTTCGAATAAAAGTTATCTGACATTTGAAAAATCGGCTCTTAGTTAATTAATTGGTCCAAAAACAAATGATTTTATATAACTTTTCAAGTACCTACTTCTACGCGCGACACGACCACCGTGCAGTTTGCTTATTATAATTTTACGGTTTTGTTTTGTTTTATTACTGTTTGATTCCACGTTTTCGAACTTTAATCAGTCAAAAACCCTATCTTCAAAGAACTGCCATTTATAAATACCCACGCCATACAAAATACGTTCGAAGCATGCGGTACAGAACTAAATTATCAGTTGATAATTATTTGTGTTTATAGAACTCCACAATCCGACCCCACCCAATTCCTATTTAAGTTAAATGGTCTTTTGGAACATGTAGTATTTCATAAATATAAATAAAAAATAAAGGTGGTTTTAGTAGGTGATTTCAACATTAATACTCTCAAAAAAGGCAACATAACTAATCAATTACTAGATCTTTCATATAATTATAATCTAAAATTACATATAAATGAGCCAACACGCAAGTCATCATGTATTGACCATATTCTCAGCAATATTCTGGATGCTATTGCTACAGTAATGCCACTCCATCTATCCGACCATGACACAGCCCAAATAATGAGTATTCCTTTCAGACATGAGATACAAGTAAAACAGGCAGCATACTATATCTATAAACGAGACTATAACTTGAATAATATTCAGAAGTTTAAGGAATGTTTACTAAATGTGTCCTGGTCAGAAACTTACGCAGAAAATGATGATATAAATGTAGCATTCAGTTCTTTTCACGAACTATTGTGCCTTTTTTACAATCTACGCTACCCAAAAATAAAAGTAAAACTAAAAACTAATCACAAGAAACAAAACTGGATAAGAAAAAGGACTGAAACAAAGTTGTAAAACCAAACGGTCTCTACGCTATCAATATTATAGAAATAAAAATATAGGAAATAAAAGTAAATACATGCAATATTCAAAAATCTTACAGAAATGTATCTACACATCAAGAAAGAACGCAAATATTAAGTTTATTAACGAAAATGAAAATAAATGCAAAGCCGTATGGAAAGTAATTAGGGACGAAATCATGAACAATAACTTCAAGGAAAACATAGAAAATATTCAAATTGATAACACAGTAGTCACGGACCCTATAGAAATAGCAACTGCTTTCAATGACCATTACATTAATATGGCGCATACTTCTAGTGCGGATATAAAACCAAGCCCTAAGAAAAGTTCAGCATCTCACTCGATGTTCCTCAAACCTGTTTCTGAAAATGAAGTTAGAACGGAGATAATAGCATTAAAAAACTCAAATTCTGAAGGATACGATGAAATGAATACGAAAATTATAAACATTTTTAATTAATTTATCGTTCTCACTTGGATCTTTTCTTGAAGCATTAAAATTATCAATTGTTAAACCAATTTAAAAAAGGAGAAAATCTAATGTTAATAATTATCGTCCGATAATATTAATACCTATTTTGTCAAAGATTTTTGAAAAGTACATGTACAAACAATTGATCCAATTCTGTAATAAATTTTTCACCACTCCCGCACGAAAAAAGTGTCTTTCCTCTACGAAAACAGTGAGGAAAGTTGGATTTTCCTCACTGCTTGAACAGTGAGGAAAGTTGGTTTTTCCTCACTGTTTGAACAATGAGGAAAGTAATGATCCCGTTCAGAAGCTAAACTTGCCTGATTTTTTATGTTAAGTTTTAAAGATATTTAAAAAAATAAAGAATTATTTTGATTTGCTTTGTGTCTATTTTATTTATTTACCTATGATGACTGAATACTTTCTTGCTGGGAGTGGTGAAATTTTTTGTATGCAACATGTGAGCAAGTTCATTTGCTATTCGTTTTGTTGAGTCGCTCAAGACTCAAAATCAAAACTCATAGGAAAAACGAACTTTCCTCACATGTTGGATAAATAACTATAACATAATTAAGAAATCAAAAACACAAATCAACAACACTAGCCATCTTCACTCTTTTAAAAAATATATTGACGAACATTAATCAAAACCGTCTAACTACAGGTTTGTTCTTCGATTTATCTAAGGTCTAATGATCTGTTACTTCAGAAATTGGAGGCAGTTGGAATTAGAGGCTTCAATGGATATCGACATACCTAAATAACAGACGACAGCGGGTTACCATTACAAAAGTAGATAGAAATAACGATATGATACCATACTCATCTGCACTTAAGTTCAACAGCTATGGCATCCCACAAGGAAGTGTGTTAGGCCCAATTTTATTCCTTTTATACGAAAATTCTATAATTAATATAACCAACCATAAATGTATTTTGTTTGCTGATGAAATTTCCATTATTGTAACAACTGACAGGAAAAATAATACGATTGACGATCATGAAACTGATATTAATGACACTATTGAAAGACTAATTGAATATCTAAATAGAAATAATTTATCAATAAATCTTAAAAAATCAGTTTATACAATGTGGAGCAGGACGATTGACATTCCTCAAAACCACATAAAGAGTGTCATGTTCTTTACCCGTATACAAAAAATCAATCAAATCCAATGAATACTTTAGCCACAGGAAATTATTTTTCATTTTCTTATTTTTCAACATGATGTAGATCTGAGTCCGTAATAATAGGTAAACATTGTAAGGTCAAGAACCTGTGCAAAACGTACGATTCTATCCTCTACGTCTAAATATGCTTGAGAGACAGAGAAAGGTGTCATACGCCCTCCCGCCGCGACCCGCATCGGGCCGCGCAACAGGTTAGTGACTTTTCGTAGATAAAGCGTGTTTACTTTTTATGCAGTTGATTCTGCTATTTATTTTGTTTGAAAATTGCAATTTTTCAATTTTCCATTAACTACTAATCTTCGTATTTTAAAATGTTTCTATGGACTAGTACTGTGCTCGTTTTAATTTAATGTCGTAAGTCCAGATCCACATTGTATACAATAGGGATGATGACTAAAAAAATGTTTTTTGTCCAAAATGTAGATTATGAAAAAATAACGCACACGTATTTTTTCTTTTTTTACGTTATCAAAAGATTACGGCGATACATTGAGTTATAATGTGCCGTGACGTCACTTGTATGTAGATTTTATCCATACTTGTGACGTATCAACCCCCACTCCCGAACTTTAATGCGTTGTATCTAAGTCATTTTTCATTAATATGATAAAGCAAAAAATACGTGTCTCATATTTTATTATTATCTGACTGACGGACTAAATAGAATTTCTTTTTTTTGACCCAGGCATCATCCCTATTGGGGTAATAGCACAGATCCAAATAGAGCATTTATTGCACAAAAAAAATGCATTAGAGCCACCTTTAGACCAGTCTTCGACCTGATGAATCCTGTAGGCCGATATTTAAAAGGCTTGGCTTGTTGCCGCTACCGTCTCTTTATATATATGAAACATGTATGTTTGTGAGGAAGCATAAGGAATTATTTAGTAATGCAGATGATTTATATCCTCGTAACCGACGAGACCCCCACAGGCTCGTACTGGATATTCTACCGAGACTAGCTAAATACAATAAAAGTTGTTTATTTATGTGTGTACGTATATATAATAAGATACCAAGTAATCTCAAAACCTTAAAGATTAGATTATTCAAAAATAAATTGCATGAATGTTTGTGTAGTCATAGTTTTTATAGTTTCAAAGACTTCTTTGACAATAAATGTTAAATACATAAATTATGCTTGTAAAATTTGTACGCTTATAACTGTTAAGCAAAAACGTAGGTATGCTCTTGTTATTTTGTATTATACCATCTTTTTATACCATGTTTTTAAGCAAATAAATATTATTCATTATTATTATTTTTGGTAAACAAATTTTGTTTCTTAGCTCCTTGGCTAGTTTAAGCTACATCAACGGGCCAAGCCAAGTCAATGTAGCGTGTGTGTGAGTCGTGTGTGTGGGTGACGATTATGTGTCTTTTATGTGGAATTTATGTTATGAGGAGTGATTTCATTTTCCTCAATTTGCATGAACTTTCTGACTATTCTGCAGGTGTTTAAAATTGCGGCTTTTTGGAGTGTTATATAAATTGAGTCTTTTAGGTCTATTAGTTTGAGGCTGTGGTGGAGGTGATTGGGTATAACACCCGTTGTGGAGACAACAATGGGTACTACGTAGACTTTTTGCTGTCTCCAAATTCTGGTCACTTCTTCTTTCAGTTCAGCATATTTACTGATTTTCTCACCTATTGTTTTTTGTAAATTATGTGTATTAGGGACTGATATATCTATGAGGTATGTGACTTTATTAACTTTATCTTGAAGGGTTATATCTGGTCTATTATAGTGAACGGTCCGGTCGGTTAGTATGGCACGATCGTAATAGAGTTTGTGTGTGGTATTTTCTAGAACTGTTTTTGGTATGTACTTGTAATAAGGAGTTTTTGTATCTTGTATGAGTTTATATTTAAGTGCTAGTTTTTGATGGATGATGTTTGCTACCTGATTGTGTCTGTGTGTATAGTCTGTTTGTGTGAGTGTTGTGTTGTCTGTTATGTGTTGTATGGTCTCTGGTTGACTGTGGCATTTGCGGCATTTATCGTTTGTTATTGTGGGATCTTTTATAATGAATTTCCTGTAGTTTTTAGTATTTATGATCTGATCCTGTATTGCAATAATAAATCCCTCGGTTTCCGGAAATAAGTTACCGATTTTATTATTATTATGTTTTTATTATTTTTTTTATTTATTTTTTAGATTAGATTAGACATTCTCTACAGTACAAGGTGTCAGTCAACCTAGCGTCTTTGATAACTATTTGACGTGAAGGTATTTGTTAGTTTTCGAAAATGTAAGTAAGTAATAGTAAGTAATACTTTATTGCATAAAAGGTTATTTGTAGTACATAATGGTTACAATTAATTAATGATAATGGTAAAATACAATTTTTTGGGTGAGCTTCTGTTCTCCTAGCTAAGTTGCTGAGCAACCTGTATTAAGGAGTGACAGTTTGCCTCCCAAGTTGATTCTCACAATATGCTACGTGTTGATAAAATTGAGTTACAAGTTACATTATTGTCTACCATCTTATTAGGTTAGCTATGCTTCTATACAATTACTAATAATGAAGGGTTAGAATTAAAAATAAGAAAAAATTAAATAAAAACAAACAAGGACAATTTTGTGTGTGTGTGTGTGTCTGATTGTGATATGGAATGTGTAAAGGGGTGTAATCGTGTATTGTAATGTGAGTGTTGGATGTGTTTGTGGGGGGAGTGTGGGTGTGTGTTTTTGGAAACGAAGGGAGGTACCTATTGTTAAGCCATTGAAGAATTAATTGGTTTCGTTGCAGGTGTAGCAGTAGTAAAAATCTAAGAGAGTGTTTTCAAAAGTTCCTCAGTCTCATCATAAGTTTTGGATAGAAGGAACGAACGAACAGTAATTTTGCATTTGGAATATGGTAGGCCAAAGATTGGTAAGCTTGCGTTGAGTTGGTTATACAGATAGGGACCAAGGTAATGAAAGAATCTTTTAGTGAAAGTGTAAGACGGCCGTGGAATAGTGCATATCCTGTCTTTTCGTCGTTTCGTGATTATAGTGAAAGGGGTATTTCGGTGTTGTAGTAGGACGGTCTGCAAAATAAAGTGTTGTCTGACATTAAGGACATTCCAATTTTTGTATAGAGTTGTTGTGGGGAAGATGATGGGTTTAAATGTAGCTACTTTCAAAATTGCTCTATGGGCTATTTCTAGCGGTTTTATTGTGGATTTGTTTGCGCCACCCCAACATGTAATACAATATGTAATAATTGATAAGCACAAGGCATGATAGACAGTACGTATTACAGTTGACGTGGCGACGTATCGTAGGTTTTTAAATATATAAATGAGTTTCCTAACCCTACTTGTAAGGAGACTAACATGGGTTTTGAAGTTAAGGAACTTATCTATAGTTATGCCTAAGTATCTTATATTGTCTACAGGAGTAATGAGCGGACACTGACAAGGTAGAGATATCTGAGAATGTGTGTGACATGAGTGAGCTTTGATGATAATTGGAATTTCGGGTTGTGATTTTGATGATAAGGAAAAGGTAATGAGCTTTGTCTTGGATGTATTTAATGTGAGAGTATGAGAAAGAAGCCAATTATATGTCGAATTAAATCCATCTTGCGCTAACGTCTGAAGTTCTGACCAAGAGTCTGCATATAAAGTAATAGCAGTGTCATCAGCGAATGACACAATTTTAGCATTAGTAATGTGTAAATTGCAAAGGTCGTTAATAAAGACGAGAAACAAAGTAGGTCCAAGGATACTGCCCTGTGGCACACCATAACAAATCGGAAGCTCACTACTTGTATGGTCACCGACTTTCACCATTTGTGTCCGACTGATAAGGTAGCTCCGGAAGAGCTGTAGTTGTAAGCCTCTGACACCTAATTTTTCAAGTTTGTTTATGAGTGTTGAAATGGGGATTGTGTCGAAGGCTTTGGCGAGATCGAGGAATATGGTGAGAACTTTTTTGTGATTATTAAGTTTATTCACAATAAAACCCGTTACGTCATGAACCGCATTTGCGGTACTTTTGTTTTTTCTAAAACCAAATTGTTGAGGAGAGATTAGATTAAGTTTTTCAAGGAAGTTAACCAATCTTGTATTGATTAAACGCTCAAGAACCTTCGACAAGGCAGTTAGAACCGCTATGGGGCGATAATTAGTAATGGATTCTTTATCCCCACTCTTAAAAATCGGATGTATAATCGCCTTCTTGAATGATGTTGGAAAAGTAGCGGTCTGGAAACAGAGGTTAAAGATGTAGTTTAATACAGGCGCCAAGATGGAGGAGTATCTTTTTAATATGGTAGGTGTAATGCTATCCCATCCAGTGGCTGCGTTTGTTCTGAGAGAATTAATAGTTGATATAATCTCAATCGGGTCTGTCTCATCTAGAACAAATGATGTTGACAAATTAGTGCTTTGAGAGATGGTTGGCTGGGACAGGGTTTGAGTGTGTGTAATTTTGTCAGCGAGATTCTTACCTATTTCAGCAAAATAATTATTTATATTGTTGCAAGACTGAGCGGGTGTGTCGGCATGTGATAGTAGATGTGTGGATGAATTTGGTGTTTTGGGGGTGTTTGTGATTCGTTTAATCGTTTCCCAAAGAACTTTAGAATTATTTCCAGCCTTAATGAGTTCTTCAGCATCAAATTGTCTTTTTACTTTTTTTAGAATTTTATTACAAAAGTTTCTGTATCGTTTGTAACTAATATCTAGGGTAGTATTTGCCGGCGTTTTTTTTGCTTTTTTGTGTAGTGAGTCCCTGTGTTTCATACACCGTAGCAGCCCAGGGGTAATCCAGGGTTTTAGAATTTTTTTCCGTGCTGGTAGTTTAGTGACCCTTGTACTTTCAGAGATAGCTGTATTCATGACATTCACTAGAGTATCCGCAGCAATGTTCGCATCCAGTATAGAGTAGATGGGCGTCAGGTCCATTTTTTCCATTGATTTGTCAAGTTTGTCAAAGTCAATTTTAGTAATGGTGGTAGTGATTTTAGTTTTACCTTTGATTTTCTTGACATACAAGCCTAGAAGGGATGAGTTGTGATCAGTTGTTGAGGTATCAAAAACAAGTGAGACCGATGGTGATTTTGTTTTTAATATTGTATGATCAAGACAGTTGGGGCCTCTGGTGGGTAAGGTATGCGCGGGAAGGAAACCATGAAAGGCCAAAACATTGAGGTAATCTTGTGAGCGAGTGTCAGGGGTATGCGGTTTAATATCTAAATTGATATCGCCGGTCAGAACAACTGATTTGAATTTAGAGAAGGCGGGTAATATGTCGTTAAGAGTAGAATTAAACAGGTCAGCGTTTCCATTTGATGGCGATCGATAGATGCACAGTATAGCGATATCTAATCCCACCTCCACCACCAGCCCAGTGGCACATCTGTTCAAAGCTAATTCTTTGCAAGTGGAGCTGAGGTCAGTTCTGACATATACGACGACACCATCACTCTGATTTAAATTTGTTGTGGTACTATATATAGAATAATTATCTAAAATGGGAATGTTGGTATTACTAGTGCACGAGAGCCAGCATTCCGTTAATACTATGAGGTCACACTCTACAGGAATTCGTTGAAGCAAGGTTTGTAAACTTAGAAAGTTACAGTTTATTGATCTTATGTTTTGTGTGAAGATTTTTAGATAGTTCTGGGGCTGCTTAATAAAGAGTGGAGCCTGCTCCGGACTACAAAAGTACGATTCCGATACAGAGATTTGATCAATATTATCCATGAGTACATTGACATTATCAAGCATTTTTAATGTTAAATGTAAGGGTCAAGGATTTTTTATAAAGCTGAAATAATAGTTTTGGGTATGTGGTGAAGGGGAAGAATTTGAATGGTGTAGGTATGTAGTAAGACTGTGTAATATGAAAATTATGTGTGAGAGTTTGGACAAATGTGTTAAAATTTACAAATATGTTAAAGGTAGGAAATAAAAACAAAAAAATAAGCAATGCAAGAAATAAACATCTACGGTGTACTAGTCATTCATTATTCAGCGACGTTAGCTGCTGCAGTTGCTGTTCATTTTTAATTATGATATACTGACTTTCAGCGTTCTTCTTGATCATGACACGTCCATTAGATGTCCAGCAAAAGGTATAATTGTTTGCCTTAGCAAAGTTGCGTGCAGCGTAAAACAGTTTTCTGGAGAGCGAAGTAAGCTGCTCGGCAATGTATACAGGTGTAGTCGGTACGGCAAGGCCCAAGTGAGTCGAATTGATCTTATTGCCCGGATTCTTATTGTTATATTGTTTTGCAGATGCTAGGAAATTACTTTTCTGAAGGGTATTAGAGAACTCAACACTTATATTCGATGTCTTGTTTTCCCTTTTTGAAGGCAGCCTTGAGACATCGCGAATATCGGTTAGTTGAATGTCCATTTGTAATTGCTTTGAAAGGGTCTGTACATATGTATATAAAGTTTTCTTATTTTCTTGTGGTAATTTGGGTACATTACGTAGTTCAAAGCAGGTTTTGATATGGTTTCGATCTAAAGTATCTATTTTCTCTTCAAGGGAGCACATTTTATTCGCCATGGTGTTACGTTCCTTTTCTAAGCCCGCGATTTTAGCGTCCAAGGACGTCAACTGGTCCGAAATACTTGTAACAGATTTGCCGATTTCAGAATTTGTTTCCTCTATTTTCGTGTGTAGAGATTTAATTTCCATTATATGTGACTCCAGTTTGTCCAGCCGCGCGTTCTGAGAACATGTTAATTCTCCAATCAAATCCTTCAGTTCGTTCCTGAGCTCATTAATTGAGTCTGAATGGTCACCCGAAGCTCGGCGGCGCTTTGCGCGCTGGGTAATGTTTGTTGCGGTTTTTTTAGGTAAAATAATGCCTTCTTCTTCACATAATTTTTGAATGTCGGACTCTGAGCGTGAGGGTTGATTTGAAGAACCCTTTGGTGGTGTTTGGGACATATTGATTTAATAGGCGCGATAGTGTAAACAATGAGTGAAAAACAAAAATAAAAACAGAAAAATACAAAAAGAAGCGATGATTTCCGTCGGGATCGAACTCGTGACACTAGGCGCTCTATGATCTCAATGCAGGCGTTAAACCCACTAATCCAACTGAACCTCGGCAAGTAAGTCGAATTAGGTGATATGTTGTTAATGTTAATGTTCACCGGTACGTAGTAATGACCTATTACTTGGTTATGAAGGTCATTCACCGCGACACCACGACACAATGACACATTAATTTAACGTTCACTTTTTAGTTGTTTTAACATGTATTCCTTGATAACTCAGTTATTGTTTATGCACTGTTTATAGTTTTTTCACTGTTATGTTAGTTGTATTGTTGTGCACGTAATTGGTTGATGCTTCAAGTGTTTACTGTAATCTAAACTAGTATTATCAAATAAAAAGTGCGGGAGGTCACAAAAACACGTCTGCTCGCGACAACGTTCGGGTGGGGGGGAAAATGGCTGTAGTTTGACCGAAACCGCTGTACCACGCTTGAGGTATGTAAGGAGCTAACTTTGAGAGAGACTGGTGCCTGAAGTAGGTTTAAATAAAAACCTGTATTACGTGTATTGTATTATATTAATAATAGGTACTAGGATCTAGGTATCTAGGTCATAATATCATTTTCCATAACAGCGGATAGCATAAACTTCATTTCGCAGAAAATCGTTTGGCATACACTCATTTATCATAATTCAAAACTCATAATTTTGTAAGTCAGAATCATCTTTAGGCATAAATTTCATATTCCTAATAATTAAAAAGCAGAACCATCAAATCGCAGAAAGTTCACATAAACATGCAAACAAGCATACACCATGCATGCAGCAAGCATGCATGGTGTATGCTTGCTTGCAACTTTAAACCAATTCTAGGATTTTGCAAAACTGTTGTCGCCACTACCAATAAATTGTTTTGCGCTTGGAAATCATAGAGTGGCACATATTCGTAATATTACTGCTACTCAATAAATATTGTAGTTATCCCTTTTGGTAACAGGAAAGCATTTGACATTTAAATTAAACCAAAACACATTTCAAATGAAATAATATTTATTTGATATTATGAACAAACCACATTGAGGAAAGTCCTGAAAACTGTTAAAATTTGTTATTCTTCCATTCTTCCTTACTTGAACATGCGTCAAATTCAAATTCAAATCAAATTTATTTGCGAGAATGTAGGTTTACACTGTATGATCTTAAAACTATAATGGCCCTTTTACATTCTACCAATACTTATGGTGTGCAAATATTTAATTGTGTCCTACACAGTGTTTTTTTTTTTTAATACAGCAACTACAAACAAGATGCATGCATTAAAATTTTCATAGAACAAATTTAATCAATTGATGTCAGAGTTATATGTCAGTTCAAGAGATAACGTTTATAATTATGTAAGTAATGTCAGAATAAGACTAAATAAATAATATTGTAAATCATAACTATTATTTAAAGGTTTACACCAATATTTACTTCAGTTTCCTTCTCCTCAATCAGACATGTATTCATTGAGATTGTAAAAGCATTTTTCTTTTAACCATTGCGTTATCTTTTTTTTAATCATGGTCAAAGGTAAATCTTTAAAGGAGTCCGGTAATTTGTTATATATCTTAACAGCATTTATGTATGAGTTCCTATTATACAATTCGAGCCTGCATTGCAGTAAACAAAGCTCATGTTTAAATTTATTTTTATTTCTAGGAGCTACATTTCGTTTAGTTACATCTTTATGTTTAGTAAAATGTTCCGGATGTTGTTTTACAAATAAGCATAATTCTCTAATGTACATACATGGTAATGGCAGAATATTGTACTTTTGGAACAAGGGTTTACAACTTTCCGTATACCAGGCTCCACAGATTGCACGTACACATTTTTTTTGTACTCTAAACGCTTTCAAAATATCCACCAAATTACCCCACAACAAAAGTCCATAAGCGAGTATGGACGAAACGTATCCATGATATGCACAAAGAGCAGCTTCTTTTGATACCGTGACTCTTAATCTTTTTATCGCGTATACGAATCTGTCAAGTTTATCGCTAACATAATCGACGTGTGTTTTCCAGTCACAATTCTGATCCAAATGTATTCCCAGAAATTTACTATTTCTAACTTGTTCGATTATAGTATCATTATATTTAACATTTAACGCCAATGGCACCAGAGCACCAACTGCAGTAAATATAATATCATCAAAGCGACTATTTATTATGTACTAGCTGCGCCCCGCGGTTTCACCCGCATAAGTTACGATCCCGTGGGAATATCGGGATAAAAAGTATTCTATGTGTTAATCCAGGTTCCAAACTATCTGTGTGCCAAATTTTATCCAAATCCGTTCCGTAGTTTTAGCGTGAAAAAGAGACAAACATACACACTCACAACCTTTCGCCTTTATAATATTAGTGTGATAATATTAGTATGATGTCACTCGGATATCAACTTTGCCCGACCTCGTAATCAAACCCAAAACCCCACGTTCAGTCACATTGAAACCACTGTACCAACTGCAAGCATGTCGTCTACCCTTAGGCTGCCATGATCAGATCTACCTGCAGGTCCATCTGGACTGCGCACACATCTTAGTAGGTACCATGTGGCACGCGCGTTGCTGTCGCAGTGACAAGTGCGCACACAGTACAAAGCCATTGACGAGTACCACATGAACGAACTATAAAACTACAGTAACCTTAAAAAGTATGATCACGTCTCTAACTTTCGCAAGATACTCAAGTGGCTCCCTATTCGACTTCGCAGGAACTCTCGGATATTGTGTTTGCTATTTAACCTCCTTCATAATCCTAAACTCCTTCCTATCTGCGGGAGGGCTTTTCCTATGCCCGTCCTTCTGATGTGCCTTGCAGGTCGCATCTTAGAAACCTGCTTAAGTCCCCTCCCCACTCCACTGACTTCTACTCCTACTCCTTCCACTTCACTGTGCATGCGGTGCGGTTGTGGAATTCACTTCCGACGACACGACATTAGGGACTACCAAACTGTTGCAGTATTTAAAAGAAGAGTGAAAGAACACTATCTTTCCACTTCGTCATAGTTGCGTAGGTATTTATGTTGTATTTTCTTTATTTTAGAAGTATATATGATTGTATGTATGTATGTATGTTCGTATAAGTATATTGTCATAAATAATTTGTTTTATTTTATTGAGTGATTTTTTTTGATATTATGTATTTTATTTTCTCTCTACTCTTACACACGGTGTCTAAATCTCTTTCTACCCTCTGTCCTATCGCAGGTATGCTGGAAGAGATTTCTTTAGAAATAAGCACCACCTTTATTTTTCTGTTCTTTTCATCTTGTCTGTTTATTTATGTGTGATAATGATATGTACATAAATGATTAAATAAATAAATAAGATATCATAATATCCTGTCAGTTCGAACAAGCGCAGACTCATCTGTTCTGAGATCTCTATGTTTGATAGCTTATCCTTTCATCGTCCGCCTAGTCTTTTCACAACCATGTTGGGGTCAACTTCCAGTCTACCGGATATCAAAGTCAAAGTCAAATAATTTATTTCATTTAGGCACAAAAAAGGCACTTATGAACGTCAACATTTACAGAAAAAAAAATATAATAATTGATTCTAGTCGCCCATTCCAAAAGGTCGTTTTCGTATGGAGAAGAATGGGCAAGAAACTCCACCGTTACTCTTTTAAAATATTTTCACAATATTCTGTATACATTAATTATATAATTATATGTGAAGATCCTTTTATCCTTTTTTTCCTGACAATGAACAGCCACGCCATCTCTTCGCGGGGGTGTCGTAAGTTGCGATTATAAGATTACGTTGAGAGGATGTGCAGCAGTGTGTGTCTGCTGATAACAACAAACTGCAATCATCACTCATCATCTCCCTAGTCTTTTCCCAACTACATTGCGGTCGACTTCCAATCTAACCAGATGCAGCTGAATACCAGTATTTTACATGGAGCGACTGCCTATCTGACCTCCGCAAACCAGTTACTGATTACCACGATACCCCTTGGTAAGACTGCGTGTTAGACTATCGGGTTTCTGAACTTTCTGACTACCTGTATATAGCGACTGTCAAACGTGTCGCTGTGATTACTTAGCCACGAGCCCCTCTCGCAGTACCATTAACTTATTTATTTATAGCCTATCGTGTATTTGCGCTTGACATTAAACTACTGCGGCCACAACACTGATTAAGGAAAATTTTACATTATACTCATTAGTAACCAAAATATACGTATATTGCCTACTTACTTAATGACACAATACAACCAAGTTTGACGATGGCCGATCGTCAAACTTGGGTGTTGTATTATTCTAACGAATAAATTAATCAAAAGTTTCATTTAATTTAATTTATTGTTTGCTCTTGAAGTGCTTTCAAAAACTATCGAAAGAGTCTGGCTAAAGTTATTTCTATTTTTTAAAGAAGTAGTCTTAAGTGTTGTGTAAGGTATTATGTTGTTGTCACAGTTACAGAAAAATTATAGGTAAAGTATTAATTAAGCTTTTATTAAAATTAGGTATTTCAATATCGTTCATATCCACTTGATATTTATTTATACAGGGTTACAGGGAAAGTCGTACTGAATATTAAAGGAGGTTATTATTCAGGTCATTTCTGATGATTTTGATTCTGAAATAAAATGTCCGAAACTTAACCGTTATGGAGATATTAAATTTTAAAGAATATTTTTAAAAATCCTTTATTTTTTGGCTTTTAGTCGTTTTCTTAGGGATTAGAGCTCCTAGAGTCGGTTTTTTTTATGTATCTAGTTAGAAGACATGTCCATTAATAAAAATGATCAATAGAAACTGAACCCACTACTAACAGCTTAAAAAACTGCTCGACAACGGTTAGCATTATGAATTTTCTAATAGAGTGTTTTAACTTTAACAGGCTTTTAATAAAAAAAAATTGTATGGAACTTATTCTGCAAATAATTTTATAAAGTTCTACGTCTCTTTAGCTATTCAAAAAGGTACTCACTATTATTACTTATTATTTATTAAGGTCACTTGCTATTAAATAGGCAAAACATTGCCCAAATAACAGTTAAGTTAGGCCTCTCCTAACTTAACTGTTATTTCGCAAAATCCATAACACATTAGGATGTCAGCATATTCCTCGTTGGTAAATGTTGCCATGTTCACAACACAAATCAAAATCCAGTTACAAGCCACGTCACACAGTTAGAAGATGAAACAGTCCAAAAATCCAAGCCGTCGCGTTTTTAAAAAAAAAAAATCGGAGGGCACGGATAACACATCTATCATGGAAGAATCGCATGAGCAGACTAAACAAACACCACGATCCACGATTTGACAATTCAGACATTTAAAATGACATAAATACCTGTCACCGCACGTCTCCCGGGCACAAACAATGTCTACCCAAACCTTTTTTCATTGTTTAAAAGTGCCAGGTAGTAAGCCGGATTCTTTTGTATCGAAATTCTGTTATGTTGTACGATGGGCAAAGTCAAAGTCAAATAATTTATTTCATTTAGGCACAAAAAAGGCACTTATGAACGTCAAAAATTCCTACCTATTCTAATAACCCCCCCTATTCTAATAACTACCTATTCTAATATACCCCGGGCCTATTCTAATAACATTATTTTAAGATTTTATGAACAAACCTAGTAGATGATATAACTCTTTGAATAGCTAAAGAGACGTAGAACTTTGTAAAGTTATTCGCAGAATAAGTTCAATACATTTTTTTTTTAAAGCGGCGGCCATGTAGAACATGAATTATAAAAATTTTCTAAAAATTTTGTCTTTTTTTTACGTATTTTAGCTACTTTTACCTCAAACTAAAAATGTACCCTCTCCTAACTTAACTGTTATTTGGGCAATGTTTTGCCTATTTAATAGCAAGTGTTATACCTTTTTGAATAGCTAAAGAGACGTAGAACTTTATAAAATTATTTGCAGAATAAGTTCCATACAATTTTTTTTATTAAAAGCCTGTTAAAGTTAAGAACACTCTATTAGAAAATTCATAATGCTAACCGTTGTCGAGCAGTTTTTTAAGCTGTTAGTAGTAGGTTCAGTTTCTGTTGATCATTTTTATTAATGAACATGACTGTCCTCTAACTAGATACATCAAAAAAACCGACTCTAGGAGCTCTAATCCCAAAGAAAACGACTAAAAGCCAAAAAAAAAAAGGATTTTTAAAATTAATCTTTCAAATTTAATATCTCCATAACGGTTAAGTTTCGGACATTTTATTTCAGAATGAAATTCATCGGAAATGACCTGAATAATAACATCCTTTAATATTCAGTACGACTTTCCCTGTAACCCGTATATAGGTTTTAGTTTTAGCTTTATTGAACACCAGAAAATAAATAGCAAAAAAATAAAGGTAACACTACAAAACATACAATGGGCGGCCTTATCGCTGTCTGCCATCTCTTCCAGTCTAATTACTGACGACTGATTTAAAAACGTTATGAGAAAAATAAGTTTTCTATAGAAATTTGAAATTGTTCCTCATATCTCGTCTTTATAACAGTGTCCATTCAAAATATATATTTGCAAGCCTAGTTTTTTTTTCTATCCAATCGGAATAAATACACACTTCTTTAAGAATAAGTTTGATTTACAAATTATTTTGGTATTATGTTTGTATGAACTACGTATGCTCCGCAGGCCCCTTAGGGCGTTTGCTACGTTAAGAGTGCGCACGCGGCGGGTGCACGGAGCGGGATTATTATCTTTCAATACAAACACGCCTGGCGGGCACCCGCCGCGTGCGCACGCTTAAAGTAGCGAAAGCCCTTAAGGTTCAGTTTGCGCTGCAAATTCAATAAAAAGTATGATTTTGATAATTATTCTAAAATCAACTTTTTAACTCTTTCGTAATGTTGAAATTAGCTTAAGTATAAATATAATCAATTGGAAACAAGATTTAAACTTAAAAAAACTAAACCTACCTTTTAAACTTACCTAGGTGTCGCCTCTAAGTACCGTCTCAGCCATGTTTGCCGATGATTTGTTTACTTTCCACAGATAAAACATTCAAAGACTCTGCTTCGACTACATAGAACTCCTGATGAATTAGTTAAGAGACTAATTATTATAAAAATGATCAGTCTACGAGTGTTCTTCTTCGTAACCCTGGCAGCGAAGGGGCTTGCTTGTCGTAAGTTTTGTTTTATTTACCCTAAGAACAGGCCGCCGTATTCTCTGGGCGATCATGGAACTGACGGAGCCCTCCGTAGGTTGACAAGGTACATCAAACCTAGCAAGGCAAAGCTAGGAACCCTAACAATGAAGTTACTGCAGTAGTAACCTCCGCCGTATGTTTTTTGTTAAAAGTGTGACGAAAAGGTTTACGCGGTGGAGATATTTTAATAACACCACGTAAATCGTCAACATAAAAACAAAAAATATATAAAAATTGGAGAAAAGCCCCCCTTTCTATCTAGGAAGTTTATGGTCACAAGATTCCTTTAATTCCCTAGGGAGTAGCGCAATACTTTCCTGGCTCAGCCTGGTGTGACGATGACCGCAGCGGGTGTGCCACGCTGTAGACGTCAGTGATGGTGATGGTCGGCAGATAATCTTGCCAGACCCTTAGCTCAGCTCCGGCACAGAGCATTCACAAGCTCTGTGCCGGGTACATATTTTACCCGCGTGTTCTAGACGGTAGACGGTGGTTTTAGACGGAATGTGGTGGCCACGGTTGCCACCACGGTGGCGTTCGGATGCCACCGATATTCGGAGAGAACTCCGGTGCGGGAAGCAGCGCTACTGCTAAGCATGATCGTCCTGGTGGTCATGATGGTCCTGGGTTCGATTTCCGGGTCGGGCAAAGTGTTATTGGGTTTTTCAATCTGGAATTTCTCAGTAGCAGCCCGCCCCCGATTACATGGGACTTAAACAGAACTGGCAACTTATATACAGTGTACTAAAGTACAACTCTTCCTAGCCCTTTGGGAATTACTTGCGTGTTATGTCAGTATAGTACACCCACGGTTCTCTATTGTGTTCCTTAACTTTTTTATCCATAATCTAAAGTGTTTTTTTTGTCCTAATCATTATTAATTGTCCGAATGATAACTTGCCGGACTTGATGTCACATAATATAACATGCCATAAAATTTAAATCCCTAAATACAATATGCCCTAAATCTGTTTAAAATTAAAAAAAAAAAATTGTTATAATATTGTTGTTACAAAGGTGTTACACATAATATGATGTCCATGATATTCTGCTGTTTCCAGCATACAAATATTACAAAAAATTCAAATTAAGAGTAAGTACTAGAACAATAATACGATTAAATCAAACGTAAACCATACAATGTCAAGAATAAGGAAAACGTTAACTACTTTCAAATACAATGTCAGGGGTTATTAATTAAGTCCTCGCGCATATTTGGGAGTGGCGCGGGGAGGCGAAACGCCGGGGCTTGACTCCGATGCCGCGAGAAATCGCGGCACAGCGGACAGAGCTCCGACGGGATCTCATGGCGTCATGGAGAGTGCGATTGTCGCAACCCAGTGCTGGGCACGCCACTATTGCGGCGATAAGTCCCCTCTTTGAGGAGTGGCTGGAGAGGCGCCACGGCGTCCTCACCTTCCGCCTGACGCAGGTCCTCACCGGACACGGCTGTTTCGGGAGGTACCTGTTTCGGATAAGGCGGGAGGAAACGCCCGGGTGTCATCACTGCGTGGATCGCCCGGAGGACACGGTGGAGCATACGGTGGAGGTATGCCCGGCTTGGGCAGAGCACCGCCGTGTCCTCGTGGAGGCGATCGGTGGCGGGGATCTCTCGCGTCCGGCCCTGGTCCAGGCCATGGTACGGAGCGAGAGAGCATGGGAGGCCGTCACCTCCTTCTGCGAAGCAGTATTGCTCGCGAAGGAGGAGGCGGAGCGCGTGAGGGAGAGGCAAATTTCGCGCCCTCACGCCCCTAGCCGCCGCAGGAGGAGACGCCCTGGGCGTCGGGAATCGATTGCCGATTCCCGGCCACCGTAGGCGCGGGCTTGCGGACGGTGAGCAATGGGTAGCTCGCCGTCCGGTAAGGACCAGGCCCGGGTCGACGGCGCGTAGTGTTCCACGCGCGCCTCAAAGAGTGTCAGCGAGTGAAGGGGTCCAATGAGACCATTGCCTGCCGGGGTTGCGGGAAAGTCCGAAAGGGATACCGTGGCCCCTGGCATTGCACAGGCAAGAGAAGGAACACGGGTGGGTTTTAGTCAGTAAGAGTCTGACACGCCCTCCCGCTCCACCCAGAGCGGGAGACGTCATTTGATGATTTCCAACCCAAAAAAAAAAAAAAAAAAAAGGGGTTATTAATTATAATGTCAAGGAAGATTATTTTTTTAAATTTATTTATTTATATTTCAGACATGACAACATCCATTTCGTTAGTAAGATAGTGCTTAAAGCTATGTTAGTTCTCACATAAATGCATACAATGTTTGAAGAACGGACAGTCAAACCTGTCCGCTATCACACTCAGGATACTGTTGCTGCTTTCTTGCGTAAGATTGCCGCGAAACCATCTGTGCGTGCCTCCATAATGAATGCGTTATTGTATTGGACCCGCAGAGCATTGACAGCCCTTTGCGTATAAGCTGTCCACAGGCTGCTGGAGTAAAACGTCCGACAAAAGGATTTAAATAACAACATTTTAAACTCTTTTGTGCAGCGGCGGGCCAGCATATTAGCCCTGACCGTCAACGCTCTGCGTTCCCTTTCCATGTCACTTCCATCGTTCAAAGAGTCCGTGACTATATGCCCCAGATATTTGAATTCATGGACTCTTCGAAGTTCAGTCTTACATAACATAATCGGTGGAACCTTATCCAATCTCCTGCATCTAGGAGCAAAGACCATGAGCTCGCTCTTTTTCACGTTATACTGTAAGCGATGGCTGGCAGCAAACATCTCACACATTTGCAACAGTTCTCTGAGTGCACTGATAGATAAATAATAAAATAATTAATAAATAATTTGTTTATTGTACAAAGAGAAACACAATACATTTAGTCATACACTAAAACAAGATAGTACATAATGGTGGTCAAAAACCAAGTTGAGCAGCTGGCTCCCAAAGTAAGTAAAAAGATACTTGTATCTCAGGCGCCGAAGTTCCTCATAAACGTTGAATATTAATGTAATCAAGTTAAAGAGACTCAATAATTAAGTATTTCAAGTATCCGTATTGAGAAATTCATGAGATGATCGTAAGAATATTTTCTGTATCTTCGTAAGACAAATTCTGCAACCAACTAGTTAGCTTTGCTTTAAGTGCAAACTTGGTCAGCGTGTAAATATCAATTAACCGATGTATCCTATTATAAAGACGAGCGCTTAGGACTGAGTAATGGCGGCTTGCAAATACGGAACGACATCGCACGGTGTCACAGACCGCACGACCTCGACGTCTTAGAAGGAAGTTAGGGTCGAGAGGTAGGATGGAGTGGTGGCGTAAGACTACACGCATAATGAAGAGTTGTCGCACAGTGACGACTTGAGTTTCAGAGTAAAGCAGGGTGGTTGGATAATCTCTACGCTTAAAATGCATAACCTTTAGAATCACCCTTTGAGCTCGTTCTATTTGAAGAAGAAGATTTTTATAGGTGCCTCCCCATACTGTGATACAGTAAGTGATTATTGATGCACATAAACTCTGGTAGACTAATGACAAGGTAGCAGGGTCAGCGGAATGTCTTAATTATTTAAATATGAAGATGAGCTTCCTAGTACGTGTACATAGAGCCTTGATATGGGTGCGCCAGGTTAGTTTTTCATCAACGTACACCCTAGGTATTTGATACTAGAAGCTAAGGAGAGTGTAAGACAACTGCAGCTGGTATCATGCTCTGAACAAGAATGGGCTTTTACTGTACTAGACTCGGTAGGTAAAGGAATAGAATGCGGCAAGGAGAAGCGTAAGAGTTTGGTCTTATCAATGTTGAGAGTTAAGAGATGGAGCCAGCAGTAACATGTCATCCGCATAACTGATGTTATTTATACAAACTCCATCAACATGTCATCCGATAGGCCTCCTGCTGAGTCCATCTATCAGATTATTCATATACAGGTTAAAAAGAAGTGAAGAAGATATACCCCCCTGTCTCACTCCGCATCCTATAGTATATGGGTCCGAGAGTGCCCCGTCCCATTTAACATAATTATCCTGCCAATTGTACTAATATCCAAGAACAGAACATAACTCCCTAGGCACATTGGCATCGCGCTGCTCAGGTCTAAGAAACAGGCATAGACGTTTTTCTGTCCACATAATATCTGACTGTGTGCTTAAGGCTAAGTATCGCAGTCTCTGTGGACAGGCCAGGTCTAAACCCGAACTGCCCATCATGTAGAGGTATATACTTAGGTAGGTGGTTATCAATTAGCCTATCCAAGACTTTTGCCCTGATTGTTGCCAAAGATATCGGCTTTTAATTACTGTAGGAATCGATGTAAATAAAAAGCAAAACTGAACTTTTACAAAAAAAAAAAAAAACTCTTTTTGATCGCACACCGTATTTCAATCTTAACCGTCGTCCACCTTGTCTCTCGCACAGCGTTATCATACCCATCTGCTAACATCCGTCATATCTTGTGTTGCCACTTTATCATTCATTCCCACATTCGGCCATTCTGACATTCATGACTGTCCTCAGGCATGCACTCACCAGCTGCTCACATTTATACCCAAATTTTATTACCTACATCTTAACAACTTAAATTCTAGGTTCACTTTAAAAACTTAAATTATTTAACATTATTAACTTTAACATACCATACCAATATGCAAACACTAATGGTTTAAAAAAAATCTTCACAAAATTATAACACATCATGTTTTTACTTAGTTTACAAACATAAATAAAACAGATTAAGTACACCATGTTTAATGCCTTAGGAAATAAAAAAAACTTATGTAACGCAAACGTGTTTTCTTTTGTGCCCAACAAATGAAAATATTTGCAATTTTATTTCCTCATTCATTCTTCTCACTCATTCAGTCTTACCTACCTACCATAAACAAACGTCTCATACCTACCTAAACACCTTATGGTCATTTCTTCATACCATTGGCCGAACAAGAAGTTTTCAATGGACCTTCAGCAGTGATGTCATCTTTCGTTAAATCATAACGGTCATTACGTTTGACCTTAGTGATCCTATAAGGTCCTTGGAATTTCGGTTTCAGTTTGAGTCCTGGACCAAACTGTGTTCTGCGTTTCGCTACTGTATCTCCTTCTTCATATTTGGTACTTTTCTATCTTTTCTCCTGTTTTCTTCCTGAATTTGAATAATTTATTCCTTTACCTTATTTCTTAGTTCTTCTCTTTCTAAATTGAACTGCTCTAAACTTTCCTGCTGCAATAGTTCAATTAAAGAAATATCTTCTTTAGATTTCATCTTAACACCTGTAAGTAACTCAAATGGACTGGTATTGATACTTCTCTGAAAAGTACTATTAATTGCCCGCTGCAACCTGCTTACGTGTTTGTACCACACTGACATGTCTTCTGCAAATAGCTTTGTAAGGGTTGGCTTAATAATACCATTAATTCTTTCCACCTGCCCATTGCCACGAGGAACTCCAGTTGTTATCAGCTAATGTTGTATGTTCTCATTCTCGGAATATTCCTTAAACTCATGACTGTTATAGGCAGTACCTCTGTCTGTAATAATCCTTCGCGGGTTTCCAAATGTCTGCTGGTGTATCTTAAGTTTCTCCAAGGTTTCACTGCTGGTGGTACTTTTCTTGGGGAAAAACCACACAAATTTGGTAAATGTATCTACAATGGCAAGTATGTGATTATACTTCTTCGTTGTTTCAGTCATCGGACCAATATGGTCAAGGTGTATTGTATGAATTTGTCCAATTTCCTTCTCAATAGGGTTGAGGAAACCTTCTTACTTCCCTTGCTTCTCAGTTGCAAGTAAACAGGGTATACAGGTTACTAAAAAATATTCTTTTTCATTTTGTGATTTTTATTTTTATCTACTTTTTTACTCACGTTTTTTATAAAATAATCTTTACTGATCAATTCCAACATCTTCTTTTTGGAGAAATTACCTTTTTGGTGAACTCTTTTTATGATTTCATCAATCAATCAATCAATCAATCAATCAATCAATCATGTTTATTGTGGATCATAGGTACAGAAATAGATACAGGTGTTAAGAATTACAGTAATGTTGGTCAGCTATGTCCCGCCTTTTGGGCATACGATATAAATTATTAAAATTATTAACATTGTGTCATTTATTATTATACAGGAAATTAACATTATTATTTTAATAAATTAACAAATTAATTAATTAACAAATTAACATCCATACTTCTTGGTATCACCAACTTCTTGTCAGCTCCTTTATTTATTTTATTTATTTATCAACTTCAGACAACAATATAGTCCATTTTGTTAGTAAAATATCTTATAACTAGTGTTAGTAGTACACAAACAAGGATAAAAGGTGTAGGTGTCTGAGGCAGGATGTGCAGAGAACGATAAAGTGAGGAATAAGCTACCTGACCATTCTCCCCACATAGTGCCTCAGAAAAGGAGAGTAAGGACTCTCCACAACTGTTTTCAGGATGCTATTGTCACTACCCCGCGTTCTACGCATCAGTGATGCGACTTTTTTACGGATTTTCACTGCATGGAAGCCATCAGTTCGGTTCTGAGCAAACATCTCCGACGCGCTACAGAACCGGGGCAGTTTCAACAACATCCTAAAAACATTATTGTACTGGACGCGCAGGACATCTAACGACCTTTTGGTGTGGCTGACCCACAGACCCCCCGCGTACAGACCTTGACAAAACGCCTTGAACAAGGTGATTTTGACTTGGTCCGCACAACGCGAGAACCTACGGGCCAACATGTTACATCGGACCGCTAGTGCCCTACGTTCCCTTTCGATGTCTACATCATCTTTAAGGTCGTCGGTAAGTATGTGTCCCAAGTAACAACCGACTTAAAAAAAAAACAATACAAACTGAAAAATATCTTTAATTTCGGAAGTTGGTGGCGCAAAACTTAAATACAGGTGCAAAGACACTGACTATTGGTAGACTTTATTTATGCTAATACCATTTAGAACAAAGCTAGGTTCACGATTAGGGCACTTACCAGCGGCCTTAAAGACCATGTATTCACATTTACGGACATTGTACACAAGGCCATGCAAGGCAGCATATTTCTCGCAGACCTTCAGCATTTCTCTGATAGATCCCTCAGTCGGGCCCAACAGCACCATGTCGTCCGCATAGCTGATGCTGTTTATACAAACACCACCAACACGGCAGCCGACACGCATACTACTGAGCTCGACTATGAGATCATTAACATAGAAGTTGAAGAGCCGTGGGGACGTCAACCCCCCCTGCGTCACACCGCACTCCAACCCATATGACTCAGAGAACGTTCCGGCCCACTTTACATAATTGGTTTGGTTCGCATACCAATACTGCATGAGCTTAAGCACTGGTACATTCCTGTCACCCAGTTTTCTCCAGAGCACATCATATGACACCAGGTCGAAGGCCCTGGAGAGATCCAGAAAGCAGGCATACACCGGCGTTTTTCGGTCTGTGTAATATTGGACAGTATTCTTCAAACTCAGGACAGCACTTTCGGTTGAAAGTTTAGGTTGAAAACCAAACTGTGCATCGTGCAAACACAAATGCTTTTCCAGGCACGAATCAAGTATACTGTCCAATATTTTAGCCGCTGTGGTTGCAAGGGAGATTGGACGGTAGTTTCCCTTGTCCGAGATATCCCTGTCTTGTTCTTAACTAAAGGTACTACAATAGTTTGCATCAGCTCAGCAGGTAAATGAGAGTGACTGATGCACATTCTGTAAAACAAGGATAGGACCCTCGGCAGGTGAAATCCCGCATATTTGAAATGCTCGATACTGAGTCCGTCGTGGCCGGGCGATTTACCTTTATTCATGCCTTGAATTACGGATCTGACTTGTTTAGCCGAAAAAAGAGTGAGTGGTTCCGCCCCCCCACTGTCAGACTCAGCATCGGCCACTTCAGCCGATGGGCCCAGAGGAGATTGCACTTTAAAATGTTTCATAAACATATTTGCAATTCCCACCGGGTCGTTGGCCCCTCCTACGCTCGCCTGTAGACCAGGCCCAATATCCAACTTACGTGTCGACTTCCAAAATTTACTAAAATTTTTCGTGGCTCTTTGCTTTGCAATGTTGTCCATTTTGACCTGCTCTTCGTTTTTTTGGCACCATTTCAGGCGACCTTTGAAGATTTTACGGGTCTCACACATCTCATCGAAAACTACTCCACTATTTGGTCTCTTTGGTCTAACCCATTCATTGAATTTAAGCCTGGCCTCACGGTGAGCGTCACGAACATGACTGTTCCATCCGCACACCACTTTACCTCTCCTTGGCCTGCAGCCTTTTACCACATATGTTTGCTCGGCAGCTTCACATAAAATACTTATAATTTCACCGTATAGGTCGTCTAGGATTCGTTTATGTTCAACTGAGCTGCATAACCCGTAGCCACACTCTGAGAATTCAGGTGGAAAATCAATGTTACGAAACCTATCATTACATAAATCCTTGTAAAACTTAATCTGAGATTCGTCCCTATCACCCCAAATAACTTTAGAGCGCGGCGTATTCTGTGTTATTAATTTAGACCTCACTATATTCAGGTCACACTCAACGTATAATGGCAGATGATCTGACATATATACGTCTTCTTTTATTCCTATATTTACAATAGTTTGCCAAGCTGACCAAGACACAACACAGTGATCTAGCCACCTTCTACACCCGTGGGCTTCGCTCACAAAAGTGTAGTTATCAGTCACGCAGCCCAGTTTTTCTATATCAGCACAAATCCATGCTTGGTCATTACAGAAATTGTTTAATTCCCTAAAGAACAATTCATGTGGATGTGCATTAAAATCGCCTAATATGAAAATACTTTCAATAACTGTACTCGCAACAATTGCACTAATCTCACCGAGAACCTCTGTAAACAAAGGCAAGTTGTCGGTTGAGTCTGTTGGCATATAAACAGAGATAACTATAATCGAGCGATCACCGACAGTAGCTCTGATAGCAGCGAGACGTGAGCTAGTGCACTCTAATATCGTAACATCGTTAAAAATGCCCTTTCTCCAGAGGATAGCCACTCCCCCATATGGTCTACCTATCAGTAGCCCCGCAGATGTATCAACAGCCGACCTACCCGTGTATTCAAATTTATCACTTATGGTACTCAAGAAAGGAATATCATGGGGAAGAAGCCATGTCTCCTGAAGTGCTACAATGTCTGACATTTCACAGATTTCCCTAACACTCTCAACTGACCGCTTAACAGATTTGCAGTTGAAACTAGTAAACTTACAATGTTTGTTTAGTTTATAGTTCATAATTTAGTCCATTAATAACTATTACTTAGTCTGCCGACTTCTTTCGGTACGTAAAACGCACGAAGCGTCTAAAAGTTATGCCATTTGGCCACAAATCATCTTTTAAAAACAAATCCAACTTGTTTTGAGAGACTAAAAGTTTGTACGCGTTATATTTCTTTGGGACTTTCATATTTATCATTTTTAAGGTAACACTTTCACTAGTTTTTTCTTTTATGTAGCTTATTATGTCCTGCTCACTCGTTTCAGTACTTACATTTGAGATAAACAATGGCACTTTGATATCTGCTGCTTTAAATTTACCGTCCGGCGAAGTGGCCGCACATCCTTTTTGACCGACTAATTTATATCGTTTTGGGTGTTTCCTTTGTACTATAGTCCATTCCGTGTCTACATCTCGCGTACTCATACCATCTTCACCCATTTGTTGCCCGCACAGTTTATTTATATGCAACGCTGTAACTGGAGCCGACGATCGATTGACACTGGTATCAGTCCCCACCTTTGCGTGAGCGCAGGTAGCCGTCGCGGGCGAACTAACTGGTTTTGACGAAACCGCGGTACTCGCAGTGGCCTCCACGCACATTGTTTGCATCTCTGTCTCGCTTGGTGTCTCACGGTCACAATGTCCATGAGTGAGTTGACATCCACTCTAGCTCGCACTATTCGAAACCTCAGTTGCTGTTGGCGCCTCCACGTGCCTCTGAATCCCCATCGCATCTTTTTGTTTGCGAAGAAAAGAGACGAAATCGTCGTCGCCGTTACTAATCACTGATGAGTGACTCACCGATGACTGGCGGTTATTGCTACTAGCATCAGCTGTTTCTTTCGCTGTTTTTATAGGAACATATTGCAGACCTATGAGACCACTATCAAGTGGGCTAGTATGTAAGCAAGCCCCTCTTCTTCTGTTTACATTGGTTGAAAAATTATCCACTATTGATGCATGTTTCATGTCACTCACCTCGCGTTTAAGTAGATCAAACTTATCAGCTGTCACTACTTTTTCTTCCAATGCACTTAGTTGATTTTGCAACTTTAAAATGTCCTTAAGCAACCTGGTCACATCTACGTGGTCAAAAGTAACCGGTGGAAGCTTATGTAACTCCTTAGCGACGAATATAGGAAGATCCTCAGGGTTTGTTGTTTTCATAAGGCTGATTATGTCTTCTAGTTCTCGCATCATTTTTTTCTTCCCTTCTTTTCGTCGTATGGGCATCTTTTTCGCATTGGGTAACGAATCAAAAAGCAACGACTTAGCTTTCTTCACATCTTCGGCCGAAAAGGCAGTAGTACACAGTTGATGAATACCCTGTTCATCCATAAAACCGATAACATTGTTAAGAAATGCCAATACTTCATTAATAACAATATTACAGTTCACACACTTGACTATAACCGAGGTCATTGTCCTCTCCGCGAGTCACTGGTCAAAGGTTTGTCGCGTCTGTACTACGTCGCGTGCGCACAGAGACTGATCTTTATAAACAAGACCATTGTCTAGCAAGTAATCTTCTTAAGGTGTTGTCTGCAATATTTTTATTATTGCTTTCAAACTTTCATCTGCTTGCTGAGCCTTTCGTAAGCTGTCAAATAACTCACCAACAACTGCAACATAAGGGTTTCGGCTTAGAGCATCAGAATGTCTCTTTCTAGAACCTTCTCTATGTTCTATGGTAAAATCAAAATCTTGTAAAAATAATATCCATCTAGCTACTCTAGTTGACATTCCTAAGTTTTTTTTCATTTAAAGTCATCTGAAAAGCTCTACAATCAGATATAATCTTAAAATGTCTACAAAATAAATAGTGTCTGAATTTTTAAATACTTTCAATGATTGCCAACGCCTCAAGTTCATAGCTTGTGTACCTACTTTCTGCATCTGTTGTCTTTCGGCTGGTGTAGCTGCTGATAATCAACACTACGCTGCATAACCAACACAAGAAGCCTCTGTGTGTAACTCTGTATAAAGTTTTGGATTAAATATTTTTAATACTGGGTCACTTGCTAACTTTTTCTTAACTTCATTAAATGGATTTCGCTCTTGTTCATTAAATTGAAAGTCTGAATTTTCTTCAACAAATTGGTTAGAAGACTAACTAACAAAGCAAAATCATGAATGTATTTTCTAAAGTACGATGCTAAACCAGCAACACTCGGCATCCCAAAAATCGCACCTCTTTAAAAAAATCCTTCAAAGTCATTTTAGCCCTATTAATCAATGGTAGACACTATAAGGCATAATTGGAAAGAAAATTTATTTAAATTTCAGAATAAAGCAATAGATTTGGATTTTTTTACCAGGGAATAAAAAAAAACAAGCAAATGCAAATGATTAAAACGAAACTTTTTATTTTAACAGAAAAAAATCAGCAAAATCCTTAAAATCTTAAAACCTAGTGTTACCCCCCTTAGCCCTGATGACTGCTTCAATGCGTTCCCTCATGGACCTCATTAAGGTAACAATAGTCTCTTGAGGAATGTTGTCCCATTCTGCAACAACGGCATCTTGGAGGTCTTGGAGAGTGGTAGGGGCAGGATCACGTGCCCGTACTCGCCGTTTCAGGTCATTCCAAAGGTGTTCAATAGGATTCAGGTCTGGACTTCGCGCAGGCCAACGTATAACAGGGATCCCGACTTCTCGCAGGTAGTCCCTTACAATTAATGCGGTGTGACAGCGGGCGTTATCATGCATTAACATGAACCCACTGCCAACAAAACCCGCATAAGGGACCACGTGCTCCTCTAAGATCTCGGTTATGTACCGAGGAGTAGTCAGCGACCCTTGTCCACGAGCACCTCCAGTCCGAGAAACACACACAAGGTTTGTTTTGCCGTCGATTGACATGCCGCCCTAGAACATGCACGAGCCACCCCCATATTCAACTGTCTCTTGAATACAGGCTTGAGCGAATCATTCCCCTTGCCTCCTATACACTCTTTTACACCTGTCATTGCAGTAAAGACAAACCCTCGTCTCATCCGAAAAGAGCACAGCCTTCCATTGATCGATTGTCAACAAATCAACATGTTCTCGGGCAAATTCCAGCCGGTTTCGCCTTTGCTGTGCAGACAATTTTGGCCCTGTAGCAGCCCTACGAGCTGCAATTTTCTTCTCCCGTAATCTTCTTCTGACCGTGGAGACGCTTACAGTAGTTCTGCGAGCTGATCGGAGTTGTTGCTGCAGCTCAACAGCATTGGATAACCGATTACGTAAAGACGTCGAAACAATGAAGCGATCGTCTCTTTCAGATGTGCAGCGTTGTCTTCCAGATCCACGTCTACGAAGGTTGGATAGCGAATGCCCTAGCCCTGCACAAGTCCGAGGCCATGTGTTTTCATGGTCCTCGGAACGCGCCACCGTCGGGTTCCCAAATCACGGCACAGTGGACAGAGCCCCAGCGGGATCTTATGGCGTCATGTAGAGTGCCATTGTCGCAACCCAGTGCTGGGCACGCCACTATTGCGGCGATAAGTCCCCTCTTTGAGGAGTGGCTAGAGAGGTGCCAAGGCGTCCTCACCTTCCACCTGACGCAGGTCCTCACTACACACGGTTGTTTCGGGAGGTTCCTGTTTCGTATATAGCGGCAGGAAACGCCCGGGTGTTATCACTGCTTGGATCGCCCGGAGGACACGGTGGAGCATACTGTGGGGGTCTGCCCGGCTTGGGCAGAGCATCGCCGAGTCCTCGTGGAGGCGATCGGTGGCGGGGATCTCTCGCATTCGGCCCTGGTTCAGGCCATGGTATGGAGCGAGAGGGCATGGGCCGTCACCTACTTCTGCGAAGCAGTAATGCTCGCGAAAAGACGCCATGGGCGTTGGGAATCGCAAGGAACACGGGTGGGTTTTAGTAAATAAAAGCTAGACACGCAAAGAATTATGAAGTTATTTGATAATTTCGCACACAAAAAATAAAGGTGTGTAGTGAGTTTATGATATTCAAAACTGGTCTTATAATATGGTATACGTAGTACTTTTGTTTTACAATTTAATTTAGAAAATAATTAGACGGAAATGGCTTTTTTGACTTTGTTGGTTTGGTAGTCTCCTAGAAAACAAAATAATCTACGGCTGAAGCTTGTTTTGAAGGACCTTAATTTACAGACTGTGTTTTTACAATTGATGTATTGCAGAACCCTCAATTACTCATGAAACTGACAAACCAAAGATGAGAACAGTAACATACAGGTCAGTTTCTCATATAATCAATAAAAATATGGAAAGAAGCACGTACAAAACACCTGCAAGAGATGCTAGTAAGTATGGTTATCATCATATTTATCATGATATTAAAACAATAACAGATACAGTGGCTGGCACGTAAATCGGCAAGGTTTTGGCATACTGGGAGTAAGTCATTATTCTATGATTATTGCCTTAATTTATTTTTGAACATATCTGTTAAGAAAAAGAAGCGAAATTGAATTCTGCGCATCTACGATTCTTGCCAAGTTACGTGCTGGTTCGTTCAAACGTGCTTCGTTCAAACAGTAAGGAATAAGGTCATTGTTAAGATACAAAGGTTCATCATGTACAGTAGTAGAGCAGGTTTTATTCGGGGAAGTAAGAACCCCACATTCGAACAATCACATTTGCATATCAAGGAGTTACATTCCATTCGGAAAAACTGCCTTTCTACATAAATAGTAACAGAACTTTATTATTATTATTATCAGCCTCCGGGCCCTGGTTGGTTGAATCTAGGAAAATCTGTTCAGGTGGAAATTGATAGACGCCTTGTAAATGTGGTGCTGTTCCACAAACGACGGGACACTTAATGTCGTGTGCTGCGTGTCCTGTCAGCTGCACATTACAGAAACTGATGGACGCTAGTGATGGCGCCACACACGTGGCCGAATTCTGGGCCAAGTATATTTAGATTCCCATCGACACGCTAAGAAGAAGATTATCAGTCTTTTGTGTCCCACTGCACGGCAAAATCCTTCTTTCCCTGCTTCAAAATATCCCTATCTATTGCTGTCCGTGGCTGCAGCGCTCATTTGTTTTTTTACCGTTGCCCCACACTTAGAATTTCTCCTGTATTGTCGGTGCAATTACAAACATTTAAACTCACATACACAATCAGCCAGACCCGAAACAACACGCAGCGCAGCAGTCAATCGCTTAACTACTGCGCCAACCGCAATTAGTTTTAGACGTCAAATAGCTAGGCTATTAGCTTTTAATAATAACCCAGACATAAGTAGTATGTCGAAGTCATCTATAATTAGCACCACAATTAGTAATAATACTAATGTTAAGGTGGTTAACTCAAATAGTTTAAACTAGTTTGTAAGACAATAAAAAGTACCACTAACAGTATAGTTACACTGAATAACAAAAAGGTATTTTCTAGCACTGTAGTTAACTGTACAAAAGGGGCTAAGCAGAAATCCTTGAAATTATTTCATCAAAATATTCAAGGTTTTTCTTCCAAACAATTGGAAATTGAATTGTTTTCAGAAAAAACAATGTTTGACATTATTTGCTTAACTGAGCATTGGTTAAAAGATTATCAAATGTTAATTAACTATAAAAATTATAGTGTGGCCAGTTGCTTTAACCGAAAATCAATGCGGCATGGTGGTTCACTAATCTTAATTAAAAGTTGTATTAAATCAAAAACCCGTAATGACATAGTTGAACTATCGGTTGAACATAGCCTTGGACTGTCTTGTGTTGAGCTAGATAAGCATGTCATAGTGTGCGTTTACAGACCCCCTAATTATTAAAACTACTCTATATTTGAGTCAGTAATGGAAGATGTTTTGGCAAAACTTGTAACTGGTAATAAATCAGTAATTATCTGTGGTGACTTTAAAATTAATATTTTAGAAAATAATTCAAATAACACTAGATTTCTAAATTTGTTCAAATCATTCAATTTGTCAAATTTGTTTCTAGAACCAACCCGAATAACTTCGACTACTGCTACATGTATTGATAATGTGTTTTGTTGCTGCGAATATTTAGATAAAGCTATAGTTAATTATCTCCCTTCTGATCACAGTGGTCAAACCATAACTTTTGAGTCCAACATTCCAATGCAAAAAGTGCAGATACAATACAGACCAATAACATGTGTTAAATTAAATAAATTTAATAACACTTTAGTTTGTAAGTTAAGTAATCAGGACCTTACAATGAACAATGTTAATATTTTGTATAAAGAATTCTTTTCGTTAGTCCAAACCGAGTTCGATAATTCTTTTAAGAAGAACACTAAGATTATCAGCCCTAAGTTTCTAGTTAGTGACTGGGCAACTAAAGGACTCAGGAAAAGTAGGGATAGACTTTTCGAGCTGTATGGCCTTAAGCCTTATAATAACACGGAAACTTTTAATAAATATGTTGCTTCTTACTCTAAAACTTTTAAGAACACTCTCTTCTTTTCGTGTGGTTAGTGGTGGTGTCAGAGTTTTAAAGCCGCCCACGGGCCTCTGACTTGGCTTCACATGCCATCGAGAAATAACACAAGAACACTTGTAAGGCAGCTAAAGCCTTATACATTAGCAACAAGGTTAAATCAGCAGACAATAAAATACAGACGGTTTGGAAAATTATCAATAATGAAACAAACAGGAACAAAAAGCATAATTCGGAGTTCATCCTGAAGACGTCATGTGGTGGTCTCATTTGCGATGGCAAAGAAGTTGCTCAAGAATTTGTAAATTTCTTTACCAGTATCCCACTTAAAACTACTGAAACTTTAAATTCCTTGCCCTCGCTCTCTTTTGATTTATTAAGGGCGAACGTTTCAACATGCCCGATTGAATTTAACTTTAAGTATATTAGCCCCTTATCAGTAATAAAAGCTTTTAAGCAAATCAAGATCAAATTGACCGAAGATCTTTGGGGAATGTCCATTAAAATCTGTACCTCCATAATTGAGACCATAGCGCCTTACCTAGCCTTAATATTTAATTTGTATGTGGATCAAGGAGTCTTCCCGGATTTAATGAAATACAGCAAGGTTTCCACTTTTCAAATCCAGGGAGAGTAAAGACACCAATAATTATAGACCCGTATCCGTGTCGCCAGTTTTTAGCAAAGTGTTTGAAAAGGTAATGCTTAATCAAATGCTCAATCATTTTAACGAAAATGAAATCCTCCACGTTCAACAGTATGATTTCACCAGAGGACGTGGTACCACTGACGCCGGTGTTACCTTATTAAGACACATTTTTAACACGTGGGAAGAGGCCCGAGACGCAATAGGATTTTTTTGCGACCTCTCTAAGGCGTTTGATTGCGTCGATCACGAAACCTTACCTTTGAAACTTGAGCATTACGGACTTGGAAAACTTGCACTCAATTTAGTAAAATCTTATTTATATGATAGACAACAGCAAGTTCAAATAAACGGTATCAATTCACTAGGTTTAAAAGTAAAAATGGGTGTGCCACAAGGCTCGATATTGGGTCCATTCCTCTTTTTAGTTAGTGTATATTAATGATCTACTCCATTTATTTAAAAATCAACCACAAATGGTGTTATTTGCTGACGATACTTCCTTAATTTTTAAGGTAGATAGACGTTCTACAAATTTTGACGACGTAAATAACGCCCTACTGCAGGTCCAAAATTGGTTCACTGCTAATAATTTAGTAGTAAATGGAAAAAAAACTAAGTGCATACAATGTTCTTTACCAAATGTAAAAAATAGTAATTGTGAGATTTACTTTGGGGACGGGCTGCAGACATCGAGTCTATTTTTATTCTGCAGAAAAGAGCGATCAGAGCCATTTATTATCTCCGCAGGCGCGACTCTCTTAGGGAACTGTTTAAGGATATTAACATCATGACGATACCTTGTCAATATATCTATGAAAACATCATGTACGTAAGATTTTTTTTACATATTTTTAGTAAAAGAGGTGATAGACATAATTATAGTACAAGAAATAGGGACCTATTAGTACAACCAGGTTTCAAACTGGCTAAGGTAGACTCATCTTTCATGGGGTACTGTTTAAAATGTTACAATAAAATTCCTCCCCACATAGGTACTTCAACTTAATGAGACGAAATTCAAATCTTGTATAAAACGCACACTATGTAGGCAGGCATATTATAAGGATTACATCACTGATAAAAATGCTTGGCTCATTGCTGGTCCTGCACCACAACTAATTGACATACACACTGATTAACATTTTGAAAATACTGTTGGAGCTGCTGAAGATTGTAAGACCATCTTTGTACTGTATAAACTCAATTTCCTTTATATTATACAGGATTACTGGTAATTCGACGTATATCCGTCAGGGGCTGATAAAGGGGGCCAAATGCAACAAATTGAACCCCCCATATGTATGGCCGAAATTCAATAGTATTCGAGATATTTGAATTTTAAGGGTTTTTCGATATTTACCCAAAATTTGATATTTAATTCCAAATAAAAAAAAACTACACATTTGAATGGGTACCATTAAAAATCATGTTGTAGCTAGCACTTCAATTAAGCTATGGACATAGTTAAAACTACTTAATTTAACAAAATAATTAAAATAATTAACGATATAAGAATAATATCTTACCAATATTTTTATTTTACGCTTCAAAAATGTTGCCTCCTCACAAAAATTTCTATGACATTAATCGTAAAAATAACTAAAAAAACTTGCCTATTCTGTAAGCTTTCCAAAAAGGTATAAAAATCAATTTTAAAATACATAATTCGTGGCATGGCATGTGTTTGAAACGGCGCGGGGAGAGAATTTGTATTTGTATGAAATAAAATGCATTCAAAAATGTACGTCAAATTTTATTAAAAATTTTACACATCTTGTTCAAAATGAGCCCCTCTATTACGAATGCAAGTTCGAATTCTTTTCCTAACTTCGGTTTTCGTCACTCTTGATGAAAACGTTGTTCTCATCTGTTGCGCCGCGTTTATTATTCGCTGTCGAAGTTCTTCGACTGAATTTATTGGGGTCACATAAACTAATTCCTTCATATGACCCCAGACGTAAAAATCAAGTGGTGTGATATCAGGGCTTCGTGCTGGCCACGGAATTGGCCCTCCCCTCCCAATCCATCGGTTTGGAAATCTCTCATCTAGCCACTGTCGGACAGTAATCCGGTAATGTGCTGGGCACCCATCATGTTGAAACATGAGGTTGTTTTTTATTTCTTCGGGAACATCCGCCAACAAATCGTCTAGGTTGTTTCTCAAAAACTCCTCGTAATTTTCGCCGTTCAAATTTTGGGGCAAGAAATGAGGGCCCACCAAATAATTATCAACGACACCCATCCATACGTTCAGGGAAAATCTCATTTGCGACGCAGTTTCTTTTAGTTTTTTTGGATTCCTGCCTGCTTTAGGTGCCCAAAAATGTAAGTTATGGTAATTCGTTATACCATTCCGGTCAAACTTTGACTCGTCAGTCCACAAAATATTTCTTAGGAAATGTTCCTGGTCAGCGTCAGCGTTTAACATAAACCGAGAAAATTCGAGTCACCTGGCAGGATCTCCCTCGTGCAATGTTTGGACAGGTTGATAATGGTACGGGTGTCTACCTGATAGATGTACTACCGACCACACTTTCCACTGGGACATACCGAGCTGTCTTGCAACAATGTTCGTTGAGATGTTTGGGTCATCAATAAAACACTGAAGAATGGTGTCCTCTTCGTCAGCCGTATACCGTCGAGGTCTGCCAGCGTTGAATTGTGCTCTCTGAACACTGCCAGTTTCAGACAATCGTCGATAGGTGCTCCCGAAAACAGTAACGTGGGGAAGTCGACGATCGGGAAAGCGGCGTTGGTATTCTTGCCGAGCCGCAGCCGCGTTTCCATCGGCAAAACCATAACAAAACATAATGTCTGCGTATTCGTTATTAGCATACGAAGCCATGGTATCCGAAATAACAATGATAACAAAAATAATAACAAGAGAAACAAGAATTAACAATAATGATCGATAACAAATTAACGCGATGAGAGATTGGTTAATAGCAAGATAACAACACACGTGCTTGCGCGGCGTAGAGTCGAAACTTACTAAGGAAGGCGACGCGAGCACAGCAGACGCCGTGTGCTCCCCCACCCTCACACCCCGCCCCATCACGAAGAATTCCGCCAGTAAAATCGGTTGTTTTAGCAAGGATCATAAACTAAAACACACATTATTTCTCTCCCCGCGCCGGTTCAAACACATGCCATGCCACGAATTATGTATTTAAAAATTGATTTTTATACCTTTTTGGAAAGCTTACAGAATAGGCAAGTTTTTCTAGTTATTTTTACGATTAATGTCATAGAAATTTTTGTGAGGAGGCAACATTTTTGAAGCGTAAAATAAAAATATTGGTAAGATGTTATTCTTATATCGTTCATTATTTTAATTATTTTGTTAAATTAAGTAGTTTTAACTATGCCCATAGCTTAATTGAAGTGCTAGCTACAACATGATTTTTAATGGTATCCATTCAAATGTGTAGTTTTTTTTTTATTTGGAATTAAATGTCAAATTTTGGGTAAATATCGAAAAACCCTTAAAATTCAAATATCTCGAATACTATTGAATTTCGGCCATACATATGGGGGGTTCAATTTGTTGCATTTGGCCCCCTTTATCAGCCCCTGACGGATATACGTCGAATTACCAGTAATCCTGTATAATTGCATAGCACAGGTGTGAGTACTATGTACTAAAGAGCTACCATTTACCGGGTAATTATGTAGTATTTAATTGACTTGAATGTGCCCTGGCGGCTGTGAGTCGTATGTCATGCTCAATCAAATGTCTCGCTGATGGTGGCGCGTGTGTTGGATCATTTAGCTCCCTTCAAAATGGTTGAGCTGAATGGTGCTGATCCATGCGTTATGTTCGTGAACGGGCGCCGTCAGTTGGGACTGGTCATCTCTTAGCTGCTCCATAGGTACCTACTACGCTTTGGAATGGGCAACTAGCTTCATATTTTTGACTGACCGACCCCTTGACAATTCAAAAGTGCCTGTAAATGGTTTAATTGAAATAAATGCTTTGAGTTTTTTTTTTTGAGGGTAAGTTATCGTTCGGACAAATGATGATTAGGACAAAAAAAAATGGCACTTTAAATTATGGATAAAAAAGTTAGGTGACACAATAGAGAACCGGTGGACAAGCTCTTTGGAAAAGTCATTGTTGACCGCCTCGTCGGGTGGCTGGTGCGGGTGGGGCAGGATTTGGCGGAGAGCTAGTTTGGTTTCCGCAGGGAGCGCTCTACGGTGGACGCTATCATGCGCGAGCGACCCCTCACGACGGGGGATGCTGTGGCCCGGGGTGGGGTCGTTTTGGCGGTGTCTCTAGACATCGCCAACGCCTTCAATACCCTGCCCTGGAGTTCCATCAGGGAAGCACTCCTCGACCACACCTACCTGTGTCGTGTGGTCGAGGCCTATTTGACGGACAGGGCCGTCAACTAAGCTGGTCACCAGGGGGAATGGAACCGGAGTCCGGAGTCACCAGATAGATGTCGTGCGGTGTCCCACAGGGACCGGTCCTGGGGCCGCATCTGTGGGACATCGGATACGACTTGGTGCTGCGGGCTGACCTCCCAAGTGGCGTCAGCGTCGTTTGTTACACTGACGACACGTTGGTCCTGGCTCAGGGGAGGTCGCACCAGGTGGCGACCGAACTAGCGACACACGGGGTTGCGACAATCGTGGACAGAATCCGGCAGTTGGGACTCGAGGTGGCCCTGCACAAGTCCGAGGCCATGTGTTTTCATGATCCTCGGAACGCGCCACCGTCGGGTTCCCAAATCGCGGCACAGTGGACAGAGCCCCGGCGGGATCTCATGGCGTCATGTAGAGTGCCATTGTCGCAACCCAGTGCTGGGCACGCCACTATTGCGGCGATAAGTCCCCTCTTTGATGAGTGGCTAGAGAGGTGCCAAGGCGTCCTCACCTTCCATCTGACGCAGGTCCTCACTGGACACGGTTGTATCGGGAGGTTCCTGTTTTGTATGTAGCGGCAGGAAACGCCCGGGTGTTATCACTGCTTGGATCGCCTGGAGGACACGGTGGAGCATACTGTGGAGGTCTGCCCGGTGTGGGCAGAGCATCGCCGTGTCCTCGTGGAGGCGATCGGTGGCGGGGATCTCTCGCATTTGGCCCTGGTGCAGGCCATGGTATGGAGCGAGAGGGCATGGGCCGTCACCTCCTTCTGAGAAGCAGTAATGCTCGCGAAGAGACGCCATGGGCGTCGGGAAACGCAGGCCGATTCCCGGCCACCGTAGGTGTGGGCTTACGGATGGTGAGCAATGGGTAGCTCGCCTTCCGTTAAGGACCAGGCCCGGGTCGTCGGCGCGTTGTGTTCCACGCGCGCCTCACAGAGTTGTCAGTAAGTGAAGGGGTCCGATTTGACCGATGCCTGCCGGGGTTGCGGGAAAGTCCGAAAGGGATACCGTGGCCCCTGGCAACGTACAGGCAACTCAAGGAACACGGGTGGGTTTTAGTAAGTAAAAGCTACACACGCAGAAGAATTATGAAGTTATTTGATAATTTCCCACACAAAAAAAGGTGTTTAGTGAGTTTATGATATTCAAAACTGGTCATATAATATGGTATACGTAGTACTTTTGTTTTACAATTTAATTTTGAAAATAATTAGACGGAAATGGCTTTTTTGACTTTGTTGTAAAGGTAGTCTCCTAGAAAACAAAATAATCTACGGCTGAAGCTTGTTTTGAAGGACCTTAATTTACAGACTGTGTGTTTACAATTGATGTATTGCAGAACCCTCAATTACTCATGAAACTGACAAACTAAAGATGAGAACAGTAATATACAGGTCAGTTTCTCATATAATCAATAAAAATATGGAAAGAAGTGCGTACAAAACACCTGCAAGAGATGCTAGTAAGTATGGTTATCATCATATTTATCATGATATTAAAACAATAACAGATACAGTGGCTGGCACGTAAATCGGCAAGGTTTTGGCATACTGGGAGTAAGTCATTATTCTATGATTATTGCCTTAATTTATTTTTGAACATATCTGTTAAGAAAAAGAAGCGAAATTGAATTCTGCGCATCTACGATTCTTGCCAAGTTACGTGCTGGTTCGTTCAAACGTGCTTCGTTCAAACAGTAAGGAATAAGGTCATTGTTAAGATACAAAGGTTCATCATGTACAGTAGTAGAGCAGGTTTTATTCGGGGAAGTAAGAACCCCACATTCGAACAATCACATTTGCATATCAAGGAGTTACATTCCATTCGGAAAAACTGCCTTTCTACATAAATAGTAACAGAACTTTATTATTATTATTATCAGCCTCTGAGCCCTGGTTGGTTGAAGCTAGGAAAATCTGTTCAGGTGGAAATTGATAGACGCCTTGTAAATTTGGTGCTGTTCCACAAACGATGGGACACTTAATGTCGTGTGCTGCGTGACCTGTCAGCTGCACGTTACAGGAACCTATGGACGCTAGTGACGGCGCCACACACGTGGCCGAATTCTGGGTCAAGTGTATTTAGATTCCCATCGACACGCTAAGAAGAAGATTATCAGTCTTTTGTGTCCCACTGCAGGGCAAAAGCCTTCTTTCCCTGCTTCAACATATCCCTATCTATTGCTGTCTGTGGCTGCAGAACTAATTTTTTTTTTTTTCGTTGCCCTACATTTGGAGTAACCGGAACAACACGCAGCGCAGCAGTCAATCGCTTAACTACTGCGCCAACCGTGCCGTCAGCACGCAAATTAAAATTCTACAAATAACCTGATAATACAAAACCTTGTTACAGTTTGGTACTTCTATTTAAAACGATAGTTAGTAATTGATTGTCAAACTAATAATAAATTCATATATTGCAGGGCCCTCAATTACTCAAGAAACTGACAAACCGAAGATGGGGACGCCGATAGAGAGACCATTTACTTATTCAAGAACCTTGAATAAACATACAACAACAACAACTATGCCTTTTGTTCGAACCTACTCCGCGGGATCTTCATCGGCACATTCAAACTTGGAAACAACGACGTACAAAGTAACGTTAAGTGACACTAGTAAGTATGATAATCATGATGTAAAAAACAATAACAGATACTTTGTTCAAACAGTAGGATATAGGATCAATGTTTAGGTCACAGGTTCATGTATAGTGGCGGCATATACATCGCCACATGCGGACTACGCATCACTTAATAAAACCATATTATTATAAGTAGAATACAAACGTTACCTCGTTTGCTACGACCGAACGGCCCCAGGTGATCAGCATGAATTGTATGAAATGGTTTTTTGGAATTGGATGTAACTCACCTTGCTCTTTCCCAGTTGTTGTCTAAAGGCTATTGGTGGGGTTTCCGCGCAGGTCAAACTGCTGGAACCCAGACCTCTGAGGTGCTTCCGCTGCCACGTGGGCAACCACGTGGGAGCTAAATGCACCTCGGAGGTGGACCTCAGCGGTCACTGCTACCGCTATGGTCAGCCGGGTCATAATAATACCCGTATAATAATAACACACTTCAAACTGACGTGGGGATGCACCGAGATGTGGTCGCAGTGGACAAGGGCCTCACACCGCTCTCCTTGGCGAAAGAGAACTGGTGCAAACCTGCTGTACTTGATACTAACGATCGTAAGGAAGTATGGCAAGGCAAAGAGCTTCACGGACGCTTTTTCCGGGCCCTCCATGGACCCGATGTTGACTTTTTGGCGTCTGTATCCTGGCTGCGTTTCGGCGACCTCTTCGGGGAAACCGAAGGTTTTGTCTGTGCTATAATGGATGAAGTTATCATGACGAATAATTATCGGAAATACATTGTCAAGGATGGTACGGTTGACATCTGTCGGGCATGCCATCGTCCCGGTGAATCAATCCGACATATTGTTTCCGGTTGTTCTCGTCTTGCTAACGGTGAATACTTGCACAGACACAATCTAGTGGCTAGGATTATCCACCAGCAACTTGCCTTGCAGTACAACCTTGTGGAGGTCGAATTGCCATACTACAGGTATGTGCCCGACCCAGTAGTCAGAAGAGAAGTCAGTAGTCGAGAATGGTCATGCCACATTGTACTGGGATCGATCTATTATCACTGACAGGACTATTGTAGCCAATAAGCCTGATATTGTGGTGATAGATCGACGAGAGCGCCGTGCAATGATTGTTGATATCGCTGTCCCTCATGACGAGAATCTCGAGAAAGCTGAGAAAGATAAAAAAATCAAGTATCTTGACTTAGCACACGAGGTTGTCGACATGTGGGACGTGGACTCTGCAATCATTGTACCGATAATTGTTACGGTTCATGGCTTAATAGCGAAGAGCGTCGATCAACATCTCAGGAGGCTCTCATTGCACGGCTGGGTCAAGGGCTTGATTCAGAAAGCAGTACTTCTGGACACGGCACGCATAGTGAGGAGGTTCCTCTCTCTAGAGCCCTGACCACCGGCATCTTGGACCCTGTTCCTGATGCCGATGGGCCACTATTTTTTATATTTTTAAATGTTTTTATATTTTTTATTTTAATATTTAAAAATTAAATTTATATGTACTTATGTAGTTAAATAAAGGAATAATAATATAAGGCCGGCTCGTGTGACGCCACGCCGCATTGCGTCGTATGTGCGGCGGCTGGCAAGCCAGCCGGTCACCGGATTGGGAGCAAGGCCTGCGCCCCACTCACCAAGGCCAGAGGCAAGCCCTCCGCTACCGCCGTCGTCACCACCGCAGCCGCCACGGCAGGACCCTCACAGAGGGCTCGAGACGGGGTTGACATGGAGTGCCAATAATAATGGTCCCATTACGCCTCCTCCAGGCGAACATCAACCACTGCGCCGCAGCTCAGGATCTGTTGCTCCAGAGCATGGCGCACTGGGGGGAGGACCTGAGCAGCTCAGTGGCCCTAATTTCGTCGGCCACCGTACTCCGTCCCTCGAGGCTGTTAAGAGAGGACGGGGTTGCATTGCAGCACGGTTCAAGGAGATTGTCGTGGTAGGGGCATACTTTTCCCCGAGCTGAACTCTCGCCGAGTTACACAACTCCCTTGCGGAGTTGAGAGTCGTCGTCGTCGGGTTCATTTCCCTCCCCGTGCTCGTCCTAGGGGACTTCAATGCCAAGAATGTGGCTTGGAGTGCCCGGTATACGGACACACGGGGCGGGATGGTGGAGGACTGGGCGCTGGAGACAGGCCTGGTCGTCCTAAACCGGGGTTCTGTCCCCACGTGTGTGCGGATGCGGGGTGAATCAGTGGTGATCTCGTTCGCCAGCACCGCTCTGTCGCCGCGTGTCATTGACTGGCGCGTCATGGAGTGGGTGGAGACCTATTCCGATCACCGGTACATCCGGTTTGACGTCTCCGCCCAGACCTCGAGCGCACCGGTCCGACAATCGCGAGCAGTAGAGTTACGCCCCGGCGTTTCTGAAATGTGCGCGAGGACTTTTGCCTCCAGATCCCATGGCAAGGAGGCTTGACACCTCACTGGAGACCGTGCGCTTTCCCCGGAAGGTCCACTCCCTTTCACTTACAGTCTGAGCAACGTTTTAGGTTGGGAAGTCGATTGGACGACCCCCGCGGCCGTGTGTCCTGGGCACCTCGCAATGTTGATATTATCACTTTTTAGCAACGACTCGACGTGTTGTTGACGATGGTCAGCTGTTTGCTGCTTTCCGATTATACTCATTAGTATTTTTGCTATAATATATGATGCTCATGCTCTCATGCAATGTGAAGAAATTTATTATTTTATGATAAAATCAGCCAAACCAAATTGTTCAGATTTGTTTGGTAAAATGTACAAAGCAAGAGAATAAAAAAATACACGAAGCCAACGCAATAAAAAAATACGGCCATTTATGCCACATATTTTGACAAACGAAAATAAATAAATTAAAATAAATATTTCAACAGAATTGATGACAGTGACATACTGATACATCGAATTGTGATATAAATAAATAAATAAATAATAAAATAAGACAGTCCCCCAAAATGCGCCCCTAGCCACTTCCTAGTGCTTTAGCAGGGCAGCACTTTTTTGTTGAACACAAGAAATATCCGCATTGATAAACTGTGAAACACGTGAAACAGGAAACCTGATCGAGTAAATTGAATATTATGCAGTACTTAGCTTCATAATATGAATAATTATGATAATTAAATAATTTGATTATTGACAACGACGAAGACGCGGCACCTGCAGCCAAGGCAACGGGTGCCAACGCAGCGCCCCAGGCCTAGAACGCGACTGCGCCGCAGAAGTCAAAAAATATATATAATGACAATTTGAAATGACATTCTGTAAATATAGGAAGTGTGTTTTAGTTATATGTGCGTTTATATATAGATTATTATTATATTTTAGGTAAGTTTTAGTGTTTTTATATTATTTATGTTCAATGCCGGCTGTAGCGACGCCGGGACCTGTGCCAGTCAACCTGCCACATCGCTTGATGTCCAGCTGGTGAGATGTCCACATTGCTCACAGGCACGTTATTTTAAAGGCGAACGGGGTCTGAAGGTACACTATGGCAAGATCCACAAATCACATAGTGTACCATTATGCCCCCCAGCCACATACCCAACAACAACACCTTTAGAAAAAACCTTGTGGAAAACGATTGCGAAATTCAAAAATTCTACCCCAGTATTAAAGAGAGTTCCCCGGGGCGCGAGACGGTCTGTCGCCCTGAATTTGGCGCAATGTATCCGTCTTGGCGACCCAGGAGAACTCACAAAGTGCCTGGGAGCAATTACTTTCATTCCCATATAGGATTCTGAATGTCCAAAAAAATTTGGCAACTAAAAAATCCTTAACGTACCAAATTAAAGAAAATTGTAACAATTCGACTTTAAATTTAGATCCAAAATTACCTGCATTCAATAATCAATTACAAAAAGGCTTATGTTCACATGTGGAATCCAAATTAAGTGAAGGTGACATCAGGGGAGCGGCCAGGATACTGTTCAGCAGCGATGTGGTGGCGCCTTACTCTCCAGAAACGCTAACAGCTCTAGAGAGTAAACACCCAGCGCCTGCGGATAGTCTCACCTTTCCCGATCCCCCCGACCCAACCCTCCTAAATTCAACTTTTCTAAACATTTCGGCGCCCCAGTTGATTGCAGCCGTGAGCTCCTTCCGGAGTGGTTCCGCCGGCGGCCTCGACGGCCTGACTCCACAACATCTAAAGGATCTATTGAGTTCAGGTGCCGGGGACGTTGGTGAGTCGCTTCTGAAGGAGCTCGCGGCTCTGATCAAACTCATGCTCACCGGCGGTGTGAACGAGGCCGTGGTCGATGTCTTATACGAGGCCAACCTATGTGCCCTGCGTAAGAAGGACGGCGGCATTCGTCCCATCGCCGTTGGGTGCACCTACAGGCGTATGGCAGCCAAAATATGCTGTAAGCTATACAGCGAATCCCTTACAGCTAAGTTTCAGCCTCTACAACTTGGTTTCGGCTCGAGAGGGGGCTGTGAGGCTGCCGTGCATGCCCTTTCCACCTTTTAAACTCCAACAAATGTGAGGCTATCCTCAAGGTTGACGTTAAGAATGCCTTTAACTCTGTCAATAGGGACACTTTGCTGGCTGAAGCCAAAAAGGAACTACCCGAAATTTATGGTTTTATGTGGCAATGTTACAGGTACCCCTCTAAATTACTATACAAGGACAATGTTTTGGAATCTGCAGTAGGATGCCAACAAGGTGACCCTCTCGGGCCAGTCATTTTCAGCCTGGCTATCCATCCAATTATACAGAAACTAAATTCAAAATTTAACGTGTGGTATTTGGATGATGGAACGCTAGGAGGTGATGTAGACACCATTTTGAAAGACCTACAACTCATAAAGCAACAATTTAAATCCATTGGCCTGGCCTTTACCTTAACCCATCAAAATGCGAAATTTTCCTTTCTGACATTACCGACAGACAATTGACCCTGGAGAAATTTAATGCAATAGCCCCACAAATCAAAATTTTAGAAAAAAGTTCACTTCAGCTCCTAGGTTCTCCAATTTTAGAAGACAGCTTTCCTTCTTTCATCGACGAAAAAATCAAAAACTTCAACGACATTTCGGACAGACTCTCCAAAATTAATTTACATTCGGCATTCACCCTGATCAGATACTGTTGTTTTGGTCCAAATTTTATATATTTTTTACGCTCTTCCCCTTTATGGAAGCAGTCACACCTCTTGGACAAAATTGACCAAATTATTCGCAGCACACTATCATCCATTTTAAATGTGGCCTTGGACGACCGAGCGTGGCTACAAGCCACACTACCCATCCGTTTTGGTGGCCTCGGCTTCCGCAAAATTACCAGTATTAGCTTACCCGCGTTCCTGTCCTCTGTCCGCAGCACTGAAAAGTTGCAAAATTTTAGCCCCCTGCCTGGTTTACTCTGAAGTGCCTTGCTTGACCGATGCGGAGAACGCCTGGAAAGCGGCTTGCCCGAATACAGATCGGCCCGTGAACCCATCTTCCCAGAGACAGTGGGATGAGCCGCTCTGCAGGTTGGTACGGAATAATCTTATTAATACGTCCACCAATACTGCTGAGCGTGCCCGCCTGCTGGCTGTGGGTGAGTGGGAGTCGGGCCTCTGGCTTCAGGCGCTACCATCACCCAACATAGGCACTATGCTGGGTGATACCACCTTCCGGCTCGCTGCCTGTCTGCGTCTGGGCGCTCCTTGTGTGGCTCCGCATCGCTGCCGATGCGGTGAAGGTGTCGACTGCCTCGGACACCATGGCCTATCCTGCAGTAAGAGCGCAGGCCGGATAGCACGGCACGCCAGCATCAATGACATCATCCGTCGTGCTCTTGTCACCGCCGGAGTGCCAGCTGTTTTAGAACCCAATGGTTTGGCACGCGACGATGGGAAGAGACCAGACGGAATGACCATAATGCCTTGGAAGGTAGGTAGGCCTTTGGTGTGGGATGCAACGTGCGTCGACACCCTTGCGCCATCACATTTTCCTAGCACGGCGGGCTGTGCTGGGGCTGCTGCTGCAGGTGCGGAAAACCTCAAACGGCGCAAATACTCCAATCTTATTGGGACTTATATGTTTGAGCCGTTTGGGGTTGAAACACTAGGGCCATGGGGTCCGAGTGCCCACTTAGTTTTTCAAGACATCGCCAAGCGGCTGGTCGACTCTTCACGTGACCAGAGGGCTGGCCTATTCTTTGGCCAAAGAATCAGCATTGCCATTCAACGTGGCAATGCAGCCAGCCTTTTGGGCACTTTTCCTGTTGACAGCGATGCGGAAGAATTTTTTGATGCCCTATAATTATCCCCCCCACTTTTTATGTAATATATACTTGTACATATTATTAATATTATTATTTTAAGTCTGTTAGTTTTTAATTATGTTTAACTGATCATTATTTTATTCTATAATCAAATCTATTTAGTCATTTTAGTTATTTAATTTTATAAATATTGTACAGTACTTAATGATTTAGAAATTTTAATTTTAATTTAATAGTTGTTCCTTTAATAAGAATGTTGTGCATGCCTATAAGTGATGTATTTGTAAGTATGTCGTTGGTGTGCCTTGCTCAATAAAATAGGAACATATTGCAATCCCATCGGCCCGCTATCATAATCACGGCCGTCCATCATAAGAGTTCCACCTCCTCACTTTGTGTTTAAATACGAATAACATAGGCTTTTCATACTCGACAACTTTTTCAAAACTGCTATTTCACGCTTGATCGGTTCAAGTTGAGTAGCAGATGCATATTGCGATTTCATTTCATCAATTTCACTTCTCAACTTTGTCAAATCTTGAAGCTGTTTTGTCACGTCTACGTGATCAAACAGTACGGTTGGTAATTTTTGCCAATCTTTTGCAACAAAAACTGGCCAGTCACTGGATATCATTCATCAGCTTATTACAAGTAACCCATCCGGTTACTTGTAATAAGCTGATGAATGATATCCGCGATCTCACTTTTCATGTTCCCATATTTCTTTCTTGTAATCTTACGTTTGGAAGTTGTTGTTATCGCATCAAATACTCGTAGTAGGTTTTATGCTTCTACAATATCACTATCCGAGAAATCAATAATACATATCCGACTTTGGCTTTCCTCGTCCATTATGTCCAGTTTATTATATAGTTAATAACTACATTGCAGCTCGTAGGTACGTTCTAAATATCCATTTAGTGTCAATCGCCTTTTTACCTTGTGGTAGGTTTGTGACTTTCTAACTTCCTTGTTTTTCATGTGCATCTAGTTCTTTTTCTATCGTTACCTTCCAGTCTTCTCCACTCTTTATTGCCCGATCATAATTCTGTGGGTCACCCATGCATATACAGTATAAAATGTTAGTTTAAAATTCTGTTACATAGTCTTTCAGACAATTAGTTGTCTTCACTATGTTTCCTGATTTTGTTGTCTTTTCTTCTTTATCTGATAATCTCTTGTTCTTTATCTTGCATCTCTTCTGTATCTTATTCTTGTTCTTCTGTTATTATGTCCTCTGATTTTCTGATACTCTCTTGCATTTTATTTATCATTTTTTCTTCATAATATCTTCTCTATCTTTTCTTCTTTGCTTTTATAGCGGATATAATTTTTATCAAATCTAACATCTCTTGATATCATTATTTTATTACTAGCTGCACTTAATTTTTTATTTATTTATTACTAGCTGAAAGTGTAACAAACAAACACACTTTCGTATATATAATATTATATAAGTTAGGATATTCATTAGGATTGACTGGATCCCAAAGCCTGTGTCCATTCTTGGCATAACCAACCATTCTAACTTATTTTGCTCTGTTGCTAAGCTTGTCTTGTTTTGGTATGTTTACCATCCATACTCTTGTTCGTCTTCCCAAATCTTATGTCTGTAGGTGTCTTGTTCCATGTAGCTCCTGATGGACGTCTATTTAACTGATATGCAGCGCACTTTATTGCCTCTCCGCAAAAACAAGTGCGCATGTACAGGTTCCTTCTTTTTACAACATAACATAACATCACGCCTGTATTACCCGAAGGGTTGGGCAAAAGTGCACTCTATAGTACACCCACATTTCGTTATTTTTATTAATTATTAAACTTAATTAAAGTAGCTACGCCCTTGGATTTATTTATTTTAATTTTTAGGTCCCGCAGGATCGCCAGTACCGGTTAATAAGACCAACGACACGTCACTAGTACTGATTAGGAAGACTACCGACGACTCACCAGAAGAGGATTATAAGGCTAGCGACGAGTCAATAGTAGCGGTTGTACCAATGATATTGTTAGCGGTAGTTCTAGGTGTTGGTGTTATCTTGGGCTTTTCGTTGATATTACACATGAAAAAATGTTGCCGTGTAAAATCAAACACAGGAGAATTACCTCAGACATATGTGGTAAGTTCTCTAATTTACTTGTACTTAGCTTTTTCATTTTTCTAACTCTTTAGTAATGCCTTACATAGCTGAATTTGGCGCCAGATTCAAAACACTGTTGAGTTTTTTTTGTTTGTGTAGCTTAAACCTATGTAAATATTACCTATGTTATAATAATAAAGATTTGTCACATAAAATTCTATAGCCGTGCCGTCCCGCCAGTGAGCGCCGGGGTCTGATTAAATGTTCCGCCAAGTAGCCCGGTCCGTAACCGGACTCGTCCTGTATCGGCATGCAATAAATATAGTTTGTATGAATTACTACGAGCTGGCACCAACTAAGTGGCGTAGCTCGTCCAGAAGGGGGGTTCTGTATCAAAATTTGTTGGGGGCTCGGCAAAGCTCAAATCGAAGGGTATCGTTTGTTTGCTGTCATTGTGACCTTTCGAATAGAATGCAAGAGCGAAGCGAGCCATAAAATTTGAGAATCCTGACTCGGTTAAGTTGATAGAAGAATTGGACCACGCCTATAGCTTGAAGCCTTTGTAAGCCCAAACAACGTTACGACGCGTTAACAAATAACGTTAATTTTCATTCGGCTGACACCCTGCACCCACTACACAGTCGTGTACCTAAACTCGACCAGCCCGACCCCGATTATTTATCGCGCACCAGGTGTTTGCTGATCATTGATAATTCAACAGAGAGCCAAAAAATACGCTGTTAAAAATACGCGATAGAAAATGACCCGTTGTTACGAGAGCTTATGCAACCATGAATTCGGCCGGCAACATGACGTGTGTCTACTAGCCGTGCTTATCGTGTCAACTAGCTTCAACTTTCTGACTAACTGACCGACTCTTTGACAATTCAAAAGAAAAATGCTTTGAGTTTTAGTTTGAGTGTAAGTCTTTGTACGAACTTAGTTACAGAAATATACTCACTTATCATTTAGCTTTTGTGACGGTGATGGCTACGGTCCGGTTACAGACCGGGACAGTGGGTGGAGACCTTCACACCTATAAATTATTAATTCATTTACTAGTGGTTGCAAGCGTCACTACTGAGCATGAGGTCCTGGGTTCGATTCCCAAGTCGGGCAAAGTGTCATTGGGTTTTTACAACAGGAATTTCTCAGTAGTAGCCCGGAGTCTGGAATTGTGCCCGGTTGATGGCAATAGGCTTGTTCCCTATTACATGGGACTTTAAAACATAACTGGCGAAAAGTGGGTGTACTACAGGTACACCTCTGCCCTACCTTTCGGGGAAACAAGGCGTGATGTTATGTTTGTGTTATGTTATTTAAGATACCAATCCAAAAACACAAAGTATTCAAAAACAAAATTATTAATAAATAAGTTAAATCAAATATAACAACACATTACATTTTCACTGCTCTGCTTAGTATCGCACAGTAATTTATTAATAATTATTATCTTTATTTTCAGACGAACAATCCCTTCTACGTGAATTTATTGTTTAGAAGGCAGTGCCAACAAGAAATATACGAACGAGAGCATATCTACGAGGAAATTAATTAGATGGAGGGCCGATTTTCCAAACTTCAGCTAAATTTTATTTAAAACAGAAGAATATGGCGGATTGACAGCAAAAGCTACATAAAAGCTAAGCTAAGCTAGACAAAAGTATGGAATTGTTAATTAAATTACCATATAATTTTATAATTAAAAAAAAAAAAAAAAAAAAAAAATTCATATTTCAGATAACTTTCACTTTTAATGAAAGTTATCTGAAATTTGATTTATAGCCCTTAGTTAATTAATTTGTTCATTGACGAAACTTCACACATGATGTGGTTATTTATTAGCGATTAAACAAAAAACAAATGATTTTATAAAACTTTTCAAGTACACACGTGACACGAACACCGTGGTCAGCTGTTTGCTTAGAATGATTTTACGATTTTGTTTTGTTTTATTACTATTCGATTCCCCGTCTGCGAACTTTAATCAGTCAATTAAAACGGCCTTGTATAAAATATAATTAAGCTAAATTTACATAATAAAGATAGTGCATGGGTTTAGTAAGTACTCTACAGTACAAGGTGTCAGTCAACCTAGCGTCTATGATACCTATTTGACGTGAAGGTATTAGTTAGTTATGTAGCTTTCGGAAATGGCTTTAGTTTGACCGAAACCGCTGTACCATGCTTTAGGTATGTGAGACGTGGGGGCACTGCAGGCCGCTCCGCTCTGTTAGTCCGCCGTCAACGCTCACAGCACCCCGCCCCCCCACCTCGTCGCGCATTCCTAAGGTGCGGTATAGCGGTTTCGGTAAAACTTTTATACCTACTATCAACGTGTTACCTATTTAATAATATTAAGACGTTTATTTTCTCTACACAATAGGTACTTAATGTTAGTATTTTACAATAGTGCACGAACAAGGAGCTAACTTTGTGAGAGACTGGTACCTGACGAAGGTTTTAATTAAAACCTTTATTACCTGTATTATATTAACAATAGGTACTCGTCTCACTTTACATTATGATTATAATGATCACTTTAGGAATGCAATGTGTTAGTGTTAGCTTTATTGTTAGAAAAATAAATTTGTGATTCATATAATTCTTTTACAAATTATTTGTGAAATTGAAATTGTGTTCTGTGTTAAACAAATTTTTTTTTTTTACAAAAGAGATTCATTTTAATTTTTGACTTCAACATTATAAAATAAAATAAAAATAAAAAAAACCTTTTATTTCATGCATAGTAGTAGAGAACGAAAATATTTTTTTTAACATAACATTTTATAGTATTTAAAAAATATTTGTTACATTAGTTATTTAATTGTTATCATTTCATAATAATTTATTTTTATTTTCCTTAACATTTTTTGTTTGTTTTTGGTTTCCGATAGTAGTCAAAATTAAAATATAATATAGGTAATAGTAGGAATGCGTTTATTTTTTTATTTTTAGATTTTTTTTCACGAATCGGTAATTACAAAATTACTTACATACTAGGTAAACTTAGAAATACACATAATACCGCAAGCCCTAAAATAGTGAACACAGCATGCATGAGCTAGTTATGAGCTATTCTCAAACTCAAACCATTTATTTCAATTAAACCACTTTTGAATTGTCAAAGAGTCGGTCAGTTAGTCAGAAAGTTGAAGCTAGTTGCCCATTCCAAACCGTAAATTTCTATAGAGAAGAACGGGCAAGAAACTCCAAGGACACTCTTTTAAATATAGAAATTACAAAATCCTGGGTACGTTACTCTTGTTGATTCTATATGTGAGAACAATGTGAAAAAAAAACGATTAAAAATAAGCCCAGGCAGATGAGAGATGACCAGTCTCAACTGACGGCGCCCGTTCACGAACATGTCGCGTGGATCAAATAAATATAAAAAAAACATTAAGTTCGTAAAGTCAGACAAAATAAAAAAGGGGAAGCAACTCTTCCAAAAATATTTTTTTTAAACTAGTGAGCTTAAATGGCAGTGGAGCAGGACCAAGCAATTAAGCCAAGCATTACACAAGATATACCTACTTTCGAAACAAAAAGGACTCGAAAAAGAGTTTAAAAATTTCATAGTCGGTAACCTTCTTTTAAGAAATGGCTGAAAACAACTTTAAAATCAAAAATAATCCTTTTCGAATTACAATTTTACCATTCATTTTTTGTTTCTATTTTTGTTTTCAATTTTTTTCTTGTTCGATGAGTCTTGTTACAAAAGCTAAATTAGACAATAGCACATACACTAACTTATTTATCATGCCTCTTTCACCTGAAGAATGTGCTAGGATAATGACTTTTCTGGAACTAGGCATCAGTATGCGTCGTACTGCAAGAATGGTGGGTGTGACGTTACGAACGGTCCAGAAGGTGAAGCGAAGGTACGAAGAGACTGGAAACTATTTGAGGGGACCTGGTAATGGCAGACCCAGGTGTACTAGTGCCCGAGAAGACCGTTATATTGTTTCCACTGTGTTGAGAAATCGCCACCTAAATGCAGTTGAAGTCCAGCAACAGCTTCTTCAGACCCAAAGGGACTACATTAGTGACAGTACAGTGAGAAGAAGACTGATGAAGTAAACCTGAAACTCCGAAGACCAGCGAGTGGCCCCAAACTCGAGAGAGAGCATTGAGTAGCGAGACTGCGATACGCCCGTGAACACATACAGTGGGATTAAGAAGAATGGTCAAGAATTTTGTTCACAGATGAGTCTCGATTCTCACTTTGCACTTCTGATGGAAGGCGAAGTGTCTACAGGCGACCTGGTGAAAGATACCTTCAAGCCTGCTTCTCAGGAAGAGTCCAGTACGGTGGAGGCAGTGTACATGTATGGGCTGGCATATGTTCAGAAGGTCGCACAGAGTTAGTGGCCATATAAAATGACACTCTGACTGGGGAAAGATATGCCCAGGAGATTTTCAATGAGTATGCAGGGCCGTATTTAGTAAATAAATGGGTGATGGATCGATGCTGATGCATGATAATGCCCGGCCACACACAGCTCGGGTCGGGCAAGGGTATATTCAGGAGGTTGGTATCAGCGTGATGGCTTGGCCATCAAGAAGTCCTGATCTCAACCCAATTGAGCACGCCTGGGATGAGCTAGGGAGGCTAGTCAGAAGCCGCAGACCACGACCTACCGGAGGGCATGTCAGACTCTTACTGCCTAAAACCCACCCGTGTTCCTTCAGTTGCCTTTACGTTGCCAGGGGCCACGGTACCCCTTTCGGACTATCCCGCAACAACGGCAGGCATCGGTCCCATCAGACGCCTTCAGTTGCTGACATCTTTTTGAGGCGTGGAACACAACGCGGAGTCGACCCGAGCCTGGTCTTTGTCAGACGGCTCTACCGTCCGCAAGCCCTCGCCTACGGTGGCCGGGAATCAGGCTATTGATTCCCGACACCAAGGGCGTCTCCTCCTGCGGCGGCTACGGCGGTGCTCTGCCCAAGCTGGGCAGACCTCCACCGTATGCTCCACCTTGCCCTCCGGGCGATCCATGCAGTAATGACACCCGGGCGTCTTCCTCCCGCCTGATACGGAACAGGAACCTCCCGAAACAACCGTGTCCGGTGAGGAGGTAATATTTTCAAAGACGTATATCACAAATGATGTGATATTATTTGTAATATAATTTAATTAGATTTTTTAGATATTTTTTTTTTAATTTCTATTTACTGCATTTATTATCATGCTACTACTCATATTTTATGTTATTGTTGTGCCCGACAATCCATGTGAACTATTTTATTATTATTAAGACCTTGTAAACACATTTGATATGCAATAAAGATTTGAATTGAATTGGACCTGCGTCAGGCGGAAGGTGAGAACACCGTGGCGCCTGTCTAACCACTCCTCAAAGAGGGGACTTATCACCGCAATAGTGGCGTGCCCAGCACTGGGTTGCGACAATCTCACTCTCCATGACGCCTTGAGATCCCGCCGGAGCTCTGTCCGGTGTGCCGCGATTTCTCGCGGTAGCGGAGTTAAGCCCCGGCGTTTGGCCTCCTCGCGCCACTCCCAAATGTTCGTAAGGACTTTTGCCTCCAGATCACATGGCAGTAATCCGGCAAGGAGGCTCGCTGCCTCACCGGAGACCGTTCGGTATCCCCGGATCAGTGGGGGAGCCCATGGGCGGAGTTTCCCCCGCACCATCTTGTATGGGTGTCCCCACGGGTCCCTGTTCAGAGTATCCAGTGACTCCTCGCGGGCCAGTCCCGTGGCCCGCAGGATCTCCGCTTGGAGAGCGGTCTTCGCCGCTCTGAACCCCTCGTACCACTCCGCCTGAATGCCTTCCGTATCCGGAGGTCGAATACGGAGCCTGCGGTGCCTGGTGTACCGGCGTCGCGCAGCAACGCACGCATTGCGCAGGGTCGTCAGCTGTTGCGAGCACCAGTACACCTGGCACGAGGCACGTCCGGGTTGGACCCGGGGCATTGCCACGTCACATATTTTGGACATGGCCTCCCGGAACCACTTCACCTCGTCGTTGATGTCAGCCAGGCCTGTCCGGTAATAACGCCCAGGCCTGCACAATCGAGGAGCTCCCGGTACAGCTGCTTCAGCGGCCACCGCGGACCACTCGGGGCCTGTCGGACCGGCGGCGCCGGTATGCTCCAAGGTCGACGGACCATTGATATGGCTATTAATTATAGCTATTTAATTTATAATGTAAATTATTTTTTGCGTATTGTAAATTGTCTTGCATACTATTGTATAGAATCATTTTTTTTTCTAACTGAACAGACAACTGTGCTGCTGGGGAGTTTGTTGCGCCACTTCTTCTTCCCAGCAAAAGCACTACGAAGTGGTGAAGGGTGGTCGTTTTGGGGGACTGTCTTATGTAATTTTGACGTTCGAAAAGTGCTGATTCTCAGCCTAGTTTGAATAAATGACTTTTGAATTTTTTGAATATATACTTATACCATAATTCGATTGGATTATTAGACCTGGCAGACTCTCCAGCGCATACCAGCGCCTCCCACAGCGGTATTCTTCAGCGTGCTCGTCGATGCTCCAGAGAAAACTACGCTTCGATGCTCGAAGGTCGATCACCGAGCATTGAAATATACATAAACCTTATTTCGATTGTATAAGTATTAAATTCATTTGATAAATTTAAAATCTTCTGCCGTCCCGTACTACGTATAACGTGACATCTATTTCCTGGAGTTTAAAAAAAACGGACAATAACATGTTGTGCTGTTTACATTACTTTACTTACGACAGGATCGTAGAGCGTTCTGTGGATGGCATTACTTTATTGATATATAAGGAACCAGTAAAACAGGATAATGTAAAGGGTAAGTGTGATATTAAATCTACTTTCGCTGTGCGTCTAAGTAAGGGGAATAGGAGTTAGCTCGGGTCCGCGAAGTTTGTTTTTTGTGAAGACGTTTGGTCACAGAGAGAGATGCCTAGAACTAGGGCTGCCATCACTTAAATTGTCAACGCCGGACAAAAAATTCCCCGCGCATTTGTTGAGCGAACATTCGGTAGGTGAGCTTTTGTGCCCAATCGAACATTCTTTCGCGAATGAATAATTTGGTGAAAACGCGAATCCAAACACCAAACAAAATTCTTTCAAATTCAAACGCACTGCCTGCGTGAGTACGACTGTGTTAGCTGCCTTTTACTTAATGAACAATTTGGGCTAGCTTAAGATTTTACTTATTATACTTGTCGAGATTTGTGGGCCCCCTCGCTCCTGTCGCCTGTGCCCTCCAGTGCCCGCTTAGCTGGCGAAATGGCTCGTTCGGCTCGCAAGGCTTAGTAAAACAACCATTTAGGTACATTTTTAGAAAGAAAGAAAGAAATCTCTCAATATCAAAGTAGACTCAAAGTAATCCATTTACTTTATCTTCATCAGAGGTATATACCTATCTAATTGCAATGTCTTATTTTTAGATAGCACCTCGTGTGAGCTTAACAATTCGCGCCGAAGCAGATTGACATAACTAGCGGTCTTGGGTTTGAGGCGCCGCAGAGCCGCACTGTGGCGGAGAAATATCAGGACCAGCAGCACAAAGAGCCACAGGCCAATCCTAATCAGCCGCAGGACCTAACTTAAGATAAAACTATATATTATACTCGTTATTGCCTCGTCCGAAGATGATGATAGAAAACAAGTGTAGTCTCGGCTTTATAGTCTGTGGCGTCACATAATTTGGAAGGACACGTAAAAAAGAACATCCTTGTACGGATGTGTGTTGCCCTCTGTAATAATCTTCATTCGGATTTTATGTCTTAGTAACGGCGTCACGTATCTCTATAAAATTTTATTCTTTTGTGTAAAAAACTGCTCAACCAACATAAAAATGGGTAAAAGGAAGTCAGAGGAGAAGACAAAAAGGTCACAGTTAATGAAAAAGATCAAGAAACTTGAAAAACGGATTAAATACTTAAATTCCGATTCAAGTGACGAAGGTAAGAAAATGGAATGGAAAATGGCCGCCTTTTTAACGCGTCCTCTTTTAGATCTTTAGTGAGTGTTTTTTCAACTATCACCTGCCTGGAGCATTGAAAGCAAGGGTCTAACACCCTGTTCTCTAGTGCATAAGAACGCTACGCTGTAAACATGTATTTTGTGTCATACGCTTTGCATGTATTGTGCAACTGCACGTGGTCTCCAAATTCTACCATGACTAGTGGGAGCACGGTGACTTGCCTGACCTTTTGGGGCGTTCTGTGGGAGCGCACAAGGTTTATTATGGCCATATTGTGAGCGACTTGCCTGACCCTTGGGGCATTCTGTGGGAATGCACGTGGTCTTTTAATGGCTATATTGTGAGCGACTTGCCTGACCCTTGGGGCATTCTGTGGGAATGCACGTGGTCTTTTAATGGCTATATTGTGAGCGACTTGCCTGACCCTTGGGGCATTCTGTGGGAATGCACGTGGTCTTTTAATGGCTATATTGTGAGCGACTTGCCTGACCTTTGGGGCGTTCTGCGGGGACGCACGTAGTTTTCAAGGCTATGTTGTGAGCTAAACAACCTCCGGGGTGTTCTTTAGGGACACACATGGTTGACTTTATTATAACCTTCAAGGGAAGTTCTGTGGGAACTTACATGGTTATATGGTGCAATGCTTGTTAACTTCACAGCATGTATTATACTTTTCCAGATACTTTAACAAGTCCAGTAAACATTTCACCTGACATACAGGAAAATAATGAAAATATCCCTCCGGAGTTGGTTGAAAACGTTCTTCCAGTGTTGGTAGATGATCATCCGGAGTTGATAAGAGATGTTCAACCAAATGTGGAGGATGAAAATACAGAGTTGTTAAATGAAATGGTGGAAGAAGAACTGCCTCAGGAAGAGACATTAGATGATCAGGTTTTGGAAATATTAGGTGTGGATCCTCAACCAGAGAAAGTAGGAGAAGACCTACACAAACAAATAGCTCAAAGATGGGACAAGATGCTCCAAAAAGGCTTGACTAAAGAGGAGAAAGAGAAGATTTTAAACGAAAATCCACCATTTACAAATTTAAATAATATGGTGCCACCCATATTAAACCCAGAGGTTAGTGCTGCCATTAACGAAATATCTAGAAAGCGAGATAAAATTATAGAAAACCGACAGCAGCAAATTGCCACAGCGCTGTCATGTCTGGGCTCGTCCCTTCAAATGTGCCTAATGGACGCTCAAGGACAGAAGATTAATGTAATTAAAAAACTAAATGATGCTTCAAGGCTATTATGTGACTCTATATTTCTGGATACAAGGGGACGTAGATCCCTCCTATTATCCGTAATCAATAAAGAAATGAAGGAGTTTTTGCTGCAATCGGAACCAAAGACATACCTATTTGGTGAAGACCTCACTGAAAAAATAAGAACAGCAAAATCAGTGAAAAAATCTGGCCAAGAATTGAAGTTAGTGGAAACAAAAAAGTTCACCCCTAGGCAGAACACATGGGTGTCTAGGCCACTTTTAAAAATAACAAAGCTTTAAACTGGCGGGGCCCTCCTCTTACAGAGGTGAAGAAGAGGGGGGGGGCCACCACCCAGAGCACCAGCAGTGGACAGAAAGTGGGAGGACAGGAGAAACCATCAGCGTCGCAAATAAACTCGCAGGTGGGCAGACTTCAATCTAATTTTTGTAATTGGAAACTAATCACCACATCCTGTTATTCTAGATTGGGTTGTAGGGTATACAATCCCATTTCATACTAAGCCACACCAGAGTTACACTCCGGTGAATGACAAATTTTCTAAACTGGAGTCCTTACAGTTACTTTCTTTAAAAGCAATAGAAATTTGTCAACCTACAGATAACCAGTTTTGCTCACCAATTTTTCTTGTTAAAAAGCCCAATGGAACTTCCTGTTTTATTTTAAATTTAAAGAAGTTAAATGCTTTTGTTAAAACAGACCATTTCAAGTTGGAAGACTACCGAACAGTATGTAAACTTTTACAGAAAAATGATTTTCTTGTAACGCTAGATTTAAAAGATGCTTATTACATGATCAACATAAACAGGGATAGTAAGAAATACTTAAGATTTATTTTTCAAGGAATATACTATGAATTTAATGTTTTACCTTTTGGCTCGTGTACGGCCCCATTAACATTTACATTACGAATTAATTGCTAAAACTCATATTAAGGTTAGATTTCTAGCTCAAGTTATTGGAACTTTAATTTTCTGTTTGCCCAGCTATTAAGTATGGTATTCTGTATACTAAAGAACTTGAGCGACATAAATATCTTATTCTAAATGATAACAATAACAATTATGATATAAACACTGAACTGAATGATGCATGTGTTATATAAATGTAATTATTGTGTCTAAAAATAAATAATATGATATATAAATGTAATTATACTTGTTATACCTATAAATGTAATTATTATCTATGGTTAATTTACTAAATGAATTTAATAACAAACTTATTTTTTATAAGTCAAACACTGATTTGACTCAACTGTTGTTATTGTCTCCAATATCTTGGTTGAATTATGTAGTAGGGTCTCACTGATTTATTTGTTGTTCCTATATTTAAATACTAAATGATTGAGGATACAAGTTCCATTAAATTATTTTGTTAAGAATATCTAAGAGATTAGTTTACGTATAAATTATATTTTTGTAAAGACATTATTACAGTTTATAGTTTAAAAGTATTTGTTTTGTACTAATAGTTCAGTTCATTTTATCTGTGGTAATATTCATGTTAGGTAGGGTAGACAACTGTCATTTGAAATGTTTTAAAAGGTCGTGTAACTTAATTCTTGTCCTCTTTTCTGTACGTGTCACTGGACTGGTAACAATATAAAAGCTTATGTTAACATCTAAGAACAGACCCTGAGTGATGTCCATGTCCGTAATATTGAGTTGCTAAAAGCTAATATAAGGAAATAATGTTGCTTATCAGAAGTTCTGCTTTTATTGTAAAATGGATTGAAATAAGGATCATCAGATCACTTCTGATGAAAGATCGACTAACTACAATGTTCATGTAAGTTAAATTGTCATTATATCTTGATTATTGCTGATAACTATGATGTTCTGTATGTATTAAAATATTGCTAATATTGCTACATAAGTGTTAAATCGAATTAAGGAATATTCATATTCTATTTGTCATTGATAAAGTTGTTAGCTTTAAGAAATGGTCCAAGAGATTAATGTAATAACAAAACTAAATGCTAATGTAAAAATATGTTGATAAAATACTTCAAAACAAGCTTCCGTGGAGTTTCTTATCCTTCTTCTCCACGAAGACCTAGATTTGGAACGGATAACTAGCTTTCTCATTAACAATACCTATTTATTGACAAGTCTAATTGAAATAAATGCCTAGTCTTGTCTCCATGTGCTTTCTTATAATCCTTTTCCCTACACACCATATTCATAGATATTAAAATACATAACATAACATCACGCCTTGTTTCCCCGAGGGGTTGGGCAGAGGTGCACCTGTAGTAGGTACACCTACATATTAAAATGCCTACATGATTTAATAATTAACTAATAGGTAACCTGAAAATCCTGACACTCAAAAGTTGATAGTTAAGTGGATATCAATGCCTCTAAATGTAGTATATCTAATAATCTTTTTCTCACATCAGAAGTGGGATAGTGCCCTGTCTTACATAAGCAATTTCTAATGAATTTTATTTTGCTATTTTCATAATCAATGTTGGAGCTATTGGTGATTTTGCTGGAAGCCGTGGTGTCGCCGGATAGCTGTCGAAAAAGTTTTGTAACCTTTAAACTAGAATATTTTAAAACAGGATGGTGCCGATTCTCTTGACGCAAATGCCTTTAAACTGGGCTGGAAATCGCTAAAATTTAGTTTACTCTTGTCAAACGATGATTTCCCATTCTGAAATAGGCAAAGTATATTTGACTATATTTTGAAACAACCAACTTAACTATATTTTAGTTTGACAGCATTAAGATGGTACTGAGATTTTAATTTAGTGTAAAAGACAATTTTGCTATTCTGAATTTTGCCTAACTGAGTCTGACCTTAAATTAGTTGTCATGAACTAAAATTCACACGAACACCTCGACTTCGGGTGCAAAAACAGTACTGTACTGGATTTTTTTCTTTTCTTTTGCTTGTATCTCGAAAATGGTGTGTCCTATCGCAAAAATAATGAAAATTTCGACCCCCTTTATAAAACCCTTAAACCCCTAATACTCAACAAGTAGGTAATATTTTTTTTATATTTTCCATGCAAAAAGTGAAAAATTCTAAATAAAAAAGGTCGAGGCTATAAAAAAAAAAAAAAAAAAAAAAACACGGAATAGGGCAAACAAGTATGTATCACGTGGAGTAATTGTCAAATTCAATTTTGGTTGTTTCGAAATATTTTTTGAGTTGAGACTATTTCAGAAAAGCTTTACGATTCTCATAGCCAGGAGTGAAGTCGAAGTTGTGTACGGGAGAATCGCCACCAGTGTTTGTCATTAAAAGTTAAGCTTCAATTGGTATTTTAACAAATTTCAAAAACAAAGGTCTCTGAAAACAATGGTATCTACTTGCATAAAAATATACTTATAAAAAAAAAATTAAAAAAAAATGTGCCTACTTACAATGATTAAATATGGTGAAAGATCATTAGGTAATGAACCAAAAATAGTGAACATCTAATTGAAGCTTAGCTTATAAAACCAATAATAACTAGGTACGTTGTTACTCTAGCTAGATTATAATTAATTATTTTTTGTTCTCACAATGATGAGACTGAGAATAGGATACAAGTGTTCACTTAGATGAAACTTGGCATTACAAGAGTACTAGTAATTTAATGTATATATAAATTAGGTAACACACAAAAACCAAAAATGAGATTGGGTTTCTGAACAGGACATTGCGAGGAATTGTGTACTAAATTACTTAGACCATTGTTTTCAATCTTTGATCCTGCTTTAAGAACTGAGTTATATACTGATGCTACTGCTATACGATATGGTGCTTTTTTAACCCAGAAATACGATAGTGATTTTTAAGTCATTTGTTTTTAGTAAAAGAACTACACCTGCAGAGTCAAAATATAGTTCTTATGATTTAGAAACTCTAGCTATTCACAACGCCTTGAAACACTTCCGTGTCTATTTACTAGAAATTAACTTTATAATTATCACAGATTGTAACACTATGTGCAATGAACAGTCAGAGTGGCCGAACGTTCTGTGGAAAGTACAACAATTAATTAACACAACTGTACAAAAATCCACGGGCTCTACCTCTTTGCTATTACTTACGACGTACTAGAAGAAAAATATAGACAAAATCCAAATAAATTAGAGGCTGACCGAGAAATAGCTACACAAATAGCAGAAAAAATCAATAAACGTTTAGATGTCACTCGTCGTAACAACGTAAACTTTAACGTAGGAGATGTAGTGTATGTCTCGCGGAATCATAATGCGTAATGATGAATTGGCACCTAAATTATAGGGCCTTTGCAATATCTTCTATCCTTTCTAATGATCGTTTTGCTCTGCAAGGTCTAGGTGATTTACGAAACATTTCAGTAGTCAAAGAAAAATTAAGATTTTGACACTTTACCTAATTACATTTTCTTATTTTTGTGTTGATATTTTGTTCTATTAATCTGACATGTTAAGTTACTGAAAGCATATTTTAATTAATTACACACTGATGTGGATTTAATTCGGAAATAAATAGAAAGAATTATGTATAATTATATAACTTATAATATTATATATACTGCTGGTCGGTCACTGCCCTGATACCTTTCTGAAATTCATGCGCAGCAGGTGATAGGACTGGTATGTCAAGGCCAGAGGCTACTTATGATATTACTGCTGGTCGGTCACTGCCCTGATACCTTTCTGAAATTCATGCGCAGCAGGTGATAGGACTGGTATGTCAAGGCCAGAGGCTATTTATAACATTACTGCTGGTCGGTCACTGCCCTGATACCTTTCTGAAATTCATGCGCAGCAGGTGATAGGACTGGTATGTCAAGGCCAGAGACTTCTTGAAAACAAATATTTATTTATTTTAATATAATTTTAAAATTAAATTAGTTGGGTACTTCGCGAGCGAAGTACAGGTTTAAACAATCACAAATTACCATTTGTGATTGTAATTTTGGTACATTTCAGTTTAATAGAACATCCAAACAATAGATTTACATATACTTTTAATTTATCCTAGTAAAATATGTGTTATTAGGAGCTTAAAATCCGATGAGATACACTTATGATTCTTCATCTAATTACATTTATATATCAAAATTCAAAAAGAAAAACATGTTTCCGCTGGTCGGTCATTTGCTTGGTGCAAGTCTATCCCACTAACAACGGGTGGAGGGGACTTGACACGTCTAGGCAATTGGCAAAACAAAAGTAAAACAATTGTAGAAAAAGGGTCTCTAAGGTACTTCGAGAGCGAAGTACTTGTCAGCATGGCCGTGTTATATAAATGTAATTATTGTGTCTAAAAATAAATAATATGATATATAAATGTAATTATACTTGTTATACCTATAAATGTAATTATTATCTATGGTTAATTTACTAAATGAATTTAATAACAAACTTATTTTTTATAAGTCAAACACTGATTTGACTCAACTGTTGTTATTGTCTCCAATATCTTGGTTGAATTATGTAGTAGGGTCTCACTGATTTATTTGTTGTTCCTATATTTAAATACTAAATGATTGAGGATACAAGTTCCATTAAATTATTTTGTTAAGAATATCTAAGAGATTAGTTTACGTATAAATTATATTTTTGTAAAGACATTATTACAGTTTATAGTTTAAAAGTATTTGTTTTGTACTAATAGTTCAGTTCATTTTATCTGTGGTAATATTCATGTTAGGTAGGGTAGACAACTGTCATTTGAAATGTTTTAAAAGGTCGTGTAACTTAATTCTTGTCCTCTTTTCTGTACGTGTCACTGGACTGGTAACAATATAAAAGCTTATGTTAACATCTAAGAACAGACCCTGAGTGATGTCCATGTCCGTAATATTGAGTTGCTAAAAGCTAATATAAGGAAATAATGTTGCTTATCAGAAGTTCTGCTTTTATTGTAAAATGGATTGAAATAAGGATCATCAGATCACTTCTGATGAAAGATCGACTAACTACAATGTTCATGTAAGTTAAATTGTCATTATATCTTGATTATTGCTGATAACTATGATGTTCTGTATGTATTAAAATATTGCTAATATTGCTACATAAGTGTTAAATCGAATTAAGGAATATTCATATTCTATTTGTCATTGATAAAGTTGTTAGCTTTAAGAAATGGTCCAAGAGATTAATGTAATAACAAAACTAAATGCTAATGTAAAAATATGTTGATAAAATACTTCAAAACAAGCTTCCGTGGAGTTTCTTATCCTTCTTCTCCACGAAGACCTAGATTTGGAACGGATAACTAGCTTTCTCATTAACAATACCTATTTATTGACAAGTCCAATTGAAATAAATGCCTAGTCTTGTCTCCATGTGCTTTCTTATAATCCTTTTCCCTACACACCATATTCATAGATATTAAAATACATAACATAACATCACGCCTTGTTTCCCCGAGGGGTTGGGCAGAGGTGCACCTGTAGTAGGTACACCTACATATTAAAATGCCTACATGATTTAATAATTAACTAATAGGTAACCTGAAAATCCTGACACTCAAAAGTTGATAGTTAAGTGGATATCAATGCCTCTAAATGTAGTATATCTAATAATCTTTTTCTCACACATGCATACAAGATCTCAAATGGTGGACTATAAACATAGCTAAATCAGGCAATCCTATTAGAAAAAACATTTTTGATTTAGAAATATTTACAGATGCCTCCTCCACAGGGTGGGGAGTGTCTTGTGACTCTCAGACAGCCCATGGGAGATGGACTGAGGATGAAGCTCAGCTTCATATTAATTCTTTGGAATTATTTGCTGCTTTCTTTGGGTTACAATGTTTTGCCAGACATTTAAAAAATTGTGAAGTCTTATTAAGAATTGATAATATGACTGCAGTATCATACATTAACAGATTAGGAGGAGTTCAATATCCCCACTTACATAAAATTACTAAGAATATTTGGCAGTGGTGTGAATCTAGAAATTTATGGATTTTTGCCACCTACATAAATACCAAAGATAATGTGATAGCTGATTTTGAATCTAGAAGAGAAATAAGCAATACAGAATGGGAACTAAGTGATACAAATTACAAAAAGATCATTTCCTTGTTTGATGAACCTTCAATTGATTTGTTTGCATCACGGACCAATACAAAGTGCCATAGTTATGTATCATGGCACCCGGACCCAGGGGCTGTGGCAGTGGATGCCTTTACTTTGCATTGGTCTCAATTTCATCTTTTCTATGCTTTCCCTCCATTCTCTATGGTTCTTAAAACCATAGAAAAAATAATAACAGACAGAGCAACAGATTGTCGCACCCCCTTCACCAAAAATTGACATTGATGGCAGGAATATTATCAGGAAAACATTTATAGACCTTGGAATTAATGATAATGCAGTGGAAATTATGATGAACTCAATATCCAAAAGTACATTGGATCAATACTCGCCTGCAATCGTAGCATGGTCTAAATATTGTGAGTCAAAAAATATAAATATTACCAAGCCCAACATTACGGAGGTTATTCAATATCTCACTTGGAGATTTCAGAAGGGCGTTTCCTATGGAAGTTTAAACTCCCTTAGATCTGCCTTAGCCTTAATTATAGGACCACATTTAGGCACAGATGACAAAATTAAAAGACTCTTCAGAGGTTTCTTTAAATTAAGACCTCCTAAACCTAAATATAATAATACTTGGATGTATCATGCTTACTCAATTATATTGAAAATAATTACATTCAACAAACTAATTTACAAATTGTAACCAAAAAAGCTGTGACTTTATTAATGTTAGCCACAGGTCAAAGGGCACAAATAATCTCATTAATTAATATAAATAATATAATGATCAAACAAGACTGTTTAATGATTAAGATTGATAAATTAATTAAAACTTCAGGGCCAAATAGATGCCAACCTTTTTTAACTGTTCCTTTCTTTAATACTAGACTAGGAGTATGCCCAGCTACAGCTGTGGTTAATTATTTAGAATTAACAAAAGGTCTGCGAGGCTGTACCAATTTGTTTATATCAACTAAAAAGCCCTATAAAGCTGTGAGCTCCAGTACAATCAGCCGTTGGGTCAAAAAAGCTATGGAAGAGTGTAGAATTGACATTAGCACATTCTCAACGCACAGTACCCGCCATGCAACAACATCAGCAGCTTACAGTAAGGGGGTCAATATTGATGATATAAGAAGAGCGGCTGGTTGGACTGGGGAGTCAACAATTTTTGCAAGATTTTATAATAGACCTTTAATCAACAATAGAAGCTTCTCTGAAGCAATTTTTTCTACTAACGAAGATAATTTAACATGATTGTAATTTTTTCTTTTTTTTAGTGAAAGATGACTAATTATTTAATTTTTTTATTCGATTTCGTTAAGAAACATTTAAAATAACTTGTGTTATTTTGTATTAATTTTGTAAATAAATAATAATATTATTGATTTTACAACTGGTCTTTGAACATCTACACTTGTTTTCTATCATCATCTTCGGACGAGGCAATAACGAGTATAATTGAATAGTCAAACGAACTTACCTGTAAGTGAAGTTCGACGGTAATTATACGAAGTTATTGCCTCGTCCGAAGATGATGAGTCCCACCCGACCCAAACATTCCATGCTATATGAGCATGGGCCCTGTGTTGTAAAACCAATAAATTGCTATGAACTTAAAGAAGATTATTACAGAGGGCAACACACATCCGTACAAGGATGTTCTTTTTTACGTGTCCTTCCAAATTATGTGACGCCACAGACTATAAAGCCGAGACTACACTTGTTTTCTATCATCATCTTCGGACGAGGCAATAACTTCGTATAATTACCGTCGAACTTCACTTACAGGTAAGTTCGTTTGACTATTCAATTATATCGTAATAGCCGCAGTGGCGGGAATCATCATTCTGATATCAATAATACAGGGTGTTAAAGTAATTGCGTGCCATAGCTTAGGGGTACCTCTCTAAATCCAAAACGTTCGGGAAGATTCAGGCTAGTTCGGGCTAGTTCGTATCGCTCCGGACGTAAGTTAGTAAATGATTAAAAAATTGATTTAAAATATTAAACAGTGACTTAAATGTTTAATTACCGGTGGCAGGACACGCCATTTGTCTTCAGGTTGATGGTACTAGACCTATTTTTACAAATTATTACGGCACAGCTCGGCATTTTGGTTTTTTACGCATCAATAGTGCACTGTACGCGATTGCAAAGCGACTGAATGAAGCGTACAGCCGCCGTTCTAACATAAGCCATATTTTGCAATATCGAGGCGCCACGTGCCACGCCTCCAAGGCATATCCCTCGATATACGTGATACTGAACCAACCCCTAAGCTAAGGCACGCAATTACTTTAACACCTGTATATGTAGTCCTTAAAAAGTGCTACCGGAAATCTTCTGAACCTGAGCAAACACTTCAGATGGAAACTTATGTAAGTTTATATTCTATCAGACATAAGTAATGGACCTTTGACTGCCAGTCACAAATAAAAGAGAGTGAATATAAAAAATAGTCTAAGAAACACACCAAAGTCATCTTCACCAGGGAAAGTTAAAAAGCAATGCCATTATCAACTCGGCTTATCGCAGTCCAATGCTGAACATAAGGCTTTCCCAGGCTGTGCTACGACACCCTTAGCTCCCTTCAAAATGGTTGAGCTAAATGGTGCTGATCCATGCGTCATGTTCGTGAACGGGCGCCGTCAGTTGGGACTGGTCATCTCTTAGCTGCCATGGCTTATTTTAATTTATTTTAAGTTTTTGAATGATTCTTTATATTTTTCTTTTTATTACGGACGCTTTTACGAACGTGCACGTCTTTCTATATTGTTCTCACATGCATAATTTCAAAATGAATGATGTAACCAATATTTGGTATCAATTTTTTTATTTAAAAGAGTGTCCGTGGAGTTTCTTGCCCGTTCTTCTCCTGTACCTACTACGCTTTGGAATGGGCAACTAGCTTCATATTTTTGACTGACCGACCCCTTGACAATTCAAAAGTACCTGTAAATGGTTTAATTGAAATAAATGCTTTGAGTTTGAGTTTGAGACCTGCATGTCGATTCCCGTAAACACTTCACCGTGAAAACACGTGAAGTGAGCGTGGAGTGAGCTGTCAGTGTCATCTCACCCTGTTGGAATGACAACTCACTTCACCTAAGTTTTCACGGTGAGATGGTTACAGAATAGCACTGCTGTTCTCCGCCTTCTAGATCCAGTCTGTACCAGCACTTCTTAAGGTCATCAGTCCATCTGGCTGGGGCCGTCCCACACAACAATTGCCGATACGCGGTCTCCACTCCAGGACTCGTCTGGTCCACCTGCCTTCGACAAACATGGCCACCCCACTAGCATTATACCAAACTTTAATTACGGATATAGTTGGTGCCAAATAATGGTGTTAGTGGTCATTGCCCTTTTCTTAATGCCTCTTCGTCAGGATCCGAATGACTGACATCGCATCGATGTTCATTAATGAAAAATGTTGACGACAACGATAAGTGCCTACCTATTGAATCAGGATAATATCGCACTTTGTTTCTGTTTTTGAATGAAGAATGAATGCTACTTAGAATCTGTAAAAAAAGGAAGTTGGGTCAATGACCGCTATTTCCACCTTCTTTGGTATCATTATAGGTAGCTTTAGCCTCACGGGCATTACTCTAATGAACTATGTTCTTTGTTCCAGGCCAGCACAAACATGGTGCTGTACGCGGAACTGGACATAAAGCCAGAGAACGCACCGCCCCCAGCCAGCACGGAAGACCCAACCTATGCTGAAATCATTGGTGTACTTAGGTCTCAAAATGAAAATGTCAAGAAAAGAATATCAGTAGTATTATAATAATATATTTCTTTATTTTTACCATAAATTTTATTTTCGTATTATATGTACAATGGGCAAACCTTCCACAAACTCACCTTTAAGGCGATAATCGTATAGCAACGATCGCCCGATGCATGCATTTTGACCAATACGATGAACGAAGCGTATTATAAGCGAGATGATAATATATGTTTAACATAACGTTCGGCCAGTCGAGTTATGGAGCTGGGTGCTACTCCAGTTTTTTGTGACGATTATGTGACGCATAAACATGCCTGCCAAAGAATTTGTGACAGAACAGTTCGAAAGTTAGAAGTATTTATTTAATATCAGAACTTTCGGCCTACCTGAATCTCTGACCTTAGAGAAACTGTTACTGAATAAAGATTTAGTGACGATTTGGTGACAAACAACCAATGCTTTACTTTTACTCGTAATGCCACCGGTTAAAAGTAAAATGAATTTTGGTTCCTGGAACATCAGGACGTTCGGCCAACGTAATCTCCATACCTGAGGACCTGAGAGAAACCGTTAATGAATAAAGATTTAGTGACAAGACTGAAACGAATTTTTATTGCTTTATTTTTTTTTGTGACGGCCCCTTTAAGTAGTATAATGAAAATTTAACATATATAACCTCAAAACATTGAGATTATCGATTTCTCCACAACGAAGAAGTGATGATAGTGTGAGATGATTTTTTAATGGGCACGGCCAGCGTAAGCTCTTTATGAATAATGATTGTTGACAAGAAGTAATTACGTTCTCATATCTTGTTTGGTTTAGAAAATGTATTATTGGTATTGCTATATGAAGTTAGGATTAACTTTCCACAAACATAGAATATTGTGGAATATGAAATGTCAAACAATAATTTATATCTATTTTATCTACTTTAATATTTTCCTCTCTTCGACACATGGCTATGCTCTGTCGGATCTATGAATTTAGTTATTTATTAACACTTTCACTCAACTGCCTCCCCAATTTTCACGATATCCTATGCCATGCCGCCATACAAATCGTAGGGAACGCGCTAGGCGTGTTCACTGCGGCTCTACGTATAGGTATAAAATGTTTATATTGTCATTTTTTGTGCCTTATCGGCGTGAGAGGGACTTAAAATATTACTTGTATACACTCAGATAAATGTAAAACAACTACATTTCAATATCCATGTCACTAATTCAACTTTGAAATAATTGAAAAAAGAAGCAAGTTTAAATGTAATTTTGTTACAAATTGGGAACATTTGATACTTTTTATATTATTGCTCTAAGTTTTGATTGAAATAGCACAATTACAGTACCTAGTATTTGAACCAATACTTGGTGCAGTTCATGCAATATTATCAGAGCTTTTTGTTAATTGCCGTCGCAACTTTTGCAATTGTAATAAAAAATAGTTCACTATCTGAGTACCACGTCGTCTAAGATTGCTAAACTGCTAACTCCATGGTAGTGGATTTGTAAGGGGACAAAAAAAACTGAATTATTATCTTGTTACTAATAGGATAAAAAATATGAAGATCCCGTTGGTAGATATTACAGTAAGCTATTTTTATTTATACACAAAAATACTTTACAATTATCTGTTTTAGAATAATATGAGAAAAATGGAGTTAGCAAATTTTATTATGACAAAATCAGATTTATGTAATGTATTATGTGGGAGTTAGCAAATAATCATTTTAAATAACAGAGAGTGTTAAAAGGAGAATTGCATTTATTTAAAATCGAAATTAAACAATTATTACAAAAACAATAAAAAAATGAGATCCACTAATTATGTGGCAGATTATCATAAAACTGTCTGAAATCGGACGGGAGCGTTTGCTTGATAATCTGTAAGTCTTCATACTTGCGAGCGCTGATCGCAATCCTGCCTTGGTATAGAGATTCTAGTTGACTCCAGGTCTTTGGCTGCACACAAGTTTTTCTTTGTGGCAATAGAGCCCAGGAGTCTCCAAAACGAAGCTTGAAGTGTATATCTCCCGACGGAGAATATTTAAGAGCACGGATATCAGATACCTTTGGGTCTCCAGCAGATCGCCCAGGACGAATGTTTTTGAAGCTGGACACGGTATCAAACTTTTTGAAAAACGTGTGTTCCAAGTACTCCACATTAAATGCATTTTTTCGGGCACTTTGAACAACTTGGACATAGTCTGCCGGAACGTTAATAGTTTTGTTACGCAGTTTGCGTTCTATGAGAGAATGCATGCTGTCCACCTCCATTTGGGTATGTCCAACTTCTAGGTACTTTTGTTCTATTGTGATATTATTTGTTACTGCAATATTTAAGAGAGCGTTGGACAGGGTCGTATTACGGTTCTGGTATCCACATCCATCCGAGTAAATAATCACTTGCACATTTTCCCTATTGTTGATAAGGGATAAAATTTTGTTTTCAAGGAAATATGTCCATATTGATGCAAACTCTTCAGCACAAAGCCTTCCTTCCGTCTCATTCCACAAAAAACAATATCCATCTTTATTAATATTATTGTAAAAACAAAGGTTGTGTACTTGGAGCTTAGTTTTGTAATAAAGTACGCTCACATTCGACTTTGGGGCCAATAAAACGGCTTGCATATCCACAGTAAATACCAGAGTTTGTCGTTCTTTATCTTTTCTTTTTTCTTCTCTTGCTTCTTCTTTCTTCAGTTTATGTAATTGGTATTCACTTTCTTCTGACGTTCCCATTTTATGTGCTGTGCATTTTTCACATTCATCTTTTTTTGGTCTAAATAATGAAATATTTTCGTCCAACATAGTATAAAAAAAACAGTAGAAGACAAAGGTTGGGTGTTTTGTGTCCTGCACCAGTTAGATACATAAAATGTGTACAAAGCTGTTTTGGTTGGCCAGTTTGGTTGAACATAATTTTCTTGAGGTCGAAGAGCGGCAGTAGTGAGACTCCATTAACGGCAATGCTTTGAAAAAGTCTTTTAAAGATTGTTGCCTATCTGCATGTGGGTTATATCTTTCTTTAACAAGTCTAGGCTGGCCAGGAGTAGACTTATTTTTCATTTTCTCTTTCCAGGCTAAAGCAGTCATCCTACCAATGTTTAATGTATTTAAATTAAAATGATACATTGTTTTGCATACCCTTACTTCTTCATCATCAACTTTCAAATAATATTTAAACGATTGTGATCTTCGTGAGGTTCCAGATTCTTTTCTGTCTCTTATACGTTTTGTAGCCAGTGATTTCATTGTATGATCGACATAAACCTTCTTTTCTCCCTAATCCATGTCCCTCCAAAATGTCCTCCAAATGTTTTTCCTCTTCTCTTCTGTAATAGTACGACATTTGATAACAGTGTTTATGTTCTTACATTTGCATCTATCTTTCATATACACTCGAGAGCAATGAATCCGGGTCACTTAAAGAATCCTAAAAATCTCGGAAACTAAAAATGCTAGGTTAATGCAATAAATTGTATTTAATAGACAATGTTATACTCCTTAAATGAAGGTATTAAAACTTCTTAGTTATTGTAAAGTTATGTCATAAAAAAATCAAATTTGAAAAAGGGCCACTTTCGAAGATGGAACTACGAAATTACAGCATTTGGTTTTGCTTTTGTTTGTAATCTGTCATTTATGTGGGTACATAAACCATGTTGATAGTGCTCTATATTCATTATTCAAGCTGAAATTATGTCGCTTACGCCTGAAGAATGCACCAGAATACTTACAATGCTGGAAACCGGCCGGAGTCAGCGCGATACAGCCAGGACTGTCGGTGTGTCGCTGTCAACAGTACAAAGAGTTCTCCGACGTTACGAAGAAACTGGTTCTAACCTACGCAGACCAGGAACGGGCAGAACCAGGTGTACCACAGCACGAGAAGACCGATACTTGGTGAACACCATGCTTCGAAATCGCTTTCTTACAGGAACTGAACTCACAAATCAGTTTCGACGCCTCGGAGGAAGTAACCCAAGTACATGGACAGTAAGACGTCGGCTTGCTGAATCTAACTTAAAACCCCTTAGGCCTGCAAACGGCCCTAAACTGGAGCGTGGGCATCGTATTTCAAGACTAAGATATGCCCAGAGCCACGTAAATTGGAGTATTGAAGATTGGTCAAAAGTTATGTTCTCCGACGAATCAAAATTTATGCTCTACAAGCACGATGGAAGACACAGAGTGTATCGAAGACCAGGGGAAAGATTCAAGCAAGCATGCATCGAAGAAAAAGTAGCCTACGGTGGTGGGTCTGTACTTGTGTGGGCCGGAATTTCTTCTGAAAGTCGCACAGAGCTGGTGATCATAGAAAACGGCTCTTTAACTAGCGAAAGATATGTGGAAGAAATCCTCAATGATCACGTTGGTCCATTTATGGTCAATTTAGGTGAGGATGCTATATTTATGCATGACAATGCCCGACCTCATACAGGTAGGATTGTGAATGACTACCTTCAAGAGATGAACATTACTCGTATGGAGTGGCCAGCGCGCAGCCCGGATATCAACCCGATCGAGCATGCTTGGGACGAGCTAGGCAGATGCGTAAAACAACGAAACCCTCCCCCAATCACGCTTCGTGAGCTCAAAATTGCTCTCACAGAGGAATGGGAGAATATTCCCCAAAATCGTATAAGGAACTTGGTGTACAGCATGCCAAACCGCGTAAACGCAGTAATGGAAGCACGAGGAGGCAATACGAAGTATTAAAATTCAAGAAAATCGTAATAAAGTTCAAAAATTTCATGTTTCCTATTTTTGTTTTAAGGAGAGATCAGCAGTTTTTTTCTTTATGTAATTTTGTGTTAATAAAATGTATGGTGACTCATATTTTTTTTACTTTCATTTAAGGAGTATTACATTGTCTATTAAATACAATTTATTGCATTAACCTATCATTTTTAGTTTCCGAGATTTTTAACATTCTTTAACCCTTTCCCTCCTAACGGTACTTATAAGTACCTCCTCCTTTCTCTTCAAATATTTTGAATATGAAAACAAATCATAATTACAACTCCTGACGATCCTTTAGAGTACCGTACGCGTGAGCCAATCACAGCGCATTATTTGAATTCCTGCCAATAATTGCCGAATAATTTGAACAGCAAGTCATAACGTGTCATACATTCAGTCACTTCGATGTATAGTGATTTTGAAAAAGTTTTAAAATAGGATTTTCATAGGTAAGTGGTAATAATTATGATTATTTCAATGGTTTTATTCATCAGCTATAATTATAGCAACTTGTATGGAGTATAATTACTTTCTTTCCTACGAAAAAATTACAAAAACTGACGAGGACTATAAAGTACCGTCAGGCACTTTATAGTCGTGAATTTTATGATAAGTCTAATAACATTGCATGACGAAGTTAGGTATTTTATTTCATTATATTAGTTTATTTATATTGCTATTATTATTTTCTTACGTACTACTTATTGTTTTAGATATTTTATAATGGATATTTCTGAGAATACTGCCTTGATCGAAGCACTGTTATTAGAAGAACTTCCAGACTGCGACGAAAATTCTGATGCTGGTGTTTCCGATGAAGAAACGGACGAAGACCTTCGACCACCTATACCAAGGAACTTCGATGAGGTTTTTGAGGAGGCTCTAGACAGAGTTTTAGCTGAGGTTCAACCGTCATCGCCGATGAATGAAAATGTGCCACCAGATTGCTCCATAGATCAGGTACCTACATCTCCAATACCTAGCTCCAGTATTCAAATCGATCTTCCGCCAGCAGATCGTACTATGCCTAGAGCTCGCCAATTGAGGGTAGTCGAACCAAATCGCAAATGGAAAAAGCGAGAATTGGATAAAACTTTACCCAACTATACAGCAGATACTGGAGTAATAGAACATTATTTCAGTCATTGTACTAAACCGACTGATATATTCCTAGTGCTTGTTGAAGATATATTGGATAATATTGTATATCAAAGTAACCATTATGCTACACAGAAAGGCAAGGTATTGAACCTAAAAAAGGAGGAACTTTTAACATTTATAGGTATAAACTTCTTTATGGGTTATAACAGTCGTCCGGCGTGGAGAGACCATTATTCTTCAGCACCAGATCTAAACAATCCACTTGTATGCAAAATAATGCCAAGGGATAGGTTTTCTGTAATTTTATCCTATCTACATTGCAATGATAACACTCAAATGCATAAAGACTGCAAAGATAAGCTTTTTAAGTGACCCGGATTCATTGCTCTCGAGTGTATTTCGGTTCTTTAACCGTTTCATGAACCCATTTTGAGTCTTTCTTAACTTTTCCGTAATATTTATGTCCTCTCTCGCGCAATTTTTTATTTTTTTCAGCGAACCAGTTGCTTTTATCGACTCGAGAACGTCTCTTTCTAGTTTTTTTTTTTTTCGGCAGTTCGGTGTCTGATTCGTTGGAACTGGATGAATACGGAACTAATGTTGCTGAGTTATTATTTAAGATTTCACTAGTATCGGATATACAATCTGAAATACTCATTTCTCCGTCAAGTGTTTCATTAAAAACAGGGTCTGTACTGCTCATTTCTCCTTCAAGTGTTTCGTTAAAAATATGGTCTGCAAAGCTCATACCTCCGTCAAGCGTTTCATTAAAAACAGGGTCTGTAAAGCTTATGTTGGCTTCATCTAATACTTCTAATTGAACATTATCTACTATCGCGTAATTTTCTATATTGTTCAAGGGTATATTTACATGAGGATCATCACAGGTAGCCGGGTTTCACCCAGTAATTTCAATGGAAATGTCCCGTGTTATCTGTGCCGGGTAAGATGTAGATGAATTTAATTCTACATTGTCAATAGCTAGATTGACTAACTGTGCGCTTCGTGAAAATCTTCGCATCTGAAAGCAAGCAAAGAAATTCGTGTTGTTCAAGCAACTTGAAGAAGTAGTCATTCGACTGTATAATTTTAATTAAAAACCTATTAAATAATGAACTCAGGCGTTACTTTGCGGAAATCCATGAGAAACAATCAACAATTACAATATTTTGTGTTTATTCTGCCGAAATAGTTCAAGTTAGGATGCAGTTTGCAATGCCATCCGCAATTATATGCCCATGCAGAAGCTGTGATTAATAAAAATGCAACTTGCAAACCAAAGCGAGGTTTAAAAATGCTATGAGTAACATGGCCAAGCTATTTTTTTGTAAGAAAAAATTATGTCCAACTCCTTTGATAAAACAACAATAAGACGTAGAATAAGAAATAAAACGTGCTAACTCCCGTGCCAAACATGTAGTCAAAAAATATTATTGTTCTATCAGATAAAACGTTGCAAATTGCAAAATAAAAATGAACATTATAAAAACAATACTCACCCTTAATAAATTACACCACACATGGAACGAAAACACCTTTTTTCTTCAAAAAATTGTAAATTATCACGCTGCGTTGGTACGAGCAGTTCAAAAAAAGGGCGCGGAATGTGCGAGTTAGCAGGTTTGACGCGGGAAATTTGACAACCGTAGAGTTGGCAGCTATGATTGAGGCGCGAAAAGAGGTTTGTTGTGCGTCAGACGCTGTTAGCAAGTTTGACGATTTTGTAGAATTTTGCTTGCTCTTTCCATTGATACCAAAAACTTATTTACGGTAAAAATGGAGTTAGCAGATCAGCACTCTTATACGACGCTGATTGTTATTTAGTGGGTATGTAGTAAAATCCAATTAACAAAAGAACGGCTTAGTAAAAGGGCCATAAAATATATTCGCAATTTTGTTACACGCCCTGTTCTCACACTAATGCATACTTATTATCTCTAATTGAGCGAAACCAGGAAGGGGTGTGGTAGCTGCGCTGTCGCAGAATTATTTTCTTAACTGAGCATGCGTAAAGTTTGCCGATTGTACATGTACAAGCAGGTAAAATTATTGCTTAGCTGATTGGCTATTAACTCGGTGACCGCATACTTGTGCGCCTGTCAATAAGGCCGATTGCTCACACGAGCTAGAGACGAGGTGGCGTCAAGGCGCGGGTGCACAAGTGGCGCACTGCATTTACGTTTTCTTAGGAATAAATAGCAGTGAGCTCATATACTAGAGTCACGGCACGTTCACTCTACATAGAGACCAATGCGGCAACGGCTCGACCGTGCTGCGACGCCCCCGCGACCTCGTCTCTACCTACCAGTGAGCGCCTAAATTGAAACCACAACTGTCTGTGTGTCTGTGTGTCTGTGTGTGAAATGGGGGATTACATCTCTGATAAAAATGCTTGGCTCATTGCTGGTCTTGCTCCACAACTAATTGACATACACACTGATTAACATTTTGAAAATACTGTTGGAGCTGCTGAAGATTGTAAGACCATCTTTGTATTTTATAAACTCAATTTCCTTTGTATTATATAATTTTACAGCACAGGTGTGAGTACTATGTACTAAAGAGCTACCATTTACCGGGTAATATAATTATTATGTAGTATTTCATTGTGCCCAGGCAGCTGTGAGTATGTCATGCTCACTCAAATGTATCGCTGATGGTGGCGCGTGTACATAATGGTTACAATTAATTCATGATAATGGTAAAATACAAATTTTTGGGTGAGCTTCTGTTCTCCTAGCTAAGTTGCTGAGCAACCTGTATTAAGGAGTGACAGTTTGCCTCCCAAGTTGATTCTCACAATATGCTACGTGTTGATAAAACGTTGGATCATTTAGCTCCCTTCAAAATGGTTGAGCTGAATGGTGCTGATCCATGCGTCATGTTCGTGAACGGGCGCCGTCAGTTGGGACTGGTCATCTCTTAGCTGCCATGGCTTATTTTAATTTATTTTAAGTTTTTGAATGATTCTTTATTTTTTCTTTTTATTACGGACGCTTTTACGAACGTGCACGTCTTTCTACATTGTTCTCACATGCATAATTTCAAAATGAATGATGTAACCAATATTTTGTATCAATTTTTTTTATTTAAAAGAGTGTCCGTGGAGTTTCTTGCCCGTTCTTCTCCATAGGTACCTACTCAAAATTCAAAATTCAAAATTCAAAAGTCATTTATTCAAATTAGGCTGAGAATCAGCACTTTTCGAACGTCAAAGTTACATAAGACAGTCCCACAAAACGCCCACCCTTCACCACTTCCTAGTGCTTTCGCTGAGAAGAAGAAGTGGCGCAACAAACTCCCCAGCAGCACAGCTGTCTGTTCAATTAGGAAAAATAAAATGATTCTATACAATAGTACTTATGCAAAATAATTTACATTAACACAACACAAAACATTAAATTATAAATTATCAGCCATATGACAGCTAGCACACGCCAATATACCAACCAAAAACATCGAGATCTATACTCAAGCAGAAATAAAAATAACTAAACGTAAAGAATATCTAAAAAGAAAATAAAGCCTCCAGGCATAAAGGGCGTGCCCGCTTACATATAGCTGTAACTAGAGTTATAATTGATAAACTAGGACCATCGAGGTAAAATAAATAAACAGTTAATTACTAATAACAATAACAAAACCATGATCAGCAAGACGACCAGTCACCACAAGCAGCACCCGTTCACGGGCTTAACGCAAAGATCAGCCATTACCCCCCTCGCCATATTTGAGGGAAGGAGGCAACCCGACCCCCGACGCTACCGCAAGCAGTGACATCTAAGGGAGCATGACGAACTTGCTGCCAGTTTTTCAGAAAAAAAATAAAAAAAATATGATCAGTTTGTCGAGGTCGCTAGCTAACCACATATTGCGATACAACTCATGAAAATCATTCTAATGAGTAGTTAATGTCAACAAAAAATTAATAAAATTAAAATAAATTGACATATTAAGTCAAATAAAATGAACAATTTACCTAAGCTTATATAACCTGTCAGTAGGTAGGCTAATTCTGGAGAAATAACATAAACATTGTCTTGAGCCAATCACAGCGACCAACTATTCTTATCATTTAAGTAGTCGTTGATAGAATAGTATGCCTTTGAACAAAGGTTGGATTTTACTTTAGTTTTAAACGCATTAAAAGGCAAATCTAGCAAAGAAGAGGGTAGCTTGTTGTAAAAGGTTATACCAAGCCCAACAAATGAGTTATGAACCTTATGTAGCCGGTGAAAGGGAGCTCGTAGTTTGTCCTTGTTTCTTGTGTTAACATTGTGAATGTCACTGTTTTTAGTGTACAAGTGTATATTTTGCCTAATATATAGAATGTTGGCGAAAATGAATTGTGATGCAACAGTGAGGATACCAATATCTTTAAAAAAATCTCTCAGAGAAGTTCTGGCACCCAGCTGGTAAATTGCTCGAACAGCTCGTTTTTGAAGGACAAATATATTTTGAATATCGGCAGCTTTGCCCCACAGCAGAATACCGTAGGACATAACTAAAATAGACTAACCGAGCTGTATCAACGTCAGTGTATTGTCTTACTTTCCTGACGGCGTAGGCGGCCGAACTGAGCCTTCCCGCTAGGCTAGATATATGATGCCCCCACTGAAGTTTGGCATCTACTGTTATGCCCAGAAACACTGCCGAGTTTACGGTTTCAAGCACCTCTGTATCTAAGACGATGTTGGGTCCTAGATTTCTAACATTTGGAAGGGCAAACTTTACACATTTCGTTTTCTTGGCATTGAGAACTAGGTTATTTGTCGTAAACCAACCCGTAACCATTGAGAGTGCACTGTTTACATCGTCAAAATCTTGTCTGTTCCTGTCTACTTTAAAAATAAGAGAAGTATCATCTGCAAACAGTACAACTTCACAGATACCCTTTACATAGAATGGTAAGTCATTGATATACACTAAGAACAAGAATGGACCCAGTATTGAGCCTTGAGGTACACCTAACTGAACTGGTAGCCCGGACGGTTTCACACCATCAACATCTACACATTGGGATCTATTATGTAAATAAGAATTTATAACGTTAAGAGCTTCGTTTTGCACACCGTAATGTCGCAGTTTACGCAAAAGCGTGTCATGGTGCACGCAGTCAAAGGCTTTGGAGAGATCACAGAAAACCCCAATAGCATTTTGCGAGTTCTCCCATGCGTTAAATATGTGTTTCAGCAAAGCAACACCCGCATCTGTAGTGGAGCGACCCTTTGTAAAGCCATATTGTTCATACGCTTTGGAATGGGCAACTAGCTTCATATTTTTGACTGACCGACCCCTTGACAATTCAAAAGTGCCTGTAAATGGTTTAATTGAAATAAATGGCAAGAACACGGCAAGATAATATAGTGTATCAATCTGCTAACCAATATATTTATCTGAGTGTATACATATAAAATATTCGAACTGCAATGTGTAAATTATTTTAATATAAATAATGAATTATCTTAAAACATTGAAACAGTAAACTGAACACAATTAACACATAGAAACTAATCAGAACGTAATTTGCCACTTTAAATCTTAACTGTTTCCTATAGCCAAGAGCACTGTCTTTCAAACCATCTTTAATAATATACCTCCTTATACCAATACACCACATATTAACATATTCGGTGAAATTGATAGTTTTTATATCGCAGTTGAAAATGACCTTATCGGCTTCAGACATACGGCTTATCATTGTTTGCACATTGTCATCCTGGAAGTGCCATTCGTTGGATAAGAAGTACCGGTATACAAGTGCAAATTTGTCTATTTTCTTGAAAACAGCGACGTACCTGCAAAATAATAAATGTTAGCAAAGATCGACTGCAAAAATTCAATCCTAGTGTTAAAGATGGAAACGGTGATGTCTTGAAAAGCTTTTTAGGGTTCCGTAGTCAACAAGGAACCCATATAGTTTTGCCATGCCCGTCTATCTGTCTGTAGGCTTAGCTCAGAGGCTGTTAGTACTAGAAAGCTGTAATTTTGCATGGGTATACATATTAATCCCGACCTAACACGTGGGATTGTAAATTTTCTCGTCTGTCTCATGGCGTGGGTGTGTAGGAAAGGTCGTTCAAAAGTATTGTTTGAGTTTGTGAAAACCATTTTAGGATCCGATTGCGAAATAATAAGAATTAAAGTGTTAATTATTATTAGAATCAAGTGACACCCCCCCCCCCCCCCTCCCCGCTTGCCCGCTAAATGGTTGGATCTGAATATGTGGAAAAATTCACATCAGTAGTATATATAACGAAATTAAAAGGAAAACTATCACAGCTAAGTAGGCTCTGCAAGTTAACGAGTAATAATCGACCAACTTACATTTGCAGTTGAAAAGACATGTTCTCCCATATATTCCGTGAGGGAGAACATGTGTTTCAACTACAATGTTAAATTTGTTCTTGGGATAAGTTCATCCCATCTACGGAACCCTTCATTGTGAGTAGCCCCACACGCACTTGCGCACGCAAAATTAAGTTTAAAACATCTAAACTGTTAGTTGAATTGTCGCTAACTGTACCATATTAACGGCCACGTCGGTACTGTGACCTCGTGGCACAAGCTGCACGTCACGTCACATCCAACAAGCTACACGTTGAGCGACACGCGGCTTGAGACAGTGACGGCCGTGAAAACTTATGAAAGAAGTTGTTTAGAGCTTGCCACGAGTCACCGCGACGTGACTTGCAGAGTGACGCGACGGACGGAAAAAGGTGAAACACGGAGAAAGGCTAGAGTGCCACTTACGAAGGGATATCCTCTGGCATCGTCCCCAGAAGAGTGCCCACCGCGTCCATGACGTAAGCAGGTATGTAATGCAAGAAAAACGTCAGGAACCAGTAGGAAATGTTGCTCTTTACCTCGATCAGGTAACAGTACCATAGTGCTTTAGGTGATGCTATGTTCAGTTTGCTTCGCATCACCACCCCTATAAAATCTGCAATGAAACGAATTTACAAATTTTACTAATCATTATGTACAGATATCCCAAGAAAAGTATGCGCTTCGGTAATACGCGATGAGATCTGCATTGCTATTCTGTAACCACCTCACCGTGAAAACTTAGGTGAAGTGAGCTCGGAGTGAGCTGTCAGTCCCTAGTAGCAGGTGGGATGACAACTGACTTCACGTTCACTTCACCTAAGTTTTCACCGTGAGATTATTACAGAATAGACCGGCTGATTTAGAGTGTTACAACCATGGTTACTTGCCATATTATCATGATTCAAAAATGATAGATTAACAACTCCATGCAATTCTAAAAAACTTTTCAAAACTATAGTAGCATAGAGAAAAACTTTAATAATAATAGGTGCACTACTACAGATAGTGCAATCCACGACGATGCGCCCCACTCCGCGATTACTGTACTGTAAGCTGTACTTTAGTACGGAGCGGAGCGGAGTGGGGCGCGTCGCACAGTGGGCCCATACTGAAAATTAGTGGACATGGGCAACAAAGTTCCAATATCAATGCGATTTTTTTTTTATATGACGTGTTATGATATTTCTGACCACTTTTATTCTTATTAAATTTCTTCTAAAGTTGATAGTTTGTCTTGAAAAAAGCAAGAAGTAGCGCGACGTCGTCGTCGTGGATTGCACTATCTGTACAGCGCGGAAGTTAAAACTTAGAGGCGTCACCTCTGTGGAGTAACCTCCCGTTACTGTGTGGCGCGACATTCGTGGAACTTCGGAAACACGAATATTACCGAAGTGCAGTCGGATGGCTTAACTTCAGAATCATTAAAATTACTTAAGTAAGTAATAATAAGTAATAACGTTTATTTGGACCAAATAATATAGCCTAATACAGAAATGTTACCAAGAACTAGTAAAAACATTTATATAACAAAGAATTAGGCAGCTAAACTAAATGAACTCCTGACTTCCGAACTAGGTTAATCCTGTATCTCAGAAATCAGGGCTCTTCCATGGCGGAATTATAATATAAAAGCTGAACATTACAAAAAAGACATTTACAACACTTAAGAAACTATTTGATTAGGCCAAACTAAGGGTGTTTTTTCCCTTTTCCCCAAATTTAATTTTGATAGAAAATTTAAGAAAACAAAATTAAGGTAAGTAAGATTTTATGTTGTATATTGTACTTGACAGATTAATGTTAATAAGTATGAATGTATGCGTGTGTATGTATGCGTGTGTATGTATGCGTGAGGGTGTGAGGGAGTGTGTGTGACGGTGTGCTTGTGTTCGAGCGTGAGTGAGTGAGTAAGTGAGTGATTGAGCGTTATATTGGTTTGTGAATTCAAGATTATGAGGTAAAAGTGTAAGTTAATGCAAATTAGGTATAATCCGGTGACATGATTCTACCTTTGAATATTTAGGATTAGTTCCGTTTTGGTATAATCAAGTGTCATGAGCCATTTAGTGACTGCTTTTTTACATTTTTGTTTGGTTAGGGGATATATTTTTAAGATTTCATTGATTTTATTATACATAAGGCCGCCTATGAAATTGAAAAATCTCTGTGCAAAATGAGTGTGGCAAGCCTTATATATGCAAACTGTATGCTTTCTACGTTTCTGGAGAAAAGCTGTCGGGTTATACTTCAGGAGACCATGCATTCTGACAACAGTGTGAAGTACGTAAAGCTGTCTCACTGTTAATACTCCGCAGGTTTGGTAAAGATGAGTAGTAGGATGGAAGAATGGGAGACAAGCGCTTACTTTAAGCAGCGCTCTTTGTGCACGCTCAAGTTTCAAAATAATTGTTTTGCATGCTCCGCCCCAGCATGTTATACAATAGATCAATAGCGATTGGCATAGGGCAGAATAGATTGTTTTTAACAACTTTGCATTAGCTATATGTCTGAGCTTTTTAAATGTAAATATTAGCTTGCGAATCCTAGAAGAAACGAGATCAATGTGTGGAGCAAAGTTAAGTCTACTATCAATTAGGACGCCAAGATACTTGATAGTGCTCGTTTGCTCAAGCAGAGGGCAGTCACAGGGTGTAATGCGACAACAATTCTGGGAGTGTGCGATAATAGTACTCGTATCAGGATTATTATTCAGCGTTTGTGGGACATTGCGGATAGAGAACTTTATAAATTTGGTTTTGTCTATATTTAGCGATAGGAGGTTAAATCTTAGCCACCGGTTAACTGCATCAAAGCCAGACTGAGCGTGTTGGAATGTTTCGTTCCATGAGGTGCCTTTAAATACGAGTGCTGTGTCATCTGCAAAAGCAACAATCTTTCCATTTGGAAGTTCAAGGTCACAGAGGTCATTAATATAAATGAGGAATAAAGTAGGTCCAAGGACACTTCCTTGAGGAACTCCATAGGTAATGGGAAGATCACCACTTATCCAATCGCCAACTTTTACACACTGGAATCTATTAGAAAGGTAGTCAGTGAAGAGGTTGAGCTGTAATCCCCGAATTCCCATACCCTCAAGCTTGCTAAGCAGTCTGAGGACAGAGACTGTGTCAAATGCCTTAGCCAAATCGAGGAATATAGCCAGAACTTTGTTTTTATTATCGATATTATTTACAACATAGTCTGTAACTTCATGAACAGCGTCGCTAGTGGATTTATTACATCTAAAACCGTATTGAGAATTTGAGAGTAGATTGTATTTCTCTAGATAATTTAGCAGTCTTTTATTCATGAGTTTCTCCAAAATCTTTGACAAAGTTGGTAGTATAGAGATAGGTCTATAGTTATTGACACAATCCCTGTCACACTTGTATGTGGCTTGATATGTTTTGACATTCTAACTTACCCCAAGTTATAAAATGGTCTTTATTTGACACTGTGTACACTTGTATATCCTTCTCGCCAGTCCTTCGTCTGGCGGCAGCGTCCCAGGCGGCAGCGATGACGGCATTGTTCACAAAGTCCCCTGGAGTCAACGGCAGCTTGCAGTGCTTGTCCACGTAGAACACGTGCAGTATGCCTAGGATTATGCCCGCCACAATCTGGAGGCAAACCAGGAATAAGCACGGCGTAAATATAACATATCAAAAGAAAGCGACCGTCACACAGGTTTCAATGACAGAAAGGACGCTTTACAACGTTGAACTTTTCGATGTGTCATATTAACTGTACTCGCATATACAACTAAAACAGTGTGGGACACAGGAGAGACAGGAATATCATTGTAGCACGATTCTTGGTAGGTACATACCTACACACAGTATGGTTTACTTACAGTTTAAGTCAAAGATCTAAACAATTTATAATAAGTAGCTCACCCCGGATGGTCCCGACAGTGTACTCAGATCCGTCCAGCCTGGCGCTGGCTCGTAGAAAATGGGACCCACTAGAAATATCACCACAGACAGTTTTTTTTTTTTTTACTCTAGGAATTTATCCTGTATTGTGGGTGCGTTTACAAATATTTAAACTCACATACACAAACAGCCAGACCCGGAACAACTAATTGTAGGTCATACAAATATGAATGTTCCGTGCGGTAATATATTTGCTCCTCGGGTCGCTTGTCCAAGGGGATGGTGAGGTAGACCGTGACA